>CM069433.1:26936741-29336741 GCA_035610365.1 Aquatica leii | reverse complement strand
AATTTAAAGAAGATGATTTATATGTAAACATTCTTTCCGTCAAACATTGACGCTTTGCGTATTTAATTCAAATGATAAAAAGTAATTATTTGTCGTTATATTTCAGTTTGTTTTGTAAATTGGTTGTGTAAACATTAATATTGATTAATTTTAACAAAATTAATCAGAAAAATCAATTCCATCTGTACATATAGGTAATCATTAACAAAATAATTCCCGTATTGGTTACACACAAAATCTTCAGAACAAATCTGCATGTCTTTAAAAATTTCTACATTTTGAGCTGATAATGTCTTAGGTAAATAAAACTTTTTATCATTATAAGTGTTAGTCCCTAAGAAGTATACATACTGACAGTTAAACATGGTTGAAATTGTTTGAAATAGCATAAAGAAATCTGGATTATCAAAATGTAAACATACTAGCAAATACGCCATTATGTATTTAGAAATTTGCAGTAAAACATGCATTTTTTCATTTTAATATCCATATATAAACAACGAAATAAATGTTTTTTAACTATATATTTTTTACTGTACGAACTACATTTTAGGCAAAAAGTATACGATCCACTTCACAAAACGTCAATGATGCAAATTTAAATTTATTAAAGATGGTTCTAACTGTTAATTAAAGTTATCATCACCGCAGAACTTCCCTATATTGACAATATTATTTATATTTACAACTTTTTAATGGCTTGAAATATTTTGTTTTCCCAGTTTAGTAATTGATGAAGCAATATGAACGAAATTTATTTGGATGCCAAGTGACATTTCTGGCAAATAAAAGGGACGGCACGATACTAACAGTTAATACTAGGAAATCATTAGGTTTCTAGAAAAATATTTAATATGCTCATACAATTTTGTAAAAACTAAAAGATAGGTTTACATTTTATTTATAGTACCTGATATAAAAACAATTTCAATCTAAATTAAATTGTTTATTTTATCCTTATCGCTTTCGATAATACATGGGTACGTGAAATAAAAGATGCCGACGAGCAGTAATACGAAACAAAGTAATAATAGGTACACTATTACTAAAATATCGTCTTTTTAAATTATGCAAAGTGGGGACAAAGAAAATAAATATTTTTTTTGTTAGGGCGGAGGTATATTTACTTTGCGACTTCGTCTTGTTCTTTAAAAAAATATTTGTGACCTCAACCGGTACAAACTCTCAATCGTCAACTCTACAAATGGAAGTGGAAGCACAGCTTGTATCAGACAAATATCTGGATATGGAAAAAATGCCAAAATCACCTATCCAATTAACTGTTGCGAAAGCTAAGGCAGTTGTAGAAACCGAGGTGGAAACATTCAAGGATCCAGCTCTAAAGCCACAGGTTTAAACAAATAATATTAACTTAAATATTCTTGAAATCGGGGCATTTCAACTAAAGAATATTGTATATCCGTTAGGCGATTCAAGTAGATCTTTTTCAAATATCTGTTTTGAAAAAAAATTTCTGAAACTTAGTTTTTTCTTAAGCTAAATAATTCTGTGTTCTGTTTTTGCTCTGAATTATTTAAAGTTTCTGATAATGCTTTTAACGATTGTAAAAGTTATTTTGACTGGCGACACTTATCTCAAAATTTATATAGGCACGAAAAAAGTAAAGGGCATTTTAAAAGTGTCAAATTGGGTAGATCTTAAGAAATCAATTGAAAAAAAAAGATCAAAATTTAGTCAATGGGTAAAAAAAAAGATGGACATCAATTATTTAAAGAATCATTTGATCTGTCTAATTCAATATTTGGCAGAACAAAATTTAGCTTTTAGCAGAAGCAAATAAAAACTTTACGAAAAAAATGTCAACTTTTTGAAACTAATTGAATTAATTGCAAAGTTTGATAATATAATGGCGGACCCATTAAAAGAACAGCAATATACAACATTACTGGTCTGTCACAATGATGTTATTGTTAACGGTAATGGTAATATTAGTTAAAAAGTTAAAGTCTAGAAAATACTGTCTGTTGGGTAAGTGTTTACAATGATGTTAATGGTAACGGTAATTTTAGGAGAACAGTTCAGAATGTTTCTGGGTTTCTTAAACATCGTCACTAACATCTACCAATAGAAATTCAATCTCTCGCGCATGCGATTTGTGTGACTTGAATAATTTGTGTTGTGGTGGTAAGAGGGATGTAACACCTCTCGTATTACACCGCGAATTTTAAATTTGCAAGACAGATACAAATAATTGTAATAGTAAGATTCGTTTTCATTAATGATAAAACAGAAAATTAGACATCAGAGAGCATTTTCTAGGTTTCTGCCTAGTTACAGATACAACTGGTGAAGGATTAATAACCTTTTTATTAAATTGCTTAAAAGAAGTAAACATTGATATTAGAGACATACGAGGGCAGGGATATGATAACGATGACATAACATGAAAGGCAAACATAAAGGGCTGCAAAAATAGGTTATTGATATAAATAATAGAGCCTTTTTTGTGTCTTATGCGTCACATAGTCTTAAGTTAGTTGTAAATGAAGCCGCGAAAAGTTCTCTTAACGCAGTTTTTGCATTATTCAGGAAATATATGTTTTTTTAAGTCTCAAAACAAACAAGCAAAAGCAAATTTTAGAAGTAATACCTAAATTTAGCTTAGTTCAATAACTACAGCTTGTTCCGGCTCGAAAGACTATTGCTACCAGAAGTCGACACCTTTCTTAAAGTATTTCATACATCATACTGTGGACATTCGTGTGACCGAAACATTTGGTTCTTTTCGAACCGGATACCCAAGAAATCAATTTTTGTTACATTCATATTCAATTGAAGTATTCAAGTTTATAAGGTTATCGCAGTAAGTATCTTATTTAAGAATTTACGTCGGAATTTCCCGTTATTTGTATTTTTCGTTATTCCGTTATTAAATATTACAAACAATGTTTGAAAATGATTTGAATGTCTTGGTGGTAACGAGGTCACAAATCTTTGCATATGTCACTGATATTGTCAATCGCTGTTCTAACATTTCCAAAAAAATATGCAAAATTTCATCTATTTATGCTCGACAAATTCAGCCATAAATTTTAATTAAAAATTCCTACCGATCAAATACAAAAAAGTTTAAGAGATTTGGTTTACTCAAACCGGGCCATCTTTCCTAAGCTTTAAAATACTGACACTGATAGTAGAGCATCACCAGAGTTATGCGGTTCTCAACATGGACAAATTTTATCAGTTTTTTTTGATCTTTTGATACGTAATAATAAAAGTTTACCTTTTTTTGCAAAATTACATTATTTAAAAACCTCTCTTTTTCGAGAAGCAGCTTCCGTTATTGTCAGCTTACCATTAACCGAGGCAAATTATAAAATTGCTTATAACGCTTTAAAAAACCGCTGATAAAACGATAAGCGTCTAGCCGAAATGTGTCCAGATAAAATTTTGAATTTTAAACTTCTCGTTTTACCTTTTCAAAAAAGTCTTAGGTCGTATTTTCAAGTACACCAAAATGCTTTTAGCAGCACTTCCAATCTAAAATCATTTTGAATTAATTTTCTTTTATTTAGCTATGCGTAATTTGGACTCATCTATCTCTGGTGAATTAAAACTCGACGTTTTATTGAGTTGATCAATCGACAAGTGCGTAATTTTGAACTATCAGTCGCTGAAATCACGTCTTTCGACAAAGGCCAATCGAAGAATGATTATAGCCGCTACTTCAATTCTCCTTTGAGATAAGAAGGTTGCTAGTCAAGCCGGATTTTGCTACCTTGCATATTAAGACTAATACAATTAATTGTATTTTCAATGGCTTCGCTTCATCACCTTATCGTTGCTATCTATGTAAATCTGATCACAATATCACTTGGTGTTAAAATTCCAACAAAAGTCGCTACATGAAAGAAACAAATCCATACGTAAACACACACATTGTTATAATTGTCTCAAAGTTCATTTAATAGTAGATTGTAAATTTGAGCGATCGTGCTTGGATTGTGGCAGTCGTAACCATCATTCATTACTGCATTTAGATAGGGAAGATAATTGTAATCCTGTACTTTCAAAATGACTACTTTTTCAATTGATCTTACAGCTGCTCAAATATCTTGATGCTTTCCGCGTACTCACTCCAATCATACTCTCATTTCCCACGGTCATTCGAAAAGGTTTATCCATAATTAAAAGTAATCTTTCAATTCTTCCTACTATATTTGGGGACGTTATTGTAGGTCCTGCAAGTTTGGGTTTGTAAAGACGTTTAATTTGAGATCTTTTTTATACTTGAGTATCGAGATTTGGATCACATGTCTGCTACTACTTCTTTTTCGTCATTGTGCTACCCCATGACTGTGTTTCTAAATGCATTAAAAAAAGAACTAAGATTCTGCTATTTTAATAACTTTTAGATCTAATCCGATCGCGTTATGTTGTGACATTTACATGATGTATAGACAAATTTTTTTACGTGGTGACAATTGTTTCTTGGTGCGAATCTATTGATAATCGCGTCGTTTAGTATGAATGCAATACCGTAACTCACGGCTTAAATATTTCAGCTCACCTGGCTCGGCGATGTCTTTAACAATTAGTTGAAGACGAAGGTTCTCATTACTCAGCGGCGTCCGTCGCCATCCTTAAGAGTACTGATGTTGATGACTAACGTTCGTACCATAAAAACGCACACCGAGTTTATTGATCTTTTGGGAAAAGGAGTAGGTTTTGAATTGCAAAAATACTTTAGTAATGTCCCTGAAGTTTTAGAAAGTCTTTCCGCGGATCATTTAGAAACTCTTATTATGTTTTTGACTGAGGATACGTTTTTCAAAATTCTTGGCCTGTTCTGAAATCATCGTTTAGACACTTGTTTCTTTCAAGTTTGTCTCTGTAGTGACGACTGAACTAACAGAACAATTCTCTCTTACAATGCTAAAATATTTGATTCTTTAGCGTTTCTCTCTTGGTTGGGATGACGTTGGTAGCCCCGTTTTTGCCTCCCAATGGACAAAATTGGTAGACGGCTTGCTTTATATCTCCCAAACGACATTCAAAAATGCATCTCCTCTTCTTCTCATCAAATATTACACGGTGTTGGTTTCTGCAATACTTTTTAAAAGGGATACGCTGCCGTTACTTACGCTTATTTTAGTTTTGATGAATCTCGTCAAATATAGTTGTGCTACTTTATAATATCAAAATCAAATCTAGCAGCTTTAAAAGTTCTGTCAATTCCAAGATTCGAAATCTGGAGTGTTTTTGGTAGCGCGTCTATTCCATTCGATTAAAATTCTTTTTGCTTCTACGACTGTTGCAAAAGCTCAAGTAATTCTTGTTTGGATTTCATTCTTTTGCATTGTCTTTATACGTTTGTCGCTAATCGTATTGTTACTATTCTTGTCATTCTTGACCTTATTGAACGACATCAATGGCATCACGTTGGTACTGTCAAAACTTGCTGCTGATTTAGCCTCGGTCCGACTTTTTGAAGTAAACCTATTTTGCAGTGGCTGTCTCTTCCTATTACAACAGTTTTGGACTTTTCGTTACTTGATATCAAAACTACCGCAACTCTTCTTACTCGCGTTGTACCTTCAAACCTCATCGAATGATTTTCTTCTATACTCAAAATGCCACAAACGTTTGGATGGATATTTCTTTTTTTCTTAACACTCTCGAGCTCGAAACCCTGATAACAAACTTTTATCTGTTGCTCCTACCAAACTACAAACGTCTCGTTATGGTGGGCGGAAGACTGCTTTTCTCCGCCTTGCTGTCCTCTTCTTGTTATCCGCTGCGCATCTCTCCGATCTTTTGTGTTCTTATTATCATGTCGTTTGATCATGTCTGTTACAAGCGAACTGCTGATTATTTTGCTGCGCAGTCTTTTGAGAAAACGCGCCCGTTAATGCATAACGTATAATCGAGGTAATACATTCAAGCCAACAATGGCGCTTTTACCCGCGGATTGCAATAATAGTCTATACCGCATCCAGGAATACCATTTCACTTTTCACTCTCAAATTATCTTCAAATTCATAAAACCAATTATACAAGAATATCAATAAAATTACCCTCTTAATAACGGCAGCCTCTGTATAACAGTCACGAGCTCTTCGACAAAAAAATTATTAAAAAAATACACGCAATTTTAGCCTTCAATACCGGTCAAGTTGCGATTTAGTTTTTATACCTGTTAATGTTTCAAATGTAAATTAAATGCTAAATGTATGAACACTTCAGCTTACAAATATGCTCATACTTACAAAATAGCACTTCATGGACTAGTGATACCAATAACGATTATTAATAGTTTCTACTATAAGTTAACAATAAAACTAATAAGAGCATAAGTGTAAATGTCGTTACAAATGTTATTCAAATTTTTTGTTGTGTCAAATGTAGATTAAACTTATCTACAATTATAAGCGACTTTCGGCTTAGACCGTGTCGTAGTTGAGCACCCAGATTTTTTAGGCCTGGACCTTGAGAGTCAAAACAAGAAGTAAAACTTGGCTTTGGCCGTATTGTCGTTCGTGAACCCAAACAAACTGACGTTTCGCAATACATTGCAGCTTGCATCTTCAGAGTGGTAAATGTCACTAATCTGGGTTTTCAACTACGACGCGGTCTAAGCCCAAAAGTCACTTATAATCGTAAAAGTTTTAGGAAAACAGCTGTTACATATTTCCAGAATTGTTTCAGAGATATCTCTAAAATAACTCTTTCTTCGTACTTATAAGCGTTTTTATTTGTGTGGCAAATTTATTTATGTAATAGTTATTTGTATCACTAGTCCAGAAAGTGCTATTTTGCGAGTATGAGCTTATTTATAGGCCGAGGTGAAGCCGAGGCCTAAAAAAAGCGAATACTCGCAAAATACTTTTAGAACGTGTGATACACAACATTTTTTGTGCTGAGCTTTATAGTATAAATTAATGAAAAGTAGTTATTTAAGTACTGATTTTTTATAAAGTTTAATAACATATGTTGATAAAACTGAAACCTGTAATGACGAAATACAATTTTTTAAATTAATTTGACAATTACATAATAATATTACAATTTCACTTATATGAAAATAAAACCTTTGTTGTTTTTAGCAGTTGTAAGATATAAGCAAATTTGTTAAATTTGTTTAAAACAATTTTTGTTAGTGCTACTCTAAACAACAACACAGATAATGATGTATGTTAATAAATTTGACATATTAACAGATGACGTTTATTTAGTTAATGATTACTAGTGCCAACTTTTAGTTATAAAATTCTACTACACTTTACCGGCCTAGGCCGGAAAAGTAAAATTTCCGGCCGATTATGATGCCTGTGAAATACGTCAAAACGGACGGAAGCACAAAAAATTATTTATTTATGACATGCCATTAGGATTGCTTTAAAGATTTTGTCTTTGATGTCAATAAATTTTGTAAATTTGCATTTACAGTAGTTTACTTACTTGAATTTTATTTTGTACGTACAGATATTAGTTTTTCGTATTCTTACAGAACATTTGCTGGATTTCTACTACCAAAGTATAAAATTAATTGGATTAAATTAATAGAATTGTACTTGTAATTTTTTTTGTTACAAGGTTTTCTGTAAGACTCTTAATGTTTTATACATTGTCAGTTTCTTGTAATTGAAATTTTTAAATAACTTATTAACGATCTCTTTCATAACATTACGATATGTAATCAATTTGTTATTCAGCCTTTTGTTTTGCATATACAGGCTGTATCAAATTTCGTGTTAAGTACAGGATCTCATTTATTATCAGAGATAGAGAGTTGGTTAAATGGACAAAAATGATCTTTAAGTTATGCCTAAATAAATTCAAAAAACAAAATTTACCCCCTCTATAAAGTTTCTGAAATATGTTATTGTTTTATTATTTTTTTTTAAATTGTTTTTAATATTGTTTTGGCAAAAGCTTGAGCTCTTAACAAAACTGACAAGAATGCTGACAGTGGCAGCAAAAATACAAAATATTTTCGTATTAAAAGATGATTATTTAAAGATAAAAAAAAACAGGCAACAGCAAAACGAAACAATACAGGAATTAAAACCTTACTATGTCAATAAAAAAATTAATTTATAAAAATACGTCAAAATTTTAAAAATATTACTGTTGTTGTTTGGCAACCTTTCATTGTACTTTTTCTTGTCGAGTTAAAAGTTTTGATTACATTATATCATCTTCTACAATTTATAAAATACTTTTAAATACACGTGAGTGAACCGTGTATTAGCAATAATTTTAATTAAAATAGCTATTCAAATACTACATCAAGTGAAAATTTGTATCATTTATAAATTTATTTTATACATTGTGAGTGTGAGTATGTAACGTAAATACACAATATGTAAAAAACGAGAAATTACAAAACTTTTTTTTTTCATTTATTGTTTCATAGTTAATAAAAAATATAAAAAGGAAACTTTCATTTTCCGTTGAAAAGTTTGTTTCAGAATGATGAATTCGTTGTCTACATTTTATGCCACACTATTATATGGTAATAAACGTGTTAAAGTAAGATCAGATTTATCTCTTTCTATAATTATAACTATCACTATTTTAGGAGTAGATGTTATAAATATCTATGAGGGGTAGGTATTTGAAGATGTCAGTTAATTTTAGAAAATGTATTTATGTAATTTGAAACGTGTAAATCGTTCCTGTAAAAATAAATTTGCATTATTCTCTATGGTTAATCATTTTACAACAAAACAAAATATAACCAGATTATCCTTTTAAAGATCAACTGAAGGATAATCAGTTGTTATTGAATGCCAAGCTATTTTTATGTGAACCAGGAACGAGGAAATCTTTCTTGATTGATTCTTGATTGATAGCCCTAACTAAGAATTCAATTTTATGAATGAATGATGAAATTTAAACACAAATTGCGTTATTTAGCTGACAACATATTAAGTTTATTTTTCAAATTAAAACAAACAGGAAATAATTTATGTGGAAATGTTTAAACAGGTTTAGAACAATTACAAAACTACTAAAAAGAATGTGATTTCATCTTTTGTCCTTATTTTATTTTATTTTTTAAATAATTTACTTTTATTCCCTTTCTAGAATCATATTTTAAAGCTGTTGGTATATTGATTCACTTCTTTTCGTCGCGGCCCAAAAGAAAACATCTTGTCTCATTTATAAAAAAAATAATGCAAAAACAAACATTGTAGAGTGCGTAATTTGCAAGGGACGTGTGGGCGGAGCGTTTTTGCGCGACTTTCGGAAGACAACAAAAAAGAATATTCGAAAGAATGAATTCGTCGTGTCAATTTTGAATGCTGCGCATATCAAGTGACAGGTCCTTTATAACTTACGCGAACTCTAACTAAAAGTGTCATAATTATTAGAACAAGTTTGAAGCATTAATATAATTTTGATTGCAGCTTTTTCTTGCACACTTTTAATTGGTAAACGAATACATACAAGTTTGCCGGTTTGTTTTATCAATTCTACAAAATAAGTGCAATATTTACAGAACACTCTATTTAAAAAAAAATGTAACAATGTTGTTACTCTTAAAGCCATTTTATTCGAAATTTAATATTTCGAACTCTTGTAAACAAAATTTGCATCTGGAATTTGAAAATCAACACTTTTTTCGTATAGTTAGTTATATAAATAGTGTACCAATGTCTCAAAAAATATTACATCTTCATCTTTGAGAACTAGCAAACAAAACAATGACAATCGCAAATAAACATTATTCACTTTTTTGTGGGTTCATAGCAAACCATTTTTTTTTACTACTAATAATATTGATACTATTTGAAAATAGATATTCCACTTTGAAAGACTTATTTCCAAATGGTATCTATCAATATTACAATGCAATTTTTATTACATTTTAATATATAGTAAATAAACCTGCAACTTCCACCTCTACTTTTGATTTTTTTAACCAAGACTGTTTAATACCAAAAGCAATTACACGTATTTATTACACCGTATATTTAAACAACTTTTGGAATATGATATTTATTACTTTATAACACAGAGAGACTAATCTTTCTGGTATTATCTAATGTAATATTTTAGATAAAATAGGATAAATGTTTTTGGAATATTCTACAAGATTACTGAACATGTGCCTTAATTGAAGCTAATAAAAAGTGTGGTGATATATAGGACAGAAATATGGCGGTGGAATGAGTATAAAGAGGTAGAAGGGATACAAGAAAAATACTGGAAATAGTTATTAGGGTTAGATAGAAAAATACCGGGATATATTATAAGAGAGAAAGTGAAGGCAGAAAAATACGAGTAGAGACAGAAAAAAGGGCAATAAAATATGAGGAAGAACTGAGGGAATGAACCGAATGCAAAATACTACATGAATGTTGGAAAGAGATAAAGGAAGGAAAAGTAAAGTACGGACAGGATGGCAGGGAAGAATATTATAAAAGAAACGGGTACCCGAAAGAAGAAGTAAAGAGATTAACGGAAGCGGAGGCTCATAGATAAGCAGAAAAGATGAATAAAGATAAAAGAGGCCAGATAAATGTGAATTATAAGAATATCAAGGGAGAAGGGGTTCCAGAATATCTGAAAGGGAAAGGGAAGAAAAGTAAGACAAAAAATGTGATAGCTAGTTTCAGATGTGGGAACGAAGAGTTAGCAAATAAATACTAGAGAATAGAGGAAGAAAGGAGGTGCAGACTATGTAGAGAAGAGACGGAGAACCTTAAACACACGAGGAATGAATGCAAGGAGTTAAAAGAAGAGGTTAAGAAAGTAGAGGAAATCTTAGAAAAAAACGAAAAGAGGAAGAAGTGTAAATAAATGTAAAAAGAATGTAAATGTAAATAGACATGTAAAGGTAAATGTAAATGTAAAAAAAGGGTAAAATTGTAAATAGGGAAAACACGAATCACTGTTGCAACTAGGGATGTAAATTACCCGGATATTTATTTTTAAGGGTAAAATTCCAAAACGGGTATTTACCTAGGTATTTACTGTTAACTACTCAAAACAGATAAATGTGTGTAAGGTATGGTAACGAAAGTTGAAATTTATAAACGTTTAACAACTTTATAATTATATAAAACTAAAGTAATAAAAAACAAACATAATAATTAAAAATACATCATGGATGTTGACTGTAAATAGCTATAAACGACGGAAAATACGTTGAATTAGTTTAACACCCGCGAAATTCAAAATTAGCTTTGAATAATTCGTCGGGATAAAACCACAACGTAAAAGGACATTGGGGTAAGCAATGTCAATGCAATTATGCAAACGCCACCAGAGTGAACTACTAAACAGCTGTTTCGCCCTTTTGGGGCTCATCAGTAGTAGGAGATACACTCTAATGTTGTTTCCACAATTGCATTGACGCCCCTTATAGCTTATATTTTGATATTTTACTATGTTAAACTAATTCAACCTATTTTCCGTCGTTTATAGCTATTTATAGTTAACTATAGACACATAGTAAAATTATACTATGAGATGGCTCTGCCATCAAACACTTTTGAATTGTAACTTCGTCGTACTTGAATATAAGCTATAAGGGGCGTCAATGCAATTGTGGAAACAACATTAGAGTGTATCTCCTACTACTGATGAGCCCCAAAAGGGCGAAACAGCTGTCTAGTAGTTCACTCTGGTGGCGTTTGCATAATTGCATTGACATTGCTTACCCCAATGTCTTTTTACGTTGTGGTTTTATCCCGACGAATTATTCAAAGCTAATTTTGAATTTCGCGGGTGTTAAACTAATGCAACGTATTTTCCGTCGTTTATAGCTATTTACAGTTAACTATAGACACATAGTAAAATTATACTATGAGATGGCTCTGCCATCAAACACTTTTGAATCATGGATTTTACATAAAATACTTTTTTCTAGTTACAATGCGTAGAAGAGTAATTATGTATTTAGTGATTTAGATAAAGATTGTTTATAATTCTAATCTGAATCCGATTCAAATGTTTCATAATGGGATTCAGAGTTTGAATTATCAGACAAACTGCACAAATTCTTGATTTCTGTGTAATTTTCTTCAGTTGTAAATAATTGTACATTTTCTTTTTCTTGTGTTGGATTTTTTTCGTTAGTTAAATCTTTTTTTTTGTTTCTTTGCCATCTCCTCTTTGCAGTGCATAACCTTCTAATTATAGGATATGTGAGTTTAGCTGCTCCTTCAGATGTTAAACGTTTTCTTTTTTTTACTATGAATCCAATTAAAAGTGCTAAAAGTTTTTTACGTAACAGGTGCGCTTAAAATGCGCAAAGCCACTTCAACTATAATACTAGTGCCACGCAAACTCCTCCACCACAATAGTGTACTCATACTCTCTAACCCTTCCCACAAAATTTTTCTTCCGAATATTCCATCCTTTTCCTTGTAATGAACAAGAGCTGTCTTTAGCTGAATACTATCAAACTTCGTTTGTTGGCCAACTTCATAAATGAACGTTAAATGAAGTAGAACAGATGGTTCCAAATCACATCCTTGCGTCATTGGATTTAAAATCTCTGCTGCAAGGTGAATTGGACCAATATCAAATTCTTTTCTTTGCTTAAACTTATCCAGAATTAGTTTTTCTTCAGCTTGGAAAGCTGTTCTAACAAAATATTTTTTAAGTTGTTAAATTATCTATTGACCACATGAATTCGAGGATCATTCGACTCGAGGCATATGATTAACTTTACTATTGGTTCTAAAATACAAACCATTTTTTCGACACAAACCCAAAAAATGTCATAATGTAAAAGTATTTTTTCAATTCAAAGGGTAGCTGTGCTTCACTAATTGATAAAGTTTCCAATACAAACTTGGTAACTTTTAAACTTTGGAAACACTGCAAATAGCTTCCCCGTCTAGTTTTTACAGGGAGTTTTAATGAAATGGCAGCATTATTAACCTTTTGGTTTTGAATTTTAATAAACATCGCTTGTAAAAGGTGACTGCGTTTAATACTTTTTACTATTTCTATTGCGTGTGTCAAAAAAATTTGAATCGATTTGCGTTGTAAAATATCATTAGCATTACATAATAAATGCAAAAGAAGAGAAAAACAACGTAGTGGAACAATATTTTGATGTTTTTTGTGTATCAATTTGAAAGCTGCTCTCATATTTGCAGCATTATCGCGTATAATAACAAAAAACTTTTCAAGACCATAATCTTTCATAACCTTTTCAATTTGCTGTTCTAAATATGACGCGTCGTGCTTGTATTTTCTTTAGACATGACAAAGTCAACAAATAGAAGTTGTGGTTTTGAAATCATGAAATTGATAACAGATTCGTTACTAATATTGCTCTAACCATCGCATTACAAGTGGAGGTGCTTTAATTCACTTAACTGTCTCTCTACTTCACACTGCATTTCGGAGTGCTGAACATCTAAATATGTTGAGGCAAAGCGAAAACATGAAGGTAAACAATACGAAGGCCAAATTTTCTTAAAAAAGATATATCCATAAAGGATGTTCACCTAACGAAAACGGACTGCCACTTACAAAAATAGCTTTAGCCAGATCTTGGTTTAGCACTTCCTGTAATAAAATGATTACATAATAACTATTACTGAATCGATATAACTTAAAAAAAATCATAGCCTAATATTTATACCTGTCAACATTGTTTTATATAAAACTTAAAAAAACAATTATTTTTTTCTTTTAATCAACAAACATCCAGTAAATAGTCTCCTTGAAAATCTGTTAGCATTAGCAGGTATGCTGTGTATAAAATTCAAATGAGTACAGTGTTACCTATATACATATATTTTTATCAATCATGCATTTCGTTACACTTACATTTCATGTTTTATCCATTTGATCAACAAATGCAGTTAAAAGCGCTGTTGCATCATTCATACGATTCTTTGAAATTCTCGTTATAGTTAAAAAAAAGACATTTCTGGTAAAAAGTTAGCAGATGATCCAAGTGTAACAGTTTTTAAAAGTGATAACGAAAGTGAACTTCTTATCGCTTAGACTGTTGTATCAGTTGAAGATGTACTAGCTTGACTGAGTTCATCTGGATCATCAACATCAATACTTAAATGTTCTTGAAACTTTAAGTTTGATGTAGTTGGAATTTGTTTAAAAGAAAATCAGTCATTTTTTGCAGTCCTGCTCATACCCTTTTTTAAACCAACGGGGCACTTGAAACATTTTCTGATATGTTTCTCCATTTTGTTTACATTGGCATGTTTGTACTCAGCATTTCAGCTCTTACATTGAACACTTTTATTTTTTTTAACAATAAAAACGTTCCAAGCAGGTCCTTTTTACTTTCCCATTGTTTTTTTTTCACTTTTTTGTAAACTCAGTTTTTTTTTCATTACTATATTCAACAATTCGACAATGTTAAAAAAAGTTAGTTTTTTTTTCAGGAAAAATATATTTCGTCGGTACATATTGGTCAATTTGTTTTAATAATACTTAAATGAATTTGTTAACTTTTCTAAAGGCTGGCAGATAAAATTTTATCTATATTGTACGTGGGACAAACTTACGTGATGGCACTTGTCGCCGTTTCGTTTTTTTAAATATTAATCCAATAAAACTAATCCATAATTTTCAATTTATTTTGATCTTTTAATGTTTTAATAAAATTTCATGTTTAATATTGTTTGCTTGTGTAAATGATAAAATTAATATATAGGTACTTCAGCTTAAGATAAAAATTGATCAACAATAGGTTTTTTTAAATACCCAGTTTTTAGGTATTTACCCAGATCTCGGGTAAATACTCAAAAAACATTTACCTACCTGCTGGATATTTACTATCACTATTATTGCAACACATACGTGAGCAAATAAAGATAAACTTATATAAATCGAAAAGAGACAAAACTCACTTTAATGTGGGATCACAGCATACAATTTTTTTTACTACGTGGTAAGGGTAATAATTTCTCTAAAATATTTTTTTTAATACTGATACTATTTGAAAACAGGACTATTTCCGAATAGTATCTATCAATATTACAATGCAATTTTTATTATCTTTCAATATGTAGTAAATAAGCCTGCAACTTCCATCTTTACATTTGATTTTTTGTAACCAGAACTGTCTAGTGAGCTATCAAATAATTATTAATTCACGGGAATTACTTAATACCAAAAGCAATTACACTTATTTATTACACCGTTTATTAAAAAAACTTCTGGAATATTATATTTATTAATTTATAACACAGGGAGGCCAATCTTTCTGGTATTATTTAGCACGCAATATCTAATGTAATATTTTAAATAAATTAAGATAAATGTTTTTGGAATATCCTACAAGACTACTGGGCATGTACCTCAATGCATGCTGCGGTTTTGTGTTTATTTGACATTACATCGATTGAAATAAATCTCAGTTTACGTGTCTTAATTAAAGTTTTTCTCGTTTACATAAAGTTTAATCAACTAAAACAAAATATGTACATTCATTAGAAATCAATCAAATCATTAATGTACTGTTCTTCAGTACGTAAAGGAAGATGTAGTTAAGTTAAAGTTAAATTAATAAAAAAAACTAAAACTTTGCTCCACAAAGTAGTTTTACTACATATGAAAACTTGTTTACATTTGCTTATCTTTTTATGAGAAATTTGTTTGTTGTACAAAATTGTACATCTCTTTATTGATCTCAGATAATAGTTAATGTTTGCACGCTCTTACCGTGGCCAATATAAAACCATTTTATCGCTTTTTATGTCTAGTTTCTTGTTCTTTTTTTTAATAACTTTATAGTGTATATATAAACATGTTTGTTTTAGTTATCACACACAAAAAATGAAAGTAGAATCAATACAATTAAAGACGGTTTTAAAACTTTCTCTACAAAATTTGATCAACAATCTATAATAATTACTTATATAAGCAACGACAATTTTAATAGAAAATAAATTTACACGATTACTCTCTTTTTAAATGAAGAATAGAAAGTTAATTTATGTATTTTTGTTATTTTAAAATTGTCATTTCGTTTAAGGTTCGTTGTTTCTAGTAGAACAGAAACACATTTTTCAATTCGGCTTTGTCGTAATATATTTAAATTTGTTGTTAGTAAAAACTACGTTTCAACTTGAAGATTCATTAAGAACTGTTGTTAACTTAATTAGTACATCGTATCTAATTTAATTTAATTTTTGAAATAAATCCTTTTTAAAGCTTTAATCGCTATAACAATATTGTAAGTTCCTGGAAGTTTTTGATAACGTATAACTGAAAATCTGCACCTTATTGGTCAGCTAGCTTATATAATCCGTTATATTTGTTTAAGAATGACATTACTTTTTTTATAATGTTGCGCACATTCGTGAATGCCGTCAACTGACAATTACTAGTAGCATCCTACAAGAAAATGTAAAATCAAATCAATGAACCCCAGCTGTAGTTTCAGTTCTAAGTCATAATGCCAAAAAATGAACAATGTGGGCGTTCTTGTTCTTGCCGCCAGTAATTATCAATTAGAACTGAGTCCAACAAGAAAATGTAAAATCAAATTATTGACCCCAGCTTTAGTTTCAGGGTTAAGCTATAATGCCAAAAAATGATCAATGTGAGCGTTCTTGTTCTTGCCACCAGTCATCACCAATTAGAACTGCGATTGGCCTGATCTTCATTTCAACTATAAAGAACGGTTTTTTTTTCGCATTAATATAAACAGAATATGTAAAACCTAATATGGCGTAAACAAAAAGCGCCTTATATGATGGTTTTAGGTGTAGAATGATAAGCTTTTTGGAAGATTTTCTTTTAGTACTTAATTAAAGGTGTTTGTTTCAATTTTAGAAACATTAAATTTTGGTGTTTACGTTTTGCATTTTTTAGCCTAATACAAGTTAAGCGCGTTAAATGCGTTGTAAAAAAAACTTTTACACATTGAAAATGGCAACAATGATATTGGAAAACTTAGTTCACTAGAAATGTATATCTGCAGAGTATTTCTAAGTATTTTTTTTTTGCATTTTCAAGATATTCTGAACATATTGATAAATACCTTTTTTTCTTGGTCGGTTTTTTTTGAGCCTCTATAGCAACTGATATAAAATTACACAGTCACTCTTAGGATGACAGAAGAACAAGTTGAAATGATGTAAACAAATGTGACTGTTCTGCCGGAACTTGTTTCATGGCCTCTTTTACCTAACGACAGTAACAACTCTGCCTATTAGTTAATATAAATAAATTAACAACGGCAGGTATTACAGTCGTATACTAGTTTACAGTACTAAGATGAGAACGTCTTCCGGGTTTGGACCGTGTCATTGTTGTAACCAAAGTTGCCAACGTTTCGCCAACGAAAGAGAACGTGAGAGAAATCAAAGAACTCAAACAAGCAACCGAAATCTAACTAAGAACTTTTCAAAAGTTAGGTAATCAACTTGTGAACCATGATTCTAAACTCTGATTTTGAAATTCGTATTAACACTGGCAAAATCCTTGAATCATCTAAAATTCATAAATCCAACATTTCTAAGTCACAAGAGTTAGCCCTAAAAAGTTTTCGTAAGAACCCTGATACTATTGTTCTTCCAGTCGACAAAGGCAACGCTACTGTCGTTTTGAACCAAATTAATTACGTTGCGAAAATCCATTCTATTTTGTCTGAGAAAACTTACGCTCTTCTAACTCGTAATTCCACTTCGAGGGTTGAACGTGATGCCAAATCATCAAATCTTCCAATCTAGCACCGGAAACTATACGTCAACTTACCGCTTCAGATTCTAAACCACTTTGTCTATACGGACTTTCCAAAGTTTACAAACAAGGTATTCCCTTTCGACTTATCGTCAGTACTATCCAATCTCCTGCGCACAAGCTAGCCAAATTCTTGTCTAACATTCTTTGCGAGTTTACAGGTAAAACCTCTTCTCACATCCTCAACTCTCAGTATTTTATTCAACGCCTAGAAACTATAACACTTGAACCATAAGGTCTTCTTGTCCGCTTTGATGTCACTTCATTTTTTACTAAAGTTCCTATTAAGGATTCACTTATTATCATCGAACAGATTCTGTCTCAACATGGCAAGGGCTTGAGTGTGGTTTCTCTTATTAATCAGTGTCTATCCTCCACTTACTTCCAATTTGATTCCAAGTTTTACGAACATGTTTCTGGTGCTACTATGGGTTCTCCTCTATCACCTGTTGTAGCTAACATTTTTATGGAATCCTTTAAAACGGTTGCTTTGGAATCATCAATATTAAAACCTAAAATTTGGTATCGGTATGTTGACGATACGTTTATTGTTATTGTCTTGAATTGTCTAAATTTCTTGATCATCTTAACAATCAACACTTAGATATCAAATTTAGTATGGAAATCGAAAGTAATGGTTCTCTCCCATTTCTTGACGTTCTTGTGACTCGACGGACTTCTGGGCCATTCTGTTTATTGCAAACCCGTCCATACGGACAGATACCTTCGTCTCATCATCATCCTGCACAGAAACGTTCTTTTATTAAATTTTCAGTTCATCTTGCTTTTTCTATTTGCCAACCTGAAAATATAGACTCAGAACTCTGCCATTTTACTAGAACCTTAGTGAACAATGGTTATATCTAGCGAGATATTCATAGTGTTATTAATTGTCGTCTACATCCACGTACTCGATTACCTGACATTTCTACTCCCGAATTTAATCCGAAATTGGTTTTTTTTTCCATACATTCACAAGGATACAGATCAAACAGAAAAACTTCTTTATAAGAATGGTATTAAACCCATATTCAACTCGACAGGCAAAATCTCTCAGATTCTTCCTTCTCCCAAGAACAAATTTCCTACAGTTTTATCTCAAGATGTAAATACAAATTCCTTGTTCATGTGGTTTAGTCTACATTGGTGAAACCGGTCGTTCCGTCATTACTCGCATTTCAGAACATGATCGTTGATTTAGTAGTCAGGTCCAATTAAAATGTCTATGTGTATAAATTAAATGAATCCAGAATATTGGTTTAAACCAAATAGTCCATGACCATAACGAGATTTGGTGCTGTTGTTTATAAACAACACTGACATATAGTCGTTGCCACTAAAGATGATCGTTGCGTCATTATCGTGCGAATTTAGAAACACGTTCCATTATTCGAATAAAAAGGGAAAACTGTGAGTACAACAGAGATGACTCTATTTTTTTTCTGTTATGAATAAATTGCTAAATTGTCTTGATTGACATTAGATGTTGCTTATTTACATTTTAAAGTTTCAGTTTTATCGAGCGTATAAAACTTAACAAACGAACAAAGCATGTTAAAATTAAATTTTATGCACCGTATGTGTAATCGACCTAATAATTCATCCGATTAATTCGTATTATTGGTTTAATTATAACAGATACATTAAAAACAACTGTTCTTTATCAAATAGTAATTTTGTAGGTTAGTATTTTGATTAAAAGCAATTAGCATTGCCAATATTAGATCATTTAGCAAATTTTAGTTTTTAACCAGCAGATACATTTAAAGCAACTGATTTGATTAGCGAGTTTTTACTTCAGATGCATGCGAGTATGACAACTATGACTTGAAAACCACATGCTGAATGTGTTGCAAAATTATAAAAACTGACACTGTTTAAAATAAAAGATTCTTCGAGAAAATTAAATTAAAAAACAAACTTACTTGCGAAAGTAAATTCGTAGTAATTTGAAGTGAACTGGTAACTGAGATGTGTGTTTTTTTAAGAGAATATGCTTGACAGTTTCCACTAAAATTGGTGGAAATTAAATAACACAACGCCATTTATCGAAATTATTTTAGAGTTTAATTATAACACTTCACTAGTGAAATATTTGGAAACTTCGGAACGCTGATCCAAAACAATGGAATATTCTGGATTTCGTTAACGTAAGAATATAAAAAGTATTCGAAGGACGATTGAGTTTAGTTTTCGTATCGAGTTTAGCGAGAAGAAGAATTCGGTGTCAGTCTAAATAAATAAAGTGCACGTGCTAGTGAAAAATGAATACGGCATATAACTATACGTGATCTTAACATAAACAAATACCGGTTTAGATAAATAGAAGTTATTCGTGGACAATATTTTTCTATTGATTGTAATATATAAATTAATGTAAGTTGTTTTTCTTAAACATCATCGTTAGATTTTAATCAGTTACGTTTGTAAAATTTTGCTAATTGTGTCACTACATAAAAATACACAACTTTTGTCATTTTTCTTGTGCATAGATGATATGTATAATTTTATTTGTGCTCTTTAGAATTTAAACCAGCATAGGAAGTACTATATGTGTCACTCTTAGGCTGACTGAAAAACAAGTTGAAACGATGTAAACAAATAATTTTTCAAAACTAAAAACTTCGTTCTGACAGTGCTCCAAATACAGTTTGTATGAAAATATTTAAAAGAGGTGATATAGTATACATATCTTGTTAGTATTTTTCAATCTGATTATTCTGCCGGAAACGTTATATGTGCTTTGATACTATCAACAACTTCAACTGCAATTTTGAGAGATCTTGTTTCATAATAGCCTCTTTTATTTGTGGACGGAAATAAACTTTTTTATTTAAAACTTAATACAATGAACAAAATGTTGTATTATATTATAGTAACAACTCCGCTTATTAGTTGATGTACAACTGAATGTAAGTGAATCGTAAGTGAATTTAAAAGCAGAGAGTTTTTAGCGTTTGTATTAAGAGCATATTTGAGGAGAAGTTGTTGTCTATCTGTCTCATCAAATTGATCGTTGTACTTAAACTTGCATATTTTTTTTTACAAAAGGATCTTTTTTCTGCAACTTTCATTTTCTATTTGTGAAATATAAAGCTAACCGTGATTTTTAGATATATCAGTTTTTTTGTCTTATCTTTGAGATATTTTCAGATAAATTGAATAACTTTGTTTAACTGCAGGAATTTGTGTTTTTTATTTGTTTTACCACGATTTCTAATAGTTTCCATATCACACGGGGCAGTTAGCTCCTAACTATCTTCTCTTCAGGCTCATTCAATGCCAATAGTGAGTCAAGAAATCAAGAAATGAGCAGGAGTCAGAAATGCAAGGTCATTGAGACCATTGCTTATAAAAGTAAGTGTTCTAGAGTTCAATTTGACACATTAATGTACACATTTCTTCAAAAATTAGTGAAGCTGTACCTGCTACTCGTTTTCAATCATGTTTAGCTGATTTCACGGCAGCCTCCCCAATACCACCAAAATGAGGCGAGTTGGAGGGAATGAAATGCCAATTAATGGGACTCTTTAAACCTTCTGCAATTGAGTAATGGTTATCATTTATGAATTTTTGACAAGCCTCTACAAAGTTCGTTCCATTGTCCGAGTACAAATATAAAATTTTTAAATTTAATTAATTTATTTTAAATGTTCTTATCTTATAACAAGGTTAGTGAAATCATGTTTAGCAGGCAGAAATATGGGATGACAAGCGTCGTAATGAATTCCTATTGCGTTTTTAATCTACCACCGACTCGAAGAAGTTCGTTTTGATCTAAAAATGGACTTAAAGATAACAGACGACTGGACTTGCTGATTGGCTATAACTGTAGTGGTAAGAGAGGCTACGGTTCTGTTTAAGTCGGGCAATTCTTTTGGCATGCTTGTTACATTAAACGCTGGTCTAGCATATTTGTCTGATCTCAACCATTCTGGGCCATTCCACCAAAAACTGCTATTAATCATGTCTAAAGGTTTGATTTCCCGAGAGACTAAATCCGCAGGATTATTTTGCGTAGGCACGTGATACCAGTCGCGGTTAAAATTCGTGTGCTGCTCTATGTGACTTATACGATTTGCAACAAACACATTAAAATGTAGAGACTCGGCATTTAGCCACGCTAAAACAATAATCAAGTATGTCCAATAAAAGGTTTTATAATTAATCAGTCCTTACGATTGTAGAGAATTTAACATCAAATTGACTATTAACACGCCGCCACAAAGTTCTAACCGCGGTATGCTAATTGACTTTAAAGGGACCACTCGCAATTTTAAACAAATTAACTTTGATTGTATGGTTTCGTTTTTGTCCTCGCTGCGTATATAAATGCAAGCACCCTAAGCATTTTCTCTTGCATCACAAAATCCGTGAATTTGAACTGAATTAGGCTTAGCACCAGGTATGATACACCTGTTAATGGTTAGTTCATTAAAGACCTCAATGGATCTACGGTAATTGCACCAGGAAGAATAGAGATCGATAAGTAAACATTTGTTCCAATTTTTAATTCCCATAGCTCTTGTAACAGAATTTTTGCTGTTATGGTGACTGGAGTTAAACATCCTAAAGGGTCAAAAATCTTGGCGATGTCTGACAATATAATACGTTTTGATTTTTTATCACGATCTACAAAGGCTGAATAGAAAATTTAAACAAATCATGTTTTGCGTGCCACTGCAAACCTAACATTTTTAAGCACTCGTCACTGTAGAAGTCCAGCACAAGATTTTCTATACCCTGTATGCATTTTACAACATCCGCATTGTTGGATGACCGTTTTCGCAAGTGGAAACCTGCAGTACTTAAGATGCTGACAGCTTCTTTCCTGATTTTATGCACGTTATCAACGGTGTCAGCACCTGTCAGTAAATCATCAACGTAAAAATCCTGCATGATTATACGCGAACCTAAAGGGTGCCTTTTAATGTTGTCTATAGCAGCTTGCTGAAGGCACCTAGAAGCTAAAAATGAAGCCGGTCCTGTACCATATGTGACTGTGGATAACTCATAGGTTTTAATTTTATCTGATAGTAAAAACCGCCTCAGTGAAACCTAGTTTCTTCAGGATTTACTAAGACTTTCCTATACATTTTTGCAATGTTGGCATTTAGAACTCTTGTATAGTTGGCTTTACCATTAAAATGTCATTTAACAATTTACCACTAGTTGACTTAGCGGGACCATCAGACACTCCTCGCAGCTTTGTACTCAGACTTTCGTTTTTAATAACACAATGATGTGGCAAATAGAAATTTTTAATATTTTTTAAGTCCTTCCATTAGAAATTTATTTCATGTGACCTAACTATAAATACTCTTTAATAAACTTATTATATTCATGATTTATGTTAGGTGCGCGAGATAGTTTTTTCTCAAGATTTAAGAAACGTTTTAGTGCTATATCCCTAGAATTACCCAGCTGACCTGGCTCTGATTTGAATGGTAACCTTATGAGAAATCGCTTCCGCGTGAGTAATTATCTAATTTTCACACCGTTGCTTTTCGTAAGAGTATTTGTTGTTTATCCGAATATTGTCTATTTGCCAAAATCTTACTAATTTCTGGTCTAAGCTATTCGCGACAAAGTTGCAACTAAGACTAGATTGAACATTTCCGACCCCAATCTTGCCTCGAATAACCCATCCTAATTTGATTTTTTGAAAACCTGGTTCAGATTTACAAACCAGAATTTGCCCAATACACAACATACATATGCCAGAACACTTCTGCGCCTAAAAGTATATCAATTTCCCTAAGGACGTAAAAGTTTGGGTCTGCAAGAGTAATATTTTTAGAGATGTATAAATATTCTGCCTTGATTGGCAATAACGGTATTTTTTCAGTTATTCTGTTTTAAACATAACAGCTTGTGTCCTCGCGATAGCCATTTAAACGAGAACCTATAACTACGTTAACTTTAAGCTCGACAACATTATTAGAATTAACTACACCCGTCACAAAAAGCCGCGTATATTTGATTGGAAGCCTTAATTTATTTGCTAACGCCTGAGTGATAAAATTTGTCTGAGATCTCGAATCAAGGAGAGCTCTGCAAGGATGCCAGTTTCCCTTGTAATCTAATATGTTAATTACTGCTGTCGGTAAAAGCATCTGATATTGATTACTGGTATGGAGACACTGAGAAATATTTGTTAAATTTGCAGATGAGGTACTAGGCACTGAATTAGGAGTTACTTGCTTAGAACTAGTATCTTGAGCAACGGCGAGTTTATGTTTCTTATTACACTTAGTGCATTTTTTAGCCTTGCAATAAAACGTAGTGTATATTGACTTAAAGCAATTAATGCATTATTACCGGAAAATCTAGGCAATCTTAATTGATTATTATATTCACCGCTAACATTGTTGCGTATACTATATTCACCCGTGTTGAATTGATCATTATCAATTAATTTTTTTGCTCTAGACAAAAGATTATAATAAGAGTTTTCAAATAATTGGTGCTCATTCTGGTCCACCTCATCTTCATTAACTGACAATGATTCAGGTTCTGATTGAACGTCATTCAATTTATCGTTCAATCTGATAAAATCGTGTATTCTAAGCTTTACTTGTACTTTATTAACATTATTATTACTTAATGAGTCTAAATAATTTTGAAAACGAGTAACAAATCCTTTGATTTGCCCGCGTTTTATTGTAAGAGTTTTAACTTCTGTTGAGACCATTTTGACGCAGTAGAATAAAAATGATTGGGGACTTTCTGAATTTGGTTAAGGAGAATTCTTCTGCCTTGAACTCTTCAACTGGATTAGAGTTTGGAGGATACAGATAATCACAATAGACGCAATCCGGCTCGAAAGACAATGTTTTGAGAACTTAGGTTCTCGTCGAAGATGTTTCTGTTTTAAGAAATGTAGAAAATTCACCTTCTATGTAGCTGCTGCACAATTACGCGCACTTTCTCATAAACGTATTCGTACGCGTTGCATTAATAATACGAGATTTAATATAAAAATGATATTTGCAAACACCACTAATACTACATATATTTTTCAAATTATTATTTCCCTTAATTACAGGAGTGATTCTTATTGGTCGATAATAACAAAAAAAAGGAAAGTGCCCGTTATATATAAAACAGATTAAACAAAGAAGCTTAAACAAAAAAAACCAAGCATTGAGGCGGTGAGAATATTATTGGTACCGACAAAATTATCTATTATACCATTCTTTATACAAAGATTATTCTTAAGAGAAAACAAATGTACAATAGACAAACATCCTTATTAACTAAAAACTCATAGTATAATAAAAATTCTAACTACAATAATTTCTTTAAGGCTCGAACAACCATGTTTATCTCATCTTGTTGAAATCTTAAGATATTATTTATTATTTATCAGTATGAAAGCAATTTAAAACAGTATCATTTTTGTATATTACACGCAAAATAATACAACTCGCCCTTTTAATA
Source organism: Aquatica leii (assembly GCA_035610365.1). Lineage (NCBI taxonomy): Eukaryota > Metazoa > Arthropoda > Insecta > Coleoptera > Lampyridae > Aquatica > Aquatica leii. The sequence continues at coordinate 29,311,646 of CM069433.1, read as the reverse complement.
CTTCGCGGTTATTTTGTTTACGACTATAAGCGGCTTTCGGCTTAAACTGCGTCGTAGTTAAACACCCAGACTTTTTAGGCTTGGCCCTAGTATCTGCTTGAGAGCAAAAACAAGAAGTGGAACATGGCCTTTGCCGTATTGTCGTACGGGAACCCAAACAAACAGACGTTTCGCAAAACATTGCAGCTTGCATCTTCAGGGTGGTAAATGTTATAGAAAGAAAAAGTGTAAGTGACGTTATTTATATCATTAGCGATTAGCGTAATTAACGGAACTTATATTTCCGTTACCGCTTGACTGACTTCGTTATTACTCAGAGTAAGCGTTTATGTCCTTTCCAAGAAGGTTGATTTTTGTCTTAGGGGATGTAACGCTAGTAGCCAAGAATTGCTAAGTCTCAAACCGTCTTCTCGGTTCATATTACATGGATGTTTTTCTATTTCCACAGCTTCGCGGTTTAGTCTGGGAAAGTAGAAAAGAGTTCTAGCCAACACGTTAGTTTGGTCAAAGTTTAGCGTGTCCTTGGTTCCACACGGGTTCTGCCACTGCTGATTTTGTAACTCTGCGGGGATTGCAGTACGCCATATGTACTTTTACTCTAACTTTAATATAGCGCCTCTGTCTGTTGGAAATCTGATATCAAATCAGTTTGTTATTAGTTAAGTTGGTAATAGTTATGTTTACAAACCTGTTACTTATTTTTATGTAGAACAGGTAAAAAATAAAGTAGTCGAGATTGAACAGTCGAAGGTAGAACACGTGTTTTATTTCTAGTGTGATTAGGCATTTATTCACTGCCTCTCGGAAATAAGAAATATTTAACAGGTTATGGGCCTAGTCTAAATACTATAAGTGCGGTTATTAATTACGGGCGTGTGCGTGTTATAGTCGATTGTACGGGATTATCTCAGACAGACTCGATCCGAAAATGGCGGCGAATTTTTTAGCAAACGTTCCAAAGCTTAAAGGGCGGGAAAATTATAGCGATTGGGATTCAAGGTACAACAACGCATACTACTAAGACAGCAAAAGCAAAATCAAAATTAATTTTATCTATCGATCCTTCATTGTATGTCCACGTGAAGGAAGCAACCGATGCTATGGAAGTATGGACGAAATTAAAGAAATTGTTCGACGATTCGGGATTCTCGAGAAAAATTGGGCTCTTAAGAACATTAATTTCTATAAGATTGGAGGATTGTGAAAATATAGAAAGCTACGTGAACAAGTTGATTGAAACTTCGCAGAAGCTAAACAACACCGGATTTGCCATTGACGACAAATGGGTAGGTTCCCTTTTATTAGCTGGGTTACCAGAGATGTTTTCGCCAATGATCATGGCGATAGAACATTCGGGTATTGAAATAACGACAGACGCCATTAAAACTAAATTATTAGATATGGGACCCGTTGGTAATGCAGGAAGTGCATTTGCAACCATGAACTCGAGTGGTTATCGAAAAAGGCAGAATTCTAGAGTCGATAATGCAGTTCGCGCTACTAATTTGAAGAATATCAAATGTTATGGCTGCAAGCGAATAGGGCATTACAAGAACAAATGTCCTAACAGACATGAAAAAATAACTCCAAATGCTTTTAGTGCTGTTTTTTTGAGTGGCGGGTTTAATAAGAATGACTGGTATGTTGACTCGGGAGCCAGTGTTCATTTAACAGCACGTTCTGATTGGTTGCAAGTGACATCGAGTTCAACAAAGTATGAAGACATTACTGTAGCAAATAACGAGAAACTTTCTATATCTTGTGCAGGTGACGTTCAAATTACGACTGTAGTCAACAACAAGAACTTCGATGTTATAATTAAAAATGCTATGTACGTTCCTGAATTAACGACGAATCTCCTATCGGTCAGTCAGTTGATTCAAAGTGGGAATAAAGTTATTTTTGAAGGCGACGGTTGTAAAATATTTAACAAACAAATGATGTTGGTAGCTATAGCTCACCTAACTAATAATGTGTATAGGTTAAATACAAAGATTAATCAATGTTTTTTAGCTTCACATAAAATAAGTAGCAGTGAAACTTGGCATCGCAGGTTAGGCCACATTAATTATAAAGACCTTCGGAAAATGGAAGGAATGGTAGATGGCATTGCAATGAAGGGAAAATGGAATGAGTCAGGAAATTGCATTGTTTGCTGTGAGGGCAAACAGACGAGGTTTCCATTTAACCACGTAGACACAAGAGCAACGTCATTGTTAGAATTAATTCACACCGATTTGTGTGGGCCAATGGGAAATTTATCAATTGGTGGTTCAAAATATTTCTTGTTATTTGAGGACGATTGCAGTCGGATGAATTTGTGTATTTCCTTAAAAGTAAATCTGAAGCAACCGAGTGTTTTAAACAGTTTAAAAGCCTGGTGGAGAACCATAAGGGATGCAAAATTAAGGCTCTGAGATCAGACAATGGTGGGGAATATTGTAATGAAGAACTGATCTGAGAAATGGTATCGTCCATCAAACTACAAACCCCCATACTCCTCAGCAGAATGGACTTTTAGAACGAATGAATCGGTCGATAGTTGAGAAGAGCAAATGTCTGTTATTCGATGCAAAAATGGATACAAAATTTTGGGCAGAAGCTGTTAACACAGCGGTTTTCTTAAAAAATAGATCTGCTGCAGCAAGTTTAGGTGACAAAACTCCTTTTGAAGTGTGGCATGGTAAGAAGCCGGATTTGAGCAGCCTAAGGATATTCGGAAGCACAGCCATGGTTCATGTTCCGAAGGCTAATCGAAATAAATGGCAGAAAAACTCCAAGAACAAGATTTTTATTAGATACAGTGAAACTACCAAGCGCTACAGGGTATATGATCCTCAGAAAAAGAGTTGTAATTACTAGTCGTGATGTTATCATTATTGAAAATTTAACAAAGGGAAATGCAGCTATGACAGATTCAAACGACACTGAAATTGTGGAATTGTTTTGTGACAAAAATGTTGATGTTTCAGTAGACGAAGCTAATGTTCAAAGCCAACAACTAACATCACAACCAGTGGGGGTTGAAGAAGGCAGAAGCTTTCAAGCAGAACCTGATCATCCAGAGGCAACAGTGATAAGATCGGAAAGAAAACCGAAGCCAAAGACTTTTCCAGACCATGTAATGTGCATGACAACCACTTACGACCAAGATTTAGAGACTAATCCAAGCAGCGTGGAGGAAACTCTGTCACGATCTGACAAGAATCTATGGCAAAAAGCAATGTTTGAAGAGATGTCATCATTTAAAGAAAATGATGCATGGGACTTGGTGGACTTGCAAAGTGTAGGGAATGTTACAGTGGTGGACTGTAAGTGGGTGTTAAAGAAAAAAAAGGACTCTGAAAGTGGTGAGCGTTATAGGGCGCGATTAGTTGCGAAAGGTTTTACGCAGCGTGCTGGAATTGACTATAATGAAATTTATTCACCAGTGGTAAGACATTCTACCTTACGATTATTACTAGGATTACCAGCACAGCTAGATTTAGACATAACGCATCTTGATGTGACAACTGCATTCCTTAACGGTGCTTTAGAAGAAACAGTGTATATGAAACAGACGGAAGGATTTGTTAAACAAGGTGATGAAAATAAGGTGTGTAAACTGAAACGAGCAATTTATGGACTCAAGCAAGCCTCCAGAGCTTGGAATAAGAGGGTTGACGATTTATTACTGCATTTAGGTTATAAGAAATCAAATTTTGAACCTTGTTTATATATGAAATTTTTTTGTGAAACTTTGTTAATTGTTGTTTTGTATGTAGATGATTTCTTCGTGTTTTCTAATAATATCTCAGAGACAAATAAGTTAAAGGGCCAGTTAGGCGCAGAATTTAAGCTTAAAGATTTGGGTGAACTCAAAAATTGTCTTGGGATGAGAATTACTAGAAATCGTGAAGAGGGGATCATAACAATCGACCAAGAAAGCTATGTTGACGAAATATTAAAACGATTTAATATGATCAAATGTAAATCTGTTGGTACGCCATTAGAAGTTAATGTAACTTTTGATGACAAACAGGTTAATAATGTTAATTTGCCATATCAAAAGCTGATAGGTAGCCTAATGTACTTGGCAGTGTTAACGAGACCTGACATCTCGTACAGTGTGACTTTCTTAAGTCAATTTAATAACAATTACAATGAAAGTCACTGGAAGTGTGCAAAAAGGTTATTACGCTTCTTCAGGGTACGAAAAATTATGGGCTACAGTTTGTAAAGGGTAACGCAGAATTGGAAGGATATGCGGACGCCGATTGGGCTAGCAATAAAATAGACAGAAAATCTTATACAGGATTTGTATTTAAACTTGCCAATTAGGCGATATCCTGGGAAAGTAACAAGCAAAAGACAGTTGCTTTGTCAACTACAGAAGCCGAGTATATGGCACTTCGCGAAGCAGCAAAGGATGCTGTTTATCTGAAAAACTTATTGTATGAATTAACGGGACAATTAAATCCTGTAATTCTATATAATGACAATCAAGGTGCAAACAAATTAACAGAAAATTGTATGTTTCATAGAAGAACAAAACATATAGATATAAGACATCATTTTGTAAGAGAAGCTGTACAAAATAAGCTCATACATGTCAAGTACTTGCCAACTAATGAAATGGTGGCAGACGTGCTTACAAAGAGTTTGCCATTAATTAAACACAGCAAATTTGTTAAAGGATTAGGATTAGTTAAAGTGTAATTTTTGTTGATTTGATATAGTGGGGGTGTTGGAAATCTGATATCAAATCAGTTTGTTATTAGTTAAGTTGGTAATAGTTATGTTTACAAACCTGTTACTTATTTTTATGTAGAACAGGTAAAAAATAAAGTAGTCGAGATTGAACAGTCGAAGGTAGAACACGTGTTTTATTTCTAGTGTGATTAGGCATCTATTCACTGCGTCTCGGAAATAAGAAATATTTAACAGTTTTGATATTATGTTTCTTTAGCACCCTGCTTATTTTGTCTGTCGAACCTATTCAGTATGGTAAATAAGCGGTGCTACTAGCAGGTGATAAGTCTTTTTTGACTTTTGGATTTATTGCTCTTTTTCATGCATTTTGGATCTCTTTGAACCCGTATCCATTTTGTTATAGGGACTCAAACAATGTTCCCTTTTCCTATTAGTGTGCGTTTTCTTTCTATAAACGGATTGTCCTAATTTTTCGTTATTTTTCCTTATCACCAGTACATCAAGAAATGCTGATATGTTCTAATTCATAGTAAATTTAATGCTATTATGTACAGAGTTTAGATGTTGAAAGAACTAATTCAGTTTATTTCTTTACAAACGTATCATCAAGATATCTGACTGAAGTTTTTGGTTTTAACTTAACATTTTTTATAATTCCAGTTTCAAAATACTCCATGTAAATATTGGCTTTAACTGGAGAGAGCGCACATACGGGTATTTGAACAATCTAGCTGGTCAAAATTATTTTTGGTCTTAAGCAGACCCTAAATGATATAAAACGATGCTAAAATGAAATAAAAATAAAAAATATGTATATTTGATGAAAATATATTTTTTTTACAAAATATATGTTTATTATAAAAACATACAATATAACAAAATACAAATATTATGAAATTCATTGCCTCACAGGCCTCGTCAAAATACAAGTAGGTACAAAACATATAATTTAGGTAGCTACAAAAAAAAACTTAAGTTTCATCGGCTAATCTTCTTCGGAAATTCCATCTTCATCGCTTTCTAATGAAACTGTTGGGTTTGGCTGTGCGGATAGAAGTAATGTCAATGTTTCGGAACTGAACGAACTTATTTTCGTTTTTTTTTATAATCCTCATACTACTAAGCAAAGGATCCGAGCTCAAAAGCAGCCTAACGCGATTTTATAATCACTGCTCCGTGGAAACACTTTGTGCAGGGTTGGCGTCATTGGGTGCCAAGGATACAATTCCACGTACAAACGGGCTGTTTCTAATGCATAATATTTATATTTTTGCACATCAATTGAGTATCCGCTTGAAATGGTTTCCAATATTACTTTTAATCTGAAAATTAAGTCTTAACTTATGCCAGTTATTTTGGAATGGAATGTTACCATCATTTGTATTTCCAAAATTTGCTTTTGGCATGTCCACTAACAAACCCATTTCATTGCGAAACCTCGTCTGTATTTCTGTTTTTCTTTATTTCTCGATTCGTTTCTCCTCTTCTGTCTTTTTTTTTTCACGGTATTTTTTTAGCAGTAATTTGTATGCTAAATAGAGGATGCTCTCCAAAAATCTAATCCCGGCATGTAAAATAAATAACCCGAATTAAGTAGCTTCAAAAGAAATATCTCTTTTATGATCCAGTTTATTCAATTCTTTTGAAGTTGTACCACAAATGTAGCAACGGCTTGTGGATGTTGTGCCAGTAGCTGCATTACAGACTTTTCTGTCTACCATAGTCATTATAAACTTATGCTTAATAAACAACTTTTTTGCATGAATAGCAACTTCAGTAGCAATTAATGTGTTTATGGCATTCTTCACATAATTTATTACTTCATTTGTGACATTAGTAGTCTCTTTCACAAACGGAATTTTATCGGTCGGCACCACCGAGGAGAAGAAGGTGTCGGACATTTCTACAATACCATTTTATTCTTTTTTTCACAATCTAATCTTACAGGCACAAAACAGCTTTGAAATATATCCCCATCCCCATTGTCAAATTTTTGTTTATATTGTGATTGTTGAGATCCGTCACATCCCCATTTACACATCATTGTTAAAGTGTTCCTTTCATTCTCTTCTATTGTTGATAAGACGTCTTCTAGAAATTCTGATAAACGCTTAGCTGTAACATCAACTAGTGATTGCAGCTGGCTTTCAGCGCAGGTACTCGTTATTGTGTACGCTTCTGGGAGCGGATAACATTCTGTTTTTTCCTGTTGCAAAAAACTATAGCACGGAAACAACTTCTTGTTTGTTTTTCTTATTATTTCATATTGCCCTCGTGTTAAATCAGCATCGATAAACATCTTTAGAGCATCCAATTAAATTTAAGTTTTTTGAATTCATCACGAGAAAAAAGTTGGTCTTTCAGAAAATTTAGTTTTTCTTCCAAATTCCGCAAATTTTCATTTTTCATAAGGTCGAACAAGTATTTGCGAGTTACTATTTTTACTCTCGAGGTACCCATTACATCTAAAACAATAAAATTTTGAATTAATTTGCATTTGTGGAAAAAAGATTGAAGTACTGAAATTTATTGCATCTGCGTATTTCCACGGCAAATTTTTGATTATTTTTACACTGCGTACTATAAATTTTTAATATCAATTAGAACAATTACCGGATCTACCCCGATAGTATTAATTTTACTTTTCTGAACATAAAATGCTATATAAAAACAGCCTTATAAAAAGAGTTACATTTGAATGATGAAAAATATACATTTATGAAACAATAATTACTTAAATAATATGTAATGGAATAGTTACATACCTCCAAAATTAGAATCTATCACTTTTTGCTCATCACAAACAAAGAAAAATTTTTATTCACTTTGAAACTAAATGTTTACAAAAAAGCGCCGAGAACTGATACTTACGCACTACACAATGATCAAGTTCCGATTGACGTTGACGCGTGAGATAAATGAAGAGAGGGGTGGAAGGGGTTGCTTATAGTTCCCTAGAATTTCTTCTTACGCTTGTAGCCAACTAAAGGTTTGTTTTCTGAAATTTGATAAATTGACTTATGGCCTTGTAGAATGCTCAAACACCCGTATGTGGAGCGGTGAACCTATGGCCGCTCTTTCTACTTGTTTAAATAAGTTATCGTTATAACTAAAATAAGTGTTTTTAAGACAGAGTTCGGTGAGCAGAACTTCTTCTTCTGTAATTCTTTCCTTAAGCAAGAACAACACTTCGTCGACCGGGATTTTAGTAAAAAGAGAAACCACGTCAAAACTAACTATGATTTCTTCTTTTGTTATACGCAAGTAGTTAATTTTCACTACAAAGCTGTAGAATCTTTAATGTAAGTTTCTGTACTTCCTGTCAACGGCATGAGTTTTGCAGCTAGATAACGTGCTAAGGATTAGGTTGGTGAATTGATGGTGTTCACGATTGGTCGAAGGGTAACTTCTTCTTTGTGTATCTTGGGAAATCCGTAGATTCGTGGCATAACTGGATTTTTGACAATTAATGTTTGTTTCTTGTTAAGATCTATGGTAGTGGAGTTTTTGATTTTCTCTGTAGACGTATGTAGTAATCTTCCGAGAGTAAGTTCGCAAATTTGTCGTTGTAACGGCTGTAGCGTTTCCTTTATCTGCTCTCAATACTAAAATGTCCTTATTCTCACGTAACCGCTTAACTGCTTCTCTCTTCTGTCTGTTAATATTAGATCGTGGTAGTTTTGCTTTTCATAGAATGTTGTTCTTGTCATATACTATATCTTCTATTGGTGTCTTTAGGCGTAACGACGTAGTTAAAACCTTTTTTAACAAAGATGTGGGCTGTTCATCCAAAACCGTGTCTGTTAGGTTGACAATTACTTTATGGTCCTCTAACGTTTTCTTAGGCTTTGAAGGATGTAATCGCTCAAATTTCATAGTTTGCTTCATTTTTGATTGTTCGTAAATCTTGTTTGCTTGTATCGTAGTGATAGCATCTATTTTTGCCCATATTGAGTGTTCTAATTTGTTAGACAAAGTTAAATGTAACTTGTATAACTTTTTGCTAACAGCATCCAGTACTTTGCGTTTATTGTGAATTTCCGAACGTAACAGTTCGAACCCAGCTTTGCGAAAAATTCACTCAGTATAAGAATTTAGAAAATGCTAGGTCTGTAAGTATCTTTTCTTTCTTTTGGCACTAACGATCTAAAGATCTAGTTTGTAAAAACACCTCCTCGCCGTAGAGATTTATAATATAAAATCTTAAGTTTTCGCTGTTATTTTGTTTATGATGACATAAAATAACCTTACTTAAAATGTTTATGTGACAAGCGATTTAATTTCTTTGTCACGAACGTGGGATATATGTTTTAACTAAATTTAATACAGATAAAGAGTAATAGTATATATGCCACTATTTGTGGACATTAATAGTACATAGATTCCTAGACAATTTGCAAATCAGCTATTTTATGACCAGGATCAAATCGAAAGTAACTGAAGCAATTAATTGTACATAAATCCTTCGTTCATCTGAAATATGTACTAAAATATTTACAAAAATATTAGATAGGCTATAGACCCTTCCATCTTCTTGTCTTTAATTGTTATTCTATGTTTGTAGTATTATCCTGAAAATCTTTGTGTATAGTTTTTGTGTGACATCTTTGTAGTAAGATGTCATCGATTCATTTAAAAACTGTTCATTTAAATTAAGGTAAAACGACTGTGCTTTTTGTACAATTTTTTGTATTATTCAGACTTGTGTATCCGGTCTTTAGTTATTACAGATCTCTGTTACTAAGTACTTAAGTGCACTGAGTGATTACTTCACGTTTATTCGCCCATTGTTTAAACCCGAAAAACGATTAAACTAAAGTGAGAAAATGATCGATGGCCATAAATCAATGATTTACGACAATGGTTACTGTACCGGCAATGTAATTTTTTTGGCGACTGATTTCGAAAACGTGAATCGCAGATTTGCGATTAAAGCGAATACTACCATTTTTGACCTTAACAATTCTTCAAATTAGGTGTAAAGCTAACCGCCAACAAAACCAACGTTCGTAGCGGTTATAAAGCATGATTAAGTCATCTATGAAAAATTTAGCATATTTTACTTTAGCATTTTATCAATTTTTTTTATAATAAACCGGTTTTATGTTTCACAACAGGTTTGCTTATTGTTGTATACAACGGACAATTACCTACCCGTTGAATAAAAATTTTAAAAATCTATAACATTCGTTCCGTTTACATTATATACCTTGCAAATCCTTTTAACGAGTCTGAATGTAAGCAGGTAGCATATTTTTTACAATGGTAGATTGTACCTGCTTAAACATTTAAGAAATTATGGGGATGTTTATCTTAAATTTCAAAAATTATAGAAGCTGAGCTAAATAATTTAGCATTTTTTACATAGAGGTTTCTTTAATAATATACAATCGAAAATTATTTTAAATGTGGGGTAAAGACCCCTTCAGTTTCGATTGAAAAAAAAATGAGTTTGCGACATTTCTAGACAGTTGTTTCATAGGACGTGAATCAGAGAATTCTTCGAGAAAAACGTTAACCTCACACCTTCGTTTAATGTTGTTTATGGAATATGGAAACGGGAGTGTAGTGTTGTAAAATATTACATCTTTAAGTAAAGAATAGCGATTCCCAAGCAAGAACCCCTATTAGCAGCGTATAAAAACCGAACACAATGGTCGAGAGGATGAATGAGACATGCTCTCTGAACGGGCAAAGACCGGCTCGTGAACAAGCAGAGGGGTGACAGCAGCGGCCGTGACAAGGATGCTACGAGTACTTCGAAGGGGGCGTTTGACCTCTTAGTAAGATCCGATATACAAACGGTAATATTAAGGTTCTCGATAATCAATTAACGATTAATTCCGCCACCGCATTCTTTAGTTTACATTCTTGAAAGTTTTATCAACAGTAGTTAATTGGTGTTACGCGTTTACGTTAGAAACGTATTATCGGATATTATTTCTTTAGAAACAAAGATAAATGGAGATTTCACATGAAGATGCAATGGAATTCGTGAGTGAGACTAACTGATGTCCGTTACATGTTTGAGAATGAACTTGACTGGTGTTTGGTGACCCGTGTTAGGAAATATCCCGATTGCTTACTGAGACGATAACCCGAGTTAAACGCTTAATTAAAACGAGACACGTTTTTATTATTAATTATGCTCGTACGTCGTTATAAGTTAAGAAAATCTGCGTTTAAGGACAGACGTCCTTAAGAAAGAAATATGTAGCAAGTACGCTTATCACCGAGTTGACACGTACAACGGTTGCGTGGGGCCCGCATACTCCATCAGAAATGTCATCGGCTATAATTGTTCGAAATTTATATGATGTCATTGGGTGCGCGTCTTTGTCAAGCACCGGCGCGTCGATTGATTCAAGCAGACCGCGCCAGAACAAGAGACGACACAGAACAGTTGAGGCCGACCCCGCCGCCTGCGACCGCATTCCAACCAGTGTTGCCAGCAACAGTTTACGCATTCATTAGTAATACGCCACAAACTCCAGCTTTATCCAACAAGTTCCACTATAGCTAGTCGAGAGAGAGTCATCAGTTGCACTGGGATTATCGGCGGTACATTCTTTTATTCTTTTCTCGCTCTTGTTGGATTCGATCGCTTTACTTTGCTTTACAGTGTCTCGTGTCTGCTTTTGTTCTTTTCTCTCCGTCGCTCCTCAACTCGATCCAGCGTTGATCTTTGTTCGTCAGATTACGAAATGCTCGGTGTCTTCGTCGTAGATAGATATAAGTCGCGTTCTCACAGAGGTCGCTGACTTGCCGGCCAGAGGCCAAGCAAAACAAAACACAAGATGACGCTTCTTCCTTTAAAAGCCTTTACTCTAAAGCTACGAGGGTCACGAAAGCGCACGTTTTAATTTACGTAAATAACTCGATGCGTTTCTATTAATAAACTGTGTACATAAAAATAAACGTTAAATTAGAACGAACGCGTTTCTCCTTTTTAAATGTAAATAACGTAGCTGTTATTGATTATTAATTTCAAGTACGTCCTGATAATTTGTTTGCTATTTTTTTTACTGCTAAGTGACATTCGCTGTACGTGAGTAGCAATGTGTATGAACAAGCGCACCTTTACAGCGTCGCATGGTCCTTGAGCGCGTTCTACTATCACTGCCCTCTGCCCGCGCACACTTGTTAGCGTAGCATTATCAGCCTACGCACTGGTTGCTTCAACTTATCTTATGACATGTTGTTTCGGTAAGGCACCCTCAAATAAGCCTAATCAATTTTCACGTGAGAAACTACTGACCTATCGACCAAGCCCTGCGCATAAAATTTGGATACAACCGGAAGTTCGTTATATAAATGCGCGCATAACAATCACCGTCACTAATTCATATTTTCGATAACAATCGCAAGTGACATTGAAAGCGCACCTTTGAATAAAAATTAAAAACTAATTCATAAATTATTAATTTAAAAAAACAACGAAAAATTCCGATTTACAGAAAATACGAATTGCGAATAAACTTATTGTTTTATCAATGAAAATAATATGAAATTACAATTAAATATTAATGAATTGTTGATATTGAAAGAACGTGATACGTTGAAACTAGTACTATGTCTACATTAGAATCTATGATTATTTATAAGTCCTCGGTAGTATAGTGGTCAGTATCCCCGCCTGTCACGCGGGAGACCGGGGTTCGATTCCCCGCCGGGGAGGATTTTTTTTTTACTTTATAAATTTAAATTCATTATGAATATAAACAAAATAATATTTTTTATTTATTTGTTTAACAATCAGAATTACGTATTCTATAAGCTAAGTATACAAGCATATAATAACATGATAAAATTTGATTATAACCAACTTTCGGCTTAGACCGCGCCGTAGATAAACATCCAGGCTTTTTAGGCTTGGTCCTAGTTTCTCCTTGAGAGTCAAAACAAGAAATAGAACTTGGCCTTTGCCGTATTGTCATTCGTAAACCGAAACAAACTGACGCTTCGCCAGACATTTCACCTTGCATCTTTAGAGTGGTAAATATGCCACTGCACTCAATGCACCCAAGGAGAGACTACGACCAAGCCTAAAAAGTCTGGGTTTTTATCTACGACGCGGTCTAAGCCGAAAGTCGCTTATAATCATAATATAACCGCGAAAGCTTAAGATTTTATATGATAAGATTATCATCCATCGACGCTATCTATGCCAGGCCTGGGCAAATGGCGGCCCGCGGGCCGAATCCGGTCCGCGGTAGAATTTTGTCTGGCCCGTGAAGCATTGTATACATTATCATTAAAAACACAAATATTAGTTTTTGTCTAACATAAATTGGTGCATAAAAAATTTTAGATAAAATATTAAGCAATACTTATGCACATTATCAGTGCCGGTGGGAACCAAAATTTTCTCCCGGACAACCAGTCTTTTCAGCGCCTCCTATTCGAAAATATAATTATGATAATTAAACAATTACAGTATGTATAATAGTCGCACAATTTTATTAGTTATTATACTTATTATATCACATTATTGCATGAATAAACAAAATAACTTAAATCTAAAGCCGCCATTTTCTCCTGCGATATAGTAGAACGCAAGTTATTTTATATTAATGTTAATTTGGAGAAATATCTTTCCGCAATAAATTCGCCGAAAATTAAACAAAATAAAAGCAGATTTAGATCTACTGAGGGTGCATGCATCGTAAAACACTAAAGAAATAATGAAACTGAAACTGAACATATTTTTCAATTCGAAGAGTCTGAACTAATTTTCTCAAAAGTTATCAAAAACAGCGGCTTTTTGTCCGTTCTAACTTATTGTTGCAATTCCAAGTAACATTTGATTGACTTGCTTACTATATGATTTATTTTTTATTGGTGCCATGCTTTCTGCGAAAATAAACTTAACTGATAAAAGAAATTTCCTGAAAGCATAACATTTTCTTTTTATAACTATAGTAAGTTAGCTTTGCTTATGACTTTGTTGGTTTTGTCACGTTAACATACCTATATTAAAACTTTGATCTTCAAAACACAACTGCCTTTTGACTGTTTATCAAATTAAAGTGTTGTTTCTGATTCGTGTTGAAAAAGTCGTAATAATAAAAGGGAATTAATTATTATAATTATTTAAAAAAATATACAATAAATAATACATCCAAAATGAATATGAGAAGAAAGGTCGATGTGGAAAACCGTGTTTTCAACAAAGAATGGAAAACAAAATACTTTTTTACTAACGTTAACAATAAAACTATTTGTCTTATCTGCCACGATAGTGTTGCAGTGTTAAAAGAATATAATATTAAAAGACATTTCAATTCCAAACATAAAGGATATAACTCAGAATTAAATTCGGAAGCTCGATCGAAAGCAGCAGATAAATTAGCTCAGAATTTATCATTGCTACAAAATACATTTACGCGGATGACTAAGGAAGAAGAAGCTACAAAAGCGAGTTATGTAATTTGCCCATATAATTGCAAAGAAAAATAAACCATTTTCTGATGGTGAATATATTAAGGAATGAATGATTGCAGCAGCTGATATTGTAAGTCCGAGTATTAAAAATAAATTACAGAATGTAAGTTTATCTCGACGGACAATAACACGTAGAATTGAATGTATTGGTGATGATCTGAATATGCAACTGTTGGCAAAACTACAATCGATAACATGGTATTCAATAGGTCTCGATGAGAGTACGGATCTGAAAGATACAGCTCAATTATTAATTTTTATAAGAGCATGTACCCCTGATTTTGACATAATCGAAGAACTTTTATTAATGGAATCTATGAAGGATCAAACAACTGGAAATGATATTTTTGAACAAGTAGAGAATTGCTTAATCAAATATAAATTATCATGAAATAAACTCGTGAGTGTGACTACTGATGGAGCACCAAGTTTAACCGGCAAACATTCGGGAGTTCTGAAGAAAATGAAGGACAAAATTAGTGAGGAAAGTGATAAGGAACTAACTACAATTCACTGTATTTTACATCAGCAGGCTTTATGTAAAAACGTGCTACAGGTTGAACATGTTACATCTCGTATTGTTAAGTTAGTTAATTTTATTCGATCAAGGGGTTTGAATCATAGACAATTTACTAGCTTTCTCCAGGATCTCGATTCCGAGTATACAGATGTCCTTTATCACAGCCACATTCGTTGGCTAAGTTTGGGAAAAGTTCTGCGTCGGATTTGGGAATTGAAAAATGAAATAAATCTATTTTTAGAGATGAAAAACATATCCGATTTGCCAGAACTTAAAGACTATAACTGGCTTTGTGATTTTGCTTTTGCACTCGATATAATTACACATTTAAATGTCCTCAACGAAGCGTTGCAGGGAAATAATAAATATGCATACAACTTATTCACGAATGTAAAGGCATTTCAGTTCAAACTTAATTTATTTAAGAAACAACTATCACAAGAACGATTAGATCATTTTCCAAAAGTAAAAACATTAAATATTTCCACGAATAAATTGACTAAATATTTGGATATCATTACTAAATTAAGCGAAGAGTATTCTAGGAGATTTGCAGATTTCGGTAAAATAGAAAATCTGTTGTCGATTGTGCATGAACCATTTTCTGTAGACATTGAAAAAATACCAAGTGAATTTCAACTGGAAATCGTAGACTTACAGTGCAATAATAATTTAAAAGACTTATATGGAAGTGAAGAAATATGCTCCTTTTATAAATCTTTGGACTCTGATAAATTTTCTAATTTAAAAACTTTAGCCAAAAAAAATGTTCGTTATTTTTGAATCAACGTACATTTGTGAGCAAACATTTTCATTAATGAATCCGTTCAGATCCTGTATTAGTGATAAACATTTAAAAGCAGTGTTAAGAATTTCAGCCACAAAATTTTCACCAAACTTTCAAAAAATTATTGGTGATGCTAAAAAATTTCACTTTAGTCATTAAAATTTATGTTATTAAAATTATTATTTTTTAATTTTCATTCATTTTATTGTTTATTGTTTTATGTCTTTTTTTTCAAAAATTACTGAATGTTGGCTATGAAAATTATAATATGTCAAAACACAAATGTCATTAGAACAGTTTTTGTAATCTGATAAATTTAATTTTATTTGAATAAAACGTAACTTATCTTTCTTTCATATTACTTGTTTATGTTTAATGAAGTGAAATATTTGATCTAAGAAATTGACAATCTAAGAAGACGTTCTGTCAAATTAATAGTTTGTGTAAATCACCACAGTGTTGCCAGCATTTATTTTTCATATTTTTTGTGACTGTTTGTGACTCAATCTATTAAGCATAGATGATAGTAGTAACACTTTTAATAACACCTTTGTATGATAATTGTACACTTTGATAATTATCTGATATCAATATTTAAAAATTTTCTTTTCATTTTTTTTATTCAAATGACTTGATAAATAAATATTTTGATTAAAAAATGTTGGTTTTAAAATTCATTAATTGATATCCTTAGCAAAAACTAGAAAAAAAACGGTTTGGCCCGAGGTCAAATTTTCATCTGCAATGTGGCCCGACTATCAAAATATTTGCCCACCCCTGATCTATGCAACTTTGGTCTAAATTTTGTAAATTATTGGCAAAAGAAACTTGAGAATTTACTATACTCACACTAGATTTATTGGCCACAACCTTTTAAGTCTTTTGTTAATCCTTGGACAGTCCTGCGTCGTACATAAACTGAAAAAGTCGTGTGGTGCACGACGGCGCCGAAGCGCTGAAAAGCCTCAAAACACAAACGTAAAAAAAAGATAAAGCAACAAACAACATTGTCAAAACAAAATTTATAATGATTATGTCTTTATTTTTTTATTTTTACTCTTTGAGACGAGGGAACCGAATTACTTCTCGAAAATAATATATTGTCCAAACGAAAGTACGCAATAATGGCATTTATTCGATCGAATACGTAATATGATAACATGAATTGTGTGAACTCATGTTGAGCTTGAAATTTGGCTTGCAACGAGCTAACGAGCGAACAAGCGTTTTTTTCCTATCTGAGCTTGCAATGTACGAAGCTTTATATATTTAAGCGCTGCATCGTTCGCGATTTCATTTGAGCCTGATGCCCGATAGATAATTAACTTAGCGAAATGAAAAGGTGCATGGGGTAAAAGATATCTGCTTTGAAAACTTTCGTTTTTTGTAGTTTTACAGACTTTATAGTGATGTGTTTTGTGTTGTGAATTAAGGTAAGGTCATCTAAATTTATTTTTTATTTTAGATTTATTAAAACATTAAAAGCCAAAAACTTGCATTTCAAAAATAATGTTATATTTGATTATATAAACATCATTGTTAATTGAATTAAATTCAAACAGAATAATTGATAAGCACTAATATTACTATTTAAAAAAAATTATAAATTTTGAAATAACTTGAAATAAGTAATGTTGAGAAAATACTTTCGAGTTTGAGTTTGAGAGATCGAAACATTTCCATTTTTCATGAATAATTTGTTTACTTACGTATTAATTTTTTTACAGTATACAGGATGTCAGAAAAAAAGATGAAATTGTCTGAATACCAAATTTTGCTGAATAAAAGAAAAAGAAAACCAAATCAAAATTACTCATTTTTTTTAAAACCCCTTCTACTTTGCCAAATATTAATAACAACAATAAATCTTCTAAACCTGTACTTGAAACAAGTATCAGCAGCAGACAAGAAACTGATCTTCTAGAAACCAATCCATCAACATTTTCAAGTACCGCTGCTAAGGAGAAATCAACACCTTCAAAAATTACTTTCGAAAGATGCTGCACTATGGCCAAAGAAATTACGTCCTAATAATATTCAAGAATTAGTAGAACGTGGCCCTGCTCATTATCAAAACAAAAAGGATATTTATCCGGGAGATAGTTCGGAGTCGAGGCGTAAGTTTTACAATAGTTACTTGTTTAGAATTTTACCGAAAAAAGAAAAAATTGAGCGTTTTTGGTTGTTGTATTCCGAAACAAAAAATTCACTTTACTGCTTCTGTTGCAAAATTTTTAACTCATTAAACATTTCTATTTCAAATACAATCTGATCCGACAACCCCATCCCTACCACCCGTCATGTAGGTCTCGCCTACAACGGTATACGCATCTTTCCGAGGCGGCAGTGCAGTAAAATTAGTTTTGAGTGAGATATCGTTTTTTAAATTCTAAGCGAAGTCCCGTAGACTCATATATAGCGTAAGTGTGACAATTTTAGAATTTTATGAAATATTGCTTCGGTTTTTTTTTGTTAATTTTAGGTGTTTGAAATGTCTCAGTTGCCGTCTACATCAAAAAGAATTAGACTGGGAGATAAAGGTTATGAATAAACTCTTAAACAATGGTTTAATGAGGTAGACGATGCCAGTGACGTAGACGAAACTGAAGAAAACTTTGCAGTTCACTCAGACCACGACACAGACAGCGAGCAATGAATATCGGAGGTGGAAGACAATTTAGAAATTACAGATTTAGACTTAGAACAAGACAGTGATAAGGGCACTGACAGAAATTCAGAATCAAATGATATTGAAGAGCATCAAAGCAAAATTTATTAATATGGCAAAAATCGTTATAAATGGACAGCAAATACACTTTTCAAGAAAAACAGTAGGATTCCTAGCCATAATATCGTGTTACATCTACCAGGTGTAAGGGCAGCTGGTAAATTGAAGACAAACACAACATTGAAAAAGTTTGGAATCTCTTATTTGATGATGAAATTTTAAAAATTTTGGTTTGGTGGACTAATGTGAAATTGAAAGATGTAGCCAAACGCTACAAAGATCAGAAAACGTTTTTGGGACTTCGTATCTACGCTGCCGTTTTTAAAAGTAATCGCGAAAATATCTTAACACTTTTTGCAACTGATGGTAGTGGACGAAGTATATTTCGAACTGTGATGAGCAAGGAGAGGTTTGCTATTTTCCTTGTTTGTCTTAGGTTTGATGATCCTACAAGTAGAGTAACGAGAAGATTATCTGATGAATCTGCCGCCATTTCTGAAATATTAATAATCGTTTTTTCCAAAATTCTCAAAATGTATACACGCTTGGAGAAAATACCTGAATCGATAAAATGTTACTGCCGTTTCGAGACCGCTGTAAATTTAAAATGTATATGCCCCAAAAACGCACAAACGAACTACGCATATAATGCTTATATTTACAGTGGTAAAGGATCAGATGGTGTAGGCTTGCCGGCGGAATATAAGAAAATAAGCGTACCAACCCAAGCAGTTTTGAAATTGTCTTAACCTCTTTTTGGAAGTAACAGAAACAACGGCCGACAATTAGTTTAGCTCAATCGAACTGATAGTTGAACTTCGAAAGAAAGGGCTTACATACACTGGAACGAAAAAATAAAAAGGAAATTCCTCCTCAATTCTTGTCAAATAAAGAAAAAAAGGAGGATTACACAATGTATGGTTTCACCAAGGATATAACTCTTTTGTCGTATGTTTCTAAACGAAACAAGTGCGTATTAGCTGTGTCGTCCATGCACCACTCAGTTTCCGTGGTAGACAACAAACCAGAGATAATAGATTTTTATAATTCTACAAAAAGTAGGGTTGACACTTTAGATCAAAAGTGTGCCAATTACAGCAGTTTACGACGAACCCAAAGATGGCCTATGGCTGTTTTCTTTAGACTCTCTTATATGAGCACAGTCAACTTGTTTGTTTTTTTTAACTCTTACAAGGGAAATGTAGTGATTAAACGGAGTAAGTTTCTAAAAGATTTAACACTATCACTTGTAAAACCGCACATGATGAGGCGTAAAAATAATCTTCGTGTTCCACTGAAAATTCGTCTTGACATTGCAGAAATTTTAAACCTTAGAGAAGATAATTTGCCACAGAATGACGAGGAAACTCTGGAAATTAGAAAATATTGTTATCTGTGCCCTTCCAAATCTTACAGGAAAACTAAGTTCTTGTGCGTTTGCTGTCATAAACCCATTTGCCTTCAGTGTGCGTCAAAAATCTGTAAAATTTGTTCCAAAAAAAAATGACTAATTATTTCATCTGCTCGTTTCTATTTGTGAAAAAAGAAAACGTTTTTTTTGCATTACATGTATTAGTTAGACCCTTTGTCTTAGTTTCCGAAGAAATATTGGCACGTATTTTTTTATATAATGTTAATAAGGTTAGTATATTACTGTTGTGTTAAAAAAAGTAAAATAATAGTCTACATATAACATTTTTGATGAGTTTTTTTAAATGAATTTAAGAAATTTTATTAGTTTTAATTTTAAACATGTATTTGAAATAACATTATAACAAGATTTTCTTCTTATTTTTGTTTTTAATTTTTTTTTAGTGTTTTTAAAAAGGAGTCTCTGAGACTCACTATAGCAACAATGTTAGAAAATCGTATTGTAGTGCTTAAGGGTTAATGACAGCGATTTGAAATCTGTTCGCTTTAGTGATGAATCTGGTTACAATGAGTGACAGCATTTAAGTGAACATTTAAACATTCATGAAAAGAGCAAGTTACATACCGAAATTTTTTTATAAAAATGAAATATTGATTCTGAAATTGAAAATGTAATAAACAGAAAAACTAAACTGGCAAGCTGTTATAGAAAAAATTTTCTACGTGATTCAGTTTTTAGGTCAGCAAAATTTAGCTTTTTGTGGAAGTAGTAATAAGTTGTTTGACAAAAACTATCGTAACTTTTTAAAATGCATAGAAATGATTTCTAAATTTGACCCGATTATGTCAGAACATACAAAACGCTATCAAATAAAAGATCACAAAAACTGTCTCGGGGATAAAATACAAAATGAAGTAATCAACTTGATCGGTGAAAATATCAAATCCAAAATTTCAGAACTAACTAAAAAGGCAAAATATTATTTCATATTATTAGACTGCCCTCCTGACTCTAGTCACCAAGAACAAATTTCAGTTTGTATATGATGTGTTCATTAAAGAGCACATGAAATAGTATAGAACAACATTTTTTATTATTTTGTCCTATAGATGATGTGTCGGGTGAATGCTTGACAAAATTTCTTTTGTCTGCGTTAGAGAAAGATGGCTTAAATATCAACGATTTGCGGGGTCAGGGTTACGACAATGGGTCAAATATGCGTGGTAGGCATAATAGTCTACAAAAAAATTTTTGATTTCAGTGCGTCAGCTTTCGTTGTTCCTTGTTGCAATTATACAATTATACCCAATTTAGTCGTGAATTATGCCGCAAAATCGAATACTTGAGCATCAATTTTTTTTCTTTAGTTCAAGAACTGTTTGTATTTTTTTAACTTCTACTCAACGCTGGTCAATTCCGAAATCTAATTTACCTAATGTAACAAATTTAACTTTAAAACATTTATCGGATACTTACAGAATCGGATACGCAAAACCAGCGTATAGAAGCATGGTGGTCTATTCTTCAAAAACATAACAGTCAATTTTGGATGAACTTATTTCAAATTCTCAAGGATGATGGTGTATTTGATGGCACGTTTCTGGACAAATCTCTTATTCAACTTTGTTTTTTAAGATTAATTCAAGTAAGTAGTATTAAAATAATATATTTTTACATTTACATATACAACAAATTATAACACAAAAATATAAACGTCTTAATATGATTTTAAATAACAATCAATTTTCGTTCTACAAAAATAGTCAAATTCATTTAGTATTTTGAAATTATTTATCTTTAACGAAAGTTTAGTGCAAAGCACTCAAAATAGTAGCAAGATTTAACGAGCCCAGAAATATATGGTGTCAAATTAATCGCATGGACTAGTAATGACATGTTTTTTAAATGGAGAGCACTGGAAAGAGCTTTATGTGCATGTGGAACTGATAATAAAATCACACAAGATTCGACCGTTAAAAACAGCATTGCGCCAGTTGGCAGACCATGTATTATGTACGAAATGCCGACTCTATATCACGCACAAAATTATTTGATACAGATCCCTAATTTTGCGTTAGAAGCACTAGGAATGTTCATACATCAATTATCCCTGTGATGAAGATTTTTATCGTCTGTGCAATCTATTAATGTTGGAAAATCATTTGTCTCTCAATGATGACCCCCCATGATGCAGTAGACTTATATTTAGAACTCAGATTTACACTGAAACATATCTTTTATGAATTGTAATTTTTAGCTTTAATAAAGTTAAGAGGATGGAAATTTTCTGGTATGGAAATAAAACTTAATTGCGACTCTTTTTTCTCTCGTTTATTGAATTTTAATGTCTAAGATATTTAAATCGTTATTATAGCAAAAAGCCTCAAAATAAAATTTTTGTTTATTCTAGCTTTGACTCTAACATATCCTGGCCGCCTTTTCGCGAACCACCATTAACGAACTGAATCCAAGAGCGGCGATTAGTCCAAAGAGAGTTGTTTTGCCCTATCCGGAAGGCTGGAAATAATAAAAGTAGTAGCACTACCAATTTTATTATTTCCAAAATTCCAACCTCTTATATACAAAAAGTGCGCTTTATAAAATAGTAACTAGTATCTAAAAGGAAAACGTTTCCAGACACAAATTACTTTTTTGTGCTGTCAACATCGCAAACGTCAATATTCGTTCGTTAGTGTAGTTACTTAATCGGCCAAAAAAGCTCTAGTGCCAATGATAAAACTAAGTGTTCAAAGTCAATCATTATATTAGAACAAGTATATAACAGATGGAAAAGTCATTTAAACACCTCGAAATTCAATTAAAATTGAAAAAAAGATGTTAAAGTTAATGTCAAATTTGACAAATTATAATAATACATATAATACCAACATTAGATTTCTAGTGTTTTTTTAAATTTAAAAAAAATATAATTTTACAAAAGGCAACACAAAAAATAATAACGTTCGTTATACTATGATGTACTTTCGACGCTTGTTACGTAAATTAGTATTTCCCTTCAAAGATTTTTGCAGAAACCTGTTTAATTACTTCAATTATGCCTGGGCTATACAATGCTTGCGAAGCTAGAGTACCAGGCCATAGTCACCGCAATGATCGGTGCGTTGTTCTGGTCACACGCTTAGAGACTTGGAGATACAATGTAGTTAAACTTTCTGAGCCGTGGAATTGAAATTTTTTAACGTCGCTTTCACTTAAGAAATTTTTCTTTTCTTTTTTCTGCGATCATTCTTCTAATTTTTAGTGTAACGTCATTATTAAATTTCTTTTGGTGAACTTTTGGTGTCGCTTGTTGTGCGGCTTATTGTAGCTTTGTTACAAATTCTTCCGTGACTGTTTCTATTTTTTCAGGTTCTTTGAGTCGAAGTTTTAAATCTATATTTTCACTTAATGTGCTACAGTAAGTATCTCAGCTTGTTTTACTATTCTGTGGCCTTGGTGTTGGATTTTTGGGTATAACAAATGTGCCCACTGTTAGTAATATAGGAGAGTGGTCAGATGATAAGTCAAAGCTGAGTACTACTTCAGTATAAGCCGGATTAATTTCGTTTGCAACAAAGAAGTCAAATAGGTTAGGTATCTTATTAGGATCGGTAGGCCAATAAGTTGGTGTTCCTGAGATGATTGAGTATCTGTCGTTTTTTGAATTTCTCTTTTTTTAGTTGTTATTAAACGAAAGCCCATCTAGTGTGCTTACTATTGTAATCTCCCCCGCCTATGAATTTTGTTTGAAACAAGTTTTTAAAGTCTGCCTTTTGTATGTTCTGCCGAGGTGGGCAATAAACTGCAGATAGTATCAGTTCATACGGTAAAGTTGTTACTTTTACTGTAGTTGCCTGTAAACAGTTCACTTGATATTGTAATTCTTTATTATGTTGAACTGAGCACTTAACAAGGACATCAGTACCTCCATGTGTCGTACTATCAAGGTGACTGGTATAATATGTTCCATGATGAGGTATTTTAAAATATATCCTGTCTGTGAAATGTGTTTCACTTATTAGGAGTACATCTATTTGATTATTTGATAGGAAGCGTTTTATTTCTTTTTTATGTTGTACTAACCCATTGGCGTTCCACAAGGTGATTCTTAGAAATTGACCCATTAATGAAGTTTACTTAGTAACGTTGTGAGCATGTTTAACACCATGCTATTTTGCTGAATACGTTGATTGAACATCGAAATTGTGATAACGTATTATTTAAGTCTTTTGTTGTTTCACTGTTATTGCTGGGGTTGTTGGCTGCAACGTTAGCGTAACTTCTTGATTTCTGACTAAAAATTAATGTTTGTGGTTGTGGCAGCGTAATGTATAAGGTATTCATTTGAGGGAGTGTAGTGTTTACGTTGGATGATGTTGTTTTTAGAGTTCTAATCTTGTTTATAGTGTTGTTTCTAAGAATTCGCTGTTGATAGTGTTCGCATTCTTTATAATTCGCCGGGTAGTTTCTTCCGCATAATGCGCATATTGCTGGGATGTTCTTGGTCTTTTTACAGCTGATGGTGCTATGTGCTTCACCGCATTTAACGCATACAAATGGCCGATTGCAGTAAGTTTTCGAGTGATCATACAACTGGCATCTCATACACTGAACGATATTTTTATTGTTATTCGGAGGTTTTATTTTTACTATGTTATTTTATATCTTTTCAATTTTATACACGTCTTTGTTATACCCGCTGTCTCTAAGTTCACAAAGAACATGTTTAATGGCTCTTTGGTTACTCTGTGTTTCGCATTTATAATGTTTCTAATTTTGTGTCCTTGTTGTATTAGTTCTTCTGTAATGTCATTTATGTCTACGGTGTAATGTATATGTTTAATGACGACTCAATAAGTTCTTTCTTCTTTTAGTTGGTATGTATGATGTACTATGTTGTTCTCTTTAAAGTATTTAACTAATTTTCTGTATCCGTCTGTAGTATTGCATTTTATTTGAACAATATTGTCATACAAACTTTTAGTACTATATTGTACGTTGGGGTTTTTTATGCTGGTATTTTCTTGTTTTTAGATACATTGTTTTTGTCATTAGCTATTAGAGAAGTTTATTTGTTGCTTACTGCTATACTGTTATCTAGTTCTGCATTATTTGTCCTGCGTTTTACCTTTTTTCGTTTACTGCTCTTTACTTTCTGCCATGATATTTCAGTGGACAGATCCGTTTCCTTTTGTTCTTTATTGCTAGTTGATGACATTCGCAGTAATTGTTGATTATGGTACTCATGCTGCTTTAAGTTTGTACTTGTAGCTGTAGTTTGTGGCAGGTTGTAGTACTGTTGTTGTGAAGAACCTATTGGAGGGGGGGGGCAGCGTTAATGAATGCTTGTGGGGGTATTATATTTTGTGGTGTGCTATTGTAGCTTAATTGTTGGAATGGAATTGTTGCCTGCTGTTGACTATTTTGAAATAATTGTAAATTTTTGTCTTTATTAAGATACGCCACTGGTGAATTGTATGATAAAGGTTGTACATACATGCGTTTACTAGGCTGACCACTTATTCACTTTGTTTAAAATTCACTTATTAGAATGCAATAATATAGATAAAGTTTATTTTGAGTTATCACCGTCTTGATAAAGATAAAGTTCTTACTTGTTCACTCAGCGCGGAGGAGCGGTAACGTTTATACTCAATGACTTTTTAAATCACAACTTTAACAAAATACATACAAATTCTAACAACCGTTATTGTCTTCTTTTTTAAATCAAAATTATGATAGCACAGTGTAATACTTAACTTCACATTCGAGCTGTTGCAAAACAAAATTGTTATTAACTAATAACCGTTTGTACCAGCTCGATTTAAATTTTAAGTTAGGTTTAAGATTTAAAACGCATTCCACCGCACGTGAAGTCAAACTTAAATTTTTCCAAGTTGAGATTACTTGAAGCTCCAGATATTTGGAGGATTAAGGGCTTGAAGTGTAACGTCAAAGATACGTACTGTCTTTGATTATTTTCGGCTTGCGCACTTGCTTTATCTTAATCTTATTTTTATTGTATGTTAAGTAATAGATAATGTAATAGGTGACTTAAAATTGGATCAAAATAATGATTTATTGATAATGCCAAATAATTATCTTTATTTAAATACGCGGGAAAATGAACCGCAATCACACCACGAAAAGTTATATTGTTTAACTTTATTTATTATTTAATGTTTAGAGGCCCACAGTTACTTTTGTTGGTTTTTTTTGTTACTTTTCCGATTTCTAAGCTGTAGTAACATTTTGTACACATTTGGACTACCCTTAATTTAGTTTTAAAAAAATTATATTTTTTTTTCAAAGCGGTATTAACATTTTTAATTTTTTTATTTGGGTTAATGTTACCTTTGCGTTTGGGTTACTTTGGCCCAAGCTGGTTTTATCTATTTAAAATTTAAAAGAATAATACATATTACTCATATAAAGATAAATGCTCCAGTAATGGGCACTGCATCAGTAATGAGCACCTTTTCATGGAAAATAGGAATATCTGGAACTTTGTTTTTTGAAATGGTAAGCAAACTTAACTGTGCTGCCACATAACGTCTGTTCTTTGTAACTAAAGTGGTTAAAAGTGTTGGTGTTTGTTACGTTGGTGCCAATGTGAGTTAATCTTCTTGCTGTTGATGAATTTGAACTCTGAAAGTCTCTCTAAAGTTGCAGCAGATATTTCAGCACTGTGCATTTATAGAATTTAAACTAAAGTTTACTAGTACAGTAGGCCCATATAGGCTGTTCTATTAGGGCTAGGCACATAGTGATACTAATTTTCATATTAATAAATTAATTTATTTTTGTCTCTTATTTACATTCTAGCATATATTCTAGGTTCATCCAGATTTCAACAATAGCAAGAATAAAAAGTGAATGCAAGCATAAGAAAAAGGCGCGGGAGTTTTTTAAATATAGTGAATATTCTATTATCCCTGCAGTCAAAGCAGTTTAAGAAAATGGAGTGAGCCAAAAACAAGCAAGTAAAACGTTTGCAGTGCTTGGCAACACTACAAAGAGAACTGAAAGGTGGTTCAAAGCTGAGAAAGATGAGTTCTGCTACCATCCTGTCTAAAAAGAACGAGGCGGTATTGGAGGAATAGATGATTAATATGTCACGAAAATGGTTTTCTGTTTATTGCTGAAATCTATTAATTACTTTTAAAAGAAAAACTTAATGACAATCCATTCAAGGAAGGTAGACCCCGGGAGGACTTGGTTTGCCAATTTTTTAAGACGTCATTCTAATCTTAAGAAAAAACACGTAAAGTATAACCAAGGCTAAGACAAGTCTTACAAAAAAGAGAATAGAGTGCTGGTTTGATGAAGTCACCAATAATTTGAAAGTCCATTTGCAGATCATGCAAGACTCTGCAAAAGTATTTAGTGGAGATGAATCAGGTTTTATGCTCAGTCTTAGGGCTGACAATTGATTGTGTTGAGAGACATGGCGAAGATTTCTACAAAGAAGTAGGTGACGATAAGAAAACCGAAACAACAGTACTGGTCATGTTTTCTGCTGATGGAAAGTGTGTAACTCCAATGGTAATTTATCTATACAAAAAAATACTTGAAACTATAGTACGATCAGTCCCAAGTACATCAGATTCGGGGTGGATGAACGCGGAAGTGTTTTATGAATATGTCGAAATCATTTAATTCTGTGCTTAGATCAAAAAGGTATGAAACGTCCTATTATTTTATTTATTGATGGCCACCGGTCGCACCTTTCAAAACAAGTTAAGGAACTTTGTGACAACAGTGGAATACTTTTCATAACTTTTCACCCTAACATCACCCATATACTGCAACCTGCTGATGTGTAAGTGTGTTCAAACAACTTAAAACTGACTAGAAAGCCATTGTTTGTGAATTGAAGTTCGAAAACTTCTCTCAGGAACTAACAAAGCCCACTTTTGGGACCCTAATTGCCAAAACCTTTAATAAAATGGTAACTTTTGATTGTATCAAGAATGGGTTCAGAGCATGTGGTCTATACTCATTTGAGAAACATGGTGTGGATTACACCAAATGTATGAAAAATAGAAAGGTTGCAGTGTGGGTAAATTAACTTTATGTTATGTAATGAGAACAAACAAATGTGCCATAACATGCCTATTACTGAAATTCACCATGCTTATTTTTGGTGGATTGGGCACATTACTAGTGATTGACTATTTTTTTAATTTGAAAATCAAATGTAACCAAATATGAAGTTTGTTGTTATTTTTGAACACATGAAACGAAAGAAGGTATGTACATTTCTGAACACTTGCTGTAAATTAAGTCCTGGGGCTGCGTCATTTCATCAGATTTAATAGTCTCCAAACATTATAAAAAGTGCTTTTTACTGTAGTCAGCATAACTTCGGCTCCCTGGCTGACATTTGTAGTTATACGGCATTTTCCAAATATGTATGACTGGAAACAAACTCGTGCAATAAAAAAGTGCTCAATACATATATGTATTTGTAATATAAAAAAACAGTTATAATTAACTAGAACAGCTATATTAACAGTTACATTATTTATATGTTATAATAGTAAGTGCAATTACAACGAAAAAAAGTCTGCCAAAGTACGATCTACTTTGACCCAGAAAAATTCTGGGCTAAAGTAGGTTATAATTTTGAAGGTTGTGATAGCTTAGTGTAAAATTTTTAAATAAAAACCTTAACAGAAATGAGAAGTACAACTATACTACTGCATAAAGTATTAAATAATGTTTATAAATAGGTACTTACCAAACTCTTAGCAGATGAAGAACTGTTTCCACAAGTAAAAGTTTGAGAAATTTAAAAGACGCGTGTTAAGACAAAGAAAACAAAACCACAAAAACTGCTTCTTGTGGAGAGCTATCGAACTGCTTGGTATACACCGCACTGCGTGTTTGGTAGTAGACCCTAGCACAAACTGTCGAAATTAATTTAAACTTGCTTCCTAAAGGTTAGCAAAAAACATTGTATTTTTTTCTCAGTTTGAGCCAAAGATGGCCCTAGTGCCAAAGTAGTCTGCATTCACGATACTTGTTTGCACCGTAAATGTTTATGAAACACTTAACTTTATGAAATACTTAATTGTTTATTGAAATCTAAGCATTTTTCAAATTACTTTAAGTATTTCTAAATTTAGTTTCTCGAAAATGACAGGTTAAAATTGATTCATTTGTCAGATACTTCAAGTGCCAAAACCGTAATTCATCTTTAAAACAATAATGAGTAACAATGAAGATATTTTTGAAGATGATTAGGAGATCTTGGATATGATTTATTTTACCGTATTTATGATAGATCTAAGCAATTTGAAACTCTCCACGAATTGAACTTTTTTAGAAGATTTAGATTCGCACAAAAAACTACCATGAAATTGTTAAAATCAATTAAAGAATGGAACTATTGCCTAAGTAACTTTAATAACCTGCACAGCTGGATTTTTTCGCATTATTAGTGCGCATCTAAAAAATTTTTTGCGTGGTGGTAAAGATGGCAAAGTTTTTTGAAATAGAAAAACGTATTTTTCAATTACCGTACAAGCAGTTTACGCTGGTCTGGGTTTGCACATGATGGATCAATATCAAACTACGAACAAAATTTAAAGGTGGCAATTTTAGAAATTACAAACTTCTAGGAGATAGTGTTAAAGCATTACTTGTTTATACTTTTACATAATCCAGCAACAATTATATAAAGAAGTGCACATCAGTACAAAAAACGGTGTAGAACGTTTATTCAGCATAAAGTAGGGACGTTTTCTTATTTTGGCGTATGGAATCAGAACGAACTTGATACCATTCTTACAATGATTGTCGCTGCAAGAGTTTTCCATAACTTGTTCATTTATATTTTTTTCTTAATTTTAATATCTAACAATAAAATTAAGTTTCTAAAAAGATTTACTCTTTACTCTAGTTAAATATTATGAAGTACGATTACGTTTACACGAATTACTTAGCATCAACTAAAGAAATGCAGAAAAAAGAAAAAATTGAGATAGAAATAAATCAGATTGTCGAACTCTGTTCTAAAAAAGCTGAATTTTGCATTTAATTATCTGAAGTATTGTTTTGGTTACAACCAAAGATAAACGTGATCGTGTACACAAAATACATTTTATTAAGCTAGGTCAGTAATAATGCTAATAAATAAACATTACTATCTGCTTTAATTATTTTATTAACAATTGATTTTAAGATAATGGAAAATTAAAGAAAATCATAATTAACACAAATGCATTTCAATGCATTTCACGGATTTTACAGCATTTACACCCATCATTCACTGCATAATTACAATCAACAAACAATTTCCATTTGTTTAGATAATCAGGACTGACCTGAAAACTTTAATTGCAATTGCCACTTTAGACCAAATCTTTAAAGGAATGATTTTCATTTAACGCCTACTCCTTGAGTTTGTAGTCGTATTTCAGATACACCTTCTATAAATATTCTTTCTCAGAAACCTACGGTTTTTCTTTTGTTCCAATTAGTAGCCAGCGTAGATTTGTGCTAGAGATGAAAATAAAACGCACAATTGAATCTGTTTCTGTATTGCTTAATTTTGAGATCTGTGCGTAAGCATCTGTAGCACAAACGACGTAAATTTTTTTTTCAAGTCACAGTTCTCAAAATGTCTTACTAACACTTCTGTGGTGTTCTTCTATGTTAGGTATTGAGGGTTTTGAGTATTATATCCAGCCAATCTAGATAATAAAAAAACCGAATAAACTATTTAGAACGGTCTACAAAAATTAGATTATTTTGGCTTTGTTTGGATAACAATTTAAAGATTTGACACCGATTACTTGCAGAGTTTAAATATTAAATCAGATAAATAATGTCTTATTTAAAACAGGGAAATGAATCGGACCAAAACTGTTATTATTTTTACTTGGACCGAAACCGAAATCGAAATTTGTCCAAATTAAATTTATTCGACCGGAACTGTTTATTTTTTGTTTTTTTTTATATTCAAAGTTGTAGAAACGTAATTAAACGTAACATACAAATTTTAGAAAAGTAATGAATATGAATATTTAAATAGTGAATAATTAAAGAGTTTCTAATCCGGCGAAAAGAATAGCTCTTCTTTTTGATTTGAGTCATCTCATGCAGGAAAGAATAACAAGTTATGATTTTAAGATACGTCACGTAAAGATTTTCTTGCTTGTAAACCGATTTGCTCTATAACCGTATTCGCAAACCCACTCGTAATTAATTCATTGTCTCTCATGTTCCTTATTTCTAGTTATTTATAATTTGAATCATACAATACTCTACATTTAAAAGGTTTATGAAATAAAGCTCATCTTCAAGGCCGATTTTCTATTGTTTTTCAAAATTCCGTATTTTTTCGTTTTTGGTAAATAAAAAGTATTGTTATTTGATAATTTGGTTTTTATATTTTTATCACAAGAAGAACGTACTCCGTATTTGAAAGAAGATACTTAAAAAAAGTAATTACTTTTAATTATTTTACTAGTTCAACAAATCCGATTGCTTATTACTGTATACAAAACGTGGAATGAGTTATATTGCTTGTCATATATGTAGCTCAAACATAATAGACAAAATGACAATAACACAAAGTGATGACTTCGCATAAATTGCAGTCTGTATATAAGTGACCTTATAAATGAATAAATTTTGGGTTTACTATATCATATGCTGAATTTCTGTTAAGTAGTGTAAACAAGGATAAAATTGTTTAATTAAATAATTGAATTATTGGTACCGGAGAAAATCAATAAGGACCGGAACTGGAACTGAAACCGTTAAAGAATCTTTAAGTTAAGCCAGAACTGTACCGGAACCGTTATTACGTTTCGGTCCAGGTCTTTGATTTAAATCAGGAAAAATTGGAATTCGTTTAACCAGATTAATTAAAAACTTTTTTAGATACTGTCATTAAGCAAACTTTTTTTGTTTAAATATTTTTACTAGAACGCATTCCTCAAATTTGAAATATCGATCACTTTAGACGTATGAATACGCGATTAGACATCGTTTTGATTTCCTTTTCCGCAAATCTACTACTTTTAGTCATTATTATATCCGCTTTATTACGATTGTTTAGAGGATTCTTTCTAGTTGATGAGTTCTTGTTTTGTAAATTAAATACACTAGCAATCGTGTATTCAGATCGATCGATTTCATTAATTTATCTTAAGTGTTAAATCTACAGTTATTATTATTCGTTATTTAAACAAATAATGTTTAATGATTTTTTTAGGTTCGGTCTGATTTTTTGTTTGTTGTTTAGAAAAACTTTCAAACTACTTGCATATCTTAAATCGTTTTAAATGACATATTTTTTCTTGTTTATTTACAAAATACAGTAATGTTAGATATAGAATATCGGCGGAAATAACATATCTTCTTACAATAAAAAATTAGACTGAAGTTAATAAAGGATGTAGAAAACGGTATCAAATCGGAGTAACATTTATTTTTTAAGTATTATATTCTTGCTTGATCATGCCGCTGCCCAAAAAAGATTATTTACGTAACTTGTGCATTTTGATGTTCCGTTATATTCGTTAATAACATTCCATTCGTAACATACTAATCCTCTCTAACAAGATATAATAGATGTAATTGGTGTTCTTTTGTATTATTTTTAGCTTTTCTTCATAATTTAATAAAATGTTGAGTAGAAATAAATGTCAATAACTGCCTTTTGTGCAAAACCACAGATTCATTTTAATAATAAAGCGCAGTTTCTTAATAAGTAATTGTACAATACTGTTCACATCTCACCCAAGCGCCATAAACATTGCAGTATCGTGTAATATAAGTTTATTACATCCTTAACATTGAACTTTACAATCGTATTTTTAATCCGTATTGTACAAATTACTGTCGAAAACATAATTTGATTAACGCAGCAATCATTCAATTTATATACCTCGTCAAATAAAATTTTAGAACAAATTGGGCAAAATTATAATGTTTACGGTTACGTTTCTATCATATTTTTTTTAAATTTTTGTTTAAGATAAATGTACAGTTGCGACAATTTGAATCAAACTTTCACAATAAATTTAAAAAAATCTTTTTAGGGTCACTCAAAATTGACTTACTAGCATTTTTCGAATAAGATCAAGATAATAAAATTCAAACAAACATTGATATTTTATTATCGTTGTCTGCGTTGGAATTTGATACTTGAAAACGCAAATCTTTATTAGTCCTTTCAGGACCGATTTTTTCTTAAACTGTAAATTATTTTATATATTTTTTATTTATTAGAGCCTTAGAATGTCATATATGCTTTTAAAAAAAAATTATCGTTTCTATGCGCAATCTAAGAAGTAGTGGCGTTTGCCATCGCCAGGGTTATAATGGTGCAAACAAAATATATTAGTTTTTTTTAACTCTTTTATTAAACAAATTGCAGATTTAACATGATAGTTTCCAAAACAGATATTTTTCATACATAGTTTGCCATCTTTCAAATTACACTGTTGTTTGTGTCCGTCTGTTGGGAAATACCAATCTGTGACTTCCTCATATCGTATGCTTCCTATGGGAGTGGGATGTTTAGGTCTTTTTACAGCTCGCAGAAGGTTTTCTGGAGCAAAAGATCTTCTAGGTGAAGAACTTCATGAGCTACTGCGATTTCCTTTTTTTGGTGAGTGTCTTGCAACTTTGGAAAAAAGCGAAAGCTTTGGCAATGCTGAATGTAAATTCTAACAAATCCATACTTTGGCCGCTTGTATTCCTTGTTTTAAATTTATTTATAATTTTGAATCGCCGCTTCCGTATACGCTTAAAACAGAAGTAAAAAAATATCTTGAAAACATTTTCATACAATAGTTCGATATTGTGAAAGATCTAGACATTTTTATCTTGAATCACAGATGCCCGAGCAGTTCTTTGCCTATCAATGAGATTTATTTGGGAGTACACGCTGCTGAATGTTTTTCTGAAATTGAAAATAGCTGCAATATTTCAGAATCAGAAATAATTTCTAAGAACAGTCTTAGTTTTTATGTAGAACTTTCGTAGGTTAAAAAGCGCTTTCGCTTCACGGATGAACTTTTTGATTTTATTGATATTGTTAATCTAACGAAAGCTCAAGTTTTTCAAAATTAAGTCGTTACCAAGTGTTTCTTTTCTTAAAAGAAGAAGTTGACAAGTATGCTTTGGATAATCAGTGGCGAAGACATGCAACTTTAAATTTTCACCAATTCACAACCCATTTAAAAAATTATGTTATAATAAACAATATAATAACCTATATGTAACAAACTTCGCTTACAAAAATACTGATGTAACTATGGGTAAAAGCTCATATGGGAATTACAGAAAATGCAAAAGTTGACACGTTAGCAAAATCAGCCAATTTTTTAAAAATTATTACAATACTGTATACAGATTTTTTAGCATAATTACAAAAAACATAACTACATCTTGTAAAGTGCAATATTCCAACAATGTCGGTACTCATAATACAAAGGTTCATCCGTCTTATCCACCTAAGCCATCATACATATTTGGGGAAAGGATTGCCCGGTTCTTTAGCTCCACTATAACCAGATTAAAATTAACCATGGTAGCTTTCCGTCGCATCTGTATAAAATCGGTGTATATCGTGATAAAACTTGCATCTGTAACGGCCTTTCTGTCGCAGATCTTAATCCCATATTGTTCGGATGCACAAATAACAACAACATGTTTATTGAAACTTTAATAGCTATTAATATTCCTTTATCGGCAAATATTACAACGCTTTTAAGTTACAGTAGGTTAGATATTTTTAAGGCAATAATTCAATTTTGCAAAATTAACATTTTGATATAAACTGTAAAGTTTGTAGTGTTCTTCGTAGTACTGTAAAAGTGACGGCTGAATGGACGGTATATCCTATGCTAAAAAAACATTTTTTTAGCAAATTGATCAGAATAAAGTAATTGTCAAAGTATAATTTATGCTCTTGATGTTCTGGTATTTTTTCAGTTAGGTAAATTACCAGGTTCGTTGTAGCACCAAATTCTTCTTTAGAGTTTTCTAAAACAGTATTTGCTTCATGGTATACAATAGATCTGTATATTATTACTTCCACAGTTCGTCATATTGATTTTTTTTCGTTGTTTACGTTGGAAATATGCAAGATTTCAAAAGGCACACAAAAGACAAGTGGACTGTCTGCGTTTTTCTGGTCGTCATCTGATGTGATTTGAAATGCAGTTCTTTTTGACACAAAAGGTCCATTTTTTTAAACTGATTTGTATTTTTTGTATGTTTTTTCTTCTTATCTGCTGCGTTTCTAAAAACAATATTGGATTGTGATTCAAAAATTCTAAATAACTTACTTCACATTATACAATGTCTAATAGGATCATGGTACACCCTCCGTTTTTCCTTTAACTTTGAAGATAATTGATTGAAATTTAGGATAATATACACAACGCTGTTTGGCATACAACAATTGATAAACGTTCAACGAGAGACAGCTATGAGAATTTTAAAAGTACATTGACGTTAATGGACAGCTTATTGAACAATTGTTGTAATCTTCTGTGTTCATTTTTTGTATTTCAAAGCCTCCTAAGTAACTCCTCGGTCGCTTTGATGCGTTGCAAGCTTCTACAAAATTCGCATTTTGGTTAAATGAGCTAGAAACTTAAAGAAAAACTGAAAAAACAGGGTTAGCTGTATAAGTGGTTCTCTAAAGTTAGAAAAAAAATTTTTTGGTCTGGCCATACATTTTTCAATAATAATATTTATTTTGATATAAAAACTATGTATTTATAAACTAAAGACACATATCTAGGGCGCACTTGTGCCAGTTTTTGCAAATAATCGATGGTATGTTTACCATGTGCCCTCCAAATTCACCTAGAATTGCCTAAAATTGCTTCTTTTTCTACTTCAAAATTACACAAAATGTCACAAAACGGCTATACAACTAGCTTTTGTAGTTATTTCACTTTTTTTCTAGCTCTTATACTTTCAACAGAAATCTAAAGCGGCCGTTTTACAACCTCTTTAATAATTTAATTAGAACAAAATTGTATTTTCTTATTTTCCTTTAGCTGTAATTTCGAGTGTATTTATGCATGATGATACCACGGGACTAGTATGGTCATATTTGAAAAAATTGAGTTTTACTCCAAAAACAATTTTGATGAATTTTATTTGCTCATAAATTACGTAATAGTATTTTTGACGGGATTTCGCTTTTTCTAGCATTAAACGAGTCAATTAGAACAAATCGGAACCGTCAAGACACACTTAAATGAAAAACTAAAAATCAAATGTTAGTGTCACTCCCGGCAAAACCGGAATTGAAAAAAAAAAATTTGAATGTCAAGCAGTGCCGCTTATTATGTATATATGATATTCCAAATTGCAATCAATTATCTTTAAAACTAAAGGAGAAACGGGGGGTGTACCATGATCTTGTTACACAGGCATAGTACTTCTTGTACTTTTGTTTTGATTAAGCTTTACCTATACGCCTTGAATTACCGTTTGCTTATGTTTCTCTACATTTTCTTTGTCTTTTTGTTCGTTCTTTTGAATCCAAGGTCGTAATTGCCAATACCTTTGGAATTCTACCAGATCGTCTTCTATGTCTGAATTTATAAGTAGTAGGTGACATTCACATCTGCTGGTGACATTTGCGTACATCATTTTATAACCTATATCAAAATTTTTTGAATTGACCAAATTCTTGGAAGACCTTTAGAACTTATTCCCAGGTTCAACTGATCATGAAAATCTGTACATATAGTACATATTCTTTAAAACAAAAATTAAAAATAAAACACCTACTTTCATTCACAATTGAACAGGTTGTTGACATTTACAAAAATCATCATGATAGCTTGAATAACCGTAGAACCATAGAAATTTGTAATCTGCAGAACTCTAGAAACTCTAATGCCGCTTTTTGGTAAACAGTAGTTACAAAAAATTAGAGCCCTTCTTAAACTAGTTGTTCGGTGTCTTAAGATTCGTTCTGTGTCTGAAGTTATTTGTCATTGTTTCTATTTTTGTCAGATTTGTGGTTGTAACGGTTGTAATCAATATTATTTTTTGGTTTTTGTAGTATACGAAGAATTGTAAGCTGTAAGCTGTGTGATCAAAACAACCTAAACTTTGTAAGTTTACTTATTCTCCCTGCCATCATAGATAAACATAATCATATCGCAGACATCAAAACCTAATTTACACGTGTGATCTATTGATATAAGATAAGCTGCAGTTGATAATAAAATATGTTAGCATTTTTGGTTTCTAAAAAAATACTTATAAATGTAAACGCTATTTAAAACAAGAGGACAAAAAATTGTTGACGACAATTAAGCATCTTTGTATTAAACTTTCATTTATTATGCGTTATGTGGATTTACATACTCGTTCTTGGTGGGTCTTTAATTTTCTTCTTTGCTATGTCCTATTTAATTTTGTGTTAAATTTAGCTAAATACCGGGCAGCCCATCGTCTTGATATGATTTTTTACTTAGGTGTTTGAACCGATTTTCAAACATGGTGATTCAGGTTAACAAATGATAATTATAGTCCAAAAAATGATGTTTTTTAAGTCGATTCATAAAATGAATACTGGATGCAGGTTAATCAAATGTGAATGTTGCAGTTGCTAAACCTATCAAAACATATTTTTCTATTGTTCCTAGAAAACTGGAGTTTGTCGATCTTAGAAATTATTGTATTCATTGTGTCTATATCAACTAATTGATTCGGAAATCTATAAAAAAATCTCTTAGAGGTAGAATTTTTACTGTAGAAATTCATAGGCTTGGCTTGGTTTTCAAAAGCTTAGGTAGAAATCAAGCCAAAGTTTTGCAAAATCAAGCCAAGTCTTTAAATAACCAAGCGAAGTTAGAGCTCAAGCTTTCAAGATCTTAAAATAATATTATTAAAATGTATACCTCAAAATTAAGTAATTTACACAAATTACTTTTGCAAACAGCGTCAACTGAAAAAATCAAAACAGAAATTAAGCAAGTTGTCGAACTGAGGTCTAAGAAAGCTAAATTTATAATTTATGTTTCTTACATTGTAACTATTTTTGTTTATTTAGCTGAAGTTTTGTTTTGGTTACAACCGCAGATAAGCATAATTGAGTACATAAAGTCAATTTTGTTAAGTTAGGTCAGTCAGGTCGAACAAATAAAGATTAGTATTTGCTGTAATTATTTTACTAACAATTTATTTTATTGATGACGGATAAATAAGGAACCATAATTAATGCAATAGGTACATGAAAACGTTTCAAAATACGGATCTCACGTTTACCACATGGTTAAATTAATATTCACTTATTTAAATAGACAAAACCGGATTGAAAACTTTAATTCCAAATATAACTTTAGACCAAACCAGAAAACATTTTTAGTTAAGGCTACAAGAAAACTTTTCTTTAAGTTTGTAGTTTTTTATAAGAAACGCGCTGTATATATAATCAGAAGTCAAATAGGAACGCGTCATCAAGTATACACATTCAAACTTCGCATCGTGAATATTCTTGTATTGCTATAACCCTACAATGTTTACTGTGTATTTCTCATTATCAAATTAGTAATTAGATGATTAAGTAAATGTAACTATGAATTTGGTTTTATTTATTAATTTTTTTATTACGCCCACGTACAGACATAGATCACATCTGATTCGGTACACTAGACGACGCATTGTAACTTCACTTCAGTTTGAAGTTATGAGGTAACCTATGCCAGTAGATCGCTAATTGTTTATACCGTTTAAGTTATGGCAGTAAGTAACACGTGCAAGATATGTACTTGTTTCAAGGTCATAAACTACTTTTGCGAAACGAGCAAAAAAAAAGTTTGAAAAAGCTTGAAAACCAAGCCAAGCCCGTATCCAGAAACATTAGGTCAAGTCAAGTTTTTATTTTTAAAATGCTTGTCTTTCCAGCTCAAGTCAAGTTTTTACGTTTCAAACCAAGCTACCTAGCTTGGCGAATCTCTAATTTTTAAGACGGCCTTGCTGAATGTTTCTTTGCCTGATTCGTTTATAATTGTAAACTCTGAGGAATATTTGTTTTCGTTAATTCGTTCATTTAATCAGTTTTTGAACTAATTGAAACGCTGTTTTGTAATGTATGTTAGATTTGGTCAAAATTAGTTGTTTACACCAAACACTAAATACCTCTTCAACCGCTTTATTTCTTTTGAATTTGATTATGCTTGCAAGTTTTTTAACTGCACAAATTTAAAAGTTTGACTTATTTTATTTTTGTTTTCTGGTCTGCGCCTAGCACATTTGGCGCCCTTGTGCAAATTTAAAATAACGCCCTAAATTTGTATTACGTTCATATGTGAGTATAGATACGGGTTAAGTTAGGTATTATTATCCACCATTGAAGAAAAATTTTAAAAAGTATTTTCATAAATTTATTTTCATTTTTATATTTTACAAGTAATATACAAGCCTTGAGCCATACAAGTATTTTTTCATTGAGGTACATAACATATTTATAAACTTATAGAAAACAGAAATGTATTCTAACAGTATTACAACTCAAAATTTTTCTATTTTAGTTTCAAATGTAATATATGACATAAAAAAACATTTAAAACATTAAAATACTTGTTTATATATCACAGAACGAAACTGATCGACAAATAAAAACAAAACAATATATTATTTTAATAATGCAACATGTCACCTTTTAAAGGTTAATATACAAGGATTAAGGTATTAATATTTTAGCTAAGTGAATTGAGCTTTCCGTGCTTTGATTTTTGCAAATTGTTTAATTAAATCTTCGGTGTGTAATTCTTTTAGCTGGTCCGTTTCTATAGAAATGATAGCAAGATTACTTAGTCGGTTTTGCCTCATGGTCGATCTTAAATAATTTTTTATTATTTGGAAAAAGATCTGCGGTAGCAACAGAAACCGACATTTCTAATAAAATACGAAGTATTATTATCGTGTTAGGAAAAGAATCCACTAGGTTGTTAATGGTTATATATTTTAAAGTTTCTTCTTGTCTTTTAAACTTGCCAAAGTATTACAAGATAAAAATTGCAAGATAACCGACAAAATTCATAAAAACATTGGTCAATTGTACAATAAATTAAAAGCCAAACAAACCAAAGAACACCAAAAGGA
The DNA here is from genome assembly GCA_035610365.1 of Aquatica leii. Classification (NCBI taxonomy): domain Eukaryota; kingdom Metazoa; phylum Arthropoda; class Insecta; order Coleoptera; family Lampyridae; genus Aquatica; species Aquatica leii. Next base: position 29,271,997 of record CM069433.1, on the reverse strand, counting down.
CCTTGTCTATCAAGTAAACTGTAAAAACTGTAATCAAGTATACATAGGTACTACGAAAACTTTTATTAAAACAAGGATGGGTAATCACAATAGTACTATTAAAATAGCTAAAAAAGGTAATATTACTAAATTAACGGAATATGTTATAAATAATTCACATGATGTAGATACAACAAATCCAGTGATTTTATGTAAAGAAACTGATTACAAAAAACGAATGATTAAAGAAATGCTTTTTATAAAACTCACTAGTAATACTATGAACAATAGAGAAGATACTGACAAATTAAGTAGTATTTATTCTAATTTAATTAAACTTAAACCACCGTAAGAAACCTAAATTACAGAAATTTTTTTCAAATATTAAGAACATTGTGAATTACTTTTCAATAATTTTAAACTTGCACTAACTGGAATAATTTAGTTGTAATGTAATGTTCGTTCAATACTAATGTACGTTTTATACAATAATGTGTTAGTTTATTTAGTGTTAGATGTATTGATTATTTATAAATTGTTGTAATTACTGGTAAGTTAATTTGTATACAAAATATTTTTATTGTTGTTTATGGTTGCAATCTTATTTTTTAGGCATGATTATGATAACAATATGTTATCGAAACGTCGCCTGTTCTAATTTAAACAAATTTCAATTAAATTTTTATGCCGAATTCCTGTGTTTAATTTATGTAAGTCATCGTTTATAATTAAAGTTGTTATTAATATTTGGCAAAGTACAATCGAGTTTTGAAAAAAAATGCGTAATTTTGACAAGGTTTTCCAGTTCTTCCTCTCTTTTTCTTTTATTTAGCAGCTTTTGGTATCCCGACAATTTCTTCTGTTTTTTTGACATCCTGTATACTGTAAATTAATACATAACTAAACAAATTGACAAATTATTCATGAAAAATGAAAATGTTTCGACGTCTCAAACTCAAACTCGAAAGTATTTTCTCAACATTACTTATTTCATAATATTTCAAAATTTATACATTTTTATAAATAGTAATATTAGTGCTTATCAATTATTCTGTTTAAATTTACTTTAATCAACAATGATATTTATATAATCAAATATAAAAGGATTTTCGAGATGCAAGTTTTTAACTTTTAATGTTTTAATAAATCTAAAATAAAAAATTAATTTTAGATAAACTCACCTTAATTCACAACGCAAAACACATCACTCTAAAGTCTGTAAAACTATAATAAACTAAAGTTTCAAAAGCAGATATCTTTTACCCCATGCACCTTTTCACTTCGCTAAGTTAATTATCGATCGGGCATTAGGCAACAAATGAAATCGCGACCGATGCAGCGCTTAAATATATAAAGTTTCGTACATTGTAGGCTCAGGCAACAAGCCAAATTTCAAGCTCAAACATGAATAAAATCAGATTTGTTTGAGTTCACACGATTCATGTTATCATATTCAATACTACGTATTCGATCTAATAAATACTATTATTGCGTACTCTCATTTGGAAAATATATTATTTTCGAAAAGTAATCCGGTTCCCTCGTCTCAAAGAGCAAAAATAAAAAAATAAGCAAATAATTTTTATTATTATAAATTTTGTTTTGACAATGTTGTTTGTTTCATTATCTTTTTTTTAATTATGAGTTTTGAGGCTTTGCAGAGCCTTCGGCGCTTTGGCGCCGACGTGCACCACACGACTTTGCTCTTATGTACGACGTGGGACTGTTTGTTTTGTTTGATAAGAAAACACTTAACGTAGTTTAATTTAATAAAATCGAAAATATTAACGATTAACCACGTTTGTTCAATTAAACTAAACACTTTTTTGGGCGTAAAAGTAGTGGTAATTTGGTAATTTTTGTAGGTTGGTACGACTAAATTATTCTAGTCTCTGTTTGTTATTTTAACAATTTTGTATTGGTTTAAAATTGTTTCTAGCAGACAACACTGTTGTTTTAGACAACTTATAATGGTAAATACGCATTTAAAGGTTTCTGGCCAAATTGATTCAAGATTTTTTTTTATTACGCATTCTTATGTAGATTATGACAAAGAATTACACTGAATCCAAAAAAGTGAGAAAAATTACATATTAGATGATTAGAAGTTAGTAAAGTTACCGTTTACCATTTCTTTGTAGATTTTATTTCTTTTGATTAAATCAGCTTTCTTGATTTTTTCTTAAGTTTACGATTGTGGTACTTAGACATTTTAGGAATACTATGCGTTAGTTTTTAATAACTACACGTGACAGTGTTTGTCACTATAAAAGAAAGTGCAATTTAAAGGAAGACTGGCGAATAAAATTGTGACCACCTTTAAATTTAGAAAATTTTTTGTAAAAATTAATAGTTTTTTTGAAATAATAATTTTTAGTAAATGCCGTTTTATATTAAACTATGAAACAAACACAAAAGATAAATTTTTAGTAGGCAGTTATTACGTATTTTTAAGGTTCCAGTTTTGTAATAACATCTAAACTTATATGTTAAATTTGTTGTTTATTTTATATCATTATATAAAATTATTATATAAAAGCTTAACTAGATAGAGAATGCGTTTAAAATATTTGTTATAGACTAAAAAATAGCAAATCTCTTAAAAAAACAATTTAAAAAAAGCATAGTAGAATGGCAAGGTAAAAGAAGCAACTCATCTTGTTAAATTGATTTTTCGTTGATCAGATAATGAAGGAATGTTTGAAATGTTTAGATTTTGAAGTAACAGGAAATGCAAAAGTAGGTAACCTTAGATTGGCGCATGCAATTGTGTTACTACTTACTACCTTAATTACTCTAACAATCTACATGAAATGTGTATTCATTTGTAACATTGGAAAATGTGATCGTATTTTAGCTGTAAAGTATAAAAAAAAATCTATGGGAACTACTTCGAAAGAAATCTATAATTATATTGTATGTTAAAAACTTTCACAAAGCTTCTTGCAAATAATTATTCTTTTATTGTGCAATCCCCAACGTTATAGAAACGATTGTTACGATCTGCTGTCAATTACAATCACATACTTGCAACTATTGTTCAAAGACGTTTTACAAACTTATCTTAATAGGAGAAATTTGTTGTTTCTAAATTATTTTATACAACCGGAAGTGAGCATTTTCTTTAAACCTTTATTGAATCTACTTGTATAAAAAGTTAAACACAAAAAAGAAGAAAGTAAAAGTTTATTAAATTGAGTAAGTGTTTTAATAATTATGTAACTAGCTCAGTATGGCTACAAACAACACCAAACTTGTTTATATAATGTTTTTCTAATCGATTAATAAAGTTGTACGTCGAAGTTGCGTTAAATCCTTCTTTCATAAAGAATTGCACTTACTGAGTTGCATAGAAGTTATTTGAATTTTTCAGTTATATGTTAAAAATAGTTTGTTTTTTTAAAATTTGGGTTGTATCAACCATAAGTTGAAAACAATTAAACATTAGTATATGTACGTAGTATTTATATTTAATTTAATTCTGTAAATTGGCTGACCTGTTAGATTTTATCTCACTTATTTACGAAAAAGGCAATAAGTAAAATAGTTGGCAAGTTTTTTTTTAAATAAATAAGTGAATTTAAAAAATTTAAAAACAAAAGTTTTGTTTTTGTTACATGACCAGTTCGATTTATTACAACTAGTAACTTTTGCAGTTTTAATGATCGACGACAAAATTGCCCGTTGTTCCTAATTTGTCACAATTTTCCATAACTACATGATTTTGTTTATTTTTGAATTACTTTCTGCGAAATGCTTAGTTCTAAGATAGCTACCGATAGTACTTTTTCAATAACTTTTTAATATAAACGTGCATATGTACATACTTAAATTTGTTAAAATATGGAAAATCTATTTTTATTTTTTTAATACACAATTTATAATAAAAAGAAAAAAAACTTGCCCTTTTAATTTATTACTTACTCATTGTGAAGCTTGACTAAGTTGCAAGCCAACATATGTATATTGTTTTTATATTCGAGTCTGAAGCCCACTAACTAATCTCATGTAATTTATCAAATCCTTTACAGTTTATTCTTGGAAATTTTGTATATTATTTTTGACAAAAGTTTTTTGCACGCCAGTATCATATAAATTAATAATTCTGGCTATTTGCGTCTCGGAATAATGTTAGTCTTTTAGATTTCTTTGATGATTTGTCATTGTTAACAAAGAGTTTTTACCGTGAAGCATTAGTAGGTCATCTTGGTTTCTCGATCTTAATTTTGTTTTATCCATGTTCTTTACGTCGTAATGAAACGTCTCCACTTATTGATAGTTTACTTTTCTGAAATATTTAAAGAAATATGTATAGGTATTAAATATTGGAGACAATAGTTTTCAACAAACGTTTTTAAATCACTTTTTTAAGCTAAGTTTGTCTAAACAAATTGTAACGTGCATTTTCATAAAAATGTCTCAATTAGTGATGAGCAATATAGTGATTTTTCAATAACACTGCGATTTTTTGATATCAGTGATACAAACTCTTACAAGCACAGGAAAACTTCATTTTTTTAACCAGGTTGCACACAAAATAAAAAGCCAATTTTTTCATATTTTTTTTAAATATGGTTGTCAAATGATACGTATAAATGTTAAATTAACATATTTCCTCTTCCTCGGTATGCCAGGGAGCTTCTGGTGAGGTGGTACAACTTATGTACGGCTAGTTATGTAATAAAAAGTTTTTAATTACTTAGTTATTTTTACTGATATGTTATCTTTATTTTACCCCATTGTGATAATCCTGAAAGCATGACTTTGTTTTCGATGTACAAAGCGGTACAATGCAGACCGTACAAATCCATTCTGTGCGAATCTGCTTATTTTTAGTACTACATCTTGCACATCTTCTTCGCGTAGTCCGAATAGGTTCATGGGCTGAATTTGTAGTTCTTATCTCATGGGATGCTGTAGGTGTGTGCTTTTTTATTTCAACTGGATTTGTACTTATAGCGGGGCGCTTCATTGACACCAATTTTGTTGCCACTGCCGTCAATCACTTGTCTTCGGAAATTTTTATCATTTATGGTATTCACTTGAAGTTTAAAAAGCATGTAAGCATTCACAATGGCAACACCAAGAAAATGAAAAAAATATACGATATCACCATTTGTGGCTTTTTCTGTCTAATTCATAATTTGACTTTAGTCAGCCAAATTTCTCGACATATAACATATTAGCATTATAATCAAGTAGAGCTTGAGAGCAAGTCACATCTATAACCTTGCCATTCTTTTGTTTTCTACGCACATTTAAAATTACTGTAGGGTCGTGAAAATTAGATAATAGGTAAACACTTCTTTTATCTTTCCATTTATATATTTAAATTCCCGCATCGTTTATTTTCCAATCTATCCTACCATGTTTCATTAACTTGTCACTTTTCATTTCTGAAATGTTTTTTCTTGACGGATTTATTTTACCACAAGCGTAAATATCTTTATTTTTCAATTCTACTAGTAGTTGGTACGATGTAAAATAATTATCCAAAAATAAACGATGTTTTTTTTCTTTTAAACCTTTCATTGACATTTTCACTACTCTTCCTCCTAAATCTTTTTCTACAGTTTTTTCTTTCTTATCAGTATATATTTCAAATTTATATAGATAGCCTGATTTATCTGCCAAAGACCAAATTTTGTAGCCTCTTTTAATTGGCTTTTTTGGCATATATTGCTTCAAAGTGCTCCTACCTTTGAATCTAATCATCGATTCATCGATAGCCAAAAACTGAGCTGGTTTTAAACATTTAAAAAAATTGTTTGATAATTCATATAGGAATGGTCGCAGTTTATATAATTTGTCAAAGTGTGGCGAATTTCTTTCAGGTTGAAACGATTACTTAGATGTACGTGATTTAGAAGCCAACTAAATCTATTGACATGCATAAATTGACTAATTTAACTATCGTGAAGAGCAGGACTTAAATTCCAATATTCTCTGTAGCTTGGCAAAGGTTTTATACCCGTTAGTAAATGTATTCCCAAAAAAGTATTCATTTCAGTTACATCCGTTGGCTTGTATTTTGTGTTGGTTTTTAGTTCCATTTAAACGGTATAAAAGTTTGTTTAAAAAACTACATTTTCTATCATTTCATTTGTTATCAATAAACTAAAGATTTTATAAGGCGCACGGTTGGTAACCTAATTAACCATATCCGCTACTCCAGTAGAATCTGTAAAATCGCGAATATCATGACCCATAAAATTAGTGTTTCATGTAGGTATTGTCTGTGCTTCTTGAATATTATTTCTTATATGTAACTCGCTGAGAGGAATATTGTTTTCGGGAACGAAACAGATTCGTCTTCAATAATTTCTTCATCAATTTCCAGTTCTTGGTTGTCATTTAGATCTAATTCATCAATTGCTGACTCTTGATCAATAGGAAGACTTTCATATTCAGCGTAAAACTTCTCCATTGTCATATCTACTAAATTAAAGGGTAACTCATCCAACTTCCTTTGATTTATGTTAATGAACAGTAAGCTAAAATCAATTATAAAATTATTTAAGTTTTAGGATGTTTTTACGATATTTCCACTGGTGCTTATAATGTATCACTAAATAATGCTCAAATGCATCTAAGTAAAATTCATTTTTAACGTAAATATGATATCAATTACTTACCAAAATCACTGTAGTCAATTTTTACACAATACAAGTATTTTTCGTTGAAATACAATAAAACTATGTAATGTCGGTACACCAAAAACAACTAACTCAATAATTTTTGAAACTAAAAGAATTTTAGCTTGTCCAAACCTTGCAGCCGCGCTAATATGAATCATAAGTATTATATTATATGAATGGTACATAATCTGAGCGTTCGTGCAGCAATGGAGAGAGGTTTAATAAATGGTACATTGCATCCACCATCGTGTAGTACTGGGTTCAATAAAGGTGGTACAAAACGTGTACCACTAAGCTTATAAGAGTTAAAGCTCAACGTGGTCATGACTTTCGTATGGGGTTCTCTACTAACGAAATTCAAATTAATAATGAAACCGTGCCCAATAAATGTAGCGACATCGCGCAGTATCTGATCGCCGCTACAATATTCATATCATTACCGAAAACGAAAACCTTGCGACCACCAATCAGTAAACAGTGCAGATCAAATATCATTCCTCACGAAATCACGATTTTACAAAAAAACACAAAATAACGATTTCACAACATGACCAAATGTGAAAAGTAACGACTTTGTAAAATCACTGATATTTTTACAAATTGGTAACTTCGTGATTTGTTGGTATCAGTGAAAAAATCACAGTTCGTGACATATCGCTCATCACTAGTCTCAATGTTTTAATCATTTGCGATACGTCACTGGTAGGCAATTTCACTGCTAGGCACTTCAACTCGCCGAAGGTTTTTAGTAGCACGCCTATGTATGTTAAGCTTCCTCTATATACACTTCTAATTTGGGCGAACCATTGTCTAGTTGAAATTTGGATAGTAACGAGTTTTTAGGTTTTTTCTCAAAACTGCAGTCAAAGTATGGCGCGTTAATTATGGGATCCATTTAAAGATATTTTTATAACAAATTAAGTCTGCAGATCCCCATAGGCTAAAAAAAGTTTAGTTCAGTCTTTATTATGTAAAAGACTTTTATTATATAGTTCGTTTGACTATTACATTGATTCAGACAGACTAAAGGTACAGTTAGTATGAGCAAGTGACGTATATGAGTGAGGACTCTTTAATTTAACTATACATTTAAAGTAAAAAAGTATTTTGGTGGTAAATTTTAATATTTTAAGTTTTAAAATCTGGATTATATAAATTTTTTTATTCTGATGACATTTAAGAAAGGTGGTAAATGCTTCAAGTATAGGCAATAGAAAACATGGCCAACATTTTTGAATTTCAAATAGTTGGTTCCTTGGTCTTTGTGTGCTGTTTGTGAGCTTGTTTCAACTATTGTTCGTTTTAAGTTTTTTCCGTCATTTATTTACGTTTTTATTTAATGATTGTGTTGGCGGCACATCGCTTTTTTTTAGTTTTTTCTTGCCTAAAGAAGTAGACGAAACGACGCCTCTAAAAGTAGTGTTTTCTATCGCCCTCTCCTACACTTGAAGGATTTATCACTTTTCTTGAATTACATCATTAGGAGGTTTGGTATTTTTGTCGATATTGTTGATATTGTTCACGTATTTTAGAAAAAATAATTCATTTTAACTTAATACGTATTATTTTACATGAGTTATGATGAAAATCACTATTCTTACATTGACTACTAAAATTTGGAGGCATCTTACTAAGTTAGCAATCCAATTAATCAAATGCAGGGCCTTCATAACTACTTGTTTCTCACGTGAAGTATATGTTAGGCAACCATCATTGCTTGAATTGTTGTGAAGTAAAACAGAAATTTGATTTGTAACCACTAAATTAAAAGTAAGTAATTAATTAAAAAGGCTAACATAATAACAACAGTACCTGTTTATTTGAAATAAAAATAGGTAATAACAATTATTAAACATTTGATATATATGTGAACTCTTGTTTTTAAACTGTTCAAAACATTTCAAAGCTCACTAACTTCCATATTTCGAACACTTTCATTATAGAATTGTTCAATAAATTTAATTGTAGTAGTATGATTACTTGCATTGTCTTACTGAGAGTAATAAAATCAAAGTTTTCTGTAATCTAGTTGCTTCAACAATTGATTCAAACTATCAAGATAATTTTCTGCGTTTACAGTTATATTTTTATATTCTCTTCTTTAACATTGCAATCTATAAACCAACTTTTAAAGGTTGTAATCGTAGTTTTACAAAAATATGTAGATTTTCAGTTGCCCAAGTAAGATAATTTTGACTTTTTACATACCCACTTAAATGAAACCATGCTTTTTTCATAAAGTTAACTCCAACAAGTTATCGTTATTTAAATGTTGACTAAATCAATCACAAAATTGTACAAGCTGCAAAAAGTTGAAAGCACGTAGTTCTTAATAAACCGTAACCTAGTTTTTTTTAACGCTTTTAGACAAGTTTTACTGATAGTTTTAAAAAGAGAATGCTTATAAATTAAAAATTAAACTTAGATTGAGTTTATACCTGTTGTCACATATGATTTTGCTACCGATTTATTAGTATAACGACATGCATGTAATGTTGTTTGAGACTTGCACGTGGTTTGCGGACATAAGGAAGAAAACAAGACGTATAAAAAGGTTACAGAGCACTGTGCAAATATTTCGATGTTTATGATTAAAAAGCATATTTAACATTGTGAGCGTTGCACCAAAACAAACTAAAAAAGGAGACAAATAGATTTTATAGTTTGTCCGTTAGTTACCCGAGATTTAAATCAAAGAGTAATTTTCAAAGTTTACCGGACGCTTCATATAGGTACATAATTTAATTTTACAATATTTAACGAAGTTTAGTTTACTCAAGCCTAAGCGAGCACCTGAAGTAACATTATTCGGTTTTTTTTTCAGATCTTTGTACCCCACATGTTCTGCAATATGCTAGTGGCAGAGAATTTATTGCAAATATCATAAAATAATGATCAAACCTTTGGCCAGAGTTGGTTTTAGTAAACGGAAGACCTAGGCACCCACAAACTCAAGGCTGTGTAAAAAGAAGCAATCGAATCATTGATTTTAAAAACCACAAATCACAAACGACGTGTCCCAAAGCTGTTTATATACATTAAAAAACGAACAAATTTTCTTAGAGCTCTTTCTTACTTGTCCTTCATGGTATAAGAAAAAACTGCTGTCTGTTTTCATATTGTGCACACCGAACACACTCAGAGCGAATTGACACAAATAAAACATATCTTGAGCAGAACATCGATTGCGACAAGTCTTTTTGGAGGTTTTCAAACTATTATAGAATTACTTAGATCGCCGTTTGTGAATCATGAGTTCTGCTGCAGCATTTCTTTTTGCGTTGTTCCTAAGAAATTTGTTTTTGAGCTTTAAAGAGATTGTTTCACACACTTTGTCATTTTATTTTATTATAGTACTTGCACTTGATCTTTGATGTTAGATACTTTTTCATGAATAAAGAGTACATTATTTTCATATTTAACCCTGCATCCAGGTAAGTAATTAAGTAATTCGTTTGTTTGGCGAGAAACATGGAAATATGTTCACTAACTGAAATAATTTCTGATGGTTTTATAGTGTTACCACTCTTTTGCTTTCCTTTCTTGTCAGTTGGGGTGCATCCAGCTTATAAAAGTTGTCTTACACGATTACTATAAGAAGAAAAGTTGTTTCTGTTCTTTGCGTCATCCCTACGTGGTCTTTTGCGTTTAATTGCTTTAAAAATTATCAATTCTTGTAGAAACACATTTTTAGAACAAATCTTGTAATTTTTTTTAAATATTTCTTCTTTTGTCACATTGAGAATTTTTTCGGTGCATTTTTTTTCACGCACAAGCGCTTAGCCGCTTTGCAGGAACTAACAAATTTTTGTAGTTCGTATAACTTTAACCTTTAATTCGAGCATTTTGATTTTATTTTTTTCATGCAATCCGTATCCTCTTTTATTGCTCCATTGTTCTAATTCAGTATCACTCATGACTCTAAAATAGCACAAATTCGTTAATACAATAAGTTCAACGCAGACAAAGTCGTTTTCGAACAATAGACGTGTGGTAAAGTAAACACATAAACAAAACAAATTGTAACGAATGGATGAATAACGAACTCTAAAATAGTACAAATTCGTTAACGCAGTAGTTTTGAAACAATAATTATTAATTTTTTTACATAATGTTTTAGTTTAAGTCAAAACACTCACAATAAAGCATAAGTGTTTAAAAGAAAATGTAACGACCAAAATAATGAACAGATGATGTTAGTCAAGTCAGAGCCCTCTGCAAGAACGCCATGAAAAGCGAGGTGCGCGCGATTTAGTGCAGGAACAACTTAAGTCACGTACTTAGGCTTTTTCTGCGAGTTTATATTGCAGAGTCACGTAAAGCAACTTTAATTTATGAGACTTGGGTTGTGTATGTGCTCAATCAATAAGTCTACGTATTTTGAACGCCATATAACTCAAATATGGCAGAATGTGGACTTGTGTTTCTGAAATCAGTGATCCAATTCTAGTGTAACAGACTTCTAAATTGCGTGGATGTGTGATAACAAGACTTCATTGTGGTCTACAGGATTGTGATATGTTCAGTGGGCACTAAATACGACTGATCACGAAGCTATTAAAATTCGGCCATATAAAGCTTTTTTTGGACAAAATCGAAAGCTTGGAATGCGTTCTAAAGTCCCTCAAGAATTTTTGAAGGCAATTTTTAACGGAATATTAGAGAAAGAGGAACCAGCATTAACAAAATAAGAAATAAATATTTACTTTTTTTTGTAGAATTTTTGTTTATTTATACATTTTGCTTATAGCAAAAATCAGTCTGCTAAATAACGATAAAAACGACTTTGTCAGTCCTAATAATAAAGAAGACGGACTTTCTGAAGAAGAAGAATATTCGACTCTGAAGCTAAGAAAGATCGCTAATCAAAGTATACCAAAACAAGTCAAAAAAATGATAGAAGAAATAGAAGACTGGAATCCATTATAGGCATTAGTAAGTTTGACATAGGAAGGCGAGATCCAGTTAACCTTAATGGAGTTGTTATGGTAGAAAAAGATGGGAACTAAGCATGGGATTATTAATACCTGGTTGGAGTGAAATTGTTTGCAATCGACTAGTTTAAAAAAACTGCAAATCAGTGACTTGCTTAATAATGACTCCAATATAAACACACTTGTAGGGACAAAATCTATAGATTTTGGACAGTGCTACTAGAGGTGTAATTGTACACGAGGATGCATTACAAATAAATGCAAATTCGTTAAAATCAATATTCGTGCAATTTATGTTATTTCGTGAATTTGGCAGAACATATACAGTGCTACAAAACTCGAGCAATTTTCTTCGTTATGCTTAAAAAGTTAACATATTTAAAATTTTAACAACAATCATAAGACAATTATGTATTACATTATAATAAACAATAGAGCATAAATGCTATTACTTCTTTTTTCACTAGTCGCTGATAGGATATTGCGTCCATCAATTCATACTGCTACCTTTTTCTTATTTTTTATTATTTCCTATCTCTAGTGATTAGTTTCATGTCTCGTATTATTTGTTTTTTCTTATATGGCTGACTGGAAACATCACAGAGTTACTAAATCAGCAGTGGCAGAACACGTGTGGAACCAAGGACACGCGGTAAATTTTGACCAAACTAAAGTGTTGGCTAGAACTCCTTTCTACTTTCCCAGGCCAATCCGCGATGCTGTGGAAATAGAAAAACATCCATGTAATATGAACCTAAAAGACGGTTTAAAACTTAGCAAATCTTGGCTACCAGTATTATATCCTCTAAGACAAAGATCAACCTTCTTGGAAAGGACACAAACACTCACTCCTTTTAATAACGAATTGAGTCAAGCGGTAACGAAAAAATAAGATCCGTTAATTACGCTAATCGCTATTGATATAAATATCGTCACTTTTTTCCTTCAGTAACATTTACCACTCTGAAGATGCAAGCTGCAATGTCTTGCGAAACGTCAGTTTGTTTTGGTTCACGAAGGACGATAAAGCAAAAGCCAAGTTCTACTTCTTGTTTTAGCTCTCAAGGAATCAAGCCTAAGTCTGGGTGTTTAACTACGACGCGGTCTAAGCCGAAAGTCGCTTATAATCATAATATTTTTTTATCATTTTATCACACTTTGAGTAAGATTGGTATGTCGTTCTACAGAAAACTGCAGGTCACTTTTTTCTGGCCATTCAGCGACCATCATGGGCCCATGAACAGAATTAAGATAGGTCACTAAAAAATACTTGCTTTCATTCCTCATTCCATTGCAACCTTTCATTACATTACCGTTGTTTAAGTGTTATGGTGTGGAGTTAGAGTATTCGAATTTTTCGATAAACAGATCATGTGGAAAATTGTTGGATAATTAAACCGCTTATCACGCCTTACTCCCTGTGGTGGTGCGGAGACGAGGAAGGGGGTGGTAGATTGCTTCGCCCAGCTAGCTCGTTCGGGTCGTGGATCTGATGGAACTGCGCTGGTGGTCGTCACAGTTACCGGGCGCCAGGGTTCAGTGATCCACTGAACGAAGCAACTACTCTGCATACAACCTCCACAGAACCCAAGTGGAGGGATTAGCCCTAAGTTTTTCTTCTTCCAACTCAACTAACCTAAAATTCACCACGCGAAAGACGGCAACAATAAAAGCCAAGGATAAAGAACCAAAAGGTGTTTATTTCTCTATCAAATCAACAAATTAACCAAAATCGATGATACCTATATAAACAGCGTCAACCACGTTTATACAAGTCCTCAGTAATCAACATAAAACAAAAACCCCATACCAATAATAATGCCTTAATTATATCCTAAATATATATATATAACACACATAAAATATATACATATACAAAATGTACCTTACTCACCGTGTCATTAACCCTCTCTAATGAACTGTAAACCTTGTTGGTTTAAAAACAAACTGAATTAAATGCAAGACAAAGGTGATTAGTTTCTTTTCGTGTTTTATTTTTTTTTCTTTTTCTTACAGGGACCAAAACTACTACAACGCGCAATTCGTCAATTACCCCAAAATAACAAGTAAACCATATATATATATGCATACATATACGTCGCAACTATAATAATCACAATAAAGGAAATATCAAATGACTAAATAAACGCTTATCGTTAATTACAAACGTTACTCGTTGGAATCCCCTACAGAAATGTATCACCTTCTTTATAATAATGATATAATCACAATGCAAAACTAAATATGAATCAATGACCGGTTTACACAACAAGAATTTTTAAGTGACGGGATTTTTCGTTCTTTAGTTAAGTGACAAGTGACAACAGTGTAAAAAAAACGTGCCTGAAAGTTGAACACATGTTGCATGCGATTGAATGTCTTTTTATTTTCGTTTTTATAGAATCCCTTTTTATTTTGTTTGTAGTTTTATTCGGGGTGTGAATGTTTGAATTTGTGCAGTGTGAATGTTCTATTTTTTTGTATGAGTGACTATTTTTTTGTGTAAATGTCTTATTTTGTTGTTGTGGTATCAGGTGAGTTAAACTTCACAAATCTTAACTATTTACAAGTAAAGTGACACAGGTACATCAGGACGAACACTAATACACGGACTGACCTTGTCGCAGCTGTCTTCGGCATAACTGCATCGATGGGAAGGTACGTACCAAATATTTAATCAAACGCACACTAAATCATATACTTTGTAGGTCGATGTTGCCCCAATGCTTCCGGGTGTCGAAGCAGGTTCCCCGATGTATGCGACAGATTGACGAAGTAAGTACAGCGAGACGAATTACTTTACATAAACTTCCCCGTTGACAAGTTGTACATAGAAGGGCCCAAAATCGCAAGCAGCTCACAGCGATACAACGTATTTACAACACCATAATCCAAGAGAACGAATAAAAAGCAAAAATAAGTAAAACGGGCAACAGGGGCAAGAACAAAACAATAAAGCCTAAAATGACTATCGTTAGCTTAGTTATTAAGCTGAAAATCAGAATGTGCTTACCTTAGGTGTAATGCGGCTTGCTTGTAATTGAGGTAGTTTTTTTATCCCGTTCAATACGGTGATTCTCTACTGTAATTCACGACAACCAAATATCCATAATACTAATCCAAATATACAGAGAATAATAATTGTACTTCCAGAATTGATCCGGTAATTTTCCGGGTGCACTAGGCACAGGCTCTGATGTACATTCCACCTCGTATGTGATAAGACAAGAAGTGACCGAATTTTCCGTTCTGACGTTCTTATCAGAATCTACATTCTTTTCAAAAACTTATACCGCTATCAAATTTACCTTTTCTAGGCGGGAAATTGTTGTTTAGTTTATTTGGCCTAACTTTCATAGGACCTAATTGTTAGTGTGATTTTATCCTGTTACAACCCCCTCTTTACCTGGAAAAAGGTAAATTCCTCGAATTTACCGCTGTCAAGTTAGGTACTATAATGTGATGAATAGGACTATACACGAAACGACACAGACAGACCCTAATCTTACTAAGAAATTTAAATACACGAACCCACAGTACTAAACTAAACTAACGACTGAACAAATAATTATTCAAAAAAAATGAAACCAATTATAACCAAAAAAACATAAATTCAAACTCAAAAAGAAAAGACAAAAAGAAAAAAAAATGAATCATTCCTACTTGCAAAACAAAATGCTAACTAAACTAATCCTAGGTTTACAAAGCCGATAGAGTATTTCCCCCTCTCTCTCTCTAACGTGGGGTCCGATCCAATCCGTTACCAATGGACATGGACGAATTCTCGTCGAAGAATGGTTTTAAGTCTTGTACATGCCAGATGCCCGTGGTTTTTCCGTCGCCGTCTTCGAGTTCGTACGTGTTGGTACCCAGTCTTCGTTTGATCCTGAAAGGACCAAGGTACAAAGGGGCTAATTTGCTCGTAAAGCGCTTGGAAGCATCCGAAATAACCTTGTTCTTTCTCCATACCGACTGACCTGGGTAGTAACTAATGTCTCTCCGCCGTAGGTTGTAATAGCGCATATTACGCTCTCGTCCTAGACGTATCTTGTTTTCAATGTCCCGGTACAGTTTCTGAAAACCATCCTGACGTTTCATTAGTTCGTTTGTTTCAGGTGGCATGGGATCTATAGGTTTTCCAAGACGTTCTCGGTAATCGCTACCTTTCATGATATATTCACGTCCGAAATTGGCGAAATATGGGCTGTATCCCGTCGTGTCGTGCACTGATGTCCGAATCGCACAAGCTACAGCGGGTAGGTGTTCGTCCCAACGATGATGGTGAGTGTTGACGTAGGATCTGAGCATAGTCTTAATTACGCGGTTAACACGTTCTGTCGGGTTAGCTCTAGGATAATATAGAGCAGTGTAACAGATCTCGACACCGTATTTGCGGCACACGTTTTGGAATTCGTGACTTTTCATTTGAACGCCATTGTCGCACAGTAGATACTGCGGGGCTCCATAAGTAAGAAAAACTTCATTCTCCAAATGTCTGATCACGGTTTTGCAGTAGCAGTTCTTAAAGCGAAGAGTAGAACATACTTCGTGAAATAATCTGTGATGGCTAGGATTTGGGTGAATCCTCGAGATGTTCTTGGCAACGGACCCATTAAGTCGAGGCTTATCATCTGCCACGGAGCGGTGATGTTTGGGCGATTTCCCATTAACCCAGCGGGTGGTTGCTGTACAGGTTTACAGGTAGCACAGATTCGGCAGGACTTTACATATCGCTGCACGTCGCTCTTCATCTTTGGCCAATAATAACGTTGACAGATCCTCAAGTACGTTTTCACTACTCCCATATGGCCTGAAGTCGGAGAATCGTGTTGTTCCTTTAAGATTTCCCTTCGTTGTTCTTTTGGAACTACGACTTTCCAGCATTCTGTATCTGTGGTTAGTTCCGGTAACCGACTTTTAACGTACTTGAATAAGGTACCTTGTTGCACTCTCCAATTCGGGTACATTAATGGTGTTTTCTTGATTTTAGCCCTCATCTGGATATACCACTTATCGGTAGGTTGCTCAGCGATAATGGCGAGGTGTTCTTTCGACGAGAGGTCTTCTGGTAGCGGTACGGAACGCGATAAAAAGTCTGGTACAACATTCTCTTTACCTTTTCGGTGGACTATGGTAAAGTCGAAACTTTGAAGTCGCAAGCTCCATCGTCCAAGTCTGCCGGTCGGGTCTCGAAGTTGCGTTCTTGACGGGACAGTGTTCGCGATAGGAAACAAATAACTTTTTCTCCTTCCGTATCGGTTTGAGTAAGCACCGCGCCTATTCCATACGCAGATGCGTCTGTCTGCAAAACAAAAGGTCTCTCAAAGTCGGGGCAAGTAAGTATGGGTGCAGTCACCAACGATTGTTTAATTGAGTCAAATGCTCTCTCACAGGTGGTGGTCCAATTCCAGCTGGAACGTTTTTTGGTCAACTCGGTAAGGGGTGCTGCTACAGTGGAGTAATGAGGTACAAAACGCCTGTACCAAGCAGACATTCCTAGAAATCGTCGTAACTCACGCACGTTCCGAGGTGCGGTAACATCAAGTATGGCCTTAATTTTGTCTGAGTCTACTCGAAGTCCATATTGGTCGACGACGTATCCCAGATACTTCAGTTGTGGTCTACAAAACAAACATTTCTCTTTGCTGATGGTGAGTCCTGCTGCTTGTAATCGCGTAAAAACTTTTTGTAGCATGTCTAGATGTGTCTCGAAGTCTGGTGACACAACAATTATATCGTCCAGATATACCAGGACATGTGGTTCAAGATCCGGTCCAAGTACGGTGTCAATCAGACGTTGCCAGGTGGCAGGGGCATTGGTGAGTCCGAAAGGCATTCGCTTAAAATGGTATAGTCCTCTACCTGGGACAGTGAAGGCAGTCAATTCGCGTGCCGAAGGTTTCATGCGAATTTGCCAATAAGCAGATCGAACGTCTAAACTGCTTAGATATTTCGCGTTCTTCAAACGATCCAAGATGGCCGAGATGTATGGTAAAGGATACGCATCCTTCTTCGTAACTGCGTTAAGTTTACGGAAATCTACGCAGAATCGGAAAGTTCCATCCTTTTTGGGAACTAATAAGACAGGGGATGACCAACCGCTGGTTGATGGTTCGATAATGTCTGCTCGCAACATTTTATCTAGTTCAGCATCAATCAGTTGTTGTCTAAACTTAATCTATACTAACTAATAACTAAAAACGTACGCAAGAAGATATGTAAACTATATCCAATGAACTAACCAAAAAAAAGAAAACTAATCCTTACTGGAATAAAAGAACTATAAAGAAATAAAAAGAACTGTAGTTGCAGGACTGACTTTCGAGGCCGATACGTTGGGTGCCAATTCTCTATCACGCCTTACTCCCTGTGGTGGTGCGGAGACGAGGAAGGGGGTGGTAGATTGCTTCGCCCAGCTAGCTCGTTCGGGTCGTGGATCTGATGGAACTGCGCTGGTGGTCGTCACAGTTACCGGGCGCCAGGGTTCAGTGATCCACTGAACGAAGCAACTACTCTGCATACAACCTCCACAGAACCCAAGTGGAGGGATTAGCCCTAGGTTTTTCTTCTTCCAACTCAACTAACCTAAAATTCACCACGCGAAAGACGGCAACAATAAAAGCCAAGGATAAAGAACCAAAAGTTGTTTATTTCTCTATCAAATCAACAAATTAACCAAAATCGATGATACCTATATAAACAGCGTCAACCACGTTGTAACCATCGTTTAGAATCGATTGGTTGATTGAGTAATGTTTGATAACGGACACAGTATTTGGATTGACGATTTTCATTTAATGTATTTTGAATTTGGTTTAATGTGAATTTTAGATTGAGTTTAATAAGTTATTTTACGATTTTAAATTCGAAGTTACAATGTAATTGTTGATAAAGTTTTGTATTTTGTTACGCGGTAAACCATCTGATTTCGCGATTTTGCTTATTGAATGTTTCACTTGGATTGTTGAAAAATTCCAGTTGTGATTTATGTTTTCCTTCTGAGATATAATCGTAATTAAATCTATTTTCACCGTTTGTTTATTTTAAGTTGGTTTATGAGTTCTTTGTTCGAGTACATTCGTACTTGAATTTCTTTATGTCAAACGTTTAGATTACGTGGAAAAAATTAAGTCGTTATCTTAATTTATTAGGCAGTTTAAATTCTTGTAATATAATATCTTGTCAAATTGACAGTTTCACGTACAAGCGAAACGCTGTGTCCTAATTATATAAATATGACGTAATATGTTTGTTTGCCTCTTTATTGCACCTTTGCGCGAGAGAATTTTGGTGTTTGAAGTTTCGAACGCAGCCTTTGTGGAAAGGGCAGTCGACGAAAGTTGATATATAGATGTGTTTTTGGAAAATGTGGTAGTGGGAAGTTAGTTGGTTGACGGCCGGAAAAATGTAGTTAACGAAGGTGATAATTCACCTGTTCTAATAATTACCGTGGAAGTAAAAGAAGAGGGTGCAGTGAATTTAAGTGGAAAACCAAACTTTCCTTTTTCGTAATTACGGTTAATTAAGATCACTGTTTTACCTAAATTAATATCGTATGTTTCGTTACGTGAATTTGTGCGTGAGTTTGTTTCGCAATCTCATATCTTTCGCCTTTGGGGCGGATTAATAAATCTTCCACTGGTAACCTATTGTTTGGGAAGCAGCTAAAGTCCATCCAAGGTGTTAGCTTTCAAATCCACTGGGAACCAAAGTTCAGCCAGTGTCACCAATTAAGAATTAAGGTATTTATCGATTTTGTTGTTTGATCGTGCAGTGTCCCGCGATTAAAAATGCAGTAAAAGCTTTCAATTTTTTTAAGTCAATTGAAATTACGACTAACGTTGAATTTAATTATTTTAATGAACACGTATAGTGTTTGCGCAAAAATTAAAATCAATTAACTTTGTTTTGTGCGTTGAGAAGTGATTCGTATTTCGAATATATGATAATGTAACGACTTATAAACTATATTTTGTTTAGTTCGAATTAAAGTTCGGACATATTTATGTTATAAACTGTATTGTTTTTTTTTGTGTTATATAATTTGTTTGTTATAAATATGCGGCCAAGATCTTGAGATTTAATTATATTTGACGTCGAATTAACGCTATTGTAGTAGCATTTCTTTTTATAAATTTTAATGTAATGTTTTGTGTGTAAATTATTCATTTTGTTTGCTTAAGTTTATTTCATTTCTTTTATTCAAATTTATTTGATATCAATTAGTACTTGTTATTTTATTTTGTCTTGGTTTTAAATATTCAATCAATAAATGTTAAATTGTTAAATGTAAAGAGCTTTTATTCATTTAGCCGCCGCATACGTAAATTTTTGTTTAAGTGTTTTTCAGAATTGTTATAACCCAAGGTAAGTTCTGTGGTTATGACCAACCGGATGAGCTTTCAAGTAATCAGGGTTTGAAAGCTTCCCCTTATAGAAATCCTTGATTGGCGCCCTTATCGATTATTTGACTATTTTACCGTTCTAGTTCCATTTTTACGACGATCGCGTTTCCAATTTTTCACGGAATTTTAAATAAAACCCACCCTTCTCCATTGAGCTAGTGGCACAACCCCCGTTTATGTTACTGCATTGCAGGCAGTGACTTGGTGTTAATTTTGGCATGTAACATAAATAATTTGGCGTCTCCAGCGTGTGGCCTTTTTCGAATTTTAGTTTGCCTGTTAAGTTTCGTGATTTTTGGAAGATTTTACCGTTTTGTAATTTCATTTTAAAATGGGTTACAAATTGATTGTTGATCGTTTATCGCATAACGAATTACGTTATGAAATTTTGATTAGAGGCGGTGATGCATCTTTAGGTGTTGTCGTATTACGAGGTTTACTCAAGAATTTTCTTATTGAAGAAGCTACCGGAAAATTATCTCGTCCCGTGTATCCGTTCGATTTTAATGCAGATAAATTAGCGATTCGTGAAGGTATCGATGAGCTTAGAAAATTAATAGATTCATTAAAAATTACTTCAACTACAAAAATTTCTTCTACTATTGAAACCAAAATTAAATATTTGTTAAACCGTATTGGCAATTCAATTCCTATTCAAGGTGACGATTCTCAAGTTAAAGATGAGTTTTTAAAAGATTTAGTTGTTTTAATTTCGCAGTATGAACTTTTGGATAAACAAATTGTTGTTTCAAATCCGTCTACTTCCGCCGATGAAGTCATCGAACCTGTCGTTCAACCTTCTGTAGTTGATAACGCTTTACCGACGTCTTCTGCTGTTAGTCAAAATTTTATTAGTCATGTTAAGAGTGTTTCAGTTTCTAAATGGAACTTAAAGTTTTCAGGTGACGCAAAGTCAATTTCATTGAATGCATTCTTAGAACGAGTTGCCGAACTTCAATTATCGCGTAACGTTTCAAGTCATCAGTTATTTTTGGAGTGTACTGATCTTTTTACAGGTCATGCATTGATTTTTGTTAGGTCTATTCGTAGTTCAGTTAATTCTTGGGAAGATTTAGTTAAGTTTTTACGCGAACAATTCCAGCCTACCGATTATGACGAACGACTTATTGAAGAAATTAAGCGTCGCACTCAAGCTAATGATGAACCTATGGGTATTTACGTTGCAATTATTCGCAACATGTTTTCACGTCTCGATGAGCCTTTTTCTGAAGAAAAGCAGTTAAAGATTTTATTAAGAAATATTTCTCCCGTTTATCAAACTCAGCTTGGTTTGTCGTCAGTTACTTCAATTGAGGAATTAATTAAATTTGGTCGTATTATCGAGGACCGCATGCAAGCTATTGAAGCTTACACGCCTCCATCTCGTAGAAAGCAGGACATGGAGCCTGATCTCGCTTACGTAACATCTCACGTTAAGGACATTGTAGTTTCTCGTTCTTCGAATAACGTTAGTAGTGGTGAAAAATCTACACCACCTGTCAGACAAAATTCACGATTACCGTCTTCTAGTATCGCACCTTCTTCACGAAGGTTAGCTATCGTTAATGCGCCTGCTTCTTCTAATCGAAGTAGTCCGCAATTATGTTGGAATTGTAGGAAGCCTAACCATCGAGCTGCTTCTTGCAAAGAACCTAAGAAAGGTTTATTCTGTTATCGTTGTGGAAAACCTAACGTTACGGTCCGCACTTGTTCTAAGTGTTCGGGAAACGAGTAAAGGACGTACTACGAAGCCGTTTAGTGACGTCTGAGGTCAAAGTTAAATCGGCTGTATATTTTAATAGTTTACATTCTTCGAAGAAAAAGAGTTTCGTTAAGAATAAAGTCGTGTTAGATTATGTTTTAGAGTCTGCTGAGTCTGACGAAAGACCTTTTGTCTATGTTAAAGTTTTTGGTCACGAAATTTTAAGTTTATTAGATAGTGGCGCTTCTCGCACTATTGTTGGTTCTAAGGGTTGGGAAATTTTTAGTCAATTAGGTTTGAAGTTAAATAAGTCAGTTAAAGTTAATTGTATTGTAGCTAATGGTAAATCAGTACAAAGTTTAGGTTCACTTCTCGTCCCAATCGAAATTAAAGGAAAAATTATTGTTTTGGAAGTTTTAGTTGTTCCTGACGTTCCGCATAATTTAATTTTAGGCGTTGATTTTTGGAAACAAGCAGGTATCGTTCCTGATCTTAGAAAAGGTGAATGGCGTTTCGAAAATATGGACACCATTTCACAATTGGAGGATAAAGATTCCGTTATTCAGTCTCGTCTCGATCTTTCTTCAGAACAGCTCAATCAGTTAGACAGTTTAGTTAGTAATCATTTTTCTTCGTCGAATAAAAATTTTGGATGCACCAACTTGATCGAACATCAGATCAAAACTACTTCCGAACCAATTAAGCAACGGTATTACCGAGTTTCGCCGTTTATCCAGAAACAAATCGATCTGGAGTTAGAGAAAATGTTGAAGTTAGGCGTTGTAGAAAAATCAAACAGCGCTTGGTCGAGCCCGATCTTATTGGTGAAGAAGAAGGACAACTCTTATCGCTTTTGCGTGGACTTTAGAAAAGTCAACAAGGTTACCGAAAGGACGCTTATCCTTTACCTTACGTTTCGTCTATTTTAGATCGTCTTCGTGACGCTAAGTTCATTTCATCTCTCGATATTAAGTCCGCTTATTGGCAGATTCCTTTAAGCGAAGAGTCTAAGCAGTATACCGCTTTTACAGTTCCGAACCGTGGGTTATTCCAATTCACGCGCTTACCGTTTGGTTTAGCTAACGCACCAGCTTCTTGGCAGAGGTTGATTGATCGAGTTTTAGGTCCCGAATTAGAGCCTTACGTTTTTGTTTATTTAGATGACGTCATTATTTGCGCTCCTTCCTTCGAGAAACACATGGAAGTGTTAACTGAAGTTCTTCGTCGCCTTAGAGAGGCTAATTTGATGCTAAGTAAAGACAAATGTCATTTTTGTAAACCTGAACTTAAGTATCTTGGTTTTATAGTAAATTCTACTGGTTTGTCGGTTGACCCGGAAAAGGTCGATGCAATTTTGCGTATTCCAGTTCCCACTGGTGTCGCTGAAGTGAGAAGAATTATAGGCATGGCCTCGTGGTATCGCCGTTTTGTACCAAATTTTTCGACAATTATCGCTCCATTGACGTCTCTGTTAAAGAAGAATTCCAGCTTTAATTGGACTAGTGATTGTGATGAAGCTTTTCAGATTATTAAGAATTGTTTAATTTCCGCACCTATTTTGTCTTGCCCTGATTTCAATGTTCCGTTTACAGTTCAAACTGACGCTTCTGATTTTGGTCTCGGTTCAGTTCTTACACAGTTTATCGACGGTGAAGAACGTGTTATTTGTTACAATAGTAGGTCGCTCACAAAGTGTGAACGCAAGTATTCAACTACCGAAAAGGAATGTTTGGCTGTCCTGTGGTCTATTGAAAAATTACGCCCCTATCTTGAGGGAACCACTTTCACTGTAGTTACCGATCACGCATCATTAGTCTGGTTGCACAATTTAAAGGAACCTACCGGTCGTCTAGCACGATGGGCTGTTAGACTGCAGCAATTTGATTTTACGATCATTCATCGTAAAGGAAAGGATCATGTCGTACCTGACGCACTATCTCGTTCAGTACCAGCTATCGACAACATTACTACCGATTGTGACACTACCGAACCTAAGTCTTCGGACAAATGGTTAACGAAACTTATGGAACGTGTACGTTCAAAACCTAACGCTTTTCCACAGTGGAAAATTAGTAACGGAAAGCTATTTAAGCATGTTACCGTAGACTATCCCGATCTTCGTTCTGAGAATGACAATTGGAGAGAAGTTGTGCCTAAGTCTAAACGACTCGAAATATTGTCTAAGTTTCACGATGAGCCTACCGCTGGACACCTTGGTATTTTTAAGACTCTCGAACGAATTGTTCCGCTTTATTACTGGCCTAAGATGAAGGCTGACGTCATTCGTTACATCAATGGTTGTAAAGTTTGTATCACGCATAAGCCAGAACAGAAACGTCCTGCTGGCCTTATGACCCGTCATCCTGTTGTGGACAAACCTTGGCAGTTGATCTCTACCGATCTTGTTGGACCGCTACCGCGATCTAAGAGTGGTTATTCGTATATCCTTGTAGTTGCAGATTATTTTTCGAAATTTGTTTTATTTTTCCCGTTACGTTCCGCTACTGCAGCCGCAGTTACTAAACGTCTTGAAGAAGATGTATTTTTAATGTTTGGAGTTCCTCAGTATCTTTTGTGTGATAACGGCACACAGTTTCGTAGTTCAGAATTTACGAAAATGGTTTCGTCATATAAGTCCAAAATTATTTTTAACGCTAATTATCATCCACAAGCGAATCCAACTGAAAGAGTCAACCGAGTCATGAAGACAATGCTATCGTCATATATCGAAGACAACCATCGACATTGGGATAAGTATCTTGCTAAAGTAGCATGTGCTATTCGTACCGCTGTACATGAAGTCACCGGCTTAACGCCGTTTTTCGCCAATTTCGGACGTGAAATCTGTCTCGACGGATCACGTCATGGAAAAACTACCGATTCAGACACTATCGACGATCTAGCTTTTGCTGATCGTACATTTTTGGCCGAAAGAGGCCCAGCGTTTAGAGAAGTTTACGTCGACATTAAGAATCGCTTGAATGCCGCTTATGTCCGCGCTAAACATTATTACGATTTACGTCGTCGTCCAGCACCTTTTGAGGTGGGAGACACAGTGTGGCGGAAGAATTATGTCCTTTCTGATGCATCTCGATATTTCTTGGCCAAACTGGCACCTAAGTTTATCGGTCCGTTCTACGTGAAACGGAAAGTTTCGTATCAGACCTATGAGTTGTCTGATGACACGGGAGCATCTAAAGGCATATGGAACGCCAAGGACTTAAAGTTAAACCCGACTGGGAATAAATAGTTTTAGGTTTTACCGTTTGAATTTTTTCTTTTGTTTTAGTTTCTTGTTCGTTTTTTTAGGTTAGTTAGTTTCGTTTTGGGTTCCGTGTAGAGACGGACTAAGAATATTTCTCTACAGTGGGGACACCACTTGTCGTAAGAGGCGACTAAACAACGGTTCTTTTATTTCCATTTTTCTTTCTTCTGCTATCTTGTCTGTTCTTATCTTTTATTTCTGTAGTGTTTGCGGCTAGGTGCCATCGCTCGGTGAGGGCAGTAGTTGTGGGAAAAACGCAATGCGCGGATCGCGTGAAGCGCAGCGCGCCACTCTTCTATTGTGCAGCATCGAGTGATCTGTGTCGAACCCAAACATATGCTACCCTTCTTATCGTTTAGGTTTTCGTTTCGTTTAGTTTCGTTAGGGGTTCTCGAGGATTGCGAGATCGCGAGAACCATAGGTTTAGTTTCGTTTTATTTTTGCGTTTATAGTTACATTATCGTTTATTTTTTTTGGGTTATGGGTTTTCGTTTCGTCTTAGTCTATTGCTTATAGAGTGATTTAAGAAATCCCTCTTTAAGTAGGGAGGAGTAACCATCGTTTAGAATCGATTGGTTGATTGAGTAATGTTTGATAACGGACACAGTATTTGGATTGACGATTTTCATTTAATGTATTTTGAATTTGGTTTAATGTGAATTTTAGATTGAGTTTAATAAGTTATTTTACGATTTTAAATTCGAAGTTACAATGTAATTGTTGATAAAGTTTTGTATTTTGTTACGCGGTAAACCATCTGATTTCGCGATTTTGCTTATTGAATGTTTCACTTGGATTGTTGAAAAATTCCAGTTGTGATTTATGTTTTCCTTCTGAGATATAATCGTAATTAAATCTATTTTCACCGTTTGTTTATTTTAAGTTGGTTTATGAGTTCTTTGTTCGAGTACATTCGTACTTGAATTTCTTTATGTCAAACGTTTAGATTACGTGGAAAAATTAAGTCGTTATCTTAATTTATTAGGCAGTTTAAATTCTTGTAATATAATATCTTGTCAAATTGACAGTTTCACGTACAAGCGAAACGCTGTGTCCTAATTATATAAATATGACGTAATATGTTTGTTTGCCTCTTTATTGCACCTTTGCGCGAGAGAATTTTGGTGTTTGAAGTTTCGAACGCAGCCTTTGTGGAAAGGGCAGTCGACGAAAGTTGATATATAGATGTGTTTTTGGAAAATGTGGTAGTGGGAAGTTAGTTGGTTGACGGCCGGAAAAATGTAGTTAACGAAGGTGATAATTCACCTGTTCTAATAATTACCGTGGAAGTAAAAGAAGAGGGTGCAGTGAATTTAAGTGGAAAACCAAACTTTCCTTTTTCGTAATTACGGTTAATTAAGATCACTGTTTTACCTAAATTAATATCGTATGTTTCGTTACGTGAATTTGTGCGTGAGTTTGTTTCGCAATCTCATATCTTTCGCCTTTGGGGCGGATTAATAAATCTTCCACTGGTAACCTATTGTTTGGGAAGCAGCTAAAGTCCATCCAAGGTGTTAGCTTTCAAATCCACTGGGAACCAAAGTTCAGCCGGTGTCACCAATTAAGAATTAAGGTATTTATCGATTTTGTTGTTTGATCGTGCAGTGTCCCGCGATTAAAAATGCAGTAAAAGCTTTCAATTTTTTTTTTAAGTCAATTGAAATTACGACTAACGTTGAATTTAATTATTTTAATGAACACGTATAGTGTTTGCGCAAAAATTAAAATCAATTAACTTTGTTTTGTGCGTTGAGAAGTGATTCGTATTTCGAATATATGATAATGTAACGACTTATAAACTATATTTTGTTTAGTTCGAATTAAAGTTCGGACATATTTATGTTATAAACTGTATTGTTTTTTTTTGTGTTATATAATTTGTTTGTTATAAATATGCGGCCAAGATCTTGAGATTTAATTATATTTGACGTCGAATTAACGCTATTGTAGTAGCATTTCTTTTTATAAATTTTAATGTAATGTTTTGTGTGTAAATTATTCATTTTGTTTGCTTAAGATTATTTCATTTCTTTTTATTCAAATTTATTTGATATCAATTAGTACTTGTTATTTTATTTTGTCTTGGTTTTAAATATTCAATCAATAAATGTTAAATTGTTAAATGTAAAGAGCTTTTATTCATTTAGCCGCCGCATACGTAAATTTTTGTTTAAGTGTTTTTCAGAATTGTTATAACCCAAGGTAAGTTCTGTGGTTATGACCAACCGGATGAGCTTTCAAGTAATCAGGGGTTTGAAAGCTTCCCCTTATAGAAATCCTTGATTGGCGCCCTTATCGATTATTTGACTATTTTACCGTTCTAGTTCCATTTTTACGACGATCGCGTTTCCAATTTTTCACGGAATTTTAAATAAAACCCACCCTTCTCCATTGAGCTAGTGGCACAACCCCCCCGTTTATGTTACTTCATTGCAGGCAGTGACTTTGTGTTAATTTTGGCATGTAACAACGTTTATACAAGTCCTCAGTAATCAACATAAAACAAAAACCCCATACCAATAATAATGCCTTAATTATATCCTAAATATATATAACACACATAAAATGTACCTTACTCACCGTGTCATTAACCCTCTCTAATGAACTGTAAACCTTGTTGGTTTAAAAACAAACTGAATTAAATGCAAGACAAAGGTGATTAGTTTCTTTTCGTGTTTTATTTTTTTTTCTTTTTCTTACAGGGACCAAAACTACTACAACGCGCAATTCGTCAATTACCCCAAAATAACAAGTAAACCATATATATATGCATACATATACGTCGCAACTATAATAATCACAATAAAGGAAATATCAAATGACTAAATAAACGCTTATCGTTAATTACAAACGTTACTCGTTGGAATCCCCTACAGAAATGTATCACCTTCTTTATAATAATGATATAATCACAATGCAAAACTAAATATGAATCAATGACCGGTTTACACAACAAGAATTTTTAAGTGACGGGATTTTTCGTTCTTTAGTTAAGTGACAAGTGACAACAGGGTAAAAAACGTGCCTGAAAGTTGAACACATGTTGCATGCGATTGAATGTCTTTTATTTTCGTTTTTATAGAATCCCTTTTATTTTGTTTGTAGTTTTTATTCGGGGTGTGAATGTTTGAATTTGTGCGGTGTGAATGTTCTATTTTTTTGTATGAGTGACTATTTTTTTGTGTAAATGTCTTATTTTGTTGTTGTGGTATCAGGTGAGTTAAACTTCACAAATCTTAACTATTTACAAGTAAAGTGACACAGGTACATCAGGACGAACACTAATACACGGACTGACCTTGTCGCAGCTGTCTTCGGCATAACTGCATCGATGGGAAGGTACGTACCAAATATTTAATCAAACGCACACTAAATCATATACTTTGTAGGTCGATGTTGCCCCAATGCTTCCGGGTGTCGAAGCAGGTTCCCCGATGTATGCGACAGATTGACGAAGTAAGTACAGCGAGACGAATTACTTTACATAAACTTCCCCGTTGACAAGTTGTACATAGAAGGGCCCAAAATCGCAAGCAGCTCACAGCGATACAACGTATTTACAACACCATAATCCAAGAGAACGAATAAAAAGCAAAAATAAGTAAAACGGGCAACAGGGGCAAGAACAAAAACAATAAAGCCTAAAATGACTATCGTTAGCTTAGTTATTAAGCTGAAAATCGAATGTGCTTACCTTAGGTGTAATGCGGCTTGCTTGTAATTGAGGTAGTTTTTTTTTTATCCCGTTCAATACGGTGATTCTCTACTGTAATTCACGACAACCAAATATCCATAATACTAATCCAAATATACAGAGAATAATAATTGTACTTCCAGAATTGATCCGGTAATTTTCCGGGTGCACTAGGCACAGGCTCTGATGTACATTCCACCTCGTATGTGATAAGACAAGAAGTGACCGAATTTTCCGTTCTGACGTTCTTATCAGAATCTACATTCTTTTCAAAAACTTATACCGCTATCAAATTTACCTTTTCTAGGCGGGAAATTGTTGTTTAGTTTATTTGGCCTAACTTTCATAGGACCTAATTGTTAGTGTGATTTTATCCTGTTACACGCTTCATCTATCCCAAATTTTCCTGGTCGACGAGAAATGGTCCCTAAAAGCCAAAAGCTGAAAAGCACGACCACTGCCTCATTTTTTCCAGCATAGAGAGATTGTAGCGATACTACGTCCTACACGACTTGCAGGATCACAAATGGACTTTCCTGCTTCGCATAGAACGCTTATTCTACCACGTTACTCAGTTAAATGATGAAAATTCGCACATTGCCGAACAGGATGTATTTTTTTACACTCAGTCACTAACTAAACTCTCAGTTGCTGTTTATAATCGCAACCAAGTAAATAATGTTAACATAAAAACAAAACTATTTTATCTTGTTTTTTTGCTTTGGGTACTTGATCAATTAATTGTATCTTGCAGAAATTTTTATCGTAGCGTAGTACGAAAAAAATAAATGTTTTATGTAAATTTCATTTAAGTTGATCAACGTTTACTGGGTGTTCATTTACTAACGACGGCCAATATATTTACATCTATTTCCATTCTGCCGTCTTCCGTTCTTATATTTCCCAAGCAGTCGAAACAAGTCATTAGTTCTTATTTATTTTATTTTTTATACTTATTGATTTATTATCATGTATTTTGTTTTGTTTATATTAATCTCCATTTTTAGTTTGTCAATCTCCTCTTGTTATAACAAAAACTTTCAATTCTTATGCTGCAATTGTTCCAAAACAAAACTCTGGCAGTTTCCTATGTTATACTTACGAAAATTGCATATTCAATACCCTAACAATAATCATAAGCATTAAAGTATAATAAATAACAACACAAATGTTATAAAAACACTTAACAGTTACAGTTAACTATTTTGCTCTAAGACTGTGCGATTCTTTTTCTTTGACCATCTCAAAAATACTATTAATTAATAAGTATGGGTACGACTACACATCAGCAGCTTTTTACTTATAGAAGAACTAACTCTACGACTGTTTTAATGATGCTTTGGGTTTCGGCATGTACTGTTCACAATAAGTTTTTAAGTTTTGTTACAGACGCTACTTGCTATGATTATTGTGATTGAACGAAACTTTTGCCACCACAAATTTTTAAATTTAGTACACATATTTTCCGGGTCACGTGTTTGCTTAGGTGCGCTGTAGGTGAGACAGCAGAAGTACGACAAAACAAAAATTGAATTAAAAACTTCTATATACAATTATACTTCATTTTAATAAAATATTCATAAAACTAGTATGATAGTATTTTATGAATATATTTAATTTGATCTAATTTTCTTCTGTTTATACATAGTAGTTTTTTACGTTTTTCATAAATCCTATTCACTTATATTTTACTGACTACGATTAATTTGTTGGTAACTATAGATTCTAATAGCTTTTTCGGGAATCCGATATTTATCTTTATTATCAATTGAAATTAGTATTTTATTTACAAAGCGCGCGTTTTACTTTCCCCCTTCAAACACAACACGTAACACGTGGCTATCTTCATTACATCCGTCTGAATCACCGAAATCGATGTCTAATCTTATCAAATATTTTAATAGCATCGCATGTTATTTTTTTGTTTCACACTTATGATAAATATTATGAAACTGACGATGCGATATAATTTATTTTAAAATTAACCAATTGGAAAAAAAAGTTCGCGTAGTTACTAACTTAATCATAAACATACCTACACTTGACGTGATATAATTCTGATATTTTTGCTGACACAACAGTAAATTATTATATGTGGTGATGATAGTAATTTTTCTGTTCAGCAAATTTTAAATTTAATTTTAATTATTTGTTAAAACGTTTTTGGAATGAAACGTTGCACTGATTATACAACGATAAGCAAAAAGTAATCACTTTGCGATCAAAAATATTATAAGCATATATATATTTTAAAGTAGTAGGTTTCTTATGTCAAACTGACGATTGCCGATAAGGGTGCATACACAAACTAGAATATTTTTGGCAATAAAGTTTACAAACGTTATACAATGAGATAAAGAAAAATAGATATGCATACATTCTGTCAAAAAAGTACTGGGAATTGCTTATGTAATAAGTCCACTTAAAGGGATTATCAAATTTTTTTTGTCTTGGCACAACTGTGTACTATACTCAGGCCTGTTTGAGCGTCATCTGTCAATTAGTACGTTTTTCGATTTTTATAATGGATAAAACCATCGAACGAAAAATTTGTTCAAATTTTCGACTCTATAAAAAATACATCTTATCAGTAGTATAAAGCATTCAAAAGTGGTCGATTGTTTGGGCATAAGACGCGTTGTCGTTCGACTAATTTCGAAAGACGTGATTTTTTTTTAAAAACTCAATTGGTTACTGCAGACATGCTAAAACGAGTCAATCCCGACTCCATATTCATAAAACGCCTTGCAACTAGTGATGAGACATGAGTTTGCGAGTTTGATATACAAACCAGTCAACAAGCTTTGGAATGGCGCCTTCCCACTGAGCCTTAACCCAAACAACCACGTTAAAGACGATCAAAAGTCAAGGTAATGTAGAATGTTTTCTTTAATTATCGCAGTGTTGTGTACTTCTTCCAGAAGTAGAAAGAAAATTATCTGAACGTTATGCGGCGTTTGAGAGAGCAATAAGATTACATTTGTAGAAAGAAAGACACGACAACGCACTATCCCACAAGGATGTCATTGTGAACGAATTTCTGGTTAAAAACTCAACAAACATCATTGAGGTATTCACCTGATATCGCTCTGGCAACTTTTCTCTCTTTCCGAAACCGTAATTACCACTTCGAGGTACCGATTTTCACTCAATCAACGACATAAAAAAGAATTCGCAGAAGTCGATTCTGAAAAATGCGTTTAGAGAAGATCATCGGCGGATCCAGGGGGACCAAGGAGCCACATCCCCCCTCATTTTATTCTTATCCATCGCACTTAAAAGGAAATACTTAGAAAATAGAAAATATCAAAGTAACACTTTTCTGTAACGAGTTTTTAAACCAAAATAAAATAAAATTTGACAGATAATTCTGTGTATTTGGCTTTATTTGCAGCGGTATAAAAGTAAAATTCGTCATCTAAAAAACCAAGTTTTATAAACAAAATTAGTAAACCTTTTTTTTGCGTTCAAAGTAGGTGCCTAAAAATTAACCATCTGATACTGAACTTTAAAAACTAATTTTTGCAGAGAAGTTGGATTGGAACCTCATATCAACCTATAAATAAGCCCCGCACCAACCTTTATCACAATGTGCATGTGCACATACAAAATTTTATAGTTTTGTATCTCATTCTCCTACTACTCTGAAGGATATTTGGACGAATAATAAACATTTTGTGTTTTATCGGCCAATTATCGGTATTTTTTGACATATTGTATATGTCACTTGAGAATGCCAGAAAAGCACTGACTACAAAAACGTTATTAACGTGCTTATATAGGTGAAATATAATGACAATTATATAAAAATAAATATAAACATATCAGACGAACTTGAACCGTTTAAAGGTCTAAAGGAAAATTACTATAAAACCTGTAGGACGTAGATTGATGTGTGTTTGTTAGATAAATTAGGTTCGGGAAATAAGAAATAACCATCAGGTGTTATAGCTTGTAACAATAATTTCCATTGCTTCTCAGATCTTACTTCAGCGTCAAGTGCATGTTTTACCGTATCAGACAAGATAGGCTAAAGTAAACGAAAATATCTTCTGTTCTTTTAGTTTAGTATCGATAATTCTCACGAGTATCAAAAATAATTTGATCTTTCATAGGATTGAACAAATTCTTAATTTTTATTATTATGAGCATCTTGAGTATTGTTTTTGAGTATTTTTCCAATTTTGTCAGACGTCTTTTAGGTGCAAATTCTTTTTTGTTCTATTTATTCATCTTTGCCATAGGAGCATATTGCAAAAACATCATCAGCATATTGTAGTTTTAGTTTTTGGAAACATGTTTTAAAGATGGTTCTTCATAATTTGCAATAGATTAAGAAAAAAAAAATGAAAAGAAAGTTATTAAACAAAATTAAAATTATGTTACGTCGCGTTATTTAAGGAGAGTATTAACTATTGGTACTTTAGTGAACGAGGCAACGCCGAAACCAACCAGCAATTTGTTTTTATTTGCTAATTACTTCATTAAAATGTATGTTCTCCATAAATAAAGTACTGTTACACGATTAAAAAATTTAATTTCTTTTTGAAAAGTTATATTACAGTCTACTATCATAGCCATTAAGACACGCAGTTGCGTGAAATGCATAATAGCCATTTGTTACAATTATTACGCCCAGAGAGCAACGTGATACAGCCCGAAGGCCTCTGGCTTGAGCGATGTATGTTGCTCGATAGGCGCAATCATACAGTAATGCCAGTAGTGCATACAAAATAAAAAATAAAACTAAAAATGAACAATTATTTTAGTTTCTATTTTACTAAATCTTTCAGTATATCTAGTAATTTCGAACAATAAATGTTTTGGCGTTTCATTATTCTTTGTCAAATTGATCATCACTGCGTTTTTTTCTGTAGCTCTTAGAGGTCGCTATCATTTCTACGTTGTCGAAATTCATTTTTATGTCTTGTTTCATGTGTGTTCGGCAGTGACCGCTGCCGAGCAATGGAGAATCAATGCAGTCATGCTGAAGAAGCTGGCAGTATAGACAGCGAATCTCGGAAGAAGTAATTGTCAAATTGATTTTACTATCAGAATAAATGTGCAAGAATTACATAAATATGCTGAAAATGCACAAAAAGAAATAGAAAACTTGTTACCATCTAAACCTAAACAAAAATATTTTTGAATGCGTATAATGAAAGGGCGTAGTTATAGGGCGTAATTTATTCATTATACTCCGGTTTTTATGTACTATATGTTTACGTATTTCGTATCTTAGACATTATGAGTAAGTTATAACGAAGTGAAAAATTAACTACTAGATGTGTAAACAAACATTTCATGTAAAACAATAACAGTTTTATAAGTACATTATCTAAAATATAATATTTGCTTACCACAAATATAATGAAAATACAAGTTACAGGCCACATATTTTCTCAAATTACATTTTCAGAGCTAAAAACTTAATTAAGCATTGCTTTCATTATCACGATAAAGTTTTCTTTTTATTACGTATCGGCAAATTGAGGTCATTCTTTCAATTAATTTTATCAAATACAATAGTTACGGCTTGCATGCTACGTTAAAATTTTTAGTCTAGCGCATTCTTACGCGATGAGATAAAGAAAACTTTTGTTTCAATACTTCTCTAATTTTTAATATTCTTCACAATAAAAACATACTTTAGAAAAATGCTTAAAACCGCCGTCATATTCTTAATTAAAGTTATCGGTAATTACTTTTTATACAAGGAGGATTCTGTACCTATTTAAAATGTTAATGATTCTTATTATTCTGAGAACATAATTTTTGTAAATCTATAAATAATTAGATTTTTTTGGCTCATTTTTTGCATTTGACGCATATTTTTACTGCAAAAATGGATTTGTCTCAACTGTAGTTTATAGTTGTGGTAACTCGTTCTAGTGTAGAAGGTTTGGGCGACGTTTTGTAGAACAGTGTGTCTACTTCTTCAGGTAACGTTTACTTGAGAAAACAACACAACATAATTAGAACGTAATAAACCGAGTAATAATCAATAAAATTATTATAAAAAACTATAAAAACTTGATATTTTAGTGTATCCTGCGTTAGAACGTTCTAAACATTGATTAAAGAAGTTAATAAATGATGAAAAAAACACTTAGAGTGTAAAATTCAAACAGACAATTTAGGTAAAACGATCTCACAAACATCACAAAAATGACAAGAAACCTACTAATTCAAAATTCAAAAATGTTAGCACTGAGTAGATACCAACCGATGAAAACAAGCTCATGACATTTTGTGAGCTTGTTATATATAATACTGAGGTTATTTTTATCTGTATACAATTTCACATTATTTAGGTTCCACATTTATGATCGTGGGTTTGAAAAAATCAAAAGTATGGCCAGTATTAATATGATGTGGAGCAAGAACTGTTTTTTTTTGTTTTTTTTTATAGTCATAGTTTCTTGTTTGGTCTTCTTTATATAACATTTATTGCATCCCATGTCGTTTGATTTTGTCTTATCTCTTCTTTTAGAATAAATGGTGTTGTAAATAGTCTTGTTATTATAGGTCGCTATTTTTAAGTTGGTGTTTTTCAAAATCGGAATGAGTATTTTTGTACGTTACGTGCAAAAGTTGAAACAATGACATTTGTCTGAAATAACATAACCATAAAATAAAGTTTTGCCGGTGCTCAGTGGAGACGGGATGGGTTATATTTAGAATTCCGTGATTGTTTTGGAAAACTCAACAAAGAACACAATGAAAAGTCAAAAATCAAAGGGCGCCAGGAAGGAGTAGAACTCAATTGACTTCTGGTCCTTGCCAAACACAAGCTCGTTCCTGAAGGATACACTGTAAATGGACTTACTTTAATAGAGGGTGTCCCACTAAAATCTGAAATGAACTTAAATTTCACATAACGCGGAGGCCGACGGAATTAAAAGCTTGTTTACCTTTAACTGTTTAATGTTTATTTAATCAAACAACACTCAAAACCAAAAAAATCAAAAAACGTAAGTTAAAAAAAATTATAGTTAATTGAATAAGCGCATAAAAATCAAAACAAAATTTAAACAAATAAAACAAATAAAAAAAAAACAAAGGAAAATCTTAATTACCTAATGCACGGCCGTGTCCGCAATAAATATAAATTAATTAAATACAGAATAAAATAACTTCATTTCTTTTAAAACAAGAATGACAATCTTAATAGAAAATTACGAAATTTGTCAATTTTCCGCTTCAAACATAAATTTTCTTTTTAACAAACATTTCGTCACATAGTTTTGATAAATACGGACAATTAATTATTTACTAATTGTAAAATCGATAGTATCGTTAATTTGCAACAATCATTTTTTCTTAAAACCCAAAGCTTTAATGACACTTAAATTCACCAAATTGAATTAGTTGGTACAAAATACATACCTCAAATTGTCGTAATAAATCCAGGAAACAATTTGTGGCTGATCCTAGGTTGTCAGATGTAATCGGGAAGAAATGTTGAATGGTCCACCAAGGGACTACGTTCCGTCAGAAGATTTTCAATGAGCCGTCACCAAGGCGAAAATTGGATTGCGAAACACAAACTTACGCACAAACTCACGATACGTTAATACGAAACCAAACCGGTATACAGTGAAATTCAATAAGCCGTAATTGTTTTACGAAATAAATTTTTCTACTTGAACGAAATATTTACTGTTCTATTTTTAATAACTTCCGCGGTATTACTTCATCTAAAGGGGGTATTTTGACGACTGTCAACCAACTAACTAACTACCTCCTTAAACCAAAATTATTTATATTTATTAACCTAATCGGCTACCACTTCCTAAAGGCTATGTCTCAAATCTCAGTTAAAGAAAACAATATCACCACGAAGTGCAAGGAGGATGCAAACAGATTTAATTACGTTACCAAAGTAGAGTTGAGAAACGGCTTTTGATTTTGTGTGAACTGTCAAATTGACAATATATTTTATTTTATTAATGTCATAAAGATTACTAGCTGTGATCTGAATCATAGCAACTGTCTAATAAATTAAAAGAACGTCTGCATTCCAACGTTATTTAATAGAACTAATAAAATAAAATAAGTACGACTGTACTAAGAATGTACTTCAAATAAAGAACTTTTAAACAAACTTAAAATAAACAAACTGTTAAAATATATTTAATTACGAAACTATCACAAAAGGGAAACATAAATTACAACTGAAATTTTGACAAGACAAAGAAAGCGCCAAATCAACACAAACGCAGAACGTAATCATTTATAAATAAATAAATACATAATTGTATCAACAACTTTGATTAACAAAGTTGAATCTAAAAACGTAAAATAACTTCCTTAAATCAATTTGAAATCAATAAAAGAATTTTAAAATACATGAAATGAATAACATCAATTCAAACAACGGTTACAATTTTGGAGGATCTTATATAAAATGTTTAGGTTTTTTTGCCTGACGTTGTGGACTATTTAAACTAATGATTTTGTTTTAATGGAGTTAACTATAGAATTTTTTGATGATGTGCATGCTTCGGTAGATAGCATAGTGTCTAAAAACGGTACTTTTGACCTCGTCAATAAAATTTAGATGTGGATTGTAACTATTGAAGACGTTTCAAATGTTGAGAATTTCGTTCTGAAGCATCCAAGTGATGTATCGTTCACGTAACAAAATAATAAGGTGAGTTTGCTAAGTGCAGACTAGACTAGCTAAAGCTGGAGATGCTAGGTTACTCATCGCAGTGTTAAATCTTTCTACATCAATTACGCCCTTAAAAGAGAAGAAGCTGTAGTCAAAAATAAATTTGATAATGGCAATAAAGTCAAAACACTCAACTAACGTATGACTCTCTTCAGTATTTGTGAATTAATTTCAAACCAAATTCTTTTGTGATGTTGATTAGTAGAGATGTAACATCTAATGAAACTTTGCTAAAATTTATAATATTTTTAGGTTTTTCAATAAGTTCCTGTGAGTTAGATATACATATTATGGTTAGGCTGTTATGATTTAGTTTTTTTAAACCAGTGATGTAACCGAAAGTAAACAAAAACACTCGCACAAACAAAATAGATTACAAATTATCAAAAATTACAGTATACTTTAACAAATTACGTTTAAGTTTGCTAAAAAAAAGTTGTTAAAAACAATAGTCAGCATGACATGTAATAAATTAAGTTATATAGTTTTGTAAAGAGATGACGTTATTATTGTTAAATAAATAACAACAGAAATGTGTTAAAATTATATAAAGAAAAGTAATACTGGTAAACAACAAAAACTAAACTAAAATTGAATTAAAACATTTGCTTTATAATATTATTACAACGAAAATAATTTATTTGATTTTAAACTTGTGGGTTTCTTTATTAATTACATGAAAAGCTCACATTTTTTAAGAAAGCGTCGTAGTGTGTAACCGTAAATTAAATTGTACATGCTAATTTTCGTTTATTAATTTGTCTGTATTATTGTGTACGATGTAATTCATCCTTAATTGAATACATTAGTGTCAAAGAGTTTTGCCCAATACTTTAAAAACGTATGTACTAACTACAGATCCTGAACTACGTTGTATTTTTTGTAATTCCCACTATCTTGCCTTTATATGTACATGATTTATTATATTACTTAACTAGCAATAATATAAGAATGGCATCGCCATAACGATATAACTGGTTTGGATAATAAGTGCAACTATGTTTTTTTTATAATTGAATATTGCTTATATATATCAACCTTTACAAAAGAGCCGTGTACATACAAATGTAGTGTAAATAAATCTTGAAATATTAATTTTAAATAATGTTTGTTTACAATAAATGAATAAGTAAAATTACAAATTGTATTGTCAGGACATGTTTATTTGAAACGCAAAATTATTTTGATGGAATTAATTTAAAAACATATGAAATTACTAGAGTCAACATAGGTGAGATTTTACGTGCTCAAAAACTATGACGATTACGTGAATACACAAATATTACGCAATAGTTGTCTATGAATATTACAATATAAATTCATCTATACTTATACAGTTTATTGTATTAATTTGTAATATCCGGTATAGAAAAAAAGAATTTTAGTAAATTAATTATTTATTACTTACAGATTTTGTATAATTTTTTTATCTGCCGTTTTTGAAAAAAATGGATGGAAATGCTCAAATTTTACTAAGTGTATGTTTAATCTTTATGTTGTACACTCAAGAAAATAAAAATCGGGGTAAATGTCGAAACGAAAGTTTTAGCTCGGCTTAAAAAACTACTAGCTCAATAATTGGAAGTCGTAATCCGCTCAGAGGAGTGTTTGACTTGTTTTTTCAAAATATTTATATGCATTTAGTTTATATTTGTATACAGACGCAATAATTTTTATTTACAAATGTGACGAAATTTTCTTGTATAAGGCATGTGCAATTACGGTTTTTATATGAAAATCTACTGGTTGTGGCAAACTAACGCATTGGGATTGTGAAGATCAGATTGGTATAAAGTTTTAATGAATTAATCGAATGACAAAACGAGATAAAATTAATTTTTTGAAAGTGATGGAAAAGCAAACTTTAATCGCAGTTCGTCGGATTTTGTCTGCTAAAATTTAAAGCTTTTTTGCTTAATTTATAACAATTTTTTTTGGTATTAAGAAATTCTAGTATTTCCCCATAACTTTATATTGGTAAGTACTACTCGATGTAAGTTTCATACAGAGCAAATGTCTATAGACAATGTCGTAATTTTTTTCAGCCATACTTTTGTTACAATTTTTCACTAACCTAGACTTTTTACATTAACTATATTACCAACATTGCTAGGTATGTTGCCTATACTACAAAGTCACTGGGATCGAAATTCACACTGTATACGTATATTATGTAATTTGAAAAAGGCAATGACTAAATTTATAACTTGAAATTACAACTCTGAACCTGCTCGATTAGAGTAATACGCACTGAGAAAAAAACTATCATGCTTAAAAAAGCTAGTAATTTTAAAATTAAACAAAAAAACAAATATTAATCAGCATCTGAATTCAATTAGATCGAGGTTATTGTCTTGGATTATTACTGATACAATGAGTAGGTCGCGTGTTAGATTTGTATTGAATTGATACCGTGGGATTTCATATTGTTCTAATCCATATAAACGTTTTATTCATTAGTTCTAGATTTTAATCACCTTATTTGTAAAATAAACTTTCACATTGCAAATTATTTTTAAATATAAATATGTATGTATACGGAACGTTACATCATCGCTACTCTGGTTTTCTAGTTCGAGTAAAACACAATAAATGTCTGATTATAGATACAAATTATTATTCAATAATTATTTACATTGTCACTTATTGTTAGTATTATGTTATGTTTGAATTAACAATTATTATTATATGGTTATCACGTGGTACAAAAATCTGTATCGTTTAGTGTATAATTATGCTTATTATTAATTTTTTTGCGCTTATATATTATGCGTAATTTATCAACGCAAAAAAAATATTTTTTGTTTCTTGCATTGTTTTAATCCTAGACTAAATTATAATACAAATTATGTATGTAAGTGTTTCTTATGTTCGATTTTTTATTTCTTCTGTCAACAATTCGGCTGGGACGTTTCTATTTGTGTCGCTCTGAGCTGACCACGATTTTGGCAGTTTTAAGTTGCCATGCTATTAATGACATGTACTGGGTGAGCAAAAATGATTAGGAGGAAATATTTTGTTTATTATTATAATTTAAATGTTATTGGTGTCAAATTAAATTTATTGAATTTTGAAGCGGGAAATTTAACTTAACCCCAATTATTTTGGCTCACTCTGTATATGCATCAGTATATTGTGGACTTTTGGGCGTTGACTTACAAGCGTTAGTTAACTTTACATTGATATGTTACTCATTTCAGTGCTGCATTTCGTAATGTTTGCTTGTAATATCGTAATCGTTTTAGTTGTATTTAATTAGTTTAACATAATTACTTCACTTTGAATTTGACTGTGCTGGTTTATTTTATCTATTTGGCATCGACGGCGCCAGGTAGGCTGGGTGGGCAGATGCTCAACCTGTTTAGCAGGGTGCCTAACCGCGTGTCCAGTTATTTTATTAGAAAAATTAAATCTTTTAATTATTTCCTTTCCTCTCCCATTAAAAAAGTTTTTCCGAATGAATGTGCCCACTTCAGAAACATTGTGCCTATCTGTGCCTACTCAACTAGAAAAACCTGACGCCGTCGCTGTTATTTGGCCTTAGGTTTATTAATAATATTTGTTTACTACATCTTTGTTATCTGCAGCTATTTGTTTTTGACTGTCAATTTACAAATTTGAACTACATTATAAAAAAACGTATAAATAAGAATTTTTTTATGCAATAAAGTTATTAATGACTAGTCTTTATAATGGTACTACTTAAAGTTTTGTATATGATTTGGTCATTGAAGAGCTGTAATATCTATAACATTTTTTGAAGAGAAAACTCTAAATCAAAATGTAATTACGTCCTGACATAGAGGCGCGTGGGTTCCTTAGTCACTTTTTTCTTGTATAAGGCGTTATTGGGGTGTGAAATTTTTGGAATAAAGGCGTTATTTTAATATTGTTATTATTAGTTCCTACAATTCTCAGAAGTAGGATTTGAACTCGGCGAGTTAGTTAAGTTATAAAAATCGGTCGTCTGTTAACTAGCAGGTATTGTGTGTGTGAAATTTGTATCTGCGATTATAGAGGAATACGGTACACAACAACAAATATTAACATTAGTTTAGAAGAAGTAGTATCAGCTACAGCTAAAGGAAACGCGTACGTCCGAGGTGACAGCGTTGTTTCCTACTTTTGAAGGCACAGACGACGAAAGCATCAATTCCTGTAAATAGTGAATTAGAACCCATCCAAAAATCCATAAATGTTTTGAACTAGGTAATGTTGTTAGGTGTAATTAGAAAGTTACATGGGACCGCGTTGCAATGGTACCATTATCGACCAGCATATGCATCATTGAGTTTGCGCAAAGTAGAGTTGAAACTTCGTTTTATGTTTGGATCACGTGGAGATAAAATTACTATAATGAAGGAATTTGAAGCCAGAAGATGGCATCGTGATGCAATGTTTTCCATACACTTTAACGACAAAGTTAGTTTGAAAAACAAATTAGAATTGGTGGAAGGTTACTTAATTTGTTACTTAATCGATGGATTCGACAATTTTATCCTTCAGTCGCTATTAGTCAATTTAGAACCTTGTCGGAACTATTAGCGATTATAAATCAAATATATCCGATTTAACGATTCAGTCAAAGCCATAGCCACGTGCCGGTCCAGAGAAGAAGCTTCCTGCAGAGCACATCAGGTAGCTCAACCGAATCATCAATGTTGGTAGTGCGCGCGCAGTATAATTTTGGTAATAGAGTGCGTTGATTTAATTGCAATGAGTTTGGACATTATTCTTCATCCTGATGAAAACCAGTTTAACAACGCGGATCATGTTTCATATGTGGCGATTTAGGACATAAAAACAACGACTGCACAAGCCGCAAACAAAAAACAACAACGCCTTACACCTGCTTTTACTATTCCAATAAAAATGGTCGTTGGTAAGTAATTCCTTTTTGTAAAGTTGAACTGTATGCTAATAACATTGAATGTAACGAGCATTAACAACAGCTCTTTGAAAAATGTTGGTCTATTGAAGCAAGATCTACTTATGAATCAAATTAATCTCCCTGTTACTCTTTATGTTGTAGATCGTATGACAATGAATTGCGAATGTGTAATTGGTCGAGATGTAATTTTACGTCCAGATCTTGAAGTCATTTTAGGTTCAAATGTTATTGTTAGGCGTGTTAATTGATGTATGTGAGGAAAAAATTGAACAACTCATATTAATTCATGGGAAATCTGCGCAAGCTTTGGATGGCGCAACCATCCGGCCCTACAGCCGATGTCGGCCTCACAGAACGGCTTCCACTTACCTCCAGTGCCTCTCACGATCTTCTAGACAGGTTCGGTATTCGGCTTTCCAGGAGTCTCAAAGATTCTCCTGTACTTCCTTTCAACTTCTGCCTTGTCCGGATACTCAGCGGACGAGTGGAGCGGTAGGTCTTCAAATACCGCATTTGCAAGTTTTGCTGGACTCTTAACGAATAGTCGCTGAGCCAGCTTAAAGCGTTCCCCCCGATCAACAGCTTTTCTCCTCACGGTGCTCGGTTTGCCACTTTTGGTGCACGGTGGTAGGTGATTTAGCTTTGCCTGCCACGTCGCACCCACTCTGCATAGACAGAGGGGATCGAGGGAGTCTAACTGTCGGGACCGACGTAGAAACTGAACCAGCAGGGATGTTGAGTCTCCTACTGGCAGCTCTAGTCAAATAAGACGGACGGGAATCCGCCATATTGCTCATATCCTCGGCTGTTGTCGTCTCTAAGCGGTGAGAACGATCGCTCTGACGATCCGACCCTACAACAGAGTTCTGAGTGCCTGAAGGTCCAGGCTGGTTGAGGTCATCATCGTCGCCTGTCCTCTTGGAGGGAGACCTCATAAAAGGAGACACATCTACATTCTCTTCTTTGAGAGTTACCTTTCCCTCTACAACCTCTGTGTTATCCCTGACTAACATTCGGAGCATATTAATTAATGAAAACTTGGAGGTTGGCCTTAAACGAGATGTGTACGACATTATTGAGCGTGAATATGTGGTTGCTGATAAACCGTCACAATAAAAATTTAATTACGAGGTGGAATTTAGTTTAGTGCCGAATGATTCGCCATTTGCAATTAGACCACGTAGGTTATCTTATATCCAAAAAATTGAAGTAGAACAATTAATAAAACATTTATTAGATGACGGAATAATAAAAACTAGTATTGCTTACCGGTTGTTAGTAAAGGAAAAGTCTGCTGAAATTAGGCTATGTGTAGATTTTCATCAGTTTAATAAAATTACTGTTAAATATTGGTTTCCCCTGCCGTTAAGAAAAGATCACATTGATCGATTAAAGAAGTTTTTTTACAAAATTAGACCTTAAAAATGCCTTTTATCATGTTAGGGTTAATGAAAAATGTACAAAATATCTGTTTGTTGTTTTTGTGCGGAATAAGGACTTCTAAAAGTTTAGATATGGCAATACAAAATCGTGAAACAACTA
The DNA here is from genome assembly GCA_035610365.1 of Aquatica leii. NCBI lineage: Eukaryota > Metazoa > Arthropoda > Insecta > Coleoptera > Lampyridae > Aquatica > Aquatica leii. The sequence continues at coordinate 29,228,267 of CM069433.1, read as the reverse complement.
CAAAAAAATCAATAACAGTCACTATCGTCTTTTTCGTTACAACTTTCAGTGTCGCATGATCCGGTGTTAACCAGAAACGGCAAGTTTTCCACAATTTTATCCAACAGTTTATCACGTACCAAGTGATTAAGATGTTGACAATGTTTTTTTTCGGTCCGATGCAGTTATCTCAGAAAATGCATTTTTCTTTAAGAATTTTATCTCTAGACCGCTTTCATTATTATTATTCATTGCGATTTTATGTTTCGCTAAAAACTCCATATCCACTCAATCCGATTTAAGTAGCAGTGATAAGTTTTTTTTTTAAGAAATTGTCGAATTCTTTCCTTACGTTCTGCTTGAGTTGGAAGTTTATTAATTTGTACAGGTGCATTATTCATGACAACAATACCATTAGGAGGCAAATTTAGAATCCATATTATGGAGGCCTTTTATAGACGCTGAAAGTGTTTTGATGCCCCGTCTCATAGAAGAATCTTAAAGAAATTGTGTTAAGTATAACTAAAGAGGAAAATGTTACTGTGATAGTCACCGGACTTCATTTTGGATTCAAAGATTACAAAACCATTGTTAACAAATCTGTATGATACACCTCATGCACAATAATACACCTCTGATATGCTCTCCCCGTATGACACCAGCCTCTTCTTGCTAACACTTACTAGCAGCATATGACGGATGAATGTATGTTTTATCTAAATATGTTATTGACTTTTTGTTTTCGCCCAAAAGAATTATTTTCTCAACGAGATCGCCAAGGAACAATATCGTCACGTTTCATTAATAATTTCATTTTATTGTGGCATTTGTTACATTTATAACCAATTTGTAACAAATACTTTCTTAGTTTATTTGCTTCTGGTTTTGGAATGAAACTTAATAATGGATAAAAAGTACTATTTGATGTTGAGGTTATGCTACAAAGGTTATACCTAAAAAATGTTTATAAATACACATACATTGTTCACAAATAACGGCGTTTAAAAAGAGTTTCGATAAAAACTAATTTAATAACAATGATTTTTTTAGTAAAACAGCAGGTAAAAATGTAAACTAACTTGAGGCAATCGAATAATTTTGATTGTAATTTAATTTTAAACGGACGGTACTTGCTAATTGTGATTGGTTAAAACATTTACCGCTTCAAATCTTTAATAGTTAGTTGACATACTTTCCGGGGATCATGTTTACTTCGAAGCTCTGTGCTTTCGTACCATATTTATTTACGTCACCACGTGTTGTAACCGTCGTTGGATTTTTGTGCGTACCTTCTTATTGACTCTCGTATTTACGATTATTTTAATTTGACGTTTGCATTCAGTCAAAATTTGAGTGCTCTTAGGTAATTGGTTTTACGTATTTTAAATCATCTTCTTCATTTTGATTTTTTTTGTTTTAAGTAAATTTTGTTTTCAATTAATTTATAGCTTTACCTTGTTCAAACATCCGTTTGTGAATTTACGCCGATTTTGTATTTCTTTGTTGTCTATGTTTATGTAGAAGTTTCTTTTGAGCAATAAATAGTTCCTTTCAATGATAAGAATCTTCTGTCAATTCAGCTGAGAACAGTCGTCAAGGTTTTATTTCACAAAATTATTACGCCTCAACTTTGTACCTTTTGTATCTCTACTTATTTATTTTAAGACTTCTGTTGGTAGAACGTGTGTTAAATTAAAAAAACGACGCGATAGTAATGTAGTAATTCCAGAACGAATAATAACGAGAACTAAGAGTTGGCGCGTGACCCGATGGATGTTTCACCCTTAAGGATGGTGAAGTTGTGTGTTTAGAGTTGAAAGATACCCGACTTCGAAAATGTTTGGATATAAAAATTAGTTGTTCACTTCATGTGGGTTTTCGTTAAGGTTTATGCTTAGGTGATGTTTTGCATCGTCGAAAACAACATACTCCAAATTTGCATTTTACAGTTAAATATTGTACTTATTCAATCCATCACCGCCTTTCCGAGTCAATTACCATTTAGCTTCTGGGTCCAGTCACCCGCAGCTTGGGAAACAAAATAACCATAGTTATTTACAATTTACGTTGGTTGCAGTTGAAATCGGATCAGTGTAACTCAAAAGCTTTGAACTTACTAATTAAATACTATTCAATATTATTCACCTGATGACGATTGCAGATACCACAGCAATCGAAACGTTGTGTATATTCGTTTCAAAATAATAAACAATGAAAGTTCAGCAGAATGTTATTACTTCGCATCAAGCAACATTGTTTAGTACATTCAAACATTACTAATTTTATGCTTAACTTTGACTTATGTAATCTAGCCAACGTAATACAACATTGTATTAGTGATTCATTTGATTTTTGTGAACGAACTTAATCGACCGACAAGTAATCAGTAATTTATTTTTGTTTAATTTAAGCTAAATAATAGTTGCGGCATTTACTAAAGCGCCGTTAATATTTTAAAAATCAAGTTTTAACAACTTTGTTTTGAATTATCCAGTCTTGCAGGCATCGCGTATTAAGCTAAATATTATTTTGTTTAATTTTTTTATTTACGTATGTTTCATTTTATTTATTGATATTTGAAATCATGCAGTTTCATTTACTTTTTTTGTTTCTATTAAGTTTTAACGTTAATATTTTGTAATTTTGTGTTATCGTATCTTGTTTATTTATCTTCATGTAAATTTAATTTATTCCTTTCAGTTTTGTTTTATTTTTATTTTTGTTGCTCAATTATAATATTTTTTATAGAATTAGCCGGGGTAAATGTAAATTCGGGGTAAATGTAAACTTATGTTTCTAGTGACGTGTACATACGCTTTGAATATTCTGCGTGAAAAATATTATAGTGCACGTCATTCTTTTCACGTGGTTAAAATTTCCCGCATTTATCTGTAACGTGTCAAAAGTGATCTGCATTAATCGTTGCTATTACAAATAAACTACATTTCAAGAATATAAATTCAGATAAGAAAATTTAATTTTTTTCAAATCTTAATTATACCGTCATGTATATACTTAGATACCTTTTACAGTTTCGTTTGATTTATTCGAGGTTACATTTTTACTGGCAGTTGCCATTCATCGTTTACATTTACCCGAGATCAATGTGCAATGGGGTAAATGTAAATACTGTTACCGGGAAATTGTGAACGACGATTTACATTTGCCCCATTTATTGTTTATTAATTATTTTGCTTATTTATAGCAACCATGGTACAAAATTATGTCAAAAAAACACAGCTATAGCAGACATAATAAATAAAAATAAAACATACAGACAAGTTGCAGAATCATACGGTGTACCTGAAGCTGTAATCTATCATCGAATTAAGTGCAAGTTATACCACAACATGTTGAAGAGTCTAGAGCTAGTTGTTTAGTAGCTCATGCCCGCATGGGATATCCATGTCACAAAACGGAATTTCCTGAATTAGTAGGTACGTTTAAACAATCACAATATCACCACACTATTCAAAAATGAATACTTGGTGAATATTGGATGTATTCCTTTATAAAACGACATCCAGGATTTGAGTTTAAAAAAGCCGTACATTTACAAAAAAATCGTAAAGAAATCCATATGTTGTGTGCGACTTCTATGCGAAATTAAAAGAATTGGTGAATAAAAGCGATTCAGCCACTCCCGATAAATCTTGTTTTATATTTAATGCTGATGAAACAGGATTTTGCAGTGATCTATTAAGAGCAATAAGAGAAAAGTGATAAAGTCTGAACAGAATATCTGGAGGATCTGGTAGAGAAAGTACAACCGCATTGGCGTGCGTTTCCGCTAATAGTTCATTTTTCCTTTTTTAATTGTTTTTAAAGGAGTCGCAGTGCAAGCACGGCGGACGTCGACTGAAGTTTTTCCGGGAACTTTATATACAACTTCTAAAAACGAATGGATGGAAGAGTCGCAGTTTTTCGAGTGGTTTAAAAAATTTTATATTCCACACGTGAATCTTTGCGAAAATATGAGTAGAAGCTATTAAATTTAAAATACAACTGATGAGGTTTCCAAGCCACTTAACCGACCGAATTCAACCTTTAGATAAATGCATCTTCGGTCCTATTAAGACCACGTGGGATAAACTATTAGTTGACTGTGGCAAATCTCAAATGGGAAACAAAAGCTCAATTTTCCGCACTTTTAGGCAAGGTGTGGTTGACTGGAACGGAAAAAGTTTCTAAAAGAGTTTTTTGGTTTCATTATTTTAACCAATTACAAAACAAAAATTGCAAAAGAAAACAGTGGAAATCAGTTATTTCAGTCATCCAACATCCCAACTGATGTTTGTCAAACTTCAATACCATCAACTTCTATTACTCCAGCCGACGATTTTTGAAATTAATGCTCTAACACCAGACAGTGTAGTAATAACAATCAGCAAAGATCTCTTTATAAAAAATGACAATAATCTACAAAGCGCTGAAAAAAAAATCAACACCCCGCCTAAAACAATTAGGATATCGGGATGTTAACATTTACCACACAAAATTAATAATTTAACATTTTTTTCCCGGGAAAATGTAAACGGCCTTTATTTTTTTAACAGGTTTTAACAAACTTTCTAATATTGTTGGTTAGCTCTAAGCTTGGTTATTTTTAAATTCAAATGCAAAACTTAAAAAATCGTTTACTGTTTACCTACTACTTTGCTTTTTTTTAAGTGGATCATGAATTGGTAAAGTCTCTTAATCACAACGCGTACGCGTTTATTTTTAGTGTAATATAATTTTAGATTTGTGACGTTACACCCCCTAAGATAAGTTCTTTAGGGGTCATAACCAACCTGATGGGGTTTTGGGTGATCAAAGACCTAGGAACAAGTTTTATCGTGTAATGGCTTTTACGCCGATTTTGAGTGTTTTACTTTCGTTTTTGAGATTTTCAAAATAATCCCAAATATCTATTCTTAGTCCCTCTCCACTGAGCATCGAGCAAAAACTCCATTTATGTTGCAGTTTAACCAGACCATTTTTTCTGTACCAACTTTAGCATGTAATTTAGCATGTATGGTCAAATAGGTTGCAATATTTTGTTTAAAACCTCAATTCTTGACTAAAATTTTTTCACTAAACAAAACGTAGTTTTTCTGCAAGGCGATTTTTAGTCAATGCTAGGAATGAATCTCGGCGAAAGATAGGAACTAACTCATCTAGTTCTGCCAGTTAACCCTTTCGTCGGCGGTGGGAAGTCAATTTCCCACCAGCAAATATTCTCGCCACGGACCAAGGGTCAAAATATTTCCTAAATGTATTGGTGCTGCCATCTCCTTGAAACATAAACAGACACTTATAAATTGCAAATTATGGAATCTACAGATCCCTTTTCAGTAGGGTTTGACTTTTTCTATAGACAACCACGTTTTTAGCACTTTTTTAACGCAGGTTTTGTGTATTTTTCGAAAATCCGCAAACATCGTCGTAATTAGGTAAGAGCTAAGAGTTTTTTTTATAATTTAGGTAGATTTATTACTTAGTTACAGATATTTGTGTATATTTTTGTTTTTTGGGTGGTTATGTTGATAGGAAGACGATATTTAGAGGTGGGAAGAATACTTCCCACGGCCCATATTATTTCTTATGTGGGAAATATTCTTCCCAGTGCCCATTGGGACGATGTATTACCTAAATCTGTTTTTTTAGTCATGTGGGATTTAGAGAATCCTCTTCATCGACAAAATGCGCTTGAATACCTCTACAGTCTTCCGAATGATGAGGAGAACTCAGATGAAGAACCGGATGATGATGCAAACGAAGAAATGGACATTCGAGAATACATAGATTCCAGTACAAGTAAAACTCCTTCCACCAGTGGACGTATCACCCCTAGACCTCCCAGTCCGACAAACCAGTTCTTAAATTCGCCATCTCTAGGTGTATTAACTATGCTCGAAGAAATCGATGAAGGTAATATAATAGTGAGAACAGTGAAGAGCCACCCACCTGGACAAAAAATTGCGAGCACCTACATGACAAGAATATCGACTTTCATAAACCTGCAGAAACCACGATCCAGTTTCCCCCATGCTAAGGAAGTAGATTATTTTAATGCAATATTTAGTGATGACATCTTGGAGCTCATTGTTGAACAAACAAATTTATATGCATCACAAGACCTGTTAAGAAAATCTAACAAGAAAGAAGGTTTGGGGGCATCAAAAAATTGGCAAGACACTTCTAAAGAAGAAATCAAGGCTCTTCTTGGGGTAATGATTATGATGGGAATTCACCAACTTCCACACTTCGCGAACTATTGGTCAAGTGATTCTATTCTAGCAGTTCTTTCGGTAGCTCAAGTCATGTCATCTAAAAGGTATAAAAAACTTGTGGAGAATATTCATACAAATGATAACACTAAGGCCGTTCCAAAGGATCAGACGGGATATGATAAATTACATAAAGTAAGGCCTCTCGTCATGATGCTCAAAGATTCTATTCGCAAGTCAATGATCGCCTTTAAAGGACGATCATCGATAAAGCAGTACATGCCGATGAAACCCGTAAAAAGAGGTTATAAAGTGTGGTGCTTCGCAGACTCTGCTACAGGATATATTTGCAAGTTTGATATATACACCGGCAAGACTACTTATTCAGAAAAGAACAGTTACGGTTTAGGTGAAAGAGTTGTCATAAATCTTACGTCTTCGCTAAAGGACAAGAATTGTGTCGTAGCTTTCGATAATTTTTTAGCTCAGTCGTTCTTATGGAGAAACTACTGAAAGAGGGGATATTTGCCGTTGGCACTGTGCGGACAAACAGAAAGAACTTACCAGATATCTATAAGGATAAAACCAAAATGCAACGTGGAGAATTCATGTTTGAAACCAAAGGAAACATATCCGCTGTCAAATAGATGGACAGTAAATTTGTTCATGTTATTTCAAACTACTTTTGTCCAAACGAAACAACGACTGTATTGAGAACAAAAAATAAGACGGGTACGGGAGAAATCGTTTATTGCCCCATTGTTATAGCCGAATACAATAAAATTATGGGTGGCGTCAATAAATTTGACCAGCTTCACGAAAGATATGCCATTGGTCGACGATCTACGAAATGGTGGCACCGTATATTTTATTATCTAGTAGATATGGCTATTGTCGATTCATTTATACTTATGAAAGAGATCATGTGATCAATTGACATTTAGAATCAATTTGGCAAGACAAGTTGTAGATGATTATAGTTCCAGAAAACGACGAAATAAACCTATATTATTTCTATCAAATAAACGCACCGTTCCAGATGAGATACACCTATCTGAAGTTGGAAAACATCTTTCCCTTCAAAATCCAACATACAAAAGATGTAGACTCTGCAGCACAAAAGTTGCTGAGAAAAGAACAAGGTACACGTGTTCTTCCTGCCAAGTACCCCTTTGTATTCAGCCTTGTTTTAATAAGTTCCACGGGAAATGATAAAAAAACATTTCTCAGAAGCACTGATTATATCTAAATGATTTAAATATTTTATTTTCTTACCAAAGTATGTTTTAAGAATGTATTTTTTAGTTTTTTTAATATAAATTTAAACCAAAAATTGTTGATTTTATATAGGCAGTGGGAATAATACTTCCCACCTGAAATATTTAGAAGTGGGGGTAGTTTTTCTGAAATCTATTTAGAACCTTTTAAAAAAGACTTCTTCATGTACCTATTCCTACAAACAGATTTTTAAGTTTTTTTGTTGTTTTATCATGCGACCGTGTGTTAGACTTTGACTGTAACATATACAACTCGTGAATAATATATTGTAACGATTATTAAAACTAATTAGTTGAACTAAAAATATGTACACGTTTATAACTACACGAAACTAACTAAATCTAACGATATTTAATAAAAACACATGCTAATTTATATAGTATACTTCCTAAAAGATAATGTTCGTTATACTCCATATATTTACCTCGACACGTGTTAATAACTTATTTATTAAAACTTGAATAATCTTCTTAACACTGCCGACTTCGAATTACTGAAATAACTGACCATGATTTGTTTGTACCGCATTTATACATTTTGCCATCCTTCGAGAATTTTCTATATCTTTTGGTGAACTTTCTGGAAATGGATAAAAACTTTGTGAAGGCTCTCGAACTTGAGAATAGTTTCTCAAACGTTTCAATATTATTAACTATTTCAACTGTTACTTTAGTTTTAAATTGTAATACAAAAAAAATGATTGTTTTTTTTAGAATTGTATATTTTATTAAGAGTTAAAAATTAAGTAAACTTGTAGCTTTAATAATAGTAATAGAACACAAAATTGAAAAACAATTATTAACATAAGAAGCTCTTCCACTACTATTTAATTATTTGTAATCTGCAAGTTAATAATGCATTTTCAAGCTATGCACATAGAACAATACTGAAATTAAAATACAGGTTTTATTGCGTGTTAAATAAATTGCATTTCATAAGATTATTTGTAAAAGTTAGCACTAATAAAAAAATGAATTGTTTCCGTTTCGTTTTATTATTACAAACAGACGTTTAACTTTAATATTGAAAACATGCGCAGATGAGTAAGCGTATAACTGAAGATAATTAAATAATTAGTATTATGAATTATTCGTTTTGTTCTATAAATTAATTAAGTTCTTAGTGATAAATTAACGTATGTTGAAATTACTTCCTCTGCATTCGTTTCTACGCACTAATTTCTTCTTGGCATTATCGTTTACCGTTCTTTGAACTATACTGTTACATTATTTGTTTATATACGTTTCGTGTTGTACACTTTCACAAAAAGTAAAAAAATCGTATATCAAAAAGACACCGTATTGGAAACGAGTTTAAATTCAATAATTTAGAAACATGTACTATAATATCATTTTTGTAATTATTCCTGCTGCGGCGTGTAGGTAATGTAATTGATATTAAATTTGCACTTTAGGTTGTGTCGTTTGTTCTATATTGACATTTGCAGTCATTTGTAAAATCTAATATTAAATAAATACCTTTAGTACTCTCGTTATGTTATTTTATGGCTTAAATTCAATCTCAAATATTCATTTTTAAATTTGTACAAAAACGTTATAAAGAGATAGATTTTTGAGGAAATTATTTTGGAATAGTTTCAATTTTTTTGTTCTAAAACCACGAAAATTAGAAAATAACAAATTTTAATGTCGTTTTAATGTCATAACACGCGACAGATTCCAATTACCACAAGGTTCCTACTTACTTTGAGAAATTACTTCTAATAGCAGTTTGGTTACGATAAACAATAAAGTGTGCCACTGGTTAATGTGTTCTTGTATTCACTCAAGTTGATACATATTTGGGACAACTTTTAATCTATTTAATTTTTAGCGTGTAGTTTATTGAAACAAACCAACTGACGTTCTACAAAAATGTTGTATTTGTACTTTAGAGCAACGCTTCTCAAACTGCGGTACAATACACTATGTTTCTTCCTTCTTCTTTATACAGTTTTAACTATCTCAAAAATTCAAAAATTCAATACGTTTTGTTCAAATGCTTACTTTTTCTATTAATTGTTTGCGGTTATCTTGAGTTTTTTTCTATTTAAAGCCAATTTTTTGTACAAGCTTTCTAAAGGAAGATAATTTTCTTCGAAAAGTTTTTTTTAGAATTTGCTTTACAGTATCTAACCCAACTCTAGTAGCTATCGCTACCCTTTTTCCAAGGTTATTTAAAGGAATCGAAAGCTGTCCTTGTTCTTTTTCGGTTAACATAAATTTATAAACGTGATATATAATTTTTTGTACTCGCCGCCTGAGAAGTTTTATATACGGGTTCTGCCAATCAGGAAATTGTTATTCCCGCATCAGTTCATAAACACTGGCATTTACAGACATTTACACAATAACATTATAATGCAATTATAATTTCTAATCGTTAAAAACCGTTTTCCCAATGTTTTTTTGTTATTGGAAACAAGAAATAAACTGGCACCGAGGAGGCTGCGCGAACACCTCTGGGGATAGATGAAGTGAGACACTATATTTGCCTTAAGGTCCTTAACCTCTCTCTATCCAAGGTCACTGTGTGTGATGAAGAATCACATCCTACTCGAGGTGGTGCTGTTTTCGCAAAATACAGTGGATCTAGACCAGTAAAGGTCGATAAAAAATCTTTAACAAATGAGGTTAGCAACTTGTCTGATAAATGGACATGTATTCCTTACAGAACCGGAATTGTCTCATGATACGGACGGAAACAATTGATGACGACCCATGCGCGGAAAAGGACTAAGAGTTGGAAGAAAGACATTTTAAGAGTGGGAAGCTGGAATGTAGCATCTTGGGCAAGAAAAAAACCAAGAAATAATAGTAGTGATGGAGGAACACAAAATAGATATATGCGTGATTGCTAAAACTAAAAAGATAGGTAGTGGGTCCTGGAAAAATGATAAATATCTGTTAATATATAGTGGAAAAGGAAAACAAGAGAGAGCAGCCTCAGTAGTTGGATTACTTGTACATGAAGAGCTGGAACCACATATAATCGACATCAAATACACGAGTCATAGGTTACTAAAGACATCTTTCCTATTCGAACATAAAAACTTACATGTAATATCTGTGTATGCGCCAGATACAAGTAATACCAAAGAGGAAATAAGCTCATTCTATAATGAACTGCAACAAATCATAGATGGAATTCACTACTCAGAGCAAATATTGATATTGGGTGATTTAAATGCAAGAATAGGCAAGGAAATCATCCCAGGCATTAAAAATAAATTCAACGAAAAACATATAAACGAAAGTGACGAAAGTCTGATACAATTTCGTGCAGGCAATGAACTGAGGATCAATAATACTTTCTTCCCTCGTAAACTGCAGCAGAAGATAACGTGGTCCAACACACGGGGAAGCAGATCCACTATAAATTACATAATTTCAAATAGAGCAGTACATTCATCGAAAATTTTAGATGTGAGAGTCTTAAACTCGGTCAACATACGATCAGATCTCAATCTAGTACTTAGCAAACTGCGTATGTCCATACAATTTCTGAAGAAAAAAACGACTACTACAGAAAAAATGAACATAGAACTTATTGAGGATGCGACTATACAGATCCTATATAAATCTAGGATCCAGAACATTATTCAAAATAATTCCATACAAGAACTGGACGACTTGGAAACAAATTGGAATAAATTAAAAACAAACATCTTAAAGGTAGCAGAAGAAGCTTTTGGGAAAAGAACGTCAACCACAAGCAGGCGACATGCTAAACCCTGGTACAACAAAGATGTAAAAATACTTGCAGCGAAAAAAAGAACAGCTTGTTTAAAGTATAGAGACAATAAATCACCGGAGAACTTTCAAAATGATGTAGCCGAAAGAAACAAGGTAAACAACCAAATTCGGAAAACTAAACGAAACTCCTGGCAAGCCTTCACTAAAGATATAGAGAGGGATTTATACGGCTCACAGAGGAAAGTGTGGATGACAATCAGAAGCTGGAAAAAACCAATAAACGAGTTCATCCAAACAACCAATATATCATCGGAAGAATGGGTTAAATACTTCAATTTCTTGTTTAACAACACAAAATAATTACAAAAAAAACGAACCAGTAGAGCCAGCAAGAATCGAAGAGGCGGACTCTCACTTTCTCAACGCTGATAATCTCTCAAGATATTGAAGAAAGGCGATAAACGAGACCCTTCCAATTACAGAACAATTTCGCTACTGTGTACCATATCTAAACTCTTTACCAGTATTCTAAGAACTGAAATTGAAAACACAATCGACTTAAGCGGAGAACAACAAGGTTTCAGGAAAAATCAATCGACGATAGATGCAATTTTTACTTTACAAATTGCTGAAAAATCCATTGAGTTTGATAACCCCGCTTTTGTATGTTTTATTGATTTGACGATGGCTTTTCACCGCATACAATTAAACGACGTTTTAAAAATACCGGAAGAAAACCGAGTACGCCAGAACATAATTATTATGACAATAAAAAATCTTAATACTGACAACGTGGCTAAACTTACAGTCAACAACAGCTGTACTGAAGAAACTGCAATAAATGCAGGTATTTGGCAAGAAGATAGCTTAAGTTCTTTACTGTTCAACATTGTTATGGATAGAATTATATCTAAAATTAAACTTGTAAATCGAAGCTACAGATTAAGTAAAGGAAGGATAAACATCTTACGCTACGCGGATGATGCCGCCTTAATAGCAGAAACCGAAGATGATCTGCAACGGTTGGCACATGCATTTTACTTGGAGGCTTACAAATTTAACATGAAAATCTCTACTGGAAAAAACGAAAGCGCTAGCGATATTTAGGGAGCCGAAACGTTGCAAGCTGGTAATAGGAAATCAAATAATAGAACACTTTCAACTACCTAGGCTCAGAAATATCTAGCCAAGGAGATATCTATAGAGAAGTGTTCCGACAGACCAGTAAAGATGGAAAAACAAATACATGAACTTAGAGAGCAAGGTCCGCATATATAAGACCTATCATGACATATGCTGTAGAGACACGCGCAGACAACTCTAGAACCAAAGAAATACTTAAAGCGGCAAAGATGTAAACGCTAAGGAGCATGACAGGCGTCACAATAAGAGACCGAATTAGGAATTCTGCGATTCGCGAAAAATGTAAGGTCCCAGATATAGTCAGATGGTCACGTCAACAACTAAGAGCATGGAACCACCATATCAATAGAATGGAAGAGTCACGAATTGTAAAAATCGCCATGGATGGTAAGGTGGATAGCAGGCGTTTTCCAGAAAGACCTTATAAGAGTTAGAGAGAGGCATGGCAGTTAAATTCCTAGGACTCGCAGGATAAGCCGGAGAATACAAGTCAGTAGACTAAACGTAAGAGAAAGAAGAAGAAGAACAAGAAGAAGAAGTAAACTTAAAAAACCAATACACAGTATACAACATATGAGCAGTACAAACACTTTTGTCTGTCCCTCGCAACTTCCCTGCTTATACAGTTAATAACACACCGGGATCTTGTCAGGAAAATAAAAACATTGGGTTGATTGAGAAATATTTTTATTGATAAACTATATTAATAAACTTTAAAAGTATAAAAATAAAATAAAATAATATTTCTTACGAATTTTCGGTAAAAACAATAAACTGCTTATTTTGCATCTATTTTTTGCAGACGAGCCTTGGCATGTCTAAACCAGATTTTAACGGTCTGTTCAATTTGCTTTTTCGACGAATTTTTCGTAGAGAAGTGTGCTTGAATTCCAGCTAGAAAAATCTTACTAAGCTAAAAAAGAACATTATTTCTAAAACTTACTGATTAAACATTTCCGCATAACCATTCCAACAAACGCGTGCTTTGTTTTAGATCCATTCCAACACAGTTTAGAAGCTATATTTCATCAGACATCACAAAAATTAGTGATTTATATTACATATAGTCGCAAGTTAAATTACCTTCAGACAGCATATAGTTTTCATTCCCCAAGTTATCAGAAATTATGAAAGCTGTGGAAACACTATTAGATAAGTTAACTCTGTTTTTTTTTCAACTTCTTAGACAACTGAAACATATTTGTGATTTACATTAACATATGAAAATAATAGTACTTACGTGTAGGAAGTTCTGTGTACAAGTGAGGAGATGAACTTCTTCCAAAATTACTTTCCGGTAACGCAGGAAATGACTTTCTTTTAGATTTGTTTTCATTGTACTCAGAAGCTTATGATAAAGACAAGTCGTCTTCACTCATAACTTTTGGTTTCTTTTTTCTTTTAGCACTATCAGGATCAGAATTAATATCTGATGCTTCTTCAGCTAGACGTGCAGCATTACGAGCTTTTAAGTCCCCTTATTATAAAGAAATCAATAATTGTAATGTTAAAACTCGATCATTTTTCTAATATGCATACACACCATACACTTTTCCATGTCCTAAAGCTCGTACTCTAAATATTTGCCAACTTCCTTCTGTACTTTTACAATTCATAACCAATTTTTTGACGTCTTGAACGGGTGGCCAGCAACAAATTTTGTTATTTAGCATTAGCCAACACTGTGGCACTACAGCCAGAGTATTTTGTTTCTCGAATAGAACTACTAATAATTGTAGTGCTTTTACATTTTTATGTTTGATATCAGTGGCGGCTGGTGGTCAATCATACCAGGGGGTCATTTTGAAATATTCAAAAAAACGCAATTATCACAAAAAGTAAATAAAAAACTTTTTTACATTAAAGCTATTTATATTTAAGATCTATTATTCGTCCATCTTTAAAATCAGCAAAATGATCGATAACAAGTTCATTAAAATTTACAATGTTTTCAATTAAAAATTTTTCCATGTTTCTTTACATACACAAATCTATTCTGATAAATCGTACATAGATTCTTTAAAATTACGGTGTACTTCTTTATTTTTATGTTTACTTGTTTATCGAATTGAAAGTAAAGGCCGAGGACAACCATTGGTTTTAAATTCTAAACGTCTCAAAATTTAAACTATTATTAGCGATTAATTTTTTATCAAACAAAAACGGTAATATGTACTTAAACATAATTAATTTTCTTTTAACTTGTGAAAGTCATTGACATTGGTTACAAACGAATGTTATCAAACAACTAAAAAATCGAGTGCAAAGTTTGTCGTATGAGATAAAAAATGTGCATTCCAGCATTTTTGTTTTACAAACACGTATTGCGGAGATAACAATAAATGACGTAAGCATTGCATTGAGTACGCGAAATGGGACCCGGCTGACAACCGCAGAAACCATTTAGTTGTCTTTTTTCTAATTCGCATAAGATTGTATTATGCGTGTTGCACTCTTGACTACAATAACTATCATTTACGATTCGGCTGCATTATATAATACAATATAATACACAGGGACTATAAAACACAACAGTCTCGGGTAAATTCGTAAGTTTTCGCATCTGTTGCGCTTACAATGAAAATTGAAATTCAAACGCTGATAATTTGATTTAAACGCGGGTTCTTGTAATTTTAAAGTAAATAAAATAATTTTCTAATTTATTTTGGAGGGTCATTGTCCGAATGACCTAATAGAGAAGCCGCCACTGTTTGATATTCAAGTGAATATTATAAGAAGGCATATGTACAATATAAAAAGGAAAAGTAAATTAAATTAAAAATAATGTATTAACTGACTTAAGTATTCTTTCTATACACTTAAAGTGTTAATTTTGAGAACTATGTAAAAGTGGAACGACTACAAAAATATTGGCCTTTAGTTCAAACTTAATAAATTTAAATTTTATTTCTGTAATTGGCCAATAGTGAAGTTCGTTACTTAACGTTTGCACTTGAAATATATCAATGAAAGACAAGGTTTTGTCATCTATTACATTTACAAATTTCCTTCGTATAATAACAGCTTTATTTTTATTATTTATAGCAAAATTTTCTATTATAACAATTTTAATCCGCAACAGTTATTTGGTTTATTAATTGTTAAAAAAGAATCCGAAAATGTGTAATAATAATATTGTGGCGAAAAACACCCGTTCATCAATATTCCGGAAGAATGTTCTTTTCGTAGTAACGGTTTTGTTTCCTTAGGTTCAAAATGAGAATTCTGTATTTCAGAAATTCTTCTAACAATCTGCGAAACAAGTTTCTTGATATATCTCATATACTTTACAAAGAAAAATGCGCTAAATTGATTAAGGTTACCAAACTGTTTTACATCATCTGATAAATGCAAAAGATTATGCATATTATGTGAGATGTGTTCTTTTCCAAATAATATTTTGAATGTTTCAACAAAACAAACTTATTAAGACTGTGCGTAATTTGTTTTCTGAACTTAAATTTTTTGAGTTACACATAATAAATACAACATGTAACGACATAGAATTTAAATACATTTTTTTATGCAAAATGTTTCTTAAAACGATTGGACCCGTATATAAAACAAATTTTTGAAATTCTGTTGCTTTCCAACGTTTGATTTCTACTAAAGATCGTGGTTTTCGACAAAAATCACGTGTTTTTTTTTATTGCAAAAGTGATATGCGTGTAATCTGTGTAAATGATAATTTGTTTGGAGGTTTACCACTGAACCGTAGTGATACTAATTTTTTTGTAACCCCCAAACAAATCAGGTGCATATAATCCAACGGAAAATCTGAAACCATCCAACAATTTGGAATTTCTGTCAAAATTGATGTTCCAACATAGTGTTCCTCCAATTTTTGTAAAACATAATCTGTTATTCCAGTAAACACCTTTTTGTCAACATTTACTGCAAGAATAATATCCAGCGTGACCTTGAGTATATTTCACAAACGATTTAGCACGCGCATCGCAAACAAATGCTTTAATTTGAAAACTTATTTTTTCTCTTTTAAAAATTATACCATTGTTTGTTAATTCTTTCGCTTTGTTAACAAAATCTCTCAACAATACAGTACTCTCTTTTGGCATTTCTAAACCATGATGGATTCCCACCGCAGCCACAAAATTATTAACAGAAAACAAAGAAATTAAAATTGGTTAAACCTGTGATCCAGAACTTTTGCTTAATGGCAAACCTTCCACATTCACACAATTTTTACAGTGTAAATTGATTGTGATATATTTTCAAGTAATAATTTTATACTTCTTTCAAGTCCAAAATGATAATATTGAACAGGAGCGACGAGTTGTGTTAGTGCTTCACGTGGTGTTTTCAAAAGCGTTCTTGGTCTTTTGGTAAATTGGAATCAAGTTTTTGTAATGTATGCAAAAGATTTTTTAATGATTGATGATTTATAGTATTAGAAATGGCACACATTCTTAGCTCATATGCTAAACAAAATGTCTTCTGTTGATCATGACTGAAAATTAGTGTGAATGTTCAAAATTTCTGATTCTGTATCACCAATCCTGTATATTCTACCCTGTCACTATCATCACTATTATCAAAACTAGATTTACAGAATAAATAGTCAATCTCTGAATCCTTCAAATTATGCATACAATTCAAATTTAAATCTTTAATTGCATTAGAAATTGATGGTTCTATTGTATTAGTGCATTAGCATTTTTAATATTACTGCCTGGTGTAAGCATAAATGAAGAATATTTTTTAACGTTTCTATATAATGTCGATTTTTTGGGGTCGCTTTAGGCATTGTATAATTTTAAATGTAGTATCCCTACTTTTTACAAGTTAGCACATCTTTATTAAATATTCTAAAACATATGGTATTTATTAGTAATAAAACAAGTAATTATTTTTGATACTAACATTATGTCTATATTCTTGGCAAAAACCACTATTAAAAACCGATAATTAAAAATACCTTTTTAAAGTTTGAAATCTGATAGTTCATGAATAACTCTTACGAAAAACGACGACTAAATAACGAGTGCACATCGATAGTTCGTAAATCACCAATTGGTGCAAACACCGCGGTAAATTCAATTATCGAAAAAAAATATTTCAAATGTTCTGTTAGTTACAAATGATTAATTCAGCACCAAAAAAAACTCTTTTTAATATAAAATTCATTCATTCATAGTATTCATTATAAAGTTGTAAGGCTTTGTGACTATACTTACTTACAATAGGACACACAATCGAATCCCTTAATGATCCCACTGGGAAAATCCCAATGGGAGCAAATTGGGTTATCTTGGGTAAAAACTGTCACAAACATCATCAAAAACATCACAAACGTAATGATCAAATAAATTTGTTCTTAAAGAAGTTCAAACATGTAAAAAGTTTTAAATGTTTCAAAGAATTTACCTTAGTCCGAAAATTAATCACTAGATGTCATATTGATTTATTTCAGATCGCAGTAGTCCGATATCATTTTCAAAAAAATTTATCTGTTACTATTTTTTTTTTGTTTTATCATTTTGTTTGTAACTTACTTTAGTAGTAATTTGTTGATTTTTACATATCTTAATTTTAACATAATTTAAAAATAGCATTTTCGTTTTTATTGTAGAACGTTATTGTTTTTAAACTACTTTCTCAAACTTTTAACATAAACAATTATTAAGATTGAAATTAAACATCTAATTGTTTATTTATTGTTTCAGAGTTGATTGTTTTCGAATCGTTCCAGTGTTGAAAAGTTTTTATGTAAGTACTCAAATTATTTAAACAATCCTATAATTTAGTAGGATTTTATTGGTTTTGAGATTGTTTTTGATAATTGTAATGTTTGGATGCAAGTGCTTGCTATATTCGTCGCTCTACATTTTTCTAATTGAAATATAAATAGAAAAATTGATATTTAAACACATCTCAGCGTATTTACGAGCATTAAAACACTAATGTCATTTTATACTTTTAGGCAACATTTCCAAAAAAATTAAGGCTTTTTTTTGTAAGTCAATTATCGTATATATAGTCAAAATTACGAAATGTGTCTTATGATTCATAATTAACAAAACAGAAAATTAAAATTATGTAATACATTTATTTCACTTATTTTTTAACAGTTAAAGAAAGATAAATAATCTTTAGAAAGTCGGCAATGCTAATCTCTATAACGTAGGTTATTTATAACGCCTGCGTACGCTGATAACTTAAACAACGTTCTGCCAGTTTATGTGTCAGTTTAATTCACCTTGAATTGAACTGTTAATTAAACATAAACTGTGTTTAAGTCAACGGATTTCAACATTATGTGTTATAATTGTTCATAACCATAAGTACATTTTAAATATTAAATTATTTTTCAATTTTATATTCCGTAATATAAATAGTAGTATAATTATCTAAACATCAATACTAGCGTTAGACTTAAAAAGTACACGGGATAGGACCGCAGTACATTAATTTAAGATCATTCATTCAATAGCCATGCTCTTTTATTGGGTCAAATCATATATTTGTAATCTACAAAATACATGAAAGTTGCGATATTACGATTAAATCAACTATTGTTTTAAAATACCTTTTTAGTAATACTCAATAAAACTCGTATTGTGTCGTTCCTATGCTACAAATTTAAATTAATTTCTCTTTTCCGGTTATTGGCGTTTGTTAAGTTTTAACTTTACATTTGCAATTACCTAAAAAAAATATAATAATTATGGCTCGGTTCCACAAGCATTGTTAACTTTGACGATGTAGTTAACTACGTGGTTATGTTGTTAAGTGTTGTAATTGATATAAAATCAGTTGTTTTGCTGACAACATTCTCAAATCAATAGCTACGATTTAGTTAATAACGGCGTCAGCTAACGACATAGCTCACTATGCAACCGGGCCTATGTAAGTATATAGTACATCTTCATGAAAAACATGTTTTATTTAGAACTTATTTAGAATTCACTTCTACGAAACGTCTCTTTTTAGATGGAAATAACTTCATCTAGTTTTTTCAATGGCTCTACCAAAAATATGCCTTTTTAAATATGGTGAATAAAAAAATATTTTATCTTTTTTTTACGTTATTTATTTTCTATATAATTTCTGTTTCTTGCCATATTGTAAAAAAAATTTGTAAAGTAATTTCAAATATTAATGGTTATTTCATATGTACTGGGTGTACTGTTAGCAGTAAAATAATAAATAAATAGTGTAATATTTCTGGTTTTTTCTATCTGACTAATAGTCCATAAAATAATGAAACATAAGCATTTTTTGATTTTTTTTGTAAAGATAACTAATTTTGTGTATAGTCTTATGTTTATTAACACCATTAGGTTTACGTCTTTTGTAAGAAACCTGAACAAAAACGTAATGTCGGTTCCAGTACGGTTCTGGTTTAATTTAAAGCTTCGAGCTCCGGTTCCGGTTTCTATTGGCAGATATAGTCTGGTTCTTGTTTTTTTTGGTATTTTTTAGTTTTGTCGGTTCCAGCAATTTAATGTTATAATTGAACAATTTTAAACTCATTTTCACTACTCGACAAAAGTTAGGAAAAAGTTAATGTAGTGGTAATTTTATACAAAACATTAAATATAAGTTTATAAGTTTTTAGGCTTGGCGCAAAAACCGTTCCCAACTAGAAATAAATTAATGGACCAAAGAAATCTACGAATTTTCATATGGAATGCCAATTGCGTTCTTAACAAAAAACACTTCTTAGAAGTTTTCCTGAACGTCCAGAACATAGATGTAAGTCTCATTTCAGAAACACGCATGACAAGCCGAAACTTTCTAAAGATAAAAGGATACAAAACTTACCATACTATCCATCCAGATAATAAAGCAAAATGTGAAGGTGCGATTACTATTAAAGATTCCATTAACCAGTTCGAAGAATCGTAGTTACAACGTGCTGATATATAACTTCCCCTGATAGGAATAACTCCACCAAACAAAAACTCACTGTTGGGGCAATCTACTGTCCACCCAGGCACAATCTTAGTCAACAAGGTTACAAAATTTTCTATCAACACCTAGGCAAAAGGTTCATTATAGGTGGGGACTTAAACGCTAAACTAGGGTCATACTACAAGCCCACCTATTGGCCAACTGACATCAATAAAATCCCAGATATGTTGCACTTTTTAAATCTGTTTAGCGGTATTTTAAAATATTGCTCAAGCCTTTGATAAGGTTTGGCATGAAGGACTGATATATAAATTTAACAAAATGCTCCTAAATAAATATGTAAAGATATTAAAATCATTCATTTCCGATTAAGAGCATCGCAGTACCATACAAGAACAATGCGAAGGCATGACACTAGATGCCAAATTTAGATGGAAAGAACATGTGAAAAATCAAATAAGCAAACTAAGACTAAAATACAGACAACTCTATTGGCTCATTGGAAGAAAATCCAAGTTACCAATACACGGTAAGATCTTGATCTACAACCATATATTAAAGCCAGTTTGGCTGTATGGTATGCAAATATAGGGTTATACCGAAAATAGCAATATTAAAATAATACAAATTGTTTAGAACAAGGTATTACACAACATAGTAGACGCACTTTGGTATGTACACAACGCTGACTTGCATCGAGATGTAGGCACCCCTGCGATTATTGAAGAGATCTACAGGTTTTCCAGTAAACATGAAGTCAGGCTACACCTTTACAAAAACACAGAAACCTTTCAGTTGCTTGAATAGTTGGTCTTACAAACCAGTTTAAATCTTGTAAACACCATAGATGTTTAATTTTGTTTACAACTTTGAAAAGAAAGCCGAAAAATCAACAACGGTTTTAATTTCGCTTTAATAAATTTAATTTGGAAACATTCCGGTCTATTGGTCCGGTTTTCGGCTTTATTTCGGTCCAGCTTAAGTCTATGGTAAGAAATATGAATAACATAATTGACTAGATACAGTTTAAAATAAGAGCGTGATCGCTATCGTTCTTATGGTATGGTTCACAATATTCTTATACTTTGTTTTTGTGATTTAGTCAACGTGTCTGGTTTTAGCAACTCTCATTATCGTTTGTTGGATTAAAATTGTTTTAAAAAAGATACAATACCGTAATTATTTTCAAAAATAATTTTTTCAGAGTCTTTTGCGACAAAGTAGAATCCTAATATATTAAAAGATGAAAGACATATGACTGGTCATTTTGAAGCAAGTTTGAATTACAAGAATTAACTTATATATTGAAAATTACGATCGCTTATATTCGTCGCTACTTTCAGACTTAACTGTTGTATTCGGCGAAAGATTTTTCTGGGTGTCGTTTCAGAACTAAAAGAGCAAACTTATACTTTTATTACTTACCTCGTGAACGTGAGTGTTTTGAAGAAGAATATATAAAAAATAAAGTCCACGGAATATAGATAACGTAGTTGATCGATAAGAATTGAATATCTTGTAAACAAATATTTTTTTTTCCACATGTATTTACAATAGTAACAGCGAGTGAAAAACGACACTTCACCAAACTAATGAAAAAGATTTTGCTGCTACTATTATATTGAGTTCAACAAAATGCAAAACAATTAAAATATGTTGATTTATTTATTTTTGGCTTTAATAATGCCGATGGCAAGAAAAAAAAATACTAGAAGCAAAGGAATATTGGTTAAAAGACGAACTGTGTCAATTTTAGATTTAAAAATAGCAATAGACAGATACTTTGCAATCTCATAATCGCTTTGTTTAAGTAGATTAAGTCTACTATTAAATTGTAAATTTTGTGTGATTGTGGGACCGGAATAGTTTTAGATTTAATAGTTTAGTATTTGGGTAAAACTACCAGTCCAAATAGGGTTGCGTTTTTTGGTTCTGTTATAGTCAATACCTTAACAAGGAACACTCGCTGTTTACCGATATTACGAACTACTATAACAGTCCTGATCTATCCGCTTTTTACTTAAACATAAAACAACAACAAGGTCAAATCGAAAGCATATGCAAAAGTTCGATGAAAAACTAAAAAATAAGAAGTATTATGGAAATTTACAGGGACCTTGACCGAAACGTAATATTGGTTCCGGTACGGTTCTGATTTAACTTTTTTATTTTTTGGTTCCAGTTGTTACGTGCAAAATTTTTATAACGTAATACCCTTTATATTGAATTAAAATTAGATTCCGGTTTTGACGCCCTCTGCCGATCTTTTCTTGTGACTGTCATTTTACGACGAAGTCGTTAAGCTGACAACTGCATAAAATGGCCTGTTTCGCTTAAAGAAAGTTTTCGAATAACATCATCTGTAATGGAAATCAAATTATACCTTCATTACGTTTTTAAAATAATTTATTCGTCACAGGGTAAGATATTTACATCTCTTTAGTTAGAATTCTTTTATAATTTCTTCTTAATTTGATAGCCGTTCCGCCACGCTTTGGCCACATGTTTCTATTCAATAAGGAATCATGAGGGATTAATATCGATAAATACCTTGATGGGACGAGTATAACTCGATAAGGTCTACATTTAAAACTAAAAAAACCAAAGACAAGAACTTTTCTTCGAGATCCTACTCATGCGGCAAACACCTGCGAAACCAACTTTCATTAAATGTGTACAACAGCATTCGATAATCGGGTTCTGTTATATGTACTTTCTTTTAGCAGTAATTAACAATTTTGTAGATCTTGCTTTCGTGAGTCATTGTGTTGATACGATTTGCTATTCAAATTTATTCCAGGCTCACTCACCGGGGAAAACGTTTTCTTTGCTCAAGTAAGTACTGGATTGTGGGTATGTTTATTTAACTATTTTGTCGCTGTCAGAAAAGTCACTCACGGAACTTTTGTTTATGTTAATTTTCGTAATTACGATTATTGTTGCAATACCATTAAGGTAATTTCATTAATCATTTTGTGTGTATCGCATGCTGTGTACAAACGATATTTATTACAAAATTTTCTTTGCTATTCATTTCGATTCAGCTTATGTATTGTGTGTTGCCGATACTTCTGGCATTTATGGATTGAGAATTAGATATACTCTTGTTAATATACTACGTTACTAAATTAAAGTTTTTATACCTGTTAATCTTCCTTTTATGGTAACATACCTTTCTCTTTTATTGTGGTTACCCGAACATCAGAGTAACAAGGATTACGAACATAAAAATCCGTTACAAGCTTGGACCGTCATTCTTGATCGAGGCAGAAGTGTTAATTATAAATGATCTGGCGCCCTTAATTATTATTCACTTGAACCTCCCCTATCTCCGACTGTGTGAGTTGGCCGTGCAAGGTTCGCAAGACCTAAAGCTCTTAACACGGTAATTCAACTATTTAAACAAATGACTTAAAACATAAGCATACAGAAGTTAGAAAAAGATTAGTGTCATGGATATTCTTTACCAAACATTAAGTGATAAATTGATATAGATATATTGATATAAACGTGTTTTACAAACTTATCATATGATATTGTAAATCATTCGTTCAAAAGGTCACCTTATTTTATAACCAGTCATCAGTTTACGTTATCATCATTTTTTCCATTATGATTTGAATATATGACGAGAAATATAACTCATTTCACGTTTGTTTCTGATAAACGAGTACAAACTCAAGGAATAGTTTTCTTGTACGTTAAATGGACATTTTTCCTTTAAAGCATTGGTCTAGAGTGGCCGATTTTCGAAATACTTGTAATTAAAGTTTTCAAACCGGTCCTGACTATTTAAAAAGTGGAGATTGACTGTTGACTTTAACTATGCGGTACGTTCTCGATCATCTACAAAATAAATTGTTAATAAAATAATTACAATAAATAAATAATTGTCAATATTTATTATTTCGTTTTGAGACTGACCTAACTTAACAAAATATACTTTTTGTACTCATTACGGTTATCTTGTTGCAACCAAAACTGGACTTCAACTAAATAAACAAAAGAAATGCAATGTATGAAGTATAAATACCAAATTTAGCTTTAGTTAATGCTAAATTAGTTGTGTAAATTGCTTTCGTGAAACGTTGTTTTGGCGTGTGTGTGAGATTGGAGGTGTTATTCCTATCTATGAAAAGCTGAAGAACAAGTAAAACCAGTGGCGGCGTCTCTATTAGGTCATTTGGTCAATGACCCTCCAAAAATGAACAAAAAGGGTATTTTATTTGCTGTAAAATTACAAAAAATTTGCGTTTAAATCAAATTATCAGCGTTTAAATTTGATGCGTTTAAATAATTGTCAATTTAAACGCAACAGAGACGAAAGCTTGCGAATTTACCCGAGGCTGACACGTACTTGTGACCGCATTTACATTATATTACGATGATAGTTATTGTAATCCAGAGTGAGACACGCATAATACAATTTTATGCAATTTAGAAAAGAAGATAAGTAAACGTTTAAATGCTTTCGTAGGGTCTTCAGCCGGGCCGCCTACTCCAAAGATAATGCTCAGTGCAATTATTTTTGAGTGCAACGTTTACATTGCTTACGTGACTTACGTCATCTATCGTTATCTTTGCAGGACGTGTGTGTAAAATACAGATGCTGGAATGCACATTTCTTATCACATATGACAAACTTTACAGTCGATTTTCTTAGTTCATCGACAATATTCATTTATAAGGGACGACTTATCGTTTTTGTTTCATAATAACGGTGGTAGGCATTAAAAAATGAATATGTATTAATTGTTTACACATTTAAAATTTAAATTTAATGCTCGTCTTCAGCCTTTACTTCAAATTTGACAGACCACTAAACATAAAAATAAAGAAGTTAACAGTAATTTTAAATAATCTGTGTATGATTCGTTAGATTGGATTTGTGGATTTGAAATAAATAATAGATTTTAATGTTTTATGTTTAATGTTTTCACATGATGCATTAATCATTTTCATTATGTTGTAAAAGTAATGTTACGGATTTATAGCATTTAAATGAAATTGAAACTGTTTGTAAAAACAAAAATAGATACATATATTAAATAAAACAATTGATTGACTTTACATATGAGTACAGTGGAAAGAGAGCGATGTTTCTGTGTGTTAAAAAGAATTAAAACTTTTCTACACAATCAGCAATACTATGGAACACGAAAGACCGTTTGCATTTCTATGCGAAGCATTGAAAAATCTTCCAATAAAAACATTGTAAACTTTAATTAGCTTGGTATTGATTATTTTTGCGATAATTACGTTTTTTTAAATGACCCTCTTGTAAAATTGACCACCAGCCGCCACTGAGTAAAACAATAATGTTTATCGATAAAGGGAAAACTTGAATAGTTGTTTTTCTCCGATGTATGTATCTACAGGTATTGCAAATAAAAGATCGATCACGAAGTAACACTAGAAAGTTAGAAAACTTACTTGCAAAGTTAACGTATTCCATAGTACAGTACAACATATTCTGAAAAATTATTCACGAGCTCAATAGTTAACCGACTTTAGTTTTGAACCGCAACGTGAATTTTGTGTGGTTGCAATAACACAAAAGGTTTTGAACTAGTTTTAGTCCATAACGTATTATTTTTTAGATGAGTGGCATAAGAAATCTGAATGTGTTATTTTTTGCTCTTACAAAGTTTTTGTGTGTTACGCTTAATAATTATGTTTACAACTTTGAAAATAAAACCCAAAAGAACCAAAAAAAACGAAACATAAGTAACCATTTTGGTCCGGTTCAATAAATCTAATTTGGACAAATTTCCGTTCCGGTTCCGGTTTTGATCGAACTAAAGATACCAGTTTCGGTCCGGTTGTCGGTTTTATTTCCGGTTTAGATTCCTACGAATTTATTGATCATTGACTGGTATTAAAGTTGAAAGATAGCCAAAAATTACATATGATTGCCACTGTGTATCTAAACAAACAACTCTTCCAAAATTTGATACAATCATTAAGAAAAATGTTTGGAAACTTTAATGTGTATTGAAATACATTAAAAAACTAGAGGAGTTGACTGTTCCCAACGATTAGCCGAATTTCAGTTACAAATCATTTGCCATTTATTTGTAAAGTTTGTTGGTGTTTTATACTTACTTACCGCTTTTTTGCATTTTCTATAAATTATCCTGCAACACGGACTGATCTTTAACTTTAACATTGCACGATTAACCGACATTTTCCAGATTATGTGCTGCAGCCAGGAAAGAAAAATAGACAGTCGAGAAAATGTTACTTCAAAAGTGTTTATGTTCATAATTTGAGGAATGGAATGGAGCAAACGCATCGTTGACTTTTCTTTGCAGTGAGTTATTTATTACCATAAACCAGAGACAGTCAGCTAAACTCAACGAATTGATAATCAACCAAAATGCTTGGGCATGCAAATCTAGTGTAGGTTTTCTAATTGGAGGATGCGTTAGTTTAAATCTATTTAGTAAAATATTTTTAAATTTAGAAAATACAAACGTTTTTCTTATCGCTAAAATCGGGCTTTAATTAATCTCGTAAATATTTTATTATATGCTTATCTTCGCTTAGGAAAATTTTACTGACTAACACGCGCCGTGCCGTAATTTTAATATTTATCACAATTGGTGTATGTACTACTGTTAATTGAGTTTCAATTTTTAATTTATGATATTAATAATAAATCGTTAGTTGTTGTATATCATTAAAACGCCTTTAATCACTTAATAAATAAAATTTTTAAATAAATTAAACGCTTTATTTTTTCTGTAAAAATTTCGATGCTAAGATTTCTTTGGTAAATTTTAATCTATAGTTTATATGTAACAAACGTCTTGTTTGTTTTGTTTATATTTTCTGTTTCATTGACCTAGTGAAGTTGCCTATAAAAATAGACATAACAGCACTACATTCTATTGGTTTTGAGGTCATACATCATAGAGTTTCACTAATATTTCGTTGACATTTTTCCGTTGTGTTATGATAAAATCACAAACTAAAATGTTTTTCAATTTTAATGTTTTAATAAGATAGTTCCCCTGAGATTATACGATCTACTTTTGATTTTCCTATCTGTTTTCATCTTAGGCGGATAAAAGAAACTCAGATCTCTGGAGATTATTAAAAACATAATGTTCTATCGTTTGTGTTAGATTATATTACTAAGTATTTTAGTATATCGAGTAGAATGTCTAAAAAACTTAATAATTTAATACTACTTTGTTTGACAATCTGCTTGGTCATAATATAATTGAAGTAAATTATTATTTGTCGTCGCCCATTTAGTGTTTGAGGAGACTGCACTATACTTAATTGTACTTATCAAAATATTATGTCATTCTTTGTATGTTAAATAAAACGTATCATTTTTCATAGACAAAAGAAAACGTGTAGATTCTTAACAAAGACAAAACTAGATTAATGATATAATTAGGTATCGAAAGTGGATCTTCGTTAAGTACATTAATTAAAGCTTGAAAGCACAAGCATCAAAACATTTTTTAATGAACAATACGGGAATCTATCAACATAACGTTTCATTAAGTAAGTGATAGTACATAACCTCCATTACTGACCGTGTCAAGCGTGACTGCTCTGGTTGTTAGACCGGATATGCATTCTAGAAGCTTCAGCAAGCACATATCTAGTGTTATTTATGACATACCTTCTTACTCGGCTATTTATTAAAGGTAACACAATTAGGAGCGCAATTTTAAACGGCCTGTTACGCCACATAAAAAGTGGAACTTAAATGGTTTTATAAAAATTTGTACGTGGTCTATTATTTGATACCTCAAGATTGTACAGTCAAATAACCAAGTTGCAATAATTATACCGAGCGTAAAGACAATGATACACGTATACATTTTTTCTTCGCCCTAAGTTGTGAACGAAGGTTATTACTGTTGAGTGCACACACCAGACCGTGGTTACTCATTATAATGCAAACTTATACATGTAGGTATATCTATTTTTATCCTATTATACAGAAGCAGTAGCCTTCATTTATTAATTCAACGAAATAATTAATCAAACTAAATGTTATGAATGAAAGTACTATATACGCTACGATTGAAAGTGAACTTAATTCTTTCCCTGATTAAAATTTCAACATGGGCGATCCGGATTCTATAAATATTTTCGTATTTTATTTTACATTGTTATTTATATGGCTGCAAAAATGGTACGGTTGAGTCATAGTCCACGTATTTTAAAAAATATTTTATCTACAAGTAGAAAGCGTTCATAACCTTTGTTCAATTTAACTTTTTTGTTCTACTTTATAGTAATTTTTCTTTTAGTTCTGTTGCGAAATAATTACTATTTTAGGGACACTTAATTTTTATAAGCTCTTGTTATCACCATTAATAATGCTCACTTTGTCGTATTAACTTTATGTCACTTTTAATCAGTAATGATGACGTTACTTGTCAAAATGATTTAAAGTTGAGACAGGTATGTTAGTTCTAAATGTTCATTAAATCCAAGTCTTAATTTTATTTTAGTAAAACTATTTTTAAGTGCGAAGTTTTTATAATGGTACTCGCAGTGAAATCAATCTATGTTTCGCATTTATGTGCAACTTTTATTATGTGTAACGTATGGAACTGGTAAAAGCTCTACGCAACAAAGTAGTAACAATTTAATTCTTTTAAATTGTCAGTACTAAGCAATCTTAAAAATAAACTATTGTAGAAATATAAGGTACTATACCTTGTACTGGTATACAGCGACGTAACTAGAGTATTTACCACGCGGGGCAAGAAGTCACTTTGGCGCCCTCCCCTCTCTGTATCCAACATAGACCATATTACCATATTGTTACCATTTTTTACAGTTTTCATCTTGAAAAACTGCTTAATTCCAATAGGTAGTAAATAATTGTTCAAAAACAGTTTATACATTAGTTATTTTATTTACACAATTTTTATATACATTTTACAGTTTATATAATCTCTAAAAATTGTGACAAATTATATACAAACTAAAACTTAACTTTACCAGATTTTTTAGCCGCTATTTGGTGCTCTATGGAAATGATGCCTAGGTTATCCTGTCAGGCAACTGATACGGGTATTGTAAGAAAAATTCTGAATGCTGTAGTTATATATATATATATATATATATATATATATATATATAGGGGGTAGGCATTTTCAAGTTCGTTTTGGTATATTAACGTCAGATCAGATAAAGTAACCGTTTTCATATTAAGCCCTAAATCTGAAGGGTGATATTTAAAACTCTCCACTTCTATTGACAGTTCGTCCTTGTCTAAGTCTTCTATATAAGTAGTTGTTAACTTTCAGCTCCTCTCCTTTCATTGATGCAGACCCAGTTTCATTGAGAAAACCAAATAATCTATTTATGTCTTGTAGGGATTGAAACCTTATTTGCATCATCAACAATCTGAACTTTTTTCCTCTGAAAAGTAATATATTTCATCTTCACCTTTCTCATAAAACATGCACTTCTTTTTCATTCTTCCTTAAAGTGAGGATCTTAAGCGTTGTAGCTATTTCTTTGGCTTCTTTCACTGCATTAGCTGAACAGTTTGATTTTTCTTTTTCAAACTCGGAGATTAGTCGGCTAATATGTTCTGTTGATCTGTTGATAGTGGTGTCTTCTCTTAGTAAGAGATTGTTTACAATATATATGCGGCTTAATTCCTTACATCAAAAACATGAGAGGACAATAAATTCAAGCCATTTGACATTTTTTAGAAGATACGTTGCATGTGTTTTTGTTTCAACAATTGTTATTTGGTTGGCCGTAAGGTCATTTAGAGCATTTAAAATTTTTCCTAGATGTTTATATACTACTTTTACATCCTCTCTCTTAGTAAACCATCTGGTATTACTTCGCAGTTTGAGAGATAGGGGGGCATGTTTTACTAGAACTTTCCATCTATTAGTGGCGGAAGCAAAGACATTATAGAGACAATTAAGTATGCCAAAGTACGACTCTGCCTCCCTTGGCACGCTAGCCGGATTTGCACCAATTAAGTTTAGAGAAGAAGCCCATCCAGTTTTCTCAGTAACTGCCACAAAATTAATGAAGCTTTTGACTATTTCTGAACCATTGTTGGTAACCTTTAACGAATAACTTGAAACATTTGTTCTGAATGATTTACATCAGGCGTGCAGTCAAACATAATGGAAAAGTATTTTAAAGTTTTGATGTCAAAAAATATGTGTTTTTTTATTTTTCCAGCAATGACATCTTTGTTGTGTATAGGAGAGAAGTAGAGAGAATGTATGTGTATAGGAGAGAAGTAGAGAGAAGTAGTTGACCCTTTCTATGGCGAAGAATATGTTCTTTTAATTGGGGGTGGTAATGAGATACTAGGTCTATAGTATTTAAAAACTTACCACATCTTGGGTCACCAAAATCTAGGTTTTCATTAAAGCCTCGTAGTGGACTACTCTGTTTTACTAAGGGTATAATCACATGAATGATAACATAAAAAAATCCTTCTCCAGTGCGCTTCCTCAAGTGCTATTTAAAGATAACCGCAAAGTTTTCCAAGAGAAAAAACACTTTTTGCGGTTCAGTGAATTTTCGTGCTCGGGAATTTGTTCACTCAACTTCTTACATTGACTGAAAGCTTCTCCCATCTCTTAAGGTGTTACTTAGGCCAGGTTCTATCTGTTTTTCGTTTAATAATCCTGACACTATGAATCATTTTTCTGTATCCAAAAATGCTGCAGGCCACTTCCCTGGATCTCTAACATCAAAATGAATAGTGGATTCGTCCTCTGCTAAATCCATTGTCGCAATTGTTGAACCCTGATTGCTTACTTCTCTTCCAAATTCGTCCCCGCTAAAATTTCTTCTTGGACTGCGCCTAAGTGTTCTTCAAAGATCATACTCATACTACAATTGCTTCCTTTTAAAAACAACATAGTGAAAACATATTCTTAAACATTAACTGTTAAGTATTTATAGTTTAGGTTTATTTTAGTAAATAAATAATTTTATATTGTTTAATAAGCAATAAAATCAATGTATATATTTTCTTTTTTTTATGTCAAAGAATTATTGGCAAGTGACTACTAATGACTCAAAGTGTTTCGACAGGTTAAAATAGTTGGTTACATCGTGAACTGTACTAGCATATTTTGAAGCAAAAGAAAATTGATGCAAGTCCATATGACCGAATATATTTTTGCAGCAGTTACACCTACCCAACAAAGATATAATCACATAGAAAAGGAACTTCTTGTAGTTGTATATGCTTGCGAACGTTTTCATTATTACACTTTTGGGCACAAAATCATCGACCTCTGCTAGATTGTCTTAAACGATTCGTTTTTGATTTTGATATGACTTCAAGATGACTTTTGTTCCTGGAAAGCTAATGCATTTAGCAGAAACGTTAAACCGAGAACCTTTAAAAGATAATATAAATACAGATTATCTTGATCAACATTTACTCAGTAATTTCAAAAAATTCTCAAAATGAAGAAATGTTAAAAAAACTATAAAAGAGAACCTTCCACTTCAAAAAGTGATGTATTATGCTATATAAGGTTGTCTCAAAGACAAATCGAGTGTCCCAAGTTCTGTTAAACTCTTTTGGACTTTGAAAGGCTACATTTTCTTATATCAAAACGTACCGTTTTATCAGCAAAGGTTGATTATCTTCTAGTCTCTTCAAAACAAGTTTTTACAATTGATACATCGTGCGCACCAAAGGGCCGTCTCATGTAAGTTATTGGCTCGTGAATCTATTTTCTGACCCAAAATCTCTCAAGGTATTGAAAACTTGGTGTTGACTTGTTTAACATGTCAACAATATTCGTTTTCAAATTTTAAGAAACTTTTGAGTTCTCATGAACTTCTACACTTACCTTGGCAGAAAGTAGGCATTGCTTTAATGTTCCTACGACAGATTTACTTTATTGTCATTGTTAATTATTACAGCAAATCCGCTGCTGTAAACAAGTTTTCTAATAAAACAGGCTAAGCTGTAATATCCTCTCTCACGAATGTTTTTGCGATAAATGAGATTCCTCAGCAAATATTTTTTGATAAAGGTCCACTCTTTAACTCATATAAATTCTTGGAGTTGACATTGCGCTGAAAGCATCTAGCCCGAAATACCCTCGTTCAAATGGAATAGTCGAACGTACTATCCAAACCATGAAATGTTTAATGGAAGCATGTCAAGAAATCAAGATCCATTTGTGGCATTGTTACAATAACGTAACTTCGAAACAGGATTTGCCTGCTATATGTCGTCTGCTAATGGGCAGATACCTGAGATCGACATTATTAATTTTATTATTGTTTTTATTTATATTAAAATACGTGTAATTGAAGTCTTTAAATAAGACAAAAAAACATTACAACTAGGATGATTAAAAACTTGACCAAAACTAAAAAACCGCAGACCTCAACTAATGAAAACCAGACATTTCAATTAAATTAAAAGAATCATTTCAAACATTGACTACAACTTTGGTATTAAACTATGGTATAAGTCGTCATTCTGTAGAGAAAATATTGAAAAGAGAAGAATTCCATTATTACAAAATACAATTATTGGTTCAAGAATTGTTTGATGATGACTGCGTAGACAATTTATCGAGTGACTTGATTGTAGTTCAAGTATTGATTTCTTAGATTTGATAGATTAGAATCAAATGCTTTATGCGGTAAGTGGACTGATCCAGTTTTACTGATATCTTCATTCATAATAGAAACGATAGGTTTATGATTGTTTTAAATTAAATTGCCGATATGATCCTCATAAATGTATATTTTTTTTATATTGAAACATTCTTGCACATCGAGAAAATGCGAAGGTATTTAAGAAATCAACAAATTATTCTGGTCAAAGATAAAGCGAAAATATAAAAGGTAAAGAAAAAAAATCGACTTACGTAAATAAATAAGTGCATATTAAGAGTTTTACGCGAGTGCCGTAAAAATAAATAAACATTTTAAAAGTTGCTGATTTAAAAAGAGAACTAGAAGAACGTAATTTATAAATTAATAGTTCTAAAATTTAAAAATCATAGAAGACAAACTAGAGCAAAAATTAGGAAAAAGAATACGACTGCTTGAAGAGAGAATGAACCAAATTAATTGTTATGGTAAAAGAAGAGTTACTTATGAATCATCGGAAAGAAATCACTGACAAGTTTAAGGTTGTACCTCCAAGCTTCGATGGTAAAGTTCTATGATCAACCTGAAACATATAGTTAAAGTCGCAGCTATAACTAATGGTTGGAACAATAAGCAAAAAGTGACGTTCTTAATGGCGACTTTACTTGGAAAATTTGTAGACGGTTCCTGACCACCTCCAAGGAAATTACAAATTGTGAATTTTACGTCTAGAAATGAAATGTGGAGATGCTTATTTGCAACAGGTATATGAAAACCAATTTTTTTTTAGAAACTTTTGAAAATCTTTTAAGAGTTTTAGATTGACATTGCCAGATTGTCACGGTTTGCGTATCCAACGGCACCTGACAGCTTTCTGGGAAAGTTGGGTATCCATCTTTTTGCAGACGGTCTAAGAGACAACGAACACGAAGAAAATTATAGCTAATTTAATAAAATCAACTTACTAAATAAATTTAGATACTAAATTCAAATAAACACCGTTTATTATCAACATAAAAGTCATGTACAAGCTTTTTGCCAACTTTTGGCAACGCAACAAAAAAGTTTAGTAATGATCTTTGGTGAACTGATTAATATAACATCAAACCATATAAAAACGCAATAACCAAAAATATATTTTTAAACACAAAAATTCGTGAAATGGGTTTCTAATTCATATATTCGGTGCTACTTCTACACAGTTTTCGAGAACCCTCAAGACAAACAGGCTTCTGACAACTAACGCATATTAATTTTATTTTTCTGTGCAGTCACAGGTGGCAACATTTTTTGTTTTCTAACAAAATTTCAACACCAATGTGTTTTTTCACTTTATTCAGCACATGCACTTTTTTGGGTACTCTGGGGTTCCTGTGCCTACGTTTCATGTGACCTTTGACAAGAGTATTCGCTAATTTCTTTATGAAGTCACTTCGTTGCATGGTTTGGTTGTTTTTGTAATAAACGTACAAAATAAAGGCATTTAAAGTCAACATATCCACAATTCTGCAGAATATGGCCGGGTTTCATCTTTGCGTTCGGCGACTTGTTCCGTATATTGCACATTTTTCGTCCAAGGAGTCAACCCCATTTTTTGCAATATTATAGTATACAATTATCTAAGATTTTCCAGTTTCAGAACCATCAGTACAGGCGACAGCATAATTACATCTTTTGTATATCCATACATATTTAAGTCTGGTTCCTTTTTCTTCTCCAAAAATTGCAGTGTTTTTCAACGTACCCACCTAAGTCAGTTTTTGCTTTTTTAGTTCTGCAAACAAAGGCAGTGACGAAACGCAATTATCTGCTAAAAATTACATAAATAAATGTTTGCATTGAAAGCCATACACATATTTCTTTACAACCACTTCTTCCGAACCGGCGCTTGCCGGATCAGTTCCTAGATCTTGATTTCCAACACCAAGGTTCTCATTGTCCAACTTTCTTCCCTCTCAGATTCTTTCTCGGATGCTTCTGAATTCTTGTAGTGTTCACTGTCAATATATTGATCTGAGTCTTCTTCATCCACACTAAAATCGCTATCGATCTATTCCAGTCAGTCAACAGCTATTTTCTCAAAATCTTTATGAAGTACACTGACAGCTTTCAGGAATTTATTATTTCAAAACATACATTAACACTTGATAATTAACCTTAATTTTTGATTGTCACTTTAGTTTTACTTCGATGTCCACTTTATTGTGAATTACAACAAAAAAAGTGTAATTAATGAGCAAATATGAGTAGATGTTTGTGCTAATCAATAAAAATGAACAAAGATATTTAGAATAAACATAATAAATGCTAAAACGTTAGTTGCTTCGTAACTTTATCTATTCAACATATTTGTTTAATGTACTTTATCAATTTTATCTACATACATGACACTAAAACTATACAGAATTAGCAGAAACGGATACGCAATTTTATAACAGGAAAAGCAGTATGAAAATATCTTCATCAACCGTCTTAAATTCAGCGTTTCTAAAATTT
The DNA here is from genome assembly GCA_035610365.1 of Aquatica leii. Lineage (NCBI taxonomy): Eukaryota > Metazoa > Arthropoda > Insecta > Coleoptera > Lampyridae > Aquatica > Aquatica leii. Next base: position 29,192,998 of record CM069433.1, on the reverse strand, counting down.
TCAGTATTACAAATGTTTTTATCCTGCGTTACTAAAGAAAATAAAACCGTTACAGGTTGCGTTGGAAGAAAATTTATTTTCATTTTTTCTATTTTTTTGCATGTTAAGAAAAAATGCTATAAATGTTATTGTTTTTATTCTACTTCCATATATTACAATATTGTTTGTGTATAAAGACAACACTTTTATCTCTAAATATATATACAGTTTCAGTTTATAGAATTGGAGCAACGACAAACATTTAAAATAATAAACGGTTACGCAATATGAATGTTATCTCTCCTACGTGTAATTAAAATTTTATCCTAAAACTATTAAAGCACAGTCAAAGGTTTACAGCAATTATTTTTTTAGTTTTATTTGACCTTTAAACTGACGTAAAATAATATTAATGTTTGATTTTGTTGTATTTCATATACGTTTTCGAAAAGTTACAATTTACTCTTACTTTATCGATTAAATTTTTCCGTTAACAAAAGAACAAATTACCGTTAAATTTTAAAAACAAAGAACATTCTAATGAATAGCAAATGCGTATTACAGAATAGGTAGGCGTCAAACATTAAAGTAATGTTATGTAACAATTTGACTACTGCTATGTGGTGTACGGTACTTGTTTTAAACTCCTACGAAGCTAACAAAAAAGTATTAAACGCATATTTGTGTTTAATTTATGGCATTCAAATAGGAACAGAATTTCCCATGCATTTAGGAGTATATAATGGTAAACGTCCAACAAACGGTTCTTAAATATTAGTTAAATTAATCAATTTTTATTTTTATTTATAACATGGATTTACATACACAAAGGCATGAGAATTCAATCATTGACGTAATCTTAGAATATTTATTATTTGATCAAACTGATCACGTAGATACAAAAATACATTTAAAAAAAAACCGAATAAAGATGGCTTTAATTTTTTTTAAATGGCTATCTCAAGGGAATCTAAAAATGGTTTTGACCTGAATACTACACAATTATGTTCCAGAAGTGTGTGAATAAACTCAAGCCGTTTTAACTACTTATTTTGAATAAGATTGAATTTTGTTTTGCATCATATGTGTATGGGTACAGTGTGCTATGGAACGATAATCATAAAAACATTTTGTTTCAAGAATGATTACAAAAAAATTAGGCGATCAAATTATTTTTCCTTATTATTTAACTTCATCTAATAATTGTTTTTGTCAAGGAAGTTTCTACTGTTTAATCACAACATACCGTAAATATACTGTGGTTTAATCTTCCACCTACTTTTATCTACGTAACTTGAATGTAAAATACGGTAATTTTTAGTGTTACTTTACTTCTTATTACTATTATTATCTTTACCATGTAGCAAATAGAACAAGTCATCTATTATATAAACAGATTTCGTCTCGCTTAATAAAATCTGACATGATTTTTCTTTTTTTAGAAATGAAGTTTTTGCGTTTAATAAATAAACTTGCTAATTTTAAATACTTGCTTGGGAATTAATTGGATCTAGCCATTTAAAGAAATGCTGTACTTTTTTATTTCTATAAAAATGTAGTATATAAAAAAAGTATTCTAAAAACAATCTCCGGGTTTTATTTGACTACATTTCGACCGTCTCTATATACCATCTTAAAAAAATCGGTTTATTGTCCACGTACTAAACTATAACGATTTTTAACATTGTTGAGTTTTAGGCATCTATTAAGACCGTATCGTTTTTATTGTTAGATTTTTAATTTAATTACAGTTGAACTAAGTAAACATGAAGCCTAAAAAATAATTCTTGATGATAAACTGTGAACTGATGCCTTGAATACAATGTCTTTATAACACCTTGTTTCGTTCCGATTTCATAAAGTTCGTCATCTGTTTTTCGTAAGACTACAGCTAGTATATTGTGAATGGTACCCAATGGCACAGGGGAAAATTTTTCCAGAAGTTCTGAGCATTTTCTAAGTTTGCTGTGTTAAATTCTCTTTGGAACTGATGCCGTTCTGTTCAGATAAGGCGTTTTTCGCACATAAGGGACAAACAACTTTAGAACCACAGCCTTCTGCCAAATCATCTTCCGGAGCAGCACAAATCATATGAATAGGTCTGTTGCATTTTCTACACGAATGAGCACCTGTTGTCCCCTTGGTACATACACAGCACAAGAGTGGGGATCGTCTAACGGTTGACCATTTATTTCAGAAGGAAGATCTTCAACATTCGCAGGCTCATCAAAAACATTCGAACTTAGAATAGTCGTGTGTTCATCATTCGCACTTTTTGAAGCTTCATTACGGATCTCAAAACTGTCTATTACGGGGCTTTGATGATGTTGAGCCTCTCGAGGTTGATTTTGTGTACGAACTGGATCTATTATTAGGGATTCTGAAGCTATGGGAATACTTGGTGATGTCCAAATCACATTTTCTAGATCCTCTTCACTTTCCAGGTTGTAAGCATCATTGAAAGGCACAGATATACCAACTTTTATTCTAGATCCGAAAAGAGCTTCATAAGGTGTTCTTTTGATACCAGAATGGAACGCTCAATTCTTCATTAGTTGCACAAATCGCAGCGCATCACTCCAACGTTCACTATCATTATCCTGCATCCAAGTTTTCGATGTCCTGGTTTCCTCGTTCAACATTCCCCTGACTTTGGGAATGTCTAGGCTTGCCATGGACAATTTTTAAAGTCGGCCAGTATATTTTAAGATTTACTTACAATTTGGTTTGAAAATTCTCTGCCGTTGTCAGATTGTAGGATTGCTGGTGCACCAATCAGTGTGAAAATATTCAGTAATTTGTACGCTACTTCCTCCGCGCGTTTTGTTTTCAGTGCTCTTAATATCACTTCGTTAGATAATCCTGATAGACCATTACAAATTTATATTCCCTGTCTGGATGAGATGGATAGTCAATCATATCTACTTGACAGCGAGAATTAAATTCGGATGAAAGTATGGGCTTGACGACGATCCCTTTTTTTATTCTTTTTTGTTTTCAATATCGTGGCGAGTTATATTTTGTATGGTGCCGAAAGCTCCTTCAGCATTCGGTCTCGTCCTCCATGGCCGATACTCTGATGTGTATCGTGAAGTACTCCAAATAACTCACTATCAGCGACGTAGTACATAATATTGTTATTAGGAGCTTTCACAGGAAATATCAACTTATGTTTTTGAGCAACAGTTATAGAATCATAATGCTTCAATAATCAGTAATCCCGGGGAGACTTTTCGGCTGTTTTTGCAATATTTATTTCTTTCAACAATTGTTCATACCGTCGATCATCAATAAACGTGCAATTTTTAGTATTTACTGCTTCTCTTTTAGTTCGCAATTGCGAACAAAAACTTTCTTTCATCCGAGAGACTTGTTGATCGACCGCCATTTTTAAATAAATTCACTCACGAAACGGAACCAAAGTGAAGAAAAATGTTAGTAGTTATTTACGTAATAATGAGCTTATTACATGATGCGAATGTCATCTCACGTCGCACAATGTTTACTACCTGCTCGATCCGAATCTCGAGTGCTCGCTCACGTCTCCCCCTTCTCTGCTCTCGTCTTTTACACACATTACCTGCTGCACATTCGGTACTGTATAGAATACCTAGGTAAAGTATAAAATAAATAATATTTCACACATCACCTGAACGTTTTAGGTATTCTATACATTGCCTAGGTATTGTATAGAATACCGGATTATACAGATTGCCGGTAACATATCTATCTATAATATCGGTTTATAACGTTCCACGTGGTCTTCCGATGCCCAATCTCCATCCCTCTCTATCTTCTCACATATTTTTTTCTACTCCTCTTTCTAGTATTTTGTTGTCAATGCCCTCCTCTCAACTTATTTCTTTTACCACGAGGTTTCCATATTAACATTTGCTTCGGTAGTCTTCCTTCGTTCATACGTTGGACATGCCTATACCATTTTAGTTGTATTGTTTTTATATCGTCCATTAGTGTGTGTAAGATCTCCATTATTCCCCTTATTCTTTCATTTGTAACTCTTTCCCTTTTTGGTTTTCTTGCGGCCCGTCTCCAGTCGTCCTTTTCTGTATCTTACCCAATCTATCTTTAATTTGCCATACTTCAGAGCTATACGTTATTATATTTTTTATTATTGTATTGCATATTAATTTTTGTTATTTTTAGATATGTTCCTGTCTTTAATTGCTGCATCTAGCGTTCCATCACTTGTGATTTTTATACCTAAATATTTGTATTTGTCGCACCCTCTAATTGTTCATTTTCCAGAATCAGATTGATGCACATATATTCGGTTTTCTTCACTGTGACTTCTAATCCCCATTTTGTGTACTCCTCGATCAATTTGCGAGATATATACAGTAGTTCACCGTAATCTTGTGCCAGCACGATCTGATCATCCGCGAAGCATAACGTGTATATCATGTCGTTATTAAGTCCCATGTATCTGCATTTCTTTTTCCAAGTTTTTAGGGCTTGTTCTAAGTAAATTTAAAATAGTCTGGGAGATAGACAGCATCCTTGCTTAAGACCTTTATTTACGGTAAATCCTTTTGTGATCTTATTTCCGATTTTTATTTTTCTACTGCTATTTTTGTATAACTTCTTAACCGCATTTATTAGATTCACTTGGATATTTGGTTTGTCTAAACTTTCCCAAAGTTTAGTCAGCGATTTTGAAGAATTCGTAATGGCCGACGTGCAGTCTTCGGCAACGAATAAGAACGTAGGTGGCGCCGACGGGTCGGTGACCACTTCTCCATCGGCGGCGGGAACGAAAAAACCAACGTCGACCGCCGCGTCGCAGCAACAGAAAAAAAAGAAAGGCGGTTCGGCCGCCTCGTCGGCCAAGAAGAAATCGAACCATCCACGCACCTCCGAAATGGTTAACAGCGCGATAAAGAGTCTGAAGGAGAGAGGCGGTTCGTCGTTGCAGGCGATCAAGAAGTACCTCGCGTCGAACTACAAGATAGACGCCGAAAAAATGTCGCCGTTTATAAAAAAGTACATCAAGTCGTCAATGGCGTCCGGGGCGCTCGTTCAAACGAAAGGAAAAGGAGCGAGCGGTTCGTTCAAGATAGCGGCGGGCGGTTCGTCGGCCGGAGAAAATGCTTCTTCAAAATCCGCTTCGAAGACGGCGGCCAGCAAGAAAAAGAAGACTTCGCCGACGTCTACGGCCGCCAAACGAGCCAAGGCGTCGCCCAAGAACCCGTTGTCGATCGCCGCGAAAAAGGCGACCGCGCTCGTCGACAAGAAAGGTAAAAAAAAACCTTCGACTTCGAAAAAACAACAATCGATAGCGGCCGCTCCAGCCGCCGCCGCCGCGGCCGTCGACAAAAAACAACAATCGGCCACCGTGACCTCGAAACAGCAACCGAAGTCGCCGTCGAAAGCGAAAAAAACCAACAAAATGGTGGATGGTGGTGGGAAAAGAGGAACGTTCACGTAACGTTTTCGTTCGACGTGACCCGAGAAACAAACAAAAGGGGTGAAATTGATGGTATGATATCTTTTTTTTGTCTTGTCTTAGTTTTCTTATTATTTTCTAACTCTCTGTGCTTTTTCTTACCCTTGTATGTGTATTTATTTTTGTGCAACTTTTCTGCCAGGCTTCATTTTTCTTTTTACAAATCATTCTTCTTACTTCAGCTTGTGCTTCTTTATATATTATTTTATCTTCAATTCTTTTAGTGTTTAGGTATTTAGAATATTTTTGTCTTTTATAATCTATTTCTTTTTATATATCGTCATCCCACCAACGTTGTTTTCTATTTCGTCGGTATCGTCCCAGAGCTTCATTTGCTGCTGCATGTATACATTCCTTTATGTCCTCATAGTGTTCTTCTGTATTATTGAGATCTATTTTTTCGAGTTTGTTATTTAACCTATGTCTATATAGGTTATTGGTGCTTCCGTGATCTGAACTTAAATTATATTTTCTTTCGTCTATGTTTTCCTGTGCTGCATGATTTTCTTTGTTTTCTTGTATTATTTCATCTTCCTTTTAGTTTGGGAATGTTATTTCTTGAGGTTTTAAATTTGATTTTTGTCTAATTAATGTATAATCAATAATTGATTTTAGGTTTCTCATTGATTATATCCTCTCCGTGCTGCCCTACAATATTGTCATTATATTTTTTTCCTACCCTACTATTCATATTCATATTTACTGGGGCATCGTCATTTACGGCATATACTCCTATTATGGTTAGTTTGTGTCCGTATAGGCATAGGTTCATTTTTATAAATCTTTCTTTTATCGCTTCATATATTGTTATATGTCTTCGATTTTTTTTTAATCAAGATTGATAATTCTTGTTTGGCTCTACTAGTTTTTGGGAGTCCGCTCTAGAAATGATCGTATTCTCGTATATTTTCCGAATCTTGTCCTTTTTTCTTTGTTTCTGTGACCACTATTATATCTATGTTCAGGTTTGTACTTTCAGTTATCACTTCATTAATCTTTCTGGATAACTTTGTACGTTCCATGTTCCGAAATTTATTATTCTTTGTTTTAGCTTGGTTCGTCGTAATCTTCCCATTCTGTTCCAAGACGAATAATTGGGCTTTTTAACATTTAGTTTTTTTACGTGTCTCGAGGAGTTAGCCCGATGCCACAACATCCAACCTGCAGGGCCAGGAACCTTTCTGTTAGGGGTCCTACCCTTAGCCAAGTGGTTCCGGCTTTTTGGGCGAAAGTTCGCTCTCGCCCTTTTCCTTCTGAGATTTTGATAGCTGATATCGTGTTACTTCATGTTCTGTGAGATACAGCTGAAAACGTTAGTTCGGTACTAATGTTCCCCTCACCACTTATATTATCCTTTTCACCCAACCTCTTTCTCAAGCGGGCTTGGGACCGGCTGTGGCAGATATATAACTTTTTATAATTTACAGTTCTTTTTCAAATATCGAAGTCACAATTGTCGAAAGTTATTTTAGTTGCTTTGCCACTTAGAACTTCATCGTTGCACAGCATTGTATCATTACGAGTACTTATTATAAATGCAATTAAAACAATTTTTTCTTGCGGAAGATACTCGCTATCTGTGATCGGATTTACCACAAATTTTTAAAGTTAGTTGACATTTTCTTCGGGATCATGTTCACTTCGGCGCTCTGTATCTACAGTGTTAGTTAGTAAAATCGCACGAGCTTCAGTAATTGAATCGATAAATTCGACTTTTTTGTTTTCAAAAACTTGTTTATGTTCTATTTTTAGGGACAATATATTTTCTAATATCAAAAAGTACAAGCGTACATGAGCACTAAGATGTACATAGTACGTCTTATAGTTAACCTCCTTTTTGTTTGTTCTCCTTTTTTCATAAAATTAATTTTATTTAGGTGTAACAATCACAAAAACATTAATCTTAATTTAAATATTTTTTTAATTAATTATATCTGTTAAGTGATTGCGATCTAATGCGTCTGCAGTTAATTGCTTTATTTTCAGTTACAATAAATTTTAAGTCAAAACGGTACCTTAAAAGACGAATTTTTAAACGTTGCAAACGGGGAGACATTTCATCTAGTGGGTTTTTAACAATCTCAGGGAAAACTTTTGATCTGTTTCTACAATTACCTTTTTATAATAAAGTCCAATTAATACTCATACGAACACGCAGATGGTTATTAACGCGCCCGTCTGAGTGCACTAGTGCAATTTTGTTTTCAAATTTGGTTACACGGATCTTAGAATTGATGCATAGAAAATATGTAGAAGCGTTTATCAACTATTCGTTGGCGCTTGCGTTACGCTGAGATTTGCTCACTCTAACTTTAGCGTAACGTCAACGTCATTTTTATAAAGTAAGAACAGATTTAAGTTGGTGCTACTAAAAATACTATTGGCAACTCTGCAATTCTGTCAGTTATCTGACATCTAATCATAACCAAAAAAGTGGCAATTACAAACGTGCTGACCTAAAATCTAAAAAATGAATTACGAAGATAAAACTTGAAATACTTGTTACAATTATGTGTTTACGTTCAGTTCATGTTGATATTGGACGCGGATTGTACAACTGAAGAATTGGAAAGGCTTGAGAGATAAATACACAAAAAGGTGACTAATGGTCAAAGTCAGGAGGAGACTGAGGTCACTTGGGTGTTGTATCCAAACTTGTTCTTTCTAAAGAAATTTATCTCACAAAGAAATTAAGGGCATATCAAAAAACTAAACGTGACTTCACCTGCAAAATGTATCTGCTACATAATGTTCATTATATCCACACCAATCCAAGAAAAACTTGTAACTCCATAACTATGATTTTTGCGTTATCTTATACACCAAGTCATAACCTTTACATTTCAGAATCCCCATAACTCCAAATAATGCGTACAGTAATGCAGAACATTGGCAGACAACCTGGTTTTAAACTACAAAGTTACCGTCATTTCACAATAATAACTGGCCATGCCTAATAAATAAGTATTTTAGATGTCGGGGTTGGCAACAGTGTGTGCCGGTTTTATCAATTACGAAATGTCAATGTTCTGAATTAATTAAAAATCTTTTAAATTATTATTGTCTTATTATTGAGAAAACACAACATGGCGTTTGAGGATCACTGCAGCACCAAGAAAAATATTGTCTTTGAGCGTTTCAAATTTTACAGTCGAGTTCAACAAGAAACTAAAGGTTTTGATCAGTTCTTAACGGATATCAAGAAATTGTCGAAGCCCTGCGAATTTGATGCTTTATGTGAAGAGATGATTCGTGATAGATCTGTTTTAGGAATTTATGACAAGGCCATACAGGAAATATTGTTTTGTGTGGAAGATCTTGACCTGTCAAGAGCTGTAAATGTATGTCGAGCTGCTAAAATTTCCAAATCATAGGCTAGAAATTTGCAAGGATTCCCAGCTGAAGTAGAGGCTATCAAGGAGAAGTCAGTTCCAAAATCTGGTGGTGCTGGTAAGAAATTACTGAAAAATGAGAGGCAATTTGGTGGAAAAATTTCAATGCAGAAGATGTCAAACTTTGCATGGAGTACGTGAATGTCCTGCTTTTGGGAAAAAGTGCCGTAAGTGTGGACAATTAAATCATTTTGCAATTTCGTGTAAGGTAAAGAATGTGAAAGTGCTTCAGGGACATGATCAGCCAATGGTAGAAAATTCTGACAAATCTGACTTTGCAATCAACATCATTGGTGTAAGTAATCGGAACAATAAAGTACTATCGATTAACTCGTGGTTTCAAACTGTAAATGTTGGTGATAACCGTATGCCTATTAAATTTAAATTAGACACAGGTGCTGATGTAAACGTACTGTCACGTAAAATGCTGAGTGAAGTTGGCGTTTGAGAGCCGCAGCTGCGAGATACACAAATAATGTTGGAGGCATTTGGTGGTAGTGTTTTAAAGTCCCTAGGTGTCGTTCCACTTGAAGTGCAGTATAACGAATTTGAATTTATCGATAATTTTATAATTGTGGATAAAGTTGTTTCTCCTTTATTAGGCCTTGAATCATGTTCAAAGTTAAGGCTCATTGTACGCAAGAAAAATGTTGATGTCTTGGTTAAGTTTAGCACTAAGGATGAATTCATTAAGAACAATTCAGAATTATTTGAAGGTCTGGTAAGTTTAGGGATAAGTATGAAATTCAATTAAATGATAAGGCCGTGCGGGCTAAATATGGCACCAGAATATTTTCAAGCAGTAAATCAGAAACATTTTGGAGACCTTAAGGGTGTGCAAGTGTACATTGATGACCTGTTGATAGCTGCAGATTCTTCTGAGGAACATTATCAAATTTGAAATGCTGTTATGAAAAGAGCTATTGTAAATGGAGTTAAATTTAATCTTAACAAAGTTCAGTTTAAGCAGCACTCTGTTAATTATTTTGGTCATGTCTTTTCAGCAGATGGAATGTCAATTGACGCTAATAGAATTGCAGCAATTAGGGGAATAAAATACCCTCAAAACTTAAAAGAGTATTTTAGGGATGATAAATTTTTTGCGACAGTTTATACCAAGCCTAGCTGAGATAACTGCCCCATTACGCGAGTTATTAAAATCTAAAGTCGAGTTTAAATGGTTATCTGCATACTAAGTTGTGTTAGATACAATTAAAAACATAATTTCAAATGCTCCAATGTTAGCTAACTTTGACGCATTTAAATCTTCTGGCAATTTTTTTTCTGTAAAAAAGTTCCATAATTTCATTTATGGTCGTGAGGTAAATGTCAACACGGATCATAAACCTTTGGTTACATTAATCAATAAAAAGGTTGGTGACAGCCTCATCACGCCTACAAAGAATGAGAATAAAGTTACTTAAATATAACTTATCATTAAACTATGTACCGGGAAAATATATGTTTATTGCTGACTTGCTTTCGCGATCTTATTTGAATGAGCATGAGAGTGAAGGTGATGACTATTGAATCTCAGAATCTGTTCATACTTTAAGTAAAAATCTAAATATATCAGATGCTAAGAGGTTGGAGTTTCAACATGCTACAGCCAATTATCCAGTCTTGTCAAAAGTGATGTTATACATTTTTAATGGTTGCCCAAAAAACTGTGAACGCATGTACGGCTTAATCAATTATTTCTATAAATTCCAAGCAGAACTTTCTCTTGCAGTAGTTCCAGATAAACTCCGATCCTATATTTTACGTCTTTTACACGAACCTCATTTTGGTATGGTTAAGACAAAGCAACGTGCTAGACAAATTGTGTTTTGGCCTGGCATGTCGAGTGATATCCAAAATATAATTTCAAACTGTTATGTTTGTCAGCGTTATCAAAACTCCAAACAAAATAATGTTATAATTCCTCATGAAATACCAAATATACCTTTTCATAAAGTAGCTTGCGATATAATCGACTATGCTGGAAGTAGCTATCTCATTGTACAGGATTATTTTACTAAATGGCTTGAGATAATTTTAGTAAAAAACAAAACTTCATCTGAGATCATTAGACATCTTAAAATACTGTTTGCAACATTTGGTATTCCAAAGATGGTTATTTGTGATAATATGCCATTTTCATAGTATGAATGCAACAATTTCTCCAAAGATTGGAATTTTACAATTTCTACGAGTTCTCCTAAATATCTACGTAGTAATGGCCAGGCGGAACGAGCGGTTCAAACTGCTAAGCAAATGTTTAAGAAATGTTCTCATAGTAATACTGATATCTACCTGGCATTGCTGGAATTTAGGTATACTCCTGTTTTGGGTATTGGTATATCGCCGACCCAAATGTTAATGAATAGACTAACTAGAACTAAACTTCCAATTCACACCGAACTGTTAAAGCCGGTATTTCCTAAAAATGTTCATAATAAACTAAACAGGAATATTTCAAACGTAATCACGACAAAAGTGCGAACAATTTTACTCAAAATTTAAAACCAGGCGATAATGTACTGATTAAAGACAATTTTTGGGAAAAGTGGAAAGTAGTTGATAAACACTGTACTCCTAGATCTTTCAATGTAATCAATAATAAGGGTAATGTTATTAGAAAAAAATTTAGTAAGCTAAAACCGACCAATAGAAAATTTGAAATTGATAATTCAAGTGATCCAGATGATTATGATCAAGCTCAGATCAATCAATGTTCTTCTGATGACACTACTGATAGTAATAGTAATTTGATTCATAATAATCATAACAATGATAATCATAGAATCACACACAGTGGCCGTGTTCTTAAATTACCTACTAGATTTAAGGATTTTGTAATATAAATGTTTGTAATGTTTCATGTTCATTTTTAAGAAAGGTAGATGTCGGGGTTGGCAACAGTGTGTGCCGGTTTTGTCAGTTACGAAATGTCAATGTTCTGAATTAATTAAAAATCTTTTAAATTATTATTGTTTTATTGTTGAGAAGACACAACATTGGATATTTCTGTAATGTGAAGCCTACATCTGAAAAGGCAACAGATGTAGTGATGAAGGAAGAAGATTCGATGGACGTTCCATCAATCTTTCTTTTTTAATCGCAATGATTTCTTTTTCTGGAATGTCACGAGCTTCATCCACACAGTTTAGTGATACACCAAAAGGCCAATTGGCTCATCCACAAAATTCATTACCGTACAAGGCAATAGTAAATATAAGAGGACAAGTGACACAGACTCGGATAGTGTCTTTTATTTAAATACTGAGATGAGAAAAATGTCAAAAAAAGAACAAGAAATATTTAAAACAAAGTCTATTACAGTTTATTATAAATGTATTATAAATGTATCAGACTCCGACTTCACTTTTGATTTTCCATTTTTCCTTCTTTATTTAAATATCGAACCAGCTCGTCTCGTAACACATATAAACTGTGACGTGTATTTGTAGGGCGAAGTTGTAATGGTTGCAGTTGTGGGACTTCTTGTCTCCACTATCCATTCTTTTTTTCAGTATGGTCCTTATAACCAGGAGAGTGTTTTGAAATAAAATTACAAAGAAAATTATGTAAGCAGACACGTGTTTTTGTAATTGAGTTCACTAATTTAACATCTGCATTGATATGCTGATACAAAGTTTGGTATCGCTCCACATCACTCCACCGAAAGCTCCAACTAAAAGATTGATTTTACCTAGCAACATATTGCCTGTACCAAAGATAAGCAGCAAAATTGATAAATATTAAAACTAGAGTGGGTAAGTGCGTTGTATTTACTAGTACATCTATAAAGCGAACTGGTAGAAAGTATAAAAAACAAAACAATTATTCCTAAAACAACAAAAATAAAAGTTTTGAGCGAACTAAATCTGGTATTTAACAAAAAGGAAAATACAAACAAAAAAGATAATAAAAATAAAATAACCAAGAAATAGACTGCAAAACGACTCATCGTCTGATTCAGATATCGAGGTGTATTTTCAAGAATCAGACGATTCTGATTCGAATGATATTCAAGCAGAATGTTTTATCAACTTATATTTATGGATAATAGAAGTGGAGGTGTCAAGGATTTTGGAGTGGGCCCATGTCAAGTGTGCCGGAAATGACACGCCTAACTACATTTATGACTTTTATAAAACCTCTTCTCTATGTTTCTAAAAGTTTATACTAATAATTTGCTTAAGTCATAATATATTTTAATTTCTCGTTGTTTTTGAAAAAAAATCTATTAGACAAGTTTTTCACTTAGTGTTAATTAAAATCTGTACACTATATTTAAGTTTTAATAACTTGTTTATTACTCTATGGTTTTTTCTTATATATAAAATTAAAAAGTTTTAAATACGTTTTTCTTTTCTTTAGTTTTTTTGTACTATACACCTAGTAATTTTTATAGGTACCCCATATACCCATCATACCCATCATACCAGGACCGTATATTAGCCTATTATGGGGTGGGCACAGGATTTTTAAATTATTTTTTTATACAAAAATTTTATTAAGTCATTTTAATCTGAAAAATAAACAAAAGTAAATTTAAAAAAAATAGTAAAAATAGAAATTATATCTCATAATAGGCGACTTTTTTGTTCTAGTGGTTTATCCTATTGTGCAAAAGACTATTGATCGATCGTCTTTATCAGCAGAAAAACCATCGCCAAAAAAAATATTATATGTATGAATCATATTCAAATGTTGTCATTTATGATTCATGGTTTTTGAAATTGTTTACTGTCTGATTACATTTTTACTTTTTAAGTCAGCATACGCTAGCGTACACTGCAAATGCTTTCATTGCACCTTTAAAATGCACAGTTTAACTGCCTTTTTGTTGCACTACCAGCGTTTTATTCTTATATTAATAAAAATATTTATCGATGTTAAACTTGTTTTGATTTTTCGATTAGTCTATACTGGTTTCTTGTTATTGCTCTTAAAATACACATTCCGAAGTAACAACTTGTATTGAATTGCAAATGCATTTATCTTATATAACAATATGCATGATAATTAGAAAATTGTATTGAATATAAAATTTTACAGTTAAGTTAGAACGAAGGACATTGGATAGATTTTTTGCAAGAGAAACGCTCACGAAATTGAGGTAATACATTAAAAGATTTGTAATAGTAGGGCAGGTCAAGGTCGGCCAGTACAACCATGAGTAGGAGCTGTCATTGACATACTATAATATACTTGCATTGTAATAACAAATTCTAAGGTTATCGTAATGGTAATTTTTTGTTATTGCATAGCGACTGTTTGTTTTTGAAATACACGTTAAGGCTGCGACATGGAAAAAGAAAACAATTAGTTGAAGTCAAAAAAATTTACATTAAACTCACTTGCTTTCAACTGATACCAGTTTTGTATGTAACGAAAAGATCATAAATAGATATCAGGTTTATTTCAAGTGTGCGGTAGTGCACAAGTAGGAATGTAAACCGCAAGGGTCGCAGAACCTGTACTTGTTCCGTTTTTGTCTTTCTAGTATATCTTGTCGTCAACTTATTAGTTGTGTGTAATTACATATTAGAATTTTACACCTACTTTGAATGCATTTTACACTGCGCTTAATCGCATTATTGTCATTATAGGTACAACTATGTATTACGTAATTATTTATTCTTCGATTCTACAATTTATCGATGAACTACTCTCTTTAACAAAAATTATACAAATTGTGTTATGAATATTTAAAGAGAAATTTGGTAAAATGAGGTTACTCAATTTACTGTCATTGTTAATACTTTTCGACAGCCTAATTGTCTAATAATAACGCTTGTTGTGTAGAAAAATATTTCTCATATAAATTTTAGTTTATTGTCTTTCTATTAAACGATGTTTATATAACAATGAACGTTACATTATATTTTTAACACAATTCACATATCGTTTTGATAATTAATCATATCACAATTGTTATTAATCTTATAGTTTAGTTGGTGCAGTATTTTTCTTTGTAAGATAAGTTTCGGTACATTTATTTAGTACGTAATAAATGTATTGAACGAATACTTCGACGCCGAATTGAAAATTAAAATTGCACATTTGAAAGTAATTTTCGTACTTGGCAAACATAACCGAGGATCTGCAGTATTAATTCTGATCTAATTTCCTATACTAAAATTCATATATGTATACTTGTTCTTGGAACGAAGGACGTGTCACAATTTTTTTTTAAATTATATAACATCTTACTAGGTTTTTTCTGATGTGGTAAAATCACTTTGAAAAGTTAGAAAATTGTCTGTTTGAAAAAGGAAAAGTGTACAAAAAGCATTTATTTAATTAAAAGAGACTCACTTTACTTGTAATTCTTTGTATGTGAAAGTCGGTTAATACTAAAGATCTATCCAAAATAATCTTGCGCAAAATATATTTCAATTAATATTATTTGGACAGTTTGATAACGGCTTCTTGTTGCCTAATAGGTACATCGAAATAATTTGCTTACATTTCTTAACGCGAACACATTTACAAAACAAACTAGATCTGACTTGAGCATCACGGTTACAACATTTGATTTTGCTTAATGTTTGTTGTGTAATGTTCAAATCTAGCAAAAGGTTTTTTTTCCACATCAACTGTTTACATTCAGTTCTTGTTTCATCTCGCGTGTGCATGTGTATGACTCGATTTAAAAAAACGCCAATTTTTAGTTTTCGTACATTTAGTTTTTTGTAGTCTGGAATCACTTAAAATTTAATTTTATTATAAAATATGAATGAATCAGGTCTAATCAACACGGTTGTACAACAAATTTCTATCGTCTCATTTGATGGTAACAAGATTTGCTTTAAATACTCTTTCATGAAAAACCGATGTCGCAAAAATAAAATGGTATAATTTTAACAAATTATTTAATTATAGGTTGTCATAGTACAAATACATATTAGGATATTATTATACAAGTTTAATAAGAGGGCTTATTGTAGTAGCATCAAGTCACTTTGGAGCACGACGAGCGCAGCGAGGAGTGCTCCAATGGAACGAGTGCTACAATTCCTCTTATTAAACGTGTGTAATATATTATTTTTTCTACTTTGCATTTAAAAACATGAAATTCGTTGTAGTGATCTGTCCTTTTGACATGTAGGGACTTTTAATAAATATAGTATGTAACAAATCTAAAAATTTAACTGCTTTTGTTTTAAACCAGTTTAAATAAAATTCTTTAAAACTAATTTAACTTACAAACAAAGCTTAAAAATTAGTTCAAAACATGGAACAGCAAGAAAATATTTCGTGTCAGCCTTTAGAAATTACAGCAGCAGCTGCTGATACAACTCTATTCTTTTCAGGAATCTATACTTCACCGTACCCGACAACACAACCAGCAACACACTTTTTGTCAAACTTCTTCCAATGCTGCTTTGCAATATGTAGAAATCACTTGGTCCCAAATATTTGCAAGTGATCCAAATTGCTTACCTCTTTGTTGTACCACAGATCATGTGGTACAACAAATCGCACAGGACCAACGCTTTCACTGGCGTTGGTCCTGTGCGATTTAATGTATACGCAGCTCTGTTTACTGCCTCTGCCTATAGTTTAACAGGAAGATTTTTACTATAAAGATTATGTTGTCATTAAACCACTTTAAAGTGATATGTACATGTTTGTATTGACTTCCTACCACGCTATAATTTTTTTGTAATTTCTCTCCTCGATTTCATTAAGTTATAACCGAAATATGGCAAATTGAGCTTATGTTGTCATGTCGATTAAACCCTAGTAAATCAGTAAAAATCATTAATGTTAGAAAGTTTTATTATTTGAATAAATTGTTAGGAAGAATTATCTCTAAGAGAAACTGTAAAAATAATTCGAATAATTTACATACGTAAAAAATTAATTAAGAAAAACTGTTAAAAATGGTGGATACACCTACTTCCGGTTTCTTCTTTATAGAACTGAGGGAATAAGAAAAGCCAGACCCATACCAACTTTCAAGTTAAGAGGACTTTTGCTTCAAAAGTTATCGTGGATACATCGTTACACACACACACACAGATACCTTAATTTTTTTTTGTTAAAAATACATTTTTTTGATCCAGGAGACCTTGAAACCTAAAATCTTGCAAAAAAATGTTTGCAAAAAAATTGGGATCGCTATACTATCCTTATTCTTAGGAAAGTAAAAATCGATAAAACCATGGGATCATAAAACCAAACAAATGCACTTACATTTAAGCGTCAACAAGTTTCACTTGTTTTATGAGTAATTATAAAACTATAAAAAGAGTAATAGTAAACAGGATTTTATTTTTATGATTATAAGCGACTTTCGGCTTAGACCGCGTCGTAGTTAAATACCTAGACTTAGGCTTAGTCCTAGTCTCTCCTTGAAAGCCAAAACAAGAAGTAGAACTTGGCCTTTGCCGTATTGTCGTTCGTGAACCCAAACAAACTGACGTTTCGCAAGACATTGCAGCTTGCATCTTCAGAGTGGTAATTGTCACTGAAAGAAAAAGTGTAAGTAAGTTTATCAATAGCGATTAGCGTAATTAACAGACCTTATTTTTCCGTTACAGCTTGACTGACATCGTTATTACTCCGAGCAAGTGTTTGTGTCCTTTCCAAGAAGGTTGATCTTTGTCTTAGAGGATATAATACTGGTAGCCAAGATTGGCTGAGTCTTAAACCGTGTTTTGTGTTTATATTACATGGATGTTTTTCCACAGCTTTGCGGATTAGTCTGGGAAAGTAGAAAAGAGTTCTAGCCATCACTTTAGTTTGGTCAAAGTTTAGCTTGTGTCCTTGGTTCCACACGTGTTCTGTCACTGCTGATTTTGTAACTCTGCGGAGTTTGCAGTCAGCCATATGTTGTTTTACTCTAACTTCAATAGAGCGTTCCGTCTGTTCTATATAACTTGATCCACAGGAACAAGGAATTTTGTAAACTCCGACATGGTTTAGAACCCTTTGTCTTTAGCAGATGTAAACCAAGTGTTCAGGGTATCCTTAGTCGTAAAGACAGTTTTCATAATATGTTTCTTTAGCACCCTGCTTATTTTGTCTGTCTAACCCATACAGTATGGTTAATAAGCGGTGCTAGTAGGAGGTGATAAGTCTTCTTTGACTATTGGATTTATTGCTTTTTTCCATTCGTTTTGAATCTCTTTAAACCCGTATCAATTTTGTTGTAGGGAGTCTGACAGTGTTTCCTTTTCCTTTTGTAGATTTTCATTATCTGACACATGTATAGCTCTTTTAGCGAAAGTATGCAAAACAGTATTCTTCTGTACTGGATGGTGGTGAGATTTGGCGTTTAAGTATCTATTAGTGTGTGTTTTCATATTATAAACGGAATGCCCCAATTTTCCGTTATTTTCTTTATCGCCAGTACATCAAGAAAGGCTAGACTGCTGTTAGGTTCTAACTCCATATTAAATTTAATGCTATTATGTGCAGAGTTTAGATGTTTAAAGAACTGATTTAGTATATCTTTGCTATGAGGCCATACAACAAACGTATAATCAACATATCTGAACCAACATTTTGGTTTTAACTCAAATTTTTCATAATTTCAAAATACTTCATGTAAACATTGGCTATAACTAGAGAGAGCGGTGAACCCATGGCGCTCCTTCTACTTGTTTAAACAAGTTATCGTTATAACTGAAATAAGCGTTTTTAAGACAAAGTTCGATGAGCAGAACTTCTCCTTCAGTAATTCTCTTCTTGAGCAAAAGCAACACTTTATCGACCGGGACTTTAGTAAAAAGAGATACCACGTCAAAGCTGACTAGGATATCTTTCTTTGTTATACGCAAGTTCTTAATTTTCTCTACAAAGTCTGTAGAATCTTTAATGTGAGTTTCTGTATTCCTTGTCAACTGCAAGAGTTTTGCAGTTAGATAACGAGCTAACGATTCCTCACTATCGGTCGAAGGGGAACTCCTTCCTTCTATATCTTGAGAAGACCATAGATTCGTGGCATAACTGGATTTTTGACAATCAAAGTTTGTTTTTTGTTAATAACTATAGTAGTGAAGTTTTTGATGGCGGAGTTTACCTTAGTTAAGGAGTTTAAAGGAATTCTCTGTAAACGTATGTAGCAATTTTCTGAGAGTAAAATCTTCATTCTATCATTGTAATCTTGTATGTTCGTAACGACTGTAGCGTTTCCTTTATCTGCTCTCAATACTAAAATATCCTTATTCTCACGTAACCGCTTAGCTGCTTCTCTCTCATGTCTGTTAATATTAAAGCGTGGTGGTTTTGCTTTTCTTACAATGTTGCAAACATCTTGTAGAACAGTTTCAGAGATCTCCTTAAGCAGAGTGCGTATTGCAGTTTCTACTCCACATACTAAATCTTCTATCGGAGTTACCTTAGGCGTAACGGGGTAGTTAAAACCCTATTTTAACAAGAATGTGGTCTGTGCATCCAAAACCGTGTCATTTGCACTTTTTCCTTTAGTGACATTTACCAATCTGAAGATGCAAGCTGCAATGTCTGGCGAAACGTCAGTTTGTTTGGGTTCACGAACGACAATACTGCAAAGGCCAAGTTCTACTTCTTGTTTTGGCTCTCATGGAGAGACTAGGACCAAGCCTATGTCAGGGTGTTGAACTACGACGCGGTCTAAGCCGGAAGTCGCTTATAATCATAAGCATAACAACCCCGAAAGCTTAAGATTTTAAAGGATTTTATTTATTTAAAGAAAACACTAAATTACAGAAAAACTAAAAAATCATCAGATGTTCAAACAAACCACCATTTACTGCTAAACGATGTCCCAAAATTTGTTAATTGATATAGTGATATTTGTTGAAAAAACTGTTATAGAAAATTCGCGCACATCTCGGCTGTTGTGTGCGGTGACAATTATCCATCTGGAACAAAATTTTAATATCTTTTTGGTCCTGGTTTGTACAATATTGTGTGGATTGTCGCTTGGCTACACTACAATTTTGAACGTTTGGTTCATTATGCAGTGTAAACGTCCATTCATCCGTAAACAAAATATTTCTTTAAAATCCTTATCTGCGTTACATTTTTTAATCACTTGGAGAAAAAAGGTGTTGTCATTTTTCTTGTTTTGGTGCAAGTTCTAATAGTAATTATATGCTGCGTTTTCCAAGTTTTCTTCTAAGTGCGCACCACTAGGCACAATACTTTTTACTTATACTTTCTTAACGTTGATTTTTAAACATGTTTAAGTGCCGGACAACACTATTACGAACCTAGAGAATTACATCTACAGGGCTTGTTACAGATCGATGCCTATTAAAAGCAACACTACAAGGGCAAGCGGCACAAGTATTAGTAGAACGTGAAGATTAGGAAACTTTGGAGTGCTTGTAAATAATCCAGAAGGATTCTGTTTCGAGTTAACAAGAAACACTGGCTTTGCTTATGGTTGTTACTGGCAAACTCAGCAGGCCTAGAACAATTTTTATTCCAGATCAGGAAGCTGACATTATCACATCGCTGTTCCCTAACTAACGAGATGTAGAGTTTGATCGGATGGCCTCTACCAATGTCATGGACATACTCTGCCCCTACGTACTGCTGAAGTAGCTTTAGCAATTAAGCATATGAAACTGAAGAAATTTCCGGGGCTCGAGAAGATACCAGTCGAGGTGATAAAGATCCTTGGTAACAAGTACTTAAGTACTTTTATAAGTTTTTTAACCAGTTATGGTTAACGGGCAGTTTTTTATAAGAATGGAAAATTCCTACGAATCTGTCTTTTAAACTCAACCAGTAAAGTTTTTAAAAAAAATGTTTCTAACAGAATAAATACCTCTATTAGCGTGTCCCCTAATCAATTTGGTTTTACGCGAAAGAAATCTACAGTTAATGCTATCAATAGTGTGTGGGAAATTGCATTTAATGAAAAAAATAAAACGCCTTGGGTTAGAAATCTTGTAGGCCATATAACTATAGCTATTGAACTTGCTTTTAATTCGGTTAGATGGTCGTATATTGTAAATAGCATTAAAGCACACAACTTAACTAACAATATTATTAACTTAGTTAAAAACTATTTAAGAAATAGACAAGTTATTTTAACAACGGCGTTACATACTAGCTTAGTATGGGCGTTCCACAAGGATCGGTCCTGGTTTTCGATGAGGTGCTAAGTAAAACGGAATCGTGCATACTTAGTGGAGGAAGAAATGGGAGGACATTGTTCTTTACTACGACGGTCATGACTTTTTTCCAAAGGAACAAATATAATAAATATGCATTTTGTTAGATAGCAAACTGACTTTCGGTTCACAACTGAAAGCCGCCTGGAGCAAGACAAACACCTATATCAGTCAACTGGCCAGAATGCTACCAAGAACGGTGGGGATTGTGGACTTCCAACTTCCGAATCGCGTTGGTTGCTGAGCCAATTTTTCTATATTCTTTACAGGTTTGGGGTCTCGTTGCGCTGAAGAAGACCACATATAAAAACCTTATTACGAAATCGATAGAAAGCTTCTGTTGCTGCGATCTACGGCATATAGAACGGTCAGGACCGAAGCGTTGGTTGTTAATTTGCAGATCCATTCCACTGATTTTAAAAAGAGCGGCAAATTTTGGCGCTATGCATAAAGACGATGTCTTAATACGCAAAAAGTACTTAGATGTCTCTCAGTGCAATTGGAACAATATCAATGAGTCAATAGTGGAGATGTGTGTAATTTTGGTGTCAACTGTTAGTTTTTACTTGTTCTGGTAACTTATTGTGTTGACATGGCTTTTTAGTTTTTAGTAATTTTGTTTGTTTGCGTTTCTTCTGTTTCTTTGTTGCATTTTATACGATTCTGATCTTTAATTTTGTTTTGTGCATTTTTACAGTTGTTTTATGTTTTGGGGTCCTTTTGTTTTTAAAGTTTTCTGTTTGTTTGAACTGTTTCAACCTGTTTTCTGGGTTATTAAAATTTTTTGTTCTGTTTTTGTACATGTGATCGTACCTCTAATGATCAGTGTGAAGAATTCTTTGTGTTTTGTATTACATTTTACTGTCTTGTTTTGTATATTACTTTTTCAATATATGTATTAGAAAAACTTTATAACATAAAGTTAAAGGCGGAAAAAAAGTGTTTAAGTGAATACAATTTTTTGATGGGATTAACAATTTACTAAATAAGAAGATATGGCTGTATGTTTGAAAATCAACAAATGTTTCAAAATTTTTCGAAGTTGTTTTTGAATGTTTTTTTTAAGAAACGAATTACCTATCCAACAATGCATAACAGATCTTTAAAATATAATAGTCAGCTCTGACTTGACCAACTTAGTTTTAACAAACTAATCATATAAAAACAATTATATGCAACTCAGCTTTATCAATGCGTTGAAACTTTGCAATTACAATCATCATACCTATTTCAGTAATTTAATAACGCAAGAACAGTTTCCATAAATGATAATAATTAAGTTACATCTTTATTTCCATTGCATGATGATTGATTCGCAAAAGTATTTCTTTATGACAGCACAAATTAGAAGTTTAAGATAAATTGTATTGACTTGAAATTTAGAAATATTTAAAATTAATCGTTTTTTAAAGAATGCGCATAAACTAATTTAGTAATGATTACGTCGCCGTCGTTTAAAAATGTAACTGCATGTAACGATTTGTCAAAGCCAGAAGACATATTTTTGTTGATATATTTGACAAGCGATAATGTACGTGTATTATTTCAAGTCGGCTGTAATCCGTGGTTAGTTGGTTGTTAGTCGCTAATGATCCGCTCTAAACACTCACTGAATGCCACTTGCTAATTGGCTGATTATACTAAACATACAAACGCATGGAAAACTCAACTTTTAGTGTTGTTCAAACCGTTGTAATTCATATTATTTGTTTAATCACATATTACCGTTATTGGATATAATTACTTTGGTAATTCTATTATCTGAACTTTCTTTAGTTATAATTTGTAATTAAACTTTTTTAAGTAAGTACACATTCCCAAGAAGTTACTTTTTATTGAAACTCTTTAAAAAGTTCTTTTAAAATGATTACATTTACTACAATATAAGCAATTACTTATTCTTTGGACTATACACAGATATATTTATATGATAGTAACGAACCACCTGTACCAGGTGATAATATAAACATACAGAATATACACAAAGTTTCAAAACAATACTATAACCGACCCTAACGTCCCTATTTACAATTGAATTAGTTCCATATATTTAAACAATAAAGTTTTGAAATTATATTATTCAAAAATGTTAACAGGAAAACACTCGTCATTACTGTAAAAATTAAGTAATAATTTAATATTTCTAACCTACTTTTTGATATAATTAATCTGCCTGTTGATTGCCGAATGTTTGTCATATCACACGTCTTTTATAAGAAAAGTTGCGGTTCTATTTTCACACATGATTTGGTCATTAAAATTTAAGTCTTATCACTTCAAGAATATTATATCATGAATGTCGGTTAACTTGAAATGATTTTGTAAATTTTAACATACTAAAAAACTGTTTATTATTAAGAATACTTACAGTTTTTGCCGATCATAAATATTTTATACATCTGTGTGATATTGAAGAAAAAATATCTAACCTACTTTATGATTTTAGTGTTGCAATCAAATTTTTGGTATTCGCAATAAAACAAACAGAATGATGGATTTTCTTCTCTATCGATTGCATACATGTTTACTATATTTTTAAATTATATTCCTTACTATATTCCTGTCTAATTTTCATTTTTTTCAAACTACTTTTACATTTAATTAAGTTTGACTATTATCTTTTTCATACATACGATTTTTTATCAATAGTAAAAATCTTGAATAAATCGTAATATGAGACAATCAAGTATAATATTTTACACGCTATGCGAGGAAGTTTAACCAAATCTTTGTTGGATGAATAAAATATACTACAATTAACAGCATCTTTAAGTAAAGTAAAATAAGCATTTTTTAATATCAAGCAGCTTAAAGCTGTGACCAGTAGTGTCTATTGTAGATAAACTCAGTTTCAAATGTAATGTTTCTGACCAACTTGAATAAAATTTGCTTATGTCACCAATACGCTTCTCTAATCAGACATTTATATAACTTACAGATTAACGAAATTATCAGTTCTGTTGAAGAAGAAGTTCAAGAATTTGGTTCTCGTCTTTTTAGTAAACTAAATTTAAAAATAAGTAATTTAAGAAAAAATAAATTAAAAAGTACAAAATTTCTTTAACTTGTCCTTAAGGTAAAGCTATTAGATGAATTTAAAATTGATTTAGAATATACTTTACATAAGATAGCTAATATTTCGTACACTCATCACTTTAGAGCAGAGGTTCCCAAACTTTTTTGTGTCGTAGATTCCTTGCCATGTTTTCCGGTTTTCGGTAGACCCCCTACTTACCTGATATTGATTTTTTGTAAATTTCTAACTGTAGTGAAGTTTAGTGTTCAAAACTTAAAGTAAAAACACATGTTAAGTTTTATACATTTATTAATTGAATTTAAATTAAAACTACTCAAAATAAAATTTTGTATCTATTATATAAAATATACCTAACATAAAATAAACTAAAAATAAAAGTAAGCAATACGTAAATGTTTTTAGTGAGAAGGATAAACCTGATGCTTTAATAATAAATTATCAACATTTGGCGTCAATTTTGTAAAGTTTAATCTTAGATCTCCTCGGCTAATGATGTCCAATCTGTTTCTTTTTTTCGTTAGGAGATTGGTAACAGCGCTGAAACCCCTTTCCACTAGGTATGACGATGGAAAGGAAATTAAAAATTTCCTCGCTATATTCCATAATATGGGTTAACGGGTATGTTGTTTTGCAGCCAGAATTGCTGATATACGTTTTTAAACTAAACCTTAAGTTCTTTGTTTGTACTTAGTTCAGTCAGTTCCTCTTGTATTATGACATTCGTTTCTTCTATGTCACCATATGGGTTAATCATCCACGGTGGTATTACCATAGTCAAAACATCCTCAAACCTAGTTTCAAAATCTGAATAGAGGGCATTTAAATGTTGAACGTAGGTTGAAACGTCGTTTTCCTGGCAGTTTGTCTGTGACAAATTGGGGAACTGGGAAAATTCGCCCCGTCCAATATTTTGCTTCATTAGTCTAACTCTGGCAAGAAACGCTGATAAGATGGACTTTGTTTTAATCAAATTTAGACTGTCGTCTTGTAACTGAAAATTAACTATATTAAATTTTGTAAACAAATCTGTTAAAATTTTATCTTTAGTATCCAGAAATTCTAAAATAGCCTCAAAAAGTGCAAAAAATCTTTTCAAACATAAGCCTGTCGACGGCCAGCGTACTTCAGTGTGAAAGAGTAATTGATGAAAGTGTTCGTCATTTTCTTCACACAACTGCGCAAATAACGGCGTATTCAACGCGTTGCTTCGGATTCGGTTTGCTGCATCAATGACTAATTGAAGAGATTTATGCAATCTAACACTCAAATTTTTAGCAACTAAATGTTGTCGATGGATGACGCAATGTATTGCTAACACCCCTGACACATTTTGTTTTAAATAGCTTATAAATCCACGATAACGTCCAACCATGCATGGCAGGTTGCTTTTTCAATGAAGTAATCCTTCAAAACATGAAATATTGATTCACTTTTAGTGTCGGTTGTCAAAGTTCTTGCGAAGAGCAGTTCTTTGTAGATTTCTTCATTCATAATAAAACGAACATATGCCAAAAATAATGCTGCATTACCAGGTAAAGTTGACTCGTCCAGTTGTATAGAGAAATGGGTCGTTTGCAGATAATTACACAAGAAGGTTTCAATATCAGAACTCATTTCATCAATACGTCTTTCAACTGTATTGTTGCTTAAAGGAATTCTTTTAATGATATTAGACGCAGGTTTGTGTAAAACAGTTTTTAAAACTTCTTCAACGGCTGGAAAAATTAACTTCTCTCCGATAGTATGCGGTTTTCTGGATTTTGCTATAAGTAGCGAGATATTGTAAAACGCCCGCAAACATTCATCGTTTTTTTGTGACGTCGAACATTCTGTCCAGCGTGGGTCTCTTCTGAAGTTTATGTTTGAGTGTTTAAAAGTATTTCAAATCTTTATCTGTTTTATCAGGGTGACATCTTCTTAGATGATCCTGCAGCTTAGATGGTTTCATAGCGTCATTGCCCAAAACTTTGTTGCGTAAAAGGCGCATAGGCAATTGTTTGTCCGACAATGATGGAATGAAGCCAAGTTTCAAATAATCAACACTGTACTGTCTACATTTGTTTTTATATTCGGACTAGTGATGGCCAAAATCGGTCTTGGTCTTGCAGTCTTGTCTTGGTCTCGCAAGATTTGCAAGACCAAGACCAAGAGCAAGACAACAACGCCATTAGCAAGACCAATACCAAGACTCAAGGTTGCAAGACCAAGACTGGATGCAAGACTAGCTCTGCAAGACTTCGGCAAGAACAAGACTACCTTGCAAGACTCTTGCAGTTTTTTTCTTATTACGAACGATTATTTATCTTTTTTTATTTATCCCACATACAAGAAAACATTTGTTTTCCCAAAAAATTATTGTATGTATACGTGAAAGTAAAGTAAGTAAAAAGTTTTTTAAAAAAACGTTGTTTCGACTTTAGTAAAATTATGTTTGTTTGAAAAATAAAAATTATAACTAATAAGTAACCACTATAATCATCTTAAATGAAATATTTACTTAAACCAAATAAAACTATTTCAAATTTGGCTAAAATGTAATTTAATTGAAATAAATTATGTCAAGAACGCATTTTATAATTAGGGTGTACAATAAAACAAATTCAGTTTTTCAGAAGAAGAAAGTTTACAGTAAATTTGTATTTAAACAAAACGATTTTATATAAAACATTTTTCTGTCACATGAATAGAAACTATATAGGCAGATAGATATCAATAAAATATTAATTTTTATCGATTCCTAAAGCGTTGAAAGACGCTGTTACGAATTTTAGCAACATTAGCTTCTTTGAATTAATTTAATATTTTTTTGAGTTCATCGAATATAAACTCTTTACATTTCTATGATCTAATAAAAGTATACACAAGTAATAAAATAACTCGTAAAATAACAACTTGTGGAAAAGTCCCAAATTCTTAATTCTAAGTTTGTAGTAAAAAGCACGTTTTACTTAGTTTACAATAAAGGCACCTACAAAGGATTTTAAACCAGCACGGCGCCTGTAATACTTATGCAAATCCCTCAAACATCCCGAAGCGTTGTTCCTTTTCACAAAACAACTGAATTCTTAAAACTTAAAAGTACATCTATTATAAAATGCAATAGTGCTTATTATTTAATATTTGTGGGAAAAAATCGGCGATACTTTAGCACATTTCAACAAGTTTATACCTTCACAAATATTTTTACTTGTCTGTAATTTAAAAGCTTGTTGTAATTCTAAGTTCTCATTCAGTGTTTTAACGTTGTAGATAGGTTAATTATATAAGGCGACGTTTTTGAAAATACGATCTTAAAAATGACTAGTGATGAAGATTCGATGGAATGGTCGCAAAGTTGTAGTAGTAATGCAATTCAAGATAGTGATAATATTTGTGAAAATAATGAACAACATAAATTATCAAGCAAAAGCAAATATAGCGAATTCTTTGATGTTAATTCTGGAAGTAAAGACCTTTTTGGTTTGTGCAAGTTATGCGAAAAATCTAAGAAGAGGAGAGTTGAAATTAAAATGCAAAATAGCAATACTTCAGGATTAAAGAAGCATCTTATGTCAGCTCACAAAAAAGAATCACAGAATATTTTACCACAAAAACAATCAACATCAACGATTTTAATTTCGAATTACTTTCAATTTACAGGAGAAGTAAGTACAAAATATTTTCATCCATATAACGATTAACTTTATTTTTGACTACAGACATTACGAAAAAATAAAGACTTTGTCACAGCAACGGTGGATTGGGTCACAAAAAAGTACCTCCCTTTTTCATTTTTTGACGATGACGCAACTAAAAATTATTTCCAATTAATATGCCCAGGGCGTACGTTTCCGAAGAGACAATCTCTTCGACGGCAAGTTAAACAACGAATTTTAAAAACTTAACTGTAAAACTTGGTGGAGATAAATATGTTACTCTTCCGTTTGTCATTGTGTCTTTTAACCTACTACTTGATAAAATTGAGTCAACAATTCATCAATTGGACGAAAAAGTCGATCGAAACGAGATGGACGAGAAATTAATATTTGCTTTTCAAGCTTGCAGGGATAAAATGCTAAAGCACTACCAAAAAACCAATTGGGTTTATTGTGCGACACTTGTGCTAGACCCCCGACACAAAGCCGAGACTTTTAACTTGACAACGTGGGGAACCGAAATAAAAATAAAAAGTCTGCAACATTTTGAAGAAATTTATGAGCAATATAAGAATAAAGAAGAAAAAATCGCATTGACTGAATCGTATACAGAAGAAGAGCATGACTGCCAAAGCGATGATGACGATGTCATCGATTTTAATAAATTGTACACATCAACTGCAACTTCACCTGCTTCAAGAGCTCAAGGAATCAGTAAGGAGGTAGATGACTACATGAATCAGCCTAGGGCTGCAAGCTCGGAGGACATTTTACAATGGTGGATGACTCATCAAACACAATTCCCGATTTTAGCAAAAATGGCTCGAGATCTTTTGGCAATTTCGGCAACGTCTGTTCCTGCGGAAAGATTATTTTCAAAGGCAGCCTTGGTGATTCGCAAGCACCGCAACAGATTGAACAACGAATCAGCACGATGGTTGCTATGCATTAATAATTGGACCAAAACAATATCATGATTTTTTATATACCTATATTACTTTTTTGTACGTATGTCATACTATTATTTTTATTATATGTATCTTTTTATTGATTAAAATTTTGAAAAATTATTGGTGTATATATTATCAGTTTGTGACAATTTAAATTTATTCGTTCAATAAAAATGTAGGTATATACAATTTTAAGGTCCTTCAAAATTAAGAATTGAAGTGAATTAACATTTGCTTATGTATTTATGTATTTGTGTTTTGATACTTTATTGAGTATAAAATTAAATTAAATCTTGTTAGATCGTTGACATGTAAAATTAAAAATAAAGTAACTTAATATTCCGTATCATCTTTGTTATTGCAGGTTTAGTAGATTAATGAAAAGTAAAAAATTCTGTCTAATCCACATTCATTTTTAATAATAAAAATTATAAGCAAGATATGTTTCCACGTTTTTAATACTTAAGCCATTTACAGATGCAGTTGTACTTGTAGATGGTTTAAATATTAAAAAAGTCGAAACATGTCGTGTCTATTATAATTTATGTGGGTTAGGCAGAATTTTTTACTTTTTATTAAAGTAACTTAATTTTTCGTTATTAATCAAATATCCATTAAAAAATTTTTTTTTAACAAAATTGACTTTCATTGTGAAGTTTCATTCCTAGTACGGTGTAAAAATGCAAGACTGCAAGAGTCTTGCGTCCAAGACCAAGAACAAGACTAAAACTCTATATGCAAGACCAAGAACAAAACCGAGATTAAGGATATCAATACAAGACCAAGAGCAAGACCAACTGGTGCAAGACCAAGACCAAGACTTATATGGTCTTGTCTTGGTCTTGCGTTTGGCCATCACTAATTCGGACATGGCATCAATCATCTGTGGACAAAATTAATCTATTTAAATAAGACATAAAGTCCAGCAGCTGTATATTAAAAAATCAAAGTCAAATTTAAATCTTATGGTTTTAGATTTTATGGCAGGCATAGGCGTACAACCATTATAAATGAATGTGAAAAGGGGGATGTTATGAATGTTACTTTAGCTTTTGATATGATGGAACTTTAAGGAAATATGAAAGTAACATGACAAAAAATGTTAAAATAAAATATTAAACAACGAATAATAATAACAAATTATTATGCGATTTATCTCTACGTACATTCGACTGTCATGTGTAAAAATTTACTGGTTACAATTTAGCAATAATACAAAATTTTAATTTTAATGTAGAGAAATATGTACAGTGCAATATCCATAATCCGAACTTCCGTAATCCGAACTGGCCCACAGTGTAACGACCAATGGACAAAAGTACAATTTTTTTACTTTTTTTGTGAAGTTATTTGGTAAGATATATATATTTATAGAAGAATAATAAATGCCTAGCAAGGTGGTAAATAAGTAAATATTGACACACATACATATTTATTTATGTGACCGGCCAAAATATGTAGTTTAATTCCAAAATATTTTTTTTAATATGTTTCTTATATGTAAACATTTAAATTCTATGAAAAAACAACAAACAAATGAGAGTGTGTATTGGAAATTCTTCAAAAAACACGCAGCTGTACTGTTGTGGATTTCTTATCTTCTTAATTTACCTTTAAAAGTGATAACATATTGTATGTTAATAATAAAATACATACGTAATATGTATGTACAGTTGTCTTTTTTTAGATTTTTCCGAAAATATTCCATAATCCGAACATCTCCTTGCAGCAATTAGTTCGGATTACGGAGATTGCACTGTAATTATAATAACGATTGCTAAAACTTTGAAAAAGAAACTATTGAGGAGTACTCGTGTAATTTTGCATGATTTGAATATTAAACTACTAATAACTGAAGTCATGATTGGCGTAATTTATCTATCTTTGCTAACTACGAGTACAAAATTAAAATTTAATAAAAAATAATGTACTTACTTTTCTCCGGCACTCTAAAGATTCAGGAAACGAATAAACGTATTTGTCTCACGTTCGTATTTATAGAGTAACGAATTGAACAAGTCAGTGCCAGTTCGCGAAGCTCTGAGACTGCGCGTATGCTTGTAACAAGATGATACTGGTATATCATTATGTGCAGGTTTTTACAAGTTCAAAATGTATTGCGACCACAAAGCGAATGCCTACATCCTACAACTTACACAATTTTATAAACATATATAATAGATTTTGTACTTCATATGTACTTTTATAAATAATGTATATGTCTTTATATTATAAGATAGTATAATGTAAGTAAATAGGTACTATCAGTGTATGTTGAGATCCACTATCGTAAACCCCCATTTTCATTTCAAGGACCCACAAAAAAATTTTTCGCTGACGTAGACCCCTGGTGGTCGATATAGACCACTTTGGGAAACACTGCTTTAGAGCTATATGTAATCAAAAACTAGATAGGATTATAATTCCTACAGAAAAATTAAATAATAAACTTGTCAATAATATCAAATCAAAAATTAAAAATGATAATCTAGTATTAACTAAAGCAGACAAAGGTAATACTTTAGTTATTATGAACAAATCTCGTTATGTTAGTTAATGATTTTCTAAACTCTAAAGATATTGAAATGACTAATATCAATTTTCTTTTGTTTAATAATAAAGTTAAAAAGGTTATTAATGAAAATAAAAATATTTTGATCGAATTTTTTAATATTAAATATTACAATTTACTATTAATGAACCCAACTTTACTTCTTCTCTATGGTTTACCAAAAATTCATAAAATTAATTATTCAATAAGACCAATTGCTTCTGTGACAAAAGATTTGGTGAGTTTTAATTCTAATAATTATAGTTATTTTTGTTTCTTTTTGATAATCTCTTTTATAGGGTACCATTTCTTGAATGTCATGAAATAATTAAGACAATTCTTAATGAATCCAACCTTCCAGACGATATTTGTGTTTTTATTCTTGATTGTTTACGTTTATGTTTAAGACATGTTTTTTATATTTAATAAAAAAACTTATATTCAAAAAACAGGTTTACCTATAGGTAACAACCTCTCTCTATTACTTGCAGAAATTTTTCTTACTAACTAATTAGCAAAATATTTTCAAATAATATCAAAAAACACTTTATTTTTTTTTAAAGATATGTAAAATGAAACTAGCGTCTTTTAGGTTTTTCTTTAACCGTTTTACAATTTTCCTCTTGACAAACATAGTTTTAATAAAGAACTTAAAATTATTTATCATTTAGAAAATACTAATGCTTATCCTTTACATCTTATAAAAAGATTATAAGGTAAAATTAATTTTTCTATAGAAATTAAAAACCTGGGAGGTTTAACTTCCAATTCCAATAAACCTAAACTTTATTTTTCTTTTCCATACATAGGAATTTTTCCATTTAAACTTCAAAGTTTGTTTAAAAGCTGTAATAATAATATTTCATTTTCATCTAAACATAATTTAAATTCTTTATTAGTTAATACAAAAGATAAAATTGACGTTGATAAATCAGGAGTTTACAAATTAAAATGTAGTGATTGCAATTCTTTTTATATAGGTCAAACTGAACGTAAATTTCGTATTACATTTTTAGAACATTATTCATGCATTAAAAATAATAATATATTTAACTACCCACCTAAATCTTCGTTTGCTAATTACATCTTACATTTTAATCATTCTTTTGATTTAAATCAGGATTATGAAATTCTTCACGTTTGTAATACAGGAATTAAAATTTTTTTAGAAATAAAAGTAATTGTTGAAGAACATAAGGCTCATCCAATTAAATCAGGGCCGGTTGCATAAAGCCTGATTAAATAGATAATCAAGGATTATTTGCAAAATCAGTGATTTAAAACAAAAACGGGTTGCATAAACGTAGTTTTAACTAAAATAATTACAGATTAAAATAATCAGTGATTATTTGCCCAAAACACGGTTTTTCGGTTGCATAAACGTCAAATCGGTAATTAAACGTCATATAATCAGAGATTATTAAAATCGCAGAAAATCGTTGATTAAATTGACAGATTTGATTTGTGTCAGTTCAATTAACATAAAATAAAGTCTAAAAATAAAGTTATTAGCAGATTTGTTCTTTTTTAAAGTTATGTTAAATGTTTATTTAGTTTGTGGTTATCGTTACCGCCAAAAATTGTGATACCTTTTTCGTTGGTTGTAGTACAAAATAAGTATTTAGCACGTGTGCATAAATCTTTTTACATTATCAAACTACAACGCAAATAAGGATTACATAGTTTATAGGTAAGTATTTGTTGCTGTTATTAATTATCTAGTCAAAATTCAGGTACACATAGTTGTTTATGTTGTTTTCTTAAATTATTTCAGAATGTCTGATACATCACTCTCTAGTTTGGAGAGTGAAGAAGAGGTCATTCGTCGAGAGGTAATTCGTCGACCAAGAGTGTTTCGAGACCGAAATAATCCCATGGACATGTACAATGAAGTGGATTTTAAAGAACGGTTCAGATTCAACAAACAATCCATAAGAGAAATGCTTGAAATATTTGGCCGTAATTTAGAACGGCCAAGTAAACGCAATAAAGCAATTTCAGCAGTAAATCAACTATTGATAACGTTGAGATTTTATGCAACAGGTTCATTTCAGCAGGTAAATCAAAGTCCACGCATAATTATTTCTGCAGTTTCATAGATTTGCAACATGTTAGAAAAATTAAAGTTGATTGTTTGTAGAGAACTTGTTAAAGAATTAAATAGTATACTTATCGTACTGTAGTTGTACTATTTGTAAATTGATTATTGTTTTTTTAGATTTTGGGTGATACCTTTAATGTGCACAAATCAACTGTATGTAGAATTGTTAAAAGTGTGTCGCACCAGATAGCTTCCTTAAAAAGAGACTACATTAACATGCTTACAACAATTTAAGAACAACGCCTGGTGGTTAACAAATTTTATTCTGTTTCGGAATTTCCTGGAGTCATAGGAGCTATAGACTGCTCGCATGTAATCGTTCAATCACCAGGAGGGCAAAATGCAGAAACATTTCGCAACCGAAAAGGTGTATTTAGTATAAACGTGCAGGCTGCCTGTGATGCTTCTTTAAAAATAAGAAATATTGTTGCAAGATGGCCTGGGTCAGTGCATGACAGCACAATATTTAATGATTCGCCATTAAAAGTCGATTTAGAGATTCATACATATGGGAATTATTATTTATTGGGTGATAATGGTTACGCTTGCAAAGCATACCTGCTTACGTCATTTCTTCGCCCTGCAAATGGCGGAGAGAGAGCTTACAACAAGGCTCATATAGCAACGAGGAATTCAGTGGAAAGATGTTTTGGAGTTTTAAAACGTAGATTTCCTTGTCTAAAAATGGGAATGCGACTGAAATTAGACAGGGTGTTATATATAATTGTAGCATGCTCTGTTTTACACAACATTGCTATACTTTTTAATGATGAGGATTTTGGTGTAGGTGATGAACTTGAAATAGAGGTCCTTCCAGTTGAAGGTGATCACGACACATCTGTTAGAACTACAGTTGTAAACACATTTTTTGCTTACAGATGATTTGTTAATGTTATTGTTTTATGTAATAAAAAAAAATAAAATATAAATTTAAAAAATTGCTCGTTTAAATACAAAATATTTAAATATAAAAAGAGTTTACAAAAAGAACATATAACCAAAAACTACAATATTTAAATTTAATAATTAGTATCGCTAAATCTACAGTTATCGTTAAATAACATAAAAAAAGTAAAGATATTTAAGAAATGAAAAAAATATTAAGAACTAATATAATAAAAAAAAAATTAGAAAAACACAGTTCAACATACAAACAATATATACTTTAGTTATTAGAATTGACTTTGTTTTCCCAATAACGTAATTTTAAGTTTTTTATTTTCATATCAATGTTGTGCTCTCGTTTAGCAGCCCATAATTGATAATTCGCTAACGCGTTTTTTTTTAAATACGTTTTTTTGAATTGTTCCGCGGTTGTTTCTTGAACAACCCTTTTTTTAAATTTACGCTTTTGCGGTTTTTTAGTATTCACACTAAACGATGTTTGAACCTCTTGTGGAGCATCTACAATAAAAATGTCCTTAGATGTTCCTGGTTGTTCCTGCTCAATACTTTTCACATCTGTGATTCCAACTGTTATTATTTATCTTATATCATATAATAATCATGGTACCATGATAAGATACATTATCGTCATACGGGTTCGGTAGTGGCTTTATTTGATTTTCTACCATTGCCAAAACTCGTGCTCCGACATTACTTAATTGTGGGGTAAAAACACCACCACCTGTTTTGTACAGCTCTTTCTAGAAGTTTAAAAAAACGTTGCAGTTTAAAATTTTGAAAAATATATTTAAATTTTATAACAAACCTTATCATTCGCTTTTTGCTCTTTTAAGCATAAATAATTTTCTTTCTGCAAAAGTTAAAAAAAATCTTTTTTACAAAATTGTTAACATATTATATATTACTGTACTACATACATTTGAAGCAGCAATTTCTTTCTTAACTTTCTGTTTGAGGTTACGATACGAATTTTTAATTTGTTCTGCAGTTCTTGGTCCTGACGTGCTGGACGCGTTGAATTTGTAGGAAATTTCTTCCCACGTATCGTTTTTCGATTTAGCCGATACTGCATCAGTGCATTTATTTTCCACAAGATGTTGATATCTAGTATATTATTACTGAACGAATAAACCGTTACCATCTGATTTAAATTTTTTACTTAGGTAAAGATTAATTGTAAACACTAAAAAAAACTATATACTTACTCTTTAACTATATCAAGAAGTAAAGTTTTTTCAAACTCGGAATAATTTTTACACTTTTCCCTCTTTGCCATTATGTAGTAACACTGTATTTACGTTTGAGTAATTTTACTGATTTTCTAATGTCACAATGACAAACATTTAAAAATTACAAATGTAGACTGGTTCACAACAGTATTCAACAAAATCAGCGATTACGTGATCATAGATTCAGAAGGGTTTATGCAATTCGTTTTCAAATAATCCTTGATTTTATTTAATCGTTGATTTTGAAATCTGTGATTTACTATATTTTTATGCAAATATAGTAAACATTTTTTTTTTCAAATAATTATATTTTTTTACTTCATTTTTAATATTAGTAATTTTGTTTTATGTATTTATTTATTTTTTTATAGAAGTCAATCGTATGTCTATTTATTGTCATGTAATTTTTAACATTTATTTATTTTATTTAAATTAATTTGTAAGTTTATTAATTTATATATTTTAAGTTCGATCTAACGTTTTAGAGACCTGAATTAATTTTAAATAAACAACTAGTTATGTGTTGTGAGAAACGTTTTAAGAATTTTTTTAAAATACAATAATTTATGAATATTTAGTTATGATATTTTAACTTATTGTTTTAATCATTAAAAATTGTGTTCAAACTTAAAGATTAATATATTTCAAGTACTATTTACACGATTATAAATGTAACTAATTTACTAAATAAGGATTCACAGGCTTGGTTTGTTTTTTTTTTCGAAAAATCAAACCATGCTTTTAAATAAGCACGCTAAGCTCAATATTAGCCAATCCAAGCTTTTACAGGTCAAGCTTTCAAGCTTTTACCAAGCTTTCAAACTCTTGAAAATAACATTGTCTTGATGTAAAATTTATACCAAAAAAATAAAGTTTACTGAAGGAAATTTACACAAATCAATTCAGTACACAACGTCAACTGAAGAAATTAAAACATAATTTAAGAAAACTAAATTTATAATTTATACTTCTTACAGAGCAACGTTTTTGTTGATTTAGCTAATGTCTTGTTTTGGTTACAGCCGCAGATAAACATAATCCAGTACACAAAGTAAATTATGTTAAGTTAGGTCAGTATAAATACGAAGAAATAAAGATTGGTATTTGCTGTAATTATTTTACGAACAATTATCATATCGATCATATTTTTTGAATAAGAGATAGTTAACGCAGTGCATGAAGACGTTTTAAAACACGCATCTCACAGGATTTTCTTATTTAAATAGACAAAACTGGCCTGAACACTTTAATTGGAAGTATCACTTTATGCCAGATCAGAAAAAAATGTATTTAACGCCACAAGACAACTTCTGCTTAAGTTTGCAGTCGTTTATCAGACCAACGCGGTATACTAGGTTACCTCATAATCAATTCAAGCGGAAACGCATCAAACCTCTCATCGTGAATACTATGTAAGGGCAGTATTACGTTGCCTAAAATAAAATGTTTATTGTGTATTTCTGATTATCAAATTAATAATTAGAAAATTAAATAAAAGTAACTATAAATTTGGGTTTATTTATAATTTTTTCTATTACACCCACGTACAGGCGTAGATCACACTGATTCGATATAAGTACTAAACGACGCGTTGTCCTTTCACTTCAGTACGAAGTTATGAGGTAACCTATCTAAAAGTTGTTTATATCGTTTATATTGTGGCAGTGAGCTGTAACACGTGCGGAATACGTGTTCCAAAGCGATAAACTACTTTTGCGGAAAAAGCAAGTAAAAATATGAAAAAGCTTGAAAGCTTGGAAAAGCTTGAAAACCAAGCCTAGCTTGTATCCACAAGCATCAAGCCAAGTCAATCTTTTATTTTTAAAAAGCTTGACTTTCAAGCCTAAGCAATAACAAAATAAAAAAAATAAAAATCTTAATACTAAATCAATCGTTA
Organism: Aquatica leii; assembly: GCA_035610365.1. Taxonomy (NCBI): domain Eukaryota; kingdom Metazoa; phylum Arthropoda; class Insecta; order Coleoptera; family Lampyridae; genus Aquatica; species Aquatica leii. Next base: position 29,155,747 of record CM069433.1, on the reverse strand, counting down.
ATTTGACGGGTTTAAAGTCGTTACTCAAATCGTAAATTATGTTACATATCGTCTTTTAAATCTTACAATCCACAAAGACAAAGTAACAAGCGTTTAACCTTATGGTTAAACGAAAAGCTTTTATAGTAAAAAATTTGCTAAAATCACAAGTTTTATTTTAAACGGTAATAAAATAAATACGTTAATTTTGTTTATGTAGATCTAGGATGGGGCTTTCGTTTGAGCATAAGGCTGCCAGATGGTATTGAAAAGAGATTTGGGTGGTTTCTAATACTGAACTGGCTCCGTCGGAAAGTTTTTGTTACGGTACTCCCGAATTCTTTTTTGAATGTACCCAACCGGAACTAGATTTCGAAATTGACAGATACTTGGTAGGTTTGCAAACTTCTGCCATTAAAACAAAAATTACTAATATATATCAACTCGGTGCCACTTCCAATACTCAATAAAATGATAACGAAATTCAAATAACCAAAGCAAACGAGCTTAGTGGAATATAGAATTGTCAATCTAAATAGTACTTGAAACCGAAAACTAATTACTAACAGAATTAATAAATTACAAAATGTACTTGAAATGTATGACAACAAAATCGACCGAAACGACTGAACTGCGTATATACTTAATTCGAACTTAATAAAATAAAAATTAGAATTAAGGTGAACTTAAAAACGTGAAACAACTTTAATAAATCAATGCGAAATTACCAGGTTTTTTACAAAAAAAATACGTCTAAAGATCAAACGTCGGTTGCAATATGCACTTCTTTATTTAACAACGGAACGTTCTTCAATTTCTTGCGATTATCTATTATACTTTTGCCTTATTGAAGTTTGAGAATGTTTTAATAGGAATCAAATTTACACGAACATGTTAATTCACTTTTTTAACGTGTAGATAATGATGTTTTTTTTGTGTCCTTGACGGAAATAAAGCTATTATGAGAGTGTCGCAGAATAATAATATATTATCAAGGTATGTTGAGCATTTGTTGACATAGTAACAAAACATATGAGCAAGAAAATAATTTGTCTAAAAACGTTCATCGAGAATGAGTCAATCAAACGAGAATAATGTAGAAATTTTATAATTGGTCTCAAAAATAGAGTGAGGTTTATTACCTAAAAAATCCAAAGCAAAGTACGAGAAAACTTGGCAGTAGTCCTGTGACTGGAAAAATGAAAAAAATCTGCTAGGGACAAATAAAGGTATTCTAATTGCGTACTTTGTTGAAAAAGTTTGATTGATTTGTAAGATTTATTAGCACTGATTTAAACATCCTTAGGTGAAAACTCTTAAAGTTTCAACAGTATGGTCAGTGTACTCGATGCTTTACAAATAAACGAAAGTGTGGATGTTTCTGCATATATATTACTGGCTTACCTGAAACGTCAAAATGACGGTTATGTCGCAAAAATCTCGAGTGCCATCGATAGGTAATGTGAAGGAGTTCCTAGAAAAAACTTTTGATGCCAGTTTCTGCTACTGAAGGTAGTGTTGGTCACTGCGTTGCATGAATGCGAAAAAATGTCGTTTACACAAAGTAGATGACATTACAGACATATTTTGGTCATAATATTACTGCACCAGAAAACAAAGCAGTTACATAGGAAGACGGAGTATGCGGGATCGAGACCAAAAAATGTAGACCATACTATTGATGTTTTATAAACAAGGTAAGTGCACAAAGCAACCAATTGGTATAAACATCAAAGAAAAAGTCCAACAGTTTCACAGCCCATTGTTTTCGAAGCTCATCAGCGATCTTTTTGGCCGACAGTAAAACTGACATCTAAGTTTTAAAGAGACACGGTGACTGGTGTAATAGTGTTGTTGCAGAAGCATATGTCAAGGACAGCATCGAAAATAAAATAAAAACTAAATTTTCTTAATAGTTCGAGTGAGGAGCAATCTTTGATCTCTGAAACGTCCAAATTATGAGTATAAGCAAATTCTAATGTGTCAATGTCTGCGTTGCGGCCAGTGTTTTCATCTTTTAGTGTAGTATTTATTAATTTAAAAAATTCTTTATTTAAAATATACTTTGATAAACATAATGTATGAAAAAATGTATTGCTAACTGAAATAGTGAAGAAAAGTGTTGCTAACGAGAAAAGTCCCACTTTGCTTCACTACCTTTCCTTCAACAATGTGTCATTTTTCTATTAAGTACACAGAAAAGTATAGTAGCAAAATGTTTCTGATCTTTCTATATAAAAAATTGATAATAAGATAAAATGCATAAAAAATTTGGGCGTTTTTGTAGTAGACTGCTGATTAGGTCGCTCTGCTAACTATCTCCACTGTGCGTCTTCCAGCATACGGAAACTGTTACGTGCCATTGTTTAATAGTTTTTAAAAAGTCGTAATTGGAATTAAAATTGATTACGCCGCTGGTGCGGACTCCGCTAAATGGGATCATTTCAGATTATTCAACATTGTCATTGTCACTTTTATATTCTAAGTCGGTTATTTCTATTACACTTTTAGCAATTTTGCTAAAATGAAAAATTGTTCTGTATACTAGAGAAATAAAAAGAATTTTTGATTGTTGCCGTGTTACTTCTAGTAATTAGAAAGCGAGTTTGGGGGAGTTGAGACAAATTGTAGTCAAGTATCATTATTAAGCTGCGGAAAGAGAAATCTCCCCGGGAATTATGTAACATATCTAATGACCTATAGGATTTATGTTATCTGTCGAACGTGGCACGGCTAATATTAACTGTTGGCGGCAGATGACTCGCGCCTCGATATAATTTGCTTATAATTAATTTGTACTTAAATCTCATTGTAATCAATCTACTTATTCAGCCTTAAGTATTATTAATTTGGTTATACCGTACTACTTACGTTAGGTTTTAGCTATCAAGAATTTAATTGAAGATCACACTAAATCATTAACTGTTAGTCGCAGTTATGAAACGCTTTTAGCGTTAAGTATGAAGTTGTTTTGAGTCCGCTGACTGTGTTCCATTCAAGTTGCTTTAATTCTTTTAAACACCGTCCAGGCCAGATTTTGGCAAACCCACGTCGTTGCATGTAAGTTTACATACTTTGCAAGTCTCGGGAATAACGTCGATAGTAGTTGCCAGTAACTACTTGTTTAAGGAGCTTCGGTAGGGTTAGTTTCCTAATTTGCACTCATTTAAACATTACTATTAATTATATTTGGTTTTAAGTTTACGGTGATTGAACTGGTATTGTCGTGTTTAAAGTTGTTGTCCGGGCTCGTTTTTGTGACCGGTGATTCTCTGCTTTACTGGTTATTTAAATCTTATAATTTACCATGTTGTTAACAAAAGAAGTGGCAATAGTAATTGTTATTGTTTTAGATAATTATATACAATTGTTACGTTTTCTCGTTGATTGTCTTTTTTTGTTCTATCCCAATCTCTTCGTTATTGGGTTTAGACGTCCCTCTGAGCTGAGGACCTTTTCAGTACAAGGAGTGGTGCCTATTTTTTTTCTTTTATTATAGTTTTCTTAACTAAGCCTACTCACCGATATCGTAACTAGCCGTGTTGCCCTGGTTGTTACCAACAGAACCCACTGTAGAAAAACGTTAGTAACAAAACCATTCTTACTCGTCCCAAAATCTGGCAGTTTCTTATAGTTTATATTTATAAATCAAATAACTATGTTTATTCTTCACTTTCACTTTCTTGTAATTTAGCTACTCATAATGCCTATGATATGAGATACGTAAACATATACATAACAACCGGGGCATACTAAGAGGGCGTTATGGATTCATAACGTTCATTACGCCTTCAAAAATAATAGCATACTAAATACTCGTAAATTTAGTAAATTAGAAACTAAAATAATTACTCATTTTTAGCGTTTACATTATATAAAGGGAAGAATTTAAATCTTGTATGAACCATTGGCGTTACTGGATGATTACGCCCATCGAGCAACATACATCGTAATAACGCCCTTGGTGCATAAATAGCTATTATATCATCGTTTTGTGTAAATTATGATTTATTTCAAAAGGTTTATTATGCTTTTTTGAAAATATAAATAAAAGATATATCAATTATTTACGGATTTCGTTTTTTTTTTTAATTACTACATTATCGTATAATGACAGAATTTGTTGTTAAAGATTAAATGTCGTATAGTGCACAATAACAGAGCAAATTAGTAGGTAGTAGTAGCAAAGTTAACTGAAAAGTTTTATTTTTTTATGTTTATGTGTTATTATAATATTAGAATATAAGGGTTTTGTAAAGTTTTATTTTTCAAAAATTATTTCATCGTCATATTTTTTGGCATCAAGAGCAAAACATAGTTATACTAATTAAAGATGTCTGTGTTTACGTAGATCAAAAGTTTGTTTAAACAGTTCTTATCTTCAACTTTATCGACTACTTTAATCATTTATTCATTTCAGTACTTCAACATCAACGTCAGTGCGTGGTAAATAATGTTACGAAAATATCAGACTGTCTGAAATTATATATTTTTTTAATTTTATTAGATTTTATATTTTCACTACGCCTGCTGAGGTTATTGCCATTCCGTTACTTTTGTATTTTATTATCGGTCTTTTGTATATCAGTGTGGTTTAATTTACTTGATTAGACGGATGTTGCAGCATTTATAGAACAAAACAAGCACGTTGGTGGATTTCTATTATAAAAATCTATAACAACGTTTGTTGTTGTTGTTTATATAACCTTGCAGCTATTATTGTTTTTTTGTAATAAAAAGAAATATTAAGTTAGGTATTGTGAAATATTCAATTTAAATTCGAAAAGAGAAAATTATTTATTGTTAATTTTTAGTGTTTGCTAAATCCTTAAGAACATGCATATCGTCGCAAAACATGAGCAATATAATTTCTACACCGGAGTTTGCAAGTGAACTAAGCTAGTTCTTGCTTTGTTGTTTAGTAATTAGTGATTATCTAAAGATTATTTACTCCAGTTTCGCGTAGTTGAAAATATATTTGCATAATAAAAACTAATATTATGATGCATTGAACAAATTGTTTCTTTATGAATGAAATTTTTACTTTAATAAATACATACTATATAGACATAATAAAAAATATAATACAGCTAACAAAACCGGATTATTAGCTAAGTCATATTTTATCCAAATTGTTTGTTGAAATTTGAAATGACAAAAACTAGAAAATCAATATGAATAAACAAACTTATATTATATAACAGTTTAGTATAAGTGCCCGTTAAAATATGTTTTATGTAGATGCTTTAGAAAAAAAACTAGTTTTTTTGTCAAATAATAGTTATTTATTTAACGAGTTCCTGTGTAAACTAGGCATTTTTTCACCAGTGGGAATTTTTAAACCAGAGTGAAACGCGTACTTTAAAAGACAACACACAATTTCAATTTGAAATTTATGACAGTTAGAAGTTGAGATAAGTTTCAGTACCAAATTAGCTGTTTTTAATGGTAATGGTAACTTTCTTTCCGTACTGCTTTAGTGATTAAATAAATTTAAGTATGCAACACTGTAAACTCTATCTGACAGTAAACCATAACCTAACCAAATATACTACAGTATGTTACAGCTGATAGCACAATAAAGGGGGAAAAATCGATAAAAACTCAAACTGTACCTACTGCAAGACGAGACAATAAGAGAACTATACCAAAGAAAACTGGACCAAAAACGAATAGAGTTCAGATTTGATGCAGTAGAGGATACGTATATAAAAATAAAGGACAGTATGAAAGAAGCGGCATTAGAAGCATTAGGAGAAATAGATAAAACACTTACGTACTTCCATTTTTCACCTAGGTAATTACGTGCAGCTACTCTCTCTCCTACCGATAATTGATTGCGTACAGGTGATGGTTGTTCAGCATGGTTCCGGATTGCTTCTCGTGGTCGAATAATATCTAATGATGTTTTAATATTGTAACCAAGAAATTTCTGAGCTGGTGAAAAACCTTCTGCTGTTGGAGTTGCTCTCCATCTGAATAATATTTCATGTAATTTCTCGTGGGTTGAATATTTAGAATCCTTTAGTGAGTTTAGCTTTTCTTTTAGTATTCTTACGGTTCTCTCTGCCTGACCATTTGTTGCTGGATGATTTGGTGCTGTTAGGAGTTGATTTATTCCGTAGTTCTTGCAAAAAGATGTAAATCGATCGGATGTAAAAATTGCGGCGCTATCGCTAACGATAGCACACGGTAGGCCATACCTTGAAAATACTTCTCTTAGTAAGTTAATGGTCGAATCTGAAGTAGGTGCTTTTTGAGACATGAAGATTTCGGGACACTTGGAAAAAGCATCCATAACAACAAAATAATAGTAACCGTCTTTTGGGCTGGCATAATCAATGTGTAATCGATTCCATGGTTTACTTGGTTTATCCCAGACATGGGTTGGAACTTTTGGTGGATTTGATTGTAATTGTACGCATACTGAGCAGCTTTTTGCTAATAGTTCTATGTCCTTGTCTATTTTTTGCCAATATACATGACGTCGAGCTAACATCTTCATTCTAACAATGCCTATGTAAGTAGAATGTAGTTCTTGTAGAATTTTTGGTCGTAGCTTATCTGGTATAAAAACTCTGTTTCCTCGCATTATGATTCCCTTATGGATCGAATATTCTGGATCTCGTTTTACTCCTTCATAGAGTGATTTAAGTAGTGACTTAGTCTCAGGATCTTCCTTTGTTTCACGAACAATGTCACTGTGGAGTAAGTTGTTTGTTTCGATTACATTAATAGTTTCAGTGTAGAATATAGTTTCGTTATCTTCTGTTGCAACATCTTCTATTGGTAAGGGAACACGAAATAAGTAGTCAGCGTTAGCGTTTAATTCTGATTTTCTATGCTGGATTGTATAGTCGAAGGCGCTTAGGAATGATGCGTATCGAATAAGACGTGAAGCGGACATTTCTGGAAGTTTCTTTTGGGGCGAAAATATGTGCACAAGAGGCTTGTTATCGCAAATCAACGTAAATTTACGACCGTAGAGATAATTGTAAAGTTTTTGAATGGACCAATAAACGGCTGTTGCCTCCCTATCTAATTGCGAGTAATGCTGTTCGGTTTGTGTAAGGGCTCTTGAAATAAATGCCACTGGGCGCTCTTCTTTATTTACAATATGTGAGAGGACTCCTGCTATGCCTGTTGGGCTGGCGTCAGTTGTCAAAGTGATCGGTAAATTAGGATCAAATGGAATTAATGTACGGGAGCTTATTATTTCATTTTTGATTTTGTCGAATGCTTCTTGACATTCTTTGGACCAGTGAAAAGTTGAATTTTTTTGAATCAGTTTACGTAATGGTGCCGTAAGTGTTGAAGCATGTGGTATAAATTTCGAGTAATACATTACTAGTCCCAAAAATGATCTGATTTCGTCTGGCGTAGTAGGTTGAGGGGCTTTTTGTATAGCTTCAATTTTCTCTGGAGTTTTTTGTAATCCCTCTGGGCAAATTTTGTGTCCTAGATATTAAACTTCTTTTTCGAAAAATTGGCAACTTTATTTAAGTGTAGGTTTAAGGAGCGTAATTTATGTAAGCATTTGTTCAAGCGTTCTTTGCATTCTTGAATCGATTTTCCGGTTATGATAACGTCATCAAAATATGCAGCACTTCCTTCAATATCTCTTAGAACGTCGTCCATTATCTTTTGAAATTCGTTTGGGGCAACTTTAACTCCGAAAGCCAGTTTGTTCATTTTGTATACACCTCGATGTGTTGTTATGGCCTGAATTTTGGAACTATTTACCTCCATTTGTACATGTAGGAAGGCTTTGTGGATATCTAATTTGCAGAAATATTTTCCTCCTTTTAGTTGGTTGAAAATGTCATCTATGAGGGGTATTCTGTAACGTACTTCATGCAGAGATGGATTCACTGTCAATTTGTAATCGGCGCATAATCGAAGTTCATTATTTGGTTTTGCCACAATTACCAGCGGTGATCCCCATTCGCTTTGTTCCGTTTTGGTAATGACTCCTTGACTTTCCAATGTGTCCAATTCCTTATGAACTTGTTCCAATAAGGCGTAAGGTACTGGTCGTGCTTTCAGAAAATTAGGTTTTGTATCTGGTTGTAAACGTAGTGAACATCTGACATATGGAATTGTTCAAATTTTCTTTTCAAATAGATCAGCGAAGGAGTTGAAGATTTCTTCACGATGTTTCTTAACGTAATTCTCATCGGATTCTTGAATTTCTCAAATTTGTTGTATGGTCAGTCCCAAAGCTTCTATCCATTTCCTACCCATTAGATTTGCCACGGGTTTGTCGATTACATATAATAGCAATTGTGTACTCCGCTTTTTGTATATTACTTTTACTGTTGCCTCTCCAATTGGTTTAAAAATTTCCCCTGTATAGGTTTTGAAAGTAATTTTTGAAGGTGTAAGTTTGTCTTTGATGTTGAGCCTATCAAATTCTTTTTTATTGATTATGGTGACTGGACTGCCTGAATCGACTTAAAAATTAATTGTTTGGGAGCATATTTGAATTGGAAGAATAAATTTTCTATCTTCTGAGCCTATATGTATTTGCTGTAGCATAAATTGAGAGTTGTCTCCTTTACAATTGTATATATTATGGATTTGTTTTGATATTTTCTTCTTTTTTTGTGTTAATGTATATATGCAAACTTTCTGTACGTGACCTGTTTTCTTACATTCGTTGCATTTCAGTTTATATTTTGGAATTTTGCACTCTGTAACTTTGTGGTTGTCCCTTGCGCATCTAATGCATAAGTTTCCAATGCCTAATGCATCATAATCTATTTTACTGCGAGATTTAGATCGATTACGAGAGTGACTACGGAAATTGCCACGATTCTGTCTTAAGTGCTCGGCTTCTTCTGTCCTTGAAATTCGATTTATGTGCGCACTATTTGTATTTGATATTATGCGGTTTCCTGCACGAGAAGCTTCCATAGCTAATGCTATTTCAGTTGCTTTCCGAATGTAAGCTGTTTTTCCTGTAGTAGCTTTTCTCGAATAGAATTATCATTGATGCCACGGATAAATTGTGCTCGTAGTAGAGTTTCACTGATTGATTTCCCACAGTTTGTATTTGGGCAATTAAAATTACATGTGACTGTGAGTTGTTTTAAGCTAGTGATATATTGTGTAATTGTTTCCGAGGAAGATTGAAATTTAGATAGAAATTTATGTTGTTCAATTAGAGTATTAGGTTTCGGACAAAGATGATCTTCTAATATCTTGATTAATTCGTTATACTTTTTTGTTGAGGGTAACTCTGGTGCAGTAAGGCTACATAATAATTGATAATGTTTGCTGCCTAGGCAATTTATTAGTACTTTAGTTCTTGCTATTTCGCCTTCGTTAGATTCAGTTGTTAACTGTTTCATAGAAAAGAAATTTTCGAGTCTTTGTCTGTATGTGGTAAATGATTCGACTTCATCGTTAAAAGGTTCGAATCGTACTGATTGTAATAAAAGCACATTATTTCTATTAGTTGAAGTTGAAGGATGTGGTAAAGACGAATCGGGAGCAGGAATTTGTATTGTTTGGAGCCTTGTGACAAATGTGTTTAGAACGTTAACTAATTCACTTACATTGGCCATTTTTTTGTTTGAAGTTGATAAGTATGGGCAGGTTTGTGCAGCGTTTTTTTGTTGTTGTATTCGTTTCAGCTATTTTCTTTCATCACCAATCCATTCTACCATTCTCGTCGCCAATATTTGTTATGTATCTGGTTCATAGAATCCTTTATTTTCTCTAAAACTACAGTGATTAATATTTAAAAGGTATAAAGTACACAGTTTTCTAGTCGCGCCATCGTACGTATCAAACGTCCTGTCATTCTCCGCGCTTCCCTATTGGGCGTTCATTGTGCGCGTTAGAACTACCTAAAACTCTGCGAACTATTAAGTTAGTATACTACAAAGAGGATCTCGGTTTTATGCTGCGTAAGTTAAAAGAAGAATATACAAAAGCAGGACTAGAAATAATTTTTACGAAAACAGAACCTGGTAACATCACAAGAAAAAGAAGGAGACCTCATAATAGACGAAAACACCAAAATAAAAGAAGTAGAAAAGTTTAAATACCTAGGATACACTATAACAAAAATATAAGAATGGAAGAGGAGATAAAAAATAGGTTGGGACAGACATGAAAATGTATAAGACAACTCCACCCAATCATATGGGATAAGGACATTACAAGAAATACCAAAATCCAGATATAGAATACCATGTTACAAAGCATTATGACATACGGAGCAGAGAATTGGATCATAAATAAAAGAAGTCGAAGTAAAATAACAGTAATGGAAATGGAATATTGGAGAAGGTGCTGTGGAGTTACGAGATTGGACAGAATAAGCAATGATGGAATCAGACATAGAATGAATGTGCAGACGGATACGCTTAACACACGTCAGACGGTGTAGCAACAGTAGATGGATAAATAGAGTAACGGACTGGAGCCCCATAGGTAGAAGAAAAAGAGGAATACCAAGGAGGTCATGGAGAGACGAAGTGCATGAAGCAATGGGAAAAAGAAACATTGAGGATGGAGAATGGAACAACAAAAAAGAATGGAGATTGAGAGATGGAAGGCGGTGACAACCGTAAAGAATCTAGCATATTTTGCTTTATATACAGTTAATTTCGATATTTATTAAATGTTAGTTTATAAATTAGAACAAAATGAAGAACTCATACTGTCAGATTTTATTTTCACATCATTTTTGATTGAATTCAGAAACACTTGAAAATTTCAAATTTGAATTATCAAATACCAAAATTGCCAACACAATTAAAAAAAATCACTAAAACAATTTTATGATTTTTATTTATTAAAAATTTTAGAGTAAATTCATGCAAAATAGAAAAAATAGTATGAAAAAAACACGTCACAACTTTTTTTTAGCAAAGGTCTTATTATCACATTTGTTTTTCAATATACTGTTTCAAAATATTACTTCAATTGAATGTTATTATTGCAAATAATTACAAATTAATATATAGAAGAAAATAATTAGGTCATTCTGTCAACTTCATGGTCACTAAAACGGTATTTATGAGAAAACACTTCTAGAGAGGTTTGACGTTTAATAATTTGACACGAAATGTCGTTAAATATTTCGTTACGTATTTTTTAAAAAAGTACTATTGAGTTATTAAGATGATTAAATTGTTTTCTAAGATTTCGTTGCATTCTATTAGTTAGTTTAGTTAAAAATTAGTTATATTTAATAATCAGATCTTAAATTGTGTAAATACTTAGTTTGTAAATAATAGTTTTGAAATTCTTTACAATATGTGTTAATTATAAAATTAACTTCACTACACGTTCACTGTTTTACACTTTTATATTAAAGGCAGAAGTATTACATTTTAGCATTTCTATCGTTATCTAATCATTTCTGTTCATAAAAAGTAAAAAATATTTGTTACTGTTAAAAATTTCTCGCGTGGTATGCTACATTGCTCAATTTCTATTGTTTAATTGCGTTTGTGAAATAAGTGTAAATAGAAACTAAAAGGATTTTTTTTGTTTTGAAAAAGATCCTATAGAACAGCGGTCGGCAACCTTAACCAGCCTAAGAACTCATTCTAAAATAATTTACTCCTGAAGGGCGCATGAATGGTTGACGCAAATAAAATGTTAGACAAGGATAAAAAAGATGTTTATTTGGCACCTACATAAGGCATAGATAATACATAAATCAGTAGCAGTTGCTAATTATTTCAAAAATTAGTGTGCATTTCTTCTGACAGCTTGTTGAAATCTGGCTCATAATTTGATATACCTGTCCTCATACAATGGTCCAAATTGATACTTGTCATTCTGCTTCTATATTTTGATTTCAACTGCTTCATTGTTGAAAATATAGATTCGCATGCGTACGTTGAAGCACTATACGCGTGTATCTTAACAGATAATGTTCTTAAAATGGGATATTTATTTCGATCAACAATATTCCAAAAGTTTCAGTCCCTCATGTATGAGTTCAGACTTAAGTCGTTCTTCATAATTATTATTTCCAGCTCTAATTCATCGTAATTTTCCATGTCAAAATAGTTTTTGATTCTCTCCAAAACATCACCTTCTGCGAATGGGTTAATCATGAACTCCAATATAGGTTCAAGATTCTTAAATTGTTGAAAACGAGAATTAAATTCGTCCAAAAGTGTATTTAATTGTGTGGCAAACAAACTGGTATCAATATCTTTTTCACATACACTCATGTGATCGAACATTTTCTTCAAGTTTGGGAAGTGTGAAATTGAATTTCTCCAGTAAATTGAATGTCCATAGTGTCAATTTGGCTTTGAATGTATTCACCGATCCAACCATTTTCGCAACATGACGATTTTTTCTTTACATTTCCAGGTTCAGTTCATTAAGTTTTATTGTTATATCAGTGAGACCCCAAATCTGCAAGCCATGAGGGATCACTCAACTGTGGATAATCTTTGTTTCTCGTTAACAAGAACTGTTTGATTTCGTTTATGAAACTAAGAAAGCGTACAAGTCCGCTTACTCAGCATCTTCATCTTGCAAAAGCTGCCGAAACAAACGGTGTTGCATTGCCGCAGCCCTAATAGAGTTGATTATCTTTACGACAATTTTCATGGCGTGTTCAAAACGAATACTTTTGGCACACAACGCCTCTTGGTGGATGATTCAGTAGTAATGAGCGAATTAAAGAAACACATTATTTGCCATACAAAGTGCAACGAAGCGATTTTTATTACCTATCATTGCAGGCGCACCATCAGTCACTATGACAGCTAACTTTTTTAATGGTAACTGACTTTCTTCAGCAAAGTTTATAAATGCATCGTAAATATCTTTACTTTGTGTGCGACTCTTCAGCGGCAACAATTTTAAAAATTTCTTCTTTGTGGTAAAATCATGAAATACCATTTTAATAATAACACATAGCTGTGCATTGTTGGAAATTTCGGTAGACTCGTCGAGTTGAAGAGAAAAAAACTTGCACTTTTTAATATCACTTTCCAACTCATATTTTTCATATCAGTAGCGATAACTTCGGTTCTTCTGGACACTGTTCTTGCTGAGAATGGTATCGCTTCAACAGCCGCAATAATTTCAGTATTATTTTTTAAATTCTGAAAGACAGAATCAGCAGCTGTTAAGAAGCCTTCCTTTATTATTTCCCCGTCTACAAAAGGCTTTTTCTTCTTAGCCAACAAATGAAAAACCTTCAAAGATGCAACAGTAGCACTTTTCAAAATGTTAACTGTTGTTTTGTTAGATTTGTCTTCAATTTGCCGACACGTTTCTTCCGGGTTTCAGTATTTGGGGGAAAACTACTGTTACACGACACATGCAGGGTATTGAAGTGTCTTTCAATGTTACTATTTTTAGGCACTGCTACACTGGCATTGCATAATAAACAAATACTTTTTCCGTTAAACTCAATTAAAAAGAACTGTTCTTCCCACTCTTTATTAAAATAGTAAGTCCTTGATCTTTTACTCATGATATTTTTTGACAAGTATGTATCTAAAACTGACGACAAAAATGCGGCTACTGAGTACTGACTCACTCGAGTGGGCGGCAGCCCGGCAGGAAGAGGCTCAGGTAGATTGCACGCTTTATTAAGCGGCGTGCCGTTGCAAAGGGCTGCGTTGACTTATTCCAAGAAACGGCATGTTACGTGTTTTTGTGAAGGGCGCATGAGAAAGTCCCCGCGGGCGCACGTGCGCTCGCGGTCAAAGCGTTGCCGACCGCTGCTATAGAATATACTCCAAAATTATAAAAACATTTTGCTCAACTGAATGAATTTTTATTGCAGCAAGATCAAAGGTAGCAATAACATTTTGAGCCATTATTGGCTAAAACTTGCTCAACAATGGTCCGATTATGGATATGCAACATTTTGCGTTAATGTGATTATATTGCAATACAATATTGCGTCAATATTCATGAAAATGTAGGTACTACCAAAGTAAAAGGTAATATCGCCAACACTGATGATAATAATAAATACAATATTATCTAGTAATCTATATTAGAATCTTAAGCTTTTGCGATTTGCTTGGTTACGATTATAAGCCACTTTCGGCTTAGACCGCGTCGTAAATGAACACCCAGACTTTTTAAGCTTGATCCTAGTCTCTCCTTGAGAGCCAAAACAAGAAGTAGAACTTAGCCTTTGTCGTATTGTCGTTTGTGAACCCAAACAAACTGACGTTTCGCAAGACATTGCAGCTTGCATCTTCAGAGTGGTAAATGACACTGAAGGAAAAAGTATAAGTGACGCTATTCAATCATTAACCATCAGGTAATTAACGATTCACTTTTTGTTACTGCCTCACTGACTTCTTTATTATTTGGAGTAAGTTTATGTCCTTTCTAAGAAGGTTGATCTTTGTCTTAGAAGGTGTAAGACTGGTAGCCAAGCTGCGCGGATTAGTTTGGGAAAATAGAAAGGAGTTCTAACCAACACTTTGGTTTGGTCAAAGTTTAGCGTGTGTCCTTGGTTTCACACGGGTTCTGCCACTGTTAATTTTGTAACTCTGCGGTGTTTGCAATCAGCTATATGTTCTTTTATTTTAACTTCAATAAAACGTCCCGTCTGTCCTATATATATATATATATCCCGGCATGTTTTAAACTAGCAGATCTAAAACATATGTTCAGGGTATACGTAGTCGTGAAAACAGTTTTGATGTTATGTTTCTTTTGCACTCTTATTTTGTTTGTCGGAACCATACAGTATGGTAAATAAGCGATGTTAGTAGAGGATGGTAAGTCTCATTTTGACTTTTAGATTGATTGATTTTTCCAATGCCTTTTGGATTTCTTTGAACTTATATCCATTTTGTTATAGAAACTCCAACAGTGTTTCTTCTTCTTTTTGTAGATTTTTATTATCTGATACACGTATAGCTCTTTTAGCTGAAATATGCAAAACAATGGCCTTCTATACTGGATGGTGGTGAGATTTGGCGTTTAAGTGTCTGTAAGTGTGTTTGTTTTTTTTCTATAAACGGAATGCCCCAACTTTTTGGCATTTTTGTTTATCACCAGTACATCAAGAAAGACTAACCGGCTGTTATGTTCTAACTCCATAGTACATTTGATGTTATTATGTGCAGAGTTTATATGTTGAAAGAAATAATTTAGTTTATCTTTGTCATGGGCCATACAACAATTTAGTTTCAAAATACTTTATATAAATATTGGCTATAACTAAAGAGAGCGGTAAACCCATGGCCGCCTTTTCTACTTGCTTATATTATAACTGAAATAAGTGTTCTTGAGACAGAGTTTGATAAGCTGAAGTTTTTTCTTTAGTAATTCTCTCTTTGAGCAAAAACATTTCATCGACCGGGACTTTAGTAAAAAGAGATACCACGTCAAAACGGACTAGGTTATCTTCTTTTGTTATACGCAAATTCTGGATTTTCTCAACAGAGTTTGTAGAATCTTTACTGTAAGTTCCTATATTTCCTGTCAACGGCAAAAATTTTGTAACTAAATAACGTACGACTGATTGGGTCGGTGAATTGATGGTGCTCACTATCGGTCGAAGGGGGCTCCTTTTTTGTGTAGCTTGAAGAGACCATAGGTTTGTGAGTTTTTGATAGCGGAGTTTACATTAGTGCATAGAGATTTTAAAGGGTTTTTTTGTAGACTTTTGTAGCAATCTTCCGGGAGTAAATTCGTCATCTTCTCGTTGTAATCTTGTATGTTTATAGGGACTGTAGCGTTTCCTTTATCTACTTTCCGTAATAAAATATCCTTGTTCTCACGTAACTGTTTAGCTGCTTTTCTTTTTTATTTGTTCATATTTGAGCGTGGCGGTTTTGATTTTCTTGCAATATTGTCATCTTGTCGAATAGCTTTAGATATCTCTTAAAGCAGAGTGCGTATTACAGCTTCTACTCCACATACTATGTGTTCTATCGGTGTTGTCTTAGGCCCAACAGCGTAGTAAAAATCCTTCTTTAAGAAGGATGTGATTTGTTTATCCAAAACTGTATCTGTTAGATTGACAATTACTTTATGGTCGTCTAACGTTTTCTTAGACTATGAAAGATGAAATCTCTCCTATTTCTTAGTTGTTAATTTATGATTGTTCTTAAATCTTATTTGCTTGTATCGTAGGGATAGCATTAATTTTATCCATATCAAGTGTGCTAATTTGTTAGACAAAGTTAAATGTAGCTTATATAACTTTTTGCCGCTTAAACTTTTTTTAAGTGAGATTGACCACTCCGAAGATGCAAACTGCAATGTATTGCAAAATTTGCCTAATAATAATAATAATAATAATCTTATGCTAGAAATCGTCATTGATATGTACTATATCTATCAGTTTAAATTATAGAGACTGTTGCTAATATTAATACTAACTCTCCAATAATTTCACGTATAAGTTAGTACATATTAACTATGTTGGCCTTAATGTGGACATGTTCAAAAAAATCATCAAATACTAAAAATATTATGTACATCAGAACATAAAACTTTCTATATTAGTGGTACAGTATTTATTTTAATTGCGGCAAAACATCAAAGTGCTATATTACTCTTCTATTTAGTACTAGTAGACAGCCAACATAGAAAATTTCGTAATCTGTCCTATGTTGAACCGCTATTGGTTAGAACAATATTGGATACGGATAGAAAATGTATGTAGCCCCATAATGGCTCAATGCAAAATGTTCACTGCTACTTGGGATGAATCAAAAATCGCTGACCGAGTTTTAATTTGCATTTTGTGGATTTAGGAATGTGTGGAAGGCAATGTCTGCAAAGGACACAATTATTAAAATCTTAGTTGAAGAACTAAGGACTATTAAGCAACGTAACAATGTGGAATTACAGCACTTTTTATGAATAAAAGTAATGTGAAGTAATGGAAAACTCAAAAAGAGTTTCCAAAACTACTTCTAAAGAGAGTTTTAAAGTTAAGAGGGAGTTTAAAGACTTAAAGTGTCGATTTATAATTTACTGTGCAGCCAAGCAAAATAATGTATAGCGTTGGTACAAAAGACTTGGGCATTAAAACAAACGCTACGTAATGTCTTTTTTTGTAAGATATGGTATTGTGAATTGTGAAGGGTGCGTTTTAGAAAGTCACATCGTGGTCTATTTTACTCTCGACTTAAACCTCTTCAAGCAATAGGCAGACTGATCAGTGCTGGCGTCTGTAGACCAATGGAAACTATGTCAATTGATGGAAACCGCTACTATGTGTTTTTCCAAGATAGTTTCTTGAAATATCGCAATATATTTTTTATAACTTATAACCGTAAGGTTGCAAATTTTCCTTGCTGTAGCAAAACATATTGGAAATTTTTTGAAAAAAACCGTTGTCTGATACTGGGAGTGAATTTATATAAAAAGAATTTGTGAAAGTAGCTCAAGAAAATGGTGTAGTGTTGCAAACTGCGTCATCTTTCCCCAGAACAAAATTCTGGTGAGAGAGAAAATAGAACTGCAGTGAAGTCGGCTAGATCTAAGCTAAAAATGAGAAAATTACATTTCGTGGGTTGAGGTAAAGTCTCATCGGCATTATAGTCTGACAAGATAGAAAACAATATAAAGCATTGAAGATTGTTTGGTATCGAAACAGTCGGTTCATGAACCAAATCAGAAACGAAAGAAGTAGAACATTCCTGGAAATATTTTGCAAGTAAAAGTAAAACTGTGATCACCCAGGATGTGAATTTTAGATCCGAACGAATCGAAACTTACTTGGAATCCGGAAAACGGTTAATTTTGATCTGATGATATCTAAACAAGAGTACAAAAAAAAAACCATTGTCTGGCACTATGCAATTAGAATGGCATTCTGCTATGTCTAATTGAGTCGTTTAATAAAAATGGTGTTTTGGGAATTATTTGATTCTGTAGGTAAAAATATTGTGCAAAACAAGTAGGTGTTTAAACTATAAAGAGATTGTAATGATGACATTATTAAATAGAAACCTAGACTAAGTTTGGGGTTGCGATATGCTCTTAGTGCGCAATTTAATTTAAATATAGATCATCTTGGCGTAGAAATGGCATTTTTAAATGACGTATTTCTGTATGAACCTGAAGACTTTGTTGTAGATGGCGAAGAAAATAAATTTTACAAACTAAATTAATTAATTTATTTATTTAATCTGACTACGCTTTTGTACTTTATTTAGAATAACTCAAAAATATTTTTTTATATACGCTTATACGTATAGTACGTACATTTATAGATGAGATGTTTTGTTACAAAACACAATGATGGAATTTTATTTCAAAACTGAATTGTTTTTACACACAAATTATTTTTAAAACGGATTAACTGCTATTTTGATGCCAACTTTTGTTAAAATTATTTTAATTTCTTAATCTTAATTAAGAGTAACCACAATGAAATGGAACTGAAGACGAGTCAAAAGTTTGAGTCTTAAACAATATATCATAACAGCAGACAAAACAGAGACGAAACGAAAAAACTCAAAAATAGATTATTGTCTGAACGAAAAAGGAAAACAAACGATGAATACTTAAATCTTATAGCAAACTTATTTTTAGAGTACCTGTTTAGTATTTTAAAAAGAAATACCGAGATGAAACGTGCTCTGAAAAAAATATTTATGTTTTAATGAAATACAGGAAGAAGCTGATTATGGAATATCGTACATTACAATAATTTCATATGCTTACTATTGTTTCTAAAAATATAATAAATTTCATAAACCGTAACCTTTTACATAATAAGTTAATAACTCAAGGTTCGTTATAAACTATTATATATTATTGAGACAAGTTTATGGATAAAAAAGGCGGAAATTATACTCAAGGTTGCAGAATTTGGATATTCAAACCATTATCATTTTTACTCTAAAATTGAAGTTTTCTTGAAGAAATTGTCAATATTCGACCAGTAAAGTCAAAATTTGTATGTCTTTTTTTTCAGTTTCTTTCGTCAATAAAAACTTGCTTAAAATGTTGGCAGTAGTGTTTTCCAATTAGTTCTGTTAATTGATTTTTAGGTTTCTTGCATAAATAATTAATTGTCAAATTAGAAAGGAAAAAATGCACTTTTAGGAATCAAAGAAGATGTAGAAGAATACATATTTATCTTTTTAAAAGAATTTGTTCATGGGGACAATTAATACAAATTATACAATTGTTTCTATATCATTAGTTTTAACAATTGTTAATTTTAATTTAAAAATGGTTAATTTAACAACATTTGTTTAGATTTACGATAAAAATGGTTTTTTTTTTAAATTTGGTTATTAACTTATTAATATTATACAAAACAAAACGGAAGCAGAAGAGACTGATTGATCGCACTAGACTAGAAAAATCACACAGTTCAGAAATTATTAAAGGATTAATAAGAAGATAATTTGAGAGGAATGTGAAACACGTAGTTTCATTTAATCAATTAGTGAAACAAGCTGGCCAATTATCATAATATCGTTAGAGAATAATTTCCAGCAATTTTATAACTAATGATAATCGCAGTAAAAATAAATACTTGTAATTTTTTATTTACAGACACTACCAGGAAGTGTTTCGTAAAACTGATCTTTTAATAAATGAGGTTATCGTTCGTATTTACATCATATTTAGCAATCGCAATAAAAGCTTGAATTCTTCAAAACAATTTAATTTACTAACTTACTCTTAATAAAACATTATAATACCAGAATAATTCAATTGTAAATTTGGCGTCGTACAAAATATGAATAAACAATTTAGTTTAAGTAATTTATGCAATGATTATAATCAGAGAAGTAATCGGAAAGGAATCTAAATAAGTACATATTTTGGTAATACTTGACATATCTAAATTATAACATTATTGTCATTGTAGTATGTACATATTATGAGTATTAGTAAAAAATAATTTTTAAAAGATACTATAAGAAGAAAAACAATGAAATGTAAACATGTTTTTAACGGAAAATTCCATTTTTTTGTGTTACTTAAAAACAACACAGATAAACTGACAAGGTAATGTGCTTTTATAATATTTTACTTTTTCGTAAATATTAAGTAAAATAAACAAAAGTTTTTCAGCCTCGCCAAATAATTTATGTATACTAGACAGATAATTGCGATTTACCGTATTTTACTGATTTTTTTGATTAAATATAACAATTTGTTTTATTTTAGCCTATCTTTTGTAAACTCGACTTTTTTCGTTTATATTCATTGTTTTTCATTGTCTGTATTCCACTAGCAAACATTATAAAAAGTATTCTAAACACGTTTACAAGACGACGGATTCTATTAATAATGTTTTTCAAACCACAATGAATGTTACAGTATTGACGTCAGTTTGTGTTAATGGAGTTTGAAAATGATTATTTTATAAAAATATTGTGAATTACAAATATTTAATAATAGCGCTACTAAAACAAATATAATAAAACTTCAGTTAGACCCGGTATTTCTATTGATCGATAACTTTTAAACGTAATTATTGTCTTTTTTTATATTTCAACGAGCAATGATTTTAGTCATAAACGCTAACTCTTGCAAACAATAACTTGACGTATTTTAGGTTGTGATGCACTGTGGGCTCCTACAATGTTCCATTTCGGGTCCCACATTGTGGAACATGATGTATAACGATCTACTGACCACCTAGCTACCAGATACTATACATCTAACGGCCTTCATCGACGACTTGGCTATCTTTGGGGAAGGAAAAACTGTCAAATTTTTAACCATGAACATGAACCAAGAACTACTCGTGGTAGACGACTGGGTGAGGCAAAATAAATGGTCAGTAGCAATTGAGAAAACTAAGGCAATCGCCTTTACGGACAAGAGAAAGCTCGATGATATAAAATTATGTTAAAAAGGTGTGACGGTATCTGCCAAAAATACCTTAAAATACCTGGGTGTCGTTCTGAACAAAAACATCTTCGCGCAGCACGTAGAAAGCACAACTACCAAAGCGGATAGAAAAGCAAGTGCCCTAGCCAGATTAATGACCAATGTAAAAGGCCCGACAACGGCTAAACCTGAAGTAATCATGTCAACTATTCACTCGGCACTTCTATACGCAGCGCCAGTGTGGAACGGGGCGTTGGGAATAAGTAGACTTTGGAAGCGGGCAGAAACATCCCAAAAAAATCGCTCTGAAAATAATATCGGTTTTCAGTCTGGCTCGAGGTCACGAGAGTCTTAGCGGGTGTCGTTCCAATTGACAACCTTGCGAAAGAAAAGACAAAAGCGCGACTTGGGACCTCTAAATCAATAAAAAAAGAAGAGTCGCTATAGGCCTAGCAAGAAAAATGGGATCACTACCAAAAAGGGGCTTGGACTCGCCTGCTTATCCCGAAACTCGACGTATGGGTCAACCGGAAACATGGAATCCCAAACTTTTATAGTATGCAAGCATTTTCGTCTTGTTGTCTTGTTGCGCACACCCTCTTCACTTGCCAGAGGTGGGATGTAGAAAGAAAGACTCTAAGTAACACATATATCATTGACCAAAACAACCTATGTTGCAAATCGAAAAAGCCTGGAGTGATATTAGCGCGTTTCTGTCGAGGATCCTAAAAACCAAAGAGGATGAATGGCAAAAATGGTGCATCCAAACAAGTGACGTGCCAGCAAGTCAAGGCAAGTAATGGGGTGAGGGCCAAATGGGATTTCATCCTACCTACTACCATAGTGCGCGCGTGTGCTAGTTTATTTAATCAAACTCGCATAGGACCTGTTACTTGTAGTCCACAATAATTAACCGGTTGTCTATAGTTTTTACGTATACTATCCATATTTACTTTGTATAGTCTAATACGTTTTAACTTTTATGCAGACAAATAGGTATTTATAATTATCTCCCACCAAGAAATTGAAGTTAGGGTCAACCGCACCTAATAAAGAATAATAGTTAATATGGTTTCAAAAAAAATCTCTACACCTTAGGATTGTTGACATGACTGTCTGAGCGGTGCGTAACTGTGTATTTTGAGGTCATGACAGGGTAAAAAAACCGTTTGGTGTTACCACCTGTCATGACTGACCGTGTCAAAAAACATAAAAATTGTTATCGTTATAGTGAATGTAAATGTAACTACACAATTCCAATCATAACAAATTATCTAATAGTAGAATTCAGGTTTGCACAGGTTGCATTCGTATTACAATTTTCCATTCGGGATAATTCCCGTGTTGTCGTTATTGCACAAGCTGAACTTTCCTCACACGTCAAGTGGGCATTTTACGCAGAATGAAAAATTGTAATATAAATTAGATAAAGTTTACTTTCTAAATAATCATTTTGATTTTGATAGAGTTCTGCTTTGAAGGAAAAACTTTACGCTAGAGAGAGATTTTTTTATAAAATAATAGTGTAACGTTTATTATTACTAATTTAATTTATTTATTTATACTAAAAATATGTACACGTTTATTATTATTAACCGAACTAATTAAATCTAAGGATATTTAATAAAAACACTTACACTAATTTACATATAGCGCTATCACTGACACGAAGATAAGATAAAGTCCGCGGATAACTTCACACACTTGTTTTAACACTTATTGTTTACGTTAAAGTCACGTACCAGGTTATTTATCTCACACGCGTAAATCATTTATTTATTTAAAATTGAGTAATCTTTTTAACACTGCCATCTTCGTGGTACTGGAAATAACTGACCTCTGATTAGTTTGTTCCGCATTTATACATTTTGGAAATCCTTCTCGAATGTTCCATATCTTTCGGTATACGTTTTGGAAATGTACAAAAACTCGAGAAGGCTCTCGAAGTTGAGAATAACTTCTCGAACGTTTCAATAGTTTAGTAAAGCTACAAAAATATGAATTAATTAACAAGTATAAAAAGATTATAAAACTTAATTGATTATTATTAGAAGATAAAGTTGTTGTGTTTTGGCTTTTCGCAGACCAATGTTGCAACCCTGTTCTGAAAAGACTATTTCGAGGGCGCCAACTTACTGCAGGTTCGAGTGATACGGTGTGTCTTCCAAAATATTTTAAGCTAAAGATGATATGGGCTTACTACTATTACTAAAAATATTTTTGCAAAAATGGTACCTTGAATCATATTTAACTTACAGTTTCCTCATCTTGTTTCTGTTAGACCACATTTTAACAAATTTTTTAGCTTTTATGCAGCACTTTTTATTTAACGACTGAAGAATCTTATTAAATACATGTTACCTTCTAAAAAATCAAAACATTTTGATGTTGCTAATGTCTCATCACAATTTTCTAGGAAAGCAACTACTTATTTCACAAAGTTGTTCTATTATTTTATTGCTATCAATAGAGGTTTAAATGTTCTTTTCTGACTGCATTAGCACAAACGTCTATCACTATCGTTGGTTATACTTTAAATGTCGGTAGACTTTCCATATACCTACGGTACAAATAATTATAAAATAAATTATTTAAACATTTAAAGCAACCTATATTGAATAAGTATAGGTCTGCATATGTGGTTTTAACGTGCGAAAGCGCTCGCGCGTTTATACCCCGCGATGCTTTCAATTTAGTACTTATTAAAACGTGGAATTTGTAGGATGTATCCTTAGTGAAACGGTATATTTGTCGTACGTTAATAAATTCAAAAAAATAATGTACAATTTATTTTGAAAAATGAATTTGTAATTCTGTCGTTAAAAGAAAAGGTTGAAATAAATTCTCTCGGAAGGCCTATTTCAAATTTGGAACTAAATCAAGCAGATAAAACTGCAAAATGTAATTTTTACACGGCATTTTTGTAGTACAGTTCATAATAAAAATAAGTGCGCATGTGGATGTAATACGTAATACCCATGTTTTGTTTCCCATGTTTATTGTTTTATTCCGATGGAACCGATAAAACGTGGGCTTGAAATAAAGACAAAAACCTACTGAATTGAAATAACAATGTACGAAAACCATGTACCGACAACTCGTGGCGTACTTTGTAACTAATTTTATGTCCTACATTTAAAATTTTAGGCATTGGTATTTAAATAAACAATGAAGAGCACTGTTAATGTTTAAATAATATATTTATTTTACTATTAGAATTGATTACCTGATAATAAAAGAAAACTAAATCTTAAAAACAAACTAATAAACTGAAGCAAAAAATAATTATATTTTTAAATAGATGCCAACAAAATTGTATACGCATAAAACTTACACTGTGCGAAATCTGTATCACTAAATTCGCAAGCAGCATTGCCAACCTAAATGAATTTGATAAATGTAACATAAACAAAATATGACAGCAGAGCCATCTCATGGTGTAAATTTACTATGTGAAAATATTATTTGTAAATTGCTATAGAGGTGGAAACAAACTGATTTTATACCCGCGTAATTCAAATAAGTTTTTAATATACAAACAATGTCAATGCAAATATGGAAATACCATCAGAGTCGATCACTGGACGGCCGGTTCGCTCTTTTGTGGCTCCTGAGCAGTCGGAGATGTTTTGTTTCAATTGCCGCTGTACACAACTCTTATATTTTCAATGTCATACCGTTACTTATTCGTCAAGATTCTTTTTTTGGTAGACTGGGTTGTCTATTATGAGTTTATTTCTATCTCATATTTCAAATATACCTTCGTCTCTACTTTTTTTGTGGTGGATTATAGCATAAAACAACGTATTTTACATAATCGTTTCATTTGTTTTTATAATTATTTATTATTTTGTTTATGAATTAATTTACAATGTTTTTATTTCTTATACTACACTTTAACTTAAGGAGCGCCGCCGTCTCATTTTTGATTATCTCTAACTTTTTTTATTATCTTTTTGTGGGTAAGGTGGGGGATTTCCTTTTTATGGTAAGGTCGGTGCACTAGATCGCAAATTGTAACAATATGCACAAAAATTTTAATATATAAGTAATTCTTATATAAATGTTAAGCTCTTGGGATAAAATGTACGTTAATATGTATATGCAAAATGTAGACATTTGAAAATAAGTCAATTTTTTGGTATCGTCATTTTATTAATTATTGTACTCAAAAGCTGCAAGCTAGAACTATTTTTTTTTATAGAGCAGACCATATTCCAGTAAACAGCAAAAAAAATAATTGGTTTTGTGATATCCAGCTATAAAGCGTTCAGATTTCGACCCTCGGGCTAGCACACTTTGCACACTCTTGTCGGATATTCAAAGCAAAAAAAAACATTTGCAAGACTGACATATGTACCTCGCAATAAAAACATCTTTCGTGTGTTTCAGTAGGCTTTGGGTTTATTTCTAAGCCCTTTTTGCTCAAATCTCAATGATCCTTACGCGTGTCTGGCGAGGTAATTGCTGATTTTTTTAGCGCCGCGTAATATGTTCTTATGGTAGCTCGTGACTTAACTTTTCCAAAAATTTGCGGCAAGCGAGTTTTGTGTTGTTATTTATTTTATAAATTACATGAGTTAACACCTGCAATATTTAGCAATTGATAAAAAATAACTATGAGCCATCGGCTAGAGCCACACAATTATGGATTTCACATATTTTATCATGTGTTTCAACGCCCCTTTTTGTTTTATTATAGTCTGTAACTATTTCTGAATATCCAGTTCCTGCATATATAATAATATAAAAGAAAAGCATTTTTAATTTTTTGTAATATGTATGATACTATTGTGCATGCTTCTTGGAACGCAAGCATTGACGTTGTTGAGTTAACAGCAACACAGTTGTTCTCTGTTTACTAATGTACACCTCCAATTGTATGGTAAAACAAATTTGCATCTACAATTGCGTATCTTTTAATGCCATATTTTTTAAGTTTGCTTGGAACCTACAGTTTTCACAAAAAGTGGCCAACGTTTTGTCTATGGTGTATACGCGGAAGGATGAAAGTAACTATTTAAGAAACATTTCAAATATCTTCCTGCACGTCCATAATTTGTCTTTTGTTTGTGTTTGAATTCTTGTTTGTTTATCATGGATACGTAAATTTGCCATTAAAAATTTAACTTTTTTTGTGAGATTGTTAATCTGTATATTTCCATAGACATACCATATGTACGAAAAAGATTTTTAAAGTTTTGTCTACTACTTTTTTGTGCAGCGAATATATACAATAAGCTTAAGAGTGCTTTCAAAATATTGCCAAATTTCCGAACATTTTTGTGCGTGCCTTATTTGCTCTTTAAGACCGGGCAAATAAGGCTACAATATTGATCGAACGTGTTTTAACTCAATCTTGTGTGATGTTATGTTTATACCCTTTTGTACCGTCTATTTCTACAAATATTGGCGCGCGGTGAGTCTGTTGTTTTTCAGCTTTTTGGGCTATCTCATCCAGTTTGTTATCAGAAAATTGTTGTTGTTAAAAGCGCCAACATTGTCGTTAGTAAAACATTATCATTCTCGACGTCTGGTTCGTTATCGGAATCAAGTGGCTCATCCATAAGACGCTGTAACCGTACGTGCTCTTTTTCCCAACCCGTCATCTATAACTTTTGTTGGTAAATTTCAATTAAAAACACAAAAATGTTACCTTTTATGAGAACGTTTAAACTATTATTTAGAAAAGCACTGCACATCATACAACATCTGCAGTAGTACTGGTATAAGATAGATGGTGTTCCGCAGGAATTCACAAACTCTTTATTGGCTGTGACGCATAGCTTGTGAAATATTGTACAAAATGTATTGAATATATCTCAGATACCGTACCTTACACTTCGAAGGTTAAAAATGTTTTCAATTTTGAAACAAGAATAGTTTAAAAAAAATGATTTACCCAAAAATTGCCGCTGGATCATCAGGAAACTGACTGCTAGAAACGATGATGCTTAATTGTTTGTTGGCGCACACATCACTCCTCCACCTCCGCAACTTCCCGGAGTACAGACCGTACATCGAATTATTCTTTGAACCAATGACAATAACGACCATGCGGCAATTCTAAGTAAATCGTTGCTTTTTTTATAAACTATTTCTGTTTTAGAATTGAAAACAGTTTTAATTATAAAAATACATAAAATTACTAATAGTCAAGAAGTCTCACCGATCTAAATTAATAAAACTGAAAAGTTAGAGACGATTAAACTTGCGGATGGGAACAGCGGCGCTTCCAGTGTTAACTCTTTGTAGGTAGATTGTTCAGGTAGTTGTATTTGTTGCAGTCATAAAAAACGATACATAATTAAAATTCTATGAAATCTTTCCACTGAAACTGATACTGACGAAATTTAATTTTGATCTCGTTTTATTGACCTCATTATTTTTTTTTCTGACTTTACATTTACAAAATATGAAAAGGGGAGAAAACTGAAATTCTAAAAAAAGTTATTTACATATTTCAAAACTGATAATATTGATTTGTGTATCCACATGTTTTGTTCTTTCCAATTTTCTTGGCATTATTTTAGAGAAACTTTGATTTAGTGTAAAACGGATGCAGAAAACCACACGTAACTTTTTAAATGTCAATATTGATTTTTAACGAATTGCTTCATATAACGTGAAATAACAAAATGTATAAACACCGAAAGATGCATGGAAAGATTTTTTTACCAATTTCTCATAAACTGAATTTTAGTCTTTAGCCAGTGTAAAACTACGATGTATTTCTTTGAAAAATATTCACTGTTTGTTTGTTTGTTTGTTTTTAAATTAAATATAGTATGAGTAGGCCATGTGTTATATGTAACTGATTTATGCGTTTTTCAAAATCATACGATAAATAACACTAAAAGTCAAAATTTAGCGTATTTTTTTGTACAGATACAACAAAGGAATTCAAGCTTTATAACCTTTGTTACATACGAAAACATTTTCTATACGTTACTTCACATTGTAATAAACTACAATCAATAACTTCAAGCCATAAACTATTTATTTATGTTCGATGTTTCATAACTCGGTGAAATTAATTGTTTTTAATTCAAATACCTATAGCTAATTACGTACAAATGATTTTACCAAATAAATATCTTAAAGATTTTGATTGCAAAATGTAAACCAACAATTTTAATTTAATATTTTAATCTACTGAAAACACCCACGAGCCATACACCTACGTTTAATTTTTTTAAATACTTATTAATTGCATTGATCTAAAAAATGTTCACACACTTCATAATGCTAAGGTCTAATTAGTGCAATTGAAATTGATGAAGTATTATGAAATCGTTCATAAATGTTTAAAAAATGCGCTTAATTAAGTTAATTTTTACTTATTACTGATGCGTTATTTTTTAATTCTTTATTAATTTGATAATCGCTGGTACTTATTAGTCTGCTAAATTGTTATTACAATGCTAACAACTTTTCTAAATTTATATAAATAAACAAAATATACATATTGTATTTAAGGAATTTATGGTATTTTAAGAGGTGTTGCAATAAAAAAAACTACGTATGTGTTATTAAAATAACAATTATTCAAAACAAAACAAAAATTAAACATACATGAGGCTTACGTATAAAATAACATTGGTTTTTTGCGTTTATGATAATTATTTAATGACTGATGAGGTCAAGATCAATGCTTTACTTCACTACACACGTATAAAGTTTGATCAAAGAGCGTTCTGAATTATTATATTTTCAAAATACATATTATATCGACATTAGTTTTTTTTAAGTAGTTCCAAGAGACACGATTATGTTGGTTTTTGGTTATATGGTGTTGACTTAAACGTAAAGTTATGAACAAACAGTGAATTGTAAATTGGATGGCTGATATGGTACCATCTTTATAAGTTGCTTTTGTTTGTTTTTGACTTTATGCCAGCAGTTTTTTAATTGTATCTTCAATACGCGTTCAAATTACTTAACTTATCGTTATTTTTCACGATTCTCTGTAATTTTACATACCAAACTATATAATTTTTGTTTACCATAATCCTCCGTTATAGATAAAACCCGTATATAACATTATCTACAAGCTAAGCTTTCGTCACATGTCGAAGTGAACATCTTCAGAGCTTGAAACTGGTAGAAGTAAAACACGTGGTAACATGAATTCCTCTACATCAGACATGTCAAACTCATATGATATTGCGGGCTGTTCAAAAAATTAATGTATGCATTAGACTCAATGTTTTTTAATTAAACTAAAAATATTTTACATTTTATTGTGTATTATTACATACATAGACCTTTCGTATTTCATGTTATTTTTTACGTTGAAACTATAATTATTCTATATTTTAAAAAAATACTAAAATAAAAGTTTTCTTTATCTATTCGTTTTCGCCAAAGTAATAATTTTTGTTTGATAGTGTTAAAATTATCAAATAGCGTTGAAACAACATGATTTTTGCTTTGAAGCTTAAGCTTAAGTTGATTAAGATGACTTGTAATATCAATTGAGAAAGTCAAGTCCTTTATCCATTGTCCATCTTTTAATTCAGCACATTCATATTTTTTCCACGAAAATTATGATTTCGTCCAGCATTTTAAAGAATCGTTTTAACACTTTATGAATCAAAAGCCATTGAACTTCCTTATATTATGGATCGGTGTATTCTTATTCTATATCTTCCAAAAATAGAGCAAATTGACGATGATTAAGTCCACTTGCTCGAATATAATTTACGCGATTTTGGCGACTATTTTTAAAACATGTCCGATATTTAAAACTTTGGAGTACAGTACTTGCTGGTGAATAATACAATAAAAATGTTCAAAATTAATATTACCATGTTGTTTGCATGCTTCTTTTAATCCTGCAACAACTCCTTTAGTAATACCGGTTATGATAAGTACGCCATCAGTTGCCTGACAAACCAACTTTTCCAACGGTAACTTATACTTCTTCAAAACTTCCATAAACGCATCAGAAATATCAGCTCTGGTAGTTGTATTATGAATAGGAATGACTTCCAAAAGTTCTTCACTTAGTTTTAAAGTAACATCGCAGCCGCGAATAAAAACGGCCAGCTGAGTAATATTTCGAACATCTGTACTTTCATCAATTGCCACAGAGTAGGCTTGAAATGTCGATATTATTGAGTTTTGCTGATTTCTCAAATTCTCGTCTATTTCATCAACTGTGTTAGCTACAGTATTTCGACTTAAACTTTCACTTTTAATTTTTTTAATTTGTGCTGGACATAATACTACCGCCGCGTTAATTAAGCATTCACTAATAAATTTTCCTTCAGTAAATGGTTTCGATCTGCTTGCGATGAAATGTGATGACGTATAACTAACTTTTACAGCAGCAGTAGTAGTAGTAGTAGTAGTAGTTTATTTCATGACCAGTGGTATTAAAAATACATATAAACACAATTGAAATACATGTAAACACAAATAATATAAATAATACAATAAGTAACACAATTGTTATAATGTAAAAAATACAATCATATTTACAGAAACAATAGGACTGTCTTTTCTAGAATGTAAAATAAAAAATGTAAGACTGTAAATATTATCATATCATTGTTCAAGGAACTCATTAATAGAATAAAAACAAGATTTTATTAAGTATCCTTTGAGTACTTTTTTAAATTCGTTTTTTAACTCTATATCACGTATTGAGGTCGGCAGCTTATTAAAAAGTTTAACAGAACTAAAAATGTAAGATCTATAATATATACAACTTTTACTCAAATTACTTCTATATACATTGTTTCTAGTGTTATACGAGTGAAAATCAGAATTTTTAAGGTAATTTATTTTATTATTAAACATAAATAAGTAGGTTGTAAACTGTCATAATATTATGTTTAAGAAAAAATGGTCTACAACTATCCCAGTTAGTTAAACCAAACATAATCCTAATAGCTCTTTTTTGAATTTTAAAAATGTTCAGCAAAGTATGAGTATGTCCCCAAAAGATTAAACAATATCGCATTATGGATTCAAAGTAAGCATAATAAACGTTCAATAAAGTTTTAAGTTCACAGATTGACTTTAATCTACGTAAACAAAAAAGTGCTTTATTTAATTTATTTGCTGTTATTTCAATCTGATCCCTCCATTTAAACTGATTGTCAATAGTAACTCCTAAAAGCCTTGTTGTCGTGACATGATTTATTTTGATACCAGTTGTAAAATTACTAACAAATTTTGCATGTTGTGTATTATTTAAAAAAGAAATAAGATTGGATTTATTGAGATTTAGAACTAAACCGTTTGCGGAAAACCACTTTTGTAGTTTATGTAATGTTTGTTCAGTGTTTGCTACTAATTCAGAAACAGATTGAGCAATTACATTTATGCTAATGTCATTGTAATAGGATAAGATATGCTGCTGGGAAGATCATTCATAAAAATTACAAAAAGTAGTGGCCCAAGTATAGAACCCTGCGGTACTCCATGACTGACTGTAATTTCTTCCGATTGACAACGCCCAATTTCATCACTGATTAAGTAATCTATTTCAACAACTTGATTACGGTCTGCCAAATAAGACCTTAAGAGTGCCAAAGTGTTAGAGCGAATGCCATAGTATTCAATTTTTTCCATCAATAAATTACGATCAATAAGGTCAAAAGCTTTTGATAGATCTAAATTTATGCTAAGGACCAACTGATTTTTATTTAAAGCATTTAATATTACACTAAGAGTATTGTGTAAAGCGGTATTCGTTGATCTACCGTTTAAAAATCCATGTTGGCTATCTGTAAAAAGATTCCGTTTTACAAAATAAGTTAATAATCTTTGTTTAATGGCGATTTCCATAATTTTACAAAATGTTGTCGGAATTGATATTGGTCTATAATTTTTAATATGATTCTTTTCTTTGTTTTTATAAAGTGGAATTACTTTTGCTTTTTTAAACTCTTTAGGAAAGTATCCAACTACAAAACAAGAATTAATGAGATTAGACAAAACCCCAGAAATAATGGTTGAGCATGCTTTTATTGTTCCCACTGGAATATCATCAATACCAGTAGATGACGTATTTTTCAATTTACTCACTATGCTTTCTATTTCGTCTGAAGTCGTAGGTGTAAGGTAAAAAGAGTTTAAATTATTAATTTTTAGTGCCTTTAATTGTTTAAGTGCTAAATCATAGGAGAGCAATGGGCTTAACAAAGTTGTTGCAATTGTAGAAAAGTAATTATTAAATTCTTCTACAATAATTTTTGGATTTTCAGTTAGAAATCCGTTAACTGTTATCTCAATATTTTTTTGGTTGACGGTAGATTTATTTATTTCTTTTTTTATAATATTCCAAGTTGTTTTTGGAATATTCGAAGACTGTGCTATATTGATATCTACATTAAGTTTTTTGGCAGCTTTACAAACTTTTTTTAGTAATTCCGAGTATTTTAAATAATAATTTTGCAAAACAACATTAGGAAATTTTTTTAAAAGTTCGTAGATTTCTCTTTTAGTTTTTGAAGACTTTTTTATGCCGTTTGTAATCCAACTTTTTGACAGTTTAATAGCAACTTTTTTAACCGATGTATTTCGTAGTAAAATTTTGAGAAAGTATCAAAAAACATTTTCATTTCCTTACTAATATTTAAATTACTACAATGAACGTAAGACCAATCAATTAGTTTAAGAGCATTTAAAAACATATTTTGATTTTTTATGTTATTTTTCCTGACCCATTTGTAACATATTTTGGGTTTATCTTTGAACTTTATGCTAGGCATTGACATTATTTGTATATTGTGATCAGTAAAACTCGCCACGGTGTTCAAGCTGTATTGTGTTCAACAGATTTAGTAAATACACTTTGTTGTTTTTGAAGAATTGATTTCAATCGCGACATATCGTCTTCACGAAGTTTTGCAACGTATTGGTCATAGTTTGTTTTATGATTTGTGTCATAGTGCCTTTTAAGATTATATTCCTTAGCAACTTAAATAAGAGTTTTTACTTACTAGACATAATATTTTATTACTGTTTTGGACACAAAAATATTGCAATTCCAATTTTTTTTTGAAAATTACGATGTTCTTCTTCAGTTAATCTTTTTTTACTCATTGTTCTTGAAGTTTGATTATATTTTGATTAAATAAATTTTTAATTTAATATGAATAAAAACCAAAATATACGTTATAGTTCAAAATATCAATCACAAACGATTGAGCAATCCTGCATTTTGTGATGAGTTGTACATATGTCAGATTCAATGTTGCCAAATAAATTTTAAGTATATCAGTAGAGTGTGCTATCAAAATTCAGTAAAAATCAGTAGACAACTGTATATGTACTTATTTTTTTCATACAAAAAAATAATAAATGTAATTGAATTTTTATAAGAAAAGCAACTATTTTCTCGCGATTTCATATAATTTTTTGTATGTAAATGCCCTTCAACACTTGCAGATAACAATTTATTTCTCTGGGAAGTTTTCATCAAGTTGACGTCCGAAAATATACGTTCTACATTGACTGACGAATGCGGCAAACTTGCATGCATGCAAAACACAAAATGACAAAGAACAGAAAACATAGGCCTGCATAAACCATTCACTTTCCTCCAAAATTCAGTAATCGTTTCTGACGTATCAAAACTTACGTTTGTATTCCTTAAAAGTCGCCACTCGTTGTCAATGTCTTGTAACTTATTTTCTTCAATTATATTTGGAAAATATTTTACTAGGGGTATAAACGGAGTTGTTTGTTCCTTTTGTAACGTTTATCGGACTGACGAAATTTATTTTTGATAAATTTTTATTTCCAAAACTAAAACGATGAGTACTTTGACTTGCCCCTTCAACAAACACGCTAAATAGCGAGTTCTTAAAATATTAATCTCTTTTTTCCCTAAAAGTTCTGTAATTTTATGGATTTCAGTATTTGCAGTAATTTGTGAATCTTTAAAAGTTTCAATTCTTTTTGGACTAGAAAAAAATCATTATATACTTCTTGAGCGCAATCTTCTATACCTCTAGGTAATTTAATTTAAACATGCATTAGATGCACATAAATGTTTACTATGGGAAATATAGGTCATGGTAAACAAACTGGGTATTTTGTATTTTAATTTCGTAACTACAGAATTATGTTTCCCAACCATTACGTTTGCTTCATCTGTTGCAAAACTAATAAGATTTTTGTTCAATGTTATATTCTTAGTGATAAAAAAAACTTGTCACTTTGTAGTATAAAACTACCGAATTTGCTTCTTTAAGTAGCAGTAAAGCGAGAAAAC
Source organism: Aquatica leii (assembly GCA_035610365.1). NCBI lineage: Eukaryota > Metazoa > Arthropoda > Insecta > Coleoptera > Lampyridae > Aquatica > Aquatica leii. The sequence continues at coordinate 29,121,756 of CM069433.1, read as the reverse complement.
TGTCATTGATCCAAAAAGGTAAACTTTTTATGTTGGAAAACTTACATTAAAAATAGAGCACCTTTTATTATGATAATATCTGCAAACCAAAGACAAATATTTTGTACGTCTCTTAGCCGTAGATTCGTCAATAATCAAAAAAAATTTAGTAGTTTGCAAAATTTTACAAATTTCAGTTTCATTTTTTTTTCCGATTAAATTTTTTACTATGGACGAACATTTTGTTAGACCACATCGTATATGTTTGGCCACCTCAAAATCTGGACAAACTTTTGTTAATAGTTTTGGCATATGATCCATTAAATTATAAGATAAATTATGTTCACTTACAAAAACAGCGAGGTATATATCAGATTCTATATGAGCAGAAGTGTCCTGATGTCTGACAAGCGCTAATCTCCCCTTGGAAGCGATTGATATTAATGTTTTTGTCACAAATTTGACAATATGCATGCAATTTGTTTTTACCAGGTCTACGCCAGTTTTTAAAAGGATCGCGTGTTTGACCTGACTACAGAAATGTTGGATCCAATAAAATTAAATATGCAATATCACAATATAGCATTTATTTAATTTAATTCAAACAAATTTGTCCTATATCCCAAAGATAGGATATAAGAGAAGTCTAGTTAATTTCAAAACAAATATTCAGAAACGCAATGAACATGATCCATATATTTTTCATGTGACGTTATCCATCAGCATATTTTCTTGTTGAGACCGTTGGCGGTAAGCTATTACACGTATTTTATAGTACTTTAAAGTTAGATGGTATCGTTAATATCAAGAAACATTTGGTTGACTATATTTGATGTCAACTGACGTTTTTAATTCTATCTGTATACGTTTATGTTATAAAACCCAACGAAACTATGTGTTAAATTAAAAGTATAAAATCTATTAAGTTGAATCAACGCGAATAATGAAATAGGTGTTAGAATACCAATCCGGACTTTATTGTTGTCAGGTAACAGAATATTTTATTAATCAAATCACATACCAACAATTATTTTACGTTACAAAGTTCAAATCGTAATTGTATTTATAAAATAACTTTAACGTTCTTTGTTATTTTGATTTTATTGTATAAATATAATATGTATGTACTTTAACATAGTGAACTCAAAAGTAGATGAATGCCACGTGACTTCAAATTTATGACGTCAGAATAAGTAATGTTGCCAATTCTTATATTGACATTTTACGATTGTTTATCGTATTGATGTTAATTTAAAGTATGTTATCTTTTACATTCTTTTAAGTAATTTTATTAGGAACTTGTTTTATTAAAAATTAAAATATTGTAAGAATGGCAAAATTAATGTTTCAATCATTCGATTTGATAGTTGTTTTATTTAATTAATTTAGTGTATTTCGACTTTGCATTAAAAGTATAATTGTTTTTACTTTTGATTAAATGAATGTCAAGTATTAATTTAGCTAATGGTATGTAGTACATTTATTGAAGTTACGGGATTACTTGATAGTATAATGTTTTTATCGGAAATATCCCACAGTAGGTTTTTCATATTATCATTAATTTATATATTTTTTGATCGGCCAATCAGAGTCACTATCATCGTATTCGTCTTCAAAAGCTATTTCTCTCTTTCACCAATCGTCTATTATTTGTTCACAATGTCAAACTGAATTTGCTTATGCATCTTCTGGTACCGCCATTAAAGTGTCTTTCCACATATTTAAGCTTTCAACTATTCTCCATCTTTTCCTTTCCTTTATGTTTATAATAATAACTTAGTTTATTCATTTACCGAAAAAATATTTACCTTTCAGTAACAACAACAGTGTGTAGTAACTCCTTCTTTAAACAATTGATTTCAAATGAAACATTTTGTTCTTTTAACTATTCTTGATATCTTTTTTTTCAGGCACTATTTGGAGTCTTCGTTACTGAAGTACTGTGGTACGAGTGTGGAAAGTGTAAATTAAATTAAGCCGGTTTGCATTTTGAACAAAAGAGCACCTTTTAGGGGTGGAAAAAAAGTGGCGCAAAATAGAGCATTTTTTATTAATTAAATATGTCAATTAATCGGTTATAACAACAGAATATTGTTGAACTTTAAAATGATAACATTTTTATTTACATTAGAAATGTTCACCAAGACAGTTTATTGAAGACGATAATTAAACTAGTTTTTTTAGATTCGTAGTTTTCCTCGTTACATACGACACTGTTAGTAGTAGCAGCACGGTTGCCTTTTGTAAAAACGAACATAACGTGAGGGCTTAAACAGACTCGGTCAGTCAGTAATTATCAAGTTCATTGCACTGAAAGCTTGTTGGCATTCAGCACTTGATAATGGAATGCACTTAATACACATCAGCAAGTCATTCACTTCAGGATCGATCACTTTCCTTTTGCTTTGCTTGTACTTATGTTATTCAGCTGAAAACGGTCACAAAGAGTAACAATTTTATTTTCTCTATAAAGAATACCGATGTTATCATTCTAGTGAATCGGCACTGTGATTTGTACCACAAGCAGTTCATAGACAATTTCGTCTACTTGTAAATCAACAGCACTACGATCTGCATGTGAAGATCTCACGGTAAACATTCTTTTTCTGAGATCGTTTTGTAAGCTTCGATAGAACTGAATGCGGGCTATCACTATCACAGTTGCAACACCTCTGTTTCGACGACCACTCTCATGCAAAGTGACTCTTGGAAATTTCGATTTTTTAGCAGCGTTCAAAGCTTCAGATTCGAAACGTCCAATTTTGTTCACTGTCGCCTTGAAAACCGAGATCTTAATATTAATACTATGATCAATCTCAATGATCGAAACGTCACGTTTTTGCAGTTCGATGGAGCTCAGTTCACATAAATCATAGTACATAAAGCTCAATTTCTGGACGAATTCAACCGAGCCGAAAAGACGTGCACAACTAATATATAGGACTCTGTCATTAGCATCACGTTTTCAGTCTCATTTGGATTTTTATAAGAAAATTATATTGTTCGAATAACTATATAAACAACACACACTGTGAAATTAACAAAACTAAGACACCACAATTTGTCGTTATTTAATACTAGTGTATTTAAGGAGTTCCTGTGTAAATTGGACGCTTTTTTTCCCGAGTGAAACGAGTTAAAAAGACCTTGACAGAAAAAAACGTTCAATTTAGACAGGAACTAGTTGAATACAACATTTTATTGCTCGAACAGAGACTAGGAGGTCCCCAAAAAACTTTCAAAATCTCTCAAAAATAATTTGACGTTTATGTTGACAAGTGCACAAAAACTGTCAAACACGGTTTACAATATCGAAAATTTAAAATTCATGACAGTTAAGAACAATAAAAATTATTTTCTAATGCATTAATTGCGAGCGAGGTTAAAATTTAAATAGTAATTCATTAATAAGCCACCCAATTAAAAGAGCAATTTAAAATCGCCATGGAAGATGTATTTCTATAGCTCTACCATTCAAGTAATTCGACACGGAAATGGCTCCAATTTTGTCAACAACTTATCAAATAACTTGAAATTAATTTCTATTTTTAACAAATGACAAACTTTGAATATTGGTGCCTCAACAATTCAGCAACATCTTTTCTTCTTCCGCGCATCACCGAGGCATATCACAAGTTACACCTATTAGACTTTGTTGAAGATTGGACTTCTTAGTGTAGTAAAGACTTTGTCACAGATGCCTTTAGCAGACATGTTATTCAGTTCGACCAATTGTAGAAACATATTAACTGGCAATTCGGCTCCCTTAATAATGACACTAAAATAAATCGCGATTGACGATATCTGGTTTAGCGAAGTTGATTCATCAATAAGCAGTTTGCAACGCATTTCAACACCGATAAAGTTAGTAATTTTAGCACATGTCGTTTTCGAGTAGAGAATAGTGCCCATATTACAACCATTCATTTTCTGCATGTCAATATTTGAGGGTAGGTCCTTTAATGGTTGACAGATTTTTACCAAATTGTACAGGGAATGAAACACGCGTTTAGTTGTTAGCTGGAGCTCGTTTTGCTTGTTCGCAAGATATTTGTCAAGATCGAAATCTTTCGATTTCACCTTCCGATTAGCAATGGTTTAGTGCGATTTTCAATTGTCATCATCACGAATCTTCTTTCTCAAAGAAGCCTGTTCAATCAGCTTGTCTTACCGTAGCTTGATCTCTATCTTCGCCCATTGCTGTGCAGATATTATTTTATTTATTTTAAGGGAAGATTCGTATTCATTAACAAGACTAATTTCTCTGCAGTCATCCAAGTTTGCCAATTTTGATAATGAGCCATGAACACTTTTGGTAGAACTCATTCTTTGCTTGGTATTTCAACATTTTGGCAATGAATTGCCATCCCGGAAAACCACTATTTTCTTTTGCGTATCTTCGTCGGCCATTTAAGTGTCTGGATTATCTGAGGCAAGCTAGTTAGCATCACAAAGCTGGAAAATGTGGTGACGCAAGTTCCTGTCTTTATTAGATACTTTGATGACGCACGACGGTCTTTCTTTCTTGATTTTGATAATATATACGTTTAAAATACTATTTTATTTAAAAAACATTTACCAAATTTCACCTATTTTGAACCGAGTTTAAAGTTCTCAGTTTTGCAACACTTTGGCTGAGATCTTTGACTACGATTTACGTTCGACTCCGCGGAAGTTAATAAAAGAGCTCCGGTTCTACACTCGCCTCCAATAAAATCACCTCCATCCTCCATAACATCCCTAATACTGATACCACTGCTAATACTAAACGTCAGTTTATGTATCGAATTTCTAACTTCTAAATCTCAAGATCTTAAAATGTCTTTTAATGAGGAAAAATTTTTTTTTCACATATAATAGAAAAATTGTTTCGTAAACGAAAAGAATTCCATCGGCAAGAATGTATTTTTTGTTAGTTTTTTTTTTTATAAATTTGTTCTTACCTGAACAGATTAGCCTGGTTAATATGAACCTTTACGTAGGCAATTGCACTTTGCATTCAAGTTATTTTGTTAATTTTTTACCTTGTATAGTTCGAGCGCTTTTTTGTTAAAAATACATTTTAAGATGCTGCTATCTGGAATAGTTTTTTTTAATTTTGGGCGATTTTGATAAGTTCTACTGGCGTTTTGAAAAATCATTTATCTGGTTTCTGGTAACAGAAACTACGGCATGTTTATTGAATATGAATCCATTAATTGACATATTTTTAAATTTAAGGCAAGGTTTTGTCTTCTTTGCGGTCCAGTTTGCTCCAAAATATTTCTCGTTATGTAAAGCCGTCTGCTGTGCCTAAAACAGGGCTGATTCGCCGAACCTATGGCTCCAGTGCGGGTCGTTCGATGAACCGGTACGAATCACCACACTTACTGCTCTAGGTACGGCGCTTTGTCTATTATAATTGCAAAAGGTTTATTTAAATTTCTCAATAACTTATTTTCAACCAATTCAGTCATTCTACTACACTAAACAAATCCAAGCGCGACGGTTTCTATATTAGACGGCTTCTTGGTTTGCGTCTTTTCTTTAAGTTGAAGCTGCAGTTTTTAATGAGGAAGGCAACGGGAAACCACCTCAGTATTTTTAATTCCCAGAAAAATCTTTTGCATGATTGAGAAAACCAAAAAATTCGCTCTCAGTAACCGGCAGCTCTTAAATAGACAAAGGGTGCTAAGAATCTCGGGCTCAATCATGAGGAAGATAGCTACGTGGAATGTAAGGAATCTATTTTCAAGCAGTAAAACGCACAACACTATTAGAAAAATGGAAAGATTAAAAATTGACATACTTAAATAGACATAAGTGAAATGCGATGCCGCAATACTGGACATTGTGTGATGAATCATTATCATGTTTATTATTCTGATAACGATGGTCACAATCATTCAAAGGGTGTTGGTATTCTCATCACCAAAGAATTCAATAAATGAATGAAAAGCTGTTTACCAAGTTTTTCTGATCCCAGCTCAATGCAAAACCGTTTCCACTAAACATAATCCACGTCTATGCGACGCCACAGACGACGACATTGAGTTATTTTACTCAGACAGAAACAAAACCAAAAAATACGTTCAATCATCAGAAATCACAATTATTATAGGTGATTTTAATGCAAAAGTAATATGCGATAAAAGATCAAATGTAGTGGGTGGGTTTGGTTTGGGAAATGCTAATGAACGAGGAGACCGTTTAGTGCAATATTGTCAAAAGGAGGATTTTGTGATTATGAATACGTACTTTAAATTGCCAATGCAAACAATGATGTAAGGAACCAAATTGATTACATTATTATAAACAGACGATTTCAAAATTGTATAAAAAGCGCAAAAACATATCCCCGTGCGGATGTCTACTCCAAACACAACTTACTATCGGCATCTATTAACTTCCAGCTCAAACAATTTAAAAAAACATCAAAACTAACATTGAAATTAGGAAACTGCGAGACCCTACAACTTACAATGAAGTACAGTCGGCGCTTATTTCGAAGTTACAGAATTCAAATAGTAATGTTGACACAAATGTCGAAGACAAGTGGAACAACATTATGACAATAATTAAAAATGTAACATCAGAGCAACTACAATCAAGCGGAAGACTAAAGGTAAAGCCGTAGATGACAGATACAATTTTTGATTTAAAGGATCAAAGAAGAATGGTAAAAAATATTAATTCAGACATATATCACACACTGCAAAAAACAATTCGTAACCAAATAAGGCAAACAAAAGAGCAATGCTTGACAACGTAGTGCAGAGAAATAGAGGAGTTAGAACAAAAACATGATTCCTTCAACTTACACAAAAAAGTAAAGCAGGTAGCAGGTGTACATAGGTTTAAAAGCACGGGCATTCTAATAAATAGTACAAAGCAACTACTAACGTCAACTAAACAAAAATTTTAAAAATGGCATAATTATATACAAACACTTTTTCATGATCAAAGAAGTGCTAATCATAACATCAACAGCAATGACGGTTTAGATATCATAAGAGATGAAATAGTAAAGGCATTAGCTAAAACTGGAAAAGCTCCTGGTCCATGAAATATACGTCGACGTATTACCAGTTCTCAAGAAGCATACTGTACTCTCTGTATTGCTGGATCTTTTCAATTACCTTTGTAACATTGCCAAAAAAACTTAGTGCAAAACATTGCAATTATAAAAAATTAATTAGTTTGATGAGTCATGTTCTCAAGCTAGTTCTCAAAATCATACACGCACGAGTTTACCGGAAATGTAAAAAACAAATCGGCAAAACACAATTCGGTTTCAGAAACAGGTTCGGTACACGTGAAGCTTTGTTTAGCATGCAAGTTGTCGTGATGTGAACGTCGATATTTTCACCTGCTTCATTGATTACGAAAAAGCTTTTGATACTGTACAACACGATAAGCTGATTAAAATTTTCAAGAATGTGGGATTAGATGGACGAGACATTCCTATAATTGCAAACTTATACTGGAATCAGACTGCTGCAGTTCGTGTGTGATATTACTGAGATGTCAAAAATCCTAAAAGGCGTCAGACAGGGCTGCGTGCTATCACCGCTCCTCTTCAATTTGTATTCAGCAAGTATCTTCTGTGAAATCATGGAAGACATTGATATCGGCGTCAAAATTTATGGTGTCTCAATCAATAATCTGAGATACGCAGACGATACTGCTTTGATAGCTACTGTACGAGAAGATTTATAGGTTTTATTTGACAAGGTAGCTGTTAAAAGTTTTGATATCGGACTAAACTGAACGTAAAAAAGACGAAATGGATGGTAATTAGCAAAGACAACAAACCCAATCATTCGTATGGTACTATAAGGTTAGGTAACGACATCATTGAAAAAGTATCAACATAGAAATACTTTGGTTGTTGTTTAAACAAAAATTGGAACAACAGCCAAAAAATTAAATGCAGATTTGACCAGACTAGGCAAGCATTCTTAAAACAGAAGAGTACTCACCAAGTGAGACATGACAATTTTATTTCGTATGCGACTATTACGCTTTTATGTATTTTTACTATATGGCATGGAAGCATGGACTCTGACAGAAGCTATGTATAAAAAATTGGAAGCCTTTAAAATATGGACGAATATGTGCTGACCCAAATGAACGAACAAACAGAAGTTATCAATACTATCAAACATCGGAAATTGGAAATTTTAGGTCACATCATGCGTAATGAAAAACACGACCTACTACAACAACATACAAGGCAAAATTAAAGGAAAAAAATCCAGGCGTAGGAGAAGTACATCGTGGTTGAAAAACCTATGACAATGGTTCGGACTCAGCACAAGAACAATATTCACCAACGTTCTAGCAGGACATGGTACATAAAGAAGAATTACCGGCATGAATTACAATATACTTCTTTATACCAAATTTTAATAAAAAGCATAATAAGAATTTTCTTCTAAGTAACTTTTCGCCATCAACTTTGGTAGTTTTTACAGTTTTTAGATCGTCATCTTGCCAAGAACGAACCACTGTACCATTTGGAAAATCCAGGTTTCATTTAAGTAAATAAATTCGTAAGTTTTTGTATTCTGAATTCTTGAATACTCTTTTAAAAATCGAATGCGTTTGATTACGTATGTTTGGTAATTCCATAAACCTCGTCTAGGATTATCGCTATAGATGCGTTTGAAATAATCATTAAAATTGAAATATCAATTAACGTTTATTTTACTATATATTATTTTTCTATATTATAAATAATAAAATTTAAAATTCTTTATAATCCCATCTTGGCACAAAGTGATTTCTATTTTTTTATCATCTAAAAACAGTGTTCAATATTGATTGAAAACTTAGGCGGCAGCATGGTAATGGAAAGGTACACTAAAACTGTCTCCTGTTACGACAAATGCTTTAATGTTAGTAGCGACCATGCTGAGAAATAATTTAGACGTACGAGTAACTCTTGTATATATTACACTTTTTTTGATTGCTCTTATTTGTTTATGTCACTTGAACGTAACCTGACAAAAATAGCCCTCGTGTATGGAAATATGGTAGAGATTTCTATTTTTTTTATTATGCTACGCGGTTGTTTCTGTTTTTAATCTTTTTAAAATTATTTATTATTATGAAGTTACTATCACGATTTATGTTAATGTATTTACAGTGTACAGCATGTTTTATTCTTGCAGTGTTCTTCGGTTCTAGTAAATTGCGAATCATTACCCACTATTACCGTATAAAGAAGATTTAATCTGCTTGGTATGCTTCGCCTAACGCACTTTTGGTAATAGCACATATTTTACTAATTATTTGTATTTAGACAAATTACTTCAATATCTAATTATAACTTAAATTATATTGTTACAAAAGTGTTATAAATTCCAATTTCGATATCATCAAATTGCCGATTGTTAAGAATTATATACGCGATCGTTGCTCAAGATCTTTAGTCGTAAATACGTAAATACAAAACCGTTACATGTAACAAAAGTAACTCAAGTGTAAGTTAATCAAAAAACAAAGACTAATTTTTAATGTATTAACGCTTATTACGTTATACCGTTTCAACACCTATTGTAATGTTATTATTGCTAAGCAGTTGCTCCATAAGGATTTGCCAATTTTTTTCCTAAAGGTTTGCACTTATTGCAACGCCTGGTCTCGATTTACGAATGAAATAATCAATCGGAGTATAGTTTTTTCTGAGTTACTCAATACTCGGTTAAATCTGTGTTTGATTTTAGTATGCAATTCATCACGAATGGCTGATAAATTTTACCAAATAGACAATCTATAAATAGAAAATAATTTATCGAATCTAATATATACGCATAAAGACATGCAGACCTACACCTGCGATAATATTTAGATTCAACACTTCCATATAAGTTAGAAACTTGTTCTTACGGTCAACTATTTGTAACGTAGCTCACGACCAATCTAAGGCGGCGTCGTAAATCAATTGTCACTATTATAAATCGATGTTCAACTGTTGACTTCTTCGGCTAATACGACCAGAGTACCTACACGCATTCCCAGGGAATCATTTACCTTGAATTTCTTGAATCTTCGTTTACTCGTGATCGGTAAACTATTAAATAAAAGTACCGTTTTAATAATAAACAAATACTTTTTCAGTTGTTTATTAACGAGTTCAGTGTTAGAGTGGAATGTTACATAAAGAATCGCACTGGAAACAGAAAAAGGGTATTAAATACACAAATGAAAAAATCATGAACTAATAATTAAACATTGGTTACGTCAAGCCATCATATATTCAAGAACAAATGCCGATACCTGCCGTCAGTGTTACCAGGTTTACTGATTTTTCAGTATATCTATTGATTTCAACCCATATCTACTGATCTACTGAATCGTTAATTTATTTAGGTTAAATTTATCAATGCGTATTAAAAATGTAGATATCAACTAAACATATAATAGTTTTATAGTAGTTACATAATGAATATTCATCACTTCATCTGTTAAAAACACCAAATCATAATATTGCGTATTTCAAGTTTATTCAAAATATATATTTACCCATTAAGCACGTACATAATTTAAAAATGAAAGTTGGTCATTGACTGAAAATTTACAGTTTGTGGAAAACCAATACCCAATTTATTTACCATGACTTTTATTTGCCATAGTATACATTTATGTGCATTTAGTGCATGTTTAATATTACGTAGAGGTATAGAGAATCTCGCAGACTTGGTGGCTATCCTTGGAAAGCGTGGTCGTTAGACTTTTAGAACAGTATAATGCCTTAATTTTATTTTTTACAAACGTTTCCTCTGATGATCGAATTTTGTCGTCAGATAGCATTTTAGAAAAATTGAAAGATCTATTATTTCTGCAAGTTTTAGAGTTTTTTTCAATAATATGAAACGAAAAATGCAGTCTGAAGAACCAAAAATTCACCTCATGTATGACAATATATTTTCAATTTTTAAATCTCTATTGGAATGTTTTATTAAAAGAAACATCCTCCAAACTGTACCTTTGCATCAAATAAGAAAGAAAATCTATATCTTGGTGCAAAAGTAACCAAAACTACAGAACTTTTAGGGAAAAAGGAGATTCATATTTTAAGAACTAGCTGTTTAGCGTTTTTTGTTAAAGGAGCAAGTCAAATTGCTCATCGTTTTAGTTTTGAAAATGAATATTTATCAAAATTAAAATTCATCAATCCAGTAAACCTTATGAAAGGAACAAACAACTCCGTTATACCGCTAGTAAAATATTTTCCTAATGTAACTGAAGAAAATAAGTTACAAGACATTGACGAGTGGCGACTTTTAAGGAATACAAACGTAAGCTTTGATACGTCAGAAGCGATTACTGAATTTTGGACAAAAGTGAATGGTTTAACTTATGGAGATAACAGGCCTATGTTTTCTGTTCTTTGCAATTTTGTGCTTTGCATGCTAAGTTTGCCGCATTCGTCAGCGAATGTAGAACGCATATTTTCGGACGTCAGCTTGATGAGAACTTTTCAGAAAAAATAAATTGTCATCTGCAAGTGATGAAGGGCATTTACAGGCCCGCGCCGTACATAAGAGCAAAGTCGTGTGGTGCATGACAGCGCCAAGACGCCAAAGCCGCCAAAAAGCCTAAAAACTCAAAAGTAAAAAAAAAAAGCAACAAACAACATTGTCAAAACAAAATTTATAATGATAAAAAAAACAGTAAGGAATTGCTAGCTATTATATTGTTTTTTATTTGTTTATATTTTTATTTTTACTCTTTGAGACGAGGGAACCAAATTATTTCTCGAAAATAATATATTTTCCAAATGAGAGTACGCAATAATAGCATTTATTTGATCTAATCTGATTTTATTCATATTTGAGCTTGAAATTTGGCTTACAACGAGCCAACGAGCGAACAAGCGTTTTTTTCCTGTCTGAGCTTGCAATGTACCAAAATTTATATATTTAAGCGCTGCATCGGTCGCGATTTTATTTGTTGCCTTACGCCCGATCGATAATTAACTTAGTGAAGTGAAAAGGTGCATGGGGTATAAGATATCTGCTTTTGAAAGTTTAGTTTTTTGTAGTTTTACATCTTTATAGTGATGTGTTTTGTGTTGTGAATTAAGCCAAAAACTTGCATCTTAAAATTCCTTTTATATTTGATTATATATAGATCATTGTTAATTGAAGTAAATTCAAACAAAATAATTGATAAGCACTAATATTACTATTTATAAAAGTTTATAAATTTTAATATAACTTGAAATCAGTAATGTTGAAAAAATACTTTCGAGTTCGACTTTGAGTTTGAAACGTCTAAATGTTTTCATTTTTCATGGAAAATATGAGTCAACTTTCAAAAGATGCTGTACTATGACTAAAGAAATTACGTCCTAATAATATTTAAGAATTAGTAGAACGTGGCCCTGCTCATTATCAAAACAAAAAGGATATTTATCCGAGAGGAGATAGTTCGGAGTCAGGGCGTAAGTTTTCCAATAGTTACTTCTATAGAATTTTACCGAACAAAGAAAAAATCGACGTTTTTGGTTGTTGTATTCCGAAACAAAAAAATCGCTTTACGGCTTCTGTTGCAAAATTTTTAATGACAGCGATTTGAAATCTGTTCGCCTTAGTAATGAATCTGGTTCAATGACTGGCAGCATTTAAGTGAACATTTAAAGATTCATGAAAAGAGCAAGTTACATATCGAAAATGTTCTAGATTGCTGGATCTTTCTAACCGTTTTAATCAAAATGGAATAATTGATTCTGAAATTCAAAATATAATAAACAGAGAAACTAAATACTGGCAAGCTGTTATAGAAAGAATTTTCTACGTGATTCAGTTTTTAAGTCAGCAAAATTTAGCTTTTCGCGGAAGTAGTAATAAGTTGTTTGAGAAAAAACATGGTAACTTTTTAAAATGCATAGAAATGATTTCCAAATTCGACCCGATTATGTCAGAACATCCTAAACCTCTCAAATAAACGATCACAAAAACTATCTCGGGTATAAAATACAAAATCAAGTAATCAAATTGATCGGTGAAAATATTAAATCCAAAATTTTAGAACTAACTAAAAAGGCAAAATATTATTCCATATTATTAGACTGCACTCCTGACTCTAGTCACCAAGAACAACTTTCAGTTTGTATAAGATTTGTTAATTTAAAGAGCACGGGAAATAGTATAGAAGAACATTTTTTATTATTTTGTCCTATAGATGATGTGTCGGGTGAAGGCTTGACAAAATTTTGTTTTGTCTGCGTTAGAGAAAGAAGGCTTAAATATCAACGATTTGCGGGGTCAGGGTTACGACAATGGGGCAAATATGCGTCGTAGGCATAGTGGTCTACAAAAAAATTTGGGATTTCAATCCGCGAGCTTTTATTGTTCTTTGTTGCAATCATAGCCTAAATTTAGTCGTCAATGATGCCACAAAATCGAATACTTTGAGCAGCAATTTTTTTTCTTTAGTTCAAGAACTGTTTGTATCTTTTTCAGCTTCTACTAAACGCTGGTCAATTTTGAAATCTAATTTATCTAATGTAACAAATTAAACTTTAAAACCTTTATCAGATACTCGATGGTCTAGTAGAATAGATGCAATAACTCCTTTAAAGTATCAACTTGGGCACGTTTATGATGCTCTGTTTGAAATAAGCGAAGGAAACTTCGAAAATAACGTAAAAAATTTGACTGTATCGTTGGCCAAAAAATTGCAAAATTTTGAGTTCATTTGCATTCTTATATTGTGGTATAATATTTTAAGGAAAGTTAACATTGTTAGTAAAATTATTCAAAAACCGAACTTTGATGTAGCTCAGTGTTGTAATCATTTAAACAATTTAGATAATTTTTTGAAACCTTATCGCTCCGATAAAGGTTTTAATGATCTATTGATTCATGCTAAAGAAATAGCATCCAGCTTAGACATCAAACTTAAATTTAAAAAACAAAGAGGTCTAAGACCGTTAAAAATAAAAAAAAAACATTTTGATTATGAATGTGACGATATACCAATCCACGACGAAACTTTAAAGTTCAAAATTGATTGTTTTTTTAATGCTCTAGATGTAATCATAACATCAATAGGTGAAAGATTCCAATTAGTTGCTTTTTACTCTAATAATTTCGCGTTTTTATAGAATATTGATAAATTTAAAAATTATTCTGAAAACGAACAATTAGAATTATGCCAAAAAGTTGAAAATTTATTAAATGACAAAACTCGCAATGACCGAAACATAACTGCCGTGGAACTTGTTAAAGAATTGCAATATTTACAAAATTTTGATGAAAAAGTTATTACGTCTTCAGAAGAAACTTTCAATTATATAACAATTAACAACTTAGTGGATTCTTTTCCTAATACGAGCATAATACTTCGTATTTTATTAACAATGCCGGTTTCTGTTGCTACCGCAGAACGATCTTTTTCAAAACTCAAAATAATAAAAAAATATTTAAGATCGATCATAGGGCAAAACCGACTAAGTCATCTTGCTATCATTTCAATAGAAACGGACCAACTAAACGACTTAGACATTAAAGCACAGAAAACTAAAATATTGAAACGTTCGAGAAGTTATTCGCAAATTCGAGAATCTTCTCGAGGTTGTTATCCATCTTATAGAACGTATATCGAAAGATATGGAACACTCGAGAATGATTTTCAAAATGTGTATATATACCGACGAAACAAATTGTTGGTCAGTTATTGCCGTAATGCAAATACAGCAGTGTTAAGAAGGTTATTCAAGTTGAAATAAATAAGTCGTTAGCGCGTGTGTGTACATAAATATACAGAGAATAATTTTGTACGCGATTTTAGTGTAAACAAGTGTGTGAAGCTATCCGCGGACTTTATCTTATCTTAATTAGTGTAAGTGTTTTTATTAAATATTATTAGATTTCATTAGTTCGGTTAATTTACAAGTGTACATATTTCTAGTATAAGTAAAACATATTTTTAGTCGTTTAAATAAATTAGTTTTAATAATAAAATTCGCTACAAATTGACGTCAGTGTGGAGTATCGAATAGAATAAACCGTTCGCGATTTTTAGTGTGAATACCATTAAGTTATTTGATATCGGTCACGGAATAAAAACATTGATTGTGTAAATAAATAAAACTTTAGTTCGGGATTCGCGTGCTTGTTTATAGCATTTAATCTTAGCTATTAAACCAGTGTCGGGTTTTATTAAAATTTACTATTGGTAAATTTTGTTTTAAATTATTATTTGTGGTTAAATTTATGCCGGTGACGCGTTTGCAAAAAGTGAAAATGGATTCAAAAATATTTGAAATTCTCGAATCGATGACTAAAAATATCCAAGAAAAACTGTCCGAAATCTCTCAGATAATGGAAGAAAACTCTAGAAAAATGGAAGAAAATTCTAGAAAAATAGAAGAAAAGTTTTACGAAACTTCGCAGAAAATGGAAGAAAATTCTAGAAGTTTAAAAGAAGAAATAGGAGCGAGCATGGAAAATCAAATAAAGACTATTGAGGAACAAATACAAGTTAGTGTAGGAAACCAAATCAAAATTGTGTAAGAGGAAACCCAAGCAGATATGTTAAATTTAAAAGAAGAAATTTGCGAATCTATGAATGAGAAAATGAAGCAATAGAGGACAAACTAGAAGACAGAATGAAACTGCTTGAAGAAAGAATAAATCGATTGAATTGTCACGGCGAAGGAAGCGTCACGAGTGAAGATTTAATAATGGACCATAGGGAAGAAGTTGTACCTCCGAATTTTGATGGTAAAGTTCCATGGTCAACCTACTACAAGCAGTTTGAAACCGCAGCTAATCTAATGGTTGGAGCAACAAGCAGAAAGCGACGTCATTAATTGTGTCCTTACGTGGAAAAGCTCTTGGAATCTTGCAAACTGTTCCTGACCACCTACAAGAAAATTACAAACTTTTAATTTCACGTTTAGAAATGAGATATGGAGATGCTTATCTTCAACGAGTGTATCAAGCTCAAATTAAAAGTCGGGTTCAGAAAGCTGCCGAAAGTCTTCAGGAGTTTGAGACTGACATCGCCAGATTGACACGGCTTGCTTATCCTACAGCACCAGACACCTTCTTGGACCAGTTGGCTATTCAAACCTTTGTAGACGGCCTCCGAGACAACGAAACGCAGCAGACTCTCCGGTTAGCTCGTCCGAAGACATTGGATGACGCATTTACCCATGCTTCAAAGTTCGAGGCGGCGAAACAAGCGTCGCACCGAGGCAGCCATAAGCTCCGTTGTGCTGCAGAAATATCCTCGCACACAGAAGAAAGCATTGAAGACATAGTGCGACGGGTATTTCGGGAACGAGTAGCTCGAGGAAGAGAACTGACGTGCTGAAACTGCGGGGAAGTGGACCACGTACGACGACGCTGTAATAAGCCCAGAAGAAAACCAGAAAAACGTCTGGAAAACTAGAACGGGTCGACCGAATGGGGCAAAAGTCGACCTCAACAAGCCATGCCCCGGAGATTCAAATAACGTCGCCTAGGGAGCAGTTGCATAGCATTTATCTCGATGGCAAGATCAATGGAAGAAGTGTTCAGTTACTGGTTGACACTGGAGCGACAAAGACCATCATTCATCCTGACATGTTATTGGAAAACGAGAAGACATCACCAGTAACAGTACGACTTCGAACTTCAAGTACTGGTAGCCGATATGACGGAAGAAGTTATCCTGGGAATGGACGTGATAAAAAAGTATAGGTTCCATTTGGATATGAAGAACGATGTCCTGAAGATCGACAATGAAGAAATTCCTTTTCATTCGCCAGAGAAGGCAGTCGTGCGAGTCTTATTGAGTGAAGACGTGACTCTGCCTGCAAGAACTGAAAGTGTGGTGATGGCAGGCCTGGATGGAAATCTCCGGGAAGGCTACATACGCGCGATTGAACCAATGGAGGGCGGATTAGTTGAAAAGGGACTACTCGTTGGCAGAACTTTAGTACGAGTAAAAAACACGATGCCAGTAAGGATCTTAAACATCAACTCAGATCCGGTAACGTTGAAGAAGAAGACCGTGGTAGGCGAATGCACGCCAGTATCTCAAATTGCGAGGTGCGTGAAGTCTGACGAAGATAAGTCGCCGAAGAAGTGTCCACAACATCTATTGGACATTCTTACCACCAAATGCCAAAACCTCAGCCAAGACCAGCTGGCTAAAGTTAAAGTGTTCATCGAAGAGTATCAAGATGTGTTCGCGCTAGAGAGTGGTTCCAAAGGAAGAACTAATTGTGGTGAAACATAAAATTAATACCGGAGACGCTCGGCCGATACGACAACATCCACGCAGACTTTGTTTGGCGAAAAGAGAAGAAGCCGAACAAATAATTACGGATATGGAGAGAGAAGGCGTGATTGAACCTTCAAGTAGCCCATGGGCATTCCCAATGGTACTCGTGAAGAAGAAGGATGGAACAACGAGGTTTTGCGTAGACTACAGACAGTTACCCTTTACCCAGAATTGACGACAGGTTAGACACCCTGTCAGGATCCCAGTGGTTTTCCACGTTAGATTTAAAGAGTGGTTACTTGCAGGTGGAATTAGAACCCAAGGATCGTGAATACACAGCTTTTACAATTGGAACTGGGTTGTGGCAGTTCACTGTGATGCCCTTCAGCCTGTCTAACGCTCCTGCAACATTCTAACGTTTGATGGAGACCATCTTGCGCGGATTGTCTTGGAAGACGTGAAGAAAAAGCAAAATTTAGATGGAAAGAAGACTGCGAAAATTCTTTTAATCAACTAAAACAGGCCCTAGTCACTTCGCCGATTTTGAGTTATCCAAGAGAAGATGGAAAATTTGTTTTGGATACCGACGCAAACAATCTGGCCATAGGCGCGGTACTTTCGCAGGTTCAAAATGGACTAGAAAAAGTTATCGCGTATTTTAGCAAGGTTTTGTACAGGCCAAAAAGGAATTATTGCGTAACTAGGAGGGAGCTGTTAGCAGTCGTTAAGTCCATCGAGCATTTCTAATAGTATTTGTATGGATGAAAATTTTTACTGAGAACATACCACGCCGCTTTAAAATGGCTACTGCAGTTCCGTAACCCGGAAGGACAAGTGCCAAGATGGATCGAGAGACTGCAAGAGTATGACTATGATACAGAACACCGTGCCGGAAGCAGTCATCGGAACGCTGATGCTTTGTCAAGAAGGCCATGTCCAACGGACTGCAGTCATTGTTCGCGACTGGAAGAAAAAGTTAAATGCCTCCGAAGAACTGCTATGGTTGATGATGAGTGGGAACCTTATTACAAGTTTTAGCTGGTTACGAACCTGCACGGCCAACTCTCAACAGTCGGAGAGGGGGTAGGTCTTCTAGAAATATATATATAAGATAATTAAGGGCGCCAGAGCCTGTCCAAAGTAAGTTTCTGCCTGCTCACAGCAGAAATGGTAATAAACTTGTAACTATGATGTTAAGTTCGTAACTGCTGAAAGAAACGAATAAAAGAGAAAAACTAAATCGTTAATAACAATGGTGCTTTAATTACTCTATCACGATAAATATAATAAGAATTAAATAGTCAAATCTGAGTAGGTACTAGCGAGAATATACAAAATCGAATCACCGTAAGATAGGCAACTTACATGACATTAGTGAAGAACATGAGTACGAATAGTTCGCAGTAAATATCATTTACATAACTAGAAATATGGCAGTAACGACAATAAGGCAAAATAATTAGTATAACATTAGCATTAAATTATCACAATAAATAAGCATAAACAGCATACGTAGTATAAGCAAGTTTACTAAATAATGATATTACCACTACGATAATCAGTACAAAGTTATGATGATTGTAAGTTTCGTGAGAAACCTCGTTGACGACGAAAGAAAATTTATAAAAAACTTACCACCAATACAGGTGTTCCTTTTATGCGGAGGAAGCGCTTCCTTCGACACGTGCCCTGTAATTAATTTTAATTGCAAATCGTGTCAACCTAATAGCTCACGAAATCGAAATCTACAAAGTCATTACGTAAATTGTAAAATGTACACAAAACACAAACCGAACGTCGGATGCTGTTATACCCTTTTCTATGATTTAATTAATTCCAACAGTAAGCCTTATAAATATTTCGAATCGTTCCAACATAATATTCGTCGAGGGTTATCTCTCGTCTTTCGGTATCGGATAGAATTCATGGGCCAGATGGAGGTAAGAATAGCCGGTGACGATACCAATATCCCACGATTGTAACGAAGTCACACAATTTCCCTGATGGGCTTTAAATTATAGCCAGAATGCCCTGATTTATTAGGTGGCACATGGGGCTAACCAAAAAGACATCAAAATTACTTTTAATTGCAGAAATAAATAAAATTACTTACGCTGCGGAAGTAAATCAGTTAATTAAAGAAACTACATAATTTCCATCGTGTCCCTAACACGTGGATGATTTTAGAGAACGAACATTCACTCAACGCAGCCCGCGATATTGCCAGTTACAATGTTAAAGTTAAAATGTCGGAAAAGACACCGGATGCGCAATACAAAGTGACCAACGAACCCAATAGATGGCGTCAAGAAATATCAAAGTAGTTTTTAATTAAATTGATGTACAGGGTAATGCATTATTTAAATTTATGCACGTAACAACCTGAGCAGCTACGTCGCGAACAAGAAAACGATCCTGAAATAAGATTAGTCCTGGATTGGAAAGAAAGCGGCCGACGACCAACCTGGGAAGAAGTGAGTGCTTTGGGCAGAAACATCAAAGCGTACTGGGCGCAGTGGGACTCCTTGATAGTAGAAGACGGTCTTCTTAAGAGATCCCTAGAAAGTGTTGAGGACACGGGAAACAGACTACAGTTGGTAGTGCCAAAGAGTCGGGTGGCAGAAGTGTTGAAGCATCTCCACGATGGGACATCAGGAGGACACTTTGGCATTAAGAAGACAATGGGTAAAGTACGAGAACGATTTTACTGGATGAACTGCAAAGAGAGCGTCATGAAATGGTGCCGTAATTGCACGGTCTGCGCATCAGGAAATGGTCCAGCGAGAAAGCGCAAAGCACCCATGAAGCAATACAAGCCCTTTGGAAAGAGTAGCGGTTGACATCGCAGGGCCGTTCCCAGAATCCGATTCGGGAAATAAATACATCCTGGTGGCGATGGTTTATTTCACGAAGTGGACGGAGGCTTGCGCCATACCCAATCAGGAAGCAGCTACAGTCGCAGACGTATTAGTAAAAGAGTTTTTTTGCCGGTTTGGAGTTCCGTTGGAATTACACTCCGATCAAGGCCGCAATTTTGAGTCTGGGCTGTTTCAAGAAGTTTGCCGACTGTTGGGAATTAAGAAAACTAGGACAACGCCTCTCCAGCCTCAATCTGATGGCATGGTTGAACAGATGAATCGAACAATGGGCAAGTACCTAGCCAAGGTAGTGTACGAACATCAAAGAGACTGGGATCAATACTTGCACCTTTTCCTAATGGCATACCGATCATCCGTTCACGAAAGCACAGGCCAAACACCATCTGTGTCATGCTCGGTCGGAAGAAGTTGGTGGAGAAGATTACGTCAGCAAGCTGGCCAAGAGGCTAGACGAAGTACATGAAAAGATCCGTAAAAACACACAAATTGCCAGCGACAGGATGAAAACAAGATATGACGTCAAGGCGCAAAATGGTGGGTTTCAACCTGGCGATAAGGTCTGGTTGTATAATCCTCAAAAGAGACGTGGTTTGTCGCCGAAGCTGCAAAGGCAATGGAAGGGCCCCTATGAAGTCGTACAGCGTATTAACGACGTCATATATCGCATCCGAAAACCGCCCAGAAGCAAGCCAAAAGTAGTCCACGTCGATCGTCTAGCCTCGTTTGCTGGCGATAACCACAATTCAGGTCCGAACCAGAGTAATAAGTAGCAGAACAAGGAGTCCAATCGAAGAAATGGGGTTCGAGAAGTTTATGAACTTATACGGAGGTTCTGGAAAAACTAGGTTCGGAGTTACCACCGAAGAACAACAAGACCTGTTCCAGACACAAAAAGATTACGCCATCGCACATTGCGTGAGCGAGGATCTTGACATGTCCAGAGGGGTTGCAGTCGTGTTTAAAAAGAAGTTTGGACAACTAGATCAATTACGAAGACAGCAACCGGCAGTCGGAAAAGTTTTAGGACTACGTGGTGACGGACATTTCGTTTTCTATCTGGTCACCAAGAAATACTCACGTGTCAAGCCGTTATACAAAGATCTGTGGCGAACATTATGGAGTCTCAAGAGAGAAATGAAGTTGCATCATGTTAAGAAATTGGCAGTACCCAAGTTTGGTTTTGGCTTAGATCAACTGAATTGGAGGACAGTTCGAAACATGTTAGAGGTCGTCTTCCAAGGAACAGGCGTCCAAGTGTTGGTCTGTAGTTACCAACCAAGGAGAATATTGGGTGAGAAAAAGTTCATTGTCTGTTACTTTTATGGTCAAGGAAGTTGCCGGAATGGAGGAAGCTGTCGCTATCGCCACGATCTTTTTTACCGGTGTCGCATCCAGTCTCCTGTTCTGGGACAGAACATTCCTAAGAAGGGGGCAGTGAAACGTTCGAGAAGTTATTCGCAAATTCGAGATCTTTCACGAGGTTGTTATCCATCTTCTAGAACGTATATCGAAAGATATGGAACACTCGAGAATGATTCAAAATGTGTGTATACACCGAAGAAATAAATCGTTGGTCAGTTATTGCCGTAATGCAAATACAGCAGTGTTAAGAAGATTGTTTAAGTTGAAATCTAGTGTAAATGTTTTTATTAAATATTATTAGATTTAATTAGTTCGGTTAATTTACAAGTTTACATATTCTAGTATAAGTAAAACATATTTTTAGTCGTTTAAATAAATTAGTTTTAATAATAAAATTCGCTACAATATTAATAACAATACTCAATACCTGGATATTAACCTTTAAAAAGTGACATGTTGCATTATTAAAATAATATATTGTTTTGCTTTTATTTGTCGATCAGTTTCGTCCTGTGATATATAAACGAGTATTTTTAATGTTTTAAATATTTTTTTTATTTCTTGTGCTTTTGTATCATATAATACATTTGAAACTAAAATACAAAAATTTTGAGTTGTAATACTGTTAGACAATATTTCTGTTTTCTTTAAAATATAAAAATGAAAATAAATTTATGAAAATACTTTTTAAAATTATTTTTTAATAGTGGATAATAATACCTAACTTACTGTACTTACATATGAACATAATACAAATTTGAGGCGTTATTTTAAATTTGCACAAGGTCGCCTAAAGTGCTAGGCGCGGGCCTGGGGTTTTAAATACAAAAAAATATATGAAATCACGAGAAAATAATTGCTCTTCGGTTCTTATAACTAAGAAGCTATTAAAATTACATATCCAGGACATATACAAAAAAAAGAAGAATTATCTGAATCATTAGAAATCGAATAATTTTTTTGTTTATTACTTATTACAACTCTATTTAGATTTTAAATGTTTTTTTTATTATTTTTCCAAATGCATACACGGGTATATTGTAACGTCCCGTTATAATTCATTACAATTAAAATTCAATTTTACATTCATTTATTTTTTGCAACTAATATTGCACTTAAATTTATTAAGTTTGACAACGTCGCGTTGTATTTCGGAGGAGTCTGGGTAATTAACTTGAGTAGAAGGTTTGAAGGTTAAACTTCACTTCCGTTTGAGCGATCTCGCGTGGTTCACGTGTGTGATGCGAGAAAGACAAAATTTTCTTGATTATGGCGTAAAAACGCATATATTTTAATTTTGATTCATTCCATCTAATTATTGTGCTTTCAAAGTATTGCGCAATTGTAAGACAAAGGAAATTTGTTTTGAAGGCCGTTGTGTTAAATGCAACGTAAGTAAATGATGTCATTTAAAAACAATTCTAATTATTTGTATTTAGGGTCTTTCTTTTTTATTTTCATTGGATTTTTCTTTTTATTGGATTTTATTCTGGATCCTTTCGTTTTGGTTTTGTCGATTGAATTAATGAATTATGAATTAATGAAGTTTATTATACATTGATAATTCATGCTGATTGGTATTTATTCCTGTTGAAGAATTTTTATCACAAGAACAAAGTATGTGCTAAAAATAGAAGATATCCGATAACGTTATACTACATGGTGAGTCAACTAAGATTAATACTACCTGTGTTACGTTTTGAATTCAAATAACTAGATTGTGTTGTTTAAAACCTTTCGGGAAACATACTCGATAACAAATTTACCGTTTACTATTTTTGCATTTAATGTTAAGTATTTATTAGGTGTAAGATTTTACGCTTTTTATTCACCACGTTATGTGGTTGGCGTCCAATATTTTATTTTAAATACTGTTTTATTCTAAATATGTTTAATTCAATTATTGTTCATTGTTCTTTAATGTAAATAGTTAGTTAAGTATAGTTAATAAATTAACCGAGTTCACATCTTTGTAATTATTTCAATTCAACCCATTACCTTGATGTCTATGCTAACGATTGCTTGCCGTGGTTATATTATTTTTACTTTTATTAAATGTATTTTTATTTTTTATTACAATATATAGTTATTTATATTTTATATATATACTAAGACAGTCGTTTCAATGTTGTAGCGTTAATTTGAATAAACCGTAATGAACTACACTTTATAAAAAATGCGGTTTTTATTTATTATTTAAAAATTAAGTATGTATACAGTTGTCTACTGATTTCTACTGAATCTTGAAAGCACACTCTGCTGATATACTTAAAATCTATCTGGCAACACTGCCTGCAGTAGAAATTGTTAATTTGCATTGCCACTGTACAGTGTACAGTATACATATAATGGGTTAACCATTATTAAATGTGTTATTGAACAACATTTAAATTAAACTAATTCATCTACGATTGTTAAGCATTAAGAAAGAAAATTTCAAGTGACTCGAAAAGTTATAGACAGACTGTTTCGAAGACATGAGAAAATAGGCGAAAGCTTGCTTATATGGAACGACATCGTGAAAAGAACAAACAAACTTACAGAATAGTAGCAGTTGCAGCATTAAGTGAACAAGTTTTGCCTTTTTCGACAGGCGTAGAACATGTTGGTGTTAAATTTTGACACATGATTAAATAAAGAAGATTGTACTACATTGCTTAAGAAACTGAAAACAATTAATTTGCAACAAGGATTTCTGGTTTCGCTCAATTAATAAAAATAGATTCCCAAAAACTAAAACAAAAATAAATTAAAAAAATTATCGGCTAATTTTTTTTAACAAATCAGTTAGCAAATTAGTTTCTGATTAATTAACTAACGCCTAATAAACAGCCAATAAAATTTTAAAAGCGTCTATTTATTTTTGCGCGTTTAAAAATTAAACGTCGAGTTATTTTACAACTTTTCGATATATTTACCAACATCATTTTGATAACTTCAAAGTCTATATTGTATTATATAAATTAGTGGGTAAACGATTTGTAAAATCGTGCCACCAATTATAAATAAAATACTTAATTAGCACTTTACAAAAATATATTATAAAGTAAAATGGCGTAAGATATTTTTATCGCCTGTCAAGTTTATTAATAGAAATTCACTGATTTAATTCAGGAAGGTTTGATGTACGCAAAGAATATTTGTATACATTTTACGAATAGATTCTATTTCAGTGAAAATTTGATTTTCTCAGAAATAATTTATGCATTAGTACTATTTGCGAGTTTCTTTGAAAATTGTAGTCGGTGATGTGTAAGTAAGACAAAGGACTCGTTTTGTAAATGCATAAGAACGTACAACGTCCCTTGTCAATTACACAAACGTTTGACACCTCAACCGTATTATTGAAGAGTAGTATTACAAATCAATACTTTGCGATTTAGTTCGGCACACCACACCTACAAAATTTTACCGACAGCTCCATTGCAAAAAAACCATTTTAGCGCATTCCATTCTAAACTTAATACGAATTTTGACTTTTGAACTGCGTCATTCTACAAATAAATTAATCGTTGTTTAATTGTATTTTTAGCGGCGTTTGTTGTTTGTACAAAATTTTGAATTCAGCATTTTACGAGTAGTTTTTATGTATAAAATAAATATCATTAAATGTCGGCGTGTATCGATACACCCACTATTTGTTTGTGGCTAAAGCTTATAATCCTTTCATTCATCTAAATATTGTGCATCTTTGTTTGCGATGCAAAATGTGGAGACGAGATTATCGGATTTGCAATTTAAAAGCAAATCGTCTGACTTTTTATTAAATATGATTATTGATGTTAGATATAGTACTTTATCAATAATCAGAGTGTGGTTTGTTTAATTTTTTTACGGATCTTTATAATGTCTTGCTGCGGTTTTAATAAAGTTTTGATATTTCGTTTTCTTTGATCAATATTTACAAATGTAAATTTTTCTAAACGTTTTTTTTGACTTTTTTAAATAGGAATTTCAGCGCATGCTCAAGAAGCATAATTTTGGTAAAACCTTCCAAGAGTAGGAACTATGCATTAAATTTAACCTTAATCGTTTAATATTTGTGCTACAGTTTCAAAGACTTATCTTTTTTTTTAAATTTATATCAATTCTATTTTAGTTTCTAGATTATAAGCAATTTATACCTCGAGTCATAACAAGAATCTATAAAGCTGATTTTGCTGTACAATTAAACTATGACAAACCCATAATTTTATGATATAGATTGATAAGAAAACGTTTTATGTTTTTATTGTTTTAGAATCCCTTTCCTAGGCTTGACCTAGTTACTGCCTATCTTTTATATATTGTTAATAAGAATTTTTCAAGTATGTGTGTTTAATATCTCTTCATTACAGATATAGACAGATTTATGGCATATAAATATAAAAATAGTAAATCGGTCAAAAAGTTACTGTCGTAACGGCGTTTTATTGTATTTACCAACAAAACAATTTTTTTTACTCTACAAAACTTGTTAATCGATTTTTTTTGTCTACTATAAAAATGCCGACAATCGTCACTCAAAGAATTTTAGCTTCACAACCAGGAAAAAAAAGAAGAGACTCATATTTTTTCCGTTTTCTTATATCTACAACATGATTAATACCAAACGAGACGTACTCATAGGCTATAGCACTCCATAATCCCTACAGTGTGGTGCACAAGACGCGCGCTGTTCTCTACGTCTTCGTCTGACTCTCATACGGTCATCATACGGGCGTCTTTAGGATGTCTTTTTATAAATTTTAATTATTTACTGCCTCTGAGTAGCTAAACCTTTCTACCAAGTTTGGTCACGAAATTCCCACCACTTTTTGGTGTTCCAATTTCAATGTCACAAAGTTTGTACACGTACTAGTATGTATTGTATTTTTTATTTACGAGACAAAGTGCCTTTTACTTTGCTGCATAGTAAGAAATTATTTTCAACTTAGCAAATGAGTGCTCACCATAAACAACACTTAAAGGCAATATAATAGAATTAGTGATGGCCAAAATCGGTCTTGGTCTTGCAGTCTTGTCTTAGTCTCGCAGGATTTGTAAGACCAAGATAACAACGCCATTAGCAAGACCAAGACTTAAGGTTACAAGACCAAGGATGGATGCAAGACTAGCTCTGCAAAATATCGGCAAAACAAGACTATCTTGCAAGACTCTTGCAGTTTTTTTCTTACTAAGAACGATTATTTATCTTTTTTTATTTATCCCACACAAAAAAACTTTTTTTCCCAAATTTTTTTTGTATATATACGTGAAAGTAAAAAGTTTTTTGAAAAAGGGTTGTTTCGATTTTAGTAAAATCATGTTTGTTTGGAAAATAAAATTATAACTAATAAGTAACCACTATAATCATCTTAACTGAAATATTTACTTAAACTAAATAAAACTATTTGAAATTTGGCTAAAATGTAATTTAATTGATATAAATTATTTCAAGAAAGTATTTTTTAATTAGGGTGTACAATAAAACAAATTTAGTTTTCCAGAAGAAGAAAGTTTACAGTAAATTTGTATTTAAACAAAACGATATTTTAAATTTAAATAAAACATATTTTTCTGTCTGCAACATTAGCTTATTTGAATGAATTTAATATTTTTTTAGTTCATCGAATATAAACTCTTTACGTTGATGATCTAATAAAATTATACACAAGTAATAAAATAACTCGTAAAATAACAACTTGTGGGAAAGTCAGTTGTTTCAAAACAACTGAATTCTAAAAACTTAACAGTACATCTATTATAAAATACCACGGACGTATTGCAAATGCAATAGTGCTCATTATTTAATATTTGTAGGAAAAAAATGTCGATCCTTTAGCACATTTCAACAAGTTTGTACCTTCACAAATATTTTTACTTGTCTGTAATTTAAATTTAGCCATTTAATAAAAAAAGTAGATATTTAAGGTCCTTCAAATTTAAGAATTGAAATTAATTAACATTTGCTTATGTATTTATGTATTTGTATTTTGATAGTTTATTGAGTATAAAATTAAATTAAATCTTGTTAGATCGACATGTAAAATTAAAAATAAAGTAACTTAATATTCTGTATCATCGTTCTTATTTCAGGTTTAACAGATTAATGAAATGGAAAAAATTCTGTCTAATCCATCATTTTTAATAATAAAAATTATAAGCGATACATGTTTCCACTTTTTTAATAGCCAGTCAGATGCAGTTGTACTTGTAGATGGCTTAAGTATTAAAAAAGTCAAAACATGTCGTGTCTATTATAATTTATGTGGGTTAGACAGAATTTTTTACTTTTTTTTAAGTAATTTAATTTTTCGTTATTAATGAAGTATCCATTAAAATTTTTATTACGGACATTGACTTTCATTGTAAACTTTCATCAATTCATCATTCAAGAGTCTTGCGTGCAAGACCAAGAACAAGACCAAAACTCTATATTTAAGACCAAGAGCAAGAGACTGAGATTAATGATATCAATGCAAGGCCAAGAGTAAAACCAACTGGTGCAAGACCAAGACCAAGACCTATGTGGTCTTGTCTTGGTCTTGCGTTTGGCCATCACTAAATTCTAAGAGCAATAACTACATTTGGAAAAAATGTTTGATTATTATTTTCATATACAGTGTGTTTTTGATATACGACTACCAACTTAAGCAGTAGTTTTCTTGTGGCGTTAAATGGAAATTTTTTCTGTAAGAATTTGGTCTAAAGTGGCTCATTTTTGAGATATTTGCAATTACAATTTTCAAGCAGGTCCTGACTGTTTAAAAAAGTGAAGATTGACTGCTAATTTTAACTATGCGGTAAATGCTGTGAGATCCTTATTTTAAAACTTTTTGATGTAGTGTGATGATAATTATTTTCTTTACTACAAAATAAATCGTTAATTAAATAATAATTACAGCAGATACCAATAGTTATTTCTTTGTGTTGAAACTGATCTAACTTAACAAAATGTATTTAGTGTTCTTGATTACGTTTATCTGCGGATGTAAGCAAAACAAGGCTTCAGCTAAATTAACAAAAACAATTGCAATGTAAGATGTATACATTCCAAATTCAGTTTTCTTAGAACTCAGTTCGATAACCTGCTTTATTTCTAGCTAGATGATGCTAAGTAATTTGCGTAAATCGCCTTCGATAAACTTTATTTTGGCGAATGTGCAAAAACATCAAGATACTACCTACGAAAACCATAAACAAGAAAAACCACTGCATGTACTAGCAACGGAAGAACTAGTATAAGAATACATGTTTTTAATAAAATGAAACCCTTGATATTGTTTTTTCTCCTATGTATGTGCAGGTCTTACAAATTGTTCTAGAAAAATAGTTCGCAGAATTAACATGTCGCATAGTAGTACGGTACACGATATTTTGAAGATATATGTATCTGTATAAACGTAATTGTGTCAGGTTCAATCGCCTCCAAAATTTTATACTTGTTTCAGTGGTTTGAAATGTTCCAACCATTTCATAAGGTACCAAGGTTTTTCAAATCGGAAAACGTCAGGAAAGAAATACTTTGTCCTGACATTGTAAAAGTTTATAAAAAACACATAAGAGGTGTGAATTTGTTAGACTCTTTGATAGGACTGTATCATAATCACATCCGTAGTAAGAAATGGTACCTCGAATATTTTTTCATATAATTAATTTGGCAGTTGTTGTGATTCACATTTTTGAACAGGCCAATCTATACGGCAGCTAGAAAACAGGAAAAAGCATAGATATCAATGCTGTGGAAATAACTAATTTTATTTTAATAATACTTACAATGAGCGTAATTAAATTGTCATCTAGTTTGGAAATTTCTGTGACAAGAAGAAGGAACACATCGCAAAAATCGGTGTTTCTGGGTTCATCACTTGCTACAAACAAGATATACAGACAGTGCATTTTATACGCTATTCGATCAATTGCTGCAACATGAAGAAAAATTTTTCAATTATTCATCCTAAAGAAGTACTAGCGGTTACAAATAACTCAAAAATAACTATATAAACTGAACATGACGAACTTAACACCTAATACTAATACTGCTTGAAATAATAAGTATATAAAATCATAATGTACACAATAATTATCTTATATTAAATTTGCTCAAGTGAATAGTCTGTGGACTGGTATTCCGAAGTTGGTGATGGGTACGAGGATCTAGATGAATACGAGCGCGTCGATGGAAATTAATTAATTTGTTTTATTAATTGAAGTACTCTCGTGCGAAACTCTAGTTTTTCGTCTTCTGTGAAATTTCTCAGTGAAGGCATTATCGATTTAAAAACAGTCGTATTCTTATCTATGTCTGGTATTGATGATGGGTGGTTGGGAAGTAATTTATAAGGTTTTTAAAATCGCCTTGTCTGTTTCATCATCGTTTTTGAGCACAAGAGAAATTTGCCGCAAATGCTGCATTTATGGCTAAGGATGGCACAGATGATTCTTCCTCTTCACTTTGTTGAGTTTCTGTACTGCTGGAAATACTAGATACAGTATCATCATTCTCTAAATGACGATCAAAGTATATATAATTCACTTGTTTATCGCCACTTTTTTTTTAGGGAAGTTGCAAAAGCATATTGGATATTGTTCCGTTTGTCATTGACGGCTTTTCGTACAAATAATACATCATGTACAAAATATTATATATGAAGTATAAAAAATTAAGAACAATACTTTATTATTTACAGATACGTCGCTAGTAGGAATACATTTACGTATCTATATTATAACTATAAGCTAGGTATCTCAACTATAAACGAAAGTGTACGAACGGTCTGTCGACAGCTATGGAATGACTTTAGAAGAGAATTGCCCATACTTTTCCAAGAAGACTGCTTGAATATTTTAGAAAATTTTCAAAAAGGTTCGTATTTTCCACATTGCATTGGAGCTGTTGATGGTAAACATATATTTAAAAAATTCTAATTGTTATCCATAATTAAATAAGTTTCATTATTAGCTATAATAAATTTAAACTGCATGCCCAAATATGAAATTGCTGTTTTAATTAGCCTAAAATTTTTAATATATCCGGATTAAATTAAAATCAGCATTCCGATTTTTTTTGTAAAGGAAGTATTATCATTATTACAACGTAATTAGTGGCTGAACAATTACAATCTTAATTTCCATTACAAATTCTCAACATTTATTCGTAGTTTGCATTTTTTATGCTTTGTTTACCTTGCTTTTTATTTCTTTAAATTTGAATATAAGAAAAATGACAAAATTTGAAAAATCTTTTATTAAATAATAGGAGTAGGGTTTTACATATTATAAAAAAATGTTTTTAAACATTGTTATTTGTTTTCTTGAACACTAAACCATTCTTTGATCATCTTTCTCTTGGACCGAGAACGGGTTTATGGACCACACACAAGTAACATGATTTTTTTTATATTGTTGCATTTTGAATATATTTTTTTAATGTTTACTTATAACTATACCCCATGTAAAGTACGGAATGGCAAACAAAAATTATTGAGCCAATGGAAAAGTATAAAAATTTTTACTTGTGGTTAAGAATGTTTTAATTTAAAAACATGCTAAAAAAATTCCAAAATTTTAATCGTTCCATACTATTAGAAAAAAAATTATGTGTCGCAGTAGTTGCCCCATTAAATTTCGAGGTAATGCAGAAATTCTAAATAGACGGGGCGGTTCCAGGCGGTCGTGACCCCCGCTTTAAAGAAACATCGTGTAAAAATAAGATGAAAAAATGTAAATAGGCCGAAATAAAGAAATAATAATGCATCTTGCTTTAAACAATAAATAATAATAAAACAAGTACAATAACTCATCAACAAAATATAATAATACAAAAAAGTATAACTTACACCAAATAATTACAAAATATTAACAATTTATAGTGTTTAAAAAATTGACAAATGTTTTTCTACTTTATTACTAGTACTTATCGTATTGAAACCAAAATCAAAGATTGAAATGAAATTTGAGAAGAAAGAATACAAAAATTTTCATCAAAATTACGCTTAAAACAGTGTTTCCAAAGACCCGGGCGTATTCCATACCCCCAGTAATGCTCCCTTCTGCTCAAGGCTCCGTAAAGTTTAGGACAGCCATTGATAAGTAGGGTATATAAGGGGTTACTTAAAATTAATTTTGTAATGTTTAATATTTAGTGTTATTTTGTGTGTCAATTTTCTGCAAAATCCCACGTTTTCCTGAACAAGCAGAGTTATCACTAAAAACTAGGGGGAAGATTATTGCTTTACGAGAATGTGGATTTTCTATCCGAGTAATCTCTGCACGTATGGGTTTACTGGTAAGGTAATTTTTTATTTTACGTTTGATAATATTCTTTAATATTAGCAGTCTTTTCAATTTTAAGCATAAATATATACCTATTTTATAGGTATGCTAATGTAGTTTTTAAGTTAATGGGTGATATGATGTATAATTCAGGTTGCACAATTATTCGCATACATCACAGGAACTTGTTTATAATGAATTTATAAAAGTTTCAGTTCAGATAGTAATTGAGTATCAAGTTTTTTACGTCTCTCAAGTTAGCAGTACAAAGTTAGCAAAAGCAAATAAAATATAATTAGGAATTTGTTACTAATTTAAGTTAATAGTACACCATTCTAAGCAGTGTATTTTACTGAATCAGTGTTCGGTTTAAAAGGTGTGTTAAATTTGTGGCTAAATTGTTGTTAATTAATTGCAAAAGAAAAAATCTTATAGCTTTATTATTATTCTACACACATTTTAAAGAAGAAATAGATTCATTAAATCACTTTTTAGAATGGTGTACTGTTAACTTGTCTCAAGTTAGCAGAAAAACGCAAAACTAAAAAAGTAAGAAAACTCCAATTTTTCTTCTTTCGCAACAAATTAGTAACACATTCCTAATTATATTTCATTTGATTCAGCTAACTTTGTACTGCTAACTTGAAAGACGTAACTTTTTCACTTAAATTAATATCATTACTTTATCGGTGCCTTTCAGTAAACGTAAACCTTTTTGCACAGTTTTTATTAACTATTATTTATTTTATTTGAAATGTGTGGTTCAACGCGAAGAACATGGCGCGGAAAATGATCGTCCTTTACAGACCGCTCATAGAAGTAGAGGGCCTTCTTTCTTATCCAGAGTTGAAAACGACAACATTATCCAAGATGCTTGCTTGACTCCATTCACAATTTCCGCCACCATTCGCGAAAGATTACAGCTACAATGCAGTTTGCAAACAATAAGGAATACTTTGAAAGCTGAAGGAATAAGCTGTACAGAAACGTGTAATAACTAAAGAAAATGCCTACCGGAGATTGTAGTTTTCAGAAGAACATTATATTTAGATTGGGGAAGTGTTGTTTTTTCAGATAAAAAAACTCCTTCTGCACTTCCCAAGATAGTAAAAAAGTTCTTTGGTGGCCACGTAATTCTTGATATGAGTCAAAACATGTGCAATCCAACAAAAGAAGTGGGAGAGCTAATGTATGTGCCAATTTAATTCGGTGCCAAACCGTCTACGGAAATGTATAATCAATAATAGATATTACACACATTATTAGCATGTAAAATACAAATATTTAAATAAAATATTAAATAGTTTTTTAATCATGTTTTTTATTAGGATTTTGTGTATCTAGTTTTGTTCTTGTAAGTAGAGTTTATATATAGTTTTTAATAAAATCTAACGTATTATTTCTATCAAAATCTAGTAGGTACTATAGTAATGTGAAACATAAAAAATGCAAACTACGAAATTGCAAATTTCAGTTTATTACTATTAAATTTATATAATTTCGAAATAGGTAATGCATAAATTAAATGTTGCGAGGAGAGAGCAAAAAAATGCGTTTTGCACTTTTCTAATTTTGTAACTTTTTGATTTACAGCATTTTCAAATTTTATTTGGAATTTTTTTAGCGTTCTCTATAAGAAATTAGACTTGATTTTATAAAGGGAAATTTATGTATCTTTTAATTTATCATACGAATAACTTAAAGGGAGTAATGGGAATTATACTGCAACTGTTCGACCACTAATTACGTTTTAATAGTGATAATATTTTGTTTGCAAATCGGAATGTTGACTTTAATTTAATCCGGATTAATTAAAACTTTTAGGCTAATTAGTATAATAGTCTGGACATACAGTTTATCATTATTCGAGTTATGGATGGAACTTAGTTTATTATAAATAAAAATTCAAACTTTTTTAAATACTTAAGCAGAGAACATAAATAGAAAACTCGGCGAAGAATTTAAAACTTTAGCGTACAATTTAGATAAATATTTGCAGGTAGAAATACGTTCTTTGAACGGTTGAGGCGGTGCTTATGAAGAATGGTTAATAACCTCGCAAATGTTTATAATGCCAATGTTGTCATATTTAACTCAACGTTCTGTTATAACGTAAGTTTGGTTGTCTACCTTGCAGGTCTTGCTTAAAAGTGTTCAAAAACTTTTTTTAGGCAGTATACTACCTTTGGTATATTTAGCAAGTGAAGAATTTATCACAGAGCTCTAAATGTTTCTAAACCATTTGCAAAATATATTGTAAATGCTACCGTAATTTTACATATGATATGTAAATTGTTACACATACAAAAGTGTTGCAAAACTTACCTCAAGGCAGTGTCATAAGGGGTGTAAGGCGTGCTAATGACATAAGAGACGAATTTACGAATTATTTTCCAAGTCCAACAGGCTCTTTATCTTGGAGAAAAAAATGGAGAAAATATAATTTTTTTCTACTTTTTATGTACACACGATAATTACTTAAATAAATAAATAAAAATGTATCTTTTTTAATATTTTTGTTGCCTTATTTTAAGTATGACACAAAATAAATTACTGGCTTCTACTTTTTTTTTGTTTTTCAAAATCTTCTATCAAAAACTGATAAACCTCGTTCCATGCTTTTGTTTTTGCCACTCTATCTTTATAATCTTTTGAGGTTTTGTCCTTGATGAATATTTTACAATTTTTTTTGCCTGCATGAAACGCTCCTTGAATCATAATGACAAAGTGCATAAACTTGCATTGGCTGCATAAATGATGGCGTCAAAAAATGGCGCGATATCAGTAGAACAAATCGCCTGCTCATGCGATATATGGTATGGCTGTAGTGCTGTGTGAAAACGCTTTAAGTATGATATGAAACTATGCCTTACGCAAAATAAGAATTGTTTTTACAATTTTTATAATGAATCATAAATATTAATATATTTTTTTAAATGTTTCCTTTTCTATTTTTCAATGAGAAATACAAAAATTCGATATTGATTTTCTTCTCAAGTCATTTTCGTTTTCACTTTTTTTAATTTTTATTGTAAAATAGTAATGGAAATACTATAAAGACTTCACACGTCAGTTAGAATATTCTTTAGAAAAGAGTGTAATATTTTAAAACAGAGTAGATCTGGTGATTATCGGTATAAGGACTTTTTTTAATGATGAGATTCTTAACATTCTCTTATTGGTAGTATAAGATAGTTTACCTAAAACACTATACTAAACATTTATGAATAAATAAAATCTTTGTACATATAAGTACATGCTAGAAAGTACGACACCGATAAGCAACAACAGTTTTTAATAAATACGCTTAAAAATATTAAGGATTATGAGTGCAGTGAAATCATTAACAAAAAACTACTACATTTGTTTTACGCTAAACAAACATTTTTAACTGAATGTGTACGATTTAGGTGCATAAAACTTAGCAATTAAATCTCTAATTAAACAAACTTCATCTAGATAACAAAAAAAATTAATTATTGAAGTAAACAAAATACGTTACGGTTGTTTTTGACAAGATTACATTGCAAGGTCATAAGTAACCTAAAGTCATTCCAACAACATAAATAGACCCATTGTCATCTTGCAAGGTACCAAACCACTTTTTTTCAAATATAGCAAGCAAAAAAAGAAGAAACGTTATTGGGATATAAGGCAAAGACAAATTCTATGGTAATGGTCATTAACCTTGATTTTTTATAAACAATCTTAGTCACGTTAATCGTCGAAATATGAATGTTGAAAAACTATTGGTCTACGTGCTACATTCTTCTTCAACAACTAAATTAATCACGTGAAAGCTAATATGTTAATAATTACGAATTCAGTCAAGATTGTATTTGTTGTGTTATTGAAAAAAAATTTAGCCTGCCATTTCGAAAGAAAATAGTTTTTCATTAAATGAGACTATTAAGATTAAAAAAATGTAAGTGGAATAGTGCTAGAAGGTGGAAAAGAATTCTAATACTAAATAACTGCACTATTCTCTACTATTTTATAACCTGCTGTGAATCAATTTGTTCTG
This sequence comes from Aquatica leii, assembly GCA_035610365.1. Taxonomy (NCBI): domain Eukaryota; kingdom Metazoa; phylum Arthropoda; class Insecta; order Coleoptera; family Lampyridae; genus Aquatica; species Aquatica leii. Next base: position 29,086,068 of record CM069433.1, on the reverse strand, counting down.
GTAAGTATCGGCAATCTCAAGAAACTATTGTAACATACTATCACGATTATGTTAAGTAAAATTAAATACGCCAGTAGCAAATTACATACAATGACTTGATAAATGCGTATGAACTAAAATTAACAGCTAGGATTTTTCGACGATGGCGATGGCGAAATGAGAAAATTTTGAAATAACCGTTCCGTTTTCGTTATCTAAAAAAATAAATTCTCAAATAATCTTAATGGAAAATGAAAATTAAATCAGTATTAAAACCTTCAACAGAATAAATCCATTTTAATAATAATTTGTAAACAACAAACGAACCGGAATAGAATGCTATTTATCATAGTCTGAGAAAATTCTTCACGTAGTTGCCTTCTTTAATAATCGCATCAGATTAAAAAGAGATAGGATTCTTTTGACGTACGAAATACAAACTAAAGATCATGAAGTATAAAATTAAGTAGCGACAGGAACGCAGAATTGTGTTAAAAATACACGAGATGAAGCACCAATAGAGAAATGCTTCCAGAAATTATAACCTAAACAATTACATTATGGACGAAACGTCATCGCGTAGTCCGCTGAATTAAAACAAATTTGACTGACAAGGACGTCAGATTATGACTGAACGTCGATTTCAGTAGTTGAACGCTACTATTCCTAGCGAGTGCCCTCTTTCAGGCAGTTATTTCAGTCGAGGGAAGGGCGCAACTACGGTGTTAAATTTGGCGTCTCCGCCACGACCAGACCAGAAAATCTAAACAAATGTCGCATTTCGAACCACAAACTCACTCATTATAACCTATAAGCGTTTATTTTTACTTCAACTTTAAATTCTTTCTGTAAAATATTTTTTAAAGAGTTTAAATTAGAAATCTAACCGTAATACACCCAACATCATAAGTACTATCATCTTGAAATAAATCAGGATGTTTACTATAAATCGAAATTTCCCGTTTTATTTTTCTTAAATTAAATTTATTTTGCTTTGCTAATACGTCGAAAATAACGTTTTAGCATCGATTTTTACCCTTAGAAGAGTTTTACGTGCACAATTGTAGATGTCGGTTTTTTTTTTCAAAACCAACTGGGAAAAATTCGGGATCGGCAATCAATATATCAGCTTTATTTATAACCTTCACCCGAATCTAAATTAATTGGTATTCACATAGCAACTAGCTTATATATCTTTACCAATAGTTAATTGTTGACTTACTAATTACGATGCCTTTTTTAAGAATGTAATTAAGCAGTACGTTTTAATTGAATACTGATTAAATTACATGAACAAATTATAGACGCAACTCATTTCTCACAATGTACCGAGGAATGTTACACTAAGACGAATGAATATTAGCACGATTTTGTTATGCTTGAATTGAAATAACAATTCCTGAAAAACTTCGCCTTCTCAGTGCTTATAACAGTTCGTACGATTTTTAAATAAGAGCAACAATTTTCTTCATTCTTGATCATTCTTTTTAAAATACAATTAGTTATCATTTTTTCTTATAATGTATACAAGGATTCGACAAGTTTTAGGTTCATTGAGAATCATATTTCGAAAAATCACTTTTTTTATAGGAGTGTTCTTCTTCAGTTCATTTTAGGCTACAGGTTCAGTTCAGTTCTTATTTCAGCAATTTGTTGGTTACTTTATTATCAGTGTAACTACCATCGCTTGATTTATTCTATTCCTTTCCTTCTCTTTTTTACAGTTTTCATTTATAGTTTTCTGGGTGTTACGCTGAATTAAATTGGAAAACGTTCGACGATTAGGGACGTACTGCCAAATCTAATTACCTACACCTTCTTAGGCTTAGCTAACTCACTATTTTGTTAATATTTAACAATTACACGATGTGTCTGGATATAGCCTCACGCCGTACATAAGGGCAAAGTCGTGTGGTGCACGACGGCGTCGAGGCGACGAAAAGCCTCAAAACTCAAAGGTAAAAAAAAGATAAAGCAAAAAACAACATTGTCAAAACAAAATTTATACTGATAAAAAAACAGTAAGGAATTGCTAGCTATTACATTGTTTTTTATTTGTTTATTTGATTATTTTTACTCTTTGAGGCAAGGGAACCGAATTACTTCTCGAAAATAATATATTTTCCAATATTTTTTTTCCTGTCTGAGCTTGTAATGTACAAAACTTTATATATTTAAGCGCTGCATCGGTCGCGATTTTATTTGTTGCCTGATGCTAGATAGATAATTAACTTAGCGAAGTGAAAAGGTGCATGGGGTAAAAGATATCTGCTTTTGAAACTTTAGTTTTTTGTAGTTTTACAGACTTTATAGTGATGTGTTTAGTGTTGTGAATTAACGTGAGTTCATCTAAAATTAATTTTTTATTTTAGATTTATTAAAACATTAAAAGCCAAAAACTTGCATCTCAAAAATCTTTATATATTTAATTATATAAACATCATTGTTAATTGAAGTAAATTCAAACAAAACTAATAACCACTAATACTAAATTTATAAATTTTGAAATAACTTGAAATAAGTAATGTTGAGAAAATACTTTCGAGTTTGAATTTGAGACTTCGAAACATTTCCATTTTTCATGAATAATTTGCCATTGTTTGGTATCTCATTCGACATGTTCATTAACGTATGTTCTCGACGAAGAAATTCGCGCTCTTTCATTAACAGTTCCCGTTCATAACTTAATAATTGTTTTTCTTTCGTTAAAGTTTATTTTCTATAAATTTTGTCGAAGAAAACATTATTGTTTGTATTGCTGTATTTACCACTGATTTTACATAAAAGTCTGATTCGCTTTTACTCATTTTATTTTACATTGTTATTCGTATTCACCGTATTCAAAAACTGAACGTGTTCGTTTTCACTTAATCGTTTCAATACACGAGGTGTTTACATCATACAATCCCATTCCTGAATTTGTTTTGTGCTTTTCGTTATCGTTTTTTCGTTTGTGGATAATTCAAAGTAAACTACGTACGTTTACTTACGTATTAATTTCTATATAGTATACAGGATGTCAGAAAAAAAAAGAAAGTGTCTGGATACTGAATGAAAGAAAAAGAGAGGAAGAACTGAAAAACCATGTCAAAATTACGCATTATTTTTTCAAAATCCGAGTCTACTTTGTTAAATATTAATAACAACAATAATATAGCTAAATCCCAATATTCTGAACCTGTACTTGAAACAAGCATCAGCAACAGACAAGAAACTGATCTTCTAGAAAACGATCCATCAACATCTTCAAGTTCCGCAATTAATGAGAAATCAACACTTTCAAAAATTACCAGAACGGAAAGCATGAGTCAACATTTGAAAGATGCTGCACTATGGCGAAAGAAATTACGTCCTAATAATATTGAAGAATTAGTAGAACGTGGCCCTGCTCATTATCAAAACAAAAAAAATATTTATCCGAAAGATAGTTCGGAGTCGAGGCGTAAGTTTTCCAATAGTTACTTCTTTAGAATTTTACCGAATAAAGAAAAAATTGAGCGTTTTTAGTTGTTGTATTCCGAAACAAAAAATTCACTTTACTGCTTCTATTGCAAAATTTTTAATGAGACAGCGATTTGAAATCTGTTCGCCTTAGTAATGAATCTGGTTACAACGACTAGCAGCATTTAAGTGAACATTTAAACTTTCATGAAAAGAGCAAGTTACATATCCAAAATCTTCGAAAATTGCTAAATCTTTCTAACCGTTTTAATAATAACGAAATAATTGATTCTGAAATTCAAAATGCAATAAACAGAGAAACTAAATACTGGCAAACTGTTATATAAAGAATTTTCTACGTGAGTCAGTTTTTAGGTCAACAAAATATAACTCTTCGTGGAAGTAGTAATAAGTTGTTTGAGAAAAACAATGATAACTTTTTCAAATGCATAGAAATGATTTCGAAATTTCACCCGATTATGTCAGAACATACAAAACGCTCTCAAATAAAAGATCACAAAAACTATCTCGGGGATAAAATACAAAATGAAGTAATCAACTTGATCGGTGAAAATATCAAATCCAAAATTTTAGAAATTTCTAAAAAAGCAAAATATTATTCCATATTATTAGACTGCATTCCTGACTCTAGTCACCAAGAACAAATTTCAGTTTGTATAAGATTTATTAATTTAAAGAGCACGGGAATTAGTATAGAAGAACGTTTTTTACTATTTTGTCTTATATATGATGTGTCGGGTGAAGGCTTGACAAAGTTTCTTTTGTCGGCGTTAGAGAAAGAAGGCTTAAATATCAACGATTAGCGGGGTCAGCGTTACGACAATGGGGCAAATATGCGTAAAAGGCATAATGGTCTACAAAAAAAAAATTGGATTTCAATCCGCGAGCTTTCTTTGTTCCTTGTTGCAATCATACCCTAGATTTAGTCGTCAGTTCAAGAACTGTTTGTATTTTTTTCAGCTTCTTTCAATTCCAAAATCTAATTTATTTAATGTAACAAATTTAACTTTAAAATCTTTATCGGATACTCAATCGTCTAGTAGAATAGATGCAATAACTGTTTTAAGGTATCAACTTGGGGAGGTTTTTTTTTTTTGAAATAAGCGAAAGAAACTTTGAAAATAACGTAAACAATTTGTCTGCATCGTTGGCCAAAAAATTGCAAAACTTTGAGTTCATTTGCATTTTCATATTGTGGTATAATATTTTAAGTAAAGTTACCATTGTTAGTAAAATTATTCAAAAACCGAACTCCGATGTTGCTCATTGTTGTCAACATTTAAATAATTTGAATAATTTTTTGAAAGCTTATCGCTCCGTTAAAGGTTTTAATGATGTATTGATTAATGCTAAAGAAATAGCATCCAGCTTAGACATAGAACCTAAATTCAAAAAACAAAGAGGTCTAAGACCGCGAAAAAAAAACATTTTGATTATAAATGTGACGATGAATGGATCCACGACGAAACTTTAAAGTTGATTGTTTTTTTGATGCTCTAGATATAATCATAACATCTGTGGATGAGAGATTTTAATTACCTTCTTCTTACTCCAATAATTTCGCGTTTTTATGGAATATTGATAAATTTAGTAATTATTTTGAAAACGAACAATTAGAATTATGTCAAAAAGTTAAAAATTTATTAAACGACAAAACTCGCAATGACCGAGACATAAATACCGTCAAACTTGTTAAAGAATTGCAATATTTACAAAATTTTGATGAAAAAGTTATTACGTCTCCAGAAGAAACTTTAAATTATATAACAATTAACAACTTAGTGGATTCTTTTCCTAATACGAACATAATACTTTGTTACGCCCTGAGCAAATTTTCCTAAATCCGGTACTGTTTTATTCATTTAAGTTATACGTGTGGGAATTTGCTGTTGTTGCTAATCTCACGCTTTATTTCGTTACATTTTAAAGTTGATAATTTGTAATTTATGATTAATTAAGAGCGTATTATCTTCGCTTAATACGTGGTTAAATTCTGCTTTTCTGCAAGTCCTTATCAAGATCATTGTTTAAACTATCAGTTACTCGAGCGTTCTCACGAGTTTGCTGACGAATTTATTTTGTTATCTTCTGAGGTCATTATGACCTTAGGTACTTCGTTTCCTTCTTTAATCAGTTCCTGACAAACTCTTGTTGAGATCACTTCAAAAATTTATTGTACCTTGGAAGTACTAACGTTTACTTAAACACGGTGATTTTACCGGACATTACGTTGAAACCTTCCTAACTTTTAGTATATCTACGGAACCTGTTTCTTTCCTAAAATTACTAAAAATCGTATATTTACGGCTATAAGTTACTTTAAATTTTAAAAGTGTACTTAGTTTTCTTAACGCTGGATTATTATACCTAGCGGGTTTTTCTTCCGGCGAAATTGTTCTAATTTCTATGAACGTCTTCTCCAACGGATTGTTTTCTCCACGTGTGAGAGTTCCTTCAACTACCAAAATACTCCGTTCATCTGTAAAGTCTACTAACGCTACGCTGAGAAGTCAACTTCGATTGCAGCAACTGACTAAGTGGAAAACCAACCGTTAACCTTCGTTTTATTGTGAATTAATTCATATTTGTGCAAATGATTTGATTTTCTACATTGAACTTTTAATCAAAATCCTACTTGCTTAATCAACTTTAGAAATTCAAGAACTTTTCCTTATACTTTAAAATTTTACAATTTTTTTTTTGCTATTTAAAATTCACTTTTGTTATTTAAACTTTGGCTTAATTTACTTAATTTAATTTCTCTTTGTTTCTATAAGAAGTTGTTATCTAATTTACCTTGAATTTTTTTGACTTATAACGTAATTGTAACTGACCTATTAACCTATAGTAAACTTAAACCTAACTCTAATTCTCGGCTGTTATTTGCCGACGGCCAATTGTTTGTTTTAAATATTTTATTTAAGGAAACTTCGACTGGAAATACCGTGCACGGAGTTTCATCAGCGAAGTAATAAAGGTAAGATTTTTTTTTGTATTTCAAATTTTTAATTACTGTCTTGTCGAATCCCGATCGCTGCCCCAAATTTAAAATTTTCCTTTTGTTTGTTTTGCGAACCTAACGTAATTAAATTAGTTTTACTACTTTTGTTTTGACACAAGGTAATTTAGATCCTGTATTTTTGTAATATTTGAAATCCATTATCGATTGTTTTACTCAACTTCACGCATATTTTGTTTGCATAATTCAAAATTGAATATTTTAGTGATTATTTTGTAAATTGCCATTTATTCTAAATTCATTATATTTACATCAAATTTACTGATTGCTATTTATTGCTTAAACTTCCCCGTTTTTCTTTCAGCAACCCTTTGCTACTACTAGAGCCCTGTTAAACTTTTACAATTTACTTAACAGGACCGTAACTAAACAAATTGTGTGGCGCCCATTTCTAACAATTTCTAATCACTATTTGACTAATTTTATCTACCACGACATCTTTGATTTAAATATTCCCCTCACAATTTCTAACCCACCCATTTTGCCTACAAGAACCGAGCTACTGCGGCCATCGCTCCATTTAAATTTAGTTACCCATAATTCTTACCGTAACAACTTCGTATTTTATTAACAATGCCGGTTTCTGTTGCTACCGCAGAACGATCTTATTCAAAGCTCAAAATAATAGAAAATTATTTAAGATCGACCATGGAGCAAAACCGACTAAGTAATCTTGCTATCATTTCAATAGAAACGGACCAGCTAAAAGAATTAGACATCGAAGATTTAATTAAACAATTTGCAAAAATTAGTACGGAAAGCTCAATTCACTTAGCTAAAGTATTAAGAACAACACCTAATACCTGGATATTAATTTCTAAAAGGTGACATGTTACATTGATTATTAAAATAATATATTGTTTTGTTTTTATTCGTCGATCAGTTTCGTCCTGTGATATATAAACGAGCATTTTTAATGTTTTGAATAATTTTTTTGTTTTTTGTGCTTTTGTATCATATATTACATTTGAAACTAAAATACAAAAATTTTGAGTGGTAATACTGTTAGAATATATTTCTGTTTTCTATAAGTTTATAATTATGTTATATACCTCAATGAAAATATTCTATGGCTTATGGCTTGTACTTGTAAAATATAAAAATGAAAATAAATTTATGAAAATACTTTTTAAAATTATTTTTCAATAGTGGATAATAATACCTAACTTAATCCGTATCTGTACTCACATATGAACGTAATACAAATTTGCGGCGTTATTTTAAATTTACACAAGGGCGCTAAAAGTGCTAGGCGCGGGCCTGTGTGGATATGACTATTAACTAATTTGTGAATTAAAGTCCATTAGTTTTTAAAAATAGATTGGTTTACTTTCAGTGTGTCCATACAGAATGCCCTGTTTTTTAAAGATGGAAACTTTAAGGACTCTATATTGTGCTTGTTTCTACAAATGAACAAGTACAAAATAGTAGTAGTAGTAATTCATCTGTTAGCTGAAACAATGTATTTTTAATATTGAAAGTGTTTATCGTAATATCTTTTTATAATACAAAATGTCGTTGGTTGTTTCTTATTACTTCAAAGTTTAGACAAACAAACACGTGCTGTCCCATCGAGTCTCCGGAACAAATCCCGGCGTGCCCTTTTGTTATACAGCCTGTTTTAGAGTAAGCGCCTCAATTTTTTTAGCCATAGGTACTGTCGCTGCGGACCGCGTTAATTTTAATTCGGCTCGACTTTTAATTGTTGAAAATAAAATTTTCTTACTTACGTTTTTGCGCTGCCGTTCTCCAGTTAGTCGTCGTGGTTCTGCTAGGCCTAGCTGTTGATCCACGGCGAAGACCTCTTAACCCTTCTGCACGACAACACAAAACCCCACGAGTTCCGACACCAAAATTTAATGTACTGCGATACAAAAGGCACATGTGCATTCTATGCAAGCGTAATTTACGTACTGGCCTTTTGCGATAATTCTCGCTTTTCAAAAAATGGATTTTGCGTATTAAAAGAAAAATGTATTCTCAACATTATTTAATTATAAAATAAACTTAAGCGTTACGCGGTGTTAACATTTCCACCCACCAAAATCCTTATAGGATTTTCAAGCAAAAAAAATTAACAAGAAAAAAAAACCTTTTTGTAGATAAACAAAAGCAAACATATTTGAGTAAAGAAAAAAAAAGGAAACTAAAAACAGAACTAATGATTAGGCAAAGGGCACAGCTTAAGTACTGGTCTCTGGAAAACGCCGCGAGAAGTTTTAAGGGTTACTACTCGAACGACCCCGTCAGAACCCGGGTGTAACTTAAGAACTCTGGCCAATTCCCATTTCAAAGGAGGTTTTTGTTCATCCCTTATGATTACGAGAGACCCAATCTTAATATCTCTTGTACGATTGAACCATTTGGCACGCTGTTGCAACGCGTGAAGGTATTCATTACTCCACCTTTTCCAGAAGTCATAGTTCATACGTTGCAATAGTTGCCAGCGGCTAAGACGATTAAGAGTTAAATGTGTTAAGTCAGGTTCAGGTAAAGTAGCATTTAAAGGTTCTAAATTAAGGAAATGCGCAGGCGTTAATGCCTGTAAGTCGTTCGGATCTGCACTGATCTCGCAAAGCGGTCGCGAATTCAATACGGATTCAATTTGCGTGAGAAACGTGTAGAACTCTTCGTACGTCAAAATTTGAGTACCTATAACACGATTAATGTGGATTTTGATAGATTTTACCCCGGCTTCACTTAATCCATTAAAATGCGGAGTGGCTGGGGGGTTAAAGCTCCATTTTAAATTTAATTTATCAGAAGTAAGTTTTGCCATTTCAAAAAATTGACGACTGGCTCCTACAAAATTGGTTCCTTGGTCACTAAGTATCATAGAACAAGTACCTCTACGAGAAATAAATCGTCGGAAGGCAGCGATAAAAGCATCAGACGACAAATCAGAAGCTAATTCGATATGAATAGCCTTTACAGCGCAGCATACAAAAATGCATACATATGCTTTTAAAGTTTTTGCTCCACGCGTTCTAGATAATGTAATGCTAAAAGGACCAGCATAGTCAATACTGACAAACGAGAAAGCTTTAACTTGCGATACACGAAAATTGGGTAAGTCCGCCATAACTGGCTCATACGACTTAGGTTTAACCTTAAAACAATTTATGCATTTTGAAATGCATTTATAAATTGCCTTGCGTGGCGATAATATCCAAAACCTTTGTAGCAATAGGTAATGCAACGTTTTAGACCCAGGATGCAAAAACTCTTTATGAGCTTCTTCTACGATTAACTTGGTTAATCTATGAGAACTAGGTAACAAAAGTGGATGCTTTGCTTCGAATGATAAGTGAGAATTGCGCAGTCTTCCACCCACCCTAAGACAACCTCTTTGGTCAATAAATAACGCTAATTTTCTAAAAACTTTTGGTAATAATTTGTTATTATCAATAGCCTTAAACAAATCAGAAAAATGATTATGTTGAACGTGCCTTACAATTACAATCAATGATTGTTCAAGTTCATGAGCGCTTAAATTAGTTTCGCGTGACGTAGTATTTGGTTTTAAATATTTTATAAAGCGTAGTACGTATGATAATATGCGTTGAATTTTCTTTAATGACGAAAATCTTTGCAACAAAAAATCAATAACATGCAATTCAGCAAACGTATTTAAAACAAATTGTTTACTTTCGTCATCGTCACTATTACTAATTGAAGGTTGTTTAGGCCACATTTCAGACGACTGCAACAACCAAGTTGGGCCTTGCCACCAGAGCAAATGAGAAACTAACTCAGCAGGAGTCATTCCTCGCGAACCACAATCTGCGGGATTTTCTTTAGAAGGCACATAATGCCAAACTGCTTCTGGTATTATGTCTTGTATGTAAGTAATTCTGTTTGCAACAAATACTTTTTTTGTATGAGGCGATGATCTTAGCCACGCAAGCGTAGTTTGACTATCCGACCATGCGTGAATTTCGTCAATGACTATATTAATCAGAGCTTGCTTTACAAAAATGACTAAATCTGCTAACAAAACAGCGGCACAAAGTTCAAGTCGTGGTACTGATATAGTTTTTAAAGGGGCGACTCTTGACTTACTGCACATAAGCGAGACAGTTACGAGTCCAGAGTGTTGCGTTTTTCGCAGATACACTACGGCGCAATATCCTACTTGAGATGCGTCTGCAAATCCATGTATTTCAATCTTCGAAACATCATTGTTTAAACAATATCTTGGAATAACGATTTCAGACAATAGTTTCAGTTCAGTTGTCAGTGTTTCCCAATCTTTTATAAGACGACTAGGAGGGAGATCGTCCCACTCTATCTTTAATACCCATAGCTGCTGCATGATAATTTTTGCGAACAATATACATGGCGTCAGAAATCCTATAGGGTCGTATATGCGCGATATTTCAGAAAGTATATGTCGTTTTGTTGGCGTCTTCACGCGTGGTAAATATGAATAAGCAAATGTATCGTCTACCGGGTTCCACTTAAGTCCTAAAACTTTAACTGAAAGTGGCTCTTCTTTATCAAACTCAAAAATAGTTGTCGCTTCTGACGACTGTAAGGTGTTTAAAAGTTCAGGGTAATTGCTCGCCCATTTGCTTAATTCAAATTGACCCAGTTTCATTAATTGGATTAGCTCGTGTTGCAGTGTTATTGCCGACTGAACATTTTCAGCTCCGTATACTATATCATCAACATAAATTGCATGCTGAAGTACAAACGATGCGTTTTCGTATTGCGATTGATAGGTTGTTGCTAATTCTTGTATTGCGCGGTTGGCTAAGTAAGGTGAACTAGATACTCCATAAGTAACCGTATTTAATCTGTACTCTCGAATTGGATGATTTTTGTTAAAACGCCATAATATCCTTTGATAATCCCGTTGGTCGAGTGCGACAGAAATTTGTCGAAACATCTGTTTAATATCACAAATGAAAGCGACTGGAAAACAGCGAAAATTTAATAGAATCGAAACAATATCTTTTTGCAATTTAGGTCCTGTCATTAACGTGTCGTTTAGCGAAAGTCCTGTTGACGCCTTAGCGGACGCATCGAAAACAACTCTCAGTTTGGTAGACGAGCTTTCTGGTCGGTGTATACAATGATGCGGAATGTAATAAGCGTGATTATTTATAAGTTCAGAATCTGGGATTAGTGCCATATGATTAGACTCTAAATAGTTTTTCATAAATTCAGAATAACTCGCGTGTAAAGCAGAATCACTAAGAAGTCTTTTTTCTAATAAAAGAAAGCGACGTAATGCTTGAGACTTAGAGTGACCCAAAAATGGTTTTGGTTGTTTAAACGGTAAATTCACAATAAATCTACCTTCTTCGGAGCGTTGGACTGTATTTTTAAAATGATCTTCGCATTTTTTTTCTTCCGATGTCAACAATGGAAAAGTTGATTTGATGTGCTCTACTTCCCAAAATCTTTGTAAACTTAGATCTAATGAAGTGTGTAGCGATGTATAATAATTTAACATTTGGAATGAAGAACGATCGTTGTTATATTGTGAGTTATTGGATTTGCCTTGTAGTACCCATCCAAAAATACTATTAATAGCAACAGGTTGTTGTGAGTTGCCAGCAATACGCGTATTATTTAATATATAAGGAGTTAACTCAGCCCCAACAAGTAAATCCACTGGTGCAGGTACATTAAATTGTGGATCTGCCAGTTTTAAATTTTTTATGTGAGTCCAATCTTCTAACTTAAGAGGAATCTGCGGTTGATTTGCACATATTTGTTTAACGACGACGGCTTCAAAATCGAAAGCGGGTTGCGATTCATCCGTTGGTTTAATATGACAAGATGTTACCCCACTGGCGCATTGAGAGGACATACTATTTAATCCTTGAATTGTAAGTGTTGCTTTAGTACTTTTTAATCCCAATTTATTTAGACATGATTCTGAAATAAAGTTTGCCATACTGCCCGAATCGATGAGCACACGTGCGGTTTGAAAGTTGCCTCTCATATCTTTAATGTGTACCACGGCTGTAGACAAAAGTACTGTTGTAAGCTTGGGCGTAAAGGTATTAGTCATGACACTTATTTCTGATTCTAGTTGATTAGAGCTGCTTGGAACTATCTCTTGCGTCGAATCTATTACTTGATTTTCCGAATTTCTTTTCTCGGAATAGCTTAAATGCAATAGAGTATGATGACTGCCTTGACAAATTTTACATTTAGAATTAGAGTTGCAACGAGACGTGGCATGAATATTACTCAGACAATTTTTGCATAATTTATTGTTAATAGCGTGTTGAAACCTTTCTTTTTCAGACAAAGCGGCAAATTGCGAACATTTATATAGAACATGAGCGGAACTACATAACGAACATTTAGGCGTTACCTTTCGAAAAGTATTTGTAGTGTTTAAAAAATTAGATGTTACAGAACGTCGATTACTATAATTGTACGCATTAGTTTTGGGATTATTAAAAGCTTGTTTTGGTTTTGAACTTAATGGCATTAACTGCACTGAGTCAAAAGCTTTTGAATAATTTTCTAAAAAGTCTATCAATTGGTTGTATGATGGTAAGTCGTACTTACTATGTTCAATCTCAAAAACGGTGCGCGTTTTTTCATCCAACTTTTGTAACAACATATTGAATAATAAAAAATCCCAATGTTTGACAGGAAAATTAAGCGACTTTAAGGCTTCAACGTTTTCGTTAAAAGTATCTAAAATTACTCGTAAGTCTTTAGCGGATACTTTTTGCAAAGATTGCACGTTTTGAAGCTGTTGATAATAAGCGGTTGCTAAATGTCTTTTGTTTTGATAGCGTTTTTTAAGAGTGTCATAAGCTGTATCGTAGTTGTGTTCTACGATCGGGAGACCTTTAATTAGATTATAAGGTTCACCAACTAGTGAAGTCATCAAGTGATGAAACTTTTCGATTTTACTTAACGAATGGTTTTCATGTACTAGCGAGTTGTACAAATCAAAAAAAGCTTGCCACTCTTTTAAATTACCAGAATATTTAGGAATAACAATTTTTGCTAACTTGACGTTAAACTTATTTGGATTTTGGTTGGTTGCACAATTACTACCACTTGATTCTGCAATAGACTGAACTGATTTGTAATATGCTGCTTTTATATTAAAATATGTAGCATCAGCTTCACTGCGTATTGCATCGTGAATTTCAAAATCGTCTTCTTTTATTAAGCCAACGATTTCATTATGGGCAGTTTGGAATTCGTTGTAAACTGTATCTACCAATGAGGATCTGGCATTAAATACTAGTTTCTGTGTTTCATCTTCATCAGCGGCTATCGCGGATTTTAATGTATCTTTTAATCTATTGAGCGCAATGTTGCGTTGTAATACGTATTTGTTTAGTTTGTTCGACATTTTATTAAATAATAAATAATTGCAATAAAATTAAATGCAAACTAAAGTAATAACGCGAAAATGTTAACAAACTTACAAGAGCGCCTGAGTTTGACGATAAGAATAATAACGAAGTTGCGATATGATATGCGGAATACGGACCGGTATCGAATAAGCGAAAAGTTCCAAAAGCGATGACGTCGAATGATGTATATAGCGACAAGAAAGAAGAATATTGCCGATTAAGTGCTGTTAGAGCGAGACAGGTACGAATTTGGTTTCCTGATAAGGTTTGCGTTGGTGGAAATATTACAATAGTTACAATTAATATTTGCTAATTACCACTTTTCAACAATCCGGCTCGACGGATCATTAATGTCGCTGCGGACCGCGTTAATTTTAATTCGGCTCGACTTTTAATTGTTGAAAATAAAATTTTCTTACTTACGTTTTTGCGCTGCCGTTCTCCAGTTAGTCGTCGTGGTTCTGCTAGGCCTAGCTGTTGATCCACGGCGAAGACCTCTTAACCCTTCTGCACGACAACACAAAACCCCACGAGTTCCGACACCAAAATTTAATGTACTGCGATACAAAAGGCACATGTGCATTCTATGCAAGCGTAATTTACGTACTGGCCTTTTGCGATAATTCTCGCTTTTCAAAAAATGGATTTTGCGTATTAAAAGAAAAATGTATTCTCAACATTATTTAATTATAAAATAAACTTAAGCGTTACGCGGTGTTAACAGGTACTACTTTTAAAATATTTGGCAGTAATATGTTTCAGCGTTCATCTATCACCTTCCATTCTTCCTACGTGTCCTGCCCAGTGTTAGGTATATGGTCGCGTAATTTGATGTTCAGCATTGTTCTCCTCATTACTCTTTGCGTTACTTGGAGCCTATATGATATATGATGCCTTTGTTTGGAGCCCACGTTTCAGTGCTATAAGTTAGAACTGGCAGCACGTATTGATTAAAGGTCTCTGCTTTTAACGTATTTGGTTTGTCTGCCATTAGTATCTAATTCAGTTTTCCGAACGCTGACCACGCCAATGATACTCTTCTATCTAGGTCTCCTGTCAAGTTATTTTTCTGAGATTTGGAATTTCTGCCCTAGATATACGAATGTATTTACTTTTTCTATTGCTTTGCCTTCTAGATCAATTTTTTGTTGTTCTTCTGTATCATTTGTTAAGTATTTTGTTTTCTGAGTGTTTATTTTCATTCCTATCTGATTTGATACCTCGTTTAGTTCTTCCAACATTTTTTGTAATTCTTCTTTGTTTCTTGGTATCAGTGTCACGTCATCGGCAAATCTCAGATGGTTTAATTTCTCTCATTCTATTGTTATTCTTCTTTTTCCCAGTCCAATCTTCTATACATGTCTCCTAAAACCAATGTGAATAATTTAGGAGAGATTGAGTCGCCTTGTCGTACACTCCACGATGTGTCCTGAATTTGCTGGTTTGTACTGCTGCCGTTGCTTGCATTGTTGCATTTTTATATATGTATTTAATGAAGCATGTGTATCTTTCGCGTACTCTGCAGTTACTTAGAGCGTTCAGGATTGCCCATATCTGTATAGAGTCAAATGCCTTTTCATACTCTATCATTGCTATCCATAGTTTTATATTATATTCATTAGCTTTCTCTGTTAATATTTGCATTGTCGGTAAGAGATCTATCGTGCTATAGTCTCTTCTAAATCCAGCCTGCTC
The DNA here is from genome assembly GCA_035610365.1 of Aquatica leii. NCBI lineage: Eukaryota > Metazoa > Arthropoda > Insecta > Coleoptera > Lampyridae > Aquatica > Aquatica leii. Next base: position 29,070,570 of record CM069433.1, on the reverse strand, counting down.
ACGTGATTGGTAACTATCTAGTTTATTCGTTAATCGTTGTGTTATTATCTTTGTAAATAGTTTGTACAGTACTGGCAGAAGACTTAGTGGTCTATAATTTTCTATCTTATTTTTATTTCCTTTCTTGAAGATTATGACTACTTAGACATTTAACCAGGAGTTTGGTAGTAGGGACTCCATTACGCATTTATTGTAGATTTTTTTTAATTGTTTTGAGAGATTTATTTTATCATTTCTATTACTATTCTATCCTCCTCTGGGGCTCGATTGTTTGACATCTTCTTTAAAGCTTTGTTAATTTCTCCCTCCATAATTTCGGGTATTTCCTCTAATTCTATGTTTGTGACTTTCTCTCTATCTATTTCTTCTTTTCCTGGTGGTGGTGCATTTTTACTTTTGTATAGAGTTACGATAGAATATTTCTATAACGTCTTTTAATTCTTCCATGCTTGTGATTTCTTTATTTTATTTATCTATTAGTTTTGTTATTTGGTGTTTTCCTTCGTTAATTTTTGATCGTAATTCTTTTAAGTTTTTCTTTTTTTAATGCTTCTTTTATTTTTGTATTCCTATACTTTCTCATGTCTTCTCTTATCTTTTTCTGAATGTCTTATTTATTTCTATTATTTCTATTTTGTTTGCATCTCTGTCTTTTAATAGTTGTTTTCGTCTTTCAATTACGTTTTTTGTTTCGTCACTTAGTTTTTGGCGTTTTCCTTTTTTGTTGCTTCTTATTTGTTCAGCTGCCAGCAGTAGGCCGTTTGTTACTTCTGTATTTAAAGTTTCTAAGTCGGGTTCTAATAGCTCTTTTACATGCTGCATGTTCTTCTCTAAGTTGTTTGTATCTGCTGCTTTGTTTTTTTATTTCTTCTGTGTCTATACTTTTTCCTGTCTTTACTATTAGTTTTTGTCTTTCTTTTTGTTTGTTGATTTGCACTTTTGCCCTTAGCATCCTGTGATCGCTTCCTACGTTTAAAGTGTTCAGTATTGTCGTATCTACGTATATATGTTTATCATTGCATATATCGTAATCAATCTCATTTTTTACGTCTCCATCTTCTTTGTTTCGGTTTTTTGAAGTAAGTGTTCATCAAGTGAAGGTTGTTTTCCTGGACGTAATTGACCAGTGTTTCTCCCCTGGATTTTCTTTTTCCTAATTCAAATGGACCTATTCCTCGCTCGTTTGGTTCTTCTTGTCTTCCAACTTTTGCGTTGAAATCGCTCATTATTATTATTGTATGTCTTGTTTTGCCTGTTCTTAGCGCTTCATTAATTTCTTCATAGAATGTTTCTATTCCTTCATGTCCGTGTGTCAATGTTGGGGCGTATACTTAAATGACTTTATATTTATATATTTTGTTTATATCAATTACTATTGAGATAACCCTTTCTGATATAGCTTTGTACTGACTGAATTTGTCTACTTCTGTTTTATTAATTAGAAGACCTATTCCACCTACAATCTTGTCTTCGCGTCCCTTTGAGAACAATACGTGTCCACTTTTAAATTTTATTCATTGTTCTCCTGTTCTTCGTATTTTAGCTAAACCTATTATTGTCCATTTTATTTTCTTTATTTCTTCTTCTAGTTCAATTAATTTTTCTTCGTCTGCTGGGTTGTCCCCCAGAATCCATGGGGCTGACTGACATTTCAGTGCGAGATTCTGACCTTAGTCTACTCGCCTGGGGTATCATATTTTGTAAACTCGACATTTCATTACTTAGGGGTTTTTTAGCTTAACTTGCCACGCTGGCCATTGAGTAGGGATATAGGCGAGGTTTGGCGTTGTATGGGTTGGGATTTGGAGGTTAGGACATGATTCCCTTTCATTTTGGGGGTGAGAAAAAATCATGGCTCTCGTGAGCAGGGTCGCTTCCCTGAAATAGACCTATTCCTGTCGGGACCACAGAAAGTGTTTATCCGCTACCAAAAGGACGCGTAAAATTATAGAATGGAGACCTCGAGAAAACAAAAGATCTAGTGAAAGACCACAAACCAGGTTGACGGATTATATCAAGAAGATGATAGGACAGGATTAGATAAGAAAAACACATAACCGAGAAGAGTGGAAAAACCTAAGGGAGGCTTACATCCGACGATGGATGGAATAGGCTGTAGAAGAAGAAGAAGAATATGTTTCAGCAGATTCCCTACACGATGATAATATCAAATTTTCAAATGGATGAATTATTTCAAACTGGCGACTTTCAACAATTTTTTTAAATGGAATGCCATCATTTTTTTTATTATTAAGATCCGAAAAACATTGTTTTTACGATAGTATTTCGTTTTTATAAAAAATTTATTTCTTTCTGTATCAAAAAGCAAACTAAAATTTTAATCTAGTAACGCATGAATGTTTTACACTCGATGTTATTTTGTCCAAACATCAAGTAGCGGTAGACACAAACGAAACAATTAAACCTTATTTTGCAATAAATATCTACTTTTTGAAACTCAAATTTAAAAATTTACGTCAAATAAAAATTAGGTAGTTACAAAAAATGCTCAAAATGTTTTCCTTCAGTTTTAATACATATATTGAAACGTCGTCCAATGGAGCCAATAGATCAAAGTATAATTTCCGGAGAAATTTTGTTTATGCAAGTACGAATTTTTTCTTGCATATTTTCAATAGTTGTTGGTAGAACGATGTACACCTGCGATTTTACATACCCCCACAGAAAAAAGTCCAGTGGTGTCATTCTTGGTGAAGAATCATTTTGAATGAGCGAAATTTATTTTTTTTATTATCCTCTAGACCGAAGTATGCGATATTCGAACCAAATTTGCAATCTCCCTAGTACTGACATGGGGATTCTCAAAAATGTGTAGCATTACCTGGTTGTCGCTATTGCAAGCAGGTGGGTTTTCATGTACCGGTTTCTTATAATCCACAGTTCACGTTTCACGCGTTCTCTCCAATAATTTAGTAAATATTGGATGTTCAGAGTGCTTTCTGATTGGATATTTATTTCTGTACAATCTGACTGCTTCTTAAGGATCTTCATCTGCTTTTCCAAATGTTAGGAGCATATCAATTAACTTGTTTCTCGTATAATTTAACGGCATTTTAAAAACCTATCAATTAGTTTTAAATTAATAATTATAATCTTTAATAATGCAATTGTTATTAATAAGCAGTGACAGATAAATTGCATTGATTGACGTTTGACTACTAGATTAAAGTTTAATTGTTTCTTTTGTGTCTACCGATACTTGATATTTAGACAAAAATAACATTTATGAGCTACTAGATTAAAATGTAAGTTTGGTTTTTGATAGGGAAAGAAATATACTTTTAAGAAAAACAAAATACTATCGTAAAAGGGTGGTTTTAGGTTTCTAATAATAAACAAAAATGATGGCATTCATTAAAAAAATAGATGAAAGTCACCATTTTGAAATAATTCGTTCAATTAAAAATCTGATATCACCATCTTGTAAAGAATGTCCTGAAACATATTACTGCGGTAGGCTGTATGTGGTTTTACTGTATTACGAACATCTCCATTTACATGCCTATAAAGCTCTGTCAATGTCAACCAGATGTGTGACGCTGCGCTAGACCTACACATGCTCCTGTCGCCTACTGAAATTGAATAAATTGAATAAACGAGACGCACCACTACGGATTTGGATTAGGCAAAAATATGTGTCTGTCTGGTCAAACTCAATTCGCAGCAAAGGTTTTTGTTTCAATAACCTACGCAAAAACTTGAAAATACATCTGTAACTGACATTTTCTTGATGAAATTTTAATTGAAACCAGCATCTCTAATAAACAAAAAAAAACATTAAGAAAATGCCAGGCAAAATCGCCAAGCATGGGAACCAAGTAGCGTCTTTTGAACAAGCTTTTAAAATTATTGTTGTGTAGTAGACACGGCCATCTAAGCGTTTGTACTTGAATCTATTTTGCGTTGGCCCCAAGCGTTTTGAACAGAAAGAAACATTCTCTCTTAACACGTAGACGCAGACGTCATGTGTGGGGTTAAACAAAAAAACACCAACGAATCAGATCGAGCCGACAAAGATGAAAATGCTTACAGTCTATGTAAGATTACTGTTTACCGATATTTGTTGACAACATTTTCCAAAGTATAGCTAATTAGATAGGTATGACTAATTTATCTTTAGAAGATTAAAGGCATTTGTGCTAATGCAGTCAAAAAGAAACATTTTACAATCTATTGATAGTGATAAAACAATAGAACGACTTTGTGAAACAACTAGGAAATCGAGATGAAACATTAACATCATCAAAGTGTTTTGATTTTTTAGAAGGTTCTTCAGTTGCTAAATATAAAGTGCTAGATAAAAGCTAATTATGAAACTAAAATTTGTTGCAATGTTGTCTAAGAGAAATAGGATGAGGTACTGTAAGTTATACCAATCAAATTTTAATTTTGCCATGTTTAAAAATATACTTTTAGTGATTGCCCCGTAAACTCATATCCTCTAGCTTAAAATATTACACACGGTACTACTCAGACTGTTAGTTGGCGCTCTCGAACCAGTCTTTGTAGTGCTCTCTTTAGAGATCCATGGGCTTGCAAACAGCGATTTGTTTAAAAAAGCGTCGCTTAAAAAATTCTATTGACTCACTTTTTAAGGTACTTAATTTTTGAAAGTATGTACAATGTACACTTGATAGTGAGATTCAATAATTTTGTAGACTACTAATATGTAATATTAATGATAAACTTGATAAGCGTCGTATTGCATATCCAAGTTTGTAGTTCACCAAAGGCAACAAAATTGTGAATAGTTCAGGCATTGTTGCTTTATATTTATTTACTATTGTTTTTATCACACTTTAGTTAGATAATAGTTTTGAAAAGGCTAGAGACTTACATGTGATTTTTGTTTGTGGAACATAATTATTATAGTATCTTTTTCAAGTATAACATAAACAAAGATGTGTACCCAGGCCTTTATGAAATAATCGCGAAATACATGAATGCTCAATTGCGTCAAACAATATAATGGATTTTTATCTTAATTCCTAAATAAAGTTAAGAAAACATTAACTCTCATTTTTGTAATGAAACGATTAAAGTATTTTTACAATCACTGGAACAAGGAACGAGCAGTGCAATAATCAGCGTATTGTAGACAAAACATAAATTAGAGCATGTGTTAAATAAATGAATGTTTTAATAAATAAAGATATTATTAAAGATTGTGATTACCTACTGGTTTCTTTATATAGAATGGGATATCATTTAAAATTAAAATAAAACCTACACCGACTCGTTTAAAAAGTATACAAAACAAAGTGCGACAGATTGAAAAACGCAAGATCAGGAAATTCATATAGGTACTATAAAGAACATTGTTTCATTAATCGGGTGTAACGCTTCTTGCTAGTACCGCAAAACTATGATTTAAATAACAATATTAGGATAGTACTATGTTTTTTGTCACAATATACTAAGATCCGTGTGGTGGTACTGTTACGTCAATTTGAAAGATTTTGCCTAGTGATTCAAAAATTCAGTAGTTTGAGAAACGCTGGTCTAATATATTTTAAGGTTGATGTGTTATCATCGCAATTTACTTTTTTGATAACTTACTATTAGTTAAAAAATTTCGTTTTTTCAGGTTAAATTGTTTTACCTATTTTATCGCTGAACAGAATTGTTTCATGTACTAAGTTATTGTAATATTTAATTAACCAATTTGTACAACCAAAACTACAACAGAAATATCACAAAATTGTTTACAAGCATGTAAAGTAACCATGAATATTACATTAAAGGAACTTCAATGTTACTGTGCTGATTTCTCTTCATAGAGTACTTAAAGTCATTACTTATTCATTTAATTACAGTTATAAAATAAAACATTTAAATAAGATTATAAAAGGAAGTACCTTATAGACTGTCGTCAGACGGCAGTTGATTCTTGAAATCCTTCCTTGAGATTTTTATAAATGTTAAAACACACTTTTGTTTACTAATTTTTAGTAATTTATTTTCAGTTATTGCAGTTTTTCTACTTGCAGTTACAAATTTCCAAAAAAGTAATAATTCTGCAAATATATTAGAATCATGACAAAAATTTATATTAAAAACTTATACAATACCGACTTTCGAATTACCACTAAGCCCATAACAGCAATTATAATTATTGAGGCAACCCTTACTATAATACTTACACATGTAAAATAATCAGAGCTCACAGATAAAAAAGAAAAACATGAGAATAAATTTTTTCTTTTTCTTAAAACGTTTTGAAAAAAGGCATTTTAACCTCGACTGAACAAAGTTTTTTTGTCTAGTAAAGAGTTCTTCTACAACATGTAAGAAATTGAGAATAGTCAGTGGTTCCTAAACCTTTTTGGCCCACAGACCTCTTTTCATAGTTCAAACTTGCCCACGGAGCCCTGAGTGAAAAAACTACATAAATGGATAATACAAAAATTACAAATTTAATTTTGATGTCTTGAATGGTAAATGGTGACGTAAAAATAAAATATAAATATTTGTTGAAGAAGTGTTTATTGAAATTATAACTTTTGTTTTAAAATACAAGAAAAACTTTTAATCAGTTGTATGAACCTGATGGGATGTTGTGAGTGAATTTATGTCCGGCTCAATGTTTGTGAGTACCAACTGCAAATCCTACGATTACTAATTTCTATTCGGTTTTTTTTTCGTGATAAGGCTTATAACGCCACTGAATCCACGTTTCTGTACTCGAATCTTTGGTTAAGGTCCGAATGAAGCGCCGTAAAGTGTTGACAATAAGTAAACAAATCCTCATCTCTATTTTGCAATTTTGAAAGATTTGGAAACAGAACATTTTCCTCTTTCCAAATTTTGTTTGTACAGCAAAAGGTTTACAACAAACGCAGATATTACACTTTTAGCTTTGATTAAATTTAATGTGTCACCTTGTAGTTTTGTATTAGTCTCGTTAAATCTATCAAATAAATCAGTCATATAAGCTATGTCATTTTTCGAAATAATTAAATTGTGCCTGGCCGTAAGGTCAGTCATAATTGCATGTTTTAAATTTATTTATTTAAGTGCGTGCAGCTATTAGAAAGATAAAAGTTAAAAATGACTTTTAACCAAGCTAATAATTTTTGCTACCACAATCAAGTAAGTCAACCGCATTTCATACAACAACCCATGTTAAATGCACCTCAACAAATGTACCAAATCTCTAATTAAGCAATGCAAATTCGTACTTTTCCATACTTGCAACCTGCGATTTTTCCACAAACAGAATCACAGATACCCGTCTATAATGAATACAGATATTTCAATAGCCGACCTGTAAGTGGCTGACAAAGAGTAAAATAAGAAGAGTAACAAAAGTCTTGATAAAAATCCAACACAAATACAAAAACTCAAACACTAACCAGGGTCTTCTTCGATCAGCTATCAACTGAAATGGATGAAGACCAACATGAACAGAACGAATCTGCTCCTAAAGAGCCCAAACAACACCGATATTTATAGCAGAAGTCAAAAATATCAACCCGCTTACAATACTCCTTAATGAAGTTGCGAAGGATACATTTACACTTAAAGCTTTCGGGGTAACAATCAAGTAAAAATTCAAACAGCATCTAATGAAACCTATTCCATTATCATTAAAGAATTGACCAGTAAAAATAGGCAGTTCCATACCTACAAGCCAAAGCAAAAAAGGAAATTTAAAGTGGTGAATAAAAATCTACACAACTAAACTGACATTGACAAAAACCTCGAAAATCTGGAACATCAAGACAATATTTATAGTTGTAGTTGTATTAAAGCAAAAAGAAAACAAACAGTAATTGAAGCTCCGCATTCTAAGAGGATAATACCACAGCGTAATCATTGCCAGCAATTTGGTCATACTAAACATTATTGCCAGCATATTCCGAGATGTGTGAAATGCACACAATAGCACGAAACGATAGAATGTTCCCGAAAAACTAATGATGATCAAGTAGCTTGTGTCAACTACAAACAGCTACAAGAAAAACTATAGCCAAAACTTAGAGACAATATTGGTATACACCGCCGTAAATATTTTGCGCAATCTGAAATTCAAGCAGGCACCTCTTTTGCTGCTATAATAAATTCGCAACCGTATAATAATACTCACACGACAGAAAACGCAAACCCCCAATCCTTAACATCACCACAGCATCAGCAAGCGCACGACATGGCAGAATTAGGCAACATGTTAAAAACCCTCGTTACCCAAATAGAGACAATCATGAATCTACTTACCACATTAATAAATAAACTCACATAGTGGCTTCGCTATTAAAAGTTGCTGCATGGAACACCTTTGGACTGCATAAACATGCTCATAAAGTTAAATTATTTATGGATAATAACAATATCGACATACTCCTCATCTCGGAATCGCATTTCACCAACTAAACCTATCTTAAATTCCTTGAATTCAACATATTCCACAACAATCACCAAATGGCATTGCCCATAGCGGTACAGCCCTAACAATCGCAGTACCATTAAACACCATGCACTGGATAATTATCAACTAAATCACATACAAGCCACTGCCGTTTTAATTCAAGATAAATATGCTCTTTTTTCAGTTGCAGCAATTTAAAGTCCGCCTAAGCATATAATTAGCACTTCAGACTACACAAACTTTTTTAAGACTCTTGGTAACAAATCAATCTTAGCCGGCGAGTTTAATACCAGGCATGAACAGTGGGACTCACGTGTAACAAGGTCAGATTGAAGATAACTACTTGCTGCCATCCAAGCAAATAACCTAAGGTACTTATCTACTGATGAACCAACCTACTGGCCTACCGATTGTAAAAGACTTTCACACTTAATTGACTATCACAAAAGGTTTCTCAACCTATTAATGCCTAATCAAATCTTGCTTTGAATTAGCTGTAGACCATTCAGCTATATTAATTATTATAATCTCTAATATAATTACTATGTAGAAACAACCTAATTTATCCAATAAAAACACTGATTGGAACTACTTTTAAGATAGACTAGACCATCTAGCAAATCTGTCAATGTCACTGAAATCTGAGTACGATGTTGATCGATCTGTGATGAATCTTACAGAGCTGATTCAACAAGCAGCATGGGAAGCAACACCAGTACCAAAACTACTAAATCGCTCTGCAAATGTAAACTGTCCGACTGGAATTAAAGAAAAAAAGTATGGAAAAAAAGACGGCTAACCAACCAACCAACTTACTGGCCTACCTACCGTAGAAGACTTCCAGACTTAATTGACTTTACTATTACAAAAGGTTTCTCAACCCATTAATGCCCAATCAAATCTTGCTTTGAATTAGCTGTAGACCATTCAGCTATATTAATTACTATAAACTCTAATATAATTACTATGTAGAAACAACCTACATTATCCAATAAAAACACTGATTGGAACTACTTTTGAGATAAACTAGACCATCTAGCAAATCCATCAGTGCCACTGAAATCTGAGTACAATATTGAACGATCTGTGACAAATCTTACGGAACTGATTCAACAAGCAGCATGGGAAGCAACACCAGTACCAGAACTACTAAATTGCTCTACAAATGTAAACTGCCGGACTGGAATTAAAGAAAACATTAAGGTAAAAATGCGGTTAAGAGTTTGTTGGCAGCTGACCAGGTCTAATGCAGATGAGAGAACGCTAAACAGAGTTGCTAAACAACTAAAAAAATCTATTACTTGAGCATAAAAATTCTAGTATTGAGAATTTACCTAGAAAATTTATCTGCTTCCGAACATATTTTACCTATCAATAACGAAGACGGATCCTAAGGTCGAAAAAACTCTGAGAAGACTGGTGTCTTTGCCAATTATTTAACCCACGTTTCACCTCTTGCAATGTCCTTAAGAATACCAAAAATAATTTCTTGGAAACCACATTTTAAATGAGTCTACCGCTTAAATCATTTACGGCGAATGATGTGCGCGAAATAATAAACCATAAAACTAATACTAAAAAAGCTTCAGTTTACGAGTTGATAACTGGAGATTTTATCAAACAACTGACTGAAAAAGCCATCCGTTATTTCACCCAAATCTGCAATGTTATCATGAGAGTAGGTTACTTCCTAAGCTATGGGAAATTAACGCAAATAGTTATAGTTCCAAAACCAGGTAAACTAACAGGGAAAGTTTCATTTTACAGACCTATTAGTCTACTTCCAGTGCTCTCAAAAATCTTCGAAAACTTAATTCAAATGAGAATTAAGCCAATACTAGACACCCTAGAGTCGATACCAAACCACCAATTTGACTTTCGAGGTCAACATGAAGCAATAGAGCAAATACATCCATTGGTTAACAAAATATTCTCTGATCTTGAAAACAGCAGATCCTGTTCAGTTGCATTCTTAGACTCCTCACTTGTTTTTGATGAAGTCTGGCATACAAACTAGTAGCGGCTGGTGGTCAATCATACAAGAGGGTTCTTTAAAAAAACGCAATTATCGCAAAAAGGCTAAAAAAACATTCTTACAGTAACGTGATTTATATTTAAGATCAATTATATTTAAGATTTAAGATATTTGTCTATAATTACAATTACCAAAATAATCAATAACAAGCTTTACAATGTTTTTAGTGGAAGATTTTTGTCGATACCAAACCACCAATTTGACTTGTTTTTAATGGAAGATTTTTCAATGCTTCGCGTAGAAATACACACAATCTTTCTTGTTCCATAGTATTGCCGATTGTGTAGAAATGTTTTAATTCTTTTTAACACAGAGAAACATCGCTCTCTTTCCACTGTAATCATATGTAAAGTCAATCAATTATTTTATTTAATATATGTTTCTATTTTTGTTTTTACAAACATTTTCATTGTGGTCTTTAATTAACCCCACAAGTGCTTTTTACTTATTCTTTTAAATGCTACAAATCCGTAACATTATGATTAATGCATCATGTGAAAACAGTAAACACTAAAATCTATTATTTATTTCAAATCCAATCTAACGGATCAAACACAGATTCTTTAAAATTACTGTTAACTTTTTTATTTTTATGTTTACTGATCTGTCAAATTTTAACTAAAGGCTGAGAACAAGCATTAAATATAAATTCCAAATGTGTAAACAATTATTAACTATTCATTTTTTAATTTTTAGTAACACCGTTATTATGAAACAAAAACGATAAGTCGTCCCTTATAAATGAATATTATCGATCAACTAAGAAAATTCACTGTAAAGTTTGTCATATGTGATAAGAAATGTGCATTCCAGCATCTGTATTTTACACACACGTGTTGAGAAGATAACGATAGATGACGTAAGTCACGTAAGCAGTGTAAGCATTTACTTATCTTCTTTTCTAACTCACCCTTGATTACAATAACTATCATCGTTATATATTGTAAATGCGGGCACAAGTACGTGTCAGCTTCGGGTAAATTCGCAAGCATTCGTATAATTGTCAATTTAAACGCATGAAATTTAAACGCTGATAATTTGAATTAAACGCAAATTTTCTGTAATTTTAAAGCAAATAAAGTACCCTTTGTATTCATTTTTAGAGGGTCATCAACCAAATGACCTAATAGAGAAGACGCCACTACTACAAACTAAAAAAAAACTATTCTCCCAGCAAATATATACAATCTTATCCGACTAATAGGTAGTTTTTAGAGGTGAATACACTGAACTTAAACCAACATCATTTGAAGTGCCCTAAAGAAGTAAACTTAATTGGAGAACACATATCTTTACTAAGCGCAAGTAGTTGGCATACAAACTCAAGAAACTTTACTGGCTAATCGGTAGAAGCTCCAAAATGTATTTGAACAATAAATTTTGTCTCGACCAAGTTTACAATCTTTGCTAGAAGTTGATTGTAGCTGAATATTGACGCCGTCTTCAATTTTCTTTACTTTTGTCTTAACTTATGTTCCTACTTGTAACCCTTTATCCTAAAATGTAGCTTATTAAAAGAAGTATAGTGACTGTAAATAGCTATAGTGGTTGGAAACTATTTTAAAAAGGTCATTTCTTAAGTAATTATAGTGGTTGTTCATGTTTTCTAAAGCGGGCAAAAATGTAAATTCCTCTCAAACTGATTATTATATAGTACAAGATGATAAACAAATATAAAATAGTTGGTAACTTCTAAAAGATTTGTAATATTGTGTTGTTGCCCTAGACGCGACAAGCACAATATGCCTGCTGTGACATTTATAAAGTTAAAATGACCTTTGGCACATAATCTCCACTACATCGCGTCGTCAAAATTCGAACTGCAAGAAAAGAAAAGACAGTCGCTCAATAATATTGAGGTGCTTATACTGCGTGGAAGACGAGGAGCTACTGCAGGTATAATTACTCTATGCAAAGTGCTGGCTTTTTACCAAGCATGATGATGACTTCGTAAAGAATCACCAAGAAAGTTATAGAACGGTTGTTCATGTCCACGAAACTGGCACATGTTCTCTGTTTTTACTAATAAATTCATTTAAGTTAAAGGTAATTAACAATTTAGAATAAAAACATTTTGTACGCTCTTAATTTCGCGTAAACAAACTCGCAAAGGGTTTTTAAGTGCTGTCTTAAACAAAATTTAATTCTAAAATGGAGGATTCTTGTCAAAGTTCAACCAATGTTGCCGTACTAAGGCTGCAGAAATCACTCGAAAAATTTACTTTAAACGCAAAATAAATCAGAGTTGGATTGTTATGTAAGTACGATGAACCACTTCACTCTTCTAATTGTCAGGAATTATAGTGCATTTTCTAAGGTTGTTACGTTAAAGAAGAATACATAAATTTACAAGACTAAAACTTTACTATATATAGAATATAGTACTTACTTTTGCACAATATAATATTATAACAATTTTTAAAACTAATTTATTTGCAAACAAACTATTTACACGATTAGATTAAGAAAATTAAATTTTATAAACGTAACTAATTAAATCTAACGATATTTAAGAAAAACAACTTAGAGTATTTTATATACAGTGCACGCCGCTTATTGAAATCATGGATAATGTCATCAATCGGGTAATGTTATAATTTTATTAAAGAACAGGCCGGACGTATGCTGTTGCATAGAAAAAACACCGCTTATAGTAATTATAATTGTGGTTAATGTTATCAGTTTTCTTCTCAGGTTTGTTACAATACATGAACAATAACCTATCATGTATGAATTTTTTAGCGGAATTTTCACAATACGCTTGTTTAGAGTGAAAAATTTTATCATTGTACCCTAAAAATAGTTGCTTTGAATATTTAGCTTTATTTTTCAGTGTTATTTATTTATTCAAGTATTTTGACTGATATACGTAACGTTACATCATTTAAACAAACAACTTAAATTAACTACGTCTACGATGTGATAAGGTTATTTTTTATCTATTTTTAGTGTCAGCAAATTTCTGAGAATTGTGTAGTTCTTAGAACAGTAAATTAAACATCATAACGTTATTTTTTATTTGGTGTCAACAAACAGTTTAATGCTACAAGGTCCGCTGCTCTTTGATTTTTTTAAATGTTTTATAAAAAATCGTTATTTTGACATTTTTTGCTTGTATTGATGCTATGATTTCAGTTTCTAAATTAACAACCTGTTAATCTGTATGTATTTACTGCTTTCTAACAAATAAACATTGATTTATTTACTTTTTCTGAATTTTGGATATTGTTATCATTTGGTTATTTTTATCAAAAACCTCAAGTTCCAACGTGATTCTATTAAGCGGCATGCACTATATTACTATCACTTGAAAAATAATGTCACTGATAACGTTACACTTTTGTTTATTTAAAACAGTATTTGTTTATGTTAACAACACATTCATTTACTCGACATTATATTTACATTATCACTGGCACACGCGTTATACACTTAATTTATTTAGACCGACCGCGTATTCTTCTATTGACTAAACTCACTAAACTCGAACTTCAGGAACGCTTCACTATAATTAATTTGGCATAATACATCTGCGATTAAAAACTATGAACTCTGTATAAAATTTTGTGTAACTAAAAAAATTCTTGTTAATTTGCTGGAAGTAATTCATTCATCTCTAACGTGTTCTTAATTATAATGGTTTTATTATAGTCATCTAACGTTCTAAATTGGAAATTGCGTGCACATTAATGATTCAAACGAAACATTTATAAACTTTCATAATAAATGCAAAATTCGACGTTACTCATTTTCTCTTTTATAGCACATAATTAATGAAATATTTATTCTAATAATATTTCTGTCCCTATTGATACAAAACGATATTTACCCAACAATATGAACTTCAAAGAATTATCATACCTAAAAATAGGTAAACAAAACATTTACGCATAATGTATAATATTAATTTTTTTTATAATTAGCTTATTTGTTTATGCATTTTTTTAAACATCTGTCTACCTTAACTCTTGATTTTCTTTGTTTCTGTTTTTTTAAGTACTTTTGGTTATTTTTTCTTAAAAGTTTAAACTTTTTTTGTTTTACGCTGATTGCGTGTTTGTATTATTGTTATTATTAAATTGTACAACTTACCAAATCTGTGTAAATTGTTTATTGTTTTACGACGGTTTTTCTAAGTAGAAGTTTTTTTTTGGGGTTTTTTCCGGTTGGTATTTCTTGATAGCTATCTATAGTATCTGCAATTTTTAGTATACTGACTCAAACCTAGCTTTATTGGAACATATCGTATATTAGTTAAAGCGTAGATAATATTTAGTTTATTAAAAATTTGTTTCATAGTTATACTTTTAAAGTAATACGACAATTGCTCACTTTAAGGCGCTCTCAAGAAAGTGATAGCATGTAATAACAATTTTATACCTAGAATTAATAACACCTACAGTTTTAGTTTGAAATTTTGACATTTCCTATTTCTAATTAAAATTTACTGTTTGATTGATGGATATGAAATGAGAATTAATTTTTTTCTCAAATGACACCTATCCTATCACCATAAAATCATTTAGCCAAATGAACATTTTTTACAATGTTGTCTCGCTTGAATAGTTTAGACTACAAATTTTTATACTTCTACAATAAATTATTAATAATAAGTATAAAACTTTTATTTCTGACATTCTTAATAAAAATCGAACAAATCGAGTAAAGTAAATTCTGTTTTGTTACAATGTGTCAGTTAGTTAACAACATGATTTTGCACAAATTTATTAACAATCAATTTACAATAGGCTTTTCCAAACATTTGCATGTTGATATTTCATACCGTTTTAGTTTTGGCGCAATCGTCTAAAAACAAATGCTAAGACAGCCGAGGTATATAGGTAAAGACAAAATACAAAAACTCTTAATTAGGCATCTGCATCACGTGACTAAAAGCACGTGACTTTTTAGCTTGGATCGTAAACAAATCGACGACATAACCTATGCATAAGATATTTATCAAATATTTATTAGCATTTATACACATCCTTATGATGGAATTAGAGTGGAGTTCATATTATAAGACATTGGATAAAGAAAGTGCTGATCGTTACCGCGAAAAAGTGTGCAGCACTATAAATTTTGATCCTTATTTAATCAATTTATCCCAATGTAGTAAAAAGACAGAAAGTTTTCCAAGGATTATGTATCCTGATATTGTTAATTATTTATTATTTAATAAAAGTGCATATACTCAGCAAGAAATGAAAGTCTATAAGGGCTTGGAAGCATATAAGCAAGCAACTTGTGGGTGGGTGCACAATGTATATGCAAGGCAATATAATAATAACGTGGTTGTTATTGGCAAGGTAACAAATAATAATTATTTTGTTATGAGATATATATAACATATGTAATTTAGGTATTGCATTCACAGCGTCTGATTGAGCGTTGTCTAACTCCATGGATAATTGCCAATGAGGATGGTGTAATACAGTGTGGTCACTGTGATTGCGTCGCAGGCTTAGGTGAAGCATGTACACATGTGTGTGCTCTACTTTTTTTATTGATCTATCAATAAGACAATTAATAGAAAGATCAGTAACTGATAAACAATCAAAATGGACTATTCCGTCAAAAGTTGGTTCTCGAATTCTTGTTTTGTATCCCATCATTTGAGTAGGAACCCAGTCAGGATGATTCTTTTCTGTTAATTTTGCAGGTTTACCTTAAAATACAATTTGTTAAAACTATATAAATTTATCAAACAAACATAAATACATGTAAGGTTATATTACAATTAATTATAATTGATCGTAACATAAAGGCTACCTGTTATGAAATGTTTTGAGCAAATTCTTCCATATTTTAATTTTTGCTCAGTCAAATCTGCTCTTCTTAATGCTCCTATCCATTTCTCCCTTCGTTCTTGAAGAATATTGCAGACGTTGCCTTTATTATTGAAAATGGATGGAATCCTATAAAATCCTAACTTATCCCTAATACCTAATAACTGCAAAACAGCAAAGCTCTTATAGGTTAAGTGGTTTGTTTATGATCCACGCTGATGACCTTCAAGCTGATGACGTCAATTGCAGATGCCTAATAAACAAATAATGATAAGCACAAAAAACAACGCAGTGTGGAAAGAGGTAATATCGACTGATGAAAGAATAGAGAAGAATATTTTCAGGATTACAACATACGCAATAGATTCTATTTAATTTATAACTAAAGAACGGACAGTCAGGCAAATGCCTGGAGCCTGCCTATTTTGCCTTTTTGTGTAACTTTTTGTCTTTTTTGCCTTTTTAAAGAGTATTATTTTATATTGCCTTTTTACATATAAATTTTGAAAAGTTTGTGTAAACAGTGTAACAAGTAGATGACAATAACACATTACAGAATTTTACTTAAATTACGTAGAATAATATAATTAACATTTTTTGCTAAAAAGGTCTTACCACGAACCTATAAACAACAACAGGGATTTGGATGTTTTGTTAAACAATGGTTTCCAGAAAACATTAAATACAAAAGCCGCTTATAGAGAAGAACTATTGTAAGAATTTATGCTAGGATTATGTACAATGACAGGCTTAACAGAACACTGTTTACAAAACCGGAAGGATTTCGGAATGAATCATATCTTATAGGTCTATTCAGTACCTAAGTAAAGCAAACAAATATAGATAATTTTAATTCTGTCCGGTGGGATTCCTTTAATGACTGAAACACATGACTAAAATATTCTTTGTTTGTTATAAATACCTGTGATATTGTCACACTGTGATAGTCTATTGCTGTTGTGCTGTGAGTAAGTTTTAAAAAATGCCACCTAATAAACAATCAAAATTTGAAAATTATTACAAGTGGAGTAAATTGGACAACAATTTAACAACCGACAGGGAAAACCTTTTTTGTCAACTTTGTTCAAAATCAGTAAGTTTATATTATCTTAATTTAAATGCTTTTAATTACTAGTATATGTATTATCTTAGATCGGTGTTACTAAAAAGTACCTTGGGTAGTGGTTTACATTTAAAAAATATTAAAAAAACTATGAAACAACCATTGTTAAAAAACGTTATAGAAGATCAACAGAATAAACCTGGCCCATCAAAAACAGCTTTTGCTCTAGTTTTTTGCGTAGCATTGGTTCGGCTCAAATTCCTCTTAAAAAACTTGGTAACTTCAATTTTTGCAATTTCCTCGAAAAATACACCGAACAAGTTGTTCCAATGAGAGTTTTTCAACCCAGCAACGTCACTAGATGTCACCACAACCAACCGAGGTTTCTTAGGGTGTCAAACACAAAAATCCCCAAATAGTGACAAGTGACAGTTTACAGAATTAATTTTGTTTATATAATATTAATGTACTACATTCGACTGAAACTTCAAGTGAGTGTTTAACCGTAGCGTTTAACTAACTTATTGTCGTGCAAGATTAAATACTATTAATAGGCTACGTTTTAACATAAGTAATATTGGTTTTGCAGGTTATTAATTGTTATTACTGTAGTAATCAATCAAGCTAAAAGAATAAAAGTACTGAATAAATAAACGTTACCTAATATGACAGGTCGTAATTCATACCGTTGTACAAGAATAGACTTTTTCCATGAAGTTCTTGCGCTCCTTCTGCGAAGTTCATCTTTAAGAGTCTTAATGCTCCAGCTGCCATACATTTTACAACTATTTTATTTATTTTACAGCCAACAAACACACGTTTGACGCGTCTGGTAACGTAGAGAACAGATCACAATGACAAATAAATTCACATGTTGTGAGACGGGTACTTTTAAATTTGGCGGTTATACACCTCGTTTGGTCATACTGCCATCTGATGGATATTTATGCAACGTTCAAGAATAACTCCCATTGAATCAACTTTGAGAAAAAAATATTTAGACATACGTTACCAATCGGTAAGCAGTTTAATTAAAGTGTTAATAGTTTTCAAAATGCTGGTTTACCTTTTATAGAAAATAGACGATAGACAATAAGGAATGAAATTGGGGATCATTACATTTGGACTTCGGTTGATGAAACAACCGATTGCAGAGGTCGATATATAGCAAATTTTGTAGTTGGTAAATTGTCTGAATTAGAACCAGGAAAAGCTCATTTGCTAGCATCCAAAGAAATTCCACAGACCAATCACAAAAAATTTTTTCGATGATTGTTTACGTAAGTTTAGTGGTTTACATTTCAAAAATATTAAAAAAACTATGAAACAACCATTGTTAAAAAACGTTATAGAAGATCAACAGAATAAACCCGGTCCATCAGAAACAGCTTTTGCTCTAGATTTGTACGTACCATTGGTTCGGCTCAAATTCCTCTTAAAAAACTTGATATAATCAACTAAAATCAGGAAAAGCTCATTTGCTAGTGTTATGTTTTTTATATTCACCTCTTGTAGACTCGTTAATCAATTATAACAAAGTATTTTTATAAACCTTTATTTTAACACTTGTGGCCAACGCCATTCATTTCTAATGATCTCTACCGTGTTGCCTAATCTATGACTTCTCCTTTTCTTTTCAAATATAAGAACATGAACAACTTAAAACTAAACATATTCGTTTAGGTACAGCGGTTTTTTAATTTATCTCCCACTTCGGGAAGTGTTTGAATTCTTAACTTCTGCACCCTTACAATTGTTACTTATTACTATTTTTTTATCTACTTCCTGTAACTCATTTCCTTCCTTTTGCTTAAACAAATCTTTCCTATTTCTGACTAATTGCTCATTTGTATCAGTTGTGACCTGCGTTTGAAGTTCAGCAGTTTTCTTTTATGACAGACCCCATAAATGGATTCAGCTGGCTGAATTTGCGTTTTTTTTTCTTTCTCGATTTTTTTTTAGCTCGGTGTAACCATCGTTTAAAATCGATTGGTTGTTTAAGTAATCTTTGGTAATGGACACAGTATTCTGAATTTGTTTTAATATGATTTTAGATTGAGTTTAATAAGTTGTTTTACGATTTTAAATTCAAAGTTACAATGTAAGTTGTTGATAAAGTTTTGTATTTTGTTACGCCGTAAACCATCTGATTTCGCGATTTTGCTTATTGAATATTTCATTTGGTTTGTTGAAAATTCCAGTTGTAATTTATGTTTCCCTTCTGAGATATAATCGTAATTAAATATATTTTCGCCGTTTGTTTATTTTAAGTTGGTTCAAAAGTTCTTTGTTCAAGTACATTCGTACTTTGATTTCTTTGTGTCAATCGTTTAGATTACGTGGAAAAATTAAGTCATTATCTTAATTTATTAGGCAGTTTAAATTCTTGTAATATAATATTTTGTCAATTTGACATTTTCACGTACAAGCGAAACGCTGTGTCCAAATGCTATGAATATGACGTAATGGGGACTGAGTACCTCTTTATCGCACTTCTTAATGAGAGTATTCGCGTTCTTGTAATTTCGAACACAGCCTTTGTGGAAAGGGTAGCCGAAAAAAAGTTGATATATAGATGTGATTTTGGTAAATGAAGAGAGTCCGAAGTTAGTTGGTTGACAGTCGTCAGAATGTAGTTATCGCGGGTGATAATTCACCTTTTCTAGTAGTTACCGCGGAAGTAAATGAAAATGGTTCAGTGATTCTTTAAGTGGAAAATAAAACTTTCCTTTTCGTAATTACGGTTCATTGAGATCACTGTTTTCCTAATTAATATCGCATGTATCGTTAAGTGAATTTGTGCGTGAGTTTGTTTCGCAATCTCATATCTTTCGCCTTGGGGGCGGATTAATAAATCTTCCGTTGGTAAATTATTCATCTGGATTTGGTACCTTATCGAGGTTCTGGACGACGACAGCTGGCCTACGCTAACCAAAAGCCCGACTTCGAATAATTCAAGGTATTTATTTTGCACCATCTATTGATATGTGAAATTTTTGTTTACGCGATTAAGTGTTAAAAGCTTTGAATTTTCAAGTAAAAATTACAAGTGTCTCGAAGTTAACGTTAATGTAACTAATTAATGACCGTATTTTACGGTACTGTTATAATCCCAAGTTTAAAATTTATTATACGGAACCGAATTATCGATTCAAATTATTATATTTATATATATGTTAGTTTTATAAGTTTATTTGATTTTATAATTAATTAATTT
This sequence comes from Aquatica leii, assembly GCA_035610365.1. Lineage (NCBI taxonomy): Eukaryota > Metazoa > Arthropoda > Insecta > Coleoptera > Lampyridae > Aquatica > Aquatica leii. Next base: position 29,050,077 of record CM069433.1, on the reverse strand, counting down.
CGACGCGCACACGGCCGTGAATATTTGTTTTTTTTGTTTTGGTAATTAATGTTGACCAATATTATATTTCTTTTTGTTTTATTATTATTTTGCTCTGTAATGTGTATTTATTCAAACTTTCATTTTGCGTACTTTGTTTTCTGATTTGTGAGATTAATTTTGATAATTTCAATTCAATTGTGTTATTATTTTATTCATTTTTTTTTGTTTTGTTGTTTTTGTTTGCTTTCAAATAAATGATAAATTGTTAAAATGTAAAGAGCTTTTAATTCCGTCGGCCTCCGCGTGTGAAACTTTGATAGCTTATTTCAGATTTTAGCAAAATACACCCTATAAGGTAAGTCCGTTTAGGGTGTATACTACAGAAGCGGACTTCTGGTTGGCAACGGTCAGAAGTCCATTAAGCTTTACTCCTTCCTGGCGCCCTTTGATTTCGACATTATTACTTTTCGATTTTGTGTTTTCGTCAAGTTAATCCAATTCGATCACGAAACTTTTAAGTATAATCCACCCCCTTCTCCATTGAGCTAGTGGCACAACCCCGTTTATGTTACTACCATTCAGGCAGTAATTTTGTGTTAACTTTGGAATGTAACACAGTTATTAAATCATATGACCTATTTTCTTTTACCCCTACTACCTATACTTGTTGTAACGGGTTCATTTTACCACCTAAAACTACCTTGTCTTTGGGTTGTAACTCAGTTTAGATTTTTACATCTTTCCTATCATAGTAATATTTCTGAATTTCGGATCTATTTTCTAAATTTTGTTTAATTTCCAAATTTTGATCTCCGGGACCCTCTAAAACTGGTAACAAACAAACTTTTCTATTATATAAAATTTCTGACGGCGATTTAATATTGTGAGCTACAGGAGTATTACTTAATTCTAATAAAGGTAAACAAGGATCTTTCCCTTTAAACTCTGCCTTTTTCAACATATTCTTGATAGTCTGTACATTTCTCTCAGCTAACCCATTTGATTGTTTAAAATATGGACTTGAAAAAATATGTTGAAAGCCCCAAAGTTATACAAATCTCTTGAAACTACTATCAGTATTATTGGTTCCATTATCAGCATATAACTTTTCTGGAATACCATGTCTCGTAAACAATGATTTCATTACATTCACTGTGCATTCACTTGTTAAGTTATCTAATTGAATTACTTATGTATACTTAGAAAAATAATCCACCACTAAAAGATAATTTTTTCCTTCAAATTAAAACGTATCAGAACCTAAATCAATCCACGGCTTACTTGATGTTTCCTTAATTATCATTGGTTCTTTTTGATTTGACTTTACCCTTATTCTACTACATGCTTCCGTCTTTAAAATTTTATTGACAATATCGTTATTCATGTTAGGCCAATACAGAGTTCCTCTGGCTATCAATTTACATTTTTCTATACCCATGTAATTAAAATGAATTCTTTCTACCATTTTAACAACTTGAAAACTTAAATCTGTTTGTTCAGTCTTCAATTTACATCTTAATTTTATTTCACCAACTGTATCCATTTTACTGCCATTATAGTTTCTTAATACAACACTTGTTCTCTTAATCTTATCAGAAAAACTACTAACTATTTGTTTTAATGTGTGCATTGGTATGACATTACAGTCACTACCGGTGGCTAATTCTGCTGCTTTACAAACTGAAACACATTTGCTTAAATCAACATTCTTTTCTTTTAATAATCTTTCTTTTAGGTTATGATCTTGTACACCCTTTAATATTAGATCACGAATAAGACTATCCCTCAACGTTTCAAATTCACAATCGACACTCAATCCCTTCAGTGCAGTTAGAAATATGTCAAAGGATTCGTCTTCTTTCTTTTCTCTAGTGAAAAAAATATGCCTACTTACGGTTTGATTCTTTGATGGCATGTAATATTCCTCAAATTTATTTAAAATAGATAAAATAGATGTTTCGTAGGTCTCGTATGCCTGCTCGCCAATACAATGTAACAAAAGAGCTACCTTTGCTTCTTCTGATAATCTTGCATCTACTCCACTTGCTTTCACATATAGCATATACCTCTTTTTCCACCTAAGAAAATTGTTCCGATTTGTATTCAATGGATCTGGTTCTTTTAGCATCTCCATTTTGAATTGTATGCGTCACGTTTCACGAAGATATTTATTATAAATTTTTCCACTAAGGTATTATATTTCTTCTTTTTTTTTCTATTATCCTAATGACTGCGCCATGTTATGTTTCTTATATTCACCTCTTGTAGGTTCGGTAATCAATTATAACAAAGTATTTTTATAAACCTTTATTTTAACACTTGTGGCCAACGCCATTCATTTCTAATGATCTCTACCGTGTTGCCTAATCTATGACAGCTAGCATCCAAAGAAATTCCACACACCAATCACAAAACAGTTGCAAATTTTTTAGAAGATTGTTTACGTAAGTTTTTTTTAATGATTGATTAATATAATCCAATCTATTAATTACGATTATATAATTTTATGTTTGTAGGACTTCTGTATCCCAATGGCGTAAAAAAGAAAAGGTTCTCTTATTCGTAACCGATGCAGCATCTTATATGATCAAATTAGCTCAGGCATTAGAAATATTTCATCCGAATTTAAAACATTTAACTTGTCTAGCACATGTAATACATAGGGTGTGTGAATTCATTAGAGACGATAGTAAACAAGTTAATTTCTGCCACCAGAAAGGTAAAATTCTCTAGCATATTCGATTCTTTTTTTGATTATTGGATCTTGTTTCAGGTTTTTGTGAAAACACCATTACGGGTAGGGGCCTATAAAGAAAAACTTGGTTATCTGCTTGGATTTTTATACCACACATTTTAAAAAAATTAAAGAGGTACAGTTCATACTATAATCTGACATTGTCTTATACATTAATTGTATTGTCTTACTTCAGGTGGTTGAATTATTTGACGAGACGGCCTTTGCAGCAATTGCTAAATCTCAAAAAGCTTTTAATGACGAAGCTGTTAAGAGAGAACTAGTTTTTATAAAAACACACTTTTCCGGCATTCCTGACGAATTAAAGAAGCTAGAAAAAAGCGAAACCGCTATGACCGAATCTTTTGCTACATTCGAAAGAATAAGAGCAATTATAAGAGCATATCCAGGGACTATAGGAAGAAAATTTAATCAAAAATTTGATTCCGTCACATCAAAAAACCCTTCCTTTGACCTCTTTAAACAACTGACTGAAATTCAAAAAGGGGAGGTCATGAAGCATCAACAGAAAATATCTTTAACAATAACAGAAACATTGGCATTGAAATTTGCTCCACTAACATCTTGTGATGTCGAAAGAACTTTTTTCTTCTATAAAAATATTTTAAATGATAACTTGGTCAAAACATTGAAAAATATTTGATTTGTGCTTGGGAAAATAATAGCACATTGTAAAACAAAAAAATAAACTGTAAATTTTAATAGATATTTGTGCCTTTTTATTGCCTTTTTACAGGTTTAATATGCATTTTATGCCACCTTTTTTGGTATTTTTTCTTGTCTTACTATCCGCTCTTTATTTATAACAATTGTTAGTATTTGCAAATTACTCTTTCTTTATATCGACTAATTCAGTTTATTCCTGCATTTTTTTACAAATCTTAACATCTCATTATTTAAGTATAAAAACAGCATGCATTTCTAAGAGAGAGGCGATAACTAGATTAGTATAGTTTTATAGCGACATTTCATCATCAAAGCACTATTTATTTAAAGTTTTCTTATTAACAATATAATAAAAAACCGTTATTATTTTATGGGATTATAAAAAACTGAATTGTCTAATATTGTAGATTTTAACCACAACATATAAATCACATCTACAAACGAAAAAACGTCAAATAATGAAAATATAAAAAAACATGTCTAATAATAATTGTGACTGCTCAACAATTTTGATTGTCAAGGTAAACAATGTTTGTGATAGTGTCAAAAACGCTATTTAAATTCCTTGCATGAACTATTTAATTTTCAAAATCAAGTTTTTATAAATACTGCTTAAACTTTGAGTATACGCACTGAAGTTTACAATATTACTATATTTTGCAACTTAAATTATTTCTGCTAGCGTTTAAAAATTCGAAAATTTTCTAAACTAAAACAAAATACTGTTGGTATAAAAGTAAACGCCGAAATTTGTAAAACTACTCGCCTGTTTGGAGCAGTTCCCATACGAACATACTTCCAAAGGTTTTGACTCAACATAGAAGTACGGGAAAGATAAAAACAAATCTCGACACATTTTCATTTAACTTACGATTTTAATGTATTTTTGATTTTTTTATGCTTCTAGCTTAATAAAAGAGTGATACTAAAATGCCATTTGTATTTAATAAAAAATCGATTCTTATTTACATGAATAATTCAATTATTGTAATCACATTAAAAAAATGAATTCTACTTTAATATCAGGATATCAAGTGAAAAACACAATATGATTAACGTATCTACGTTAAGTCAATGCTATTAATAACTTCTTGGTGAATACCAATTATGGAGATACTTTGATTTTCATTCCGTCTACTATTGCGGATCTATTCACTGAGTCAACGACTTGATCCAATGAATGTAAAAAAATTTACACAGATACAGGTACATTAACAACGCGTGTTTATGGATTCAACTTTTGATGAAAATAAAGAATTAAATTAGGTGTATCTATATTTAATAGGTACAAACGTATTATTATTGTCAACCTTGCCCGCGCTAAAGGAACGCCTACCATAATCAAATTTGTATTTATGTCAATTCGTATTGATTTGAGTCTACTTTTTGTACCGTAATTAAGCTGTCTCTTATTTTCATATATTTCATTACACTTATTTTAAATTTGTTATTTCTTTCGTGTTTTGTTATGATATAGATCTAAATTTTCTAATTTTTTGTTTTCTATTACATTTTTTAATTTAAAAAAATCAATTCTTGAAGCCAGCAACTGTTTTTCGTTGAGGTATACATCTAATTTTTGTAATTTTTTTTAACATTAGACAACAAAAAAAATTAGTTCAAGTTATGAAGGTAGATTTTGCTATTTTTTACAGGTTGTAACTTTTAAATTTCTTTAATTGCCGGAGGTGTGTTGTTACCAAAGTACAAACCAATTTTTTTTATTAATAAGGTCTGTTTTTATTTGTAAACTATTATCAGGACAAAGCATAATTTATGTAAAAATTGATGTATTAAAGAAATTAGTTTTAATGCATCTATAATTGCGCAACTGATAGTTTGCAACGTTGGTAGTGTTTGTAAAAGTCAGTCTGATCAGTTACTTTCGTTTATATTTGACAACGATTTTAAGTATTCTGATTTTGTTATTGCATTTGTTGCCAACAATACATCCAAGTGTGATCAGGGTGTGATCATTAAATTTCTGTGTGCTGAAGGTTTGCAATCATTCCAAATTCATACGCGAATGCAAGCAGGCATATATTTCGTATCCAATTGTCAAGGAATCGTGCCACAAATTTAAGAATGGAAACGAGAGGACCAATCATAAGCAGCAATCAACTACATTCTGAACTCCATCAACAGACAGAAATACGACATACGTGGATGATCTGTTTAAAGAAAATCTTCAAATGTTATCAGAACAATTGCAAAAAATAGTGTGACTACAGGAACTGATCATCGTACACAAACTGGGCTACACTAAAGTTTGTGCGCCATTGATTGCTTGTCTTTTGTCTGAGGAATGGCACAGCCCGCTGCAAGCAAGGCGATGTTGACATTATTTTGACCACGAAAGATCTTGGCCGATAGAGTTTAAAGAACCTAGAGTGCATATCAAGGCAAACCTGTACAATGAAATTTCGAACAAGCTCCATCAAGCAATAAGACGAAAACGTCTAGGAAGCTTTTATTTTGCTTTACGACAATGCCTCGCGTCGCTAACGTATTAAAAGAAAATCTGCAATAAAAGAAATGGAAGATTTTAGAGCATCCACCTTATAGCTCAGATTTATCGCTTTGCGAGTTTCATATCTTTGGGCGACTAAAAAAAGGCGTTAAAAGTAATTGCAGAAGTACCAAACGTTGTGAAATAACTCTTAATTATAATGGTAGTTATATGTAAAAAAATTTAATGGATCAAATAATGGGTTTTAATCAACTGTACTTTTTTATTGGTTATTGGTTGAATTAGGTTTTTATCGAGTTTTTATATTTACAAGAAAAGTAATTGTAATCGCACGCATCTTTCTCTAGGTGGCGAATCTCTTTATTGCCGTATTCTCAATTTAGTGGCGGAATTAGTGGGCCCACAGGGCCTGTGCTGCAGAGCGGCCTTTTATGACAGCGATGACTGAAGTTACAACTTTTTTTGCGGCATAACCGATCACTTTTGAAACTGAGTTGTTATTGCAATTTCACTTTTAAATATCCATTTTAAAAGAATAAATCAAAACGAAATATAAAGGACCTATTTTCAGTAATGTACATAAGTCATTCAATGTGCTGTAACATGCATAAATTCTAAGAACCTTGTCAATAACAGTGTTTCCAAAACACATCCGTAAAACATCACCGGTTTCGACGGTTTCTATACGATTCTCAGAAACATAATTTGAAATTAACCTGTTTTACCCTAAAAAAATGGAAATTTAATTTGACTATTTTGGAAATAATTTTATGTTTATTTTAGAACAAAGGTGGCATTTGATTTGACTATATTTCATGAAACATCATATCATTGATCATATTATATAGCAGGAGGTAGGCGTATGTACAAATACAAACAAACAATTAGAGAGACGTTGTGCTGGGAATTAAATAACTGCACAAGTGCACTTTTGTAATTTCGTTTGGATGTTACTGCCGAATTTGTAGGATATATTTTTTATCTTTGTTTTGCTGGAATAATTAACCAAAATATCCTCAACAATAAAATTGTTTATGAAAGCAAAAAGGTTTATTTTAATATTTAGGTAGTAGAAATAAAATAAGCCTTTTGATGTCAGTTGTCATTCTATATGTAAGAAACAGTGGCGGCTTCCCTATTAAGTCATTTGGTCAATGACCCCCCAAAAAATGAACAAAAAAGGTATTTTATTTGCTTTAAAATTACAAAAAAATTGCGTTTAAATCAAATTATCAGCGTCTATATTTCCTGCGTTTAAATCATTGTCAATTTAAACGCGGACAAACATGTACTAGTGTCCGCATTTACATTATATTACGATGATAGTTATTTTAGTCAACAGTGAGACAGACACACATAATACAATTTTATGCGAGTTAGAAAAGAAGATAAGTAAATGTTTAAATATAATTGATCTTAAATATAAATCGCGTTACTGTAAGAATGTTTTTTTAGCCTTTTTGCGATAATTGCGTTTTTTTTAATGATTCTCTTGTATGATTGACCACCAGCTGCCACTGGTAAGAAACGAACCAACAATTCATTTGTACTTTTCATTTTGTAAGAACTTTTTTATGAAATAAACTGACATTTTAATTAGCTACATAATTTGATGTATTTTGTGATTTTTGGACCTGTTTCCTAATGTTGTATTTTTCTGTATCTTTGTTTTATTGAATTCGGATCAAACTGTTATTTCAAAAATATTAAAATGAATTTAAATAATCCAACCTATTGACGTGGTGCCCAAAAACGTAAACTAGTACGTGAAAGAAAAGAATCTATCAAGAAATTTGATGTTTACTTGAAAAAGACAAATGTGCATTTGGTACCCAGTTGCAGCAGTGGCAGCATTAGTGTTAGTGATGTTAAAAATGATAACTTGATTCAAGGCACCAAATATGGTGAAAATATGCCTGCTTCAAAACCAACCAGTAATTTAGATTTACAAGTGTATGCAGAGGTTGAGAAAATTTTTACTGATAGTGATGGCTTAGATGACCAGATAAAAATGATTAGTTTGGGACCTCATCAACTAAATGGTCCTTTCCCTAAAGATGTGGTAGTGAGCAGAAGTTTTAGTAACGAGATAAAACTAAAACAAAAACTACTCAAGTTATTCATAGATTTTGGTTTTCCTCTACAATACTGTTTACAGTTTATTGCTATATTTCTTTTTGCTGTTAGAAGAGCCAAAAGTTTTAATAATGCTTGATGCAATGGCACCATTAGCGACTGGCAAATAAGAGCGGTAAATATAGCGGTCTTCAAATCCGCATCTAGTTAACTGCGACGCACACAATTTAAATCTATATTTAAATGATTCTATGAGTAACACTGTAGAAACTCGTAAATTTTACACATCCGTAGAACAAATATACATTAGGGAATGAATGCAACGTAACGTGCACTAAAAAGGTTTTGTCCAACTCGACTGTCATCAAGGTTTGATTGTTTGTTTTCTTTAAGGGAAAGTTTGATTAGTGTTAAGTTTCGAAAATATAATATTACTTTCAAACAAAACCTCTCAAAGAAGAGTCGCTCTTACAATCAAGAATGATTTTGGTTTTTCAGTCTAAAATATTACAATCGACTAACATAATATCTAAATATTTACAATAACCCTCAATCGATTTGTTAACTACCACGTCACTTTTACAAGCAGCTCAAAATAATCTGATTGAGTTAAGAAGAGCGAAATCTAGGGATTCATAAACTTGGCTTGATTTCAAGCCAAGCCATTGAATTATCAACCCAAGCTTTTAAAAAATTAAAAAAAGCCAAGTTTAAGTTTAGCCAAGCCAAGCTTTTACAAGTCAAGCTTTTACCAAGCTTTCAAGCTCTTAAAAAGAATATTATCTTAACCTACTCGCGCCTTAAAATATAACATTAGTACTCGCACGGTGTGTTTTGTATACCACCACAAAAAAGTACTCAGAAAACTGTAAAAAAGTACAGATATTTTCAAAAAATGCTTGAGTTGTTACATACATGTTTATTGAATAAATTTTGTTTTTTTTTAATGTCCCAACAATTGTGACTTTATTTTCCAAACGCGCTTTTGCTATAGGATAATTTGTATACTAATTATTACATGTTAAATTTCGGTTTTATCCTTTCCATGGCTGAAGCAAACGGTGAGTAATATCAGTTGGTGTATTAGAATTTTTGTATTGCCCTTCTGGTTGTTCACCACAATACACCTCTAAGTTGCTCAGATAATGTTCTGGAGTCACATAACACGAACGCTTTTAATCCATACTTTGCAGGTTTGTTGGGAATGTACTGCACAAAGCTGCACCTGCCCCTAAAAGGTATCAACATTTCATCAGTTGTTATGTGTTCGCCTAAATTATAATTGTTTTTGGAGATGTCTACAAGACGGTCAAGAATATATCAGATAGCGGCTAGTTTATCAGTGACTTTTCTCTCACGTCTGGTAGTCTTGTCGTCAAATCTAATTGCGGTTAGCAAAAACAGAAACCAGTTATAACTCATAGAAGCTCTAAATATTTCTGATCCATTCCCATCAACAGTCCACAATTCCAGAAAATGTGTATAGTTCTGCTTTTTTGTTCCTGCTAGAAGCAAAAATCCTATAAAAGCTAATATTTCCGATTTTGTGGTGTTTTTAGCATCTCTCGGCCGCAGATAATGTGTTTGCAATCTTATAATTTCTAGGTTTGTGCAATGAACAACGTCATCAGTAAAAAAATTGTCAAAAGCTTTTTTCATTGGTAATATTTCGTGCACATTGTTTAGAGCCAGAAAAAATTTTTACAATATTTTTTCTATTCGTTTTGCTAAATTTACTTATAATTGGACTTTTTTTTCACACGATTCTTTGTTTCTTATCTTTAGTCACAAAATATTTTTTATTGTTTTCTTGACCAGTCTCACTATTTGCATTTTCTTCGTCAACATCTGAGTTATTTAGTTCTTGATCTGCATTTTCCTGTTTATTATCTGTCGCGTATACCTCTTCCGAATCTGTGTTGTGGTCACTGTCTTCTATAGCTTCATCTTCTGAAGTATCTGATTCTCCTCCAACTTCTTCTTCACATTCTTCTTCCAATAAAGTGCGAGACATAGCCTCAAGTTCATTTTCGGTTAGACGTTTTGGACCTCTAACTGGCATCCTATCCCTACAAAATTAATTTTATGGATTTAAAAAAAATCGTTGATGTTTTTAAACAAAGTAAATGGCAACCAAACTAAATATTTTTAAAATATACTTACATAACTTCTCGCGTGGTATATTCTGTACAGTAAACAGAACGGCTATAGATTTCACTCCAAATAGTTATGTTATCACTAAAGCTATTGCAGCGCGACTGAGGGTGGTTTTAGTGCACACTTCAATTATAGGTTAAGTGGGAGCAGATGGGCGAGGTTAGTAATTAACAAAAATGGGAGCATTTTTAGTGCAAGTGGTGTTTATTGTACACCGGCGCGAGTAGTTAAAAATTAATGTAAAATTTATACCTCAAAACAAAGTTTATCGAAGGCAATTTACACAAATCACTTTAGCAAACAGCATTAATTAAAGACACCAAAACAGAAATTAAGCAAGTTGTCAATCTTAGTTCGAATAAGCTGAATTTAGAATTTATACTTCTTACATTGCAACGTCTTTTGTTTATTTAGTTTTGGTACAACCGCAGATAAACGTAATCAAGTACACAAAATACATTATGTTAAGTTCGATCTGGTATCTGCTGTAATTATTTTACTATCAATTTATTTTGTAGATGGCGGAAAATTAAAGAGAACAAAGAAACACGCTGTATACTAGGTTACCTCATAACTCTAGATGAATCAGAAGTCAAGCGGAAACACAATCAAACCTCGCATCGTAAACACTCTGTAATGACATTATTTTGTACTTACGAACCTGCCTATCATACGTAAATAAATTTAATATTGTATACAACTATAAAATGTTTATTGCGTATTTCTTATTATCAAAATAATAATTAGATAATTAAGTAAATGTAACTATGAGTTTGGGTTTAGTTTATTAATCTTTTCATTACACGATTACACCCACATACAGACGCATTGTCTCTTCACTTCTTGCTAGCAGTTGCGTAATTATTTATATTGCGGCAGCGAGGTTTTGTAAAAGGAGCAAGAAGAAGTTTCAAAAAGCTTGATAAAGCTTGAAAATCAAGCCAAGCCTGTATCCACAAACATCAAGCCAAGTCATGCTTTTACGTTTTAAGCCAAGCAACTTGACTTGGTGAATCTCTTACGAAATCTTTCTGTAGTACAATAGTTTTGTTCCGATTGTCAACAATCTGGATGCATAGTATATGGGTCTTTCGTCAGGACCCACCCCCTGGAGTTAATATGCACTAAGAGCATATGCGCTAGCGTCGGTTCTAAGAAGATATGGAAGCATTGCGTCAGCCTGACGAAGAATCGGACTAATTAACAACTCTTTTAGTCGTTGGAAGGTTTCTTCTTGTTTAGGACCCCAAAGTCCAAACTAAATTTTTTTTGTGAGGTTCGTGAAGGGTTTAGCTACGTTTGCAAAATTTTCTATAAAACGCCGGTACCATGAATAGGTTTAGAGAAAAGAGAGAACTTGTTTCGTGTTCTTGGGCGTAGGCATATTCAGAATGGCAGACACTTTGCTTGGATTCGGCTTCAAACCCTAGGGAGTAATCACGTAACCAAGATAATTGACAGAAGCGCAACCACATGAGCACTTGGATCTGTTTAGGTGAAGGTTAAACATTCTCAGGCAATTGAACACAAGTTGTATGTCCCTAACATGTTCCATGAAAGTAGGAGACAATATGATCATGTCATCTAAGTAAACCAAGATGTTTACATCTTGTAAACCGGAGCGAAATCTATCAATAAGGCGTTGAATTGTGGAAGGTGCATTTCGCAATCCAAACGGCATCCGCATATAACGGTACGAACCTAAAGAGCAAATAAATGCAGTCTTATCCCTATCTTCTAACCTTTTTTAGCCGAATGAAGTAAAGTAAAGCTTTGATATGAGGCAATAGATATTTATCTGAACAAGTGATAGCATTTAGTTTTCGATAATCTAACCTTGTATTTCCATGTTTTTTTTTACACTAAAACTATTGGAGCAGTATAAGGAGATTCACATTCTTCTATAATATCTTCCGATAGAAGAAAGTCGCTTATAATCATAAACCAAATAACCGTGTAAGCTTAAGATTTTATACACTGTGTTCAGAAATGACTGACGAGCGTTTAAATTTGGCGTTCATCCGATAATTTTATAAAATTGGTACTAAGTATTAATACTCCATAGGCGGCGCGTAAATTTTTTTAGTAGTATTTGAATATGATAAAGTGAATAAAATAAATTTATTTTTATTTTATTTTGTCACTTAATTTACAAGACAGAACACAATTTCAAATACTTATAAACACAAGGTTCAATAGAAGTTAAGTTATAGTGTAAATTGTAAAAAAAAATTATAAATAATTTTACATATGTTCAAAATGTTGTCTATCTAAACATAAAGAAGTCCAGTTCATTAATAAACGGATCCAAAATTAATTATCTACAAGTGTTTGCATTAATATTTTCATTTAGAAAAATAGGACCAATAATTCTACGTCGTAACATTCACACTCCAATCTTTTGCAAATTAAGTGATGTTCCTACAAAAATATGGGGGTTTTCTGTTGACCATATTCTACTGTTCTGAGAATTCACATATCCACTAAGACGAAACCATTCTTTATCACTAAAAAAAGTTACGTGTAACACGTCATCATTGTAAGACTTAGTTAAACCATCGACAATACTGTATTCGACATGGTAAATCAGAACGCAGCAACTCTTGTGTCACAGTAATCTTGTATGGGTGTAATTTTCCTTTTGAAATAGTATTCGTACTACGAAATCTGTGGACTATACGATGAACATATTGTGCAAATGAATCATATCGAAATACTCATTCGACAATTGCTTGTAAAACTATACGTAGCAATTTTGGTAGGAATAATCCTATCTTCCTTGTTCATTGCGGATTCCCGAACGAAAATAAGTCTTAATAATAAAGGTGTTGTGTTATTCGGTAAAAACCATTTCCAATAATCTAAAAAAGTCTGTTATACTCTTGTTAAGTAAATTATTATTAACTTACAGCAAGTAAAAACTAAAAATATAAAAAGTGGCAATAAAGAAGGCCTTCTGGTAATTAAAACTTCAAATACTAACAAAAATTCTCAAAATCGCAATATAAACAAGCACACCACTGAACAGTAAATAAACTGTCAAATTGAAAAATCCATCAAAACTGAATCAACGCTGCGAAATCAAAGTTACTGGAATGACAACGCGCCAAATTCAAACATTCGTCAATCATTTCTGAACACAATGTAGTGTTATGTCTCCAAAATATAATATTACTTTCAAATAAAAACTCTGAAACAAGAGACGCTCTTACAATCAAGAATGAGTTAAATTCCTTTGAGGTTTGGTGATATTAGTTTTTTAATCTAAAATATTACAATCGATTAACATAATTTGTAAATACAACCCTCAATAGATTTTTTAACCCTGCGTTGTCCGCGGGATGAGCGCGGCGCTCACCATTGTAAAATATTGTGTGCAAACGTCACATTTCGACAAGTACGGATTTGTCCGTCTACCTAATCCTAAGTGTATATATAATAAACGACCTGAAAGTGCAGTTTTATGCATATATGCTGCAACAGTCGACTGAGAAGTGCCTAGGTAGTTGATTGTGTTAAGCTGACCGCAGTGCTCACTGTGCGGGCATTGGTGTCACAACTTGTACTGGTGGTTGCGTTTTATATTTTTTAAATAGTTGAAGATATTTATTGATCGCGCTTTGTATTAATTGTTTGAATGACAATATAAACAGAATTTTAGTCACCCAAGTTTTGAAAATGGACCTTAAAGAAGAAGCACGGCTATTAAAAATTTATGAAGAATTAGAGAGAGAAGAGGAGATTGCGCATAGAAATCAAACAGAGCTTCCGAAGTTAGTTGATGAGGAAAGCGGAAAGTTAGTCGTACTCGCCGTCATAACATAGTCACTCACCTCCCTGGCGTAAAGCGAGAAGCAAGGGATGCTAAATGTCCTTACGACGCATGGAGCTTATTGTTTACCGAACAAATCATTACCGAAACTGTAAATTGCACTAATGAAAATTTGAAGAAACTTTGATCGAATTATACACGTGAGCGAGATGTACTGGGCACTAATGTAAATGAAATAAAAGCTTGTTTTGGATTCTTATACTTAGCAGGGGTATTCAAATCGTCACACAGTAATTTAGACGATATATGGTTACGGATGGAACTGCTCCCGAGATTTTTAAATTAGTGATGTCTAAAAATCGGTTTTATATATTTCTTCGTGCTCTTCGTTTCGACGATTTGAATACCAGAACTAAACGGAAAGAAATAGACAAGCTGGCTCTCATAAGACAAATTTTTGATTGGACTAACGAGCGTTGCAGTACTTGCTACACACCAAGTGAATACTTCACCATTGATGAGATGCTGGAAGCGTTTCGAGGGCGTTGCGATTTTCGGCAATATATCCCAAGTAAGCCGAATAAGTATGGGATCAAAACTTTCTCTCTGGTCGATGCTCGCTCCTTTTACACTTTGAAAATGGAAATTTCCGCTGGAAAGCAACCGGAAGGTCCATTTCCAGTCTTGCTAGTGTTATAAAGCGTCTTGTTGAACCAATTGCTAACACAGGGAGAAATTTAACTTCCGATAACTGGTTGACATCTGTTCCCTTGGTCAAAGATCTTCTAGAAACTGAAAAGCTTACTTTTGTAGGAACTATACGGAAGAATAAGAGGGAAATATTTCTTGCAACTAAAGAAAGACCAATCTGTAGCAGCATGTTTGGATTTGGAAAGGACTGTCTTTTAGTTAAGTGCCCAAGAAAAACAAAAATGTGTTGCTAATCTCCACAATGCAAGATAATGACACTATAGACTTTGAAACAGCAGAGGCCTATAAACCAGAGGTAATAACTTTTTATAATTTAACGAAAGCCGGCGTAGATGTAGTTGACCAATTAAAAAGCTTGTATTCAGTATCACGAATTACCTGCAGATGGCCTATTACTATATTTTTTTCATTGCTGAATACACTGGTCTGCAAAAAAATATTTTTTATCGAGTCCTGAAACTATTCCGGGCGATTCTTATGTAAAATGACGTCCTGAATCCAAATATGTCTTCCGTTTTCTTCCATCACCCACCATTTTCGAGGGAGTCCCAAATCTCTAATTTTACTACTTTTCGATAAATTAATTATAATTTATTTATCGAACGATAATAATTATAATAATTATTATAATAATAAATATATGGACATAAATTTAATTTAAATGGGAAAAAAACTATTTTAGCTATAAACAGTAATAAATAAAAAGATATTCATCGTTACTTGGTGCTTGCTTTCCTTTTATACCCTTAGGTACAGCTCTCTCGTTTCAAAAACCAGCAGTACTCCGCCAACATGCTTGCATTCCACTTTCCTGAAAATCTCTTCCCCAGTTTAACGATGATTTCATGGAACCATTCCCCGTGTTCATCCGAGACTGCTCCTAATTTTCAGGTAAAAAGTCCAGATGCGAGTGAAGAAAGTGAACTTTAAGAGACATGTTACATCCTATGTCTTTGTAAAAGCAGTTCCTCGACGTGAGCGACATAATCTTCACTTTTGTGGTTACCCAGGAAGTTCTTTTCGATTTAGGTGTTCAATAAACGTCAAATCTTGGAAGAGTTGTCTAATCTGGGGACCAACAAAAACACCTTCTTTCATTTTAACTTCGCTAAGACGAGGAAATTGAAATGCGCCACCTGTCTTGTCCACTGCTTTCACAAACTGCTTGATCAATCCAAGTTTGATGTGTAAAGGTGGTAAGTAAATATTTTTCTTCGGAACCAAAGGATTGTGGGCGACATTTTTCTGACCAGGAATCAGATTTTCTCGTAGAGGCCAGTCCCGTACGATGTAATGTTTATCTCGGACTCGGCTATCCCATTTACAAAGGAAACAGCAATATTTTGTGAATCCTGATTGCAGGCCCGTGAGTACAGCAACAACTTTTAAGTCAGCGCAAAGTTTCCACTTATAATCATGATCACTAATTTTATCAAGGATTCTGAAGATGTTTTCGTACGTTTCCTTCATATCAACAAAGTATGCAACTGGAATTGATGGGAAGTCATTCCTATTTGCTAACAGGACAACTTTTAAGCTTGTTTTCGATGAGTCTATAAACAGTCTCCATTTGTCTGGATCACATGGCATCTGTAGCTCTGTCATCAATAAATTTGCATTAGGGCAGAACACTAAACCTTTATCTTCTGAGAAAAGATATTTCAGGGTTGTCTGGTCCTGTAAGAAGATATTTTTACTCCGTTTTCTAAGAGATTCCACTGTTGAAGTCGCAATCCTAGGAGCTGAGATTTAGTCTTGGGTAACTGCAAATCCCTGACAAGATCATTTAATTCCGATTGAGTGAGGAGGTGAGCTTGCCGAGAAACTAAATCTGGGGAATACTCTTCATCATCATCAAACGTATCATTCGAAGCCCCAGGTTGTGGCTCCGAGTCTTTTAAATCAATTTCCGGCTCTAGAGTATAAGTGTTTGGGGGTTCTGGGATTGGCAAAGTATCGTTATGAGGAACAGGTCTTAGAGCTGACGGTATTGGGTTACTGAATTGTATGGTTACTTTTGCTCGAAAACCCGACGGTGGAAGTCATACAAAAGTAACATTCTATAAGATGACAGCAAGGTTCACGCTAAACCAAGGGCACAGTAAATAGCATTGATTTACGGGTACCTTTGAGCCATTTGGTCAAACTACTGTAACAAGTCGTATAGCAAACTGATGGAGCCCAAGTCTTGTCCTGGTCGCCAACTTGACAATCAAAGTACAATTTATAAGCTGTTTTAACAAGCGGAGAAAGGGGTTTTCGTTGCGCTTTTAAAGTTAATTTCCCGCAGACATAGCAGAAGCTATCGGGATGATTTTTACACTCGCGTGGCATGATTAAACAGTAATTCAACGCCCGACATTAACCACAAATCACACTTAGTCACTTGAAAAAATCCGGAGTAAAAGTAGTTTTACTGTTTTACACAAATGAACAAAAATGAACACAAAATCCAGCACGTTTAAAACGTCGACAAGTTAACTCTGCAACAGCTATAGATGTATTGATGGAAGCAGTTAAGCAAACAATGTAATAAACTATAATGAGAAGAGTAATGCAAGTTCAAGCCTGTCGAAAATTCCTGTTCAAACCTGCATGTGGTATTGAGATCGCCAGCGTCGTGCAGTGAATCTTTTTTTACTGTTTTTATATATTTGTATTTTATTGTTGTTTCTATATACATTTTATAGCAAAACTTTTGCCATATACTTTGGTATAAATTTTATTACCTGCTTTGGGATTTTTAACGGATATAAGTTAAAATTCTAAAAAAAAATGCAAACAATAAAATAAAAATGGAGTCCCCCCAAAATATGTGGGTGATGGGTAAAAACAGAGCTCATTTTTGGATTCAGGAGGTCATTTTACATAAGAATCGTCAAGAATGGTATCAGAGCCGATTTTCATGCAGACCAGTGATATAGCCGGAATAAACAATTACATCGTATTTCGAAATAACATGCCAGACTATAACGATGAACGTCGTTTATATTTGAAAACATTAGCTATTGAATTAACGAGACCACATACGGAAGAACGTGCTTCTATGAACTTACCATACCTACTAAAGTTACAAATTAAGAAAAAGTTTGAACCACTATTGATGGACTGTCACATCACTTTCACAAACAGCTCAAAATAATATGATTGAGTTAAGAAGAGAGAAATCTTTCAACAATATTTTAAAAGAGGTTGAACACATAACAAAAACTTTAAAAAACACTACCAAATTTTTTATAACAAAAGACAACGCTATACTAAATTTTGTTTTTGATGAATTGGGAGTAGACGAACACGTAAAACCCCAGAAGAAAAATTTAGAATAACCGTTTTTAATGTATGTCTAGACGTCATAATTCAACAATTGACAACACGATTTGTTAGCATAAACGATAATTCAACCAAATTCGGAATGTCCCAATTGAGACTGAGTTCTTTGGCACAACTTTCTAGTTTCTACCAAAAATGGGCGATCTAAAAACGTTGTTCGAAGTGTAGTTCACGAATTTTTATCAAAAAAAGGCGTTTTGGAAAATTATTATGAACACTTATTGTGAAATTTTTGTTTGTTTTTTTAAATATTGTTAATAATTTTACATTTTAAGATTGAGTTCATTACCATTATCTGGTTGAATGTGTTCAAGATACTTATCAAATAGAATCGTCAACCGGTCTTATAACAAAATTTGAAATGAAGTTCTAAATATATACGTCAAAATATGCTATAAGTTTGAATACCAGATGATAAATATTATTGAAGTGTGCTGTGAAATTCATATTTTTTAATATAGAAACGATAATTGATTGTACAATGTTTGTGCTAAAATATACTTTTGTGTATGTGGACTAAAAATAAATTTATCAAAAGTAAAAAGAAACTAACATTTTGTAAATTGTAAGTTATTTTACTAGCACTCGGATTAAAACTTATTTAAAACTAGTATTAGTCAGAATTTGTCGTAAATATCTGTACATTAACTAATCTCTTAATTAATAGGAATATTTAAATGTTTTCTTACATCTTAAAGAAAAACATGTAAAATCAGCTAGTGTGACAAGTACAAACATATTGTTATTTAGACAAACTCGTGCGCCAAATGATGTCTATTAGCACAACAGTAATTCTTGAAATGTTATTCTCTAAGGAATTCGTATAAATTATTAGAAGTTGCTTCATTTTAGTCTGTTTTTATAAACAAGGTAATCATTTGGCCGTATAATCAATTTAATAATTTATTTTTAATTGCAAGTTAAATTTAAATTGACGTAAATGTTTTTTATATAAATCATTGTTTTGGCACTACAATAATTTGTTTCTGGGAAAACGTTAGAAAAAACTTGTTTTTCTGTGTTTTTAGTATGATATTTGACACTGTCGATGAGAGAAAACCAAAAAAATCAACATTTTGCTGCGATATTGCAATATCTTAATATATGTATGTTCATCCTTCCGCTATGAAATCGATTTCATCTAAAATTTTCAGTAAGTTCAAGTGAGTAGCGTAATTTGTTTAAAAGTAAAACATCAAAAATAAATTCATCTCCGTCCAACCTCTTTCGCAAAGAAATCAATAAAGAATTTTGTGTCGTACGTACAGGTTTTTCGAGATTTTAAGCGTTGTGGTTACAAGAAAATAAATAGACGTCTATTAAAGTTTACAATTTGTTAAAGTAATAATTAGGTGATGCATTAAACATATCTCCAGGTGAGTGACTATGTATAGTGCATAGCAAGGGCAAACATCCGCAAATTTTCATTTATAAACTCAGAAGCTATAATTTATGTGAGTCTACCGCCGTTCTGAAATTAGAAGCGTATCGCGCGAACAGACAGCTATGTCTTGGCTATGTCAACGTATAAACACGCGTGAATTTCTTCAAGTACTATTTTTAAATAATACGACGGAAAAATATTTATATTGCAGTTATAGTCAATATCGCGATGACAGATAATTATCTTCCTGAGATGCTATATTTGCCCTGGGGCTGCATCTGCTATGTTTAGTACGCAGGGTCGCATTGGATTTAGATTAGTTGTATTTTTGTTGTGACCTCTGATATCAGGATATGCACCTCTTTGGCTTTGTGCCTTGCTGACACAAGTTTATTTTCAATGACTAATAAATTTTTCTACAACGCTTTTAATACTTTTTACACTGTTTTGGCATACTCCTACACCTTCACACTGCTAGACGAAAAAAAATTAATTTACTCGTTATTTCTACGAATAAATTATTTATGTTTCATAATATTTTTTGACACATTTAGACAAACAATTATGCAAATAATTGACGTCCGATGTCGTTGTGACCTTACTCGCACATGCACGTTTTTTAGGTAAATGAATATTTAAAATTCTCAATAACAATAACAACGAAAGTAACAACGTTTATTTATTTTTTTTAGTAGTGAGTAATTGTCGTACTAATGTATAATGAGGTGTATAATATTTATTTTCTATTCAATTACCGAGAATGATTGTGTTTCGTTTTTTTTTCACACAGCTTATTGTCAGAAAGCAATTAACATTGAACCTTCTATTAAACTTAAAACGCCACTTTGACATAACCTTCGTACACGTATATATTACTTAACATGAATCTGCTATAGACACAGTTTCTATAATTGAAACTTTAATTTGTTATTTATATAATTACAATTACGCTGACAAACAAGTAAGTATAATTACACTTGATATGTGACAGAGGCGTGATTGACGTTTTGCAACATCGACGGTTAAATAATTGACACTCCTAAGCAGATTTTGATTACAAAATATAAAAATTCTATTAATTATTCAAAATTTTGAGAAGGCACAAGTAGTAATTTAATTTCAAATAATTTACGAAATTCCCGGTCATATTATTAAGTTTGTGGCGGCAGGTGTGGATTATTACCCTCGTTTCGATAGTTATAGTATTGTTAGCCACTAATATACGTAACACAGTTTTACTTAGTTAACTGATACATTCATAAGAATTAACGCTTTAATTGACTTTTATGGCGAATTGTAAAAAAATTAAACTAATGTCAAAAGTAGTCTATTATTACGTTTCGTTGCGACAGGGCGGCTCGTTGTTACAAATACAAAATAATAGTTTACTTGCAACAGGAACACTTATTTTTCTCGACTCTTCGTCGAGAAACTGCAAAGATTTGTGGTGGAAGGGTTATGTCGTAGTTTCACTTGATTCACAAGAACAACTTTCAGTTTGAATAGGTGTACGTCCTCTCTTGCGAATAGCACAGATTGGAGCAGTTTCTTCGTCTGAGTTGAAAGGAGTTAGATCAGCGACATGATATTTTGCTAAAATTTCATCTGGGTTATTAACAGAGTAACCTCATAAATTGTAGGTGTGACGATCTTGTGAATCAAATAGGGACTATCACGACGAGGCGCGAACTTGGAAGTAAAGGAACTTTTAGCTTTACTGAGGACATGCGTTCTATTGAGCATTTTGTGTCCAATGTGAAAATTTGGAGCTGGACGACGATTGGCATCGCTGTACTTATATCGGTCCTGTTGTTGTCGGGCGCCTCCCCAAGTGGCGGATAGGGGAACATCCCCCAGATATGGGGGCACCGGGGAAATCAAATACCCGGGGCGGACCAAAACTAGCAAAAGGAGCGTCTGATTCAAGAGGAACGACTACTCGACAGCGTCTGTCCTCCATGTTAGGAGCGGATGAATTTAAACTCATCAACCCGCAAGCCAGCGTAGCGTTTTATGGCAATACCCCCCCTTTCAGAAATGGGTAGTCTTAGAGACAAGGACATATTAAAAGATAAGAGTGAGAAAGCAGGCATCTGCATACTAAATAATAAGTTAGTTATAAGTACACGTGGGGCGGGTAGGTGTTTTGTGTGGGTTAAATTAAGTAAGATAAGTGTTTTTAGTACCTATTTTCCTCCTAATGAAGACATTGAGGTTTTTAAAGCGGATCTCGAAGAACTAGCAAAGGCCATAAAATCAGCAGCAAAAGGAGGTGCACTAATTGGTGGCGATTTCAACGCCGCGTCTAGTACCTGGGGCGCAACACGAAACAACAAAAGAGGAAACATAGTAGAGGAATGGATGGCTAGCCTAGACCTCATAACTCTTAACAGAGGAAACAAACCAACCTTCGAGAGAGGAAAACAAAAAACCTATATTGACCTAACATTGAGCACCAACGATATGAAAGAGAGAATAACAAACTGGCAAGTCCTAGAAACGGAATCGCTCAGCGATCATCGTTATATCGAATGGATATGGGACGACACAAGGAGCAATATTCTAAAAGGGAAAACAACGGTAACTTCAACCTGGAACACTAATAAACTGAATAAAACAAGGCTGGAGCATATGGTAAAACAAACAGCAAAAGAAGACCTAAATACAGTAGATGAAATTACTAAATTCCTACGTCAACTATGTAAAGAAACTATGCCCATAAGAACAACAAATAAAAGGGGAGAATACTGGTGGAACGAAGAGATCAACTTACAAAGAAGAAGATGCATCAAAACAAGAAGGAATTACCAACACCAGATTAGGAAAGGTGATGAAGCTCAGGATGAAAAGAAAATACTAAAAGAGGAAAGAAAAAAACTAACAGTGATGATCAAAAAAAGTAAGAAGGAGTGCTGGAAAAAGATCTGTGACGAGCTCGATCAAGATATTTGGGGAAAAGGGTACCAGTTAATCCATAAAAAGATAAGAAAAAAAAAATGGAGAATACACAAAATTAAAAAAAGAGAAAATGACAACTGCGCGGATTGTAGTGAAAAGGATGATAAAGAACATGCGGTGTTTAAATGTAAAAGATGGAAGGAAGAAAGAAGGAAAATCGAAGAAAAGATAGGAGAAGAAATAAAAGCATCCAACATCATTAGCGTAATGTGCGAGAACGAGGATAAATGGAAAGAAATAGAAAGTTGGTACACAAAAATAATCAAGAAAAGAGAGGAGGAAGCAAGAAAGAGAGAAAAAGAGATAAGTAACTAAGGAGACGGCTAATTGCCAAGCTAGCATAGCGAAGAATACGAAAGCGGTACCCTATGCTGGTGAAAAAGAGATGTGAGGAGAGGTTTTAGTGGGTAGGCCTTGCCAAGATGGCAAGGAGAATCTCACACACCCCCGCAGAATGCGGGAAGCCAATAAATGGTTTCCCCTCCTAAAAAAACCCTTTTTGTTAATGGCGAATTTGAAAACAAAAGGATCTGGACCCCAGCTGGGTAAACCAATGTCTCACCGATCTAAGTAGGGCTGCGTCATGGAATCAAGGGGAGGCAAAAATTCGTGAATCAACCCAAACACAAACCACCACCGACAACAACAAAATGAATAGTACTACATGTTGAATAAAACGGGAAAACATTCTTCCGTGATTAAAATAAAGATACCTATATGGTTTTAAAAATACATACTTCATGTATTCATAACTTTCAGAGAACGATTCCGTAATAATAATCGGAATATTAAGTTTACAACACTTTTGAATAACATAGCTAATATAAAAAATTAGTGTGTAACTACATTCCAAACGTTGTGTTTTATACTTTATTTTTCAATAAAGCGTACACAATTTTTACATAATAGGTTATGGGCCCAGTTCATCGTTTCCACTGCGTAAATGGGTTTTTAATTACTTGTGTTTGATTGTATTGAATTGTTCGGGTGTTCGCGAAAAAACAAAGAAAACTGAAAACAACTGCTTTCATTTATTGATAAGAGTTGTGAAGTTATTTTAGTTTTTTTTTGCGGATTTTGCGGATCGGATTCGAACAGTTGCATTGTAATTAACTAAGGGAATTAAAAAAGTCGACAAAGCAGCAAATGCCGTCTTTCGATAAATTAAATGGTGACAATTTTTCATTATGGAAATTACAGATGACCGCGTATCTAGAGTTTCACGGTATTATGAATGTAGAGATTGACGCAGTGAAGAAACCGCCTTATGATGACGGTGATCTGACTAAATCGGTCAAGAATGATGCCGCTGCTTGGTTAGCGATTCTTACTGCTATAGATGCTAATCAACGTGAGTACATAAGTTTGGCAACGACATCCGCTGCTATGTGGTTAGATTTTGTCTCAGTTTACGAAGGAACGGACCCAACATCAAAATTCAATGCGCTCGGTGAGTACTATCTTTATAAGTATGATGGATTACCTATACCGAAACATTTGGGTCGTATTGACAACCTTGCCCAACAATGTGCACTTGTCAATGAGGCGGTATAAGAGTTGAACATCATTGCAAAAATGATAGAGGGACTGCCCGATCCATTCAATGCGGTAGTGACAACATGGGAAGTAGTACCAAAGAGCGAATAGACGCGACAAAATTTGCGATGCATGTTGTTAGCTGCCGATGGTTGAAGTCCAACAAGCGCTAGCAATTATAAAGAATCATTATGTAAACCCGAAACCGCCAAACAATAATGATAAAAAAAGAAAAAAAAAGAAACTAAAAGAAACAAAATGTTAAATATATAAGAAAGCAGGTCATTACCAACGTGATTGCCTTGAGCGAAAAAGTGGTCAACCATCATCAGCCGATGGAAACAACTGTAACACAGTATATTTTACAATTGAAGAACAACTGCACGTGTGTGCTGATGTATTCTTACTGACAGTGGTGCTTCGTGTCATATAGTCAACGACCCAAACTGATTTAATGAACTTAAAAGAAAAGACATTTTGCTGAGTCTTGCTGACAGTGGTAACGTAACAGCTAAAGTTATCGGTTCAGTGGAGATCGAGCGCTACGTGAATGGTGATTGGTTACCTGGAAGGTTGCTGAATGTACTTGTTGTACCCGGACTGAAACAAAATTTGTTCTCGGTGGGTGCTGCAGCGCGTAACGGTGTCAACTGTGTTACAAGAAATGGCAGTATGCAATTTTATAACAACAAAGAACTGCAGTTAGTTGCCAAACAGTCGGCGAACAACTTATTTGTTGTCAACATTCGTCGACCGCAAACTGAAATGAACGCAGTAGTTGACCTTAAACGTTGGCATGAACGGCTTGGTCACCCTGACATTGGCCGAATGCGTGAATTAGCTAAAAGTGGTGTCATTCTTAGTCTAAAGATTAAGTCATTAGACGATTTTTTTTGCGATTCAAGCCAATTGAGAAAGTCAAATGGAAACCAGGTAAAAAAATTCATTCTGACGTGTGTGGTTTCATGAGCAACACTTCGTTTGGCGGCAATCGTTATTTTGTCACATTTAAGGATGAAGCAATGGGTTTTCGGTTTGTTTATTTTCTTAAACACAAAGATGAAGTTTATGACAAGTTTGTTGAGTGTCATCAGCGAATCGTGACGCACTTTGGACGTCCAGTCAAAGTGTTGTTTAGTGACAATGGTACTGAGTATAAAAACTCAAAGACGACAGATTTTGTTAAACGCAACGGCATCGATCATCAGACACCGCCACCTTTTACGCCCGAGTCAAATGGTACGGCTGAGCGCGATAATCGGACAATTGTCGAGGCTGCTCGAACAATGTTAATTGGAAAAAAACTACCCGTTGAGTTGTGGTGCAAAGCTACTTTGTGTACAGTTTGGTTTCTCAACCGAACACCGTGTGTAAAAACACCAAACTCGACAACGTACGAACAGTGTTTCGGAAAAGCACCGGACCTATCAGGAATCAAAACATTTGGTTCAGTTGCGTATGTTCATGTTGCGAAAGAAATGGAATGAAAAATCCAAAAAGGTCATCTTTATCGGTTATGACAGCGAGTCTCGTAGTTATAGATTATTTGACATGTCAACAAATAAAATTACAACATCTCGTGATGTCACGTTTAATGAAAGTGAGTCGGCACCGACGATCAATTCAGGTTTGTGGCCAATTGTGGATTATGAATCGGTAGAGGAAAACCAATCAAAAATCAGCGAAGATGTAGACACGCATGATAACGGGCAAATGGAACAAAATGATTACGGTCGTTAATTGCGTGATCGGTCGCAAATAAAATAGATCGATATTTATCAAGCTCACTGTGTTACAATGAACGAGCCGAATCGTACGCAGAAGCAATCTCAAGACCTGATGGTGATAAATTGCAATCAGCTGTTCAAGAAGAGCTCACATCACTTGAAAAAAATCAAACTTGGGTTGTTGCTGAGTTGCCACCTGGTCGAAAACCTATAACTTCAAAATGGGTATTCAAATTAAAACGCGATTTAGATAACACGACTAATCGCTATAAAGCGCGATTATTTACAAGACTGTTCCTGAAGGATCTCCAATTACAGGTAAAATTGCCAAACTCCAAAGGTCACTGTATGGACTTAAGCAATTGCCTCGTCAATGGAATGAGAGATTTATAGAGTTCTTAACAAAGTATGCGTTTAAATCCAGTGAGGCTGATCGTTGTGTTCTAATTGGTGAAATTGATAGCGAACGCGTTTTGATGGCGATTTATGTATACAATTTATCTGCTTCAAATTGCCGAGAAATTTGGATTGGCGGATGCAAAGAGTGTTTCAACACCCGCCGAACCCCACGTTTATTTAAACAAAAGGATGTCACCAGAAACGAACAGTGACCAACAGCAGATGTAAAAAGTGCCTTATCGAGAAGCTGTTGGCTGTTTAATGTTTGCAGCGTGCGTATCGCGACCGGAATTAATATTTGCTGTGTCAAGTGTAAGCCGATATTTAGACAAGCCCGGTAAAGAACATTGGTTAGCCGTGAAGCGAATTTTGCGTTATGCAAAAGAGACTGCAAAATATGGCATTGTTTACAATGGTCATAACAGTGACGGGCTTATCATATACAGTGATAGTGATTATGCAGCTGGTGTAGACACTCGGCGATCAACTAGCGGTTATGTGACAATTTTTGCGGGTGGAACGTGTCTTGGATGAGTCAGCAATAGCGAATCGTTGCTGGTAGTGAGGAAACAAAGGATGCTATTTGAAAGCGTCGATTATTCAATTCGTTCGGTGTTCCCAACAATGGGCCGACTGAATTACGTTTGGATAATCAAGGTTCCATTAAATTACTTAAGAATCCAGAATAGCACAAAAGGACGAAACATATTGATGTGCGGTTCCATTTTATTCTATTAGTTTACGAGGATGGTCTAATCGAGATTGTATATGTCCCGTCGTGGCCGAAAACTGCATTCGAAAAGAATCGTCTTGGACTTAAAATCATGGTAGTTGATACAAACCAAACACAAACTAATCATGTGGTGAGAGTGTTGAATAAAACGGGAAACATTCTTAGTTTTTTAAACAAATTTTATTCCGGAAGCACATTGCTACTTACAACATAAGATCGATGAATAAAGATGAAAAACTATATGACTTAGAAGAGGAACTAAAGCAAATAAATTGGGACATTTTAGGAATTTCCGAAGTCAAAAGGAAAGGAGAACAGTGCATAACACTAAATTCAGTAAATACCTTATACTACAAAAGAGTATCAGAAGAAGACAATAAAACAGGAGTGGATTTTAGCGATCATCAGACTAAAAGTTTTTGATGCAATCTCAAACCGACTATGCTACATCAATATAAAAATATCAACACTCTGCTATCTTAAGATTAGATAAGTCTAGGCTCCCACGTCAGCATACAAAGACGAAGAAGTAGAAGGCTTTTATGAGGAAGTAACAACAGCAATACAAAGAAATTCCTGTCGGTATAATCTAATAATTGGGGACTTTAACGCAAAGCTGGGAAAAAGGCAAAGCCAAGTGAAGAGAAAATCGGAAAATTTGGAATTGGTGAAAGAAATGAACGCGGTCAGATGCTAATACAATTTCTAGAGCCACACAGATTTTACGCAATGAACTCATTCTTGTAGAAGAAAGCAATTAGAAAGTGGACATGGATCTCCCCAAATAGAGAAACAAAAAATGAAATAGACTATATTTTATCAACCAATAAATATATGATCAAAGACGTATCGGTATTAAATTGTATAAACACAGGAAGTGACCATAGGATAGTCAGAGCAAGAGTAGAGATAAACGTAAAAAGGGAAAGAACAAAAACAATCAGAATAAGAATACCTCAAATAGATAGAAAAATTCTAAAAACGAAGAGTTTCGAATATGAGCAAGAACTGAATCAGAATATAAACCAGACACCTGATCTCAATAGCAACAATATAAATGACCTAAATAAAATTATAAACACCGCAATGTTAAACACAGACTGCAGCAACAGGAATAACGGACAAAGAACGGAATACGAGAACAAAATCATTGTTCGAAAAAAGGAGAGAGCTACTGAGACAAGGAAAACAAAGAGCAATAGAACACACGGAAATCAATAAAATACTGAAAAAAACGACGCGAGAAGATAAAAGAAATCAGATGGAAGCGATGATAGAAGAAGTCATTGAAGAAAACAGAAATATGAAAAGCGTTAGAAGATCACTAGGTAAAAATATCAATAACATTAAAGACAAAAATGACAGAAAAATAAGAAACCGCGATGAGATACTACGGGGAACGAAAAGAAACGTACGATACCTGAAAACATCAAGGAGCAATTAAAAACTAAGATCACAAACGTAAACTCGGAAGAAATACCAGATGTAACTGAAGAGAAAATACTAACCTGCATAAAAAAATTAAAACGCAAAAAACGTTTTACTATACAAAAAAAGTGATAAAAGCAATCTAAAAAAAAAGACCAATATCTTTGCTGTCACAAGTCTATAAACTATTAACAAAGCTAATTAAAAACAAAATGGAGAATAAATTATAACTCGACCAACCCATTGAGCAAGCAGGATTTAGAAAAAATTATACTACTTGCAACCATATACTAACAATAAAAACGTAGTATAACCTCCCCTTATATCTAGCTTTCATCGACTACGTGAAAGCTTTTGACAGTCTGGAAATATTGGCAATTGAAAAAGCTCTACAAGACAGCAGAATAGACCATAGATACACTCAACTAATAAAATCTATCTACCAACAAGCTACAATGGTTGTTCGACTACACGAAGACACACAACCAATTCAAATAAAACGTGGAGTAAGGCAAGGGGACTCAATGAGCCCAAAATTATATATAACAGCCTAAGAAGATATATTTAAAAACCTCCACTGTGCCCAAAAAGGAGTAAACATCAATGGAAGATGGCTCAATCATCTGAGATATGCTGACGACGTTGTAGTAATAACCGATAATTTTGAAGACTTACAGCATATGTTAGAAAAAATAAAAATTGAATCCGAGAAAGTTGGTTTAAAACTAAATAGACAAAAAAACGAAAATAATCACAAACCAAGAAGAAAAGAGACATATTGCAATTGACAACCATATTATAGAATATGTTGATAAATACATATACTTAGGACAGGTGATTAAATGCAACAAATCAAACCAAGAAGCGGAAATACAGAGACGTATACGGTTGGCATGGTCGGCATTCGGCAAACAAAGCAAAATACTCAAAGACCAAAAAATACCCCTAAAATTAAGAAGTGCGGTCTTCAATCAATGTGTGTTACCGGTATTATCCTACGCTGCCCAGACATGGTCCCTAACAAAAACTTTATTAGAAAAATTAGCAAAAACTTAAAGAGTAATGGAACGACAGATGCTAAATATTAAACTGACTGATAAGAAACGGAATGTGGTTTGCAGAAACAAGACAAAATTAAGAGATATAAAGGAAGAAGTAGCTTCGCTAAAATGGAGGTGGGCCGGTCACACTATGCGTCAAGTCGACGGGCGCTGGAGTAAAGAAATACAACAATGGAGGCCCTATATGGGAAAAAGAAGTAAATGCCGGCCACAAACCAGGTGGATCGACGATTTGAAGAGAACGGTGGATTTGGGTTGGATTAGAAAAACCCAAAACAGAGATTTATGGAAAGCAACAGGGGAGGTCTACATCCAACAATGGATGTTGACGGGCTAATAAACAAAAAAGAGTTGTTTTTGATTCTCACGTGCAAGACGTAAGGTATCAGGAAGGTTACGCAAGTATGAAATTACTTGAGAATCGAAATTGTCATTCTTTATAATTGCGCGTCTTCGGGCGTGCGTAACTCGCGTCCTAATGTAAGATAAGCGACAATAAAACATGTTGTTTGAGATTTCACACTATTCATGGCAAATCGCACTGTCGGGAGTTTATCTTTCCATTGTGTATGATTGTAAGCAGTTTAGAAAGTTGAGTTTTTAAATCTCGGTGTTTACGCTCAATCGGGTTAGCTTCCGGATGATATAATGGCACTAGAGTCTGCGAAAAACCGAGACAATGAGCTGTCTGTTGCATAACTCACGAATTGAACACCGTTATTATTTTCATCTATAAAAATTCTAGAACAATTTTCAGCAGAAGCAACTTTTAATGCAAAGAGCTCTACCCAGCGACTGGTTGTGTCTCGTATTATGTAGATTGATTTATATCCGTCCTCTGTCTCAGGTCGAGGTCCAAATAAGTCCATAGAAAGAAATTCAAATCTTTGATTTTGAATCAGCGCTTGAATCTGTCCGATGGGTTTCAACTTGGAATCTTTATACCTCTGATAATCTAGACATTTTGCTACGTGATGGCTTATATCACGACGCATACTTGTCCAATAGTATCTACTGGCGATTCGCTGCAAAGTACGGTCGACAGCTAATTGAGAATCATGACATTCCAAGACGATCTTACTAACAGAAGACTTCGAAACTACTAGCTCAGCAGTCTCTTCAACTGAGTCTGGAACATAGCGATGTAAAATACCGGTAATCATAATATACCCACGTTCGGTCCATCGTTTAAAATCGACATCATCAGTAGGACGTTCGAAGCTGTCGATGATTTTACTTAGGTCAGGATCATTCATTTGTTCACGGCGCACTTCGTTGGTACTTTCCTTGGGTAATTCAATGCTTACAAGTTTGGCTTTTAAGTTTTCCAAAGGAGGTCTTAATAGCTTGTCAGCTCTACATTTATTCGACCTAGAGTATAGTCTATTTTTAGGTCATAAGATTGGAGGAGAAGTGACCATCGTGCTAGACGACCTGTTGGTGATTTTAATGACATGAGCCACTTGAGCGGTTGATGATCCGACTGAATAACAGTAGTGGAACCTTCTAGGTAA
The DNA here is from genome assembly GCA_035610365.1 of Aquatica leii. NCBI lineage: Eukaryota > Metazoa > Arthropoda > Insecta > Coleoptera > Lampyridae > Aquatica > Aquatica leii. Next base: position 29,019,418 of record CM069433.1, on the reverse strand, counting down.
CTTCTAAAACGGTTAACGGCCCACACAACAGCTAATGCTTTGCGTTCCGTAGTACAATAATTTTGTTCCGATTGTGTCAACAATCTGGATGCATATTCTATGGGTTTTTTGTCAGGACCCTCCTCTTGAACTAAACATGCACCAAGAGCATATGCGCTAGCGTTGGATCTAAGAACATATGGAAGCTTAGTGTCAGCCTGACAAAGAATCGGAATAGTTGTTAACAACTCTTTTAGCCGTTGGAAGGTTTTTTCTTGTTTAGGACCCCAATTTCAAACTACATTTTTTTTGTGGGGTTTGTGAGAGTTTTAGCTACGTCTGCAAAATTTTTTATAAAACGTCGGTACCATAAACAGGTTTGGAGAAAAGAGAGAACTTGTTTCGTGTTCTTGGGCGTAGGCATATCTAGAATGGCAGACACTTTGCTTGAATTTGGTTTTAAACTCTGGGGAGTAATCACGTAACCAAGGTAATTGACAGAAGAACCAAATGTGCACTTGAATATGTTTAGGTTAAGCTCAAACATTCTCAGCCGATTGAACACAAGTTGTATGTCTCTAACATGTTCCATGAAAGTACAAGACAATATAATCATGTCATCTAAGTAAGCCAAAATGTTTACATCTTATAAACCGGAGCGAAATCTATCAATAAAGCGTTGAAATGTGGAAGGTACATTTTGCAATCCAAACGGCATCCGCATGTAACGGAACGAACCTAAAGGGCAAATAAATGCGGTCTTATCTCTTTCTTCTGGCTTGGCTGAAATCTGATGGTAACCTGATTTAAGATCAAGAGTTGTTATATAAGTGGCTTTTTTTAGCCAAATGAAGTAAATCTTTGATATGAGGCAATGGATATCTGGAAGTGATAGCATTCAGTTTTTGATAATCTACTACTAGCCTTGTACCTCCATCTTATTTTGGCACTAAAACTATTGGAGCAGCATAAGGAGATTCACATTCTTCTATAATATCTTCCGTTAGAAGATATTTGGTTTCTTTACGTAAGATATCTCTTTTTCCTACGGAGAGACGATAAGGTGGAACTGCTATAAGAGTATTGTCTATGAGAGTAATGGTATGTGCTGGATACGGAGTGGCTTCTTTGTTGGGTAGAAATAAATCAAGATTTTTCTTGAGAACATTCGGATTTTTCTACCGAAGTAAACGAAATATCTTCATCAGAGTGCAATTTAATGTCTTTTAACTGAACTGAATTCAAATTACACAAACATTGATTTACGGAATTGGGTTTAGTGACAAATGGGTAAATCCTTTGAAGAGAATCTCCATAGAACCATGATTCATGAGGTATATCAATAACAATGTTTGCTACTTTTAATAAATCAGCACCTAAGTGTTTTACTTTGAGAGTGTTCCGGTACACAAATTAATGAAATATTATGCGATCTCCGTCCTAAGAGAATTTTAACTTGAAACACAAGTACATTAACCTTTGACGTTTTGCCATCTGCGAGTGTCATTTCCAGGACAATATGGGACACCATCGTGCAGAAGTATTTTTCTGAGTGTAGCACCTGCTATGCTAAATTGAGCGCCGGAATCGAGATGGCTGTATCCACTATGGTCACACGAGTCAGTGGTCGTGCATTCTGAGAATACAAATTCCTACAGTTTGATACTTCATTAAACATATTACATAAAAATTCAGTAGGTGAATCGGATCTAACTGTAATCACATGAGGAACTTCGGTTTCACCTTTTGAAAAATTAGGGCAATTGCTGCAGATATACCGAGGTGTTTTGCATACACAACACGAAATTTTACGGTCGCCACTTGGACCTACCGAACATGAGCTAGAACTAGCATTATTCATAACGTGTTTCTGATTCTCAGTAACATTTTAAGACTCGGAACGTATGCGTAATAACTTTTTACATTCATCTTTAACGTGTTCATAGTTTTTACAATAAACACATTTAAAATACCACGTATGATAATATAGAAAACTATAAATTAGTACGGAAGGTAGAAAAGTTGTCATTGGATGAAAAAAATAAAAACGTTTAGGATGGTACTATCGAACTAATTTTTAGAGTACTGGAGCAAGAAGTTTCTAACATAAAAGACGACAGATCTTCTTTTTCTTTCAGAATTTCTTAAAGATTCTTTTTTTTTTTTGTTACATTCAAAAACGAGAATAGTAAAAATTGTAAAAGTATGGAAAAAACGATTTAAAAGAACTGTCTGGCATTCGTAAGTTAGTGAGTAAAGGGACTTTTTTCCAGAAAAATCAAAAACTAGTGCATACATTCAGTTAAACTGTTAAGAGTTTACAAAATAATGGCTTTGAAAGGGTCAAAATCTGTTTTTTTAAAATAAGAATCATATCCAAAAATCAATCGATCATAAAAGAAGATAGAAGATCGTTCTTTTAATTTTTTTTTCGTACTTTCTTAAATGTATCTTAAACTTGTACGTACTTGTCTAAATAATTACCGTTTAAGTTGAAACATTAATCATGGCGTGGCACAAGCTTATTTAAACCTGTATTTGTTCAACAACTAAATAAAATACGCTTTGGTGTAAGCAGGCGGCGAGGAAGGCGAGGGCCAAGGTGCGTTCATCTACGAGATAGGTAGATACGCACTATATGTACGTGTCCGGAATAGTGATAGCGTTGACAACGTAAGGAACGCTTGATGTTTAAAAACTATGTACTATTGTAAAAATCTCAATAGATGGGATTGTTAGTTAGATACAGTTTTCTAAAACGCGCTACAAAAGCTTTGTATCATATATCGTCTTTCACCCAAGAGTCAAGTGACAATAGTTAAATTTCTTTTGCAAGTAGAAGTAGAAAGCGGCGCAGGTAAGCTAGTATGTACACTCAACTAATCAAAAAACGGGACACCTTAGTTAGTGCGAATGAAATAGTAGAGTAAACTAAGCTTGTTAGCGAATGTGATCGGCAATCATTTGTGGCCGTTTTTTTTAATGATTTGGAACAATAAACTACATTTTATTTTTATACCAAATATTTTCGTATGTAAGTGAAAGTTTCATATTGAAACAATACATTATAAGCTTTATTAAGACTATTTTTTAACACATTTTGTATTACACCCGTGTAACATCCTATTAATAATACTTAAGTTTGAATTACATTTTAAGTAGTTGTTTTTTTAATTGCACTTTTTAGTCGAAATGTCAAAGTAAGGCAATTATAATAAATGTTATGAATATTGCTAACACAGTAGAATTGTGTCAAAAAAGATATTTGCTGCATTTTACTTTTATACAAAATATTATTTTAACAAACTTGATTGCATGCTTGCGCCCTTAGCCTTTTTCTGCATTTTTTAGTTAAACATTTATTTTAGATAAGGTTAATACAATCAATTTTCTTTTTGCACACTAATAGAAAATAAGAGTAAGTTAATATGAATAGATTTAAAGGCGTATAATCTTTTTAAAAATAAATAAATAAAACTAGTATGATAAACAAAAAATTCCTATTTCTCCTGTCACTCATATCCTGCTTTACTATAATACGATAAGTAATCAATGTCAATAAAGAACAATGAAGTATTTTACCTTTATATTTATTTTCTATTTTTGGTTTTTAAGTCGCTGTTATTGTAAAATAAACTGACAATAGTCGCTATAAAAAAATAATGTAATTTAAAATTGTTGCATTTGCATTCCATATATCTCATTGCAGTACAATAGAGTAATTAGTCATTCCGAGTTTATCGTATTAACAAAATATAGATTATTTATTTAAAAAAAAATAAAGAAAAGATCTTATAACAGCAATTTTTATATAATTTTGAATTTTGAATTCATATTTTAAAGTAGGTCCAAGAATATATGGATATGACAGGCTCAGCGGTTCGGAGAGTGTACTAACGTCATGAGGAGATTTGATCCTTTGATAGGCGACCTGGAACAGGAAAAAAGCAATTTACAACGGCTCGAGATGACCGTTTTATGTGTCAACAACATTAAAAAATCATCGTCTTAATGCGGTTTTTAGATGAGACTAGGATATACCTCTATTGTAGCGACCGTAGAAGGTTATGGAGGTGGTTCTTGCATAATCTGGGGTGCAATCTCCATGGGAGCTTTCATTTTTGAGGGCCACCCTGGTTAAGGTAGAGTAGGTTTAACGGGTGCTAGGTACATCAAGGAGATTTTAGTAGTTCATGTGGTGTCGACTACATTGGAGATTAATTTCTTTTTATACATGACAATCCAGCATGCAGTCCCGATCTAAACCCAATCGAACATTTATGGTGTTTTTGCGCTAACTATTTCAATCCAACTAACCAAGATGTCCCGTTTTTTTGTTATGTGAGTGTACATAAAGACTAAGCTCTTCAACATGCTGACAGATATGTATATCAATATTGAGTTAAGGAGTAATTCAGACAACGCTGTATTTATTTTACCAGACGTAGGTTTTCTTTGCCCTCTTGGATTTAAAACGTATGAAAGCTATACAGATAATTTTATTACACCAGGATTATTCATATTGGTCAATTTCTAAGTAGATTTAGATGAATCACTATCAGATTGTTTAAACGGTTTTTATGAAAGTCTTCCTGAACGTTTAAAGTTGTTTGTGTAAAAATGAAATAAATTATAGAAACAAAAGGGTGTGTTAGAAACGTTTTTCTTTGTTCTACTTGACACTTTATTATTTTTTTTAATTCAATACTTAAAAAAAGAAGTATGACAACGTTTTGTTTAAAATTTAAGAACTACAATGCTGATTGCTTGTATGTTTTTGCAAGCATAATCAACTACTAATCTTTTTTTTTAACAATCTTAGCTTTTCTTTACGTTGTATTGTTTACTATTATAATAATATTTCCATATTTTTTCAGCATTTTGTTACTATTTATTATATTTATTTTATTTTAGGTACCAAAACACTGCCTAATGGATTTGTTTTCGCTAGCTAAACGGTGAGTGAATAATTATGTAAATAGTATTAAATATCGAGTAATTTTTATTTATCACTTGCGATAACAATCAAAACATGTTTTTGCGATATTGTTTAAAAATGTGTTAACATCATGTTTATTCAATGCAAAATTGTTCAGTTTATTATATACTTATAAGTGCTATTATTGAAACGTTTTGTGTATTTTAGAACTAACTGAAATAAATGATAAATTTTCATACACATTTTGCAACTTCTAATTAAAAAAAGCTTTTTACGTAAGCTGAGATTAATTTTAACAATTAATTTTATCTATTAATTGTTTAAGTAATATAAACACCCGTTTTTAATTTAATGAATTAATTATTATTTTTAGAAACTTTTAATTATTTGATTAGAAAAAATCCTATTATGAACTATAAATTACTATATTCTTTTTGTATGTCTAAACTGATGAATCAGGAGTTATCCTGTAAGGGTGATAGACATTTAATTTAATTATTTAGAGTTCGTCAAAATAATTACAAACATAAATTAATAAACGTGTTGATAATAACCAATTAACAGTTTATTTTCATACAGAATTCATAAACATTTTATTGTTTCTGTTTGCATTTGTAGTTTCAATAAAATTTATTTGAATATTTTTATGGAAAGTTTTAAGCTACATTCGGTTTGTTCGTCATGTCTTAATTAATTAGAAATAATTGTATATGTTGTTTTCGAATTGTTTTTCTGTTTGCTAATTAAAAATCACGTATACAGCAAATGTAAACATATCTATTAAAGGTTCATATACTAATTAAGAAATCTAATAATCGCATACGGTTTCAAAATATTTTTAGCCTTATAAAAACGGATGATAAAAGAAAAGAATTTGGGTCAATATGTATTTCTTTGTTTCTAAATTTATATACTTATAACAGAAGGATTAACTTTTGATATAACTGATTTGATTAATAGCCTCCATAGTGTAATCCGGATTTTTTTCCATTAAATGCCAAAATTGTTTATATGGATTTTTTCTATTTTGCTAAGTAACTTTTTTTCAATTGTTAGAGTGCAGAAACGTATACAAATTGACCTTAGGCAAAACTGAAAAATGTTATCACTGTCTCAACCTGTAACTAGCGACGTTCCATTTTATTTGTTACACACTGGCGACTTTTATCAACTCCTTTACTACAACTTCACACCTGTCAAACTTGTTCTTTGCTGCTAAGAAAGGGAATTGTTCGTCGTAGAAAAAAACACAAAAGTCGAATCGAATTTGACGAATATTGTATTCGACATCTACGTAATTATATCACTTAACAATAATAAAAAATAATGAAAATGCGTTTTCTCAACTCGGAGTCGTTTCACCTTCTGCTCTTAAAAAGAAATAGAAGGACTGCAATTGCTGTGCGCGAAGTCGTACGATGCAACAGTTTTAATTTAAGTGGTAGTGGTGCCAACATGCCCCCGGCCTTGGAAACTGTTGCTTTCAACTGGTAATAGCGGTAGTCAGCATAATTTGGCTACTGCCCGTTGTGTCGCGCCCTTAGATGTTTTCACAGTTGCTACCCTCGAAACTCCATGAGAACCAGGGTGTACTTTTAACACTCGACCCAATCGCCAATCGGTTAGGAGTTGATTGTCTTCTTTTAGTAACACCAAAGCTCTACTGGTAATGAGCCACATGACTGTTTCCAACGGCACCGTTGCTGCAATTGAGACACATACTCCTTACTTTAATGTTTCCAAATATGTTGCTTTGCCAATAAGAAAATCAACGGGTTTAAATCGTTAGGATCATTCGAAAGCGGTGATAGAGGCCGGGAGTTAAGGATTGATTCAACTTGTACTAGTAGCGTATAAAAGTGCTCGAATGTTAAGTGTGTGTGATTGGTTACCCTTTTTAAGTGTTGTTTCATGCGTTTCACGCCCGCTTCTCATAAACCCCCCATGTGAGGTGAATGAGGGGGCAAAAAATGCCAATTAACTTGATCGTTCACATAACTTGTTTTTAATTTGTCACGGTTTTTCGCTATAAATTTACCTAACTCACAAAAAGATATCTGAGGGTTTACCTCGTCGTGAAACGAATCGATGCAGCGCAAGCAAAAATGATTTCCTAGTGAGGCTTGTGACAAGCTCCAAATAAATCGTTTTCGTCGTAAACAAATAAAAAGACTAACTTCCTTTAATAGAAACGCACCTGCATAGTCAACACCCGTGACTTTGAACGGTCGCCTTGGATGGAGACGTTGACTGGGCAAATTTCCCATAATGGTCTGATTAATTTTTGGGTTAAAACGAAAACATATTACACATTGTCTTACGGATTTTCGAGATTCCTACCATCAAGCGGCCAGTAATCATCTCGTATCACTGAAAGTAGTAATTGGGGACCCGCATGTAGTAGCCTTAAATGCTCAGTATTAAATATTAGATGTGTCAAGTGATCTCTTGCTGGCAATATTATATGGTGCTTTTTGGAGAACGCAAATGACGAATTAGCTAGTCTGTCGCCAACTCTTAATATGGTTTCTTTATCTAAAAAAGGGCTAAAGCTTAATAGTTTGCTGTCTTTTTTAACTGAATCACTTCTGGCTAGGCTATTAATTTCCGTTTTAACATGTTTAACTTGCACAGCTATTATTAATTTGTTAAAAGAACTGTTAATCTCGTTCATTGTAAGAGGCCCAACAATCCGTCTTGCTGACGGAAATTTACAATTGTTGCGAAATCGAAACAATAATGCAGTAATGCGTTTGAGCGTTTGTAAATGTCTGGGATTGCAGGTGGATTTATGTCTCTGTTGCTTTAGCAAATCAAGCGTTTTCCGACCCTGAAAGCCAGTGTGGACCGTGCCACCATCGTTTAGACTGTATGAGCTCTTTGGGTTTCATACCGCGTGATAAACCATCTGAAGGATTATCGGTGCTCTGAACGTGAAGCCAAAGGTCCGCTTTGGTTAATTGCTGAATTTGAGCTACTCTATTACCGACGAATGTTTGTAAGGTATTTGGTTGCAATTTTAACCAAGTAAGGACAATAGTGGAGTCCGACCAAAAAATCCTTTTATTAACCTTTATTCGCAAAGATGTTGTCATTTTGTTGGCTAAATTTGAAAGCAAAACTCTAACCACGGTATAGTTATTGACTTCAAAGGGCTAACTTTCGATTTTGCGCATAATAGGTGCACTTGCACACCCTCATCGTTTAAAATTGAACCTACAAAATACAAGCGCCATATGCACGTTCTGAAGCATCTGCGAATCCGTCAATTTCTACATATTTTGCCTTATGAGAAATTGCTTGTCGATGGATACGTAAGATAATTAATCCTGTAAGCTCTGCTCTTAAATCTAGCCAGAATGACCTAAACACGGACGGTAAAGTTTCATCCCACGACACGCATTCAAGCCAAAGTTTTTGTAAAAATATTTTTGCTAAAATTATCCAAGGGCTCAATAGCCGTAAGGAGTCGAATATCTATGCTATTCACAAATCTTATACATTAGTTTATCAGACGAGGGACATTAGTATTTTCACTAGCACCAAATTTTAAAATTGTATTTGTGTTCTCTTCTTGCTCGATATGATTTAGAACTTTAGAAGTCCCTTTTCTATTTTTGCAGCTTTCTCTATTAAATTCGCTCTCGTTAGCAAATCATCAACGTAAAAATCGTGGCAGACGATGTTTGCGAGATGTCGTAGAGCTGCTTCGTTTTCTTCGGCTAGTTTAAATAAGGTGCGTATGGCTAGGAATGACGCTGCCTTTGTGCCATACGTCACTGTTCTTAAGGCATATGTGTCAATTGATTTGTGTGGTTCATCCCTCCATAGAATTTTTTGAATTGACACCTGATCAGGCTTTATTAAAACCTGACGGTACATTTTCTCACTATCGGCCGCCAATACGTAGGAGTGTTGTCGGAATTGTAGCAGGATTGAAATCAACTCTTCTTGTAACACATGCCTTGCTAATTGAATATTATTGAGAGACATTCCGTTTGAAGACGGTGTAGACGCGTCAAAAACGATACTTAACCTTGTCGTTAAACTGTCTTCTTTTAAGACGCCATGATACGGGAGATAATAGGACATATTATTGGCAGAATCAGTTTGCAAAAGCTTAATCGTATGACCCAAACGAATGTATTCGTTTATGAATTCTGCGTACTGCGATTTTAGGCTTTGATTAAACTGCAATTTTCGTTCGAGAGCCAAACAGCGCTTTTTCACCTAAATTTTCAGCTGGCATTTTTAACGGCAAAGCTTCGACAAATCCTCCTTCCGCGGTACGAGTGTAAGTGCTGCTCGCGTGCAATTTCGTCCGGTGACCAGGCCGGTTTACTAGTGCACTCCTCAATTTTCCAGAATCGCGCAATCTAATTGTAAATGTCCAAGTGACCAATATTGCAAAGTACCGTATTGCTTGCTTGTATCGTCTGCAGAGTGCCGGAAATAATCTACCCGCGACGGATTTTTTGTAACTTTGGTTGATTTGGGCCTAATGAAATCTGCCCGGAACAAAGCAGATCCCAAAACATGACCGCTCCTAAGAGCACATCTATCTTTCCCGATTCATTAAAGGTTGGGTCCGCTAATGGTAGCGTGTTTGGAATGTCTAAACTTGAAACGTTTGGTAACTCTTCAGTTATTTGTTTTACAATCAAACAAAAAATGTTTAAGGTAAACAAGTTGCATTGAGATAATATTGTCACAACCGTTTTAGAATATTCAATATTAAAAAAGGCTTTGACATGATTGTGTACTAACAGTTATAGTTTTCGTTTGTTAATTGAATTGATTGTATGACCTCTAGCGCATCTCCATTCAAGGAAAACCGTAAGTAATAAAGCTTATGAATATCACTAATTGCGTTGTTTTCGTGTATAAGCGATGCAAATGTTTCTCGGAATTCAAGCCACTGTTGATAAGGACCGCTAATTTAATAATAGGTAATTTAAAATCGTTGACCATTTTGATATAGTTATTGAAAGAGTGCGGAAGAGAAACGCCACTTTTGCTTTCTGAAGTTTGATATTGACCGTTATCTTTGATTACCTTTTCCACGATCGCAATTTGTGAATGAAATGAATTTTCAAAGCTTGCGCGTTCTTCCGATTGCTCTTCCAAATTATCTTGATCAACAATGGAATCTGTTTCGTCTTGCACTGATTCAAAATCATCGATTAGTTTCACATTTCTACTTAATTTTTCGATTAACTGAGTCACGTGTAATTCTGATATTTCCGGTGAAATATATATATAGAACGTGAACGTGATGAGCCACCAGAAGGTACTTATACCTGCTCTTATAATGTGTGGACTAATGAACAAATTTACCTTACATGACTTGAACACTTTATTAAATTTACAAAGCCTGCCATGCTACCTCCCTCAACATTCGTCACATCGCTTGCAGCCTTTAGATGTGATTTTTTTGGTCCACGTAAATCAACTTATAGGAAAGAATGCAACATGTATATGTAATCAAGAAACATGTTTAAAACAAGTACTTAAGAAATAGCTGGATTATTCAACAAAGCGTATTCTAAAGTAGAATCTTGGGATAAGAAAATATCTGGCTTTAAAACGCTCGGAATATTTCCTATGGACTCATGAAAGATGTTGGCACTACTAAAGATCATAACTCTTTTATACTCTTAAAAGCAATAACTACAGTTACATTGACATCCTCTCAAGAGATTCTGCAAATGTTTTTTTTAAATCGTCGTTCAGAAATATTAAAAAACTCTGTATTCATAAGTTTTCAGTAATACCCCCATGAAGAGAGTTTTCGAAGAAAAGAGAGAAAGAAAAAAAAAAAATAATAAACCAAAAGAAATCCAAAAAAAGGAAACTAAGAATACTAAACTAAAAAAAGGCAACCAAAAATTTGTTCCAAGAGAACGCAACTGAGGAATCATCTGTCGATGAAAGTAATATGTGAGATGATGATTCTGACTACTTAGAGGAGGAAAATGAATGCATCTTGTGTAACGATGTTGGTAAAAATAAAGAGCTATAATGCCCAGGGTGAAAAATAGGCTCATTCTGAGTGTTCGGGTTGCGATGACTTCATAGATTATACTTGCAATTCTTGTTTAGATCCAGAGAGTACATTATGTTGTGTATTTAATTTTTATGAAAACTTTATATTGTTGATTATTGCGTTCTGTTGGTTTCTTTATAACTGTGTTTTATTTAATTTCTTGTTACGTGCACCAAAGTAAGTCTAATTTTGTTTATTCTGACGCGATGGCTCTCGTTATACATATTGAGGTTTTTTGACTCTTATTACCCGATGTGTGGGGTAATGCGAGCGAATCTAACATTTAAAAGGAAAATGATTTTTATTAAATAAAAGTTTTTAAAATTTTTGTTGCCAATTACTGAAAGACGGATAACTAAAAGACTGATTTGTGTCTAAAAAAATAAATTATTACAATATGAACTTTTTTTTACGTGGTTCCAATTTCACCACTTTTCCCTATATCATTTATTACTGTCTGATTAAAAATTATAGAAATGCCACATTCAAATTTGTGAAATTAATTACAGAACAACGAAACGGCACATTAAGAATCTATTATCGGTTTCTTTTTCATTAGATATATAAATAAATTCTATATTAAATTAATTATATATTCATATTTTCATTAATACGTAGGTATCGCTTGTTAATTTTGTGGCAGCATAAAGAACAGTAAATTTATTTACACAACAAAATAGTAAACGGATAATTTCCGGGAAAGGCCAATTTTCAATGAGTTATCGTTTCGAATGAAAAAATATACAAATATGAATAATTTTATTTAGTAATGTTAATTAGTCCACTCTAAATGTAACTGTAAATAAGCTATAACGGCGGTAAACCGTTTGAAAAATTAGTCCAATAGTCAAACATTATACTTAACATTAACATGTCATTATTTCGATGTAAAATTAATTCTTTTAATTTATTACTTCTTCTGATAAACAGCTTAGTGCTCGTACTTTCTACATACACATTAATTATGAGTAGTTTCTTTAATTGCCGGATTACATTTAACACAAGTATTTTAAGATTTTCCGTTGTTTCGTTCTTGGAAGTGGGTACTTGGAAAATTTAGATAGCTTAAAATATGCTAATGTAAGGGCAAAATGAATCATTTTTGTTACAATTTCCTGATTATTAAAATTTATTGAGAGTTCAGTTTATTTTTAAAAATCCCCATAGTCTAGTTCACAAATTCAAAATTGTGTTAATTCTTAAAACATCTCCTAAAAATGTGAATGAGGGATTTGATATGATATGGACGTCTAGAAAAATGTATTAAAATGTTTTATTAGTACATAAAAAATTGCAAAAGTTATAAACAAAGCGATAGTCTAAATCAGAAACAGGTTTCTTAAAGAGGATGAAATCAAAAAGATTCCCAAAACTTTTTCTCCGTTATTTATAATTAATTAATAAAGAGAGTACATCATATTAAATAATTTGTTATAGCCTTACATTCAAAATTTGAATAAACTATGATGATGTATTCTTAACACTTGAAAGGGCACGGTAAGAGTACGTTCTTTTAAATCTTAGATTGTTTTTTAAAAAATTGAAAATTTTAAAATTTTTCCAACGGTGATCGTTTCTAAAGTCTTTGAAGAAGAGATTCAAGAAATGAAAAAATCTCAAGTGATCAGTTTAAATATTATTAGGGTTTTTATGCTGATTTCCACTGGTAAATATGAAAACTACCTTAGTTTACAAAAGCATAAATAATAGAAAAATTGTGAACATTTTTTTACAGCGGTTTATTGTTTATTGAGGTGTTTAAATAGTACCTGAATTTTTTCGTTTCTTAACATTCATGTTTAATGGATTAATTAAATTAAAATTATGAATATGGTGGTAGAGTTCCTGGAGCTAGGACTTTGTTTTCAGAAATTTTCTGCTTTTTAAGAATCTTTTTTTCTGACATCTCTAATAGTTTCCGAGATATATCCCAAAAACAAAACTCTTTTTTTACTAAATTGTCTTTTGTAATTTTTTCGAACGGGATTCTTTCAAAAAGTTTCTACATGCAATTATGCATCTAATGAGATCTTGATGATAATATTCGGAGAAGACGAACTAGAATTCGAAACAATGACACGCTGACTTTCCATTAACCTAAGCATTAGAAAATGTGTTTTCATCTATTCTATTTTTAGGTACATAAACTTTTTTGTCTTTCCAAAAATGATTTTTTTCCAAAACGGACCTGCTTTATACAGTTTCTCTAGGCGTTCTCGTCAAGTAAGTAAAGTAATGCAATGTAAGACGATAATTTATGAAAATTCATTACACATTTTACACTGATGTGAGTGTAGGAATTTAGTAGTAAAATTTAAATGCGTTGAATTTGTTTCGCATCTGATATTCAAAACCATCTAAAAAATACGTTTCGTCGCGAGTTGAAATTATCTATTTGGATTTAGATTAACATCTTATTAAGTTGTACTTATCTTATAAGATAAATTTTTCTTTGAGTGATAAGACATTCCGACGGTTATCGTTGTTTTTCTCAGAAATTATATGGAACTCTATACGTAAACGACCTTTGTTTTCACAAACATTTATTTTTTTATAACATCTGCCAAAACACGGTTTGTTTACAATGGAAATTTTGTTAATCGAGATTTCGTAAAAAGCCAGACATTAAATTATATTTTTAAGTAAATATAATAAAAATGGATGTTTCAGGGTTATCTTAGTAGTATAATTATTATTGCGCATTTATGACATGTCTTTTAAAGGAAAATATTTCGAAACTATTTTATTGGCATTTCTTAAAACACCGAAAAATAAACAAATCAACAATCGTACCGTAAGTCCGACCAATTTTGCTATCAGCACAATGAAGCAATAAAAAGCTTGCCCAGGTTTTACCCCAAAAATAATTTACAACCATCCAACTAAAACCGATTTTTTCTTCTACTTATTGTTAAAGGAAGTGTCAAAATTCCACAAATAATCATTTCAAAAAAATTCTTGGAATTATTTTAGAAAGTGATCGATTTTACCCTGGTAGTTTAAACCCGTCACAATTTCGATTACTGTGTTTAACATTGATGAACTTTGTCCAGCGTGGGGATTAACGATATTGAGGTATATAAAATTATACATTTAAAACTCATTAAATATACAATTATCAATCATGTATTAAGCAAATGCTGAATGAATGGCGAACGCGCAAAATCTAATTCCATTTAAACGACTGTACATTTTTGTTGAATTACAAAGGACTAAACCATTTTCTGTTTTAACTTCTTTTATTTGTACCTATTTTAAGCACTTTACCTGAACTGTGGGTATTGAAGGTGCATACTAATGTAAGTATCTGTTAAATCAAGGTGACATTGTGTCATTCTTTAAATTCTAGTTATTTTAAAGGAAAATAGATAATTTTTTGTAATAGTTGAGACGTATACAAGGATAATATTCGTTTTTTTTTATATATACAAAACTTATCCTTCTTCTTTGAAAATATTAAAAAATGTTCTTAAATAATTTTGTTATGTTAATTTAGTTCATAAAGTATTTGTTTGATTCATTTTTCACATCCGGTACAAAAGTTACCAGATTACTTTTTTCTTTTACTTCTAGGAACAATAACTTTTTTCAATTCAAACTCAACATGCATGCAAAATAATTTTTAAAAAAATAATTGCATACTTATTAGAATTAGAGAATATTTTTTTTATAAATGTAAAAGAAGTAAAGTAAGCTATTGTAGAAATATGTAATTCTATATCACTTTTATTATCAAAACGTGGAATCAAGGAATAAAACATTTTAAAAAAAAAATCTAAATGTTGGTGACCTACTAGTACAGCCGCGGTCAATGAAAATGGACGTATTCAGGAAGAAATATAAGCACATGGTCACCATCTAAGACAAGAAACCACTTTAACAGTTATAATCTCTCAGGTAAAAAACTTAAAATTCAGTGATATTGTATGAATTTATGTGCAATTTCGTTAACAATTAGATATATAAATAATTACAAAAAATTATCTACATAATAACAGTAAACTAATGTTTATTAAATTGGATATTAAATAACTACAAAGAAACAAATAAAATTATTTATACAACAAAAAATGCAACGGGAAAATTATTTAACAAGTATTAATGAATAAAAGAAATATTTTTATTATGTTTCACGTTTTATTTAGGAGTACTGAATTTTAATAAATTTAGAATTATAAAAAGTGCCAAAAAACAATTTTATATAGTCATGTAGTCAAATGACTTTAAAGGTAATTGAACTGCTTAGTTACGAAGTATTTGCTAAATTTAAGTATGAATGAATAAAATTAAGAATGAAACGATACACGTAATACATAATACACATAATATATAATATAATAATATAAAATACAAAACCACCTTAATACTTGTGCAGTGGCGGCTTTTCCATTAGGTCATTTGGTCAATGACCCTCCAGAAAATTACTAAAACTTGTTTTATTTTTAATTATAATAGGTAAGAATGCGTTTTTAAAGTTTTATTATTGAAATGACCTTCTTGTAGCATTGACCACCAGTCGCCACTGACTTTGTGTAATACCCATTATTATTAATACATTCTTCTAGACGTCTCCTCATACTATTTACAAGGTTTCCGCAAATTGGAGAATTCCAGAACTATTCCCATGATGTTGTGACATGTTGAGATAGTTCTTGCAAAAAAAGATTTTCAATCAGGTTAAGGTTATAGTGATTTCGCTGGCCATGGTAACAATGACATTTCGGTATATTGCAGTTATCTTGCACTAAAACTATGTTGTCCATTTCTTCTTCAGGATAACTTGTCCTTACTGTAGGTAATAATACATCTTCTAATAGTCGGATGTTTTCACTCGAATTAAATCTAAGTCGGAAAATCCTTATCATTTCTCTTGGGCCATCTTTAGACATCCAACCCCAAAATCCTGCGTTGGTTCGTCCGCTGCTTTTATTTGGAAGAACGTTTTCAACATTATATCGACGAAAATGTTAATTCGTCAGCAAATATGACATTTGATCAGTTTCTATCTATATTTTCTTGACAAAATACTAATCGTGTAATGGCATGGTCAGGAGTTAAAACGGTTTTTCGGGCGGGTTCTCGATTATATATGCTAACCTCATGCAGCCGACGTCGGATAGTTCGCACACTACAACCCAGTCCTAAATTTTCACGTATCTGAATTGCTGAAGTAAACCTTATTTTATTGGTTGTATGCATAATGACGTATTCTTCAACTTCGGTAGTTATACCAACTCTTCCAGGACGAACAATTCTGCCATTTCACACCTCAAAGTTATTTTTTGCTTAATTTAAAAAAACTTTGACCAACAAGTGTAATTGCAGGAATTTATAGTAATATAAAATATAAACACTTATAGAAAGACCAACATCATGAGAAATTCTTGTTATGGACCAACTAGCTAGAGCTGCTATACGGTTACGAATTACTAAAGAAGAATCCCTCTGATTTGGTCTTCTGAGCATTTTTGATTTAATTACAAAATTAAATATCGGAAACAATTTAAAAACAATACTTTCGAGTAGTAAATCACTACTAAATTATAATTTACCCCGTAAGTAAAAAATACGTTTTTAAATTGAAGATTTTCCCACTAAACCCTCTTCATTGAAAAATTACATATATTGTCTTAATCGATACTATTGTCTTGTTCTTGTATTGTCTTTTAAATCAGAAAATTAGAAAATCCTTTAATTACTCCGTGTGCAGGAAATATGATTAAAAGAAAGATACATAGATACATGTTCTTTTGACAAACGGACTAATTAAAATTGTTAAATAAAATTGTTGTTTGCTATTCCCCAAACCTGCGCCAGGTCTGATTATTCGATGGTTACCAATACCTAAATTTATAAAAAGTTAAATCGATATTGCTGAGTTGACTGTTTTCTACCAATGTCACAGAATACCAAATTTCACACCCTATATATATAAGAGGTAACAAAGGTTATCTAATTTTTTTGTACGGCATTTTCGATTATCCGAAATTACAATTTTTGGCGACGAGATAAATTGGTTGCGAGGTAAATACGGAATTATCCATTTTTTCTATTCTGTGCAGCAAAAATGCGGCACAACCTCAAAATAATTTAACCACGTTTTTGCTTTTTGTTGACCAACTGTTTTAAAAGTGAGCCTGGCTGAATCTGGAGCAATTAGTGGTAAAGTAACGGTGGTCAGTTGTCAGATAAACAGTTTTAAAGCCGAAGACGAATGGGAAATTTTTTCAGAAACAAACGACCGAAAGCTAACTGTTCTATTAACCCTAATGGATGAAAGTGTATATAGAACTCTGAAAAACTTGCGTGATCCAGTACTGCCTAAAACAAAATCTTACGAAGAATTAGTGTCGTTATTGGAAGGATATTACTAACAAGGGGTTAGTAGTTTTAGAAAAAGATTTATTTTTAATAATTTAAGACAAGGAGATGAGTCAATAAGTCAGTGGTTTGCAAAGGTTAAGCAAGCAGCAGCACCATGCAAATTTGGTGGATCGTAGCTGAAACAAGGGATTTAAAATATTTATACGAATTGGCAGTGTCTAAGGAAACTAGTTTAAAAGAATCACGAAGCTTAGTGAAAGTAAACAAGTTGCAAAAAGTATGGGGAAGACAAGAAAGCGATTCAAAACTGCTAGTGCCGGAAAAGACCCAGGAGGAATACAACGATTTGGAAAAAGGAACTTGGCAGTGAATAAAAGTCAAAGTCCAGAAGTTACCAAAGGAGTAGCTATTTTTTTCATGTGGAAAATGGAATGATAATTTTGCTTTTTGTAAGTATAAAACTTTTGTTTGTAATAAATGTCAAAGGAAGGGACACAATAGTGGAGTTTGTAAACAAAGTACGAAAGAAAATTATTATGTAGAAGAGACAGATGAAGTGGTAGAAATGTTTAATTTAACATGTTCTAGGGTAGACCCAATTTGTCAGTTGTATAGTAGATGGCTTACCATTCGAGATGGAATTGAATATCGAGGCAGGTCTAAGTTGTATGTCTTTTGAAACTTACACAAAAATTTTGCAAAAAGTTGTGAATTGTTAGTAGTAAAAAACTCAGTTAAAGTATTGATGGGTAGAGGGCACGATTATCAATAGATGATAAAGTTAAATCAAAATTGAATGAATTTGACGAATTCTGTAATAAGGAACTAGGTTGTTATAACGGGTTGAAAATTTTATTAAATGTAAATCTTAACGTAAGACCAATATTTCGGAAACCGTACAAAGACGAAACTAAACAGGAAATAGAAAGATTAGTAAAATAGGGTGTAATCCAAAAAGTTGATAATTCGGCATGAAGAACGCCTTTAGTAATTGCTTTAAAACCGAATAGAAAAGACATCAGGTTATGCGCTAATTATAAAATAACGGTTAATAAATATTTAGAGGATGTAAGTCATCCATTACCTAGAATCGATAGTATTTTCACAATTTTGCAAGGCAGCGATATTTCACAAAATTAGACTTTAAGAATGCTTACAATCAGTTGCAATTGTAAAAGTGCAAAGTGACTTGCTTGCTTAGAGTACCGAGCAAGGAATTTTCAAAGTTAATCGATTTCCGTTCGGTACAAAGCCATGTTCAATTATTCAATTATTGAAAAGATTTTAATGGGTTATTTCAAAAGTAATAAATTATTTGGATGATATTGTAATTACATGAATAGACGATGAAGAACATTTAAATAATTTAAAACAAGTATTTCTTAGGTTAACTAAATTTAGTTTTAAATTAAACAAAGACAAATGTAATTTTTTTAAAGATAACATAAATTATCTCGGACATATTATTTCAGCTCAAGGATTAGAAAAAGATTTAGGTAAAGTGTCAAGAATCTTAAAATGTCCACAACAAAAAAATGTATCAGAGATAAAAGCATTCTGTGGAATAGTCAGTTATTATTCGAAATTTCTCCCAAATATTTCAGCAAAGTTAAAGCTATTATACAAATTATGCAAAAAAACATTTCAGTGGTCACAAGATTGCGGTGATGTCTTTGAATTGGTCAAACAAGAGTTGTTATCAAAAGATGTTTTGGTTCACTATAATCCCGAAAAACTGTTAAGGTTAGCATGCGATGCTTCGTTTTCCGGCATAAGTACTTGTTTTTCGCGCGTGGAGGTAGATAGTTCAGAAAGACCCATATGCTACATTTCTCGTATTCTATACAAAGCTGTACGGAATTATCCAGTAACCCAAAATGAAGCGTTGAGTGTATTTTGGACAGTTCAAAAGTTTCATCATTATTTAGCTGGGAGACATTTTGAAATAGTTTCGGATCATAAAGCATTACAAACAATTTTTGGGAAAAATTAGACAGATAGCTGCTGGGAGAATCCAGCGATGGTCTTTTATTATTAGCTAATTTTAATTACACTTTTAAATATATTAAAAGTTATCAAAACGTAAGAGCAGATGCATTATCGAGATTACCTATAAATGCTATTTTTGAAGGTTAAGAGTATGACTACTTGAATTTTGTCGAGAAAGCGAATGTCATAGATGTTAACAAAGTTAGATCGGAAACAAGAAAAGATGTTGTTTTAGGAAAGGTTTATGATTTAATTAGATATGGGTTTGAACGTGCTGGTAGGGACGAAACTCTAAAATCATATTTCATAAGACGGATCGAGTTACATTATTACGCAGGAAAACTGACACTTGCCTGAAATAAAGTAACATAAACGAAGTTATTGCCGGTGCTCAGTGGAGACGGGGTGGGTGTGGGTTATATTCAAAATTCCGTGACCGTTTGAAAAACTTAAACGAAAACCAAATCAAAAGTCAAAATCAAAGAACGCTAGGAAAAAGTAAAACTCAGTGGACTAGAGGCCCTTGCCATCTACGAGTCCGCTTCAAATGGATACACTCAAATTACACGAAAATCTGTAAGAATCGAAAATTCTCCTAAGCGAAGGCAGACTGAATAAAAACTTTGTTACATTTAACAATTTAACATTTATTACATAATCGAAATGAAATTAGACAAGCAATAAAACAGGAAATTACATGAAAACTTTAAATCAACTAAACTAGCTTTTAAACTACCTTTTTAAAGGAAAAAAATAATGTACGGTCGTGCACGCATAATAAAAATAATAAAATACATAATAACAAAATCAAATGAATCACGTAATTGTATAAAACAAACTTCAACACTCTTCAAATTATGGTACGTAAATATAAGATTTTTTTTGCTTTTACTTAATGTCGATATAACAATTTAGACGTTGGTTACATTCCGTCTTTTACTTTTGTTGTTTAATAATAATAATTAAAATTAGCACAAACAAATGATATAAAATGTTTGTATAATCGAAAGATACGATAGCTAGCAGTAAATTCTGATTAACTTCACAGCTTTTCAATCACTGAACTCGCGAATAAATAACTTAATTGGTAATCAATAAATATCTACCTTGATAGTTCGTTCGTAGGCGAACTCCTGGTTAGCTTTAGGCCAGTTGACGTCGTCCGAAACTTCGATAGAGTACCACAACCATATGAACAATTTATTACCAACCCCTACCAGCTGCAGTGGGGTAGTAATAATGGATGCAGAAGAATTCCAATTGGAATTAATAGTCAAAAGAATATTGCCCTAGTTCAGGAGAGGGGAAGTAGGTTATAAATAATAATGCAGCCGAATTTGGAGATAGCTTATATAATAATAAAATTAATATCCACTTTGATACTCAAGAGATTTAGAAAATACCCAGAGGTACAGGCGCCAGGTAGTTTATTTTGAATTAAACTTGTAATTCTGGCTAAATTACCAAAACCAATCAAAGAAGTACATATACAGTAAATATACTTAACTACTTAAGGATACAATAGATATAAGAATAATATATACATATCGTAAGCAAATTAGACATAAGTTAATATGGACTCTAAATACATACGAGTCGAGAACACAAATTAAAGAATTTTTGTAATTTCTACCGTTAGGGAGTAATTTCCCTCGGTGCAATCATCGTCAAAACAAATTTTCATTAATTACTCGTAGAGTAATCCAAACAAATTAAGTAAAATTAAGTACGATTAGATGCAATTAAATCATATGTAGTAATATTTAAGTGAAATTTAAATAAATTGAAGTAAACGTCTACTCAATCAAAAGGCTTAAGCAAACTTGGTCTAGTCACAATCACACGACCAATTATGAATCGTTAAAGCAAATAACACTACATAAAATGTAAAAATATAGAATACTACCTTACTGTCACAGGTAACAATGTTTTACATACACCGAACGATCGACCAGTCCAGAGCTCTGCCCAAGTGTTCGTCCTTAGTGGTCGGAAAAGAAAGTAGCTAAAACACACAAAAGTAAGACAGTACCTACCACACTTCACATTTAATGTAGGTTAGCACATAAGCAAAATTACAACAATAGATTAGTTTACTTCTAGAAGCTGATAATTGACATTACGTTTACTTAACTTAAGAAAAGAAAATTAGCATTGTAAATTTCCATAAGCTGCATCCAATAAAATCCGGTAGAAACGATCATTCGCCGTAATTATTCCAAATCGAACAGTAAGGATTAGATAAATTATCTCAATCAGACATCGTAATTATAACACATAACGGCACTCGTCGGCCCTTTAGCATCGACGCAAGAGAGATGTGCGAGGTTGACTTTCACCCGCCATCTCCTCTGTAAATATTTGTCTAAGTTAGCAACAATAAAATGTGGATTAGAAAACTTACCAAGCTAAGAGTTGACCATTTAAAACTAAATTTTTATAGCAGCGCAAAACTACGTGTGCGTAGTAACAAGACAAGTTGACAAGAAGGCGCCAAATGTAAGTAACGCGCGTGTCAAACTTTGGACTTAGTTCAAACCCGCATCTCATTGTAGAGGCACATTTTATATTTACGTTGCAAAACGTTACTGAATAACTTCTTAACTGGTGCGTTCATTTGAGAACGTTACTAAATAAAAGAAAACGTAACAAATTTACCGTCGGAGGATTTTTAATGAGCCGCTACCAAGGCGAAAACTGGATTGTGAAACACAAACTTACGCACAAACCCACAATACACTAATACGAAACCAAACAGGTATCCAAAGAAATTCAATAAGCCGTAATTGTTTTACGAAATTAAATTTTTCCACTTGAACGAACTATACATTGTTCCATTGTTAATAACGTCCGCGGTAATTCTTCATTAAGGGGGTGAATTTGCCACCCAACTAACTACATTCAGATCTTTTTAAGCTATTTCGACGACTGTCAACCAACTAATGCCCTTGACCAAAAATCACTACCCTATATTAACTTAAGCGGCTACCACCTCCCCCAATGGTTGTGTTCGAAAATACCGTGAAAGAAAATCATACCACCAAAAGTGCAAAGAAGATGCAAACAGATATAATTACGTCACGAATGTAGTTTTGGTAAACGGCCTTTGATTCTGTGTGAACTGTCAAATTGACAAAATATTTTATTTCATTACTGTCATAAAGATTACTTGTTGGGATCTGAATCATAACAACATAAATTAAAAGAATGACTTCGTTTCAACGTAATTTAATAGAACTAACACATAGAAAATAAGTACGGTTGTACTGAGAATGTACTTAAAACAAATAATTTTTGAAGAAACTTAAAATAAACAAGCTGCTAAAATATATTTAATTACAATTATATCTCAGAAGGGAAACATAAATTACAACTAGAATTTTTACAGAATAAAGAAAATGTCAAATCAACACAAACGCAGAATACGGTTGTAATAATAATTTCTAAATAAATGAACACAACAAAATTGACAATTATGAATCTAGAAATGTTAAATAACTTCCTTAAATCAATTTGAAATCAATAAAACAATTCCAAAATACACGAAATAAATAACATCAATTTAAATACCGGGTCTTTCACGAAAGAAATCGCACAATCTCAAACGACGGTTACAACATATAAGTAAAGATGTGATAATGTGGAGATACAGAGTCGTCATTTCGTTTAAATTAATAGAACTTTTATTACGCGAGCTTCATTCAAATCATGAAGGGATAATAAGGACGAAGGCAGTGGCCAGATCATATTTTTGGTGGCCGTCCTTGAATGCAAATGTAGAAAAACTCGTTCAAAATTGAAAAGTCTGTATTAAACACAGACCAGAACCTCCAAAAGCTATGTCTAACACTTAGATAAAGGGTAATAGAGCGTTCAAACGAATTAATTGCGTCTTTTTAGAGCCTTTTTTTTGTAAAACAGTGTTAGTAATTATAGAAGCTTATTCTAAATGGCCAGAGACATATATCATGAATAAAGTTACAGCTGAGGAAAACAGTCGAAAAATTCAGAGATTGTTTTGTTTGATTTGGTTTACCAGAATTAGTTTTCACAAATGTTCTGTAATTGTATAAAGTTTATGACGTCCCCTGTATGCCATCCATCTAGCAACAGGCAAGCGGTAAACTTGGTAAAAACTTTTAAACAGACATTATTAAAATGTTACGTTCAATATGTTGATGAATCGTTTTCTGTTCAGTTATAGGAATACACAAAACGCCGCTACTGGGTGTTACGTCCACATGTCTTGTATTTAAATATAAGACAAAAACTCGATTAGATTTATTGAACCGAAATGTAAAAGATTATTAAAATTATTTTTCAATAGTGGATAGTAATACCTAACTTAACCCGTATCTGTACTCACATATGAATTTAATACAAATTTGAGGCGTTATTATAAAATTTGCACAAGGGCGCCAAAAGTGCTAGGCGCGGGCCTGATTTTGAGTATTATGTGTAACGTCAAATTGTAAAATACGAAAAACGCGATTTCTATAAAAGACCATCTACACGCGAAGGTTCGAATTTAACCTAAGTTAGTCGAAACATTTAGCATGAGTTCAACAATGGACTAAGGACACAGAATAGCAACCAAAGGCATACAAATTCAAAATGGAAATACTGCTAGTCGGAACAAAGTTGAAGACGAAACAGCCAGAATAAATTCCACTTTTTGTAATGTCAAAGTCATACTAATTGTAAGTTACATTCCTAGTAATGATTACGATTATTATTAATGAATAATTAGATTACATTTAAATTTGATGCATCTTGATATTTTGGCACGAGGAGAATAATTCATTTGATTAAATATAAAAGCGGCCACATTAACATATGCTTTACATAAAAAGAATACTTCGTTAAATCATGCAAATTTTTTTTAGTTTACACATTTGAACATTTACTGTTAAAAGAAACGAATGAAATAAATTCACGTAGTTCTCGTGAGTAGTACACGTACAGTTTGTAAATAGCGGAACAAGAACTAATTAAGGAATACGTCAAAAATGGTAAACTAAAATACAGTTGTTATGCATCAGAGTAAATTCCCAATTTTGGCGTAGACAGAGTTTAAACAGGATATTCAAAATTGTCGATTATTGAGTAGTTAGGTACGTAGGAAATTAAACATTCAAATAAAACTTCCTGCGTGCATCAGAAACTTCTAAGAACTATTACGCGTGTTTTAATAAGATGATAACGCTAGGTTTTTTTTTACTTTTACATACAAGATTCGTGTATGATGTCTTTCCTGTTTGTAAGGTTTGTTAAAAGACATCGTGAAAAACTTGTTAATATCGTTGCATGCATGCATTGTACTTACATGATAGTAACATTATAAAACGCAAAACTCATATGGTTGCGTTGACTTCACGGTAGATAAATGTTAAGTATCATACGTATGTAGGTAAAATATGTGCGATGGTAAAGAACTCAAAATAATGACATGGCGAATCAGTGCAAAGCTGATGAAATGACATGATTGTTCAGCTCCGTTATGAGGAACAGAATTACGGTGCCGTTAAGAGCAAAGTCATTGATTCACCTTCGCGACTTACAAAAATTATTATTCTAATTAATCTTCTAGAATATAAACAAATGTTTTCAATTAACAAATCCATTAATAATTCGCTAAATCCTGCCACGAAAGTGGATTAATTTACATTTCCTCTAAGTGCAACAATATTTAATTAGAGCAAATAATACGAAATTATCGTGTGTAAACAATTTTTTACTTAGGCGTTTGTGCGTGTTAGTAGATCAAATATAAATTTATATAATTCTTAAATTATAGACATTTTGACAGTATACAAATTTTGTAAAATAATATTTATCAATGAACAAAAGCACGTACGTTTGAAATTCACTTAATCAGATCAAAATATTTTGTAACCATAAACAGGATGCAATTATCAAAACTGCTCGATAATAGAAACTTTATGAATGGTTGTATTTATTAACTAATAGCACATTGTTCCAGAAATTGCATGCAATCTATATTTTTATTATTAAAAAAGGGCGGTAAAATTTAATTATCGCCTACCCCTACACTTCGCTAACAGCACATTTAAATTTATTTGAAATTTTTTCAAATGATTTCACCGATGATGGATTTTGAAGACTTGTCAGGGAATAATTATTTTTAACGATGATAATTAAACTAACAAACGTTGTTTTTTGTTTTCGTTTTTTTTTTTCGAATTGCAGATCGATTGAAATAATAAAGTAATAAAATATTTCCAAATAAAAACGATGCATTTAATGTATCTTTAATTTTATTTCTACATAATCATAATGTTATGCACAAAAACGATAACTATAAAGAATATCCTTGTTTATTATTTATGCGTATGTCTGATTAATCAATTATACAAAAAAAAATTGTTGAACCATCAGCTTTGAGCTTTTAAGGTTTCTTTGTCTATTAAAATGATACATGTTTTCAGTATACTGTGGTAAACGCTGTATTAAGAGTGCGTTTCGAAATCAGCTGACTGATAGTACTGAAATTGGGCGTTTGAAAGTAACGATTTTGCTGACGAATTTCGATTTGTCAGTAGATTACAGTAGTAGTTAGATCTTTTTTAGTAACTTTACCAAACACATACATATACGTATATTATATAACGAAACATCAGCTGCGAATTGTCAATTATGTAGAGAATACCGTAGGTCGTTATTCAGATTTAGAATGAAAAAGCCACTTTCGGTACCGTCATCTGAGGTGAAGAAGTTGGACAAAATTCTGAAAAAATAATGAACATTGCCTTAGCTATGTATTCAATACGTAGTGACATTTTATGGTTAGTTTTACCATAAAAAATGTTTCTAACCTTCCTTTTTGCTCAATTTTAGTTGTGTTGAAATCTTTGCATGGTCAAACTATCCCGTAATTTTGGGTTTGTTCGACCAAACTCTTCAGGGCTTCTTTGACCATATATTTTTTAAAATTTGCTTGTTTTTTTTTCACGCAAAAACATGCTAACGTTTTATCAAATAGAAGAAACTATCAACAAGGCCACTTGGACTGCCAAAGCAATAAATAATGCTATTAAAGCCGTTAATTCTGGTAGATTGGGAGTAAATAGAGCTAGTCATGAATTTGGAATACCCAAATCGACATTAAAAACTCGAATGAAGAATAGAAACTTTAAAACATTCAGTTCTTTAGGCCGTTCCTCATGTTTGGGAGAGGCAGTAGAAAGCAAATTGGTGCACCATATTAAAAGATTTCAGAAATGTGGGTTTTCGTTGGATCGAAATTCTGTACACAGTATGGGATTGAACTCGCAGGGAGACTTAATATTAAGCAGACTCCTGACGAGCAAAAAGAAAAAGCTGGATATGACTGGTTAAATTTATTTCTTGCAAGTCATTCAGATTTGTCTGGCAGAAGGTGTTTCATCAAAACGTACTTTAGGGTTGACGAAGGAAGTGGTTTTCAACTGCTAGAAAATACCTTGTCTAAATTTCAGTTGTTGACCCCCATTTTGTATTTTCAAAGGAAATAATTTAAAAGAATGTTACAAAGATGGAATGCCTCCCGATTCAAATGTGGCAATAAACGAGAAATCTGCATACATTAATGCTCAAATTTTTCACACTTCTTACTTACTTACTTCTTACCTAGAAAGTCAACTGGATATGCGTTACTGATTTTAGATGATCTCACTCTAAATCTGTAGACGTCTTAGAGTTCTGCGAAGAAAACGAAATAATTTTACTGTACTTGCCGAGTAACACGACTCACTACTTACAACCGCTTGATAAGTCGTTTTTTAAATCTTTAAAATCTAATTATTATTCTGAATGTAATAGATTCATGAAAATAAATCCAAGTAGAAGAATTACCAGGTTCCAACTTGGAAAATTACTTGGTGATTCGTGGAATAAATCAGCTACTGTTCAAAATGCCGTGTATGGTTTTCGGGCTACAGGAATAATGCCGTTTAATTTCGTTATTATTTCCGATCATCTTTCCTTGCAGGAATTTTAGTTGTAGAAGACATCGTAACTGTAGCAATACCAAACAATCAGAGAGAGGAAATTACACTCGACAAGGGTCATCTAACAACTAGTTTAAAAAAATTATACGAACCAGTTCCTAAGTGTTCAGAAGAAATTCCTGTGGTATTGTCAAGTCGTAGTAAGACACCTGGAAAGCTACATACAGAAATAGCACCTGGTCCAGTAATTACAGCTGCAATAAATTGAACAAAGAAGAGAAGTGGGCAAATTGCGTCTATTTTAACGAGTGTTGAAAATTTAAATACCGAAAAAACTAAAAAGTTAAAAACACAAGTTAGTACAAAAAAATATAAAGGAGAAATGAGCAAGAAACAACATACTTCAAAAAAGAAGGAAAATATTTCTAAGTCGTCCTCTCAAAGTGAAGTGTTATTTGCACTATGCGAAAATGACAATAGCCTTTTTAATGAATGGAATGAAAATGACTGTATTTGGCGAAAACTATTCTAAAACTCTGAGTAAAGAGGATTAGTGTCAATGTGTTCGATGTCAATAAGAGATAACGTAAAACACTTAAAGAACATTTTAATCTAGACTGTTTCGAAAAAAGTGGTCGATCTATCCCGGGCTAACCCTATATAATCGCCAATATTTCTTTTTAAAGTCGTGTTCAACTCTACCCGGAAAATGGGGTGAAATTAGACAGGGCTTCAAAACCAAGTAAAACCAATTTTTAATGAGCGGTGTAGTTGGAGTCTTTTAAAAAAACCATTGCAACGTTGCTAGGAAAAAGAAAAACTTTTGTAAGTAAAAAAACAGTTTTATCTTCTTTTAACACTATCGATTCGGCTTCTACGTCTGGATGGACAAATTTTTTTTTTATTTATTTTAGTTTTTTTTCAAAATTTCCGGTACTAGTAGGAATTTTTTTAACGCTTTCTGAGGATCATAAAAAACTATACCGCATGCTGCAAATTCTGATTTGATATTATACGCAGATCGTACGTCAATTCTTTCAAAAGTCTGGGATAGCAAGTTTGGAAAATAAGCGATTTTCTGAAAGACTCTCCGATTTTTCATTTTCCACTGTCTTAAGACAAATCGCCACGCTTCCTTTATTGGTCTAGAGTAAGCCACATCGAGTGGCTGGCAGAGGTGGGTCGAGTTGATAACTGTCGTGGATATGTGACTGGACAAATTGTCAGCAATGATAACTTTTTTGTCTTGGAGCTTTAATAAGTATGAAAGAGCAATTTTTTAGAACCAGTCTTTGAAAGAAAATTCATAGAATCAACCACTTTTACTCCGGTTATACGACGTGTCAGGGGGATGTCGTTTTCCTGGGTCGTCGGAAAAATTAGTTTCGTCGGATTTGATGATATTTTCCGTAAGAAAATTTTTAATAGATTTTTGTATTTCCGTAAAATGTGTCGTCGTAACAAATTCTAGGATAGCCACACAGATAATTTTTTGTGCCTGTTTTTTACCCATTAATTTCCAGGAAAATTATAATGGAAAATTGTGATGGTTTTCATCAGCCGATCCAGGTATAATTTCACTAGAGTTCTTACGTCTTTTATGGTTAATGCAAAATTCCACTTGTTACGGTAATTTTCATTACGTACGCCTTTGTTGTTACGGTTGAAATCTTCATTAGGTGCGCCTATGGGTTTTCGACGTAAAATTAGATTCAGGTATTGACGCCATCTATCGGGTTCGTTGGTCACTTTGATTTGACAGACCGGCATTGTCACTTTAACATCGTACTTGTTAGTTTCTATGTCTGCGTGAATCGAATATCGTTTTCAAGAATCATCCACGTGTTGGGACACGATGGAAATTAGTAGTTTCTCTTAAATAATTGATTGTACACACGCAGAGTAAGTGTTTGTATTCTTTCTTTACTTAAACGTAATTTTTATGTCTTTTTGGTTAGCACCATGTGCCACCTTCATGATTAGGGATATTCGTATCGTTACATAAAATCCTCAAGGGGAAAACTATAATCGGAAGCGGAAGATCTTAATTATTGGATACGATTGAATTCTATTCGGAGGCAATATCCTAACCTTAATAACTATCACATTGTTCGGAAGATCATAATTATTGGATACGATTGAATTCTATTCGGAGGCAATTACTTAATACCACCAGAGGCGTAACATTAATATAACAGCAGACGATAAGTGTCGGTTCGATTACTGTCCTTTAAATGTGTCTTTATTTGTAGTTTGTGAGTCGCCAGGTAGACACGATTATTTTTTAGGAAGTTAAATTGCAGGAAGCCAGTAGGAAAAACGTTTTTCTGAAGAGCGCCCTGGAATGTTGGTAAGTCACTTTTCTTGTTTTCATTTATTCGTGTCGCTACGGTATATTCACGACTTACTATAATTATTAACTGTACGTGCAAATTTACGTGTTGCTTATGATTGTTACTAAGTTAAGTTAAATAAATTACTTATCGCTCGCTGCTTATATCCATCGTAAATTATTATTATTCATGTTAGTTATTGATAAATCTTATATATGTTTTGGTGGCTGCACTTTTGGTTGACGTGTAGTGTAAGTTGCCGATCCTACTGCTATTCTCGTTTTTATATTCTATACAGTACCGATGTACATTTGACTATTTAGTTGTTAATAGATTTATCTTTATAGAGGAATTAAAGTACCATTGTTATTTACGATCGAGTTTCTTTTCCTTTTATTCGTTTCTTTCAGCAGTTACGAACTTAACATCATAGTTACAAGTTTATTACCATTTCTGTGGTGAGCAAGCAGAAACTGACTTTGGATAGGCTCTGGCGCCCTTAATTAGCTTTTATTTACCTCTAAGAACCCTACCCTCTCTCCGACTGTTGAGAGTTGGCCGTGCAGGTTCGTAACCAGCTAAAACTTGTAACACACTTAGCAGCAGTTATTATTTCTTCTGCTAGATATGTCTCTTCAGCGGAAATTAGTATGGTTTGACCTCCATATTTCTTTTTATTTTGTATTCCTTTAACGTGATTGTATAAAGTCAATTTCGGAGCTGAATATTTTTTCTCAGCTTCCCTAACATTAATCTGCTTTGATATAATATCTTTCAACTGCCTTCTAGTTAGAGTTGGGTTTCCTACCTAATTTTCGTTTATAATTTTCCGACTCTACCCTGGAACAAGCAACTGTTACGCCACTGGACTCAACAACTGTATCAGATTATGTAAAAATTTTATAGGTTAGTTACTTACACTATAGTCTACATTGTCAGCAAGAATTGACATAGGACTGACATGATAATGTGTACAATAGTTATAAAAACCAAGTTGCAAAAATGGCGCTTTTCAAATCTTTTGTTTATATAATTAAAAAATCAATTTAACGTTAGAGAACCGCGCTAAATGTAACATACTTGCTTACTACATTCACACTGATAAAACACTCGCTGCGGCATTGGCTGAAGGTCACACATCAGTGGCTTCACGAATTTTTTTGTTCAGAAACTACCTCCGATCCAACTTCACCCCGGGTGTCTAACTTCATCTCAAATGACGGTAGTAAAGTAAATATTTTATTACGGTAAGAATATGTATTTACAGTTTAAGACGAGGTACCTTCAATTTGTGATTAGAGTTGATTAGACCTAAATTAAATTTTAAAAAAAATGGTAAAAATAGTACTCAACCAGGAAGAAACACAATAGACCAGCGGCGGGCAAATACTTTTAAGCGCGGGCCAAAATGAAATTTTCAAAATGTCTCACGAGCCGGAGGACTACACCGCGTACGTACACAATTGCATAAAAGAGATTAAAAAATTGCTTGCGGGATTTTTCAACGGGCCGGATAAAGTAAGCAAAGGGGCCGGATGTGGCCCGCGGGCCGGCTTTTGCCCACCCCTGCAATAGACCCTGTAAAACAATTTTAATTGGCTTTTTGGATGTTTGCCACACCATATTCATATAGGTTTGTATGGCTTCTTAGTTTCTTTATGTAATATACCTGATCACACTGAGGAAACGAATTTTTTGCCCATTATGTGATTGATTTGACGTTCAAAGAGCTACAGCAATTCGTTGTGTTCGGAGAGTTAATACAACGACGATCCCAATTTATAAAATGGCCCGAATACCATGAAGTGTCCAATTTAAACACTTTATTTCAATACACTGCTAATTTTCCTAGAGTCTCGAGTTAGACCCTGTAAAACAATTTTTATTGGCTTTTTGGATGTTTGCCACACCATATTCATATAGGTTTGTATGGCTTCTTAGTTACTTTATGTAATATACCTAAACACAATGACGAAATAAATTTTTTGGCCATTATGTGATTGATTTGACGTTGAAAGAGCTACCGCAATTCGTTGTGTTCGAAGAGTTAATACAACGACGATCCCAATTTATAAAATGGCCCAAATGCCATGAAGTGTCCAATTTAAAAACTATTTCAATACACTGCTAATTTTCCTAGAGTCTCGAGTGCAGTTATATTAAAATTGAAACTCCAAAGAGTAATCCAGAAGCATATATGAACGGAAAAACGTCTATTCTATTCAACTACACGTAATATTACTCAATTAGTTTGAATGTGCCATAATATGTATGCAATCAATAGTTTATACAATACACGCCGAAGTTCAGAAAAAATTAGCGTTCATCGGTTCATAAAACGTTTAAAAAAATCAAAATTTTGAGCTAACTCAATCGAAAATTACGGACCTGTAGCATTAAATAGTTTGCTGACCCCGTTAAAAAAAGAAATCAAAAACAACGTTATGATGTTTAATTCGCTGTTTTAAGAACTACAAATTGCTTCTCAGTAATTTGCTGACACTGAAAATAAGAATAAATAAAAAATAACGTTATCACAAAAGATGTAGTTCAATGAAGTTTTTCAAACAACGCATATGCTTTTCAAGTTAATTCTCGAAGACAACGTATCTACAGATGTTTGAATGATGTAATGTTACAGACAAAACATTTGAATAAATAAACAACACTGCAAAAATAAAGCTAAACATGCAAAACAAGTATTTTTAGGGTACAATGACAAAATTTTTCACTCGAAACAAGCAAGCAATTGAGAAAATTCAGCAGAAAAATTCATGCAAAATAGGATTCTGTTCTTAGCAAACCTGAGAAGAAAATTGATAACATAAACCGCAATTATGATTAATATAAACGGTGTTTATCTTATGTAATAGCATAAGTCCGCCCGTTCTTTAATAAAGTGATAACATTACCCGACTGATAACGTTATCGGTGATAAGCGGCGTGCATTGCATAAAAAAATAAGCTGCACAGAAACAAAGAGATTATGTATCTCTAAAAAAATACATTACATTGCGTATGTGTTGATTAATACAGGTTTGACTTCAGATGAAATGATAAATTAAACTAATTTATTTGTGTTTCCATTAACCAAATCATATTTATGACGTAATATTTTGTACAAAAACTATGGATTTTATTTTCCGCTTTGCACGTTTTGAAGTTGAAAAAATATAGATCGAATGACAATTTATTATTTTTGACGCTACAGTACCTTTTTGTGACCAATGGCGTCAGTACCGATTCTTCAAAATGTTTTTAGTGTAGTAGTATTTCTATACTGACGAAGGGCACTGAAATTTTATTACGGAAGGCAAATTTACTACTGACTTTGCTATTAGTATATTTCTGGTAGGTATTAGAGGTTTTGTTTAAAAAAACTGTTTTTCTTTGCATTTGCTTAATAATTTCAGTGGTTAAAAAATTTTACTATAAGTATTCTTTTCTGTTTGCTTTTGACATGCTTCTAATAATTTAAAAATTAAAAAAACAACGGTTTTTTGGTTTGTAGCCATCAGTAGCTGCTCTTTTCAAGAAACCAAACAAATCGAAATAACTGACAATGTTCACGTGTGGTCGTTTTTAATAGCAGTTCTAATGTGAAGACGATTTTTGAGAAATGAAAATAAAAGTACGCGAAAAGGACAATTTCGATTTTTGCACTTTCAAATCTTATCGGAAATATTTTGCGAAAACAATATTTTATCTCTTAACTTTTTGTGAAGAAACCGGCGTATGCGACTAGTACATATATTTTTAGTTATTGTGCCTCTGCCTACTAGTGTTAAGTGTAACAAAATGCATCGAGTTCGAAGACATCAAAATGATCACCATGTTAGCTACTTTAACAGGGGTAGAATTGTTGTCTAACGAGATGTTTGTTTATTCTACCGAGATGCACGATAGTCGTAGAAGGGTTAAGCAGGCCACATACTGTCACGGAACGGAATGGAATGGAACGGAAAGAAATGGAAATTTTCTATTTCCGGAGTTCTACGGAAAAAATATTTGTATATGAGTAATTGTTATAGAGTTGCCTGATCAAGTTTTAGTGTGTATTAGTGTTTCGCAATGGATAGTTCAGACAAAGAATTTGTGGCGCTGTGTGTAGTTTTGGAAGACGAGGAAACTGAGAGAGAAAACAATAAAAAGCGTAAATGGATCCATGAAATTAAACTGAAAAGACAAGAATTTGTGGAATTTCATCAGATTTCCCAGATCTTTTAGAAGACGACCAAAAGTATTTCCGAATGTCTAGTGAAACATTTGAAACAAGATACAACATTTTGAAAAGCTATAGGTGCAGAAGAAAAATTGGCATTGACTTTGAAGTAAGTACATTTTTTAATTCAACATATTTTACAAATTTGTATAAATTTTATCGTTATTAGCAGCATTTCAGTTTTTTATTGCTTTTGACCCGAATTCATAAAGCAACATGGAAATTCATTGCTTTAGTTCAACTTGTAGTTCAGGAAGCAAATATCGTGTTGTTTCTTCGGCGGATTCAAAGAAATTTGTTAAATGATCTGTTCTTTTACGTTTTTTATTGTTTTCTAAGAACTTCTGTAATATTTTCGCTGCTTTGAATTCGGGTTTTGGAAGGCGCTTTGGCTTAGAGACGGTTGATGTGCTTGAAAAGGGTGTTTCGAGTTCTGAGCAAGGTGATAAAGTTAATTTCACCACCTTCATTTGCACTATTTGCAATTTCTGCAGTAATTGCATCAGCATCTGCAGTTGGTACATCTATGTTTGATTTTTGAGGTCTTTCCTTTAGATTTGGCAAAAGAAAATTCATTTTATCTTCATATTTCTATTTTTTAGAATAAAATCTGCAGAATGGTCACTTCTACTGCGCTTTTTGGCTTTGGTTTTCCGTAGCATTCTTTTAAATTTTTCCACTCTTCAACTAAAAAAAAAATATTAGTATTTTTCCAGGTTTTGAGGACATAGTAATTCATTTGTTAGTTTGGCGTTTTACTACCGATTAGGAGAGTCAACAGTTCGAAGCATTGTTTATGAAATTTAGTCAAAACTACAACCCATTGTGATGCCATCACCAACAACCGAACAGTGGCAAAATATAGAAAAACATTTTTGTTCAAACTGTATTGGTGCTTTGGATGGGAAGCATGTTGTGACGGAAAAACCACCAAAAAGTAGGTCAACTGATTTTAATTATAAAAAAGAATTTAGTGTTGCCGTGATGGCGCTAATCGATGCTGACTTAATATTTAGTACCATTGATGTTGGCGCTTACGGAAAGAACACCGATGGAGGAATTTTCAAAAATTCGGCACTACGAAGAACTTTGAATGGTGGTACATTAAAAATACCTGGACCAAAAAAGTTGCCTTGAAGTGATATATTGATGCCTCATGTAATAGTAGGGGATGAAGCTTTTCCTCTAAGTACAAATCTAATGCGTCCAAATCCTGGAATTCAACTTCGAAACAATAACAAGAAACAAACTATCGCCATAGCAGAGCAACACGATGTAGCGAAAATGTCTTTGGGTTACTTTGTAAAAAGTTTAGAATATTTTTCAAAAAATT
This sequence comes from Aquatica leii, assembly GCA_035610365.1. Classification (NCBI taxonomy): domain Eukaryota; kingdom Metazoa; phylum Arthropoda; class Insecta; order Coleoptera; family Lampyridae; genus Aquatica; species Aquatica leii. The sequence goes on along the minus strand of CM069433.1, from coordinate 28,984,304 downwards.
AAATGTTATTCCTGAACATCTTGACAAAATAATTATGGCAGCTATTTGCTTGCATAATTTTTAAAAAAAGTATGTGTTTTTGGCAACCTAATGAACTAGAGCAATCTCAAGTGCCACGAGGATTAGACAGGGTAGGCAATATTGGAGGTAATTATAATCGTGATGCAATGAATATTTGAGCCAGATTCGCAGAATACTTCAATACGCCTGAAAGACTTGTTCCTTGGCAAGATGAAAGGGTTCAGAAAGACTGAAGACAACTTCAATAATGTGTCGAGTTATATGAGAAAGAACTTAATTAAATAAAATTACAATGCATTATTACTTACCCGGTATTTTCATTTCGCTAGAAATTTCTTTCCACGAATTTTACTGATTAATAGATCTTCATTTTTAGTTAATCAAAAGGGAAACAAACACAAAACGGTGTGATAATATATTGTCAATAACTTGCTATTTAGTACATGAATGAACACGCTTTGTAGTACGCGTCGTCATCGTAAACATTCAACTGAATAGTAAAGGGGGCTGCGGAACCACGGAAGGAAGTGATAGGTTTGAATTTGGCAAATCTTTGTCAGGTGGAAAATTAAATTTACCCAACCCTGAATTAGCAAAAATACCAGCATCGCATACTTTCCAAACCAACTAAAATCTACAGAAATGAGCCGGTAATTTGCATCAACTAATGCTAATAAGACTATTCTGAAGGTTTTTTGTAATTAAAATACAGGGATTCTGTATTTGATGCATCTTGAATTATCAAGTTTTCCATCTATCGCTTCCAAGCAACGTTGTCATCACGAGTGGTGGAAGTGTATTCCGTATTGCTTTTCAACTAATGTGAACTATTTTTTGAACAGAAGTATGTCCCAATCTATAACTGTTTGCAATAGTGTGAAATGAATCATCTGTTGCCAGAAATCTGAAAAAAATATATATTAAAAATACATGTAGTATATTATTGTTTTGTTTTTACCAATGTGTATAAATGTTTTTTTACAATTTTGTTTCAGTATTTACATAAAAGATAAGTAGAAGAAACTGAGAGACAATACTACAGAAAAGCAATAAAGCTTTGAAAAATTAAATGCGGTGATGCTGCAGTGAAAATGAGACAGTAGAAATATAAAGAGAAAATGGTATTTTTGATAATATTTCTTCCAAATAAAATTTAAATAAGCAATTTGTCAGAAAACATGTTAAGTTCTAAAGATAAAATCTATCCAACTGAAACTTTGTCTACCTCAGCAACCTCACAAAGTATGGCTTTGTCATCAGTTTCTGATTGTTTTCCCTCATCAGCTCTACTATAAAAAAACATATGAGTTAACAAGTGACAACGGCACACGGAACAAAATCATTCAGAAAAGAGTAAACCAGTTGCTTAAAGCAATCTTTCATAACGATGATTGAAACCGTTTCCACATTTCCGCCAGCCCATGAAAATCTAAGCAAAGTTTATGGTCTTCTAAGTAATTATCGAAATGGAGTTACGATGTTTAAACCACCATGAACAGTACAATAAGTAAAAGAAACTCAGGAACTAGTGGACGTCGGAATGTTGATGTTTTTTGATTAGTGGCTTAAGGATTGTCAATAAATTAGTCGCCAACTCGTCATTTTTTGAGAGTCTAAATAAAGTCGAACATTTGCCTTGGGCGTGTCGTGAAAGACAAATATTATGAACCCACATCTTCTTCTTTCGTTTCTGGCGTTTTCCTTTAAGACAAGACACTACAACTAGCAGTTCTTCATCTAAGCTTTCACAATAAGAAATTTTTGAATAAAAACAGTGTATACATGGTGCGCTGCGCTGCGTTGCCGATAAATGCGTGCCAGCCTGAATATTATTAGTAAATTTGAAATAAAAACTTAATTTGTGCATAAAATAGTATATGCATGTCCAACCATTTTCTTATAACCAAAAGCAGTTATACCGGGTACATTTCAAATGATTAATTACAGTCGATTTTGTGAAGCTCAACATCTAAATGCCAATTTTGAATTCTAGATTATTAATCATAATTACAACCCAAGTAATAATTAAAAATAACAGCAATCAAAGTTCAGACAAGTATCTAATCGAAGTGTGAAATGTCTCATTGTTTGTTAGAATTTTATATTACTTTATTATCCATTATTTTCAGTTTTGTTTACTTTTTTATGCGTCTGTGAATAATATGTTTATCGAAAGTTTTCAACGAATTGAAGTTTTCGATTAATTCATATTTATTATTTTCTTCGTGTTTTGATTACGAAGAAATATTTTTCAGGCTGACTTGTTTTCGCAAGATAATAACACTATGTATAAATTTTCGTCCAGCAACAGCGTATGAAACATTTTCAATATTAAAATATGATTAATCTTTTTACGGCTGGCATTTACGAGTTTTATATTTTACAATTCCCTAGTTATCGTACGTAAATCATAATTGTATTTACAAATGTTCAATAGAAATGAATTTTTCTTATCAGTTTATCGGTAATTCCTTCAAAGAATTTACTTATGTGTATGTATGTAGTTTACAATTACTTGAAAACCAGTTTTTCCTCAAACATGTTTCTATTCTTTAAGTCAACAATAGGTTAGTTTCCGGTTGGGCTCATGAGATTGGGGAATTACTTGGTGTCGTTAATACAAAAGGTTTTTCCAAAAGTATAAAATTCACTATTTTTTTAGAACCTAACCGTAAACCTACTTTTTATTATACACATATTTAAGGTACTAATTAAACTTCTGAAATATTGGAAATTAAATTAAGCGCGAAATGATTTTTAAATTACGCATTGGTACTGCAATTTTTAGTCTAATCTCAAAGTGAAACTAAATAAGTAATTCGATTTAGCGATTGTTTACCATAATGAAGATTGCTGAAAACTATTTTTAATCAGTTTATTTTTAGACGTCTAACAGTTATCGAACAAAAAATGTGTACCAATTACGGCAATTGCTGATACTACTATGATAATCATAATTGTATTATCGAACTTACTTCCATAGAGGTTTTTGCACGTATTGTAGGACAGCTCTTTAAAACGTTTTTTATTGGTACTGTTCGTTATCACTGAGTGTGCTTAATTTTCCTGAGAATTAACAAAGTAATCCACAAACGCAATTTGTTTGTATAGTTCTTTTATTGTTCTTAACTATCATAAATTTTAATTTTTCGCTTTTATAAACCTTCTTTGACCCGCTAATTTTTTGGTAAGAAATAAAAAGTACATTTTTTTCTGAATTGAGAAATAAAAATTAACTAATATTACGATTGGTCATTAATGTCACAATTAATGCACCTAAACATATGTCGTCAAAATTTGTACATTGTGGTGATTATTTTTGTAAATCTAATCTCGCTTGATTTAAATGCATTGTAAAATTTGCACTTAGTGAAGGTTTTGTAGGTAACGCTTTCGATGTCTGCAATGGCGCGTTTCACAGAATGGCAAGGATTTGAAGTATTAACAGTCCCGCGCCGTACATAAGGGCAAAGTCGTGTGGTGCACGACGGCGCCGAGGCGCCGAAAAGCCTCAATACTCAAAAGTAAAAAAAAGATAAAGCAACAAACTACATTGTCAAAACAAAATATATAATAAAAATCCTTTCATATTTGATTACATAAACATCATTGTTAATTGAAGTAAATTCAAACAGAATAATTGATAAACACTAATATTACTATTTAGAAAATTTATAAATTTTGAAATAACTTGAAATAAGTAATGTTGAGAAAATACTTTCGAGTTTGAGTTTGAGACGTCGAAACATTTCCATTTTTCAAGAATAATTTGTCAATTTGTTTACTTACGTATTAATTTCTATACAGTATACAGGGTGTAAGAAAATAAGAAGAAATTGTCTAGATACCAAAATTTGTGAATAAAAGAAAAAGAAACGAAGAACTGGAAAACCATGCCAAAATTACGTATTTTTTTTCAAAACCCGAGTCTACTTTGCCAAATATTAATAACAACAATAATACAGCTGAATCTCAATATTCCGAACCTGTACTTGAAATAAGTATCAGCAGCAGACAAGAAACTGATGATTAAGCAAAGTACTTTTGTTACAAAAATGAAGAATTTTAACATTAAGGTCAGAAGAAAAAGAATGACCAGTAGACAAAATATGATTTGCTTAATCATCTTGAAATTCTTGAAATTCATCGTCTTTATAATGAAAATTCAGATAATTGTCTTAATGAAATTCTTGATTTAAATATTTCTTTTCTTCTTAGTAATAAATTTTAACTTACTTTTTTCATTTTTCTTTTCTTTCCTTTTTTCATATCACCCATGGCTGTGTATTTAATGTCAGTTTAAATTTAAATTTTTTTAATTTTTTAATTTGTTGACGTTTGTCATTCTATTTTGATTTTTATAATTTGATATAATATATAATAAAGCTCTTTTAAATGTTTAGTTATTTTTGGTAATTGATTTGCTTTTTAGTGTAACTGATGATGACAATTTAAATTGTTGAAACTAGTTTTACAATTAAAAAATTAGAACACAATTGTGGATTGACTTCAAGAAAATAAATATCATATTTTATGGCAACATTTAAGTGAACATTTAAACATTCATGAAAAGATCAAGTTACATATCGAAAATGTTCTAAAATTGCTAGATCTTTCTAACCGTTTATTAAAAATGAAATATTTGATTCTGAAATTCAAAACGTAATAACAGAGAAACTACATACTGGCAAGCTGTTATAGAAAGAATTTTCTACGTGATTCAGTTTTTAGGTCAGCAAAATTTAACTTTTCGTGGAAGTAGTAATAAGTTGTTTGAGAAAAACAATGGTAACTTTTTAAAATGCATAGAAATGATTTCCAAATTAGACCCGATTATGCCAGAACATACAAAACGCTCTCAAATAAAAGATCACAAAAACTGTTTCAGAGATAAAATACAAAATGAAGTAATCAACTTGATCGGTGAAAATATCAAATCCAAAATTTCAGATCTAACTAAAAAGGCAAAATATTATTCCATATTATTAGACTGCACTCCTGACTCTAGTCACCAAGAACAAATTTCAGTTTGTATAAGATTTGTTAATTTAAAGAGCACGGGAATTAGTATAGAAAATTTTTTTTTATTATTTTGTCCTATAGATGATGTGTCGGGTGAAGACTTGACAAAATTTCTTTTGTCGGCGTTAGAGAAAGAAGGCTTAAATATCAATTTGCGGGGTCAGGGTTACGACAATGAGGCAAATATGCGTGGTAGGCATAATGGTCTACAAAAAAAAATTTTTTTTTAGTTCAAGCTTCCACTAAACGCTGGTGAATTCTGAAATCTAATTTATCTAATGTAACAAATTTAACTTTAAAACCTTTGTCGGATACCCGATGGTCTAGTAGAATAGATGAAATAAGTGAAGGAAACTTTGAAAATAACGTACAAAATTTGGCTGCATCGTTGGCCAAAAATTGGAAAATTTTGAGTTCATTTGCATTCTTATATTGTGGTATAATATTTTAAGTAATTTTAATATTGTTAGTAAAATTATTCAAAAACGGAACTACGTTGCTCAGTGTTGTAATCATTTAAATAATTTGAATAATTTTTTGTAAAGCTTATCGCTCCGATTAAGGTTTAATGATCTTTTGATTGATGCTAAAGAAATAGCATCCAGCTTAGACATAGAACCTAAAGTCAAAAAACAAAGAGGTCTAAGACCGCGAAAAATAAAAAAAACATTCTGATTATGAATATGACGATGAACCGACCCACGAAGAAACTTTAAAGTTCAAAGTTGATTGTTTTTTTGATGCTCTAGAAGTAATCATAACATTAGTGGATGAGAGATTCCAATTACTTTCTTCTTACTCTAATAATTTCGCGTTTTTATGGAATATTGATAAATTTAAAAATTATTCTGAAAACGAACAATTGAGAGTTATGTCAAAAAGTTGAAAATTTATTAAACGACAAAACTCGCAATGAACGAGACAGTACTGCCGTGGAACTTGTTAAAGAATTGCAATATTTACAAAATTTTGATGAAAAAGTTATGGCGTCTCCAGAAGAAACTTTAAATTATATAACAATTAACAACTTAGTAGATTCTTTTCTTAATACGAGCATAATACTTCGTATTTTATTAACAATGCCGGTTTCTGTTGCTACCGCAGAACGATCTTTTTCAAAACTCAATATAATAAAAAATTATATAAGATCGACCATGGGGCAAAACCGACTAAGTAATCTTGCTATCATTTCAATAGAAACGGACCAGCTAAAAGAATTAGACACCGAAGATTTAATTAAACAATTTGCAAAAATTAAAGCACAGAAAGCTCAATTCCTTAACTAAAATATTAATAACAATACCTAATATCTGGATATTAACCTTTAAAGGTGACATGTTGCATTATTAAAATAATATATTGTTTTGTTTTTATTTGTCGATCAGTTTCGTCCTGTGATTATAAATTTATTTCTTGTGGTTTTGTATTATATATTACATTTGAAACTAAAATACAAATATTTTGAGTTGTAATACTGTTAGAATATATTTATGTTTTCTATAAGTTGGTAATTATGTTATATACCGTAGAATGGGGCTATTAGGGTCATATTTTAGAAAGATTTTAGTGTGTGTTTGTCATAATGCCTTAAATTAGATAAATTATTCTATAAGTGATACCTATGAATAGTGCGAATAAACGCACATTAAAATTTACCCCCGCAAACATGCACAACAAGAAAAAAAAATTTTTACCGACCCAAATAGTCTCTGATAGTAAGGTTATTTGGGTCGCGTATGTAAAACGGTGTTAAACCAAAATAGAACGTCTTGAAACGTTCGAGAAGTTATCTGCAAGTTCAAGGGCCTTCTGGAAGTTGTTATCCATCTTCTAGAAGATATACCGAAAGATAGGGAACACTCGAGAAGGATTTCCAAATGTGTATAAATACCAAAGAAACTTCGTAGGTCAGCTATTGCCGTAATGCGAATACAGCAGTGATTATTCAAGTTGAAATAAATAAGTCGTTAGCGCGTGTGTGTACATAAATATACGGAGAATAATCTTGTACTACGTGATTTTAGTGTAAACAAGGGTGTAAAGCTATCCGAGGACTTGATCTTATCTTAATTAGTGTAAGTGTTTTTATTAAATATTATTAGATTTAATTAGTTCGGTTAATTTACAAGTGTAGGTACATATTTCTAGTATAAGTAAAACATAATTTTAGTCGTTTAAATAAATTAGTTTTAATAGTAAAATTCGTTACAGTATTATGGGGTTATTTGAGTCAATAGAAAAATATTTTCTTTTACTATTTCTGAATTAGAACGTATTTTTAGTTTGCCAAATCCAAATTAATGGCTTTATATGAAATAAAAAACATTTTTTTTTTAATGTAAAATGCATACTTATCAGAGCTTTATTCAATTCTATTTATATACATTTAATAACTAGTTTATTCAATATTATAGGCACACAAATCATCTTCATACTCGAAAAAATCTCTTTTTTTCTGTACCTAATGTCTTTGGTTTCTGCAATTTCAGAACAACATGTTCTTCTTGACTATATCTTCATCCGTGTTTGCTGGGTAACCAAACCGTTTCAATTTACCTACTATATTTTTTAAAAAGGATACCTTATATCCCCTGATACGAGAGTTTCAATTATTTGTCCAATAAAAAATCTTTGTGTTTTTTTGGTAATATACTGGACCAAAATCCAATCCCCAACTTGTAAAGATTCTCTTGGCGTCGTTGTTATTTCTGCAGAAGAATCTTCTCCTATATCAAAGTTTTCGGAACCATCACTTGATTCATTGCTGAGTATTTCATCAGTTAGCTCTGAATCAGATGAGGCTACGCTTAAAGAACGTTTATTATGTCTTTTATTTATGCTCGATGTACCACTTGTACTTGGTTGTACGTCAAAATCTTGAGCTTGTGTACTCTTTCCTGGTTCTATTTGTAGTCGTTTACGCCTTTTTTTCGTAGAATTTTCAACAGCGCCATAACGCAGATTTTTAAGCATATCGATTACTACCTCTGGCCGATCTGGATTAATAGGGTATAATCCGGATTTATCAAAACCGGATATTAAATTTTTACATCCTTTATTTTCGTTATTTAATTTATCTTGCAATTGGGACAGCAGTTTAGGGAATGAGTCTTTTGATAATGCATTCAAACGCAATCCTTCTTTTCGCTTCTCCATAGTCAATATTTCCCGCCAATAGCGCTTTAGCGGTGCATAGAAAGCCACATCTAGAGTTTGTAATATGTGAATGGCATTCGGAGGTAAACAAATGTACCGAATGTTTAGCTTTTCGCACGTTTCTACAATACTTTTTGAAAAATGGGATGATAAATTGTCACCAATTACAGGTTTGGCACCGGGCTTATTGCGTAGATAGGGTACAATTATCGTTAAAAACCAATCTTCAAAACATATGGCGTCAAACCATCCACTCTTAGATCTATTATAACGAGCACCTTGCGGACCTCCCTCTTTGCAAGTATCCCACAAGTGCTCGGACTTATACACCACGTATGGCGGTAAAAGTGTGCCATCCGCTGCACCAGCATACATAATAGAAATCAAAATTTTTGTTGCATTTATTACCCTTTCGGGGTATTTCGAACCTCGTTTGTAGATAAATTTTTTTGCTCCAGGGTTATCTGTAGCATTTGTCTCGTCATAGTTAACAATACAATCAGAGCTTATGCCTTCTACGGCTTTCACGTAATTTTCAAAAAATGTATCAATCGTATTTGAATTTAAATTAGCTCTTCGGGATGCAATGTTGACCGAAAAACGATTTGATATGCGCTCTTTATGATGTTTTATAAAGTTAATAGCCCACTCTCGACCGGAAAATTTATTTTTTATGTTCCTTTGTCTTGCTTTGTCAAAATATTTCTTTGCTAAAATGCGATGGTCATACAAATCACAGGGGAATCCCCATTTCGACATCGCATAAATATGTTTAATAAATGCTTCTTCTTCTTCATTCAAAAATAATAGTGGACGTCCTGCAAGTTTTTGTGTACAATTCGCGCCTTTAATTTTACGACCAATTGTAGAATTGGGAACTATATAGATTTCCGCAGCTCTTGCGTGGGACATTATTTGTGCTACTGCTTGAATTGCATTTTGTAGTGACTCCTCAAAGTACGAAACGTAAGGCAAATGCTTCTTGCCCTTTCTGGCATTCGTATATCGCCGCTTATAAGTTCTAACCATCTGAAATCAAAATTTAAGTAAGTACCCATTGACCCAAATAGCCCCTTCCTTTAACTCAAATAGCCCCACTTAACCTATATTGTGTGATCCTAACCCTAATTTTTTATTTCGCTTATTTCAAGTCATATACATTTTCTCTATACTACTAACAATTCATTATAAAAGCTAGAATGCAATTTAACTTACCGTATGGGCCGTACCAATTAAAGTTTGCACTTATCAGAAAGACGTAATAAAAACATTGATTATTTTACAGCTGTTAACATTATGTTGCCAACCTTAAATAATCTCACTGTTGCCAATATTAGAATTTTACACCTATGTTACTAGTACAAAGTTAATTTATAATAACGTAATAACTGAAGTCACGGTACAGAGAAATGTTTTAGTGGTCAAGGCCCAAATAGCCACGCGAAACCCAAATAACCACACTCTACGGTACCTCAATGAAAAAATACTTGTATGGGTTGTACTTGTAAAATATAAAAATGAAAATAAATTTATGAAAATAGTTTTTAAAATTATTTTTCAATAGTGGATAATAATACCTAACTTAACCCGTATCTGTACTCACATATGAACGTAATACAAATTTGGGGCGTTATTTTAAATTTGCACAAGGGCGTCAAAAGTGCTAGGCGCGGGCCTGAGTATTAATGATAGATGGATACAATGAAAATGTTAGAACATAAGGTGAAGTTGTTCCTCTTTAACGTGAAATATTTGTGAAGTAACTCAATCTTGTGTTAGCAAAATTGTTACAAAGTTTGTGATGTTCAACGTAAAAGAGGAGCTGTGGATTTTGATAAAAAACTGGATTTGTTATTAGGATAATATAATTCATATTATTCAATTCGTGTTAGAAAATGCTGGAGAACGTTTTTCCTTAAAGATAGATAGTAAGATGTGGTTTTATCAACTGGCCGGTTAGACCTTCTAATCTCCATTTTTTTTTTGACGGTATTTAAAATCGCGAGTGTATCAGACAAAACCTCGAGATGTTGAAGGGTTGAAAACAAGAATAAGATTAGAGTGTAGAAATGTCGATCAAAAAATGAAAGATAATGTTTTAGAAGAATTTCATTGATCATGGTCAGAAAGAAAATGGGTGGCGATTTGAGCATTTATTATATAATTTCAAGCGTTCCCAGGATAAGTTATTACTTTTCGTTCTTTCAATTTATAAGTTTAATTATTGTAAATAATATAACAGTGACGTAGCCAGAATTTCAGCTAGGAGTCGGCACCCTCAGCACCCCTACCCTGGCTACGTCACTGAAATTAATAATATTACTTATTTTAAATACCACATATGAGATATTTCTGAATTCAGAAAAAAATCTTTTTTCTTCTGACCGAAAAGTAAATAAATTATGTTTAAAAAAAGTCGATGACGTCATAGACCTCCAGAGTAACAAACTAACCAATTAAAATTAATATTCATAAAACATTAAGGAAAAAAATAAAACTGACATATCCAAGCTTTTCTTCTACACTGCTAATTAACAAAATATGAATATTATTCCTTACTTTATTGACACACTGTATACTAGAGTTCGTGTTAAATAAAAATGGAAACATCAGTTATTTCTCAATCAACAACAGTGCGTGTTGGATGACGTGCAATTAAACTTGCGTAAATAGACAGTAACTTGGATGTTACATCAAACTATAATTAAAAGATTTTTGAAAATTAAACAAACATGAATAAATCACTTATATTATAATCAATGAAAAGTGGACATTTACGTTTTTTGATAACCATAATCATGTCTAATGGATAATTAGATTAAATGAAACCATTATGATATTCACAAATAAATTCATTACATTATATACAGTGTGTTGTACTTTGCATGAAATAAATAAATAAAAAATAAATAATATTTATTGTTCTTAACTGACATAAATTTTAATTTTTCGCTATTGTAAACCGTCTTTGACAGTTTTCGCCCTCTTATCAACATAAACGTCAAACTATTTTTGAGAGATTTTTAGACTTTGTGGGCCCCGTAGTCACTGTTAGAGCAATAAAATGTTGTATTTAACTAGTTCCTGTCTAAATTAGGCGTTTTTTCCCTCGTTAAATAAATACCTATTTTTATTCTAAAATTTAGCTAACTATGATTCAAATATAAACTAGCCATTAAAGTACGGGGCGAGCCAAAATGATTGGGTTTAAGTTAAATTTCCCCCTACAAATTCGTTTTTGAGATCAAAGTTTTAATTGATCGGTCTATTACTTATGTGAATGTGAGTTACCGCCACCCTTAATTATTGCAAGAGTAATTGTAGATATAGCATCAAGTTAGCATGTTTGTTGTTGATAATGCCTGCACATACGATTGTTGATTTGAAGACTCAAATAATCGCGGAGTTAGCGCGGGGTCTTAGTGTTAGAGCAATTGCTCGAATGTTTATGATTTTATGGATTACTGTGGGACGTATCTGAGTTTAATGGTATTGCAAGCACACGACCATTGGGAGTGACAGACGAAGAGTGTCTACAGTGGCCTAGGACGCGGCGTCAGTGGCATATGTTACTTTATGTCAAATTTTCGAAATGCCAGTCAACCGCACGGGCAAGACTGAAAGACACTGGAATAAAGAAGTATCCAGCAGTTATAAAAGAAATTCTTAGCGAAGACAATAAAAGAATAATGTTTTGATATCCAAAAAATCGTTATGGAGTTAATTACACAAACTCCAAAAAGTGCAGCGGTCGCTTCTTAATAAATGTATCGGGTTGGGTGAGTTCCCATGGCACAGGCGTTTGTTGGGTGATTGAGGATTGATGAGGTATTTTAAACAACGTTATGCAGCCTTCTGTTCAAATTCGGAAAACGATTACATCTTTAAACAGGTGAGCTTCCTTAGTACTTAAAGGTATCTTAATTTCTCCACTATTACAATATGCACGTCGAGCAGTAATCCAACAGTTACTCAGAATATAAGCTAGTTATAGTCAGTTCAACTGTTATTGTTATTTTGTTTATTTTCTATACATACATCCAGATTGGTGCAGAACTGGGTAGAGCAAAATAACCTTAACATGTTACCGTGGCCAGCAAAAAGCATTGATTTTGATATAATAGAAAACGTTTGGGTAAAGTTGTTTGTACCATTCAGAAAGAACAGGGGGTCAAACTATTAACAATCGTATGTTTAATTCAAATAAAAACAGTAAACATGTTAAACGAGTTTTTTTACTAGCTAATATCAAATTTCAATTTCAATTTAGATGGTAACGCTAGAAAATATTTTCTTGGATTTACTGTAAAATATGAATTGAGAATTGAAACTTATTTAAAAATAGCTTTTTTATGTAGTTCCAAGATCTTTTGTTTTATCTTTATTTGATCAACACGATAAACTCTGAATTACTGCAATGAAGTGTATGACGTGCAATCAAAAAATTTACATTGCATTATTTCTTCCACGGATTATAATAACGACCCAAAAACTAAAAATAGTAAAGATAAAATATTTCATTGTTCTTAATTGACATTTTTGAAAAATACAATAAGAACGATTATTTATCGTATTATATTGTAGCAGGATATGGGTGACAGAGAAAATACGAATTTTTTGTTTATCATACTAGTAATGGTGCCTGCCCGCTCGTAAAAAAATATAACGTGTGGAAATTCAATGACACATTAAGTTTTATTTATTTACTCTTACGAAGTTCAGCAAATATCTTTTTTGGCACAAAACCATTCCACTGTCTTTATATGTGTGTTGGCAATTATTGAAAACATAAGCGATTTGATCTTCTTGAATAACAGCGCGAACGGCCACGAATGATTGCCGATAGCATTCGCTAACAAGCCTAGTTTACACCGCTAACTATTTCAATTGAAGTAACCAAGATGCCTCGGTTTTTGTTTAATTGAGTGTAGGTAGGTACATTAGAGTTCTCTCCCACTGCCGAAGAGCCCCAAAAGGCCGAAACGGTCATCCAGTGGTTCACTCTGTTTATACGTTGTGGTTTTAGCCCGCGGTGTATTTCCACTTCTATAGCACTTTTCAAATTGCTATTCATTTACCCGTGCAGTTGATGCTGTGATATCCAAGTTTTAAAACGTATGGTGTCTTGTATCATCCACGAAACATAGCGCCAGTAAAATAATTAAAAAAGATTGCAGTGACAAACAATATTAGGCAAAATTTGCGTCTTAGCAAAAAAGGAACGTTGAAGTTAATTGAAATCTAATAAAGAAAATTTCATGTAGGGTTTTAATCATATCAATTTTGTTAAAATTAGGTTGAAATTTAGCTCTGTTTGCATCCAAAATCTTGACTAACTTTAAATATGACGTATTTACTAAATGCGCGCATTAAGAAAAATGTGCATTGTAAAAAGTTAGTAATTGTTTTGCAAATTCTGCTCTGTTAGGGGTAGGGTGAAGAGATGCTGAATTTCTACAATACACATGTTTGGATTGCAAACTTTTCATAAGAAGTAACAGAACAATTTTAGTAGTGTTTTTCAGAAAATGTTTGTGTAAATTTTAGAAAATATTGTTGCGAATTTATTTATTATTAACTAATTTATTTTAACGATTAAAACTACGTTTACTTAATCTAGAAATATGTACACTTTTAAATTAACCGAACTTAATTAAATCTAATAATATTTAATGAAAACACTTACACGAATTTTATGTATAACCGTTGTATAACACGATAACTAACACGAGATAAGATAACGTCCTCGGATTTCACAGCTGATAGTCACGTTCACTCGATTCGGTGTACATTGTTATTTATTTAAAACTCCGCACGTGCTAATCACTTATTTATCTTCACTTGATAATCTTCTTAACACATTCGCATTCCAGCAATAACTGACCTACGATTTCCATCTTCGGCTTTTATAGACATCGGCGAATCCTTCTCGATCGTTCCTCACTTTTCGCTATAACTTCTAGAAAATAGATAACAGCTTTCTAGAAGGCTCTTGCGTTTGCAAGTAGTTTCTTGAACGTTTCACTGCCCCCTTCTTAGGACTGTTCTGTCCCAGAACAGGAGACTGGATGCGACACCGGTAAAAGGGATCGTGGCGATAGCGGCAGCTTCCTCCATTTCGGCAAATTCCTTGACTATAAAACTAACAGTCAATGGACTTTTCCTGACCCAATACTCTCCTCGGTTGGTAACTACAGACCAACACTTGAATGCCTGTTCCTCGGAAGACGACCTCCAACATGTTTCGAACTGTCCTCCAATTCAGTTGGTCTAAGCCACAACCAAGCTTGGGTACTGCCAATTTCTTAACATGATGGAACTCCATTTGTCTCTTGAGACTCCATAATGTTCGCCACAGATCTTTGTATAACGGCTTGACACGTGAGTATTTCTTGGTGACCAGATAGAAAACGAAGCGCCCGTCACCACGTAGTCCTAAAACCTTTCCGACTGCCGGTTGCTGTCTTCGTAATTCATCTAGCTGTCCAAACTTCTTTTAAAACACGACTGCAACCCCTTTGGACATGTCAAGGTCCTCGCTCACGCAATGTGCGATGGCGTAATCTTTTTGTGTCTGGAACAGGTCTTGTTGTTCCTCAGTGGTAACCCCGAACCTAGCTTTTCCAGAACCTCCGTATAAGTTCATAAACTTTTCGAACTCCATTTCTTCGATTGGATTCCTGGTTCTGCTACTTATTACTCTGGTTCGGACCTGAACTTGCGGATTGTGGTTATCGCCAGCAAACGGGGCTAGACGATCGACGTGGACCACTTTTGGCTTGCCTTTGGGCGGTTTTCGGATGCGGTATATAACGTCGTTAATACGCTGCACGACTTCATAGGGGCCCTCCCATTGCCTTTGCAGCTTCGGCGACAAACCACGTCTCCTTTGAGGGTTATACAACCAGACCATATCGCCAGGTTGAAACCCACCATTTTGCGCCTTGACGTCATATCTTGTTTTCATCCTGTCGCTGGCAATTTGTGTGTTTTTACTGACCTCTTCATGTACTTCGCCCAACCTCTTGGCCAGCTTGCTGACGTAATCTTCTCCAGCAACTTCTTCTTCCGGTCTTCGCCCAAATTGAAGATCGCATGGTAATCTTATCTCACGACCGAGCATGACACAGGATGGTGTTTGGCCTGTGCTTTCGTGAACGGATGATCGGTATGCCATTAAGAAAAGGTGCAAGTACTGATCCCAGTCCCTTTGGTGTTCGGACCATGCCATCAGATTGAGGATGGAGAAGCGTTGTCCTAGACTTTTTAATTCCTAACAGTCGGCAAACTTCTTGAAACAGCCCAGACTCAAAATTGCGGCCTTGATCGGAGTGTAATTCCAACGGAACTCCAAACCGACAGAAAAACTCCTTTACCAATACGTCTGCGACTGTAGCTGCTTCCTGATTGGGTATGGCGTAAGCCTCCGTTCATTTCGTGAAATTATCCATCGCCACCAGGATGTATTTATTTCCCGCATCGGATTCTGGGAACGGCCCTGCGATGTCAATCGCTACTCTTTCCAAAGGCCTTCCTACGTTGTATTGTTTTATGGGTACTTTGCGCTTTTTCGCTGGACCATTTCCTGATGCGCAGACTATGCATTTACGGCACCATTTCATGACGTCCTCTTTGCAGTTCATCCAGTAGAATCGTTCTCGCACTTTACCGAACGCCTTCTTAATGCCAAAGTGTCTTCTTGATGTCCCATCGTGGAGATGCTTCAACACTTCTGGCACCCTGCTCTTTGGCACTACCAGCTGTAGTTTGTTTCCCGTGCCCTCGGCACTTTCTAGGGATCACTTAAGAAGACCGTCTTCTACTATCAAGGAGTCCCACTGCGCCCAGTACGCTTTGATATTTTTGCCCAAAGCACTCACTTCTTCCCAGGTTGGTCGTCGGCCGCTTTCTTTCCAGTCGAGGAGTAGTCTTATTTCAGGATCGTCTTCTTGTTCGCGACGTAACTGCTCAGGTTCCCACTCATCATCAACCATAGCAGTTCTCCGGAGGCATTCGACTTTTTCTTCCAGTCGCGAACAATGGCTGCAGTCCGCCGGACATGGTCTTCTGGATAAGGCATCAGCGTTCCGATGACTGCTTCCGGCACGGTGTTCTGTGTCGTAGTCATACTCTTGCAGTCTCTCGATCCATCTTGCTACTTGTCCTTCTGGGTTACGGAACTGCAGTAGCCATTTCAAAGCGGCGTGGTCTGTTCTCAGTAAGAATCTTCATCCATACAAATACTTGTAGAAATGTTCGATGGACTTAACGACTGCTAACAGCTCCCTCCTAGTCACGCAATATTTCCTTTCTGGCCTAGACAAAACCTTGCTAAAGTACGCGATCACCTTTTCTTGTCCATCTTGAACCTGCGAAAGGACCGCGCCTATGGCCATATTGCTTGCGTCGGTATCCAAAACAAACTTTCCATCTTCTCGTGGATAACTCAAAATCGGCGAAGTGACTAGGGCCTGTTTTAGTTGATTAAAAGAATTTTCGCAGTCTTCATTCCATCTAAATTCTGCTTTTTCTTCGGTTAGTTTTGTCAATGGTTTGGCAATATTGGCAAATCCATGGACAAATCTTCTATATTAAGTGCACAACCCAAGGAAACTTCGGACCTGATGTTTGTCGATCGGTCTTGGCCATGCTTGCACTGCTCGGATTTTGTTTGGGTCAGCCCTTACTCCGTCTCTAGATACGACGTGGCCAAGGTATTGGACTTCCTTCTTAAATACGTGGCACTTCTTTGGGCTCAGTTTGAGGTTAGCCCTACGTAATCTCTGGAACACTTCCTTCAAGTTGTTTAAGTGCTCTTCAAACGACCTTCCAACCACGATCACGTCGTCCAGGTAGACCAAGCACGTCTTCCAAGACAATCCGCGCAAGATGGTCTCCATCAAACGCTCGAACGTTGCAGGAGCGTTACACAGGCCGAAGGGCATTACAGTGAACTGCCACAAACCAGTTCCGATCGTAAAAGCTGTTTTTTCACGATCCTTGGGTTCTAATTCTACCTGCCAGTATCCACTCTTTAAATCTAACGTAGAAAACCACTGGGATCCTGACAGGGTGTCTAGCGTATCATCAATTCTGGGTAAAGGGTAGCTGTCCTTTTTGGTCACGTCGTTTAGCTGCCTGTAGTCTACGCAAGATATCGTTGATCCATCCTTCTTCTTCACGAGTACCACTGGGGATGCCCATGGACTACTTGAAGGTTCAATCACGCCTTCTCTCTCCATATCCGTAATTATTTGTTCGGCTTCTTCTCTTTTCGCCAAAGGAAGTCTGCGTGGATGTTGCCGTATCGGCCGAGCGTCTCCGGTATTAATTTTATGTTTCACCACGTTAGTTCTTCCTTTGGAGCCACTCTCCAGCGCGAACACATCTTGGTACTCTTGGATCAACACTTTAACTTTAGCCAGCTGGTCTTGGCTGAGGTTTTCGCATTTGGTGGTAAGAATGTCCAATAGATGTTGTGGACACTTCTTCGGCGACGTATCTTCGTTCGACTTCACGCATCTCACAATTTGTGATACTGGCGTGCATTGGCCTACCACGGTCTTCTTTTTCAGCGTTACAGGATCTGAGTTGATGTTTAAGATCCTTACTGGCATCGTCTTCTTTACTCGTACTAAAGTTCTGCCAACGAGTAGTCCCTTTTCAACTAAGCCGCCCTCCATTGGTTCAATCGCGCGTATGTAGCCTTCCCGGAGACTTCCATCCAGGCGTGCCATCACCACACTTTCAGTCCTTGCAGGCAGAGTCACGTCTTCACACAATAAGACTCGCACGGCTGCCGTAAGGCCAAGTTCTACTTCTTGTTTTGGCTGTCAAGAAGAGACTATGACCAAGCCTAAGTCTGGGTGTTTTACTACGACGCGGTCTAAGCCGAAAGTCGCTTATAATTTGTAACTGTGTTTTCTTGTGTTTTTTCTTCACATATTTGATCTCAAAATCATAATTATTTAAATAGTTTTCCTGCTGCTATTTGAGAAATATCTTTCTTTTCTCTTAAAAAATACATTAAAGATTTGTGATCTGTGTAAAGCAAAAATCTATGACCAACTAGAGAGCGTGCAGATTTTTTAACTGAAAAATTTATTGCTACGCTGCCTTTATTTAACATTGAGTAATTTTTCTCTGCTGCAGTTAACGTGCGAGATATAGCACTAGCATGGCAAGCTAATTGATTGCATCGCCTCTTTTGCTTGAATAAATGATTCTTCGCAGCTCTTGTTCCACTCAAACTGAACATTTTTATGCAAAAGCCTAAACAATGGTTATAACAAATTAGCTTAATTTGGAATAAACTTACAATGATAATTTATCATACCAAGAAAAGACTCTAATTGTGTAACATCTTTTGGAACCAGACAATTCAAAACTACATTAATCTTTAAAATATCCTTTTTTGATTCTTCTTTATTAATAACGTATCCTAAATAAACGATCTTGTCATTACATTTACTTTGCTTCAGCCTAAATCCTGCATCTAAAATTTTTGTAAAATTGTTTTTAAATTTTTTAAATGTTCTATATCAGGGGGAGCCAACCTACGACTCTTTGAAGGATAATTTGTGGCTCTCGAGAAATGTACCCAAGTTCCCTTTTTATTTTTGGGTTATTATATTTTTATTATCGTACTGTATGTGTTTCAAAATGTCTTTTTAAATACGTATTTAATTGAGGCTCAAGAAAAATTTCAAATTTTGAAAAATGGCTTGAACTATCAAGGAACTTGGCCACCCCTGCTCTATATCATCTGAACCTGTGACTACAACACCATTTAGAAAAACTACACATCTTTTGTAGCTCTGCATGGCATTTCTATTAGTTGTTGAAAAATGGAATACGATGGTTTTGTCCCAAAAGGTAATCTACTTATCCTATAAATTCCTTTATGAGTACTCTAGGATAATAAACGTTTAGTACTGTCGTCTAATTCTAATTGATTATAGGCATAACTTAAGTTTAATTTTGAAAATTTATCAGGTTTGGGATCGGCATCATAGCCACAGAGCTACTCAGTCCGCCTTATGACCACGCAGGCCGAGTAACAATGATACTGCAGGAAAAGAACACGCCAGATCGGCTGATAAGAATAGTGGAGGACATAAACACGAACACAACAACAAAAATCCAAACAGCGATGGGTTGGACTGAAGTAATAAAACGCATAAGCTGATAGATGGAATAAAAAACAACGCCGGATATGTGATGGTTCAGAAAACAATCTTCAGCGACTCCTATATGGATTTGCAAACACGGGGGGAAAATACAACATGGAAATTTCTACTGAGAAGACCAAAGCACTTGTAATCTCCAAAGAATCGAGACGATGCAAACTGATGGTAGACGACAAAATCATAGAGCAAGTAATGAACTTTACATACCTAGGGTTAGAGATAACAGCTAAAAGAAACCAATTTAGTGAAGTCAGAACTCAAGTCATGAAAGGGGCACGCATATCTAGATATCTAAGAGACGTGACCTGGAGAAATAAATACCTCCGAACGGAAAGCAAAATAAAAATATACAAATGGTGAGACCAGTTATGACTTATGCAGCAGAAACACGCGCTGACAGCAGCAAAACTAAACTGATGAGAACCTCTGAAATGAATACTTTGAGAATGATAACGGGGAGGACACGACTGGACAGAGTAAGAAACTCTGAAGTAAGAGAAGAGTGCGGAATACCAGGCATTGTTAGATTCGTACGGAAGAGAAAAAGGGAATGGAACGACCATGTCTCCAGAGCAGGAGAGGACAGATTAGTTAAAATCGCTAGAGATTGGAGACTAGCAGGAATACGAAATACAGGGAGACCACAAAAAGATGGGCAAATAGTTGGGTTTCAACATCCGTCGAAGAAACTCCATAGCACAATGCGTGAAGAAAAACAGGGATTGTTCCTAATTTAAAAGAAGAGGAAGTAAGTCTTATAATTGCAGTTTGAAAAGTTGTGGTTACTTTTTCCACATGTTAAAACATTATCTGATATATCTTTAACTCGTACTTCTTTTGTCCCTACTGTTTCGACTTCTGAAATTGAGCACTGTATATTTAATCGTGTGCCACGGAACTTAACTGTGTTGAAACCTTCTTCTTCATTGCCACTTCTAAAATTTTCTCCATCGTCTTTTTAGTAGGATCTTCTTCACAAAGTCCATCTAAAATTTTACCCTTGCACATTCCAGTTAGAAATTTGTCTTTTAACACTGCTTCTAGGTTTGTGTCAAATTTACAATTAATTGATAAATTTTTATCCTAGCATACTAATCACTTACTGTCGCCGTTTGTTTCTGTGTTGCTTTATAAAAATTTATTCGTTCGTTGAAAGTGAACACATGACGCGTGTACTGCTTCGCCAAAATTTTGTAAAGATTCTTGTATGATTGTGAATTTGGCATCTTGGCATCACATCACGTCTCGTAAAGTGGTATACACTTGCGTATTTAATGTTGTAATTAAAATTGCTACTTTTTTATCTTCTCCAATTGAATTTGTCACAAAATACTGCTCTAGCCTTTCTTTAAAAATTATAAAATCGTCACATGGTTGGAATATAGGAATCATTCCAAATACCGCTATGATGTCGAAAAAATAACACACCGTGCACGTTTTTATCCTTGTCGCAAAATGTAATCTTTCCGCATTGCTAACATTAATAAATCAGTACATTCTATTTTATGTATAATGGTAATGTTTAACAACTATTTCATTACAGACTACCCCGCTAGGTGCCGCATAGGTATTCGCTAAAGGTTTGCGTACACTACATCTACTTGCTATCTCATGGCCTAAATTTTATCAAACAAGCAATTATGTTTATAGATGATCAAGAGACTTCGGAGATAGTAGAATTCGCCTAAGTTGGCTGCTAGACCAGGGGTAGCCAACCCGCAGCCCAGGAGTTGGCAACGCCCTTGTGAAAACTAATGCGTTAGAAAATACAAAATTCAAAAATTAACTGTCGAAATTATTAGAAAAAGTTAATTTTAATTTTAAAATAACATTTATACGAATATATGGCAAATATTGCTGCTCGCAGAATTATGATGCATTTCCAAAGTGGCCCGCAAGATCATTTCTGTTGGTCGTCTCTATTCTAGATAATATTACAGCAGCTACTAACAAATAATTTTACACTAAAAATTTTAACTGTATCCAGAGAATAAATTGTCAACTTTTGTTTTAATTATTGTTCTCAGATTTACTATGATGCAAGAAAATGTAACTTATTTTTCTATTAGCAAAACGACAAAAAAGTGTTAAAGCGCACATAAATATATAGTACCATGTAAGCTTATGTGTGATTTACAATGTTGTAAGTTCAAACACCTGAATATAATTTAATTAATGCAGATTATAGCTTAATTATAAACTTTTCAGTAAATTGAAAAGTTTCCGAGCGTATCAGCATTCCTTTATTAGATGCTATCCTTCAATACCTTTCCGGTGCTGCAGTAAGATTAAATTTTTACTTTCAACGCGGAAAGTGTAATAAAATTCTACAAATATAGAATAACCAGTATAACGTAGCACATCATTATTTAAAAGTATCGACCGCGAAAAAAGTATGTCAATGAGATAACCTCCTTTTATCATACTGATATTTAAATAAAATACTTCACGCATTTCTGGACTTAGCCAAGACCTCCAATCTAGAATTTAGCATACATTACCACTACCTGTTTTTTCGTTTGAATTAATTATTAGATTACTGTAAAGGAAAAATGCAATAATTTTCATTTTACGTAGCGGTTTACCTATTTACGTTTATGTGGAGCAGCTCGTAGTTTTTTTTAAGAAAACAACCATTTGCATTTTATAATCGAAATAGATCGAGTTCGTTTCATTTAAATTACATAAGTGCAAGAGTTAGTGCTTTCACTTACTTCAATAGGAAATATTCTTTCTCTTTTCTGTGCAAAGGACAACTATATTAATCAAAAGAAGAATCGTGTATTGGATCCGTAATTTCATAAAATGTGTTAATATGCGCATTTCACATACTAGAAAGTATAACAATGTGTACAATATAAACTTCTTTCAAAATAAAAATTTTAAGAACTAGTACCAATTTAGAAAGTAAAGCATCAATAAATGCGATGACATAACTACAGCACTGAGCATATATTTGATTCCTTTTATTTCAAAAATGCCAATGTAACTTTCTTTTAAAATGTGATTGCAACATATTCTAAAGAGACCGTATGTTTTTATGATTTACGCGATGCAAACTTTTCGGAGCGATTTTAAGGCTGGCATATTTGCTTTAATTGTTAACGGAGTAAAAAGTGTATTGATTTTGGTATTTTATGGTGTAATAAGATGGCAAGCATTTACTTATTTATATAATATCATCGTTTTATCAAAAAATTACCTGAATTATTGTTGTAAGCAATTTTGAGTTATTTAAAAAAAAGACTTTGATTCAACGCTAAATCGTCCAAGTCCTTTCGGTGATTTGGGTTTTATGCAACTTATTAAAAGATATTGAAACGTTCGAGAAATTATTCTCAACTTTGAGAGCCTTCACGAAGTTGTTATCCATTTTCCAAAACGTTCAGTGAAAGATATAGAACATTCGCGAAAGATTGCAATAAAATATAAATGCGGTACAGACGAATCATAAGTGAGTTATTCCAGTAATTCCAAGACGGTAGTGTTAAGAAGATTATTCAAGTCTAAATAAATAAATGATTAGCGTGTGTCGAGATAAATCTACGGTGTATAACCTTGTGTGTGACTTTAATGTAAACATGCGTCAGTGTTTAAATAAAAGAAGTTATCCGCGGACTTTATCTTTCGGTGAGCATACTATATAAATTAGCGTGTTTGTATTAAATATCTTTAGATTTAGTTAGTTCGTTAGTTATAAACGTGTACATATTTTTAGTATAAGTAAATTAGTTTTTAATAATCGTTACAGTGGTGTCAGGTGTGGGGTTTGCGATTTTTAGTGTAAATACCATTAAGTAATTTAATATCGCGCCCGTAATAGAAAACATTGATTGCGTAAATAAATAAAACTTTAGTTCGCGATTCGCGTGTTTCTTTATAGCATGTAATTCTAGCTGCTCCAGTTTGTTAAGCTAGTGTATTTAAACTTTTTATTATAGTTATATATAACTTATGCCGGTAACTCGTTATCAAACTAAAATGGATGCGAAAATATTTGAAATTCTCGAATCGATGAATAAAAATATGGAAGAAAATGCTCGAAAAATGGAAAGCAAAATTGGCAAAAACTCTCAAAAAAATGAAAGAAAAAATACGAACAAGTATTGTAAATCACATAAAGACTATTGAAGAGCAAATACAAGTTAGTATCGAAAACCAAATTAAAATTGTTCAAGAAGAAAACCAAGCAGATATGCTAAATTTAAGAAATTTGTGAATCTGTGATTGACAAAATAGAAGCAGTAGGAGACCGAATGAAGCTGCTTGAAGAAAAAATAAATCAAATGAATTGCCATGGTGAAGGAAGCGTCATGAGCGGAGATTTAATAATGCACCATCGGGAAGAAACCACTCACAAGTTTAAAGGTGTACCTCCAAATTTTGGTGGTAAAGTTCCATGGTCAATCTACTACAAGCAGTTTAAAACCTCAGCTACAGCTAATGGTTGGAGCAACAAGCAGAAAGCGACGTCTTTAATAGTGTCCTTACGTGGAGAATCTCTTGGAATCTTGCAAACTGTTCTTGACCACCTACAAGAAAATTACGAATTTTTAATTTCACGTTTGGAAATGAGATATGGAGATACTCATCTTCAACAAGTGTATCAAGCTCAAATTAAAAGTCGGGTTCAGAAAGCTGCTGAAAGTCTTCTGAGGCTAACATCGTCAGACTAACACGGCTTGCGTATCCTACGGGGCCAGATACCTTCTTGGAGCAGTTGGCTATTTAAACCTTTGTATACGGCCTCCGAGACAACGAAACGCAGCAGACTCTCCGGTTAGGTCGACCGAAGACATTGGATGACGCTTTGGTGCATGCTTTGGAGTTTGAAGTCAGCAAAGCAAACATCGCAACAAGACGATCATAGACTGCGCTGTGCTGCAAAAATACCCGCGCAGACACTGGAAAGCATCGAGGAGATAGCGCGACGAATACTTCGCGAAAGAGGAGTGACGACTTTAAACTGCAGTGAAATAGGCCATGTACGACGACATACTAAACCCAAGAAGAAGACAAGAAGAGCGTTCGAAATTTTGAAACGAGTTGACGAAAAGAGTTAATCTCATGTAGTCAGATTCCGGAGATTACAATTCAAATGGCACCACCGATGGAACAATTACATAGCATTGGACTGGAGTACTCGACCATCAAGTACTGGTAGCCGAGATTACGGAAGAAATTATCTTGGGAATGGACGTGACAAAGAAGTATGGGTTCCATTTGGATATGAAGAACGATGTCCTGAAGACCGATAATGAAGAAATTCCTTTTCATTCGTCAGAGAAAGCAGCCGTGCGAGTCTTATTGAGTGAATACGTGACTCTGCCTGCGTGGACTAAAAGTGGTGATAGGACGCCTGGATGGAAATCTCCGGGAAGATTACATTCGCGCGATTGAAACTATGGAGAGCGGATTAGTTGAAAAGGGACTACTCATTGGCAAAACTTGAGTTCGAGTGAAAAGCACGATGCCAGTAAGGATCTTAAATATCAACTCAGATCCAGTAACGCTGAAAAAAGAAGACTGTGGTAAACCAATGCACGCCAGTATCTCAAATTGTAAGATGTGTGAAATCTAGCGAATATACATCACCGAAGAAGTGTCCGCGACATCTATTGGACGTTCTTACCTCCAAATGCCAAAACCTTACTCAAGACGAGCTGGCTAAATTTAAAGCATTGATCCAAGAGTATCAAGATGTGTTCGCGCTGGAGAGTGTTCCAAAGGAAGAACTAAAGTGGACGCTCGGCCGATACGAAAACATCCGCGCAGACTTCCTTTGGCGAAAAGAGAAGAAGCCGAACAAATAATTACGAATATGGAGAGAGCAGGCGTCATTGAACCTTCAAGTAGTCCATGGTCATCCTCAGTGGTACTCGTAAAGAAGAAGGATAGATCAACGAGGTTTTGCGTAGACTACAGACAGCTAAACGACGTGACCTAAAAGGACAGCTACCCTTTACCCTGAATTAACGATACGTTAGACACCATGTCAGGATCCCAGTGGTTTTCCACCTTAGATTTAAAAAGTGGTTTCTGGCAGGTAGAATTGGAACCCAAGGATCGTGAAAAAACAGCTTTTACGAATGGAACTGGTTTGTGCAGTTCACTGTGATGATTTTCGACTTGTGTAACGCCCCTGCAACGTTCGAGCGTTTGATGGAGACCATCTTTCGCGGACTGTCTTGAAAGACGTGCTTAGTTTACCTGGACTATGTGATCGTGGTTAGAAGGTCGTTTGAAGAATACTTGAACAACTTGAAAGAAGCGTTCCAGCGACTACGTGGGGCTAATCTCAAACTGAGTCCAAAGAAGTGCAACGTATTTAAGAAGGAAGTGCAATACCTTGGCCACGTCGTATCTAGAGATGGAATAAAGGCTGACCCAGGCAAAATCCGAACAGTGCAAGCATGGCCAAGACCAACCGACAAACATTAGGTCCAAAGTTTCCTTAAGTTATGCACCTATTATAGACGATTTGTACCCGGATGTGTCAATATTGCCAAACCTTTGATAAAATTGACCGAAGAAAGAGTAGAATTTAGATGGAATAAAGACTGCGAAAATGCTTTCCAATAACTAAAACAGGCCCTAATCACTTCGTCAATTTTGGGTTATCCAAGAGAAGATGGAAAATTTGTCTTGTATACGGACGGAAGCAATTTGGCGATAAGCACGGCTTTTCGCAGGTTCAAGATGGACAAGAAAAAGTTATCGCGTATTTTAGCAAGGTTTTGTCCAGGCCAGAAAGGAATTATTGCGTGACTAGGAGGGAGCTGTTTGCAGTCGTCAAGTCTATAGAACATTTCTACAAATATTTGTGTGGGCAAAAATTTTTACTGAAAACAGACCACGCCGCTTTAAAATGACTATTTCAGTTCCGTAACGCGGAAGGACAACTGGCAAGATGGATCGAGAAACTGCAAGAGTATGACTATGACACAGAACACGGTACCGGAAACAGTCATCGGAACGCTAATGCCTTGTCCAGAAGACCATGTCCGGTGGACTGTACCCATTGTTCGCGACTTAAAGAAAAAGTCGAATGCTTCCGGAGAATTGCTATGGTTGATGACGAGTGGGAACCTTAGCAGCTGCGTCACAAACAAGAAAACGGTCCTGAAATAACACTACTCTTGGACTGGAAAGAAACGGCTGACGACCAACCTGGGAAGAAATCAGTGCTTTGGGCAGAAACATCAAAGCGTATTGGGCGCAGTGGGACTCTTTAATAATAGAAGACGGTCTTCTTAAGTGATCCCTAGAGAGTGTCAAGGGCACTGAAAACAGACTACAGTTGGTAGTGCTAAAGCGCCGGGTGTCAGAAGCGTTGAAGCATCTCTACGAGGTTACATCAGGAAGACACTTTGGCATTAAGAAGACATTGGGGAAAGTTTAAGAACGATTCTCTGCGCATCAGGAAATGCTCCAGCGAGAAAGCGCAAAGCACCAATAAAACAATACAACGTAGAAAGCCCTTTAGAAAGAATAGCGATTGACATCGCAGAACCGTTCCCAGAATCTGATTCGGGAAATAAATACATCCTGATAGCGATGGATTATTTTATGAAATGGACGGAGGCTTATGTCATACCCAATTAAGAAGCAGCTACAGTTGCAGACGTATTAATAAAAGAGTTTTTCTGTGGGTTTGGGGTTCCGTTGGAATTACACTCCGATCAAGGCCGCAACTTTGAGTCGGGGATGTTTTAAGAAGTTTGCGGACTGTTGGGAATTAAGAAAGTTAGGACGACGTCTCTCCATCCTCAATCTGATGGCATGGTTGAGCGGATGAATCGAACAATAGGAAAATATTTAGCCAAAGGAGTGTCCGAACATCAAAGAGACTAGGATCAGTACTTGCACCTTGTCATAATGGCATACCGATCATCCGTTCACGAAACCACAGGCCAAACACCATCATGTCTGATGCTCGGTCGCGAAATACGATTGCCATGCGACCTTCAATTTGGACAAAGACCGGAAGAAGAAGTTGCTGAAGAAGATTACGTCAGCAAGCTGAACAAGAGGCTAGACAAAGTATATAAAGAGGTCCGTAAAAACACACAAATTGCCAGCGACAGGATGAAGACTAGATATGACGTCAAGGCACAAAATGGTGGGTTTCAACCTGGAAACACGGTTTGGTTGTATAATTCTCAAAGGAGATCTAGTTTGTCGCCGAAGCTGCAAAAGCATTGGGAGGGCCCCTATGAAGTCGTGCAGCGTATTAATGACGTCATATATCGCATCCGAAAACCGCCCAGAGGCAAGTCAAAAGTGGTACACGTCGATCGTATAGCCCCGTTTGCTGGCGATAACAACAATACGCAAGTTTAGGTTCGAACCAATCTAATAAGCAGCAGAACCAGGAATCAAATCGAAGAAATGTAGTTCGACAAGTTTATGAACTTACGACCAAAGAACAACAAGGCCTGTTCTAGACACAAAAACAGTACGCCATCGCACATTGTGTGAGCGAGGATCTTGACATGTCAATAGGGGTTGCAGTCGTGTTTAAAAAGAAGCTTGGGCAGCTAGATGAATTACAAAGACAGCAACCGGCAGTCGGAAAAGTTTTAGGACTACGTGGTGACAGACGCTTTGTTATTTGGTGACCAAGAAATATTCACGTACTAAGCCGTTGTACAAAAATCTGTGGCGAACATTATGGAATCTTAAGAGAGAAATGGAGTTCTACCATGTTAAGAAATTGGCAGTACCCAAGCTTGGTTGTGGCTTAGATCAATTGATTTGGAGGACACTTCGAAACTTGTTTAAAGTCGTCTTTCGAGGAACAGGCGTTGGTCTGTAGTTACCATCCAAGGAGAATATCGGGTCACGAAAAGTCCATTTACTGTTACTTTTATGGTCAAGGAAGTTGCCAAAATGGAGAAAGCTGTCGCTATCGCTACGATCCTTTCTTCTGAGACAGAACAGTTTTAAGAAGAGGGCAGTGAAACGTTTGAGAAATTATTTTCAACTTTGAGAGCCTTCACAAAATTGTTATGTATTTTCCAGAACGTTTACCTAAAGATATAGAATACTTGGTACAAACGAATCATAAGTCAGTTATTCCAGTAATTCGAAGACGAAGACTATCCAAGTCTAAATAAGTTAGTGTTTAACGCGTGTCGAGATAAATCTACGGAATATAACCTTGTACGTGACTTTAATGTAAACAAGCGTTAGTGTTTAAATAAATAGAAATTATCCGCGGCCTTATCTTTCGGTAAGTGTACTATATAAATTAGCGTGCTTGTATTAAATATCCTTAGATTTAATTGGTTCGTTGGTTGGTTTTGAATTGCATTCTTTTCAGAATATTTTTTATTAAGTTTTAGAGATACCGCCAAAAGTGTTTATTACTTGCTTGTGGCAAGAAATGTGTCAATAACTACTTTGTGCACTGTTGGTAAAACTGAATTCCGAGGCAGAGTAATGTTGCGTTGTGATAGAATTTGTTAGTTGAAGTTTTTTGTCTACTTGTGGTTCTTGAATTTTTAAGGGATTCTTCGGCTAGTATTTCTGTCATTACTGTTGTTAAATAGATAAATTTAATATCGTCTAGGTTTGTTACTTCGATATTGCCATATTATTTTTCAAAATTTGAAAATCTAGCATTATAGATATTAATTACTTTGTTTCTCATAAAATCCCTGTTTTGCTAATTCTCTTCGTGCACAGTTTCTTGCTATTGGCACTTTTTTAGCTCTTGGTTGTACAATAAAAGTAGGACGTTTAAGAAAAAAATTGTAAGAAAAAATTAAATCCTTGAAGAACTTGAAAAAAAAAGATACCAAATAATGCGAATCGGAAAAAATGAGTACACCTTTGTACAATTAGAAGTTTGAGAACATAGGGAAAAATTAAAAATCTATCTGCACCAAGACGCTGTGAAGAAATAAATTCACATAAACCGTAGAGGGATTCAAACGTCATGCGAACGAAAGGAACCAGGCGAACATATTCTAAAACTTTATTTATCTTAACCCTTAAATGGTAATGTCCGTCTAAGGGACGGATAGCGTTAACACTTTTCTCGCTAGGGTGCGTCATTCTCGGTTTGAAACCTCCATCTTCTGTTTATGTTTCATTCAGTTAGTTACCTCTGTTGTGTTTCTTTTCCAGTGAGACTCGTTGTATTTTTCACCATAAATCCACCAATTAAAGACAATACACACCGCCTTTGAGACGGATATTACTTGAAATGAGTTGTTCAAATAATCATATTGTATACTCAACTATACAACAACAAAAAATTGAAAGGTTTGATTTCATGAAAGCCATTGGAATGAGTTTGATAAAAAAGCACATGGAAACTCGATTGAAAATTCTCAACTTGTCTCATGAATTAAAAAAAATAATATTGGAAACTGTTCGTCCAGAAGGTCATCGGAAAAAAGTAATAAATTAGTGAAAAGTGACAAGTTAGAAAAGAGAAAAAACTGCCGATATTGTCCTTACACAAAAAATAGGATGACCAACTATTATTATAAAGTAATAAGCTCAACAAAAAAACTTAGTTCCAGGGACGGATGTTACTGGGAGTGTGATTAAGACAGATGTTACCATCTAAGGGTTAAAATACATCTATTTTAAAAACTATAAATTAGAACGGAAGGTAGAAAAGTTGTCATTGGATTTAATGACAGCGGAAGTCAATGATCTATTGACAAGTGACGCTGTCAAAATCTCAGCTATAAAATAAGTTAGGAACAATGTCAGTATGATTGTAAAAAACAACATCAGAACTAGACTAACTAACTAGACAGATGTTTCGTTCTTTAGGAACTCGTCAGCGCTAAGATACACCGATGTGTTTCCACAACCATACTGATAGACAACCGTACTCTTTTATGTTGTGTAGATATTACCAACATATTTAAAATGTTTTTTGGAACGCCATCCTGTGGTAAAAATACCACGTATGATTGTGGAAACACATCGGTGTTACTTCAGCCTACTAAGTTCCCCATTGCCGAACATGCACTTGACACTCTTTATGAATTAAAGTTTGAGAAAACTAAAACAATTTCTAAAACAAAGAACTGGAAATCAAGAAACATTAGAGAAGCTATTAAAATTATTAAATATCCTAACAATTTCAATAGAGACAGTGGTTACGAATTATTTGACACCTGGTTACCTGTTATTTCCTAATTTTAATTTGTCCACCAATTACACTTAAGCTACGCCTAGAGTTTTTGTGGTGGTTTTCCTTCAGACTTTCGAACAATTGCTGTAGCTAATAAACTTGCGTCAATTATCTAGTTGCCTAACGAATTATTGTTTTTAGAAACCTCAGTTTTACAGTTATCAAATTAATTTAATTTATACTGCCTGACGAAGAACTTAGCTCAAGTTCGAAAGCTTGCATTTAAATTGTATCAAATAAATACATCATTTACCCTAAAAAAATCGTTAATATGTATTATGGTGAAACTTTTATGTCTAAAAAAAATGTTTATTTGTTTTGTAATTAAATTGAATTAACGCTAATTAACATATGGTGGATACTTTGAACATAGAACGTCATACACGTTTGAAATTGTCGCACGTTTTATAACTTAAAATAAATTAGTAGGCGTTGCATATTTATAACGTCAAGGACTGCTGTAATTGTAATAGTATTGTTGATGTATTATTGCTTATCACGATTATATATTCTACATGATGATTTGACCTTGTAAGTTAGAGTACATCCATATACATACGTATATGCCAAATAACCAAAAAATATTTTTACACTGAAAATGAAACAGTATATAACTTGTAATGTACAAAATAATGTTTTCTGAAAGTACTAACTTTACTGAATAAATTAGTGTCATTTTTTTAGTAACAATTTGTGATGTTTTGATGTATTGAGTGTTATAAAGAAAGTTGACGTTTACACCGCTTTAAAAGATTCTCAATTTGCTATTGTTTTGTCTAATCGTACTTGCATACATTTTCTGGTCGAATACAATAAAATTCAAAACAAAACAAAAAGTTGTAACAGTTGTACTGTTAGGGCACTAAATTTTTACAATTTGTTTTGAATATGTCAAATTTTCACATAATCCATGTTTTTGGTTAATAGCGTAGACTAACAACAAGTTATGATTATTTCTTATCTGTCTACTTAGATTAAGAGAATTATGATGACTTTATTTATCAACCATCTACTATCATCATAAGTGTTTGCAAAAAAATGTGAAAAATGTATTTCCTAGATGTAATAAAAATATATAGCACAGAACAATATTTATATCATTTATTCTATAGTTACAGTGATAAATACATATATAAAATTTTTAGCAAGTCGAACAATAGTCTACCATTTTTCTACTCTTTGAAAACTATTTACATCTAAGTCATGTTTTATAGCATTTTCTACAAACAAAACATTTTTTTATCTTTATGAGGTTGATTTAGGTTGTGTTATTGTTACCAACAAAAATATTCATAAACTGAGGTTATCGTAACCCCGTCAAGATAAAGCATTATCTAGATTTAAGTTTACTGGTCTTTATTTTGCAAAACCGTTTTATCATTATGTAATTTATTCTCATGTTATTTACAGCTTTTTCAAATTTTACAACTGGAAAATAAGTTGACAAATCGAATCAAGGTTTCGCCTCCTGGTAATAGTAATATCGATCAAGTTAATGATCGCTTCTTTTTAGAAGGAAACAAGGAAGCAATTCGTTCAGTTTACTTGCGACGTTTCGTGTTGATTAACGAAGACTTCATCAGACCGCTCCGCTGAGTCAGAAACAAAACTAATTAAATAATAACGAAGCAATGTTAATTAATTCCAAACAACATAATGTAACGACAAGACGACAATTTTTTTGAGTAGAGTTGACAAAGCATATTAGGAGGGACGAATAATTTCTAAACATAAGATGTTTTTTCCGGACTTATTTACAAAAACATATAATAGTATTGACGTCAAGAAACAAAATCATAATTTAATTATTAAATCTTAAGCGCGTGGATCAAATAGAAATATATTATCCTCGAATGACGCAAAAACATAAGCTGTTACGTACTTATGACATTCTTTAAAAAAATTTATTAAACTTATTAGGAGGTTGGATTATAGATTAGATAAAGCTTAAAAAGTCTAAATTTGTAGATTTATATAATACATTTTGTATAAATTAATGAGTAGAAAAAGAGGTTTGGGAAAATAGTCTGCATTGAAATTGAGAAAGAAATAATTGCTAATTAATTCTCTATAATGTTCGACTGCATTATCAGTATGTCTCCATACAAATCGAATTTCTAAATACGCAATTTCGGTACACAAAATCGATTTCGTGCCAACGGAATACAACGGAAACACATCAAACGTTATGATGATATTACATATTGGAGTACGTATGAACAAGCACTTCAAGCTGAACCGATTTCCAAATTAACTATTTAATAATAAAAAAGTTTTTATTTTGGTTTCCTTTTCTTAAACTTTATTTTTGGCAAAAATTGCATAACTTTTGCGATGTTATTGTTTATTAGTTTTATTACTTTTTACGTTTTAATAATTTAATTGAACCCAGTAAATACCTATATACGTAATTTAAAATGAGCAATGTTTAGTGCAGCCATCATTTAGTTTTAATGTAAAAAATGAAGTTTTATAGCATGAATTACAATCAAATAGTTCATTCAAAACAAGTTTTTTTTTTCATATGACCTATGACGTAGGTTGGTATTGGTCAATATTATTTATTTTCGTATTGGCGGTAGAAGTGCAAATACATTCGTACTGGACTTTTTACATCTCAATAAAATTATTAAAAAAATTCACGCGTATAAAGCAGATAACAAAGATCATTATGATACCAGCCATAATAACTACAATGAACGTTTAAGATCCGAATTACATAGACAACTTTATCACAGTTGGTATGTTAGACTCCGTTTGCTAGTAAAAATACAAAAAAATGTAAAGAATGTCGATTTTAAGTAAGGTCTAAAAAACCCAAAAATCTTTGCTGAACAAATGTTGCAAAGTTTTTGACAGATGCAAGCAATGGCCATTTTTTGCTTGAAAAAATACGTATGATAATTTTAGCGGGTTAACTAAACCTTGTTACAATTTTGTTTTAGAATCCGAATTTTTCTAAACCTAAAAAAAATAATTGAAAATTGGACTTGTACTAATTTATCTAATTATCGCCTATTGTTTAACCAGTTTTTTTAGAGCTACATCAAATATAAAATTGTAAGTGATTTTTCTGTTGACAAGAAACTTTTAACATGGCAAAGTTTTATCTACAACATTCCAAAACTTTAAAATTCCTTTCAAATCGGTTTTGTCATTAGTACTCATATCGTCGGCTTGATTTTTTACGTATTTCTCTATCAGAGAATTATATACATACGTCAATACAATCGAACGGGCTAAGTTATTATTGTATAAATATGTTATCGTGGTAATAAACGATATAAATAAGGAGTGCCAAGATGTATTTTACAGCTGCACACGTGACTACATCGTTGTTAATTATTAACTAAGCAATTTAATTAGCATTAACTAATGCATTTGTTTTTTTGTCTCAGTATTTCTGGATATCCTTTATAAGGGATATTATCTAAGAAGGCCGCAATGCACAGAACGTTTATAGTGCTTATACAATTATATTCTATAAAATATAAGTTAGCATTGGTTACTTACAGATGGAGTGAAATTAAAAAAATTTGAAAATACACGATTTAAGTAGAAATTTATGCAAAGCTCGGCAGCACCACGAGCACCCTTATATTAATCAAAAAAGAAATTTTTGCTGAGGGGGGTAAATCACAGCTGTCGTGGGGACCGAATCAGTCAATAAAAATATGTGTTCGTTTATCACTGCAAACTGTACATGATTTAACGCCTTCTGTTTAGGTCGGCGTATTTAGGGTATACTTATCTTATACATTATATTAATGTTAGAAACGTCAAGTAGTTTTTTAAATAATTAAATAGTTCTTAATTGGGCTTTCAGAATTAAGAAGTCGTTGAATAAATAAATAAACATTTAAAATGTACATCACTTTCCAATTAGACGCAGCATCAAATCGTTCTTTAATTATATAGATCATCTTTAAATAAACCAAAGCGATGCCTCGTAATCATATGCTTTAGGAGCCGGTTCTTTTAAACGATTGATGATCGAGTTTACTACTTTTGTTTGTCGATATACAATTATTTAATTTTCAATCGGAAAGGAAAAGTTTTTTGAGTTGTAAAACAATTCGAAAGTGAAATAATTCTAAAATTAATATAAGTTGTACGACTTTCTTATATCACAAAATTTCATTCGAATTTGCATGGATAAACTTCATTAAAATCTTCAATAATCTAATTTCTGGATCATAATTGCACATTACGTTAAATTACTTTAATAATGAAATAAGTTATGTAAAGTGGCGAGCAGTTAAATGTAAGTATGAAAAGGAAAAAGTTAAGAAGACACATATTTTTTATAATTTTTTATTACTTTTACTTACATACTTTATTGTGAATACATTAAATAATATAAAACAATTTAAATTATAAATAAATTGCAAAAGATAGTGAACGCATAAACACAATTGACAATAAACTGAAATTTTGGATTGTGATAATAACCGAAATGTCAGTATTTGGTATGCTATGTTTATATATTAATTTTTTAGATTTTTGTGTTAGATTAGGTAAATTTGACAAAACAAGATGGTTGCAACCACGCTGTCACATAACCATAATCGAAAATGATATATTTTAAAGATTATTTAAAATACCAAAAAAACTTCTATAGTCTAAGTTCTATAGTATTAGTATAAGTTCTTGCAATAGAATTTTCTCACATCTGCGGATAAGCAACCACACGAAATTTTTGGAAACTTTGTCTGTCATGCTTTATTAGACTTGATTGAGAAAATGCGAACTAATCTTACAAAACGTTTTTGTTTCAACAAAAATACTGTTCTAGAGTTGTTATGTTCTTTTGGAAATAAGCTATTCTACCCATACAGGAAACCCCAGAGTTAGACAACGGGGCCAGACCTGGGCCAGTACTGGGAAACCTAAGTTTGGCGTACCTGTATTGGCCCAGACTTGGCCCAGGACTGGGTAGCTCAGCCTCGGCCATTCCATGAGGACCCAAGCTTGGGCCTAGACTGGTTGACCCAGCTTCGGCTATGCAAATTATTAGCCAAGCTTGGCCCAAGCTTGGATAACCCATCCTTGGCCATTCCATGGAGACCCAAGCTTGGTCCTACACTGGTGACCCATCTTCGGCCATGGTAATTCTTACCCAAGCTTGGCCCAAGCTTGCATAACCCATCCTTGGCTATTCCATGGAAACCCAAGCTTGTGCCAAGACTTGTTGACCCAGCTTCGGTCATGCAAATTATTAGCCAAGCTTGGCCCAAGCTTGTATAACCCATCCTTGGCCATTCCATGAGAATCCAAGTTTGGCCCAAGTCTGGATAACCCAGACTTGGCCATTCCATGGGGACCCAAGCTTGGTCCTACACTGGTTGACCCATCCTCGGCTATGCCAATTCTTACCCAAGCTTGCATAACCCATCCTTGGCTATTCCATGGAAACCCAAGCTTGGGCCAAGACTGGTTGACCCAGCTTCGGCCATGCAAATTATTAGCCAAGCTTGGCCCAAGCTTGTATAACCCATCCTTGGCCATTCCATGAGAATCCAAGTTTGGCCCAAGCCTGGATAACCCAGCCTTCCTATTCCATAGGGACCCAAGCTTAGTTCAAGACTGGTTGACCCAGCTTGGCCAAGGCTGGATTATCCAAGAAAATAGCAATAATAACTTTTTTTCAATGTTAAAAATTTTAAAAAATCCTGTTAATAAGTTGAGTTATGATAATATAGGAAGTGTAGAATTGAAACTTGAGCCGTTCGGTTACGTATGGCGAGATTCGGGTATTTTCGTTTAGCGCAGCCGCCATCCTTGTTTACATCATCTGTTAGTTAAATGTAAGATTTTTCTCATTGCTAGAGTAATAAAGGTGATGAATCAAATCTCCGAGTTTCAGTCATACAGTCATTGAATGTTAGTACTTTTTAACTAGAAGGAAAAAATATAATTTCTTTTGTTTACTCCGCAATTATCACGAGGCGAGGCTACTAAAAGTAATTATGTCTGATTCTTACCTTTGAGTTTAAAGATGGCGTGGGTTAAATAAACCAAAAAAGTTTTGAATAAAAAAACTAATTTAGATGTTAACCGGCAAAGTTTAAATAATCAAAGTGTAAACATCAGCTGTGTGAGTGACGTTAAGGACCCTAGTGATACAGAAAACCAAAAAATATCAAACAAAAGGTGCCAAAATGAGTTGAACTTGAATGTGAACTAGTGATGGAGAATAATAACTGTACTAGCTAAATGGTAATATAATTTAAGACGAGATCTAAGTAGTAATTAAAAAACTTTATGTAATTTAAATAGTACATAATACAAGTAATAACAATAAAGTGTAAATACGTTCATACAATTATTTATTCCATTGTTTTATTAATGCTTAATTCTTGGCATTTACTTTTGAGCTAGTTTTAGCAATTAAGCATCTACCAGTCTTGGCAACTAAGCATGGCCCAGTCTTGGCAACTTAGCATGGCCTAGAGCTGGCGATCAGGACTGGGCCATGATTATCATTCCAGACTGTTGCCAAGGCTGGGCCAAGCTTGGCTTACAGGCTTGGCCCAGGCTTTTACAAACTTGGGCCCAGCCTGAGCCAAGCCTGGACCCATGGTACTTTCTTCTATGGGTAGTTTAGACATAATATTTGTAATCATTCTTTGAACGATTTTAAAAACCGAAGTACTTTTGAAGTTACATGAATGGTAGAGATACTGCTGTGCAACAAAATCAATTAATTATTTTTAGAAAGACATTAAATAGCATTTTTACTATGGAAACTTTTCCAATATGCTTCATTTTGAAAAAGGGTGAGAAAACAGAACTATTTATAAAAGACTTTCACTTTTGCTATCGTATGGTAGATGGCTTTGCTTCATTGTTTCACTATATGACATTTGTGAAGATAAATGTCAGCTGTAGAACTATCAAATACAGTAGATTATTCGAAACTATGAAATAAGAATTTTTCAGTATTTTAAAAGAATTTACGAATATTTAATAAAAACATTAACCAAATTTTCTTCAAAGTTTTCTTATTTTGAAACATTACTCTTTTAGTAACCTTAGACACGCAAATTTTGATTTGTCAAATGTATTGTCACTCCCGCTTTGGTGATTTGAATGGGGCACTCGAAAACCTTTTGGGTTGTTTTATGGTAACTAACACTATGTAACAGTTCTAACTATTTTAATATTACAGAAACTTAACGATGGTATGTGACATCTTGTTGTTTAGATACTTGAAAAAATTCACCATGTAGTCGGAGATTTTTATCATAAACAAGTTGTGCTGGAGTGGTGTTTAAATCTTCTTTAAGGGCAGAACGAATTCCAAGTAACACGATAGATAAAACGTCTGTCTAGGAGTGGTTGATGTGGCACTTAAGTGACATATTTAACTGCCTATGAAATCTTTTCACTAAGTTTGTATTCCTGTATTCCTACAATTCGTGTCAGTGATGTAAATAAAGCTGATTCAAACTGACGACCACGGTCTGTTGTTATTCGTAGGGGGACACCGTAGCGAGCTATCCAATGCCAAATGTAACGATCAGCAATTAATCGAACTGTAGCTCTCGCACTAGAATGCGCTAGGTTATGAATAGATTCAAATATTTTTTTACTCAGTTGCAATGGCACGAATGGTCTTGCACTATTTGTAGACGTACCACATACTATGTTGCAATTATAGTCAGCAAAATGTATTCTTTGAAGCTTCAGGGAGGATGTTCTTTGTAACAATTTCTTTAGCTCTTGATCGTCTGAGCTAGCTGTTGATGAGTGACGATGTGGGTTGATGTGTTGGTAGGTTCTAGGCGAGATAATGTATCAACAAGAAAATTTTCTATTCCGTTAACATGTCTTATGTCTGTTTTGAATTGTCTAATCAGATCAAGGTAGCCAAACTGTCGTGACGTTTTTTTCGGTTTTTGTTTGAAGGCAAAGATGAGTGGTTTATGGTCGGTAAACAGGATGAAATCGCGTCTTTCCAAGTACTATCTAAAGTACTTAACA
The DNA here is from genome assembly GCA_035610365.1 of Aquatica leii. Classification (NCBI taxonomy): domain Eukaryota; kingdom Metazoa; phylum Arthropoda; class Insecta; order Coleoptera; family Lampyridae; genus Aquatica; species Aquatica leii. The sequence continues at coordinate 28,945,769 of CM069433.1, read as the reverse complement.
GCTGCATGGCCGAGTTTTTTGGAATAGAACGCAATTGGTTGCCATGAATTAAAGATTTCTTGTTGCAGTACGGCTCCAATTGCAAAGTTGGAAGCGTTTTCCACTATTACTGAGCGGATGGCGTTCAGTGATGGATGAGTTAGGGTAGCCGTATTTGCTAGTGATTCTTTGACGACTTTGAATGCTTGTTCCGTGGCATCTGACCATTGAATCTCATCATTGCTCTTGATATTTGAACCAGTTAGCAAGTCATGTAGTGGAGCTTGAGATTTTGCCGCGTTGGGAATGAATCTGCTGTAAAAATTAATCATACCTAGGAAGTGTCTAAGTTGTTTGATGGTAGTGGGCTTCTTTGCATCTTTAATAACTTGGACTCTATCACTAGGTGGTTTGCAACCATCACTATTTACAGTGTATCTCAGAAACTTAATTTCCGTTTGTCCGAAGATACACTTTGACATGTTAAGTACTATTCCAAACTTTTCTAGACGTTTAAAAACCTATTCTAAATCTTTTAGGTGTTGCTCTTCAGATTCAGATGGTATTAGAATATCATCTAAATAAGCATAGCAACAATCCAAACCACGTAACGCATTGTCTATGAACCGATGAACTGTTTGGGCTGCGTTTTTTAAGCCAAAGCTCATAAAGTGGAACTTGTAAAATCCGAATGGTATTGTAATTGCTGTTTTCGGTATGTCATCGGGGTTGATCGGGATCTGATGGAATGCCTTTACGAGATCTATTGTTCAAAAAAATTTCATTGTTGTTTAACAGTTGTGAAAAATCCTCGATTTGCGGCACAGGATACTTATCTGGAACGGTTCCTGCAATGAATTGGCGATAGTCATCACATGGTCTCTACTCTGTACCACACTTTTTAGGTGCCAGGTGGAGTGGCGATGCCCAGGTGCTTTTTGATGGTCGGATTATTTCAAGAGCCAGAAAATGTTCGTTCCGGAGCTAATCTGCGGTTGGTTACTGGTAGTCCGGGAGTTGCACTGTCTGGCAGCATTTCCACAACGGTAATGGTACCAACAATTTTCAAATTTCTTTGCAGATGCTGATCTATTCCGTGGTCTACTATTGTGGCGGCTTCGTGAAAATGATTTGCCACGTTCGTGGATAAGTTGTTCGATTTCTTGAGATAGGAATGTCATTTGCTTCATTAATGCATTTAGATCACGTCTGAGATTAGCATAATCTTGATTAGTAGTGGGTTGCTTTGTATTGGTGGTAAGTTCACTGAGGCTACTGCAATATGGCGTGAGCTTGCATCATGGATCGTATTTGCTAAGTTTGCCAAATTATTCAGCGTTTGATCTGGTTGAGTAGTCAATAAGGCTGGAATTGGAGCTGGTAATCGACTTGTCCATATCGTCCGTAGCAGTGAATCAGGAACTGTTGTACCAGCTAAATTACGCAAGTGACAACCTTGTTATGAGTTCGATTTTTAGTTTTTCATACTTTTCTTGACATCTGCGACTTCGTTAGAGTATCTATGACCCAACGCTGATGCTGTTGTCCAGAACTTGGTCAAATTTGCTTTTATTTCCTTCATCTGGAAATGCCCTTTCACATAGTTAAACCAGAGCAGTGGGTCTTCGGGTCAAAAGGGTGCTACCTTAATGTGTACACGTTCAACTACAGAATTTCCGTTGGTTTCATTTGGTTTTTCTCCGGTTAGGTTTAGCGTGGGTTCCGACATTGTAATGGCACGCTGTTAAATAAAATTTTCACTGCACGTGTTTATTATTTTGCGATCGGGGTCTCCAATTTGGGTTGTTTTATGGTAACTAACACTATGTAACAGTTTTAACTATTTTAATACTACATAAACTTAACGATGGTTTACAATAACTAATATAAAACAAGATTAATATCTGTGCATTGTTATTCACGTCACTCGTCGATCTCTCCGGCCCGGAAGTAAAGTTTTGGAACTTCTGTCTCGCCAGTTTTATATATACTATATAAAACAAATTTAAAAATGTTGTCAGTCTGTAAAAGCGAGCAAAACACCTATAACGATCAGAGGGAGGAATCTGAAAGTCTCAAACTGAAACATAACACGTAGGGATGGAATCGGGCTACCCGGCCCGAATTGAAAACTTTAAAACGGCCGAATGTTTTTTTACGGTCCGACTCGATAACCAGCTTGAAATAGAGTACAGGTTAATATATGTGTATATGGCAGCTGATAAATCTATATAAACAAATTAGAAATTATAAAATTGTATTGTAAGCTATCTTAACAACATAACTAGTAGATTTTAACATTCTTTGATCAGGTACTAAATACGTATTTTGTTTATCAGTTTTTTAGGACTTGAAAAGTTTGATTTTCAGAGCCGTTTCGTATACTTAAAGCCCGTATTAAATGTTTTTTTCACGGCTTGGTCCGAAGCTGGGCCTGAAAGCCAAAGTATTAAGTTGTGTTTTTTGAATTATTTTGAAGACCATAGACTCATTTATTTTCTTTTCACCCTTTGTTTACCGAAGGTACCGTAATATTCAAGTACCTAAGCAAAGAAATAGTGAATATGAGATTGATCTCGTGGCATTCGGCAAAACAATTTCCTATATTACCCAACCTAATAGTTGTGTGAATGCTATAATTGAAACATCTTTTCTTTATTGGACTGTTTCTACTTGTTGATGACATTTTTCTTTTTAATGATTTTTGATTCAGGAGTTCTAGTGTCACATTTCTACGAAACTCTAATAAAGAATTTTTTCGTCCATTTCCAAAAAATGCTTTGCTATTACGAAAGCATTAGTAAATGTGATTTCCATAAATCTTTGGAAAACTTTATGTCAGCATTTATTATGGTGTCTATTGACAGTGTAAGAAGTAACACTGCTGTTTCTTCAGTGCCATGAAAACTTGAAGGTAGGGTAACGATTTTACTGTTTTTGTTTATAAAAAGATATTTCATTGTTTGATATTCTGATATGAAAATTTTGTCTCTTTAGTTGTTTGTCAGTTTTTTGGATTTTTTACCTTATTCATGCCAAGGTATTATCCAATTTTAGTTTTTCTAACAATTCTATGAACAAAGATAATTATTAAACTAAATTGTTTTGTTTTTTTTTATTTTTGCTCCGTTAAAAACAATTTTATAGGTTTGCCCAGATTATACGTTTTGTCAAGAGTTGCATTTTTACCCTAATCTACATAAATTTTTTTTACAAAAGTATTTTGCTTGCATAAACACCATAACTTAATTCCTCGTCTTATTGGCTTTATAGAATGGTACTGTTTAAATGAACTTTGCTCTTTGAATTTTACTATGAATTTATAACATTGAGTGCCCGTGTTCCTAAATGACTAAAAGAAAAGAGTCGAGGACGGTGATCTTTGAATAGTTTGTCAGTTTTGTTTGGTGACAGGAAGTGGTTATTATTTATGTGTATGTAAAATAGAATACCGTGGAACAAATTTCGACTCAAAGGATGTCATTCATGGATCCGTGTGATAGAAACAGTTTACGTCAATAAACATTAACAATTCTTCTGTTGTAAATTTAACATGAAGTTTTTCTTCTACAGCGCGTATATATTAGTTTGAAAAACAACACTATATATTGCTGATCCCAGCTTAATGAGTTCATAGAGAAAATCCGCAAAGTTGTAGTGTATTTCAAAAGATCACTATTGAAATATGAAACACTACTTCAAAAATACGTGATAATTGAACATGGAGTCACTTCCTTTGGACTGTAAAACCAGGTAGAATAATTTTTTAGAATGCTGGAGCGATTTTATCTTTTAAAAACCTACATTCAAAAAGCTCTTATGGATCTCAATCATCTAATTCGTTTAGAAGATGTTGAATCTAAATTAATAAATAAAATTGTTGATGTGCTGACTCGAATTAAATTGACAGTTGAAGCAATGTGTAGGCGAGATGCTAATTTATGCACAGGTGATGCTGCTTTAAAATTTCTTATAAAACAGCTGTCTAGCAAAAACTCAGCACTTGCCAAAAAAATGAAACATTTTTAGTGAACCGTATAAACCAACGACGAAGTGATAATTTAACTGGTGTGTTTAATTATTTACAAAATCCACGAAAAGATGATGAAAATCAGTTATTATCGGATTTGGAATGGCATGACTTATTTCCATAAAGATTATTGTAAAAGACTTAATAGTCGAGATGACACGGAAGAAGAAGAGAGGCCAGGCTCACAAACAGATGATGAGCTAAGGACAGAAACCTCCCAGTCCCAATTGACATTAAAGGAAAAGTTACGCTGGAAATTGATAAAAGTATAAAATCCCCAGATCCTGAAGTACAAATACAAAATGAATCGGGGTTGGCAAATAGTATTAGTCGGTAATAGTAAATAGTAATAGTCGTTTTTGCCTCATGGTCGATCTTAAATAATTTTTATTATTTTGAGTTTTGAAAAAGATCGTTTTGCGGTAGCAACGGAAACCGGCATTGTACGAAGTATTATGCTCGTATCAGGAAAAGAATTCACTAAGTTGTTAATTGTTTTATAATTTAAAGTTTCTTCTGGAGACGTAATAATTTTTTCATCAAAATTTTGTAAATATTGCAATTCTTTAACAAGTTCCACGGCAGTTATGTCTCGTTTATTGCGAGTTTTCTCGTTTAATAAGTTTTCAACTTTTTGACATAATTCTAATTGTTCGTTTTCAGAATTATTTTTAAATTTATCAACATTGCATAAAAAAGCGAAATTATCAGAGTAAGAAGAAAATAATTGGAATGTCTCATCCACTGATGTTATGATTACATCTAGAGCAGGGGTGCTCAAACTTGAACTGCTGGCAATCTACCTCAATATTTTTAGACTACTTACGATCGACTCTGAGAGGCTGCAAGTATGTGTGATGCAGGGTTGTCGTACATACACGATACACCCTAACTACCTAGGTAAGGGTGTACCGTGGCATATATAGGTATTAGCTTTCCGCACAATATGCATTATTTTAGTCTAGGTTTGGGTTAGGTTTAGTTAGGTTCTTCTCTACAATATCAATGAAAAAACTCATAGTTATTCAAAATTGCGAGTTTATTGGTTGTTACAAAACAAAAGAGTTACCTATAGTGTTAAACTTAACTAAGGAGTGACTTTGGATGTTGAAGCGTGGCACTGCATGTCCTCAGCATGCTTTTCATAATATGGTACGTAACCACTGTGTGCTAATCGCAAGCATGATGACATATGATCGTCAGTTAGTCGATTGCGATATTTTTACTTAATTATCTTCATTTCAGAAAATGCAGACTCGCACAAGTAAGTTGAGCCAAACATTGCCGTCAGTTGAAGGGCGATTTCCCTTAGATTCGGATATTTATCTTCAGATATAAAACACCAGAAATTTGTATCAGATGCTGTAGCTTTGAGATGTATATCTGATATAGTCTGCATCAACTCATTTTCAACAGAACATGAGTTCATATTAAACTGACTTGCTATTTCAGTAGCTAATTCCTCAATGTTTTTACATGAAAAAGGATAACTCATAAATGATGCTATATTTGTTAATTTACTGCAATCATAAAAACGCATTTCAAATTCAGCCTCATACGTATCATAATTCAACTGAGGAATCCTTGCTTTCAAAGACTGAAAGTGTTTCAGATCCTTTCTTTTCAGTTGATCTATCATAAGTTGCAATTTACTTTTGAATGCGTTTACTGCGCTAATCATCTCAATAATAGTTTTTCCTTTACCTTGAAGCAAGTTAATGGTCTTTAAGTGCATTGTGATGTCAGTCAAAAATGCCAAATCAGTCAGCCATTTTTCATTTTTCAGCATCTGAGTGTCATCACCACTTTCGTCTAGAAAAGCTGTTATTTCGGGCAATAATTCTTGAAACCTTTCTAGGAATTTTTCGCGACTCAACCACCTGACGTCCGTGTGAAGAACTAAATCAGTGTGTTCAGCTGACTTCCTATTTTCCAACTGCAACTTAAAGAGCCGCCGTTGCAAGCTACGTGCACGGATGGAATTCACAATTTTTGTTGCAATGCCCATAATTTCCTCCGTGTTTAAAACTTTTGAACACAAAACTTGTTGATGTATAATGCAATGGAATGAAAAAAATGAAGGGAAATCTTCATTAGCTCGACACAATGCCACAAAACCGTTTTTGTTTCCAGTCATTGCTGGTGCTCCATCGGTTGTAATGCACACTAATTTATATATTGGTAGCTTGTAGTTTTTTACAAAATTCAAGAAAACGTCATATATATCTTCGCCACGGGTCTTCCCCTTCAGAGGAATGATTGCCAAAAATTCTACCTTAGCCAACATGTCATTGAATACCATCCGAATAAAAATACACAGCTGGGCAGTGTCTGTCATATCGGTGGATTCGTCGAACTGTAAAGAAAAGTATGTACATTCCATGATATCATGTTTTAATTTATCTGCTATGTCCTGACTCATGACTTCAATACGTCTTGTGACAGTAGGACGAGATAACTGAAGTTCTCTAATAGCAGACATGATTTCTGTTTTATTTTTAAAATCTCCAAATAAAGTCTCACCCGCTTCAATAAATGCTTCTTTTACAACCGATCCATCTTAGAATGGTTTCTTGTGTTTCGCCAATATATGAGATATTTTAAATGACGCGATCGTAGCAGCTTTTGATTGTTTGTCTGGTCTTGTGAACATGGTTTGTTCTTTTTTCAAACACGATATCAAATCACGTACTTTTCGTTTTTTTAATTCACTCTGTGGCGGAAAATTCTTTTCATAGTTTTTATGAACCGTTTTATGATGCCTCTCTAAGTTACCACGCTTAGGTATTGCAACTGACGCACGACAAATAAGACAAATGCACTTATTCTTCACCATACAAAAGAAAAATTCTTCCTCTCAATCGTTATTAAAATGATACGTTTTAGATTTCTTCGCTGCACTCATTTTGTACTATTTAATAATAAACTTTGTATCGACGTAGTATTGTCTTCAAGTTACAATTCAGAATGAGTCCAATTCCTGCAGGCGCAACGTTTATATCGCCGTGAACGAAAGTCTCGAATGTTCCCGTCAAACGCGCCGCCCGAAATTTCTAGAAAAGCGGCAAGAATAACAAACGCGTTTTTTTTTGACAAGTACCGCACGTTCCTTTGGTAAAGCCGCCTTTTTCCGCTAGCAGAGTGTTATTTTATTACGTACAATAAAAGGAAATGAATAAATTTTTGTAGTTTAGTTACTATTAACAATTTTTTTTTCTCGAGAACTACTCAAAAAGCACTCGCGATCGACTGGTCGATCGCGATCGACCGTTTGAGCACCCCTGATCTAGACCATTAAAAAAACAATCAACTTTGAACTTTAAATTTTGCAAATTTTTGGCCAACGATGCAGCCAAATTTTTTACGTTATTTTCAAAGTTTCCTTCGCTTATTTCAAACAGAGCATCATAAACCTCCCCATATTGATACCTTAAAACAGTTATTGCATCTATTCTACTAGACCATCGAGTATCCGACAAAAGTTTTTAAGTTAAATTTGTTATATTAGATAAATTAGATTTCAGAATTGACTAGCATTTAGTACAAGTTGAAAAAAATACAAACAGTTCTTGAACTATAGAAAAAAAAATTGATGCTCAAAGTATTCGATTTTACGGCATCATTGACGACTAAATTTAGGATATGATTGCAACTAGTAACAAAGAAAGCTCGCGGATTGAAATCCAAATTTTTTTTTTGTAGACCATTATGCTTACCACGCATATTTACCCCATTGTCGTAACCCTGACCCCGCAAATCGTTGATATTTAAGCTTTTATTTTCTAACGCCTACAAAAGAAATTTTGTCAAGCCTTCACCCGACACATCATCTATAGGACAAAATAATAAAAAATGTTCTTCTATGCTAATTCCCGTGCTCTTCAAATTAACAAATCTTATACAAACTGAAATTTGTTCTTGGTGACTAGTCAGAAGTGCAGTCTAATAATATGGTATAATATATTGCCTTTTTAGTTAGTTCTAAAATTTTCGATTTGATATTTTCACCGATCAAGTTGATTACTTCATTTTGTATTTTATCTCCGAGATAGTTTTTGTGATCTTTTATTTGAGAGCGTTTTGTATGTTCTGACATAATCGGGTCGAATTTGGAAATCATTTCTATGCATTTTAAAAAGTTACCATTGTTTTTCTCAAACAACTTACTACTACTTTCACAAAAATGCTAAATTTTGCTGACTTAAAAACTGAATCACGTAGAAAATTCATTCTATAACAGCTTGCCAGTATTTAGTTTCTCTGTTTATTACATTTTGAATTTCAGAATCAATTTTTATTAAAACGGTTAGAAAGATCTAGCAATTTTAAAACATTTTTGATATGTAACTTGCTCTTTTCTTGAATGTTAAAATATTCACTTAAATGCTGTCAGTCATTGTAACCAGATTCATCACTAAAGCGAACAGATTTCAAATCGCTGTCATTAAAAATTTTCCAACAGAAGCAGTAAAGTAAATTTTTTGTTTCGGAATACAACAACCAAAAACGCTCAATGTAACTATTGGAAAACTTACGTCCCGACTCCGAACTATCTCTTGGATAAATATTTATTTTGTTTTGATAATGAGCAGGGCCACGTTCTACTAATTCTTGAATATTATTAGGACGTAATTTCTTTGGCCATAGTGCAGCATCTTTCGAAAGTTGACTCATATTTTCCGTTTTGGTAATTTTTGAAAGTGTTGGTTTCTCATTATTTGCGGAACTTGAAGATGTTGATGGATTGCTTTCTTGAAGATCAGTTTCTTGTCTGCTGCTGATACTTGTTTCAAATACATATTCAGAATTTTGGGATTCAGTTGTATTATTGTTGTTATAAATATTTGGTAAAGTAGACTCGGATTTTGAAAAAAAATGCGTAATTTTGACATGGTTTTCTAGTTCTTCCTTTCTTTTTCATTTATTCAGCAAATTTTTGTATCCAGACAATTTCTTCTTTTTTCTGGCATCCTGTATACTGTAAAGATATTAATACGTAAGTAAACAAATGGACAAATTATTCATGAAAAATATATTCAAATATAAAAGGATTTTTGAAATGCAAGTTTTTGGCTTTTAATGTTTTAATAAATCTAAAATAAAAAATAAATTTTGAGTGAACTCACTTTAATTCACAATACAAAATACATCACTATAAAGTCTGTAAAATTACAAAAAACTAAAGTTTCAAAAGCAGATATCTTTTACCCCATGCATCTTTTCATTTCGTTAAGTTAATTATCGATCGGGCATCAGGCAATGAAATCGCGACCGATGCAGCGCTTAAATATATAAAGTTTCGTACATTGCAAGCTCATACAGGAAAAAAAACGCTTGTTGCAAGCCAAATTTCAAGCTCAAACATGAATAAAATCAGATTTGTTTGAATTCACAGAATTCGTGTTATCATGTTACGTATTACGTATTTGATCGATCGAAATGCTGTTATTGCGTACTCTCATTTGGAAAATATATTATTTTTGAGAAGTAGGTAATCGGTTCCCACGTCTCAAAGAGTAAAAATAAAAAAATAAACAAATAAAAACAATGTGATAGCAATTCCTTACTGGTTTTTTTATCATTATAAATTTTGTTGTTTGTTGCTTTATTTTTTATTTACTTTTTGACTAGTTTTGAGGCTTTTCGGCGCCGTCGTGCACCACACGACTTTGTCCTTATGTACGGTGCGGGACTGTTTATAGGAAAGTAAAAAAGACATGGAATAAGACAGTAAAGAAAAAAAAATGATACACTACATGTTGAGTAATAAGTGAAAAAAAATTGCTTTTATTTTTAATTTTGTTAAATCCAAAAAATTATTCTAAATTTATAAAAAAACTGTGTAAAAAGATAAGGAATTGCTCTACGTAAAGAAATATAGTCAAATGTTTATAGCAAAGAATACAGGTAACAAGTTTTGGTAAAAAAAGATAAACTTGTACAAAGGTTGTATTGTTGAATAGCTTAGGATGGCGGTTTTGCTTTTTTGTCTAAAATAAAAAGGAATTATTTTGCTAAAGTTGGCTCTGCCAAATGGTGAAAGATTTTAAATCTATCGCGACACAAATTCATATAAAATAAATTTGGAATATTTTTAATTTGTTTTTGTGTTTATTATACAATTAAAGACTTAACAATTTTCAGCAAAAATGTTTTTATTTTATTTTGACCTTGAAACATATTTTACACGTTAAGAAAATATTTATCATGGAAAAAGATAAACAAGTTTTCCGTGTAGTACTGTACAAGGTTGGTCGTATTCGCAAAATCGTCACGTTAATTAGAAGGAAAGAGACTTTGAGCTGGCTGCTTATCTAACCTTTAGTAACATTCCACGAATAACAATAAACCGATTGTTGAAACAAAATGAAAGTTGGCTGTTAGTATCAAAATTCGCATTTCAGTTAAGATTAATTTCGCAATGTGTACGACAAACATTACTAAACACACATACATTGTATGACGTTCGAGTGAGCTAATATAATTATTGCAGCGATATTAGTATTTTAATTAATAAATTAAACGTCAATATTTCGATCCTTGTCTTATTAATTGCGTTTGGGCACGAGAATGGGGCGGATTACGTGAGGTTCGTTTCAGCGAGATTGACATTTCGTTGTTAAACCTCGCTGAGTTAAATGTTATTAATGCATGATTACAGGTTGTTTTAGTCACGCCATTGTATACGGTATGTAATATCTACTGAAAGATTGTGTTGCGCCGAGTGCGTTAGAGAAAGACGCGCGTTAATACGAATAGCATACTGTCGTGTAGCGCGAATATCAACGGGTAGCGTACGTTTACTGTTTAGCTGATAATTAGGCAGAAGTAATTGAAGGTATACCGAGCTGGCACGGAGTATTGCGATTGCAACCGAGCTTAAGCAATTCTCCACTATTGTGTCAGGTCGGGCGACAAATCGCTACTGCTCTAATCAAATCTAGTCTGGATTGATAATTTCCTACGCTTTCGAAAACGCATATAAACTAGTAGGCGAATTTCGGGTGTAGTTTGTTTTCAACTTATCGTAATAATTTTCGAGCGAACCCGCTTTTAGAGATTGATTCGAACGTTGAAGGCACAGTGCAATCTACAAGCAACTTGTAAAATTGCGTGTTGAATGACAAAGATAGCGAGCTATCCACCCACGGTATCGGTCCCTAAGAGCTGGCAACGCCGCAACGCTATAACCGATATTGTGGCCGCATGGAATGGAGGAGAGTAAGCTCGGGTCAACTTCCCCTGAACCCCTCCAAAGCTGACTACGTGCCGTTGTTTCTCCCACAGGCAAGTAGACAGTTGAACGCCGCGTGTTGATGAAATAACACTCAATTCGGACGCGTCGCATACGCTCACCGAAAATTAAGTGTGCGAAAAGTTATTACCAGACTTTCTTCAATTATGTTTACATAAAAACGTGATTATTATATTGACTACCTTTATGTTTGGGATCAAATGCTGGGATACACTTCCTATAGGTATTTATTAATTTTTTTAAGTGATTTTTATTTTCGAGTGATGGTGTTTTCAAAAATTAAAAAAAAATTTAATTGTGAAATCAGTGCTAAATTCTTGACGTGCATATTTTTTTTGGTGAATTTATTCTGTGTTTAGTGAATTTCCTGGAAGCATTATTGGATTTCTACAATTTTCTAGGCAGTGAAATCAATACTAAAATACCGTTTCAATAATATTCCGATAAGTGCATTTGTTGCAACGCGCGTTTATGTGTCGATGATAAGCTAAATATAATAAAGCAATTGGAGCAAAATATTAATAGCACGTAGCCAACTACAAAATTCGGAATTTTACAAAGTTTTGCGCGAAAATTGTGAATAGGTTTAAAAATTCGATTGTGAAAAATTTCGGTTCGATTTTTTTTTTTGCAAATGAAATTGTGCGAGCGAATTTTTGCGCTAATTGCAAATTATGCAGCATGTAACGCAACAGCGTTAATCTGTTTGACTAATCGAATTTCACGTGGATCTTGGATGTGATCTAAACATGGCCTGTTACAGGGACTGGTCGCCAGCGGGCGCCACGGCCCAACAGCAACTGTCTGTCGTGACCACAGTGTGGGGAGTCACCACGTCCAGTCAATCGGGCCCCCACAGTGCATTCTCCAATACCTCGACACCTCCTGCGGGATCACAAGGATATGTAAACACTCTTAAACAAACTCAACAGAACACTTACCAAGGAGGGTACAGACAAACGGGGCCTAGGTGAGTAAAATTAAAATTTTTGGATTTTCCAAAAATGTCCCCGCGTTTGCTCGTTAAACAAAAAAACGTCCGTTGAAGTCGACAAATCTAGTCAAAACGACCCCAGGTATTCAAACAAATATGTGTCCAATTAGGGTAGCTTGGTTCTAACAAAGGTGACCTAGTGAGCGCGTGAGAGGGGCGAGAAGAGTAAAGAGAAGGGTGGAATCAGGGGCTGTCAATATAATGGGAGCGTAAGGGATGCGCGAGGTAAACGGACCAAAGAGGATTTAGACCAGTTACCGCAAAAAGTTTCTAAAATTTTTCTACGATTTTCCTTAAAAACGATCTTCGAAAGTCGAGTAACCCTTACACGATAAACTAATTTTAATAACAAAGAGATTATAAACCTGTACACGATTCAAGTTTTTCATTAAAATTTTTGTTATTCCCCGGCTACGGTAATCGACAAAAAGGCAAATCAGTAAGCGTGTTTATTAACGCCTTGTAAGTAACGGTTTTTTAACCTCGAGGGGAGCAACTCCCTCTTAAACTCGAATACGATCAATGAAGTTCCTTTATTGAAAACGCCGCCTAAGGCAATTGTACTTTACTCTAATATTGTCCATAAATATTGCTCTAAAACTGAACACATGTTGATAAAATCATTGACAAAAATTTTTTTGACGCTAATCGCAGATTAGCCATAGTCGACAAAGCCCCAAATCTTCTTTTTCACTAATCGATGAGCAATTTGATAAAAAGAACAACGTAGTTATTTTGGATTAGTCAATTTAAAAAAAATGTCCTTTTTTAATTTTTTTACAATTTGTAAAATATTTAATATGTTGGGTAACAATTCGTATAAAAAACAGTGAATTGTGGATTTTTTTTGGTAATATTCAAAATTTTATCAGGAAAACCTAATTTCTAAATACGTTATCATGAAGGACACTGTCAATCAGGGAGGGGGACTCGATATAGAATCAAGTTCATACTGTACCTAATCAATAATTACAATATATGCACATTCATGCTTGACAATTAATGGTATATTTTCGTCTTTAACATTCACATCGTGGTACGTTGTTCCGATTACAGTCGAAAATTTACTTGGTGTTTTTTTTGGTGCCAAAAAATCATTTTATTCTAAATTTCTGTTGCGTTAATTGTGCAATTTTTTAATGGTAATTTCTTAAAAACCGATCTTTGGTATGTATGTCATACATTGTACTTTTTTGAAATACCCACAAAGTCTTACCTTTTAGCATTGAAAAATGAAACGGTATACATGAAAGTTTATTTATAAGAACTGTCTTTGTAATTAATTTTTTCGATCAAATCTCATTAGTAACTGTTGTAGGTGCTCGATAACGTTATGTACATAATTGAAAGGCAGCTATGTATTTATATCTGCCTTATCCGTTATATAGTAATTTGGGTTGCTATTTCCTGGTGCTGGTAAAAAATATGCCAATAACTTCTCAAATTTTAATTTTTATTCAAGATAATTGCATAACTGGTATTCTCTTCGCGTGAATCAAAAATTAAATTCTCAATAGTTTTGGAGACAAAAACAAATAATACGCGTAAAATGCAAATTTTTATCGAATAAATAGACTACACATGTATAAAACGTATTAAAAAAACCAAAGCGATAGCATAGTTGTAATATACATAAATAACGTAATGATTAGATTTATGCTGACAAGGTCAAAAATAACCTTTAGAAGTAACGCAATCGAACCAATGAGCATAAACATAAAGCATAATTAGAAATTGAAAATACGTCGTAACGAAAACGAAGCGTTTGCGAATAGTAAATTTCGGAAAAAAGTACTCGTTGGCGGTGTTACTGAAATAATTTTTGTCCTAATTATGTTATTATATTACGTCAACGAGTTGACCTTAATTTATTAATAGTTGAAATAATTCGGCACTACTAAATAATGCGGAGTAGGTATATACACCCGAATTTAAATTATAATAATAAACTTTGGACGGCAACTAAACCATGGTACCGAAAAAAGTTTCTAACAATAAAAAAATATTTTTAGCAAATATATCGTTGCACAAAGAAAATATTTACGAAGACTCTACATGACGGATCTAAACCGATTATCGATGTTTTCCACGCCAATAAAATCGCCAGTCTATTTATACAGTTTTCGTTAATAAATCCATTGCCAATACTTTGGCAACACTTGTTTAAGTTCTACTTTAAACGATTTTGATTCTAAAACGACACTCTCGTAAGTGGTGTTTTGCCTTGCCAATTTTTATTTATGAATGCGGTCACGGAAATTGAGTTTTGAACACTTGATAAACACCTTACATATTTAGAATTTCGTTTTGGTGCAGCGTGTTCCGATAATATTTTAAAAATAAAATCTTCGAAAACGGATACCTAAACATACTAACGTTATTTAATTTTTCCAGTGTGGGTAATTATGGAGCGGGTGGGGGAATGAATGGTTCTGAAGGGAATTACGGAGGCGGCAACGCGCTGTCAACAGCTGCCATGGTGGCAGCAGCTACTGCAACTGCAACGGCCACTGCTAGTGTGGTAGCGCTACAAGATAATTCTCAATTTGGCAATCAACAATATCCCCAAAGTTATCAGCAACGCATGATTCCCATGAATGGTATGAACGGCATGAACGGAATGAATCCTATGAACAATATGACCAATATGAGTATGAACAATATGCATAATTCGATGATGGGCAACATGCCTGGCAATATGGGTCCGAAGATGGGAGGGCCGACAAATAACTCCATGTATCCTAGACGTATGACCCCTTATCCTTCTCCGGCTATGCATATGTCACAGAAACGGGGGCCGCAATCGTATCCTACCCCCGGTCCTAGTCCAAATATGAATCCTAATATGAACCCTAACTTAAATCCTAATATGAATCCAATGAATCCTAATATGAATCCTAGCATGAATCCTAACATGAATCCTAATTTTAGTCCAAACGGGCAATATCCTACTTACGCCTCGAGACAGCCAACTTTTCAAACTCAATACCCAACGCAGCAAACCTTAGGTCCGAGTGGAAACTTTGGACCCGGTACCATGACCCCAGTTAGAAATTCGAACAGCTTAAGGCAAGCTACACCTCCATACACTACTCAGGGACAGTATTTTTCTAACGGTTCGATGGGTCAGTTCCATAGCAATAATTCGGGTCAGTATATGAGTGGAAATGGCGCAGGCCAGTACGCAACCACTGGAAGCCAGTTTCAACAAGACATGGGGATGAGAAACAACATGAGTTACCAACACAGTCCCATACCAGGGAATCCTACTCCACCTTTAACACCAGCAAGCAGTATGCCTCCTTATATTAGTCCTAACCCCGATGTTAAACCCAGTTTCAACGATTTAAAACCACCGATACCAGTACAAAGTAAGTATTCATATGGTTTGAACGTTTCGTTATTAATATTCTTAAATTACTTCAGAAGATGACGAATTAAGGCTGACTTTCCCAGTAAGGGATGGCATTATTTTACCACCATTTAGATTAGAACACAACCTGGCAGTAAGCAATCACGTCTTTCAACTAAAGCCCACTGTACATCAAACTCTTATGTGGAGATCGGATTTAGAATTACAACTTAAGTGCTTCCATCACGAAGATCGACAGATGAATACGAACTGGCCGGCATCTGTACAGGTCTCTGTAAATGCTACTCCTTTGATAATCGATAGAGGAGAAAACAAAACTTCACACAAACCTCTTTACCTAAAAGAAGTTTGTCAGCCGGGTCGAAATACAATACAAATCACAGTGTCCGCTTGCTGTTGTGTAAGTCTTACCTATACTCAAATAAATGATAAACATTAATTTGTGCTTTTTTACAGTCACATTTATTCGTTCTGCAACTGGTACATAGGCCAAGCGTGCGCTCTGTTTTACAAGGCCTACTTAGAAAACGATTATTAACCGCCGATCATTGTATAGCAAAAATAAAACGTAACTTCAGCAACACATCCGGATCGGGGCCAAATTTATCTGAACGCGACAGAGATGTAGTTGAACAAACGGCTCTTAAGGTTTCTTTGAAATGTCCTATTACCTTTAAAAGAATAACGCTGCCAGCTAGGGGACACGAGTGCAAACACATCCAATGCTTCGACTTAGAATCATATTTGCAATTAAATTGTGAAAGAGGTTCATGGCGATGTCCTGTTTGCAAGTAAGTTTATACTTTTTAATAAACAGTCTGTTTCTCTCTAACGAACGATCTTGTAGCAAACCGGCGCAATTGGAAGGCCTAGAGGTTGATCAATACATGTGGGGCATTCTTAATACTTTGAGTAATTCAGAGGTTGACGAGGTAACCATTGACAGTTCTGCCAATTGGAAGGCTGCTAAGAGCTTAACATCTGGAATTAAGGTACAGTTTCGAAATTTTTTTATTACGTACAATTACTAATTTAACTAATTTACAGATGGAGGAGGAGAACGAGTCTTGTAGTTCTAGGAAGTTGAACAAAGCAATGTCGCCAGGAAGCATGACGATGCCTACAATGAACAACTGGGATATACCCCAAGCTATGTCGCCATATATTCCTCCGGATATGAACAGTATTGCAAGCGGGTCGATGATGAATGGTCCAACTTATAACAATTCTCGGACGAATCAGTATGACTATGGATCAAACACCAATCCTTCTAGTAATGAGTATACTGCTGGTAGTGGGCCTCTTTCGCATTTAAGCGATTCCGTCAATTCGCTTGATCCGTTGAACGCAATGGAGAAGAGCTTGAACGAACAGGTATAACTGAAGAAATTTACGTCAAAAGTCATTGTACAAATATCTAATTTTAGATGCCGCATACGCCTCACACTCCACACACACCGCATACGCCACACACACCGGGTGGAACACCAGGCTCGGCTCATACGCCTGGCGGTGGTACTGGACCACCTAGCGTTCCTCCTCCCGTGGATAGTAGTCATTTAAATTCCAGTGGAAGCAATGACAAGTGCGATACTTCTGTTCCTGAAATACCATCGGACCTTAATTTCGATCCTGCAGCCGTTATTGATGGGGAGGGTACTGGTCAAGAAGCATTAAACGTAAGTATTTTTATTTGTCAAACGTTTCATTACGGTAAAATTCAGATTCAGGTATTTTTCTAACCAAGGCTTGACGACTTCACAAAAAAATTATTTTTATTTTATTTAAGTTTTTAGTTGTAGTTTTTAAAAAAGTCAAATCTACATGGGTTTCTTATTAATTTTTTTTCTCACTGTATTTAACACAGTTTTTACCACACGACAAAACCACTTTGTCCAGGAATCTTACATTTAAAACAGTCTTAGATGAAATGATTGTTTTGAATTTTTTGCAATAAGTCTTTAGATTAATGCTATAAATAACTGTTGATTAAGCAGACAAATGCCTAATATTATAGTGGATAAAATGCTTTGACCGAGTACTACGATGAATTTTTATTATTTCATAAGCATGATGTTCCAGTGATGTTTTTTGGTTTTTTTGGATTTAAAAAAAATTAAATTGGATATTTGTCTTCTTTTTCAGCTACTTCCTGATAGCGTGGATCCGATGGAGTTGCTTTCATATTTGGATCCTCCAGATCTAAACACACCGCCATCAAGTGGGAGCAGTACAGGTCACGCAAACACAACTACAAACGATGACATTCTTGCACTGTTTGAGTAAGATAAGTTCCTGTGCTTACCCTCACACATATTACTGTGTGCATAAGTGAGTGAACAAGTGTGATAGAACTTTTGAAATGTGTTAATTATTGGAGTAAAGGTCTAAATCAAATTATTTTTACTGTATTATTTGTATATACTTAAAACTATGGCATATACTATTTCTTTCATTGGTTATTTAAGAAAAAATTTTAAATAACGATTCATATTTTTTGTCCATCGATTTCTTCCAATATGCATAGAACAGTTAGAAAAATACTTAGTACAATACAAAATTGGAAGGAAGGAGTATTAATAAAAGTTTGTATATAGTTTATAATTTTAGTTAAATAACTAATGAAACGAATGCACACATAATGGCCAGTTTAGAATAGTATTACTACTTACATGATTATAAGTAGGGCTAGCTGTTGGAACCAAACAATCTAGTGACGTAATCCTAGTTGGCCGATTTGCTGGCCTTTTGCATCTCGATGTGTATTGGCTTCAAGTATTAGTGCAGAATTCAATTCCGTGAACCTTGCAAGTATAGCACGTGTATAGGTTTAAAAAAAACAATGTCACTATCGTCTTATTACGAATCTTTTTTTTTGCTTTCTCTTCATTTCATTCATTTACGAATACATCAATATTTTGCAAGTATGAACTCTCTGACTGTGATAAAACTATAGTTCATTATTCCTCGTTTTCTCAAAGATAATTAAGACATTCTTCAAAAATTACATCATTAACGACGACTATATTCACATTTAAGTTATTTCAATATTTTGTAATGTACGACGCTAATAAAATGTCGAGTTTAGTAAGAAATTTTTTTTAGTTTTATTCGATTTTACGAGTATTGCACGGATTTGACTAACAGTCGTCATACATAAAATTTTGGTAGTTTGTATGTTTTTATATAGATATTAGTATTGTTCGTATTAAATTTAATTGCAACGATTTTATTAGGTATTGTACAAAAGCGTCAATAAGTTTGATTGTAATTAAAAAATAATCATGTGATATTAAAATACATTTTTTAAGTTCGATCGAACGTTGTTTTTTTTTATTTCTCAACCTTTACACGTGTTACAAATCACTTGCATACGATTATATTGACAAAACAGTCTGTGGTGTGTTAATTTGTAATGTAGGGTCCAAGTTCCTAAAAAGTATTCTTTTTTTTATTATTGTTAAAGTAAGAAAGGTAAAGAGGTTCATTGGAATTGAAAATTTCTTATTGCCAAAAGTAAATCTCATTCTAAATTTAAACTTAGACAACATGTATGTACAACATGTATGTTAGTAGCCATATAGTAGAGAATTTTTTTTCAATCTTTAAAAGTCGTTTATTTAAAAAGTTTCCAGTTAGAATATTATATAAAAAAAAACAAAAATGTTCCAAAATGTGTATAAATTCAAGTTCTGATCATAAACCTTTGTATAAAATTTTGCCAATAATTTGTCTTTAATTTAAAAAAAAAATTGCGACAAGTTTCTTTTAGTGATTGAATTAAATTTCGTATTAGACCAATGGGTAACATATCATTTTGAAACAGGAATTTTCAATATTGGCATTTATCAGATTTATGGCACCATGGTATATTGTTTGGACCAAAACGAAAAAACGTCGCTTTTACAAAATCGACTCTTGAAATTTGTTAATAGAAGAATCATAGAAAATTGTGTCAATTGCTATAATTCTTAAAACTATTTAAATAAACATTGTGAACAGAAATAATAAATTTTAATTATTGGCAATTTTATATTTGTGTAAAAAATGATATAGATCTAAATTAATATGTAGTAAAACCGTGTATTACATGACTTTTGCTAAATAATGTAAATATACTGTACATTCTATTAAGCAAATGTGTCTTGTTTTAACTTTTTTTTGTCAATCCTAGTATTATGAGGTTTTTTATTTTCACTTTTGTGTTAATTTACTGTTGTGTTAGTACAAATTAAAGGATAGTTTTGGTATTATCTAAATTATAATTAATCCTATGTATATTTTAAATTCTATCGATTTTATGTTATCATATTTTATTATCAGTGTCTGTGCAATGAAATAAAAATGTAGACTGATAGTTTTAATATTTATATTTTGTGTTTTTATTTAATTTCACTTTATTTCGTTGCGCGATTTTTTTTGGTTTGGTTTTATAATAAACTGATTTTTTAATTTCCGTGTGAACGTGAGTATAAACCAGTACCTACAACTGATTCCATACAGTTTTAGTCATTGCCCAGTGTTGTTCACCTTAAGTCGAAATAGTTTTTGTTCATGAAAATTTGTGAAATTTAATTAAAATCGTAAGTACATTATATTAACTTTTTCAGGTTTCCATAGCCTTTATAAGACATGAGTTAGAAATTTCATTTATATGCCGACTTGACCTGTATGTAGGGCACATTGTAAGAAAATATTTTCCAATATACAGGGTTATACTATGTTATGAGTGATGGCAAAACATCGTAATTTTTACTATCGATAGAGGGAAAATAACTTTCGAAAATAATAAACGAGTAATGTATTTCTTATCAGTGTTAAAAAAGTAACAATAATAATAATAATAATAATTAGACAAAAAAATGCATTCCAGACATTCAACAATAAGCTTGAACCTTTACATTTTTATAGGTAAAGGGTTTGAACGCAAAAAATTGGTTTGTCAAGGTTCTTTGGTTTAATTCGATTTCTTCTGTCTGTCATAAATAGTTCAGTTTTTGAAAAAAATCGCTCTGCAGTTACTGAACTTGCAAGTACACACAAGTACTTTAAAGCAGTCTTTCCTATAAATCTACATTCAAGTGTATCCCAGAATTGGATAAGGCACCAATTTTAGGATGGTTTTTCTAGATATTGTCTTACTGATATTGTACCGTCAGACGTTGATAGTTGCAGCTAAATAAGCTTCAACTATGTACTCTAAAATCGAGGAAGCTCAGCAAACTGATGGAAGACTTTCCTTCAGCATTCTGATAGTTATTATTCGAAATGTGTTCACTTCTTCTTCAGTATTTCTTTCCCTGAGCAAAAACAACACTTTGTCGACCGGGACTTTAATAAAAAGATGACTAGGATATCTTCTTTTGTTATACGCAAGTAGCGGTTACGTGAGAATAAGGACATTCTAGTATTGAGAGCAGATAAAGGAAACGCTACAGTCGTTATGAACATACTTGATTACCACGACAAAATGACAAACTTACTCTCGGAAGATTGCTACATACGTCTACAGAGAAACCCTTTAAATGCCTTATGCACTAAGGTAAATTCTGCCATCAAATCTCCACTACTATAGATATTAACAAGAAACAAACTTTCATTATCAAAAATCCAGTTATGACAGGAATCTACGGTCTTCCCAAGACACACAAAGAAGGACCTTCGACCGATAGTGAGCTCCATCAATTCACTAACCCAATCGTTAGCACGTTATCTAGCTGCAAAATTCTTGCCGTTGACAGGAAATACAGAAACTCACATTAAAGATTCTACAGACTTTGTAGAGAAAATTAAGAACTTGCGTACAACAAAAGAAGATACTCTAGTCAGATTTGACGTAGTATCTCTTTTTACTAAAGTCCCGGTCGACGAAGTGTTGTTTTTGCTCAACGAGAGATTACTGAAGAAGAAGTTCTGCTCATCGAACTATTCCTTAAAAACGCTTATTTCAGTTATAACGACAATTTGTTTAAACAAGTAAAAGGAGCGGCCATGGGTTCACCGCTCTCTCCAGTTATAGCCAATATTTACATGGAATATTTTGAAACTGAAATTATGAAAAATGTTGAGTTAAAACCAAAAACTTGGTTCGGATATGTTGATGATACGTTTGTTGTATGGCCTCATGGCAAATATAAACTAAATCAGTTCTTTCAACATCTAAACTCTGCACATAATACCATTAAATTGAATATGGAGTTAGAACATAACAGCAGTCTAGCCTTTCTTGATGTACTGATGATAAAGAAAAATAAGGGAAAATTGGGGCATTCCGTTTATAGAAAGAAAACGCACACTAATAGATAAACGCCAAAGCTCACCACCATTCAGTACAGAAGAATACTGCTTTGCATACTTTAGCTAAAAGAGCTATACGTGTGTCAGATAATGAAAATCTACAAAAGGAAAAGGAAACACTGTTGGAGTTCCTACAACAAAATAGATCCGGGTTCAAAGAGATCCAAAACGCATGGAAAAGAGCAATAAATCCAAAAGTCAAAGAAGACTTATCACCTCCTATTAGCACCGCTTATTTACCACACTGTATGGGTTCGACAGACAAAATAAGTAGGGTGCTAAAGAAACATAATATTAAAAATGTCTTTACGACTAAGGTTACCCTGAACACCTGGTTTACATCTGCTAAGGACAAACAAAGGGCTCTAAAACATGTCGGAGTTTACAAAAATTTCTTGTTCCTTTGGCTCAAGTTATGTAGGACAGACGGGTTGCTCTATTGAATTTAGTGTAAAAGAACATATGGCTGACTGCAAACACCGCAGAGTTACTAAATCAGCAGTGGCAGAACACGTGTGGAACCAAGGACACACGTTGAACTTTGACCAAACTAAAATATTGGCTAGAACTCCTTTCTACTTTCCCAAACTAATCCGCGAAGCTGTTGAAATAGAAAAACATCCATGTAATATAAACCGAGAAGACGGTTTAAGACTCAGTAAATCTTGGCTACCAGTATTATATCCTCTAAGACAAAGATCAACCTTCTTGGAAAGGACACAAACACTTACTCCGGGTAATAACGAAGTCAGTCAAGCGGTAACAGAAAGATAAGATCCGTTAATCACGCTAATCGCAATTGGTATAAATATCGTCATTTACACTTTTTCCATCAGTGACATTTACCACTCTGAAGATGCAGGCTGCAACGTCTTGCGAAACAATACTATAACATCAAAAGCACGGTTGTTCTCAAGTAGATTTTTAAACTAGTTTAATAAAACAAAAGTTAAAGTAAAGAAGTGTTGTGTAACAATACGACGGAACCACCGTGTAATGTTAGTGATCTAAATTGCACAGAATCCGGAGCTGTACCATTGCTTACAGCTACTGAAAACTCGGAGCCACCGCCATGACTTGAAACTCTTTTGAGAGCCGTGGCAAATGTTAATAAAAAAATTTCTGCTGTGCCGTTTCCTGAAAATGTTTTTGCTCAATTTGCTTTGCCGTCACTGGATTCGTTGGTAAATGATGTAAATCAGTGGATGGAAGGAGTAGAGAATGTCGGTACTCAACTGAGTTAGGCCGACTGAAAACTTCTTGTTCATGGTTCTGATTATTTAACAGGTTCTGATAAACGCTGGTACAACACTTGGAGACTAACAACTGCAAAACGTAATTGGTCTCAGTTTAAAATTGCCGTTACAACAGCTTTTCCGCGTCGACAAAATTCCGGAGAGCTGTTACAAGAAGCTGTCTTATATACTTGTGGATCGGAAGCGTGCGATGAATACGCTCGCCAAAAATTGCTAAGTTAACAAGAATCGACCGATCGTGGATTTCGCCCGATCCTGTTATGATTGAGTGTAACAGCTGTAATGAATAGTCGTTGTACAAAAATTGATCAATTAATTGATTTATTCGCCGATTTTTGTAAAACGTGGAATTCAGACGGCAATATCTCTATGCGTACAGCCAGTAATGTGAACGATTCACGTCGTGTTCCGAATAATCGCAAATCGTGCTTTAAGTGTGGGTCTTTTGAACATTTACAAGCTAGTTGTCCCCGTAAACTGTTTATAATAATATTAGGGAGTTAACCAACCCAGCAAAAAGACTTAGAAACGATATGTTTTGTACGTTCTGTAAGAAAACAAACCACAACATCGACTACTGTTTTGCTCATCAAAGACTTGAACAGTGCAACCGAAACGTAAATCTTTGTTCAGCAAAATTTGGGAATCGCGATGACGGGATTAGGACGCAAGGTCGTCTTATCTACTGCTGCTGCAACATTTTTTCTTGAACTTCTAGATGTGACGTTGGTAACACTTTTTCGAGTCGTTTCAAACGAAGCTTTGCACGTGCCGGTAGTCCATGGAACTGATGTTTTAAATCGCCCTGGAATTGTTTATGAACAAAAGTTGGGGGTAATACGAATAAGAGACGAAAACAACATGAGCCGCATAAATGTGATAGAGCTTGCGTCTAATCTACTAATTCTTGTAACCGAATGAACAAGTCGCCACCATGAAGTGTTGTTGAAAATGTTAGATAACATTTTAGATATTATTACTAAACGAAACGCAGTTAGTTCCGTCAACACGGGTGTTTTAAAAATATGTTTAAAAAGTGACGAAATTGTTCGTTATCAGCCATATCGTCTTTTGTTCGTTAAACGCGAAATTGAAAAATCGATTGTCTCGGACTTAACAAAAAATGGTATAATACGCGAATCATTATCTGCCTATGCAAGCTCTATCTAGCTCGTTAAAAAGAAAGATTACTCATATCGCATGGTTGTGCACTACCGCGCATTAAATAAAATAACAATAAAAGATCGCTATCAATTACCACGGATCAAAGATCAAATTGATCGACTCGGACAAGGAAAATATTTTACAAGTTTAGACATGACTTCAGGGTTTTACCAGGTACCTATTGATTCTGAGTCAATCGAAAAGACTGCTTTTGTTACTCCCCATGGCCAATACGAATATGTAAAAATGTCGTATAGTCTTTACAATGGGCCCCCGGTATATCAACGTGCCTTTAGCACGTTTTGTTAATGACGGAAGAATTCTCGTATACATCAGGGACGTAGCTAGGGGTGGGCTAGGCCCACCCTATATTTTCTGGGCCCACTCATGTGTTCACCCTGGAGAATAAGTAGACATACCAACAAAATTTTATCAAAGACCTGCGAATATAAATAAATGAAAAAAAATCTAAAGATTTTATTAAGCATTTCAAATGACAGCTCCTACAATGTGCAGAATGATAAATAATGGTAATATATTATTATATAGGTGCGGTTTTGTTTTCATGGGAAATACGGTGTTACCAATCTTATCTTAAACGCTATAGATTTTTTTTCGCTGATGCAAGCATACAAACAAAACAAAGCATCATATTTCTTAAAATTTATTATCCTTGTGGTTTACATTATTTCTCTAGTTTTGATAACAAGTCATTTATTATTTCATTCAGTTCAGTTGGTCTTTAGATTTGGTACCTGACGCTATCGTGTGTAGTGCTTCTTATGGGTTGATTATTGATTTTTTAAGTATTTGTAATTTATAACAATTTTTATAATTAGTGGTAGTAGCAAAATAAGTTTAGTGGACTATTTTGGTCCTCCACAAAAAGTTAAACCAAATGAGGAATCATAAATTTTATGATCGTCGGCTTCCGATAACGCGGCTTCTGCTTCTAAAAAAAATATTTCCGCGTCCATAGTAGAATCCACCCTAAGTTTTAATTTGGCTTTGGAATTGATTGACAACGAATCTGAAACTGAGGAAACAATGGATTTTGAAAAATGGTCATCTCAACAGCAGCAACAAATCCAACAAGAAGTTGCGGAAGTCAAAAAAAGCGCCGGGCAGTGGTGATATTTCACAGTTATAAAGATGGACCAACGCAACTACTACTAAAATTTTACCCAAAAACAAAATTTAATAATAGAGAAAAACAGTTTAACAGTGGCTGGTTCAAATTATATCCGGACTGGTTAGAATACAGTGTGTTTTTCGACGCCGCAAAAATTAGAAGAGAGCCTTACAAAAAGAGTCAGGATTTAATTAACATGATCGTGGCAGTGAATCTAAAAAATGTTACATTAGGTGGTATGATCGTTGTAAAGTAAAAAATAAAGAACAACTATCAGTCGAAAGTCAGATCAATGAGGCACATTTGGCGTTTGTGGAAGAAAATAAAAACTATTTACGTGTGGTTATTGATATTTTAACTGCAAAAAAATTAGTCGATGATGTGCCACGGAACGCAAAATACTCTAGCCCGCAAATACAAAACGAGACTTTGTTGATTTGCTCTGAAATGGTACTAAATCAAATTGGTGCTGAAATTAACAGGGCGGTATGTTTTGCGGTAATTTGTGACAAAACTAAAAATAGCAAAAACTGAACAAACACCTGTAGTATTTCGTTATTACTTACAGTGCACCATTTATGAGAGATTTATTGCATATCGAGCTGCAAAGGAATTAGATGCTCAAGCATTGCTTTCATATGTTAAAGACCTGTTTAATGAGTGTAAAATCGATATGCATTGCACAGACCTATGATGGCGCGAATGTAATGAGTGCCTGTCCAAAAGGTGTTCAAACATGATTTAGACGTGAAGTTCCTTAAGCGATTTATATACACTGTTATAATCATAGACTAAACTTGATTGTGGTTGATATTTGTCACAAGGAAAATATTTTTTTGACCTTATGATTATAAGCGACTTTCGGCTTAGACCGCGTCGTAGTAAAACACCCAGACTTAGGTTTGGTCCTAGTCTCTCCTTGAGAGCCAAAATAAAAAGTAAAACTTGACCTTTGCCGTATTGTCGTTCGTGAACCCAAACAAACTGACGTTTGCATCTTTAGAGTGGTAAATGTCACTGCAGGAAAAAGTGTAAGTGACGATATTTATATCAATAGCGATTAGCGTGAATAACGGACCTTATCTTTCCATTACCGCTTGACTGACTTCGTTATTACTCCGAGTAAGTGTTTGTGTCCTTTCCAAGAAGGTTGATCTTTGTCTTAGAAGATATAATACTGGTAGCCAACATTTGCTAAGTCTTAAACCGTCTTTTCGGTTCATATTACATAGATGTTTTTCTATTTTTCCAGCTTCGCTGATTAGTCTGGGAAAGTAGAAAGGAGTTCTAACCAACACTTTAGTTTGGTCAAAGTTTAGCGTGTGTCCTTGATTCCACGCTTGTTCTGCCACTGCTGATTTAGTAACTCTGCGGTGTTTGGAGTCAGCCATATGTTCTTTTACCCTAACTTCAATAGAGCGTCCCGTCTGTCCTATATAACATGATCTACAGGAACAATTATTTTGTCTGTCGAACCCATGCAGTATGGTAAATAAGCAGTGCTAGTAGGAGGTGATGTCTTCTTTGAGTTTTAGATTTATTGCTCTTTTTCATGCGTTTTAGGTCTCTTTGAACTCGTATCCATTTTGTTGTAGGGACTCCAACAGGGTTTCCTTTCCCTTTTGTAGATTTTCATTATCTGAGACGCGTTTAGCTAAAGTTTGCAAAACAGTATTCTTCTGTACTGGATAGTGGTGAGATTTGGCGTTTAAGTATCTATTAGTGTGCGTTTTCTTTCTATAAACGGAATGCTCCAATTTTCCGTTATTTTTCTTTATCACTAGTACATCAAGAAAGGCCAGACTGCTGCTATGTTCTAACTCCATAGTAAATTTAATGCTATTATGTTAGAAAAACTGATTTAGTTTATCTTTGCCATGAGGCCATACAACAAACGTATTATCAACATATGTGAACCAAGTTTTTTGTTTTAACTCAACATTTTTCATAATTTCAGTTTCAAAATATTCCATGTAAATATTGGCTATAACTCCTTGAACTAGAAAAAGAAATAATATCCGAATAAAATCAATTTAAAACAGTAATATTTTATCCTACTTTGGATTTAATTTTGAACGAACTGTGTGACCGTTTTGCCAGAGGACAACATAAACATTATTAATGCGATCAGTGGTCTCCATCCGTGAAATAAAGATTTCTTAGATTATGACTGTTTGAAACCGTTAGTAGATCATTATAAAGTTGATAGTGAAACAGCGAAGGCCGAACTAAAAGTATTACCTAATACAATACAAATCAGTATATGAATTAGAAAATCATGTAAATATTACTAATATAATACAACTAATAATCGAGCTACTTAACACTGATAAAGTCGTGTTTCGTGAAACTTATAAACTAACAGTGACGGCTATCACTATTCCTGTTTCTAGTGCGGGCTGTGACCGTACATTTTCCTGCTTAAGACGTCTGAAAACATTCTTCGTAATAAAATGAGTGACGAAAGATTGAAGCACTTAGCTATTCCGAACATTGAAAACGTTTTGGCAAAAAGTTTGGGCCCTGAAGCAATCATTCGGAAATTTGATTCCATAAATGTTAATAGAATTGTTTAGCAATAAGGAAGTTTTTTCAATTGTTTAATTCAAAATCTTTTTGAACGTCATAAAAAAACCATTGGATTTAGGGCCCACCCAATAATATCTTGGGCCACTGATGGCCCACCCTACGTGAAAATTTAAAAAAAAGTTTTAATCCCATCAGCCGATGTGAAGAGCGGAATTAAACTAAATTAAATGGAGTTTTGATTCAGCTTCGGAAGGCAGGTTTTTCCATCAACATTAAAAAGTGTAAAATTTTGATGTCTAGCATTGAGTATTTGGGACGTTTTATCTCAAAAAATGGCGTGCAACCTAGTCCTTCCAAAATCATAGCCCTGCGAGATGCTCCTGTACCAAGAAATGAAAAGAAGTGCGACAATTTCTTGGCCTTGCCGGAAGTTTTAGGCGTTTTATACATGATTACGCAAGAAAATTTTTTTGTATTACTAAATTAATGCGACAAAATGAACCGTTCGAATGGGGAAAAGAACAATAAACTGTGCGTAAACAAATCGTTAGTATTTTAAAGTCTTCGCCAGTGTTACGAATATTTGACCCGACTTTGGAAACTGAGTTGCATTATGACGCGTCTGCAGTTGGTTATTTTCATGATGAACAAATGCAAATCAGTTACGACAAAACTTAGGAAATTATAAGAACATATATCTGGTTTCCACATTTGTTACAATTTGTGAAGAAATATTTTAAACACTGTTTGATTTGCAATACTCATAAAAGACGCCTTCATCAAAAACATCCTGTAATATTTTCGATAGATAAGAAATCAATACCTTTTGATACGTTACACGCAGACTATTTAGGCGCACTGTCTACTACATCAGTTGGCGATCAGTTTATTCTGGTGTTCGTCGATGCTTACTCAAAATATTGCTTGCTTTTCTTTGTATTGGCACATCTGTGAAAGAATTTAAGGGACATTTTAAAACGGCCCATTCTTTGTTTGGAACACTTGCACGTCTCATAGTAGACAATGGACGAGCATTAAAAAGCAAAATCTCTAGGAAATGGTTAAAAGAATGGAACGTTGAAGTTCACGCCATTACGCCGTACGTACATCGCGCCAACGGTCTAGTATAACATACTCTTTGGTATAACGTTACATGCGTACAATTGTAAACTTGCTTTGAGTTGAAGGTGCAAGAAGGTCAGAATGGACGAACATAAAACTACCGGAATATCACTTTCGCAACTATTATTAGATTGTGACTATAACATTTCTTTAATACGATCAGTTCTTAGTAATCTTAGAGACGTAACAGATCCGTGTACCGTTCTTCTAGGTACCACTAGCCAAACTCGCCATCAATTGGTATCTCGACGGTTACAAGAAAATGCGAAAAGGCAAGAAAATCGCACTAACCAAAGGGGTAAATCAGCACAACAATTTCAACGAGGTGACTTTGTACTGCTATACCGAAACATTTCTAACGCAAAAATGGATTCCGGTGTAATAGGTCCCTATCGAATTGTAAATTGGCTAGGACATAATAGATATACTCTAGAGAAATTTAAATTCACATACTCGAACGAGTACTGCTGCAGAAGATTTGTTGCTATGGCCAGTAGATTGGACACCGGACGATTGTGCTTTTCTATTTTCGAAAGAAATGAATTGCAAGGTAAACAAAACAAAATCTTGCTAGTTACTTAAATATCAGTCAATTATTTATGTTTTGCTTAACTGCACATTATGAAACTTAAAAGACATATGCAGTGTTGTGCATAGAAAATTAAATTTTTATCTAGATGAGATAATAGATAATTTCCAATTTTTTTTATCTAGATAACGATTTAGATAAAAGTTGAAGAATTTATCTAGATAATAGATAAGATAATCTATAATTTACGTAGATAATACGATAGATGATTCTATCAGATAGGTACAAACAGGTAATAATTAATTGTTACCATTTAATTATCATCATCATCAATACCAATTCATTGTTTATTAAATTAACTAATGAAAAAACTGAAAAACAAATTGAAAAAAAACTAAAAATCGAAAAAAACCTTTAATATCGACGACAGTTTGAACCTAAAAGACTTTAAAAATTATAGCTCATAGCCGGTTATCACACTTCCTGAATTATTGCCTTTTCTTTTTAAATTTAAGTTATCATTTGTAGTTCGATATTTTAAGCAAATTTTTCATAAAAAATCAAGTAATTCTCAAAAATTTATTGTATTTTAAATTTTGAGCAGCTTACATCAGCGATCACTTAAAGAATTAGCTTTTATGTCTTTAAAAAACGCAAGCAGTTTTGTTTCTTCTAAAAAATTTGGGTTATTTTAAACAGTTTATGCTATGCTCAGAACTTTTTGTAATTGTAAATGCAACAAATCCAAATATAAAAAAAAGCATTTTTGCTTTGCAGTTTTGTTAATTATATTTGACAGGTTGTCAGTAATTGTACTCATATGATAATTTACATTATAGATTTATATAGGAGAGTTTTTATTCTATGCGGTCTACATTAGGATCTTATTGCGACTTTAATTTAACGTTAATATTACTTACTCAACAAGTTGATTTAAAGAGTAAGCTAAAAGTTCCATGACTTAAATAGTCTTACAAAAGAACTCTAAATCACGTGTATCGAGGTTTGTCACTTTGAACTGCTCAAAAAGTCATGAATTTTCTGTTTTTCAATCAAGCATTTTTTATTTGGGCATAATTTTGCTGTGTAGCACTTTAACTAATTAGAATTAGTAGCTGTTAATGTCAATGTATGAATCTTGCAAGATAATGTATTGAATAAATGTACGTATATCAAAAAGCTTATTATTTTTTCTAAAGACGATAAGATACTTATCGCAAGCAATTGGTCCAGTTTCAAAAAGTAACTTGAGTTGTGTTTTTGTTTATATCTCGTATTGCATATATTTACGCTCAAGGTCATGTGAGTCTAGTTTTGCCAGCAGAAGAGCTGCAAAAATGCGAATCATCTACGTCGATTATTTATCAGGTTTTAACGATCTGGACCGTATTACATTACCACAGACATTACAAACAATATTATGTTTATAAATATAAAAATTACAAAACAACAAATCTAAACAAAAAAATGTATGTTAATTTTAAAAAATCATCTAGATAATTTCATGATAGATAACCGAAAGATCATCTAAGATAATCATCTAGATAATGTTCAATACTTTTATCTAGATAAGGAAAAAGATGATCAAAAATTATCTAGATGAAATATCTATATAATTTCATCTAGATAATGCACAACACTGGACATATGGCAGCACAAGTTATATAAATGCAATTTAAGCGTCGATTACAGTCTGATGCCTTCAGCTGTAGGTTTTGAATTGATACAAGTTGCCGAGTTCAATTATAGTTTTGTTGCAATTTAATGCACTGCTTACTATGAAGTATTTCATCTACCATAAAGTTGTTTCATTTACGGAGCAGGTTGCTAATAAAATCTGGTATAAGTAATTTTTGTTTTCTTTAATGTTTTAAAATAAACGTGCAAAAGAAAGAGTATTGTTGTAGTATTTCAGAGCCTATTGAAGAAGAGGTTCGAGGGGACCTCGAGTTGGACGATGTTCCATTGGCACAATATCTTGAAATGATTTTTAAAGTCTCGTGGGCGAGACAACGGTCAGAATGGCCGTGTTATACTATGTTATAATTACATACTGGTACTCACTGGTACTCTTGGTACTCTTGCAACCGTGCATGGAACCGGTCTGAGAAAGTCAGTCTGCTCTAGGTAGGCTTACCAGATCAAAAACTTAAAATTCCGGAGTAAATTCAGCATTTTTGAAGAAATTTCCAGACTTTCTTGTAAATATATTGCTAATTTCGTTATGTGAGAAAACAAAACTATTAATAAAGATTCGAAAGTATTGAAAAGTATTTCCTGTAGCGTTAAATATAAGAAAAATGATCATAATGATTGCATGTACCATTGATTTCTTAATAAAAACTTAATGTTTATTTGATTTTTTTTATTTCTTTACCTAAATGTAGCAATTCCGGACTTATTAGAATTCCCCCCGCATGCCGGACAAAGACCTAAATTAACGGACATGTCCGGAAAAATCCGGACGTATGGCATCTCTAATTCTAGGTGGCAACATCTCGTTTGTTTGATGTTAAGTTTTAGTCACTATAATAAAAATATTGCTCTACTTTAAGTTATTTTAACGATACTATAACACAGGGTTTCTAAAAAAACTGCTAACATAAGTTGTACTTTTTTTAATAGGACTGTTAACTTTTTAGGTTTTAAATAATTGTTACAATTTTACAAATCATGCAAGATTTTACTGCAAATTACTCCACTGGGATTACCCATAATATAAGTGAAATCGTCCATTCATCTTGCGTTTAAAATATATAATATTTTAAAACAACCAACTTATACCAAATCTAAACAAAGAATAATATAAATCGATCTCAATAATAAATAATTAAAAAAACAAATTTTAATTAAACACAAAATAAAAATTTTTCAGTTGCTTTTTTTCTCT
This sequence comes from Aquatica leii, assembly GCA_035610365.1. Taxonomy (NCBI): domain Eukaryota; kingdom Metazoa; phylum Arthropoda; class Insecta; order Coleoptera; family Lampyridae; genus Aquatica; species Aquatica leii. The sequence goes on along the minus strand of CM069433.1, from coordinate 28,913,219 downwards.
TCTTAGAGCCTTCGATTAGGTGTGGAATTTTTTATTTAATTAAACAACCGTAGTTGTAATTACGGCGACGTTTCGTGGTCTTTGATGTGACCACCTCATCAGGCCAAATCTTTATTAAAAAAGTTAAATTAAGTATTTTATACCCGTACATTTACATGCATACAAACTTAAAATATACAATGTATAACTTACCACTAAATTATCGATTGTCTTTGTCCTAACATTTAAAATACAATTAGAATACTTAAAAACTCCATTTGAATTTACATTAAAATAATCAGTCACTTAATTAAAATTTAATTTACAATTTTTGTGGTGTAACCATCGAAATGTATAAATGTGTCTATAAATGTATGAAGATATGATTATATGTTTGTGATACCCAATCGGTTTTGAATAAATAAATAGTTGCATTCAATAAATAGTTGGATTCAATAATATGTATTAACATTCACTTAAAAATTAGAGACATCATAAATTCTTGTTTAATTGTATATTTAAGTTGGATCATATTTGTATTTTATTTTACTTATCAGATATTTATATATGGTACTTAGATTTTGTGAATCTGTTTTAAAATTTACATTGTTGTTAAGTTTGTTAATCCATATCATTTCAAAAATGAATCTTTTGTTCAGATTCCTTTCTAAATCTAATATCACAGGATTATTTAAGTCGAAGTTATGTGACATTAATTTATGATGGGTTGACATTTTTTTTGACAATCATATTCGTGATTTTTTATTCTATTTTTTAATTTTTGTTTGGTTTGACCTATGTAATATTTGTCACAATTAATACAGTTTATTTTATATACCAGATTCGATTTTTCAAGTGTTGGAGTCTTGTCTTTAAGTGGGGTGTAAAAATTGTTGTAAATAGTGTTTTTGTTATAAAGTACTATTTTTATTTGATCGTGTTTTAGGATATTTATAATTTTGTGGCTTAATCCTGGAACGTTTATTAATTTCGTATAACGTCTGTCAATAGTATTATTATTATGTAATGTGTGTATTATTGTTGTGTTATTTTGATCAAAATTGTTTTGCAATATCTTTTTTATAATATATTTAGGATAGTTGTTATTGATCAATATGGTCCGGACGATTTCTAGATTTTTTTTATGATATTCAGGACTACTTAGTTTTATAATTTTGTCTTTTATTGATTTTATTATGTCAAATCATAGTTAGGTGGCAATAATAGTGGACGTTTCTTATGAAAACTGCAATCTGAATTTGAAATTCTTCCACCTACACAAAGTAGTTTGTTCAAAAATGGTGACAATGAAATTAATTTGCTAGAATTGTTAACCTTTTTTAATTATTGTACGTCTAGCAGTGGCGGATTAAGATCTGATAAGGGCCTGGGCGCAGCAAGACTTTTGGGCCCCTTGTAACATTGACAGAAGTAGGATAAACAAAAGCTATTATGCACTAGGAATATACATTTATATTATCTTATGTATATAAAATTAGAATACAATAAAATATATAATATATACTGCATACTGGATACAACATAGAATTTGTAATGTCACCGTTGAAGTTATAATTAATATAATAAATTTATTTTATTATTTTTCTTGCTTTTTGTTGAGCAAATTTATTAATTATTTCATTACAATGCAGAATTTTAAGTAAATCGCTTTCTATGTATAAAATAGCAACACAATTTAGTCTTTCTTCAGATATTAAATTTCTTGGTGTCGCGACAAAAGGACGCGGATATTTGGACGCGCGACAAAACGACGCGGATATTAGGACGCATGAAATTTAGACGCATGTAAAATTCGACGCGCGACAAAAGGGCGCATAGGGACTTTCCTTCACACTTCATCCAGGCTTAGGACTAGCAGCAAAATACTGGCGTGTTTAAAAGTTTATGTGGTTGCAGCTGCCATTGCCTTGTCATTAATATGTTTTTACTTTTTTATGTTATTTTTAACGTATTTAGTTTTTTTTAATTTTTAATCCTTTTTATTATTTTTTAAATTCATATTTTATTTAATTTTTAAAGGAACGGCGTCAGGCCTCAAATTTGTAATTGGAAGTTGTGCGCAATTCCCTGTAAATACTCTAGTAGTGGTCTGTTGCTGTATTCGGAAACAATTGTTTTAATCCTTTTTGCAATGTCTTTATACACTTTTTTGTGCAGCGGCAAATTTCCAGCAATGTCCTGCTCTATTTTTAATATATTTAAGGCGTGTTCTTTTTTTAATGCATTTATGAATTTCTATATATTGGGATTACAGCATTAAGCACACAAGAGAAACTGTTGTGCCATCCTTCAACAGCATTGTTAGTTCGCGGTAAATCTTCCTCCATCATTGAGTAACAAATCGACATACTCGTTGAAAATAATGGTTATCTTCGTCGCATTCTCCTTTCTAAACGGCCTATCCATGTATCTTCAAAGTAATTAGTCATTGCTAACAGTACATTTTCATTTTTCATATAAAAATTTCTATCCAGTAATTCTTCGTACAAACAAACAAAAAATAAATTAAGAGAAGTGTGAGGCAAAGTTAGATACTATTTACTATGCGTCCTTTTGTCTCACGTCCAATTTTACATACGTCCTTTTGTCGCGCGTCCTAATATCCGCGCCCTTTTGTCGCGCGTCCAAATATCCGCGTCCTTTTGTCGTATATTCAAATTTCTTAGGTACTTTTTTACTCTTTTTAGACAAGAAAATGAGTGTTCACCCGGTGCGTTTGAAATTGGTATGGTTAATAAAATAATTTCAACCTTTAGAAAAATTGCTCTCATATCTAATGCCTTTTTGTATGTATTACTGATTGATTGCTTGTCTTCTTCATTGATAATATCAAAAACTGTTCCAACTCATCGTTAAAATCGTTTGAATTAATGTCATCTTTATAAATTTATATTAGATTATTAACGTATTGTTTCTTTTCTTCTACAATCAGTGTAAACACAAAAAAAACTGTAAAATTACTGACCACATCTTCGTAAATTTTCCTGCGTCTGTTTAGTTCGGATATCCAATGAATGATTGTGTTCAAAAAAAATTTTTGGATGTTCTGTACATGTTCGTTTGCAATCATCCTTAAACGTTTTATCGCTTAGTTCTTTGACTTCTAATTCAATTTAATTCAAATTGTGCCTTATGTTTTCAATAGTACACATTTTTAAACTTTTTAATATTGTTACTATCTTTACAATTGGGCAGTCAATAGATTTGCAAAGATTTACTTGTGGCATCTTTTGTAAAATTTTATTCCACAAAACTTCAACAACATTTTTTTTTCTTTCGTAGAATTGCAGATTTTTTCTAAAGAATCTTTTATGTTTTCATAACCACAAAACAGCATCGGCTCTCGCAGATCACCTTGTATCGGATATTTTTTTTAATATGTGAACACCTTTATCTAGTATACAGCGCCCGTGTGCAACTTAATATTCGCCGCCCCTGTCGGGCACAATTTAAAAATACAATACGAAAATATAACGAACATATTTGTTAATACTGAATATAAGTATGTATATAGACACTTACTCAAACACTTGCAGTTGCAATAACCTATTCAACAAAATTTCGTAAACTTAAAAATTACCATCAACACTTAAATTGGTACTTTTCGGGCTTTAGTTTCGGCAAACTTTTTGACAACGTCTTTTAGATTTAATGTCTCACACACTTCATGTCCGATAGATAACATGGCTAAAGCAGAGAGCCTATTTTCCTTCATAGAAGACCGTAAATAGTTTTTGATCATTTTAAGTTTTGAAAATGACCGTTGACCTGTAGCTACGGTAACTGGCAGAGTTAGGAAAATACGGATGATTATGGTTAAATTGGAAAAAGTCGATTCAAGATTACTTTCATAAACATATCCTAGAACATCACAAGAGTTTTTCTCAGCGGTAAGGTTGAATACCTTTAATTTCTTCATATAAATCTGTGGCACTAATCTTTAAATCGATATTGTCCGTAAGCGCTTGATAAATTTTCTCACAATTCTTTTTAAGTGCATCATTTTCTTTTATTTTAGTTTTACCATAAATTATGTCAAAAATATTTACATGTTCAAGTAATTGGAACCTCTCCAGAATTCAAAATTTTAAAATAAAAATTTACTTTAAAAGAAATTTCCGGTGTGTTATGGGCTCATCAGCTGCTTCATATTCAAAATGACGCTATTTTTTTTAATCCTTTGAACGGGTAAGTTGAGAAATTCTTGTTCGTTACCGGCTTTTTCAGCCACTTTATTAGATGCTGACTTAAATGTTTGAAAATGTTCGTCGGAACGATAAATAATTAAGTAAATTTTTTAATTTTCCAATGTATCAAGAAAACATTTTATGCCAAATTTAGGATTTTGCAAGTTTGCTAACCACATTTATTTTACTTAAAATATGCCAAATCATAACGGAACATATAAATTTGAATTGAACAATTTTATTTTTAAGCAATTTTGCAGCTTTGGAAGGTGCTTTAATAAAATAGTTCATCTATTATTTGACGAAGAAAAGAATACATACAATTCTTGTACAGTGTTAAAAAACTCGATAGACCCAAAACTTATTTTTACTGGAAAGTTTCGGAGGTAGTTTTCCAAGATTTTCTTTTGCAGTCCAATATGTTTTCTACGCATATTTGTGCAATTATCATAACCTTTTTCGCCTAACTTATTCTGGATACAATCAAAGAATTCTTGTCCAGTAACATCAACGACAGGGCAAAACCCTAAAAAATATTCAAATATTCTAAGTGGAGTTGAGATTAAAACAAATTTTATCACAATATTATTTGGTCTGTATGTGTTACATCGGGGGTACAATCTAAAATAATAGAAACATATTTTGTTTGTTAAATTTTTTTTAAAATGACATCATTAACACAACCTGCCAATAAAACTATTAACTCGTTTTTGATGTTCCCATCCTAAATAATGTGGTAGGTTTTTATCGAGGTTTTTATTCTTAGTTTCGACACGATGAAAATGTTCCGATAATACAGTATGAAACCATTTGAACTAACTGCATGTAATTTCGATTATTTGGCTTAAATAATTCGTGTGAAGATCCTCTAAACACTAGACATTGTTTAGATAAGAAGTTCACTATAGATAGTAATCTTTCAATCAAAAATAAATAAAAGATAAAGATTTATCACCGTCAAAACATTCGTCAAAGTAATCTAATCAAAATTTCTAGAATTTCACTTGCTGAGCGAAGCTATCGGTTTTTCACTAGAATGTCGGTGACTGTGCAAATTTCAAAGAATTAAATAGCGGCAATGTTCTTATATTTCGCTATAAATATATGAAATAAATTGTCAAATTATCTTATATTTATTTTAATGTTTCTGAGGCGGCAATTCATATAATACACTTCAGCATTTTTTTATTTAGATTAGACGAAAAGACACATAGGTAAATAAAAGTTATAGAATAGGTACTAAAGTTTTGTTATTCTTATTACGGAACATCCAAATAGTGGTGTTATGAATTTTATTTTCTATTAAAGATTGTGACAATTCTTCCACTTATTTTACCATTGGAAACACATAATTTCAGATTAAATTAAAATAAATAAACTATAGGAATTTCTAATAAATAAAGTGCACTAATGTTTTTTTGTACAAATTTGTAATGAAATTAAATATACTTACATGAAATTGCCTATTGTAAAAAATAAACTGGATGCAAGTCTATATTTTTAGGTTTTACAGTAGGGGAGGTCCGGCTACAGTGGCTATCTTTTCATGTTTTGTCTTCAAACTTTGAGTCTTGTATAAATCTTGTATATCTATTTGCCTAGGATCGTTCATTACACTTTCAACATTAACTATTCAGTACTAAAACTCAAATATTTCCTGTAATTTTTGAGTAAAATTTGTTTTTGTAAGTATATACAAAATGGCCACTGTACCCTCCATGTAGGGTACAGTGGCCCTATGTTGTAAGAGTTGGGTAGTCACTGTTCCCTAATTAGAAATTAACAAAAAAATTGGATTCACAAAATAAATACATATAACCATTGCTTTAAAAGTACCTATAATAATTTTAAGTGGATATTACATCACTAAATACAAAAAAAGAGATATAACTAAATTATTTTCAAAGATTAATCGACATTGTATAAAGACATATATATCAATGGCAAATCTGTAAGTCGTGCTTATTCTGGCCGTTCCTCCGGATAAATTTGGATCAAGTAAGTGCAATTCTATGTCTTTAAGCAAAACAATACTTGCATCTTCAACGATTGGGAAAACGAACGCATTTCCTTTCTTTCGTAGAAAATTAATTTCATACTCTTGGTTACTAATTTTCTTTAACACCTTGCCCACGTAATATTTGCAAGTCTTTTTTGTAGGAAATTTGACCAAGACAAAGGATTGTGCGCTAATGTCACTTAGATCTTTAGAATCCTTTACGATATCATCAATTTCATCACACCAATCAACATCACCGGAGTCTGTTAAGTCAGATAAGTTCATATCATCTTCCTCAGAGCTCGATACATCGACAATCTCTTGCAGTTTGGGTTTTTTAACAATTAATTGATGCCTATTCTCGTCAAAACATTTGCGCTTTACCTCAGCTGCGTTGTTTTTTCTCAGCTTAGATGCTTTATTATAGTTTTCTACTGTTAATCTTTCGTAAATTGGAGTATCCGTCAATACCTCCGTCGATTTCTTTTTGCCTTTTCTGGGAATCTTTGTATTATTATTTTTTTTTAGGCTGTACAATTTCTGGAGGTTTAAATTTTTTCTCCGGCGTCATCTGTTCAATCATTTCTTTTTGCACTATTATGTCCTCTCCAGGTTCAATGTCAGAATCAACAGTTTCCTCTGAGACAGTTTTATTTTCTTGAGTGTTTAAACCTGGTTTTATGTTTGTCCCACAACTGGTACTTGGTTGGAATTTTTCAAAACTGGCGTTACGTTGGGATTCTCCTGAACTAGTTTTAAGTTGGGGTTCATCTCAGGAATGTCAGTTACTTTTGAAGCCATAAAATCGTCGTCACTGAATATCATATTATTAAGCAGCCAAGTTTGACAAGCGTTGCTATAATATTTTTTCAGAGGACTATACACGCATTTATCCAACGGTTGTAGTTTGTGGCTGGTGTGCGGCGGGAGTGTCAGTAATTTCACATGGTTTTGTCGAGCCTTTTCTATAACTGCCAGCGATATGTGGCTTTCATGGTTATCCATGATTAAAAGTACAGGGGCTTCCGCAGATGGTTTAGCATGATTGATGAAGTGATTAAACCACTCTGCAAAGATATTGGATGTAATCCAGCCGGACGGAGAAGCCGCTCCAATAGTTCCCGGTGGCGAATTTTTGATCATATGGTGTTTGAAATACTTGCGGGGAAACACTAGTAATGGAGGAATGGTATTTCCCATAGCGTTTATATCTCCCACCATTGTTACGAGTGTACCCCTTTCGCTTGAAGTGATCTGACCCACTTGCTTTGCTAAAACCTTTTCGGGATTTTGTACTGTCGTTAACGCTGTTTCGTCGACGTTGTAGATTTGACAGGCATTTAGTTTATATTTTTCTATAAGCCCCTTTAAGTTTATGAAAAATTTATCAACCACTGGTTTATTAAAAACCATAGCCTTTCCCAGAGATGTTGCTTCCGCTGTTCTTATAGCAATGTCTTTGTTCCTCTTAATAAATCCCATAAACCAGTCTTTTCCCGCAGCTTAATTTTCGCTCCAAGGCGTCGGAATATTTTTTTTACTAGCGATTGCCAACTCATAGGCCAGTTTACGGGAGTATTTGGGCGTCAAACCGTAAATTGATTGATTTGATTTTATTAATCAAATAAGGTTTTAAAGAAAACGATTTTAGGTTTGAATTGAACACTTAAGTTCTTGTTTTCAATTACTTCATTGAAAACTGTCATAAACCGAGATGTTATTGACACAGCATAAATAACAAACAGCAGGGAAACTCTCAATTGCGAGAAGGATTGGCGCATATTCTCGCGCATACGCCATTTTAGTCTAGCAGCTTTGTTCCCGCAAAATCAGACAATTTGATTACTTAACCTGTAATTTGGTCTTTGTGTTTATGTTTACGATTTAAAAGATATTAATAAGAATTTTAAACATATTAATAAAAATAAATTGATTATATGGCGTCACAATTAATAAGTTTGTAAATTTTATATTTTTTGTGTATGTGTGAGTTTATACTTTTTTATTAAAATTTCTTTTTCCATAATATTGAAACATTCAAGAAATTACTTGCAAACGCAAGAGCCTTCTAGAAGGCTGTTATCTATTTTCTAGAAGTTATAGCGAAAAGGGAGGAACGATCGAGAAGGATTTCCGTATGCCTTTATATAGCGACGAGACAGATCGTAGGTCAGTTATTGCTGGAATGCGAATGTGTTAAGAAGATTATTCAAGTGAAGATAAATAAGTGATTAGCACGTGCGAGAGTTTTAAATAAATAACAGTGTACACCGAATCGAGTGAACGTGACTTACAGTGTGAAATCCGAGGACGTTATCTTATCTCGTGTTAGTTATCGTGTTATAACGGTTATACATAAATTCGTGTAAGTGTTTTCATTAAATATTATTAGATTTAATTAAGTTCGGTTAATTTAAAAGTGTACATATTTCTAGATTAAGTAAACGTATTTTTAGTCGTTTTAAATAAATTAGTTTTTAATAAATAAGAACGTAACAGTGGCGTCAGGCGTTGGGGTATCGAATAGAACAAACCGTTCGCGAATTTTAGTGTAAATATCATTAAGAAATATTGCTCCCGTAATAAAAACATTGATTACGTAAATAACTTTGCAGTTTGCGATACACGTGTTTATTTATAAAGTATAAAATAGTGTTTATTAAACTTTTTCTTTTAACAAGTGCGTGATCGCGATATTAATTAAAGTCGTTTCCGTAGACTAGTGGTTTAATATTAATAAGTGAATCGTTATTAAATTTTGTGTTATATAAAAACTGCATTTTAAAAAGTAGTGTATTTAAAACTTTATATTCGTGTTATATTTAAATTTATGCCGGTGACGCGTTTGCAAGCAGTTAAAATGGATGCAAAACTATTTGAATTTCTTGAATCAATAAAAAATGGTCAAGAATCGATGAATAGAAAAATGGAAGAAAATTCACAGAAAATTGAAGAAAAACTGTCAGACAATTCAAGAAAAATGGAAGAAAAACTTTCCGAACATTCTCAGAAAATGGAAAAAAATTCTAGAAGTTTAAAAGAAGAAATACGAACGAGCATAGAAAATCAAATTAAAATTGTTCAAGAGGAAACCCAAGCAGATATGCTAAATTTGAAAGAAGAAATTTGCGAATCTGTGAATGAGAAAATAGCAGCAATAGAGGACAAATTAGAAGACAGAATGAAACTGCTCGAAGAAAGAATAAACCAAATGAATTACCATGGTGAAGGAAGTGTCACGAGTGAAGATTTAATAATGGACCGTCGGGAAGAAAACACCCACAAGTTCAAAGTTGTACCACCGAATTTTGATGGTAAAGTTCCATGGTCAACCTACCACAAGCAGTTTGAAGCCGCAGCTACAGCTAATGGTTAGAGCAACAAGCAGAAAGCGACGTCTTTAATAGTGTCCTTACGTGGAGAAGCGCTTGGAATTTTACAAACTGTTCCGGACCATCTGCAAGAAAATTATGAACTCTTAATATCACGATTAGAAATGAGATACGGAGCCCATCTTCAACAAGTCTATCAAGCTTAAATTAAAAGTCGGGTTCAGAAAGCTGCCGAAAGTCTTCAAGAGTTTGAGACTGACATCGCTAGATTAACACGGCTTGCGTATCCTACGGCACCAGATACCTTCCTGGAGCAGTTAGCTATTCAAACTTTTGTAGATGGCCTCCGAGACAGCGAAACACAGCAGACTCTTCGGTTAGCGCGACCGAGGACGTTGGATGACGCATTAACCCATGCTTTGGAGTTCGAGGCGGCGAAACAAGCGTCGCACCGAGGCAGTCATAAGCTCCGCTGTGCTGCAGAAGTATCCTCGCACACAGAAGAAAGCATTGAAGACATAGTGCGACGGGTACTTCGGGAACGAGAAGCTCGAGCAAGAGAACTGACGTGCTGGAACTGCGGAGAAGTGGGCCACGTACGACGCCGTTGTACTAAGCCCAAAAGAAGACAAGAAGAGCGTCCGGAAAACTAGAACGTTTTGACTATAGGTTATACCCATCGACCTGGCAACAACGGAAAGCTATGCTTCCCTCTGGACGAGTAATCGCAAGCTGCAAAGTGTACACAACATTGTAAGAGATAGAAATAGTATTTGTCAACAAACGGTACGCACTACTTGTCAAACGACAATTGTATTTGTTTACTTTTACATATTCCTACTTCAAGCTAAATATACATTGTATTTATATTTCATGTTTAAAGTTTGATTTAATTCATTTTACTATCTACGTACTTCAAATAATGCTGCTAGAACCGATTCTAAAATTTGAGGTTATAAGTATGTCAACATAAATTGACAAGTAGTGCGTACCATAACAATAAACAAATGTACTTCCTTTTCTACATGTTTGAGACAAACAAACACATTGCAAAAGTATACAGATTACTCGTCCAGAGGGAAGCGTAGCTTTCCGATGTTGCCAGGTCGATGGTTATACCCATCAAGAACGTAGGGGGAAAGAAAACTTGTAAGATGAAAATACCAAACTACTTTTGGAAAATTAATTTTATTTCCTTACTGCATATAAATCACAAAATATCTAACAATAACTGTTTTTGAATTTACAATACAAAATCAAACCTTCTAGATACTTTCTTTTTTAGATTAGTCTATACCTGATTGGTATCTCTTTGTATATCTCGACGAATATTTAAATTAGCTAGTTTTCGTTCATAGTATTTCTTAAATAAAATTTAATTCTGCGCAACGTTAAAAACGACTTTTCCACTGTACTTGTGGAGACGGGTATTGACAATGTTGGAATTACAAGAGTTACGCTCTTTGGAATAGGAAGATCGTCATCAATTTTCATACATTTTCGGCACCAAAGATAAAGTTCACTTTCCAAGATTTGTTTAGTGAACTGTTGTATGTCCTGCTAATAGGACACCAAGGTATTTCCATAAAATTACTATGACTTCGTGTTTTGAGAATCGCTCCTTTAAGTTTGTTAAAAAGATTCTACCCACGACAAAAATATTAATACCTGGTAATATTTAACGCAACTTTAAATACGTATGTTACTTCAATGTATTTGATTGGCTGTTATTCTGGACACTTTGATATCAATGTCAAACATGTCAGCAATCTGCTAAGCTCCGTCAAAATTTGTGATAAACTCATCATCAGCATTTTCACGTAATTTAATTACAGACGTAATAAGATCTTTAGTATTATTGCTAATGCGAAATCAAGATTTTTGCATTGCAGAATGCCTTAAGTGGAAACCTTATTTGTCCATGCAGCTAGCCAAAACGCACAGCCATATGTATGATGGGACTAGGTTCTAAAATTGTCAATCATTTTCCATCACTATTATCACAGTATAGGTTACTTTATTATAACAATTGGTTCAAAAACGGAAATTTCCCGCTCTTTGTAATACATGTTAGGGGAGGGCACGTGCTCAAGTGTCCCTTCCTTCGGTACGCCCATGCAACAGAACATATAAATAAAATGAAAAATGTCAAATATATGCCATGTGAAAAGTTTAAATTTCTAATACAGGGTCTTTATTAAAACTCATTTCCCACGTGATTTATGAGTTGAGCATCAACAACATGTTGGTAGTGTTACCGTTTATAAAAAAAAATTTTTTTGAGGTCTAATTTTTGTAATTTTATATTAGGGAATAACATTTCACGATGTTTACTATTGAACAAGTCACCATCATTGTAATGACGCATTTTCAAACTGAGAAGTGGTACTCGCAATCCTGATGATTGATGAAACTTGGTCGTATTCTCTTCAAAGTTGCATCGATAAATTCAACGAATATTTCCCAGAAGGAAACTTTACTTACGATGCTTTCCGACAACATAAACAAGTTTTAATTAACAGATTTTCAAATAAGAATTCTATTTGCAAGGAGAAACCTATAGGAAGGCTTACTGTACTCACTGCATCTGTTATCAAAGAAATTCGCAATCGCATGAAACAAAGTCTTAATAAAACGATGACAAAATTATCTGCGGGCAACAGGTATAAAGTCACTTTAATTCGATTTGTAAATTATAAGCATTCAATTTTTAAGATTATTAGTAGAAATTTGCCACATTTTGATGACTCCGTACCAGATTGTGGTTTATCAATGTTTTCCAAAATTTAAAGAGAAGAATTAACACATGTATCGCAGCTAAAGCACAACATATTGAACATCCGTTATAAATTTTAAATAAATATTATTATCTAATTGTATTTCAAATAAACAGGTATTGTTATTAATGTGTTACCGTTTTTAATAAATTATATAACATTAATTTAAACGTTACAGATCAATTTTTGTCTTTAGTAATTTTTTTACGTTATACCAATACAAGTAATGTTGGTTGCCTAACATATATGTCACGTGGGATCCAATCATTTATGAAGGCCCAGTACATGACATACTTAATATGAATATTCTATAAAATAAAAAATGTTTCTTCTACATTTTATTCTTCTTCTTTGCAATTCAGCAATAAAATAGGTGTTCGCCATCTTAATGCAACGTTCAGAAATTTAATTTATGTAAATTATAAAGTGTTATTGTATTTTGCATCAAAGATTGATTTATCTTTGAAAATATTGATAAGCGAGTGTTTCTAACAGTGTATGATTGGCAAATCTGACGTAATATATAAGATTAATAGCAAAACAAATATTAAAATAAAAATAATACACTATAAATAAATATGTTATACTTATACATGTAAGTTTCCTAGCACATAATTTGTTTACAATATCAGCATATGCAAATGTTTCATAATACATACATTTATTAGACTTCCTGAAACATACGTAGGAGCGTATCGCTATAAAAACCAAAAACAATTCCTAATCTTTGTTCAGTAAATTCATTATTTATACCAATTCTCAGTAGTGGTAAATTAGAACGGTCTTATTTTTTAAGTTGTGCTGGTTTTACTAGTGTTAGATTAGAAGCAATTACTCTATAGGTACTAACATTAATGTTTTAAAACAATATAACGTATTTATTTTTGTGCTACATTTAAATGTGAAACAATCTTTATCTTACATATGACGTCAAAACAATTATTTAGATTGTACACGTCAAACTTAAATTGTAAAAAAGATTTTTTTGTGAAACACAATGCGCGTATTATTTGTAATTCTGTTGTTATTAGGCTTAGTAACAATAGTGATTAATGTACCAGCTAATCGACCAAAAGGTAAGCATGTCTTAGATCAATATTAATAAGATTTTGCATAGTAAATGATGATTTTAATACATATTCAATTTTGACTGGGATTCAGCAAAATGCAATTAAAACTTTTTGTTTTAGATTATTCATTCGTAGCTGTGTATTTTGATTTTGAAGAACTAAATATTTACTTATCGTATTTATTTTACATTTGCATAAACCTTAGACATTTGTCATAATTTTACATTGCTATTTTTGATTAAACTCTTCAAAGGATAAGACTTCTCCGTAGTTTTTTTAAAAGTGATTTTTGTCAAAGATGCTTGATTCTATAATTAATAGAAACGTACGTGTTAACAAATTTTCAGTCACTAATTTTAAGTATAATTATAAATTAGGTTGTATTAATTATCTTATTTAAAAACCCGTGAAAACTGTTTAATCAAATGAAATAAAAAGCAGAAAAAATTGTGTATATTTCTCATTATAAAATTGTCATGTGCCTCTTTTCAAATTTCATCATTTTTATCAAACGTATACTTCTTGCACAGTTTTCTCATATAATCTTTTTCGAATCTAATCGATTAGACGATTTCTAAGTTCTTGACGGACTTTCTGATGCATTAGATTAAAAATACATCAAATATTTTAATATGGCAACATAGATTTTATATTGAATATTTTAGATTCACGGATGTTTATGCTTACTACTAATATACTGCATCGATAGTTTGAATATCACTTATATATAAGAAAGTTAAGCTAAATTCGGCTATTTCTAAGGTAGGCAAAATGTTATTATTGGCCAGTTTGAGTGTGTTTGTGTTAGCAACATATTGTGATAATTACTATTTTGCGGGTACCTCGCAAACTGCTTTTTAAAAAAGCATTAATTACATATATACAGTTTAATAGTAGTTTGTGAGATATCTACAAGGTGGTAACCATTACTATATGCCGTTGTAATGCCGTTAACCAATCACATAATATTTTTCTATTTTGGTACTATAACAAGTATAAGTTTAAACAACTCGTTTGAGTTGTCTAATAGTATATTAAAGGACTAGTTTTATAAGGGTCCATTTTAGCGCACGAGACTAAGTTTAGAAAACGGTTGAGTGTGCCAGAATGTCTTATGAAACGTATACTTAGATTATTTTTGCTATTTTGGAAATTATACGGAAAAATAAGTTTAAATTACATATTTAGAGGCATTTCACTATGTTCGTGAACAAATAGACATAGATAGATATAAAATCTTAAGCTTTTGCGGTTTTCTTGGTTACGGTTGTAAGCGACTTTCAGCTTAGACTGCGTCGTACACCCAGACTTTATAGGCTTAGTCCTAGTCTCTCCTTGAGAGCCAAAACAAGAAGTAAATTTTGCCGTATTGTCGTTCGTGAACCCAAACAAACTGACGTTTCGCAAGACATTGCAGCTTGTATCTTCAGAGTGGTAAATGTCACTGAAGGAAAAAATGTAAGTGACGGTATTTGTATCATTAGCGACCAGGTAATTAACGGGTAATTGGGTAATATTAGTCTGTTTTTGTATACCAACGTCTAATCTATTGCTTCTTGAAGTTGAATTTATTTGTGCCTCCGGTAACTGTTCATTTCCCTGTATTTCTGAATTAGTCATTAAATTTTTTATGTTCTCAAACATGCATCAGTACAATTATCATCTTCGCAATTATATGACATATTATGGTATTTTATGTTTGCGTTCATAACAGTGGTTTTAAAAATAGATGTAAAGTGTTTTGCTGCACAGTGTGTAGGCTGCATTCGGTGGCTACGTACTCTTCCAAATAAGTTTTCATTGGGCTTAAACTCCTACCTAATAAATATTAAAAACCTTCTTTTTTGACAACATTCCAAATGTTCATAAAATTTTTAATAGGGTTCTTAATTTTAAAGGCCATTGAAGATAAAATGAGAATTGCTTGTTTTCTCTAAAATTTAAAATGGCCAGTGGTCTCAATAATTCCACATCTCAATTTTTTCCCATTTGATGCTTCTTTTGGCCTACCGTTTAGGTATAGAATCGAACAGCTTATCAAAAAACAGCAATACTTCGTAAGTATACTCTGTACCCTCCCTCAGGAATTTTAAATAATATTAAAAAAAATTATTAACAACAAAAACAATTACAAAGTACAAAACTTATCTAATTTTTCGGCGAGATTAAGTGTTACTGCTAACCTCTGGCTAAATATTTGTACGGCGTATTTTTTTAATTTGATCTTTGTAGGCATGTTGATCTGTTAGGTGGTTTAATGCTCGGGGTCCGTCTATCACGTTTGGTGGCGTTATCAATTTCTAACACAATAATTTATTCCAACCATTATCTAATAAATAAAAAAACGACTTTCCTATAAGGAATGATGAAGGAATATTTACATATTTTTTTTTAAGTTATGCTGTCATAAAACCATTTTGTGATATTTACACGTTTGTATTGATTTTCTAGCACATTTGTGCGCCTCGCCCCTTTAGTAAATCAGTTTAAAAAAATCGTCGCAGGCAGGATTCGAAACTATATTATATTTGTGAATTCATTTTAAATTACAAACTAAATATCTGATAAGCTGTTAATGTTAGAATTTTTTTTATTTCAATAAATTGTTAGGAAGAATTATCTCTATAAGAAACTGTAAAGATAATTCAAATAATTTACATACGTACAAAATTATATAAGAAAAACTGTTAAAAATGACGGATACATCCAATTCCGGTTTCTATATCAAACACATCTTTTGATAGAGCCGAGAGAATATGAAAAGCCAGCTTCATACCAAACTTCAAGTACTTTGGGTTCGAGAGTTATCGTGAGCACATCCAAAGATAATTTAAATAAGATGCAGCACTCCGTATATAAAGTCAAAAGAATTTAGAGAAAGATTGTTATTTTGTAATGTATCTTGCGTTTCTTTCAAGATATAAAATTAAAAAAAAATGTCGTAGGCTGGATTCGAACGTAGGATCATATATCGAATTCAATTTCAATTATAAATCAAATATCTAATAAACTGCTTATGTTAAAAAAAATTTTATTTGAATAAATTGTTAAAAAGAATTAACTCTATAAGAAACTGTAAAACTAATTCGAATAATTTACATTCGTACAAAATTATATAAGAAAAATTGTTCAAGATGGCGGTTTCTTTATCAGACTCATACCAAATTTCAAGTTACTAGGACTTTTGGTTCGAGAGTTATCGTGGGTACAACACACACACGCAGGGGATCAGAATTGATTTCAGCGACATCTCTCGGATGGGAGATAAATATTAACAGAATCACGTGACTTTCCCAAGCCTACTCATTGGGGTTAAACGTCTAAAAGTGCGTGGTTTGTGAATTGGATTGTATCTTACTTGTCAAATATCAGTATTGCCAATCTAACAAAACTACTACTACCTACTTTAGACAACTCAAACGCGTGCTTTACAGTACTTGTTAGAGTACCAAAATAGAAAAAACAACACTTTATAGCACCCGAACTGTGGTTTTGTAAGATGGGCAATACTGATATTTGACAATTAAAATCCAACAATCCAACAATCCAACATGTCAAATTTGAAATGTTGCTAGATATTAAAAAAAATAATTTAATTAATTTAATAAAAGTAAATATATAATTTACATTTATTTTTACATGTAATTTCCAAAATAGAAAAAATAGTATAAAGTATACGTTTCATAAGATATTTTGAAGCACTCGACAATTAGAAAACTCCCAGCTGCGTGGGTCGTTTCCTAAACTTGGTCTCGTGTGCTAAAATGGACCCTTATGGTTATGAAACTAGTCCTTTAATATACTATTTGCCTATACAACAGATAGTCGGTTTTTCCCAATATATAGGAATGTAGGGGTAAACATTCTTGATTAGAGCTTATTGTAACATGTTTATTTCTAATTTGAAAATGTTGTTTTAAATTTTTTTTTAAATTACAGGATCATGGTTGACTTCTTGGATTCCTCAAAAACCCAAAAGTGCTTGCGTTAAACCTGTAGACAACAAGACAAAAACGGTGTCCGACGAAAAAACAGAAGGGCTTTAATTTTTACTAAAATTTGAGTATAGTCTTAGTTATTTTTAATGTTTTATTTATTATTATTAAATATAACTAAACATAATTATTTACTGATTTAAGCACTTTAGAGTACTACCAATAGAAATTTTAAAAAGTCTGAATACGTTTGCTGACAAGAAGAAATATTTTAATATAGAATTTGCTTTTAAAACAACAACTAACGTTTTCAGTTTACCAAAAAATTTTTAATACAACGACTAAAACTGAAGTTTCTTGTAACTAAAAGTAATAATCAGCTTATAAACCTAGAAACTTTAGTAGTGGCTACAACAATGCTATAAATGGAACTAACTAACTAAAATCCACCTCCCCTGTATATATACATCTAGGTATATTAAACATTGTCAACTACATATTACTTCTACAAGGAAATTATGCACACACAAACACACTAAAAAATGCAGTTAATTTACTATAATACTGTCATTGCAGCATAGCTCATTCCAAGCTGCAACCGTAGCTTCGCAAATCTGGGCGAAGTAAAGTTTTGGTGAATATGTCGCGGCCATCTGATTATCTCTTGGAATGTGTTAGATTGACGCTTCACCGGCACTAATTTCTCTGATAAAGTGAAAACGCACATCGATGTGTTTTGACCTTTTGAGAAACTCCGGATTTTTAGAAAGTTTTACTGCACTGGCGTTGTCAATAAGCAATTAAGCAGCACGTTCAAATCTTGAAATCTCTTTTAGAAGTTTTGTTAGCCATACCAATTATTTGACACCCTAATTTGCTGCGATGTACTCAGCATTGTTTTTGACTTAACCACGAAATTGTCCCATTATGCAACTTACATGCCATCCCACTTTTAGAGCGCCTTGTGATAGGATATCATGCATAATATGCATCGATAAATGCATCAAGTAAATAACGTTCACCTTCTGGTTTATACGTAATTCCTAACTTTTAGGTAACGAAAGATTCGTTTCGTGTTAGATTTGCCAGGGGATTTTGATACCATAATCACAGCATCTGTAATATCAGATCTTATTGCCACAGACAGATACATCACACTTCCCACAGCCTCACGATATGGTACACCTTCAATAGGAACATATTTGATTGAATTACTAGAGCTTACTTCAATGGTGTACCCACCGAATTTGCCGATACCATATTAAAACGTTCCAAATTTTTTTCAGCTCACGTTGTGTACATACCAAGGTGTGGTACATACAAGCGACATTTGATTAAAAACGTTTTTTTTTCTAAATAACGTCCAAATTGACATAAATATATATACACAACATATCAACAAATTGGATTGTACTTTTTTTAACAATTAAAGATATTTTTGTTCAAAGTTGACGGTGCGTATCAAAATGCTTTAAACAAGCGGCACCTGATTAAAGATATTTTTTTTGATGACACGCAGTTCTGTTTTTTTTGCAAAATGAGATAAGTATAGATTAGAGTTTAATAAACAACATATCAAAAATATCGAGTGTGTTTACTTCTGGAATTAATAATAATTTGGTTTGCAAATGATGGTGTGCGCAGAGTCGATGTATACAAGCGAAACCGTTGTTTTGAAACGGGATGCAAATCTGATTTTTTTTAAATTGACATAGATGTAGGCTAGACATTAGTAAACACGATATCAAACGTGGTTACTGCTATAATTACAAATAAATCTATATGCTCCATAGTGTTCTATTCAAGCGACACTTTAATAAAATTTTTTTTTTTAATGACATTAAATTTTTATCGTTTTGCAATTAGGTATAGATTAGGCATTAATAAACATTGTATCAAAAATATGAAGTGTGTGTCACGATAGCTGCGTAACCATTCACAAAACGTCTAAAAAATTAGGTTAATCCCAGAAACCTCGCGTAAATTAGTTTGTTTTGAAAGATTCTCAATTGCAAATAATTTATTTTCTCCCGGACTAATGCCATCCTGCGATAGTTTATCAAAATTTATTGAAATTTGAAAATAGATGTGAAGTTATTGAAATGACAATGGAAACACAAAGCACAGTAAACATTACGACAAATCACCATTAAAACCGACTAACACGACAAAGTTCAGTTCTCTCCAACTTTTGTAGGATGTATATATTTACGCTTGGTTCTGGCTTCAGCTTAGAATATAAATAAATGCTTCTATTTCTCCAATTTCTTTGGTGGCACCTTAATATATGCGTTCAGAGATCCAAAGGCTATTTGTTTAAAACTTTCATACCTTGTAAACTTGTAATCCATTCATGCCCATTTGTTTTTGACTCACCATCGTACGTTTCTATATTTTTTGTCAAGTCAGGCATAATATTATATGCCGCCATTTCTTTGTGTTGTACTTTAGCTGTTGTTACGTACGAAATTTTCATTACGGAATACCCTGTAGATGAATTAAAATTATATTCCGGTTTTGACGCCCTCTACCGATCCTTTCTCGTGACTGTCATTTGACGAAATAATCGTGAAGCTGTCAACTACAGTAACGGGCCGGTGCCGAGGTTTTCGAATTGATTCTTAAATTTTTAAGAACATCACGTGTGATGAACATAAACTTATAAAGCGATTGCAAATTTATTACGATTCTTTCGGCACGGGGTAAGATATTTTTGTCTTAAATCTATTAAGGGTCCTTCGTAATTTCTATATTCATGTGATAGCCGGTTCCTACCACGTTGTCCGCCATTGTGGATTTCAAGCAGCAATTAGGATGCATAAGTACCATTAATGAATAATACTACCGAGCATATAAGCTGCTGTGAGGGCCCGCTATTTAAGTAACAAAGAGGTCTCGTCGAACGTTGCGTCGTGGATGCTGATTTGGGAATAGAAGTCGATTGTGTTATCAGCCACCTGTTCTAAATTACTACTTACATTATTCGATACACTGGGGTTCTATAAAGTGCTTAATGAAGAAGTCGATTGTGTTATCAGCCACCTATTCTGAATTGCTACTTACAGTATTCGATACACCGGGTTTTTATACAATACTTAATGAATTATTAATACTAATTTTTTAGCTTACTATTCTTTGTGAGTTGGTGTGTGACACGATTTGCGTTTAAATAATTATTACAGGCCACTGGAGGGGGAAAACGTTTTCTTCACGATAGTGGAAACTGGACTTCGGGTGAGTTGATTTAATTGATTTTTGTTGTATATCGTTGTCTCGAAAATTCCTCACAGAATCTTGATCCATATTAACGATCGTAAATATATGTATTGCTTATCTACCAATAAGGTAACTGTAATCACTCACTTTACTGTATCGCATACTGTGTGTGGGTGAAGAATATTTACTTCGACTTACTGTGAATGTGTATTGTGGGTTGCCGCTACTGCGGACATTAATGTAATAAATATTCGATAGGATCCCGTAAACCTTATTGTTTTCAAATCAAAGTTTGCTACACTTGTTAATGCTTATTGTTAGTTCTAGTATTTACGACTTGAGAATTCAATGTATAGCGGTTAATCTGTTACTCTACTAAATTAAAGCTGTGATATTTGTTAATTATATTTAAAAATCTTCCAAGTACGGATGAATGTAGAAAGTTCATATTATCTTGTTACTGTTTGCCATTCACATCTTAAAGTGATTAAAATCGTTAAGCTCTCTTGTTAATTTTCTCTCTCCTGTGGTTATTGTTATCTACTAACTAATTTGGGCTACTCGAACAGCCGAGTATAAGGATTACGAACCTTCAATTGGGTTACAAGTTTGGACCGTCTGTCGTGAGCGAGACAGAAGTGTTACTGTGGATCAGCTCTGGCGCCCTTAAGCATATTTCCTGTGAACCTCCCCTATCTCCGACTAGTGTGAGTTGGCCGTGCAAGGTTCGTAAAACCAAAAGCTTGTAACACTGTTGCTTGATTTCTGCTCTAGTTTTAAAAAATTGTAATTTGTGTAATAATATTAACAAACATCTCGTCTCTTCTTCTGTTTGTCTACATCATTTTCATCATATTTTCTAAACTTTTCAGGTTATCGCCAAACTTAGAGTGTTATATCCCGCTTCCACAATGTTTTCATTTCTGGGTTAATAAACTATGACACCGTAGTTTCCATAATTTAATTAATAGAATAAAAAAAAACGAAAACTGTGTTGCGCTAGTTTATACACCGCTCCCGGTTTCTCGATTACTCTATTACTACTTCTATTCTTTTTTTTAACTCATACACACCTATCTTTAATATGAGTTTACAAATGACTTAAAGATAAATTTCTAACATCAATTAGCAACAAGTTTCAGGGCAAAACTAGCTAGGTTATTCTAGCCTTTATTCTTTGTTTAGATTTGCTTATCAAACTATAAAAAAAAGATTATAAAGTACATAAATTAAGCTTTGGTTTTCAGAAAAACCTTGTAACAATACAGAAACAAGAAGTATATAGTAATAAAGGTGATCATAACTTTTATCTTTAAGACGGTTTTTAAAATTAACTGCAACGCATTGCTGCGATCATCACTGACCAAATTCTTAAATACACAATAAACGTATAGTAAAACTTAAAATACTCGCCTTCCGATTTAATTTTCCAATTCCTCGTGTAAAGCAATGCGCAAAACATTCCCGATGTTATTAATTCTGTAAGGGAAATGTGTGTTGCCTATCAAAAGTGGCGTATTTGTACAACTAATGTAATACAGCGAAGTGTGCATTGATGTCATGATCACGTTGCGTTGGTGATAGATTTTCTTATTTTAATAATACAACAATTATTTTTCTTTTTCATTACAAATGTTACCGACAAAAATGATAATTTATGGGTGCGCATGCTAAAGTGTACACCAAAAGTACCGTGCATGAATAATGTATATAATTAAAAAATAAAAAGAGGTCGTTCTCTATAAATGTGTGCTTTAAACCAAAAACTTAATAACATATGTTGGTCATTCGAGCCGGATAACGAAAAAATCGTGGATTGAATCAGTATCGATTCGTCCATATTTTAAGAAAAAGAGTAAAAGAAAGTGATAATTAACAGTTCAAGTAGCGTGATATGGTGACATCATAGCATCATTACCAATCAAAAGAGACGTAATCTGGATTAATCAACAATTATACGAGTTACCACAATGGTAAATGGCAAAAAAGAAAAATTCCTACACATATCCTTTCAAAAAATTTTTAATACAATAAACTTAATTAGTTGAATTTTTTATAGAAGGTCAACAAACGACCGAGTTGAGTTTCATTTGAGTATCGATTGGTGAGTACACTTAACACTTATCCTTTCGAACGTTCTTGCAAACCACAATATTCGAGTTAGTTTACATTTTATCATGTCGAAAACAAAGAGCCAAAGTATTTTAAGTGCACAAACCTCTTCAGCACCTGAAAGAAAGTTCTTATTTTCCAAATTAAACAATCGAGTTAATAAATTAAAAAGTTTCGAATAATTTGTTAATCATTGTAATACTCTTGAGATTAATGAGGAAATATTGGAACAATTAATTACCAGAATTGAGCATATCAAACCTTTAATAAATGAGTATGAAAATTTGTACGATGAATCTGTAGCATTTGAGTTAGAAGATGCAAGCGTGCCTAGTAATAACGAGTTTGAGGCTTCACTTGGAAGTACGATCAGTAAGGCTAAATTCATTATTAAATAATTTGAAAAGAGTATAATCAGCATAATACTTCTGGTACTTCTATATATAGGGTCAAATATTGCACCTTGTGTGAAGTTACCTGAAATCAGCTTACTAAGTTTTAAAGGCGAAATTTCAGAGTTTTCCAATTTTATCGAGAGATTTGTATCCTATGTCGATCGAAATCCTAATTTAACGAACGATCTCAAATTGACCTATTTACAATCTTGTCTAAAAACACCTGCGTCTGAAATATTAACAGGTTTACTAATAATTGGTAGCAATTATAAAGTTGCATTGGATCTTTTACGAAATAGATATCAGAATAAACGTCTCTTAGTTTTCCAGCAGCTTGAGCAAATATTTGAGAGTTCTAAATTAAATAAAGAAAACGGCTTAAGAAATTTTTATGATTTGATCACAATACACTTAAAAACCGTTGATATCTTGAATCTTTTAGACTCTGACTACAAGAGTCTCATAATAGCTTATCTAATAAATTCCAAGGGTGATACTCGAACAAGTGTAGAGTTTTCTAAACAATTTCTAGAGGGTATACCTAATATCAATGAGAGTTTAGAGTTTCTGAGTGACAGGTGTAGACTAATTGATGACATAAGTGTTTGCTTAAAGAAAAACGTAATTTACTATCCCTCTAACGTTTTGAAGGAAAATCACAAACCATTTGTCAAAAAGAGCTCAGTGGGAACATTTTTCGCGACGAGCAGTGCTAATTGTCCACAGTATAAAGGAAATCACTAGCTTTTTAAACGTGATGCCTCTTCTAGGTTACCAGTTAAGTATAGGTATAACAAAGTAAAAGATTTCCGCTTGTGTTTTAACTGCCTTAGTCATGATTAGAAGGAAAATTGCAAATCTTCTTCCAATTCTAGAGTCTGCAAAAAAAGCATCCTACTGGAATTTGTTCCTTGCATAAAGTAAACAAGCTTGGTCCGCATTTGAAACTTATCGAAACTAATCCTCAAACTTCAGATAATCCTATAACCAAGTCGTCCATCGAGAGAGATGAAATACAAGGTCCATCTGGAAGTCCAAGCGCTTCGTCTACAATTTGCAATTTAGCTGTAAATTGTAATGTATTGTTATCTACAGCAAAGGTAGAGGTGAAAAATGGTACATATTTTTCCAAGGTTCGTGTCTTATTAGATAGCGGCAGCCAAAACAATTTCGTAACCGAACAACTCTGCAAGGAACTAAATATAAAGATCAGATCAATTAACATGTCGGTAAGGGGAATCGGTTATATTGCTACTCAAATAACAAAAATGGTTACTATCACCATTCATTCACTTACGAACAAATAGCAATTTGTTGTTCATTGTTTGATTATAAGTGAAATTACTAATCGATTGCTTGTATCTTTTAATACAAGTTCATTGAGTATACCGTATCATGTAAGCTTGACCGATAATTCATACAATATTCCAGGAAAGATTGATATCCTGGTTGGTGCTTCTTTGTATTTTAGTTTGATAAAACCGAATCAAATTTCATTGGACCGAGGCTTGCCTGTTATACAGGATTCAATGTTAGGTTGGTTTATTTCAGGGAACTTACCCGAGAGAATTTTAAGCAAAAATACTTCTTTTGTTACTCATGCTCATCATACCACCGTCGATGACTCTGAGCGTTTTAGAGAGTTGAATCAATCGCTTGTAAGATTATGGGAGATTGATCATGTCAAACCCAAAATTAATTTGTCCTTATTGTCTCGAAAAGAAACCGATTTTTTAAAAACTATCAAACAAAATGAGGAAGGAAGGTTGATTGTCTCATTACCTTTCAAAGGTAATCTTGCTAATCTTGGCGAATCTGAGCAGATTTTCAAAAATCAATTTTTCTGTCTAGAACGTCTCAGTAGAGATCTGAATCTTCGAAGAGAATGTTGGGCAAATGAGGGAATATATCACTCTCGGTCACATGAGTAAGATTCAGTCGAATCACTCTATCGGTAATTTCAAAACCTTAGATGGTCCCATTCCTAGATCTAAATGGTACACAGATTGTTGGCCTTCAGTTCAAGAAAAACCTGTACACATTTTAGAGACAATTTCAATTTGCACTTACTGGCAATGCAGCTAAAATGTATCGGATGATTAAAGTTTGTGAAAGCGAGACAAAACTTCAAAGGATTTTTTGGAGAGTCCTTGTGATCCATTGGAAATCTATGAAATCAATCGAGTCACTTTCGGTACAGCTTCTGCAAGTTTTATAGCAACCCGATGTTTGGTTTTCTTGGCAAACAAATTTACCAGTCAATACACTGGTGGTGCACATGTCATCAAGAAAAATTTTTACATGGATCATTTTGTTATACAGTTGCCAATGAAAACAACAACTTGAGTCTATCAAAGAGCAAGTCACCAAAAATCTAGATTCCAGATGTTTTATAATCAGAAAAATCCTCTCAAATTGTTCAGAAGTAATCAAAGAAAGCGATTAATGGATTGGAAAGGAAAATAAACGTAAATATATATAGAATCGGTGTTAGGTTTATTCAGAATTCATTTTGCTTTTAAGTACATTTTCTAAGTCCAAATTAAAAATTTGACTTCAAAATTTCTGTTATACATCTTATAATTTAATCCTATTTATCTTTTTATTTAATTGTTTTAACGATTCTATAATTGTTCGGTTATTTCTTTTAAACCATTCTACCTGAATTTCGGCTGTTTCTATGGCCTGTCTTATCGTTTGAGCAGAATCTTCTAATATTGCTTTATTGGCTGATAAGAATTGTTTAAACTGAAACAATAAAAATTATTACAATAATCATACTATATATGCGTTAATTAAAATTTTGAATATTAAATAAGGTATTATAAATTAAATATAAAAAAATAAAATTGTTTACACTTTCAATTTTACAAATATAGGACCTATGGTTATAAATAAGAACACAGTATAACTTATGACACCCCATACAATAAAGTCGGCCCTGACAAGACAATTGATCTGAGCAGTACTTGCAGGTACTTCAGAGTTGCTTCAGATAATCATCATACGAAAACACGAATCACTGCAATTCTAACTACATCAACAATCACAAAACTCATTCAAAAAATTTAAAAAAAGTTACAACAAAAATTTAAGCACACTTACTTCATTCAATTCGCTATTTTCAACTATTTGCAGAGCAATACTCATAAACACCCGCGAAATTCTTTTGGTGCTTGAACCTAAGCTGTAAAAAAACTTCGTTAAACAATTGTCAAAAACTATCAATTACTTACTAGTTGTAAATGTCTGGTAGTTTTTGATATAGAAAATGCTTTACGACGTAATATCCAATTTCGTTAGAAGCAACTGTAGTAAATATTGATCCAATATCCTGTTTTCGTATACCAGAATCACTAGATATTGACCATTCTAGATATCTTACTAGCATCCATATATCTCTAGAGCATCCTAAAGATACTAAAATCACTTGTTTTTCAGCGGGGTTATTTGATTTCTGATATTGGCTCCACAAATAATTCCATTCTGATTCTCCGCCATTCCTTAATACTACGCAATAATTTATGCCGCGTAAATCTTTAGGAATTCTTTGAATACACATGTTAACATTATGTTATTAAAACCATCAACTGTATCTTACTTATTGTCGGATGAATTTGTTTGCCATTGATTAAACAAACTTTTAGAGTCTTCGATGCAACCGCTTACTTTATAGTTGCATCCCCACATTGTGATGATTGACTGAAATCTACTTTCTTCTACGATGTTTAATGTAGTTTTCGTTTCATAACCACCAACTCGACCATAAATCGGCTTAAGAAGATTTCTGATGAATGTCTAAATATTTGTAAATTAGAGATTACTATTGAATATGAAAAAGTCAATAAATTAAAAAAATGTTATTGTAAAAACATACAAGAATAAGCGGTCTCTAACCTTTAATTTTCTTTTTGTTTTTTTCTACAGTGATATAGCAGTATCTGTTTTTTTATTAAATACATTTTTTTTGGATTTTGAGCAGAAAAAATCGTGTTATCTAGATTCTAAAAAAAACTGCAAATATCAAAAAAACTATTTTTTTTAAATTTTATTATTGGAGCGTTGAATCTATAAGCTGAAAGTCGAACTTTAGACTGCAGAACTAAGGATGGATATTTACACATATAAAATACGCGTCTACAATAGAAAAAAAAATACAAAATGAGTGAATAAGGTAGATCATAGACTTT
The DNA here is from genome assembly GCA_035610365.1 of Aquatica leii. Lineage (NCBI taxonomy): Eukaryota > Metazoa > Arthropoda > Insecta > Coleoptera > Lampyridae > Aquatica > Aquatica leii. The sequence continues at coordinate 28,886,006 of CM069433.1, read as the reverse complement.
TCGTGGGGGCGGTAGCGGGTCCAAAAGCAAATGGGGGCCGTTATAACAGTTGTCTTACCTACCTAATTAGAAATTTAATATAATAAAATACTTGGAAAATACCTCTATTTTCACTAATAAATATTTTATCTAGCTGTCTAAAATGTTTATCTTATTATTATGACCTAAATAAACATTAAAACATTTAAATAATCATTAAATATAAACAAAAACGTGATTTACGCAATCAAGTATGTTTTGACAAAAATACGGAAACTTGTAACAATCTGTTTGCAGAGACAGTGCACCGAGGCACTGCAAACAAACAAAGGCATACAAGTTGTTGCCTGCTTGAAATAAAACCTTTAAAAGTCAGGGATAGCTCTTCTAATGTCTTATTGTTTTTGTGTGCTTCGTCAGTGATCCATACTCATGCGTGACTGATAAAATAAAGAAGTCATTATAGGCATTAGTTTTATACGTTTCTATAAATCGGTTGAAAAGTTAATGTTTTGAAATTGTAACAAATTGTGAATTCCTAAATGTCTGAAATCAAGAAGAAATATCGGCAGTACAATATTGAGTATTTGAAATATGAATTTACGCAATCTCCAACAAACCAATTATTACCTATGTGTCTAATTTGCCAAAAAGCAAAGGGACTACACGTTGGCAGAACTTTAGTACGAGTGAAAAACACGATCCCAGTATGGATCTTATATGTCAACTCAGAAGTAGTAACGTTAAAAAAGAATAATAGTAGGCCAATGCACGCCAGTATCTCAAATTGTAAGATGGCAAAACCTCAAACAAGACCAGCTGGCTAAAGTTAAAGTGTTGATCCAGCAATATAAAGATGTGTTTGCGCTGGAGAGTGGTTCAAAGAAAGAACTAACGTGGTGCAGCATAAAGTTAATACCGGAGACGCTTGGCCGATACAACATCCACACCGACTCTCTTTAGCGAAAAAAGAAGAAGCCAAACAAATAACTATTGGCATAGAGAAGGAAGGTGTGATTGAACCTTCAAATAGCTCATGGGGGTCCCCATTTGTACTCGTAAAGAAGAAAGATAAATCAACGAGGTTTTGCGTAGACTACAGACAGCTTAACGACGTGACCAAAAAGGCAGCTACCCTTTACCGAAAATTGACGATACGATAGATACCCTGCCAGAACCCCAGTGGTTCTCCACGTTAGATTTAAAGAGTGGTTACTGGCAGGTAGAATTGGAACCCAAGGATCGTGAAAAAACAGCTTTCACAATGTGAACTGGTTTGTGGCAGTTCACTGTGATGCCCTTCGGCCTGGCTAAGGTTCCTGCAACATTAGAGCGTTTGATACCGACCACTTTGCGCAGACTGTCTTGGAAGACGTGATTTGATTACCTAGACAACGTGATCGTGGTTGGAAAGTCGTTTGAAGAACACTTGAAAGAAGTGTTCTAGCGACTACGTCGAGCAAATCTCAAACTGAACCTAAGAAGGAAGTGTAATACCTTGGCCACGTCGTATCTAGAGATGGAGTATACGCTAACCCAGACAAAATCCGAGCAGTGCAAGCATGGCAAAGACCAATCGACAAACATCAGGTTTGAAGTTTTCTTGAATTGTTCACCTATTATAGACAATTTGTACCAGGATTCGCCAATATTGCCAAACATTTAACGAAATTGACCGAAGAAAGAGCAGAATTTAGATGAATGGGAAATTACAAAAATGCTCACTTCGCCGATTTTATCTAAGAGAAGAGGGAAAATTTGTTTTGAATACCGACGCAAGCAATCTGGTCATAGGCGCGGTCCTTTCGCAAGGGCAAGATGGACAAGAAAAAGTCGTCACGTGTTTTAGTAAAGTTTTGATCCAGGCCAGCAAAGAATTATTGCGTGACTAAGAAGTAGCTGTTAACAGTCGTCAAGTCCATAGAACACTCCTAAAATTCTTTTTATAAACCATAATTTTAACTAAGGACGGATCACGCCGCTTTGAAATGGTTATTGCAGTTCCGTAACTCAAAACTACAAGTAACAAAATGGATCTAGAGACTGCTAGAGTATGACTATGACATAGAACATCGTGCCGGAAGCAGTCATCGGAACGCTGATGCCTTATCTAGAAGACCATGTCCTGCGCACTGCAGCCATTGTTCTCGACTTAAAGAAAAAGTCGAATGCCTTCGGAAAATTGCTATGGTTGATGACGAGTGGGAACCTGAGCAGTTGCGTCGCCAACAAGAAAACGATCTCAAAATAAAGCTACTCCTGAACTGGAAGGAAAACGGCCCATGACCAACCTGGAAAGAAGTGAGTGCTTTAGGCAGAAACATCAAAGCGTACTGGGTGCAATGGGACTCTTTGATAGTAAAGGACGGTTTTCTTAAGCGATCTTTAGAAAGCTTCGAGGGCACGGGAAACAGATTATAGTTGTTAGTGCCAATGAGCCGGGTTTCAGAAGTGTTGAAGCATCTCCACGATGGTACATCAGGAGAACACTTTGGCATTAAAAAGACATTAGGGATAGTTCGAGAACTATTCTACTGGGTGAACTGCAAAGAAGACGTCATGAAATGGTGCCTTAAGTGCACGGTGCATGAAGCAATACAACGTAGGAAGCCCTTTGGAAAGAGTAGCGATTGACACCGCAGGGCCGTTCCCAGAATCGGATTCGGAAAATAAATACATCCTGGTGGCGATGCATTATTTTACAAAATGCTAATCAAGAAGCAGCTACAGTCGCGTATTAGTACGTATTAGTGAAAGAGTTTTTCTGTCGGTTTGGAGTTCCGTGGAAATTACACTCTGACCTAAGCCGCAACTTTCAGTCTGGGCTGTTTCAAGAAGTTTGCCAACTGTTGGGAATTAAGAAAACTAAGAGAACGCCTCTCTATCCTCAATCTGATGGCATGGTTGAGCGGATAAATCGAACAATGGGAAAAAACCAAAGTAATGACCAAACACTTAAGAGATTGGGATCAGTACTTGCACTTTTTGCTAATGGCATACCGATTATCCATTCATGAAAGCACAGACAAAACACCATCCTGTGTCATGGTCGGTCGCTACATATGACTGCCATGCGACCTCCAATTTGAACAAAGACCAAAAGAAGAAGTTGCTGCAGAAGAATACGTTAGCAAGTTAATCAAGAGGTTGGACGAAGTACATGAGGCAGTCCGCAAAAAACACACAAATTGCCAGCGACCGAATGAAGACCAGATATGACGTCAAGGCACAAAATAGTGAGTTTCAACCTGGCGACATTGTGTGGTTTTATAATATATATATATATATATAAGAAGATGTGTTTTGTCGCCGAAGCTGCAGAGATAATGAAATGGCCCTTATGAAGTCGTGCAGCGTATTAATGACGTTTTATATCGCATCCGAAAACCACCCAGAGACAAGTCAAAAATGGTTCACATCGATCGTCTAGCCCCGTTTGCTGGCGATAACCACGTTACGTAACTTCAGGTCTAAACCAGAGTAAAAACTAACTGAACGAGAAATCAAGTCAAAGAAATGAACTTTGATAAGTTTATGAGCATCTACGGAGGTTTTGGAAAGGCTAGGTTTAGAGTTATCACGGAGGAATAACAAGACCTGTTCTAAACACGAAAACGTTACGTCATCGCACATTGCGTGAGCGAGGATCTTGACATGTCCAGAGGGGTTGCAGTCGTATTTAAAGAGAAGTTTGGACGGCTAGATGAACTACGAAGTCAGCAAGCGGCGGTCGAAATAGTTTTAAAACTACGTGGTGGCAGACGTTTCGTTTGCTAGCTGGTCATCAAAAATATGGAGTTCTACAATATTAAAAAATTGGCAGTACCTAAGCTTAGTTGTGGCTTAGATGAACTGAATTAGAGGACTATTAAAAATATGTTGGAGGTCGTCTTCCGAGGAACAGACGTTCGAGTGTTGATCTGCAGTTACCAACCAAGTAGATTATCGGGTCAAGGAAAGTCCATTGACTGTTACTGTTCTGGTCATGAAGTTGCCGAAATGGAGCGAGCTGTCGCTATCGCCACGATCTTTTTTACCGGTATTACTTCAAGTTTCCTGTTCTTGGACGGAACAGTCTTAAGAAGGGGGCAGTGAAACGTTAGCGAAGCTGTTCTCGGCATTTAGAGTGTTCATGAAGTTATTATCAGCTTCTACAAAATTTACATAAAGATGTAAAAAATTCTCAAGAAGGTAACAGAAATATATAAAAGAAATCGTAGGTCAGTTAGTCGAAGTCGGAAGTGTTAAAAAGATGTCTAAATAAATAAGTAATTAACTCGTGTGCTTGAGATAAATATAACGGAGTATAAACGTACGTCCCTTTACTGTAAACAAGTGTCAGTTTTTAGATAAACAGAAGTTACCCGCGGACAATATTTTTTGAGTGCTTATAATATATAAATTAGTGTAAGTGTTGTTCTTAAATGTCGTTAGATTTAATTAGATCGTGTAGTTATAAACGTGTAAATATTTCGTTATAAATAAATTAGTTTAAAAATTCGTTACAATATTAATCAAAATTTAGATTTTGTACACTTATCGATGTTGTTAATCTACAAAAACAACTTTTTTAACGTTTTTTCAGAACCAAAAGCGTAACAAATTTATTTACCACTTTGAGTACTTATTAATTTTGAAAGAACCGTCAGCTAAAAATCTAATTGTTTCAGTTTACGTTTATTATCCAGTATTTCTGTTTCTTTTTGTTATAATCAAGGCAGTGATTTTATGCAAATGCATATTTTTTTAAATAAATATTTTAACTAGGAGTTTTTGGATCTGCGCGAATCTAAATAAATTGAGTTTAATTCATTTTTGCATAATATGCATATTATGACACTTTTGTGCATAAAACTTTCTCAAGAGCATATTTAAGCATATAATTGCTTTGAGAGCAAAAAATGCATTATTATAACGTATAATTCGAGACATACTACAATCCTATAAAGAAAAGTCACAAATTGAGAAGAAAAAAATTCAATCAGTTGGAATTGTGTTCTTTGATTAGCATGAATGTTGTGGATATTAAGAACCCCTCTGGTACTACAATTCTAAATCGCAGAGTTTTAGTTTGTGATTCAGACTAAATATTCATGAAATGAGCAAAACCGTGATAATAATTCAAAATATACAAAACCGAATAAATCCCTAAACAAATTAACAGTTTTTTCTTTTCTATTAGGTAATTAGGCAAAAAAAACATTTAATTATATATTGTTATAATTCGATGCAAAATAAAGATTAGAATTTCGAAAAATCCATTGCAAGTTAGGAATAAGTTAAGTTTATGTTTTATTTAATGAGAAATTTACGAACGATTATTAAGATGTAATTTATTAGTTTGTAATTATATTTTGTAAGTCATTGCAAGAAGTTTTGATTTAAACACATACATTCTAGGAAAAACTGCGCATATATTAAATGAAAATTATGCATATTTAGTGCATATTTTTAATGTTTCCAATGCATATATATGCGCATATTTCTAAATTTTCAGGTGCATTCTAATCCTTGCCTTAAATTATTTCTAGAAAGCACAAGCATAATTTATAAAAAGAAAAATATTTTTAATTACATTAGTATCAAAGAACTAAATAGAAAAAAAAATTGTATCTACTATGAAACGAATAAAGTAAACTAAGTACGTGGTAAAATAAAATGTGAAAGAAAAGATATCAATTTCCTTAAACTACAATTACAACTAGTTAAAGTACTAAATATGATTGTGTAGAAACAAAAAATGAAAATACAAAAAAGCTATTAATTTTATTTATACTTAAAAACAAGTCGTTTCATACCTTTAGTATTCCATATGAAGATGTTCTTCTAAATAGTTTTTCAAATGTATCAAAATTACTGATAGCAGCTCTCCAAGGTAAAAAATCCGATTCCTTTACTAAATAACTGAGAATATTAAAATGTATATCGTATTTTAATTTTCCCGTCCAAGCTAAAGCTGCTGAGTCGTCTATAAGTTGAACGCGATTAAGTACTGGGATGTTATAGAAATTATTTTGTAATGCATTTATTAATAACCTCCAGTTCAACTCGTCGTAGTTAATTCTGTATAGTGCTGTAATTTTTTATTAATAATACATGATTTTAAATAACAAAAATTAATCACCTGATATGTTTACGTTAAATAAAACCCACTCATCCTTGTTAGGCATTTCGTGCATTAAGTCTATGCCGCATGGACAAGTTAACCATTTTCTAGGTTGCGTGTTGTTCAACTGTAAATTTCTTTCAGACATTAAAGTGATTGGAACCCACCAACAAGTTTTCGTTTCATTCGATTTTGAATTAAAATTATCGTATAAAAATCTCTCCTACAAACCTTAAATTTATGTTTGCTGACTTTTATTACACGTAACATACTTGCATAACTAATGCTGTATTACAAGCATAATTTCTCACTACATTTAATACAGGATAACCTGTTTGAAGTGTCCAAGTATCCATTATTTCTTTGACAGTCATTTGGTCATATAGCGATCCGTCCATATGAGCTTGTTTAGTTAACGCTGCCCAAAGATCATCTTGTTGAGCGTTATTAAACGCATGTTTATTCAGGTAACGAGTAATTCCTTTTTTAAAAGTTTCTTCACCAAGAAAGTGAATTAACATACGCAACAAAAAAGACCCTTTTTTGTACGAGATAATATCGAATATTTCACCAATTTGTTTTGGGTCTTGTACAGGAACAGAAATCTAAAAATATTAGATTTGTTAATAAATAATAGTATATAAATGACATACTGGATGAGACGTTTTCAAAGAATCTAAAGAGAAAACAGATAACACATTAATGACTGTGTCGTAATCTAAAGTGTTCCACTCTGGAAATAAACCGTGCGTGGCTATTGCAGCCATTTGTGTTGCAAAACCTTCATTCAACCATAAATCAGTCCACCATTTCATCGTAACTAAATTTCCAAACCACTGATGAGCTAATTCGTGACAAATTACGTTAGCTATTGAGTATTTACTAATTTCAGAAGTAGTCATATTATCAAATAATAACAATGTTTCTCTATAAGTAATTAGTCCCCAGTTTTCCATAGCGCCCGCGCTAAAATCAGGTATTGCTATCATATCCTGTTTTGGCAAAGCATACTTAACTTTAAAATAATTTTCAAAGTAAGATAATGCTTTTGGTCCTACTTCTTTAGCAAAATCTGCCTAAAATATTTATGTAAGTATACTGAAATTACTGTACAATAATTACTTGTTCAATAGCATCTTGACGAGTATATATTCTAAAAGTTATGTTATTTGGTGTGGGTTCCGATTGTTTATACACAAATTTAGACACAATAAATGCAATTAAGTAAGTTGACATTGGAGGTGTCACTGCATAATGGTCTATCATTCCCCCAGGCTGAGAAGGTCTGTAAATTAAAACAATTTATAAAAAACACATAAATTAAACAGACTTACGATGGATCGGATTTAATCAACGGCATATTACTTATAGTAGTATATTCAGCTGGTCTTCCGAGACTAATTTTAAAAATTGCTTTCATAGCTGGTTCATCAAAACAGGGAAACGCTTTTCTAGCCGAAGTTGCTTCAAATTGTGTTACAGCCATCCATTCTGTTTTATTGGTGTTTGAATTATAATAACTACTTTTATAATATCCGTCGAGGTTATCATCCAAAATCCCATCATAAGCAATAAATAGATTATAACTTTGACTTGTTAATAAATTGTTTCCAACTGTGATTATTAAAAAATCTTTTTCTTCGTCAAAATCGATGTTTGTAGGTTTAAACGATTTTTTTTCAAGCGTATCTTGAACAATAACTTTACTTTTATGAATTGTTAAGTTTTTCGAATGCAAAATAATTTGATTTGTTTCTTCTAAACATTTTACCTACAACAAAAAAAATATAAAAAAAATATTTATTTAACGAGTTCCTGTGTAAATTTGGTCTTTTTTCCGAGTGGAACGAGAATTTTCAAAGTATACGAGGGAAAAAACGCCCAATTTAGACAGGTACGAGTTGAATACAGTTTATTGTTCGAACAGAGACTACGGGACTTCCAAAGTCTTAAGATCTCTCAAAAATAGTTTGACGTTTATGTTGATAACTATGCAAAAACTGTCAAAGACGGTTTACAACAGCGAAAAATTATAATTTAAAGTGTTACAAATTAATTCTATTTACATTTATTACATTTCCTTTTTTCTCCTCTCCTCTTAATTGTTTTCTCCTTTTTCATACTTCTTCCATCTCCTCCGCCCCTTTTTTGTTTTCTCTTAAGATTTCTTCTATTTCCTTAACTTCTTGTTTTAGCTCCCTGCACTAATTCCTCATTTGTTTAAGGTCCCCCGTCTCTTCTTCACATAGTCTGCACATCTTTTTTCTCATTTCTCCAGTATTTGTTTCTTAGCTCTTCATTCCCACATCTGAACCTTGCTATCATTTTTTCTTGTTGCTTTTATTCCCTTTTCCCTTTAGATATTCTGGCACCCCTTTTTCCTTGATATTCGTACAATTTATATTATATTTGCCCTCTTTTATCTTTGTCCCTATCTCTCATTATTTCCACTCTTACCCCAACTCCCTCTTTCCTTAATCTCTCTACTTTTTTTTTCTTTTATAATATTCTCTGTGCCGTCCTGTCCGTACTTCACTTTTCCTCCCCTTATCTCTTTCCAACATTCCTGCAGTATTTTGCACTCGGTTCTTTTCCTCAGTTCTTTCTCGTATTTTATAGTCTTCTGCATTTCCTCTCTTATAATACACCCCGTTGTTTTCCTGCTAGCCTTCTTTATACTCCTTCCACCTCTATATTTCCTTTACTTGCTGCACTTTCTCCTTCTTCCATTTTCCCTCTTCTCTTTTTCTTTCTCTCATCCTTTTCTTAATACCATTATTTTGTTTTCTCCGTATTTACTTCCATTTCCTTTTTTTTTTCATGAATGTTTCTATCGTTTTCATCATCTCCTTCATTTCATTTTCCTCCTTAGCCACCAACACTATGTCATCCGCATACGCCAACTACCACACCTTCACTTTCCTTACTATTATCCCTCCTATCTGTTGTTTCTTCATTGTCTTCTCCAAATCCCCGTATATACTGCAAACAGGCTTGGACTCAGTGGGCATCCCAGTCTCAGCTTCCTTTTTGTAACGAATTTCTCGTTCTCCTCTCCATTTACTTTGACCCTGCTCCTCGTTTCTTCGTAAATTTTCTCCATTTCTTCTATGGATGTTTCAATTATTTTTTCTCTCCTTATGTATTCCCACAGTTTTTTCCTGTTCACTCTATCGAAAGCGGTTTTTAAAAATACGAACAGTGCCACCATTTCCCCCCTTTTTTTCTAGCTTGTGTCCCACGCTAGGGGTACCCCATGGAATTTAACATGGGAAAATTGAAATTATTTTTTTCCTGCTTCCCTAATTAAAAAATCGCAAAAAATTTAAAGTGGCACTTAAAACGTTTCAAAAAACAATTTTTTGATTATAATTTGATAATTAATAAATTAATTACAGGCATTTGAAATTCGAAATTTTGAAGGTTTTTTGCGCATGCGATTCAGATTGACTATCTTCGGTTTTTAAAGTAATATGGATGCTAAAATTAAATTGTAGCCCGTCAAATCAACATTATGCAACTTTATTTTTGAGGAAATGGAAATTTGAAGAACAAAGACTAGAAAAATTACATTTGAAAATTTTCTGTAGGCTAAAAAAACCAAATTGCGCCCGCATTTGCGTGCTAATAAACCAGCTTATGATTCCAAAATGAAATAAACTTGAATTATGAAGTAAATAGGTATTAAAAATCAAGCATTGATTTGTTATAAAACATTTGAAGTGTTGACAGTTTTGATAGAATTGTTTTACAAGCTTCGAAAATGAATGTAAAAGAAAAAATTCTTGTGGTAAAACAATATTTTCGAGGTGTTTCAAAGGTCAAAATTCGAGAAGACTTTGCAGGTTGTTTTCGCAGATAGACCAATACCTTCTTTAAATAGTATCAAAAAAACGATACAATTATTTGAAACCACTGGCTCCGTAAATCCACCGATTAAATGTCAGCGTCCACCACCCTTACACGATCATGAAGACAACCCTCAGAAGTTGGCAGTTCTTGCAGCTGTAGACCAAGATCCTGATGTTAGTTTGCGAGAAATTGAAATTAATGTAGGTGTTCCTCGGTCGTCAGCATTCAGGTACCTCAAACAGGAGGGCTTTAAAAGTTACCGTTGGCAATGCCATCAAGAATTATTACCACTCGATTATTATGCTCGTATGAGATTTTGTGAAATAATCACCGAAATGAACAATACCAATCGCGATTTCTTAAAAAACATTTGTTTTTCGGATAAATGTTCATTTGGACTTGATGAAAGACCAAATCGACAAAATAATCATACATGGTCTATCGAAAATCCACACAAATTAGTAAATGGACCAAGTCAATGGCGACAAACTGTCAATGTTTGGATGGACTTGCTGGGAAGTCATGTTATTGGTCCTTTTTTCATTGAAGGTACACTTACTTCCATAAAATATCATTACCTTCTACTAGAAGAAGTGTTTCCACAACTAAATGATGTTGCGAGTGAAAATCACCAAGTTTGTTTTATGCAGGATGGTGTTCCAGCCCATACTGCTAGACTAAACACTGGGCTTCTGAATGAAGCATTTCCAAATCAATGGATAGGCAAGAATAGTCCCATAAACCCATTTAAACTTGTGCGATTTTTTTTTGTGGAGTTACATAAAAGAAAAATTATTCAAACGAGGAAAACGGTATGAAAATAGGGACGCACTAAACGATGAAATTAAAGTGATATGCCGAGCTATTACCATTCGTAAATTAGCCGAAACACGAAAAAGATTTGTTGAACGGCTAACTTATTGTAAAGTTCAAGCAGGAGGCATTTTTAAATACTTCATACCCAAATAGGTGATTCGCCGTGGTCGTTCCGCCAAGCAACGGATCGACAATGTTAAAAAGGCCCTTTACAGGGCCACAAATTCTCAATTAAAATGAATTTTTCTGCACGACGATTATTCGAGCAATCTTCCTGCATTCGACCTATTGGTACCACGATGAGTGTTCGTAGATACCTATGTAAATGTAAATATATGTTTGATTAATTATTTTTTTTCTAGTCTGCTACAGAAAGTTTCCAAATGTAATTTTTCTAGTCTTTGTTCTTCAAATTTCCTTTTCCTCAAAAATAAAGTTGCATACTGTTGATTTGACGGGCTACAACTTAATTTTAGCATCCATATTACTTTAAAAACCGAAGATAGCCGATCTGAATCACATGCGCGAAAAACCTTCAAAATTTCGAATTTCAAATGCCTGTAATTAATTTATTAATTATCAAATTATAATCAAAAAATTGTTTTTAGAAACGTTTTAAGTGCCACTTTACATCTGCGTCAAAATTTTTGCGATTTTTTAATTTGGGAAGCAGGAAAAAAATTATTTCAATTTTCCCATGTTAAATTCCATGGGGTACCCCTAGCGTGGGACACAACGTATATATGTTGTCTATCACTCTTCTTCCCTTTCTGAATCCTGCTTGTCCGTCTGGTACCAAATTGCTTTCCTCTATTTCCTTTTGTAGTCTTCCTTGTAGCACTGTCGCATATAGTTTGTATGCCGTTCTTAATAATGTCACCTCTCTGTTATTGTTCACATTTGTGTTTCCTTTTTTGTGTATCGGGCACATTATTCCCTCTCTCCATCTCGCCGGGAATCCTGCCCCATTCTATATTTTGTTTACTATTTCTGTCATCCTTTGTTACATTTTCTTCCATGTATACCCACTCTTCGCCTGGTGTCCCATCTTTTCCTGTCGCCTTCCCTTTATTGCCTCTATTACTTTGTTACGGTAATTTTCATTACGTACGCCTTTGTTGTTACGGTCGAAATCTTCATTAGGTACGCCTATGGGTTTTCGACGTGAAATTAGATTCGAGTTTTGACACCCGCTAACTATCCTTTGCGCATGAGATGTCATTTGGTAGAAAGCCGTCACACGTGAATATGTAAATGGTCGGTAACTAGTAAATAGTAATATATCCGTTACCATCGGGGAAATAATGGAAAACCATTTATAATTATTTAATTTCCTAGTTTCGTTAAGACGTTACAGGGTAAGCTAAAGTCATCTTTTAATATAAACTCGTTTGTAATTCGTTTTCCTTTTGACAGCCATTTTGCGTACTTTCCTGTTATAACTGTTAGATTCTCGATAAATGGATATCGTAACTATTATTAACTAAGGCCCCACGTTGGGCGCCAATTTGTTACAAGCTTTAGGTATTACGAACCTGCACGGCCAACTCTCAATAGTCGGAGAGAGGGTAGGTTCAAAATATCTTCTTACTGTTCGGTACTCCTCAATACATTATCTCTGATAATGGCGTTCAATTTCGCAGTCGCGAGTTTACTCGTTTATGTGCCCAATATCGCACTACTATTTTGTTTACGGCTCGTTACCATCCTCAAGCCAACCCTGCTGAACGGGTTAATAGGGTAGTAAAAACCATGTTGGCATCTTATGTAAAAGGAAACCAACGCTCATGGGATGTTCACTTACCGCACATTGGTTGCGCTATTCGTACTGCGAAACATGAAATTATTGGGATGTCACCTTACTTTGCTTTCTGTGGTCGTGAACATAATCTCTATGGAGACTTATTAGGTAATCCTCCTTCTTCTACAGAAGAACTTCCTGAACCCGAACGTCCAATACATCCACGCAACGAATTCTATGAAAAACTTCGTTTAAGTATTCTACAAAAACTATCTAAGTCGTATGCTAGCACTGGTCATCGGTATAACTTACGTCGTCGCTCTGTTCGTTTCCACGTTGGAGATCGTGTTTGGAAACGTAACTTCGTACTTTCTGACGCCAGCAAACATTTCAATGCTAAGTTAGCACCGAAATTTATCGGACCTTTCCAGGTCAAACGCATTTCTTCTCCTTGGACATACGAGTTAGCAAATGACGATGGAGTTTCTCTTGGGACTTGGCATGTTAAAGACCTTAAACCTGCTGTTTCGGACAACGAACTAGATTCTTCTGTAGACTCAACTTCTTTTCCTACTGATACCTTATCCTTTAACTATCACAAACCTCGAAAGCGATTAAAGCATAGTAACTTCTCGGTTTCTCGATATTTTGACTATTAGCGTTCTCTTATTGGTCCTGATATACTCTCGGATTGACAATTTTTTCTCTTTTCTTCTCTGATTTTGACTATTTGAATCTGATATCCTTATTCCTTGGCTGTAGTAACACCTAATATAAGTTTAGTAGTATAGTAATTAGTATAGTATTCCCATTCTTTAGGAGTCAAAACTCCGCATGGTATCTTTAGTTAGATTTTTTTTTCTCTGGGGTTTGCTTTGTTAGTATAGTATAGTTAGTGGTTTAAACGACAGCAACGCCCTCACTGTATATATTACGTTCCGGTTTGTCGGCTTTTCGGTGTTGTCTGTCATTGATAGAAAGTTTATCCTTTTCTTTGGTTCTTTTGGAAGGCTTATCTTCCTGAATTCCTTTTATTTAGTTTACTTAGTATGTAAGGTTACTCTCGGATTATTCTATCCCGCTTGTCGGCTTTTGGAATGTTTAAAACAAGTTTCTTTTGTTTTGTTCTACAGCTAAATCTTGGATATCACAGATTCTATCTACTTTGGGCGGTTGGTTGGGCATTGTAGGGTAGGTCACTTGGGGTCGGCTATCTAGGGAGAGGTAGTCGAGCCGTACAACAACATCTGTACTCTCTTTTCTCCTTCTGGTTTCCTGTCTTTCTTTCTCTTCTTTCGATCTGTCACCATGAGTGGGGGGGCGCCTGTTGTGGGAACCTGACGGCTATGCGTCCGGGAAGGTTGGTTGTCTCCGACCCGGTAGCCCCAAGCTCTGGACCAGGCATGATACCTTTCGGGGGCCGTAACGGCGGACTTGGTGGAGCTTGGCGGGGGTGACCAATTCTTCTTAACCGGCGCATAGGATGTTGTGGTTGTACAGCAGGCACCGCTTCCGGCTACAGTCTAGCAATTGCAGGCTGTAGTCCTTTTATTTTGGAATTGTGGGCAAAATTTTGGGATGCTTCTTTTCTTTTTCTTTTATCTACTTTCAGGGTGGGAGGGATTTTCCTGGGTCTTGTTCCTCCTGATCATGGATCAGATTCCTTCCTGGGTGGGAGGAAGACTATTGTGGTCAAGCAAGTACTGGTTGCGGTGACGCGCGCTTGTGTGGACTAACATTGGGGGGCCCAACGACGCGTTTTTCCATCTGATGGCGAGGGCTTGAGGTGTGGTTAAGACTTCGACGCCACACAATCGTCCGGCACTTCAACGAGGAAACCTTAGGCTGTGATAAGATTCCTGGGTTAATTTCCTAGTCTCGGGGGTTTGGGTATCGTTCCTCTTCCATCTTCCTTTAGTACCTTGTCCTTTTCCTGAGGGGTTTCCTGGGCTTAGTATTCAGGGTGGTTTTATACTTAAGGGTTGGGGCTTAAGGGGATTTTAGGGCTACTTAGTCCTGGACGCTTGTCCAAACTTCTACCTTTCCTATATTCTTTTCTTTTCTCTGGAATTTTTTTGATACTTACGTCCTTACTGTATTGGGTTACTGATTGTTTGTACCTTACTTTTTGGTATCGCTTTATGCGCTTCGGAAATTAGTAAACCGTGTTGGTATTCTTCTTTGCTTTTAGATCAAATTACTCTTGGTTTCTTGGAGATACCTTTCGCTTCGTGCGCTTCTGTTACAGTTTTGGTTGTCGGCATTCTTAAGATTCTGGAAAACCTCTGTCTCTTCTGTATTTGTGGTAATCTGATGAGATTACACGGGGTTGGGTTTCTTGGAATTGGGTTGGTTTTCGATTTTAGGGTTCTATCCTTGGCGTATGCCCAAATTTCTGTCTTCATTTTAGCTTTGTTTTCGTTATTCTCGCTCCACGCTTTTATCTTGCTGGAGGGGAATCTGTTACGGTAATTTTCATTACGTACGCCTTTGTTGTTACGGTCGAAATCTTCATTAGGTACGCCTATGGGTTTTCGACGTGAAATTAGATTCGAGTTTTGACACCCGCTAACTATCCTTTGCGCATGAGATGTCATTTGGTAGAAAGCCGTCACACGTGAATATGTAAATGGTCGGTAACTAGTAAATAGTAATATATCCGTTACCATCGGGGAAATAATGGAAAACCATTTATAATTATTTAATTTCCTAGTTTCGTTAAGACGTTACAAGGTAAGCTAAAGTCATCTTTTAATATAAACTCGTTTGTAATTCGTTTTCCTTTTGACAGCCATTTTGCGTACTTTCCTGTTATAACTGTTAGATTCTCGATAAATGGATATCGTAACCAGAGGCGGCGAGTTTTGATACTGCCATTGGGTGCACAAACTTTTTTTTGAAAAAAGGAAATAGAATTTATTATAAATTTCTTTACAAAGTAAATGTATACAAAAACATGTGGATATCTGAAAACTACAAAATGTTTGTCAATTTACATATTATGTAACACTTGCAATTGGAAATGTATTTCGGCGTATAGTTGTGCGATTTATAAATTCATTAGCAACAATATTTTTATCGATTTCGTCATTGAAATCCTCATGTATCTGTAGCATTCGTAATGCTGAAAATGATCTTTTCACAATACACGAAGTTACCGGAATTGTTATTACAATTCTTATAAACTAATGTAGTTCTGGAATTAGCTACACTAAATATGCATTTGTTTTCATAATATTCACTGCATCACTAAAACAATTGCACATCAAGTTCTTCTGTCTACAGAAATCCAGAAACATGTTGCGATGTAATATGAGACGATCTTTCTCAAAGTCATTCTTGTAAAAATGTATTATAGCTTGCTCATCAGATTTTCCTAAAATGAACAACTCTACTTCTTTTAAGTGATTCATTGCAGTTGTACCAAATCTATCATCTAAACTATGCATTGTTTGATCTAGAATATCAAAAAACAGTGCACGATACATGTCTTCGGTTGTCTCGTAAAGATGTGAGCAACTTCCTTGATCATATCGGCTTGGAACTTTCTTTGGTCGCCGTAGGTTCTTCGACTCCTAAACCAACGCTCGTTTTAAAGATGTCTCTACAAAGTGTAGTAAACTCGCTTTCTCTTTTATTTTTTTAAACACTAATTACTGCATTTAGAAGTGTAGCAACTTTGCCAAACTGCAAGGATACCTTTTGCAAGGAAGCGATTAAAATATTTCTCTTTTTTCGAAAATTATTATAACCGAGATATATCAATACATGCACACATACTATTTTTGTTAAGAGTACCATTTTCAGAATTACATTTAGCACTTGATACGTTAATGGCACCGCTAGTTTTATTTAACTTAATTAAAAACTTATCCATTTTCACTTTGGGGGAGCCCAGTTTTATGCCAAAAGATAAATCACTCAACTGAGGAAAAGCAAAAAGAGAACGCGAGAACTAGCAAAACAAAACTAACGAGTATTATTTACAAGTTATAATTACAACCAATACAAAACTCCTGAGCGCCTGCCGCCTGAGCCTGAGCCACTTCCGAGAAAATCAGCTAATGCAACCAAGATCACCAGGATGTTTACCTAAAATATTTTAAATAAACATTTCCGAACTTAGTTTATTCTCGTTATTGTTTAGCTGTCATCGATAAAGTTGTTTTAGTGCGTTTTGTTCGTGCAATGGCAATAAACGTAGAACAGCTGACCGTAATAATCAATAAACTATGCAATTTGAGAATCAATTGCCAATTACGATTACAGCAATTCAGTGTTTGAATATTGAACGTCACCTTGCTTGTCAAGCGATGAGTTTCAGAACTGTTTCAATACATTTTGTTATACTATATCAAATATCTGAATTTATTTTTAGTCATCTTCGCATCGGGTGCTACGCACCCGTGGATAACTTTGATAGGGTGCAACTGCTCCTTTGCACCCATGTAGTCGCCGCCCCTGATCGTAACTATTATTAACTAAGGCAACACGTTGCCGGACTCGAGCGCTAGCAGAAGGCGATTTCAAGCCGCGCAATTGGGGTCTTCGGAGGCGTTTTGGGCCAACTTATACTACACGTGGATGACACGACGTTAATCATATTAATAACCACCTATTTTCGATTCTCACTACATACAGTAATCGATGCACGTTTTGTTTACTTTTGAGATATATTTCATGAATTATTTAATATAAAATTGTTTTTAGCTGAACGATCTTTGTGAGTTGGGGATTGTGACACGATTCGTATTAATCTTTTATTGCAGGCCACTGAAGAAGAAAAACGTTTTTCTTCGGGCTAGTGGGTACTGGAGTTCGGTGAGTGCTTTGAATTTACTTTACATATCGTGGTCACGTACAATTACTCACGAACTGTGGGATTTCAATTTAACGTTAGTAAATAAGTATAACGCGTAGCTACCATTAGGGTATTTAATTTCAGTGAAATAAATGTTTCGCATATTGTATGTAGTTGGAAAATATGTACCTCGGTTGTTTATAACTGTGTGTGGTGGGTTGCCGATGTTGTAGGTATCGAGATCTTAATTTTTCTTGTTTCTATAATTCTCTAAATTGTCTATTACGAACTCAAACGTTAATACCGTTATAATTATTTAATGTAAATTTTTTCTAGTCTTTAATAACTCCAACTGTGGGGTGTAATGACTGTTACTTAATACAAATTCAACTGTGATAACTGTTATTGATAGACTGAGGGCGATTAAAGTTGTTAATTCTTTTTGTGTGCTAATTATTTCCTACGAACCAGTTTGGGCTACTCGAACAGCTAAGTAGAGGGATTACAAATCTTCAAATTGTTACAAGTTCTACACCATTCTGTTGTGAGCAGACAGAAGTATGACTTTGGGATGAGCTCTGGCGCCCTGAAACATCTTATATAGATATTCTTTTTTTTGAACCTACCCTCTCTCCGACTATTGAGAGTTGGCCGTGTAGGTTCGTAATACCTAAAGCTTGTAACAACTTCGTCTTCGTTTATTCTATCTCTATCTCTTTCTTTCAGTCTTACAACTACTTCTTTTCTTAGCCTTTCTTCTCCTTTCTGATTTTGTTCTTCTTCCCTCGGCAGGTTCCTAAAATATCTCTCCCATTCTTTTATTTGTATTCATTTTGTCCTCCATTTTCTTTCCGTTTTTATTCCTTTGATCTGATTTTCTTGTTTCTTTATGTTTTTTTCTTCTTTCTCTCGCATGTTTTCTTGTAGATTTTTATTGGTTCTTTATATTCTTCTTTTTCTTTCTTCCCTTTTTTCCACTGTCTCAATGCTCTTCTTGCCTTTTTTGCCTCCTTGCATTCTATATCCCACCATTTCTTCCATCTTGTTTTTTCTATCCTCTCTCTCATTTCCTCCACACTCTCTTGTAATGCTTTTTTTACTCATACCGTTTTCTTTATTCTCTCTTTGTATCTCTGTATACTCTCTTTTGTCCATATTTTTTTCGTTATGTACTCATCTTTTTATCTCTCTTCCCTTTCTCTTCCTTCCATTGTCAATTCCAGTAGTTGGTGATCTGAATCTACTTTTTCTCCCACTCTAAATGTTTTCACCTTTTCTTCAGCCTCTTTATTTGTCATTACAAAATCTATTATTGATTCTCCTCTTTCTTCTATATACGTAAACTCTTCCGTTCCTTTTTCTTCTCTGTTCCCATTCATTGTTTCCCACCCCCTTTTGTTACACATTTTTAGCAGTTCTTTTTCCTCTTTATTTATTACTTTGTCCTTTGTTTGTCTCTTTTCCGTCCCTTTCCTTTTTTGTATTTCCCCGTCTTCCTCTATTCTCGCATTAAAGTCTTCTCCTATTATTATCAAACCTTCCTCTCTCTTTTCTATGTTTTTCCTTGTCTCTTTCATTCTATTGCTATACACCGTCACTATTTTTACTCTTGTTCCATTCTACAATTTCTCTTTTTTGATGCACTTTCTTTTTCTCTTCCTGACTTAACCATTTTCTTCTTATTCCCGTTATTATACCCCTCTTTGCTCTTCTTTTACTCTTCTCTTTTTTTGCATGTTGCACCACCTACTTAAGCTCTTTTGATAATTCTTTTTTCCACCACTCCTCTTCTTTTTCTTCTATTTATGTTTTCTGTAATTCCACTACACCCTGTTTCCTGATGTACTCCCTAAAATCCTGTTCCTTGTTCTTTATTTCCGCTACGTTCCAAAACAGTACTCTCAGCTCACTCATCTTGTGTTTTTCCTTTACTTTCCTTTATTCCTCTTTCTTTAGTCTTGTCCTTTTCATTACTCGTTATTCCTTTTTTCCCATTTGGTTTACACTCTTTCTTTTTCCGCCCCCCTTTCACCTTTTAGTTTTTGTTCTTTAGCTATCTATTTTTTCTCCCCTTTCTCTGCTCAGCCCCCTTTTTCTGTTGTTCCATATGTATATTTTTCCGTCTCTCTCTATCTTTCTGTATCTTATCCACACGCTTCTCCCTTCCGTTCTTTTTTCCACCACTATGTTTATTATTTCTCTTTGTACTCTTTTTTCTTTCCATGTCAAATAGTGATTTATATAATTTCTTGTGTTTCTCAACTTCTTCTTCTTCGCCATCCTTTCTGCTTTTCTTCTCATCCTCCCATTTTGCCACCATCCTTGTCTCTGTTTATCACTGTCACCTTTTTCACTTCTACTTTCACGTTTAATTTTTCTTCCAGCATCAATGCTAAATCTTTTTGTGGTTCTTTACTTCTCCACTCCTTTATTACAATATTATTCTTCTCTCCTCATCTTGAGCTTTTTTCTCCGGTTTTTCTATTCTCTTTACCAGTTTTTTTTTTTCTTTTCTTTCTTCTACATCTTTTCCCTTTCTCATTTTTCTTCTTTTATTTCTTGCCTTCTTTCTTGCATGTTTTCTTTCATCTGCTTCCTTCTATTTTCTCCATTATCTTTTTTATGACAGTTAAGAACAACAAATAAGTTTTTTTATAATATTGCACTGAATCATTTTAATTAAAACTACATGAATTATAAAATAAGTATAACTGTAACACTTCAGTTTGTTATTTATAATTAAAGACCGGATTTCTTTGCACTAGTAAATTCATTTTGTGAATTGATAGGGTTACTAAATTTGGAGACAGCTTAATACGTGAGTTGTTGGATTCAGGAACAAAATTTTATAGTGCAAAATAATGTAAAATTCGATTATTTTGCAAAAATAAATTTTCGCGCAATATTAAATAACTTCACGTTATTAGAAAATCGTATTTTGTGGTGTCCTTAACCTAACAAAAATGCTTAAAACTCCTAGTTCTTTCAGTTCTCTGATGCGACAATAGATTGTACCATACAATAAAGAATTTGAAATATTTTCAAGTACCGGAAAAACTGTTACTTGTTTAGTTTGTATCAAGATTATTGGGTGCCAAAAAAGTTTCAGGTAAACTGTCATGCCAATGCAAGTAAAAAGTATTTTGTCTTTTTATTTAGATTAATGTAATGCGTGTAATTACACATTAGGGAGCCATGTTGCTGCTGTTGAAAGATTTAAAAAAAATAAAATTACTGATTTACTGTCTTGTGCAGAAACTTCTCAAGCAAATAAAACTACATTTTGACAAAAAACTTTGTGACGCATTTGTGAGTGCCGATATTCCATTACATAAACTTGAAAATATTAAATTAAAATCATTCATCGAAAAGTATATGGGAAAAGATATACCGAGTGAAAGTACACTACGTAAAAACTATATTCCACAACTATATAAAGAAACAATAGATAAAATTAGAACAATAATCGGTGAGAATCTAGTGTACGTAATTGTAGACGAAACAACAGATGGTAAAAGGAATGCCATAGCAAATTTAATAATTGGAAACATGCTGGTTACTCAAGCTGGAAGTCCATACTTAATTGCATCAACTAATTTAGAAAAATGTAGTGATGAAAATGTTTATCGATTTGTTAATGACACTGTAAATGCATTCTATCAAGAGAAGCGTTAATCGGATAAAGTTGTGCTTTTTGGATCGGATGCAGCTGCTTAGATGGTTCGTGCTGCTAAAAATATATATTTGACATTTAAAGCATTACAATATTTGTTTTTCTAAGAAACGATCTGCAATGAATTTTTAAGTCGATGATCCATGTAACATGTGTGGCCTATTGTCTTAACCGCGTTTGTGAAAAATTTCGGGAACTTTTTCCCAATGTTAATACGTTAATTACCTGTCCTCGTAAAATATTTTTGAAGGCTCCTGCAAGAATTAAAATATATAAAGACATCATGGAGTGTCCTCTTCTACCAGATGTTACGTCCTGGACCCTCCGTAGGTTTCTGTAGGTTGCACGGGTTACTACTTTCTTCTGATGTATATCTCATTCTTAATTGGTTGGAATGTTTTTTTTTTAATTTCTCCATCAATGTCGACTTAGTATGAGTACATTCCTGTTCTCGACATTATTGTCCCTGTATGAACTTTTTCAAATTCAGTTTCTTTTGTCTTTCAAACTAATTTGACACAAGTTGTTGTTTATTATCTGATACGATAAACTTGGGAATACCCATTCTTCCGAAAATATCTTTCGGAAGTTGTACTGTTAATCGGTATAATTTAAAACCATCTAGTGTATGCGTCGATTACTATTAAAAACATCTTGCTTTCAAATGGTCCAGCAAAATCTATATGAATCTGTGACCATGGTTCTGGTGATACGTACCATGGGTATAATGGTATTTGTGATAAGGTTTGATTTAATTGTTGGCAAGTGTTACATCGTGAAAAAGCCTTCATGTCCTTGTCTATGTTTGGCCAATAAACATGAATTCTAGCCATCGATTGCATAGCGCAAATCTCAGGATGTCCATCATGCAGCATGTTTAACACTTGTTTTTGTAGAGAAGCTGGAATGCACAACCTTTGCTTCTACAGCAGTATGTTTTCCTCAAGTGATCGTTTCTCCCTTTTTCATAATAATGTAAGAATTACGATGTTAGCTGTTTCTTGTCAGGCTAATATGATCGTACGTATTTCTTTGTTATAGGTAACTGTTGCAATCGCAAGTTGAGTAAATGTTCTCAATCAGGGAATCCTATTTTCTCGTTTTTTGTTAGATAGGTGTTTGTTAGTGGTAATCTTGATAGTGCATCATCAGGTGTGTTGTTTTTACCTGGCTGATAACATATGGCATAACCATAGTTATTTAAAATCATAGCCCAACGTAATAGTCTATTACTCGCTATTTTTGGCGTGTTTTTCTGTTCGTTAAATATCTTTTCAAGTGGCTTATGTAATATATGTCTGCCGTACAAATATTGATGGAACTTTGTAACACTGTAGCCAGTGCTTCCTTATCTATTGTAGCGTACCTTGATTCGATGTCGTTTAATGTTCGGGACGTATATGCAATAGGCCGTAATGTGTTGTCTGAGTGTTTGTGAAATAATACTACTCCTAACCTTTTTTCCAAAACATCAGTAGTAAGGTAACCTTCTTTTTTTTTATCCTCAAAACGCGGCAATGGAAAGTTATCTACCTGTACATATAGATTTATTGTGACACGAAAATTCCCACAAATTCTAGCGCTGCCATTTGACTTTACAGCGATGAGCATAGGTGTTGCCCCTTTAATTGCTTTGCTCGCCATGTCCACCGGATCCAGGAAACCCTCAATTTGCAAAGGCTTTAGCTCAACATTTACCTGTTCTTGTAGAGCAATCGGTACCGGTCTTGGTCTAAAAGCTTTTGGTGATGCGTTCGGATGCATATGTACTTTTACACTATGTCCGTGTATTGAACCCAAATTTCCATTAAAAACGTCTTTATATTTCTTCAGTAAATACTCAACATTTACATCTTGTTTTGTGTTTGCCATTTCATTTATGGACGTTTAAGATACTTTTGCACCCGGTGGCATGTCTAAATCAGATTCAATGCACCAATCTAAACCAAAAGTGGTACTTCGTTTTGTTCCATGACATACACTGTTAACAATTTATGTTTGTTGAAAGAGCGCACATTAACCTTTGCCGTGCCAAAAGTTTTGATTTCAACGTCTGTATACGCGACTAAGTTTTGTGCGGCTTGTAACATTGTAGCACCTATTTCTTGCGAAAGTTTTTTACGGATTACCGAAAATGCCGTACCTGAGTCGTCTGAATGTTTATAGTTTTGTTGTTCTGTGTTACAGAAAGTAAAACCTTTTTAGCTGTTGACACATGTCGAACATTTGAAGTGTTAGTTTGCAAATCTTTAGAATCCGAATGTACAACCTCTTGTACACACCTCGTGTTATGTTTAGCATTGATTTTGTTACCACGACCTGATGCAATACGTACTCTTGAAAAAATGATTCATACGACCGCATGCACTACACGCTTTACCATTTGCAGGACAATCACTTAGTGGTGTATGCTGTTTGTATCCACAAAATAAACAGTTTTTTTTTGTTAAACGTTCTCTTATTTAAATTGTTTTCAGTTGTTTTACTATCATGTACTTCGTGTTTTTGTTTCAGATTTGTGTTTGGTTGGGTGCTTGATAGTAAATTCAATCGTTTTGATTGCAATTCGGCTTGTTCAAGTTTTATCGTTGTTGCCTCGACATCCGCTAATGTTGCGTCGTTTGTTTGGCGCTGTCTAATAATCTCTTGCTGCCATGTTTAACCTAATAACTAGCTGATTCCAAAATCTTTCAGTCAAGGTTTCTTTGAAATCACACTTTCCCGCCAACGCACGTAACCCATATAAGTATTGTGTAACCGACTCATCTTGCTGACGCGTAAATATTTGTTTAACGTATCTACAATGTCCTTATAAGTTTTATCTAAAATTTTGTCAGGTTTAAAATGATCCACAAGAAGTTTAAATGAATCAGATCTTACCCTAGTTAGTAACAATTTTTTTTATTAATCAAAACATTTCCACTGGAAAACTGTACTCGCAACAACTGACCGTAGTTCTAGTTTAGTTGCAAAAGTTTGCTTTAGTTGTTGTCCTTGGTACAGTGTTGTGAGAGTGCGTGTGTCTTTTTGCTCTTCATGCAAATAGTTTGGACAGCATTTATATCAGTTTATTACGAAAATGCCGTTTAACGAATTAATTTAATGCGGAAAAGTTTTTCAATTCAATATTTACTATAAACATTTGAAAAGTTGTTACTTTGCGAAATTTCTATAATCATACTAAACTGGAAAAAAAGGTAAACTGTAAACAATATGCCCAAACGTGAACGAAAACTTAACGCATTAAAGAAAGCCGCCAAGGGATGTCAAAATATTTTTGCACCATTTAGTGGCAACCGACAACGACGAGATAGTGAAAGCAGCTCCATTGAAAATACCGCTCACGCTCAACAAAAACTACCTGGTCAATTGGACTCTCCTGAAAATGAATATTCCGATGCCATTCATATTTCTGACGATCATGATCGAGATGATGTAGAAAATGGATCTTCATCAGTAGTTGATAGTGAAGAAAGCGAAGATATAAAGGTAACACAAGTATCATTATGTTTTTGAAGATTTTCTTTTTAAAAATAACCTTATTTCACAGTTTTTAGCCAAAACAACAAACCAATTCTTTTCTTAATTGGACTACTGAGCAACAGGAGTTTTGGGTGAAAAATCATTAATAGATCTTAAATGGCAGTTATTTGGGCTGCTCACTATGTATCCAATTTAAGGAATAAACAACAACGCAGAGCAAAGGCATAT
Organism: Aquatica leii; assembly: GCA_035610365.1. Lineage (NCBI taxonomy): Eukaryota > Metazoa > Arthropoda > Insecta > Coleoptera > Lampyridae > Aquatica > Aquatica leii. The sequence goes on along the minus strand of CM069433.1, from coordinate 28,861,327 downwards.
ATAAAAAATCTTCACTTTTGGTAATATCAGTGGTCAATTATAATAAATGAGAGTTTATTATTACTCAGGTTTTTTGCAACAAGATTTACTAACACCGCACATCTGCTGCACACATGAAGACTCTCTTGATGCAAAGTTATGCTGACGAATCACACAATGTCTTGGAACTGTTTGAAGACAAGCTTTCGAAAAACTTTGTTTTAACAACTCGAGTATTCAAGTCAGCTTTAGCAGTTGCTAAGTGAAACTTTAGTTATACTTGGACAACATTTTTCTATTGCAGGAAAAAATCGGTTTAGAACTTGGTCAATGAAACCACTATTCTAAGTGTAAAAGCATCCTTGATAATCTACTTAAGTGGCAATTTTTGCAAATCGGTTAAAAACATATTTTTGAGCTTAGTTGATTTCAATGGATGTGAAACTGTTGAATATATAACAAACATAGTGTTGACATCTCTCCAAGAATGTGGTTTCAACAAAGAGCTTCTAAAAAAAACTATGACAGGAATTGCGACTGAAGGGGCTTCCAATATGACTAGAAGACACTCGGAAGTTGCCATTCGAATAAAAAAAAAATTGATAAATCCGTTTCACTGTGTTGCTCATCGCTTGGAACTTGGTACTAGTAATGCTTTTAAATCTGTGACTGAAACAAATCACTTTGAAATATTTGTATCAGAAATTCATAATGTGTATTCTATATTGTCAAAATTTCGCGAACAACTCAAGTTATGAAAATTGGTCAGATTTTTAGCATAAGTTGGGTAGCATCTTCAGCGAGAACTGTCAATGCTGTATGAAAATGCTATCCTGTTTTTGCGCAGCATTTCATGAACTGCTCAATGGATTCTCAATTGACGTCCGCAGTTTGAACAAAATTTAGTGGTCTTCATAAGAAGCCTGCTTCTGAAATATTTGTGAGAAATCTGGCGTTAATGAAAGATGCTTTACAAGAATTTTCCAATCTCCCAGAAAAACTTCAGAGACAATCTGTAACAATTGTCGATAGTGAACGTTGAAGTGTTTGTGAAATCATTAATAACCATCTAGAAGATGACGACGAAGTGATATTCAAAAGTGTTTCTGTGAGCTCAACAACATCACAGCGCCTTGAAATTGTTTCTGGTCAAATATACCAAGCTCTGATCGACAATGTTAGCAACAGCTTTCCAGATAGCGAGCTGAGTCGTAATGTAAAGCCATTATATGGTGAGTATTAGCCAGATAACGCTGACGAAGTAAATTTGTTTGGTCTTCAAGAATTGAATTAACTTGCCAAAAAGTTCAACTTTAATGTTAAAGAACCCACCAAGCTTTTAGAAGAATATCAAGATTGTAAAAGCTGTCCGAAATTGAAAACTGTTAGGCTTCAAAAGATGCTTTTTCAAGTCGAAACTCTTCCAGTTTTAACCGCTGAATGTGAAAGAGGCTTCTAACTCATAAAGTTAATTCGAACATTGCTTCGTAATCGGCTTTCAATAGAACATGTCAGTGATCTGATGTTTATTTCACTTAATGGGCCGGAACTACTTGAGTGGGATCACCTACCATATGTTCGTGAATGGATTACAGCTGGAAATAAGTTTTCCACTAAAAGTAAAACCGGACCGGCAAAGAAAGAACAAATTACGAAGATGAAAAGACAATTTTGGTTTTGTTTTGATTTAATAAATGTTTTTGTGATGCTAACACTGCTAACTAAATGTCCTAAAAAGGATGCTGTGGCCGCTGTGGAATTGTGATTTTTGAACAACATGATTTTGGATTTCTAAACAATATTGTAATTGTTTTGTCAAAAATAAATTTTGGTTACAGCAACAATATTTTACTGAAAAGATCTCGCGACCTATACTTCTGGAGCTAAACTTTGTTACTAAATGGCAAGCACCCCCTTTCCGCCACATTGCCCTCTTGCAAAAAATTGAGCGTACCTTGCCTTTGACACACAATTCCAACCTTGCATTAAAGCAATGCATAAAGTGGATCTAAAAACTAAATGTTCTGGACCTTCAATACTACAGCGCATCATATATACCTTTTTGCACTACTAGATCATTTTCTGCTAATTACTAAGTTTGTTTTTAAAACTGTATGTTTGATTTACTAGTTGTTAGACATAACTCGTCTGCTTATCAGATATTTTTTTGCACAGAAAGCACAAAAAGGTTTTGTTTGGAGATTGGCGTTTCATTCCACCAAAATCTCTAAGTTTTGGGAGAATATGAGAAGCGGGAGTGAAATCGGTTAAGACTCATTTGAAACGAGTTGCTGGCCAAGCGTTATTGACCTTTGAAGAGTTTTATACGCTGTTAACCTAGATAGAAGCCATGCTGAACAGTAGACCCCTAACTCCGTTAAGTAGCGATCCTTTAGACCTTAATTCAATGAAGTGCTCGTATTGTGGTTAGAGACGGACGTGTCTATAGAGTGCGGAAATTGTAAATTCTAATTACTGCCTTCTGTCACCGATATAAAAGTGCGAGTTATTGGAGAGTGTTAAGGGAACAATAAACTAAATTCAGAAACAAATTCCAGTGGCCTAGCTCAATCCACTGCAGTGCTACAAAAAAAATTAGTAAGGAAACTAAAAAAAATAGATTTGTAAGTCATAGATTGTAAGTACAGATAAGAAAGTTATAGCATTGGGTAGAGGGCCCAAAAGCCTTTCATTTGACGGGTTGCACTTCCTTGAAGACTAAAGGGTTAAAGGGTTATAAGGGTGCAAAGACTTATCAGTTAAACGCAGATAAGCTCGAAACTAAGAAAGAGGTAAAGTTAAAAAAAAATAAGTGAAAGTGTTAAGAGATAGAAGACTTTCTTAGCTTTCTTCTGACACTTATCGCAAAAATCTGAAGACATTTTAAAACACGTGGTTTTGAAAATTAGATAGATAAGAATAATTTTTAGTTTTTTAATGGAAACTTTTGTTTTTTAAATTAAAACTTGCTTAAAATTAGGTAATTAGGTTTTAGGGAAGTGATACGGACATTTTGCCAGCAGTTTCAAACTGGTATGATCAAAGGGTAAAATACAGTAGCAAAAACACTGATAAGTGATTCGCTCGGAACAATTTAGTTAAATTCTATATTAAAATACCTTCTTTTTAATATCAAACAGGAATTTTTTCTATAGAGGAAAACAACCAAAAATTAATTAAAATAAATAAATAGGTACTGTGTAATATAATAAAATAAATTAGAACGTTTAAGTTAATAAGGTAGAATAAGGATAAGGAATTCCATGCAGCTGCTTTACATCTAGGTAGTAGCAAGATGTCAAGCGGAGATGAGACATATAGTACTCCAGTAGCACAAGAAAAAATTATAAAAAAAAGAAAATATAGAAGCGGAGGACCAAAAGAAGCAGATGCGGAATCAGAGACGGTGCTCGTGTCACCTAGGGGAACAGCTAACTTTTTAGCAGAAATAAGATCATTACAAACTGAGGGAGGAATACAAGCTTCCGAAATTAGCCATCAACTAAGTCAACTTGAAGCCTTTATTAAAGAGAATAAGAATGTTCACTTGGCAATAAAAGATAAAGTGAAACAACTAATAAAAGGTTTCTACAATCTGGAAAGCAACAGGCAATTAATAGACAATAAATGGGGAAAATATGTAAATGAGATAAGAGTTAGCTCGACCAGGGAAATAATAACATATAGTGAAGAAGCTAGCAATACTGATGAGCCGATAGCAGCTTTTTTGGAAAAAAAATGTACTCAGAAGTAGCCACTAGTTCGATGATACCAAAGCAATACATGTATAAATATGCAAAAACGAGCCCAATGAGGTATACAGAGGTGGTAAAAATGGACACAGCAAGCAGTCCGATTTTTGAGACCATGAAAAGGATAGCACTACAAAGGGCAAAGATGGTAATTATTAATGATAAGGCAACTACGGATATAGAATCTGCTAAGGAGACAAAGAACGAAGGCGATAAACGGAAGACGGTAAAGAAAAGAAAAACAAAAACCAAAAAAGAGAACGAACGAGCAGAAGAACCTGCAGGAAAAAAAGAAAAAGCCAAGAAAAAAGGAAGATCGGAAGCACTACTAATCAAAGTAGCAAATGAAGAAAAATATGAGGAGGCATTGAGGGATATTAGGAAAGCGGACATAGAAGGTATAAACGTCAAAATACAAGGAATTAGAAAAACCAGAGAAGGTGACGTACTCCTCAAAGTAGAGAAAGGCATAGGAGAGGCGGAACCGCTCAGGACGAGCGAGAATAACAGCTACGACGAGCAGAGAAGTCAAAACATTATTCACGGAAATGCTAATGGAAATAAGAGATCTCGACTCAATTTCAAACGGGAGAGAAGTGATGGAAGCCAAGGGACGAGATACCCGACATCGAAAGCACGGATGAAAAACATGTTCGGAACCACAAGAGGACAACAAGTTGCCCAAGTGCTGATAGATATAGAAACGGCGGAAAAAAATCACTACCGACGGTCACCTACAATTAAGATGGACATCATGCAGGGTTAGGGAGAAGAAAGAGATACTGAGATGCTACAAGTGCTGGGAAACAGTACATATCTCGTGGGACTGCAAGGGGCCTGATAGGGACAGCCTATGCTTCAGATACGGCGAAGGAGGCCACCTTATCCAAGAGTGCGACAGAGAGGAAAAATGTCCACTCTGCAAAACAATTAAAAAAGGGACAGGGATAGGACATAGGGCCAACTCCAAAAATTGTAGCTACAAGAGAATCAGTATCAAACAGAGAGAAATTAAAACAACTGAATAATGGAGATAAAAACTTTACAAATAAATTTGAATAATAGAAGAGTCGCTTATGACATGACAAACAAGTTGCAAAAGAAAGAGACATAGACCTTATGTTGTTTTCAGAAATGGGTGGTGTTAGAGACAAGGACATATTAAAAGATAAGAGTGAGAAACCAGGCATCTGCATACTAAATAATAAGTTAGTTATAAGTACATGTGGGGCGGGTAGGTGTTTTGTGTAGGTTAAATTAAGTAAGATAAGTGTTTTTAGTACCTATTTTTCTCCTAATCAGGACATTGAGGTTTTTAAAGCGGATCTCGAAGAACTAGCAAAGGCCATAAAATCAGCAGCAAAAGGAGGTGCACTAATTGGTGGCGATTTTAACGCCGCGTCTAGGACCTGGGGCGCAACACGAAATAACAAAAGAGGAAACATAGTAGAGGAATGGATGGCTAGCCTAGACCTCATAACTCTTAATAGAGGAAACAAACCAACCTTCGAGAAAGGAAAACAATAAACCTATATTGATCTAACATTGAGCACCAACGATATGAAAGAGAGAATAACAAACTGGCAAATCCTAGAAACGGAATCGCTCAGCGATCATCGTTATATCGAATGGATATGGGAAGACACAAGGAGCAATATTCTAAAAGGGAAAACAACGGTAACTCCAACCTGGAACACTAATAAACTGAATAAAACAAGACTGGAGCATATGGTAAAACAAACGGCAGAAGAAGACCTAAATACAGTAGATAAAATGAATAAACTCCTACGTCAACTATGTAAAAAAACTATGCCCATAAGAACAACAAATAAAAAGGGAGAATACTGGTGGAACGACGAAATCAACTTACAATGAAGAAGATGCATCAAAACAAGAAGGAATTACCAACACCAGATTAGGAAAGGTGATGAAGCTCATGATGAAAAGAAAATACTAAAGGAGGAAAGAAAAAAACTAACAGTGATGATCAAAAAAGTAAGAAGGAGTGCTGGAAAAACATCTGTGACGAACTCGATCAAGATATTTGGGGAAAAGGGTACAAGTTAATCTATAAAAAGATAAGAAAAAAAAACTATGACTGGTTTGAATAATAAAAAAATGATAGAAATAATACAAAAACTATTTTCCGAAGAAGATAAACTTAAAGAAAGGAACAGATATAAAAACCAGCTTTTGGATTTTGAACCACTATCTAGCACGGAGGTGCAAGAGGCAGCAAAAAGATTTGCTACGGGCAAAGCTCCAGGACCTAATGGAGTTCCTGCCGAGGTGGTAAAAGCAGTGGCTATACAAAGAGCACAGACCTGGGCCAATGTGTTAAACTCGTGTGTCAGAGAAGCTAATTTTCCGCTGTGCTGGAAAAGAGCAAACCTAGTACTAATACCAAAGGAAGAGACGAGCTCGACATATAGACCTATTTGTCTGATAGACGCTGCGAGCAAGATATTGGAGAGGGTACTGGCCGAGCGCCTCAAACATAAAATTGATAAGAAGCTTGCTGACAACCAATTTGGCTTTAGAAAAGGGAGGTAAACAATAGACGCAATAAGAGTCGCGACGAAAGAAATAAAAGAAGCCAACACTGGGACATGGAGGACAAGGCAGGTTTGCCTAGTGAAAGCAATAGATGTACAAAATGCCTTCATCTCGGCATCTAGACGACAAATAATGAAGGCACTAGTGAAAATGGAGATACCAGGATATCTAATAAATATACTACAGGACTACTTGATAGAAGAAATATAGTACACAAAGTAACCTCAGTGGTTCCACAAAGTCCTTGGGCCAATCCTATGGAATGTCATGTACGACGGAGTATTAAGATTAAGTATGCCAGATGAGGCTAAACTGATTGGTTTTGCAGATGATCTCACAATAGTTACAAGATCCAAACAGATACAAGAAGCAGTATATAGAGCAAAAATAGCAATGGAAACCATTAACAAATGGATGACGGAAAACAGACTAAAGCTGGTTCCAGAGAAAACAAAAGTAGGACTAATGACGGGGCAAAGAAGAATCACAGCGCTAAATTTAGAACTACTAGGGCAAAAAATAATAACCCAGAAAAGTATCAAGGTCCTTGGTATAACCATTGATAAAAACCTCAGCTTCATTGAGCACGTCAAGACGATAACAGATAGGGCTCTTACAAAAGCAAACGCATTGAGGAAAATACTCCCAAATCATGGAGGAGCCAGATCATCAAAGAGGAAAGTTATAGCACACGCGGTGGATTCAATCGTATTGTACGGAGCAGAGATTTGGCAGGAAGCAATCAAATTTGGAAACTATTAGATAGGGTGCAAAGAATCTTAGCAATAAGAATTAGTCGAGCTTACAGAACAGTAAACACACAAGACGTTATGGTGGTTGCTGGAATCCCACCGCTACAGATCCTGGCTAAAAAAATAAAAAATAAAATGGACACTAGTGCAACAATAGCGGAATGGCAGAAACAGTGGAAAGACAGAGAGTCACGGACAAAAAAATTGATTTCAAACATATACTCCTGGATACACAGAAAACACGGGAAACTGAGTTACTATACGACGCAGCTGCTGACTGGGCACGGTGAAAATGGAGAAAATGACAACTGCGCGGATTGTAGTGAAAAGGATGATAAAGAACATGCGACGTTTAAATGTAAAAGATGGAAGGAAGAAAGAAGAAAAATCGAAGAAAAGATAGGAGAAGAAATAAAAGCATCTAACATCATTAGCTTAATGTGCGAGAACAAAGATAAATGGAAAGAAATAGAAAGTTGGCACACAAAAATAATCAAGAAAAGAGAGGAGGAAGCAAGGAAGAGAGAAAAAGGGATAAGTAACTAAAGAGACGGCTAATTGCCAAACTAGCATAGCGAAGAATGCGAAAGCGGTACCCTATGCAGGTAAAAAAGGAGATGTGAAGAGAGGTTTTAGTGGGTAGGCCTTGCCAAGGAGAATCCCACACACCCCCGCAGCATGCGGAAAGCCAATAAATAGTTTCCCCTCCTAAAAAAAAGACATTAATTCAATGACCCCAGGTTTGATCGGTCGTCCTCTGACTTCTTTGATTAACGAAAACCTAACTGACCTTTTAACAAATAGACTATCCCGATTTCAATTACTGCAGAAAATAGTGCAACAGTATTGGACACGGTGGTCTAGAGAATATTTACACGAACCGCAGCAAATTAGAGGTGATAGTAAACCGTCTAATGTTAAGATGGGAACTTTGGTTATTTTAAAGGAGGAAAATCTTCCAATCTTGGTGTTTAGGGTAGTTCCACTACCTCAAAGATTGTATTTAAAGTATTCGTATTAAATTAGTATTGAAAGGTTCCTTGAGGTGAACGAATGTATTGTTACAAATTTTATTATTAAAATTAATTTATTTAAACGACTAAAAATATGTTATACCGTTTTACCTATACTAGAAATATGTACACTTGTAAATTAACCGAACTAATGAAATCTAATAATACTTAATATAAACACTTACACTAATAAAGATAAGATAAAGTACGCGGATAGGCTCACACACTTGTTTACACTAAAAATTACGCACGAGATTATTCTCCGTATATTTATGTACACACACGTGCTAACGACTTATTTATCTCAACTTGAATAATCTTCTTAACACTGATGTATTCGCGTTACGACAATAACTGACCTACGATTTCTCTCTTCGGTATTTATACCCATTTGCAAATCCTTCTCGAGTGTTCCCTATCTTTCGGTATATCTTCTAGAAGATGGATAACAACTTCTAGAAGGCTCTTGAATTTGCAAATAACTTCTCGAACGTTTCAGTATTTTAGAATGTGTGCCACCGATTTATAATAAGTTAAATATTTCTTTAATTTACGTTTGGATGTTATTGAACAAACACTATTCGTTCTAACGTTGTTTTTAGTTATTATTCTTATTGCATGAGTATCAAATACAGTAACGACAATTTGTGAAGTATAAAATGCCGTTGAAATAAACATATTATATTAATTTATAATTACTACAAAAATTAATCGGTTAAATTCAGTAAATAACACAACAAAATAATCCTAAAAGGTTTACATAAAAGCGATCAAACAATGCAAAACGAATATATTAATTATTTTTACTATATGTACATGTTTATTTTTAAAACAAAATATTTTAATAAGTTTTTGTTATTTTAGTGTTTAAAGCTAGAATACGCGCTTTTTGATAAATAATGATTTAAAAAATATTACAGTTTCTCGATCTACGTCAAATAACTGTATCAAGTCAGAAATTTGCATTTTTATAGATTTTTATGGTATCAATAAACTTCTTCCTGCACGTAAAAAATTGTTTTATTTAAATTTTGCAAAATTCAATCTTAAAAACACGTTTTTTTGTTGTAGAAGAAATATTAACATAATTTATCTTTGCATCAATGTTCTCATTAGTGTTATTCGAAACTTATTCACAAACGATTTATAACACTGCATTTCTCATTAATTAATCAATTAAAAAAAGCATTAATTACGTGTTTATATTTTGTGTAAACTTTGGTAAAGGTTATTGACCATGACTTTTTTTATTCCAAAAGTACTGCATTATTAATAAAAATGTTTCTTATTATTACTTAATCTTACATATTGACACCGGTTTTAGCATCAAATTATATGTACCGAGTATTAAGGAATATTTAATTCGAGATCATAAAAAAACTTGCATTTAACCGAAGAGTATGTGGTATAGAATTTAAATACTAAAACTTGCAACTGAGATTATCGTATACCCAGAAAGCTAATATCTGTCATTATTAGGCTTATGACTGCAGGCATTTTGTTTTATTTTTTCTTTTTGTACGTACGTACATACATACAAAGTATAAACAAATTTACCCGTATTATATAAGAGATGCAAAACCAATTAAAAATGAAACTTACCTTTATCATAACTCTTCCAGAGAAACTATAACTGTCTTCAGATATATATGTGATTATTTCCAAATCATAATATTCGGGTTTTATGGCAGTTGGTAGTCTATAATCTTTGCCAAGAACGTCTGCGAGCCATATACCAGAAACGCATACTATCACCCAAAAAATCATTTTTCTGTAAACATAATAATTGTTATTGTCTTAAATAATTTCAATATAAAATGACAATGACATTAAAATTGCAACATAAATCTAACCTTAACCAACTTATAAACAAGCATCTTATTTACATTCTTGTCAGTTTTCGTGCTTGTGTTGCTGTAATGGAATAATTTTTGAACAAACATTTTTCATAAAATTATGGTAATAATTAGTACCTATTTTAATAAATATTACAAAAAAAAATTACTTAAAATTTATTACTGATATAAAAGTAATAGTATACTATAACGACACTGTTGCAAATTTAAAACTAAATCTTCCACTTACTATTTATTACCAACAAAAAAATTGCCAAATAGTTGACTTTCCAAAATAATAAAAACGGCTGCAACAATAAACTATAACAAACCAGTTTGTAACAATTCTTGTTCTATTTATAACCGCATTTTCTATTACAGTAGATCAATCATAGCATTATCTTGTTATTGCGCAAAAAAGAATATATCTTGTAAATACATAATTGAATAAAGTAATTTTTAAATTATCTAAATTCATAATTGGTATGTAATTAAAAAAAAAAGAACTAAAAATGATTCATTTATATCGAAACGAACTCAGCAAGTTTTAAAAAAATGCAAAGTAGTTTAAAATTAGTAATACATTTTAATATTGACAAATGTGTTTATAGGTTAAATAAAACAACAACTTGCATTTCTACCCATCAAGCGTAGTTTTTCTGCATTCTTTTTGTTTTTTGCTGTTTGTCATAAACAACTTAATGCATTTTTTATGGCGGTAAATTAAAATAGACAATTTATGTTGCTAACGTTCTTATAACGATGCTAGTGTAATTGTAAAATTAACTATTTACAATTTATCTGTGTCATAATATGGTACATATTAGTCTAACAATTAATTTAGAAAGTACAAGCGAAAGTTTACATAATTGCAATTGACAGTCTTAGCATCGTACTAACAACCTTAAAAAATAAGTAAGAATTTGAATATATTTACCTTTTACCTAAAAAACAACATACATAAAAATATGTTACTGTTCACTTTAGAACGCTTTATCAAATTGATCGATATTCACCTGTTCGCGTTCTTTTTGCTACTGCTTTTCCCACCTAATACCCAGAATAAAATTACTGTTCTAAGAGCACGCCCTACCTTTAATTATAAGTAAAGTTAACATCATTAAACTTTCGTGCAAAAACTTTTAAGTACACGACAAAAGCCTAAATTTCTAAATTCAAACTTAAATTATTTCTTATCAATTTGTAGTTGTCACAGTTTAGCATTATTATGTAAACCGCGCCTAGTTAGTTTCACTTTTTTAATTTTTTTTATCTGTTGTAAAACCACCACAAAACTATGTCTCAAAATAATTTAAAAAATCGTAATTTAAATGTTGATTTTATTTGTAATTTGTAATAAAACAAAAAAAATTATTTACTTAAAAATTTAAAGTCAGAAACAAAAAATACAAGCGGTTTAATTTCATGCTCCTTAACGAGTCTAGGAAACAGCTAATTTGGTTCTAACAACAACCAACAGTTGATACTTGTTTATAATGATCGCATCTCAGTCAGTTGTACAAATTCTAACTTGTTTGGATAGTAAATACGTGTTTTAGATAGTATTCTGCTATAAACTACTACTTTCTTTATGTAGTTGATAAATAGATTTAATCTACATTCCATCGTAACCAATTATTTCTTGCATTACAAAAAATACTAAAATAGAAACTAAAAAATGTATAATTGAACCAAAGCTTGTTTGTGTATACCTTTGGTTTTTATACTCATACCTAGACTAAAGAACTGTTTAGGTTAATTATTTTCTCGTTACTAAATAGCAAGTGTTCTGTTTTTTTAATTTTTATTATTAAAAATGATTATAAAAAAGCGCGCAGGGTCGAATCTTCATTACGCGGCGATTAATTGTTATTGTGCCCTCGTACTCAAAAAAAATTTATTTATTACAATGCTTAATGACTAAAACGTTCACACTAGTACTGGTATCAGTGATTTTTGAAGCAATTATTTTTAAGATAACAAACACGTAAAATACGTTTTACATTGTATTACGTTTTCAGGGACTGGGCGGTCTATAGATAATGCTTAAACACCTACAGACTATAAAAACGATATGCATAAAATAAACATGTATTCAAAATTAAACTAATATGCCGACATAGTTTTATTTATAAAATAATTTCAATATTGGGGTTTAAAACAAATTTAAAAATTTTTGTTTAAAATATTGTCGAGCCCAGGTGGATAAATCAAAGTTTTTTTGTGATTATGGTAACTATTATAATAAAAGACTATTACAATTAAAGTATTTATCTGTCTTTTCCACAAAATATTTTAGTTTTAATTTATTTTATTTTAAACATGTTTCGACATTATAAAATGTTATCGTCAGTACTCTACAAATAGTACAAAATATTAAAAATATAGGTAACATATTAAATTTTAAAAGAGCATACCTGTTAAATGTTAACAGAAGTCACAATACGTAGATGTGGAAGGCTAGGTGTGTTTAATAAAAACTTTGATGTTGCGTGTACGTATTTTTCATATCGTTTTATCAAGTTTTCATTAATTAGAAAAAAAACAAGAGAACATTTTTGAAGTGTTTTTTTGACTGTTTTTGTAACGATAATTTTGTAAAAAATCGTCGTTGAAATATGGCTTTAGTTGCTGTTTTAGTCAACGTTTCTACATTAAAAGCATTTTAAAACCGCACACAGTAATTTTATTTGTTTACGAAACAAATTGGCGACCGTGACAGGACTGTGTGTTGTTAAAGTATTTTAGTGCTGAAAAGGTAGTGATATTTCGGTACAAGGTAAACAATTGTTAAGAATAATTGGCCGTCTTGTGAATTCGATTCCAAGAAGAGTGCGTTTGTTAACAATTATTTCGACGTTAAGTGAGTAAAAATGGAAGCGTTGAAAAGAAGAAGAACGACGCATCGGGCGGCGTTTACGCGAGTGGCGAACGAAGTTCGAGAACTTTTGAATGCCGCGGTCGTTGATATTGCTGAAATCGAAGCACATTGGATGTTGCTTGTCGATAAAGAATTTAATTTAAAAAGTGTAGATACTGAAGTTTATGAACAATTGTTGAATGACGATGTTAGGTGTTCAACTGACTGATTTGAATTGTGTAGGTCCTATTGAATTATTGATCGGCGCTGATGTGGCTGGAAAGTTGTACACGGGCAGGTGTCATCAGTTAAAAAATGGTTTTGTGGTTTTTGAGACATTGTTAGGTTGGACCATTATGGGTAAAGTAGCAAGCATAAATAGTGGGATCAGTACTAGTATGACTGTAACGGTAGAGAAATTATGGGAATTGGATGTATTGGGGATAGAAGCACCTTCTGATTTAGTATCCAAAGTAGAAAGAGAGAAAGCCGTATGTAAATTTTTTGATCAAACCGTAGCTGTGAAAGAAGACGGCCGTTACGAAGTTTGCTTACCTTGGATCGAAGGACATCCACCATTACCGTCAAATTATATGTTAAGCAAAAAGCGACTCGATTCTACCATAAAGAAGCTAAAAACGAATGGTATGTTTTTGGAGTATAGTAAGATTTTTGCTGGCTGGTTAGAAGAAAACATTATCGAGCTGGTGTCAGATGTTGAAAAGGAAAATATGGCGCATTATTTGCCGCACAGACCCGTTTTTAAAGAAAATAGTACCACAAAAGTTCGACCAGTATTTGATGCTTCGGCGAGTGTCTGGAGAAGGGATTGAACCTTATTGAACTCATTCCGTCAATTATGTTGAAATTTAGAATGGAGACGCTAGGTGTCATTTCGGACATTCGCAAGGCGTTTTTGCAGATTGGATTAAGTCAAGCCGATAGGGACTGTTTGCGATTTTTGTGGCAAACTGAAGATGGTAAAGAACTTATATTTCGACACAAAAGGGTAGTATTCGGGGTTAATTGTAGTCCTTTTTTGCTTGGAGCTACAATCAACCATCATTTAGAATGTTGTGCGCGTGGACTTGGTTCGATTTCGTTTGATTGTTCCGAGAACACTATTTATAAATTGCGTGAAAGTTTTTATGTAGACAATTGTGTAACCAGTGTGTCGGGTGTAACTGAACTTTCCAAATTCATTCGCGAGGCGACGCAAGTGATGGCGTTGGCCAAATTTGACTTAAGGGGCTGGGAGTTTTCGGGTGAGTCTAAAGTTTTGGGGTCAACAATGGTGCTGGGCATGTGTTGGGACAAGAAAAGTGATAAAATGTCTGTTTCGGGGGAGAGTAAGATTGAAGTTAATGATTAAATCGTCACGAAGAGGGTTATACTTTCAACGGCTCAGCGCATTTTTGACCCACTTGGATTTACATGTCCCGCCACAATATTGCCGAAACTACTCCTGCAGAAGTTATGGAAAGATGGATTAGGCTGGGACGACGAGGTAGATGACATAAGCAGAGAATCATTTGTTAAATGGCAAACTGAACTACCGACACTTTTCCGTATTGAAATTCCGAGATGGATAATGGGTGGTACAGGTGAAGCTAATGATGTTAGTTTGCACGTTTTTTGCGATGCCAGCAAAGACGCTTATGGGTGCGTTATTTATTTACGAGTAGAAATGTTGTACAACATCCACGTTAACTTGATTCAAGCGAAATCTCGTATAGCGCCTTTGAAGAAGTTGTCGATTCCTAGGCTAGAACTTTTAGCAGCAACAATCGCCGCAAGGTTGTATCATTCGCTTCGATGTGGATTTCCCGAGAATTGGAAAATATATTTTTGGAGTGACTCCTCTACGGTTTTAACCTGGATTAGAAATGAAGAAGAATGGGCTACCTTTGTTTGGAATAGAGTTCATGAGATTCGAAAGTTGACATCGATAGAAGATTGGAGGTATGTCCCTGGTGTGATGAACCCCGCCGATCCGCCATCTCGCGGGTGTTCACCGAATTATCTTTCCCAGTTGAAATGGTGGGTGGGACCCAATTGGCTATATGCTAGTGAAACGGAATGGCCTAGACAAAGTTTTGTACTAGATCAAGAAGATGAAGTTCTAGTTAATCAAGAGCGAAAAAAGAAATTAGTTTCGGCTATGATGTGCCAAGATGTCGAAATTTGGTATGGACGTTACTTCTCCAAATATGAGAAAATCGTACGAATGATAGCTTGGATGCTTCGTTTTGTTCATAACTGCAGAAATTCGATAAATAAAATTCGAGGCGAATTAGCTACAAATGCGTTAAATAATGGTGAGATGATTTTGATAAAGCTAATTCAAAAAGAATCCTTTTCTGGAAAAAATTATAAGAAACTGGCGTCTTTAAATTGTTTTGAAGATGAAAATGGAGTAATTAGAGTTCGCAGTAGAATTTCTAACCGAGAAGACACAGATCTTTTTCGTTTACCGTCTGTGTTACCTGGTAAACATGATGTAGTGTATCGATTGATATATGATTTACATGTTTCTTCTTGTCATATTGGAGTGCAAGGGTTGCTATCGTTGTTACGAGAAAAATATTGGGTGATTGGAGGAAGACGAGCTGTGCGTTCGGTTGTGAAGCAATGTGTGACATGTCGCAGATATGGTGCCAAGAAGATAGAAGTGATTCCTCCTCCCTTGCCCAATGATCGTGTCAGAGATGCAGCTACGTTCCAAATTACGGGTATAGATTTGGCTGGTCCATTGTTTTTGCGAAGCGGCTAAAAAGCATGGATTTGTTTATTTACGTGTGCAGTGTACAGGGCCGTCCATCTGGATGTAGTTTCGTCGTTGTCCACTGCAGAGTTTTTGAATGCTTTTAGGCGTTTTGTAGCGAGAAGAGATAGGCCTGCTGTTATTTATACCGACAATGGGACTAATTTTGTAGGAGCAGAAAACGCTTTTGCTAAGCTTGATTGGGAAGCAATTAAGCGCCACTGCTCATCTCACCGAATTGTGTGGAAATTCAATCCTCCTTCAGCTCCTTGGTGGGGAGGATGGTGGGAGCGATTAATTGGTTTGGTCAAACAGTTATTAAGAAAGGTGTTGGGTCGTGCATCTTTAAAGTTGGACGAATTGTACACGATCTTATGTGATTGTGAGGCGGTTATTAATTCAAGAGCATTAACGTTTGTGTCGGATGACCAAGAAGATTTAATACCGTTAACGCCAGTAATGTTTTTACGAGAATTAAAAGAGTCTGATGTGCCGGAGTGTGATGTTATTGACGCTACGTCGTTGAAAAGGCGTCTTACATATTTGCAATCGTTGCGAAATGTATTACGAAAACGGTTTCGGGTCGAATATTTGGGGCAATTGAGACAATTTTATAAATACAAACGTCCTCAAAGTTTTATGATAGGTGACGTTGTGTTAATTGGTAATGATATCTCTAAACGCTTAGATTGGCCGTTAGGTAGTATAATCGAAGTGCTTCCTGGTAGAGACAATGTAATTCGGTTAGTACGTGTGCAAACTGATAAAGGTCAATTGCTAAGACCAATACAGCGAGTTTATTTCTTAGAATGTGTGGAACCACCTAAGGAATCGACAGACGATGAAGTGGAAGAAATGGTTCATGATTCTGTGCAGCAGGAGAATACTGTTAGTGCGCCAGATAAAGTTTGTGATGTGCGCGTTAAAGCGTCGCGTGGTGGACGGGTAGTTAAGCTCCCGCAGAGATATTTACACTGATTTGTTGTATTGTTTAATAATGCTTGTTATTGGTTAGTTATGTATCTCTTTTAATGTGTTTGATAGTTTTGACATTTACTGTCAGTTTACAGTTTGGTTTTTGGATATAGCGTTTAATTTTAGTGAGACGCTTAATTGATGTTTTCACGTCTCAGGTGGGAGAATGTTAAATGTTAACAGAAGTCACAATACGTAGATGTGGAAGGCTAGGTGTGTTTAATGAAAACTTTGATGTTGCGTGTACGTATTTTTCATATCGTTTTATCAAGTTTTCGTTAATTAGAAAAAAAACAAGAGAACGTTTTTGAAGTGTTTTTTTGACTGTTTTTGTAACGATAAGCATTTTAAAAGCGCACACAATAATTTTATTTGTTTACGAAACAATACCTACTAATATTATTAAATTGACAAATGTCAAAAATAACAAATTGAAAGTGTTACCCTGTACAAACTATTCAATGTTGTATTCGTAATTGTGCTATTGCATTATCAGTATTAAGCGTCCTTGTCGAGGCGCGAAATAGTGAAAATTGATGATGCTTTAATACTGATAATATTGGCAAGAGGGTCCTGTTGGAGCTATAATCATAATTAATCGGCGATTTACCGTACACCACCCCAACTTCCACCAATAAAGGATTTAGTACCTTATAGACTAGTTTTATTCGATCCGTGGCGTGGCCGTCCAGGTGTCGACAATCCGGCACGGGAGCACCACCACTACAAATGATAGCAGAGCGTTACGTATTTTTTAATTATATAAATTTATTATTATAAAGTGCCACCAAAAACGCCTTTTTAAACACAAACTAGCGTTACGGCAGTTCCTACGGTAAAGAACGAACTGGTGATGGAAGCTAATTCAGTCGTAAATGCCACCGATTTACACAAAGTAGAAAGCGAGGGAGTAGTTGCTTCTGGTAAGACCTATTTAATTTATAAAACAAAAATTGCGAAAACCGTTATGTCTGATTACGAAACTTATCAATTTGGTCGCCCTAAATCATCGGGTCCAACCTTAGTTACTGCTTTAGGAGCACGTAAAAAATCGAAAAGGTGCGATTAAACAAAAGTAAAAAAAAATTCCTTAGAAGCTTCTTTGCTTTCGATAGCTAGTGATTTACAATTAACACATCAAAATCACGAGGCTATAATGAATCTCAACAAAACCAGTTGATGTAGCACAAAAGATTTCATCTTCTAATGACATCAAGTTTTCCGTTAACCCTACCGAGATTATTTCTAATGTTAATTTTTGCAAGCATAATAATCCGGAGTCGATCGTTTTATATATGGAGTTGGTTGAAAATATTCTTAAAATTCCAAATTTACACATGCTGAGTTTTTTAACAGCATTAATTATCAAAATTGATGACTATATATCTGAGTAGTGGTCTTTGGTGGTGAATTTCCCTTGACATCAAATTAAAATTACCCTTTGTGAAAAATACATTAACAAAGCTGATGTAATTTTTTTTATCAGATAAATTCATTAATAGGTCTCAGCGAGTTAACGAGAGCTTTGAAACGTTTACCTCCGATGTTAGATCTAAAGTTTTTGCATTAAATCTTCGATACACGGAAGAGTTTTTAGTGTCACTAATTTGGGCTCATTGTAACCAAGAAGCTTATGACATAAAATATTTTTCACATCCTTCTAATTTCATTGAACTTGATCATATTATAATCAAAATAGAATCAATCACCAGAAGAAACCAATCGTTTCAATTTACCGTTGCACCGATTTCTAGTTCCTTAAGTCTAGAACTTCGCCCACCTCCTGCTAACCAACGGCAGTCTCATTCCTGGTATTGTCGTTATTGCTATAACTACGGGCATATAATAGACAATTGCAAAAAGCTTCGGGATAGAAGAAATTCTTATCCAAAAAACTAATTTCTTATTTTAATATTGGATCTACAAATTCTAGTTTAAGTTGTATGCTGTTAATTTATGTTATTGCAAACGATATTAATTTATTATCTTTACTTGATGATGGTTTGAGTAATAACTTTATTTCATCTAAAGTTGTTTCTAAAATATCGAAAATAAAAGGGTTCACTATTACTCCTGTTTCTGAAAGGGTGATGTTGCCTAATTCATTAATAGTTATCGTTAGAGCCAGGATTTTATTGCATTTGCTACTTTCAGTTGCTTGCATGTAATGTCATTTAAATATAATATCTTTGCGAATTAAGTCATCAAGAGCTTGCTTGTCAAATTTTATTTTGCAATGTTTTGCTATTTTTGTTGTTTTTGCTATAAAATGCTTCTTTCTTTCATATTTGCTATAAATGTACTATTCTTTTACTAAATTTATGTCAAGTAGAAAAGACAAATTTTGAAACCGTATGCCAGTTTATTAACGCAAGTTTGAAAATTTTTCCTGACGGTGTGGAGCAACGGGTACTTCTTTTGCTCAGTGATGCAGCACCATACATGGTGAAGGCGGCCAAAACGCTTAAAGCTTTTACCCAAATTTAGTGCACGTTACTTGCATAGCCCATGCTCTGAATAGGGTAGCAGAAAAGATCAGAGAGATGTATCCCGAAGTTAACCAACTAATTAACAACGGTGAGTGTTTATATTTTCTACATTATGTTTATTGTGTTATTATTTATTATGGATTACATTTTATTGTAGGTTAATTATTTTTAGGCAAGAAAGCCTTTTTGAAAGCACCCGGACGTATTCAGACATACAAAAAAATAATGCTTGACAGTCCTCTACCTCCAGAGCCGGTAGTCACCCGGTGGGGTACGTGGTTGGAGGCTGCAAGATTTTATGCCAATAATTTTGAGAGTTTCAAAACAGTTGTCAATTTACTAGACGATGATGCACTGTCTGTAAAGAAATTAAAAACAATTTTAACTAAATCTACCGTTCCGAGTCAGTTAGCATTCATAAATGCTCACTTTGATTTTTTAAGATCTACATCTGTTGTATTTGTTGATGTTGAGAGGTCATTTTCCTTATACAAAAATTTTATCATGCCGTAGATTAAGTTTAACCGACACTAAC
Organism: Aquatica leii; assembly: GCA_035610365.1. Taxonomy (NCBI): domain Eukaryota; kingdom Metazoa; phylum Arthropoda; class Insecta; order Coleoptera; family Lampyridae; genus Aquatica; species Aquatica leii. The sequence continues at coordinate 28,841,817 of CM069433.1, read as the reverse complement.
GTGGAAATGTTAGCCATAATTAATTTTAATACTTTAGTATCAATTGTGTTTATTTTGTAGTTTTTAGATAAGTAGTAAGTTTTTAAGGTCAATAGCTTAAACATGTAAAGTAAGCGAAAGGTTTGTTAAAGTGAATTTAAAAATTTTTAAAGCTATTTATTTTGCTATTCTGAACTTAATTGCTACTATTTGTGGTATTTTAGATGATTTATAATGCTAGTTTATAGCGCTATGTAGACGTTTTAAGATGCAATAAAATCCTGGCTCTAGTAAAATTGCCTTTGAAATTTTATATAATGCCAAACCTAAAATTTGATTAATTATTGAAGCCGCTTCACTTCATAAAATGAATTTGTTCTTGAATTTTTCAAACAAATGCGTTTCTTTGAAATTTGCGCGGGATGTTATTATTCCCTTTGGTAAGCCCTACGAACAAAAATATAATTATATATTTACAAATTCAATATGCGAAAGTAAATAGGATTTAAATAACGCTCAAGATTCACAAATTAATAAATTAATTTCTAATTATTCGGATGTTCTATCAGGTTACTTCAGAGAAACCAATTTATAAGAATCCCTTTTACCTAAATCCAGTTAATTAAGGAACTAGATGAACATCTTAATACGTTACTGGAAAGTGGAATTATCCGTTACAGTACTTCAAAATACGCTAGTCCAGCTTTTTTCGTTTCAAAGAAAGATTCTAGCAGACGTCTTGTTGTGGATTACAGGGTCGTAAACAAAATCATCCAGTACAATCCGTTTTTCCCAGCTAACCAATAAGCTATATTTACTTACCTTCAAGGTGCTAAAATATTTACATTGTTTGATATGAATTCAGCCTTTCATCAGATTTCTTTAAAAAAAACTTCCAAAAAATATACCGCATTTGTTACAATGACACATCATTATGAATATAATTTTCTTCCTTTTGAGTTAAAAATAAGTCCCACAGGATTGAATAGGCTTATTTGTCGTGAATTTTCTGATATTCGTTTCAAGTTCTTCTTAAATTATTTCTACGATTTTATTATCTTCTCCAAAGACCCTTGGAAACATATTCAACATATAAAGATAGTCTTAGATCGTTTTCGTAGTTGTGGCATTACCCTAAACCCTGATAAGGCAAAATTTGCAATGGCCAAACTTAAAATACAGGGTCACATAATTTCTGCTAGTGGTATTCAAATCGATCCGCAACGAGTTGAAGCTATTACTAAGTTACTAATTCCCAAAAATGTCAAACAAGTACAGCAATTTATCGGAATAGTTTCATTTTGTTCTAAATTTATAATGAATTTTTTAGAGATGGTTGCTCTTTTTAATGAATTAAAGAAAAATGTCAAATTTGTTATTACCGATAGTCATGTGGCCGCTTTCGAAAAACTTAAAAAGGCGATTACAGAGGCTCCTGCTTTGCGTTTACCAGATTTCAGCAAAAAATTAATAATTCGAACCGATGCCAGTAATATAGGAATTTCCGGAATTTTGCTCCAACAATTTGACGACGGTATACATCCGATTGCAATTGCTTCTAAAAAACTTTCTTACACAGAAAGGAAATATTCTGTTTATGAAAAGGAATCACTAGCCGTTATTTTTAGACTAGATAAATTTAAAGATTTTGTTACGGACTCTCACTTTACTTTACAAGTTGATTGCGACGCTATCAGATAGTTATCTAATCATCCAAATCAGTTGTCAAAGTTTGACCGATGACTTCTGAAATTATCAAAGTTTAACTTTACTATAGAACACATTCCTGGCACCTTAAATAATACCGCCGATAGGTTGTCCCGTCTATTTGATGATTCAGTTCAAGATAATACTACCGATGACTTAAATTCATTCTTATTATTGTGCAATTCCCTTCTGGAGATACCCGAATCATTTATTTCGATCGAGAAACACCAACAAGCCGACGAATATTGTAAACTCATCCGAGGCTGTATTCTAAACGGAGAGGATGTCAATAACTTTGCAACAGGACGGTTTGTTAATTCGTTTTGTAGGGCGGAATAGGGACAAGAGAGTAGTTCTTCCAGATTCCTTGAAAAACACTATAGTCTATAAAATATGATATTTATTTTCTGAAGTCAATCCACAATTATGTTCTAATTTTTTAATCGTAAAACTAGTTTCAACAATTTAAATTGTCATCATCAGTTACAACGATATATCAAATTATAAAAATAAGAATAGAATGACAAACGTCAAGAAATTAAAAAATTTTAAATTCAAACAATTTCTCCACTTAGAGATATGGATTACTTTAACTATACTATAATTTATTACTATCATGATTCGCGCATAGGAAACCATAACTCTATCGTAAAAACTTAATACCTAAGTAAATGTATATCTTGCTAGTACTCCACCTACTAAAACCTTGGATAAAATCTACATAGATTATGTTGGTCCGGTGATTACTTCGGAAAATGGATATCGTTTCATGTTGTGTTGCGTCGATACCTTTTCCAAATGGTTTAAAGTTTATACTACTCGTAGGTCTACCGCACAGGTATCTGCTAAATGTTTAACAGACTTATTTTCAACTTACGGTCCACCAAAAACATTAGTATCGGCTAACGGAAAGTGTTTTTCTAGCCATATCATAGCACAAAACTTTGCATGCATTGGGGTACAGCATTTTCGTCTCCCTATCATCCAAGTTCTAACATTAGCGAACGTTTCAACCGAAATTTAAAATATAACCTGACACTTTTAATTAGGCAATATTCCATGCAAAATAAATTTTGGGATAAATACTTCCTTTCTTTGTATTAAATTACAATAGTCATATCATGATGCCATTGGAACTTCTCCATCATCGACTTTTCTAAACAAAGATATATCAACTCCGCTGGATAATATATGGAATTTGGAATCAATTTTTTCGACTTTCGACTTTTTATCGACTGGAAAAAAGCCAACATCAAGCAAAGTCCATGAATATCTTCAAAAAGCCCACGTTAAAGCAAAAAATATTATAACAAGAGAAAGCTTCCGCAAACTAAGTTTCGTGTCAACCAAAAGGTATTAGTAAAACAGTTTCTGGCGTCAATTCCTTGTGCTACTCATTAAAAATTTACACCAATATGGTTTTCACCTAAAATAATTAAAGGATTTACTACTCCCGTTTCCGTAATCCTCGAAGATCCAGGTAGCAATGAAATTACTAAATCGCACATTCAATTTCTATTCATCTATTTTTAAACTTACGCTTTGCTTTTCTTGTGGCAGGGGAAGTGTTACCCTGTGCAAACTATTCAATGTTGTATTCGTAATTGTGATACTGCATTATCAGTATTAAACTTCCTGTTTTCCTCTTGCAATTCGATAAGACAGTCGTGCGGTGCTTTAATACTGATAATATTGACAAGAGGGTTTTGTTGCAGCTATAATTATAATTAACCGGCGATCTACCGTACACCACCCCAATTTCAACCAATAAATGATTTAGTACCTCATAGACTTGTTTTATTCAATCCGTTGCGTGGCCGTCTAAGTGTCGACAATCCGGCACGGGAGCACCACCACTATAAAATTATCAATAAACACAGTCAGAAATGATAAAAATAAATTAAAATTTAAAAAATAGAAAGGTAAAATTAGAATTTAGGATTAAGAAGAGGAGAAGCGCTTATATCGAGAAGTACATTAAGATACGTAGAAGAATTATCATCAGAAAGACGATGAATTTCTAAAATTTCAAGATTGTTGAGATAATGGCTTTTATTACAAAAATGAAGAAATTTAATATTAAGATCAGGAGAAAAAGAATTACTAGTAGACAAAATGTGATTAGCAAAGGCAGAACAGGCATTAGAGATATCAGTATTTAAATTTCTATTAATAAAATATATATGTTGTTTTTTTTATATTCTTTGATCAAGTTTATCTTCTTCGTTACATCAATGTGAGTTTGATACATTAGATTTTAATATTAGAGATTACGTATTGTTTCTTGGTAATCGTATTCATTCTAACTTTTGTAAGAAACTAATTAATTTACGCAACTGTCAGTCGCTTCCTTTATATTCTTCTAAAACTTATTTTCCAACACATAATAACATTTCTATTTCTTTTATTTCTACATCTTTACCTTTAAATCTCAATTCTCATAATAATAATAATAATAATATTGATACTTTACATAACTTTCAATCGAAATTTCTTAACCTTGGTAATGTCACTTTTACTTTTCAAGAACATAATTTGTTGAACTCGGGTCTTAAATATAATCTTCCAATTAATATTACTAAAAAGCATGTCGAAGCTCTAGCAGTTAGTTCAGAAAATATTATTCAAACTTTAAATTTACCTGACAGTGACAGAACTAGGTATGAAATTCATAATAAATTAAAGAAAATTTGAAATTTAATCCTAGTTTCAATTCGATTTATAAAACTTGCATTTCGATAAAATCAAAAATTAAATCTAACAATTTAACTATTTCCAAAGCTGATAAAGCCAATTGTATTGTTATTCTTTCTCATTCAGATTATATTAATAAAGTTAATGGTTTTCTTAATGCTGGTGGTTTTAAAATGCTTTTTAAGAATCCTATCTCTATTTTTTGTTCTTCTTTTATATCTTGCCTTCAGTCTTGTAAATTAACTCTTAATTCTCTAGAAAATCGTAACATTTATCATTTCAAGCTTATAAATCCTTCTATACCGCTCCTTTATGGTCTTCCAAAAATTCATAAGCCTTCAATCCCAATACGTCCTGTTGTGTCCTTTTGTAATTCTTCTGTAGCTAAACTTGCTCCTTGGCTTAATAACGTAATTAGAACTTATTCTAACTTTACTAATCAATATGCTATTGTTAATTCTTCTGATCTTACTTCTAAGATTAAAAATAATCTCTTTCCTTCTTCAATGTATCTTGCTTCTTTTGATGTTGTCGATCTTTTTCCTTCTATCCCTCCTGAAGAATATGTATCTCTCATTCGTAATCTACTATTTTCTAACGGTTCTTTAAACACTTACCAAATCTTAGATGTTCTCTTCTTGACTTAGTTTTCAAGCAAAAAAATTTTTCAAATTTAATAATTATTATTCTCAATTATCAGGTTAAGCTATGGGTTCAAACATTTCTCCCCTTCTTCTGAAATATTTATAAATAATATTAAAAATTTTAAAAAAATCTAATTGTTTTTTTTCTAACATGATTACTTTTTGGTTTAGATATGTAGATAACTACATTGTTCTTTTTAATAGTTCTTAGACGATCTAAGTAAATTTAACGATTTCATTAATTCACTTCATCCCAAAATAAAATTTTGTTACGAAATTGAAAACAATAATTCTCTTCCTTATTTAGATCTACTTATTACACGTGATAATGAAATATTTAAATTTGAAATATATCTTAAACCTACTTATACGGATTGCTTACGTTTCACTCTAATCATCCGTACAATCATAAAATTGCTTCTTTTCGTTCTTTAATTAATCGTCTTTATTCTATTCCTCTTTTTATAACCAGTTTTAATAAAGAATTGAACATTATTAAACAACTTGCATATAATAATAGTTATCTTATTCAAGTTTTAAACACAGTTATTTATAGAATTCGTTTTTGCCATTTATTTAAAAATTTGGTATATAATAAATCTAGTAGTAATGATATTTACCGTTTTATTCCTTACTTTAGAGCTTCTTGTCTTTTTCTTAAAAATTTGTTTAAACAATTTAACGTTTCTATTTCTTTTTCTACAAATAATAATTTAAAATCTTATATTGCTAATAATAAAGATCATATTTGTTCTTTAGATAAATCTGGTGTTTACAAAATTTTGTGTTCTTTTTGTAATTCTTCTTATATCGGCCAAACTGAAAGAAAGTTCAAAATTAAATTAAAAAACATATTTATTTTATTATAGAAATTTCAAATACTGATATCTCTAATACCTGTTTTGCCTTTGCTAATCACAATTTGTTTACTAGTAATTCTTTTTTTCCTGATCTTAATATTAAATTTCTTCATTTTTGTAATAAAAGCCATTATCTCAACAATCTTAAAACTTTAGAAATTCATCGTTTTTCTAATCATAATTCTTCTACGTGTCTTAATGAACTTTTCGATATAAGCACTCTTCCTCTTGTTAATGCTAAATTCTAACTTTACCTTTCTGTTTTTTAAATTTTAATTTATTTTTATCATTTCTGGTTGCGTGTTTATTGATAGTTTTAATTTGTTATTTTTGACATTTGTCAATTTAATAATATTAATAGGTAAGCTCTTTGATAATTTAATATGTTAGGTGTATTTTTAATATTTTGTACTGATTGTAGAGTTACTGACGATGACATTTTATAATGTTTAAAATAGAATAAATTAAAACTAAAATATTTTTGTGGAAAAGACTTTGAGATAAATAATTTAATTGTATATATAATACTCCACTTTAAGAATGGATTACTTTAACGTTATAATAAAATACTTTATAAATACTGTCTACAGCAGTGGTTCCTTTACTCCTTTGACCCACAAGCCCCTTTTTATAGTAAAAACTTGCTCACGGACCCCTGAGTGAAAAACTACATAAATTCATAATAGAAAAATTACAAATTTAACTATGATAATTTGGTAAATGGTGACGTCAAAATAAAATATAAATAAAACATTTTCTTAAAAAAGTATTTATTGAAATTATAACTTTTGTTTTAAAATATGTTCGGCTCAACGTTTGTGAGTAGCAACCGAAAATCCCTACGAGTACTAATTTCTAGTCGGTTTCTTTTTTTAGTGATGAAGCGGCACTAAATCTACGTTCTACCAAATAGGAAAACGGAAAAGCAATCAACAAGAACCCATAATGCTGGATATAAAATTGGGCTATGTTTTCGTAACCATAAGTCGTTGTATCCTTGTTTAAACATTGGTCTTCATTTATGGATAATTAAATCAGCTGTTCTTGTATTAGTATGAATTCATCTGTATTTGTGTTCTGAGTTTGACTACTTTCAAAAGGGTTCAACATTCAGTCGGGAATATCCAAGTGAAGCAATTCTTTAGTTAAGGTCCGAATGAAGCGCCGTTAAGTGTTGACAATAAGCAAACAAAGCTTTATCTCTATTTTGCAATTGGAAATATTTTAAAACTGAGAGTATTCTCCTCTTCCCAAATTTTCACTTTTAGCGTTGATTAAATTTAATGTGTCACCTTGTAGTTTCAAATTAGTTTTCCATACAAAATTGACCAAATAATCTCTCATTTAAGGCATTCCTTTTGATTTTATTAACTGCTCTAATGACGTAATGTAGTGATTCATGCAAACGTTCATTAAGGTTTTTTGCGACTAAATGATGTCGATGGAAAACACAATGTACCGATAATAAATTTGGCTTAGTTTGTTTTAAGTATGCCAAAAACCTTGGTGTCGTCTAGCAACGGAGATGGTATTAGTCGAGGGTATAGCTTTTGTATCAATTTTTTTTTAATTCAGTAAATTACGTTACATTTTTCGTATCAGTTTCCAAACACTTAGCAAATAACAACTTTTGGGAAAAGTAAATCTTCGTTTGCTGACAATGTTGACTCGTCCAGCTGTATAGAGAATTTAGATGTTTTTAAGTAGTCACATAAAGAGGTTTCTACACACTGAGCCATTTGGTCGATTTTTCTTCGTACAGTATTATTACTTAGTGGAATTCTTTTTATAATATCGAAAGCTGGTTTGTGTAACACGATGCGTATTACTTTACTTACAGCTGGTACAATAAGTTCTTCATCAATAGTGTGTGGTTTTCCAGACTTCTCAATCATTAAAAAAATATGATCAGAAACACGCAGTCTATCGTTACTTCTCTTAGATGTTTTCAAATAATTTTCTGTGATTGTTTAAAAAACCGTTAAATTCTTATCATTTTTGTCACTAAAGATTTTTATAAATTTTTCTTAAGATTAAAAGGTTTCATTGAATGCCTTGACATCGTTTTATGACATAGAAGACACATAGGTAAAGTACTATTTTCTAGTGACGGAGTAAAGTCATATTTTATATATTCAACACTGTATCGTTCGAATTTTTTTCCGGCTCACTAATACTGTTATCTGAAAAAAATTTGCAGCAAACCACTGTTCATTATAATAATCTGTTTAAGTGGAATGCTGCAATATATCAATATAACGCTGTCTTGAATTAATGATTTGAGATGTAGGGATAAAATTTCATGTAAGTGTTACATATTGTACTTATTTTGTACCAATTAATTTTACACGAAAAATATATAATTCAAACATTAATTAACAACAGAATATATTAATTCAATAATATACAGCAATTCCAAATATTTCCGAATTTGGTTATTCGCAGAAGTAAACAAAATAAACAAAAATATAAATTAAGAAGCTATAACTTTGAGGGTGCATTATATTAAATCATAAAACTTAAAATGTTGAACTTCTTTTACAGAATCATTAATAATATATTCTTTAGAAAAAGTTACAATATCTTTGATAATTCCTTAATGAATGTTAAGGGAATACTGTACTGATAACTGTGATATATATTTTTTTAAATCAATTTAAACAAGAGCATAACTTTGCCTAAATAAATTTAAATTAAAAATCAATTTTATTTAAATATACTTACGTAACGAAAGTACAATGTCAGTGTAACCATACAAAAAATTATAATTCTTTTTGTCCAAGACAACGAAAATTTGTTGTATGCACTTCACATCACGCATAACACAGAACTAAATTGTTGATTAAATGCAGAACCCTTTTATGGCTCATATCGGCTCTATTGCGTTTCTGTACTTTATGCACCTATCTGTATTTATATTTTACTTAAAACATAAAATTGCTAATAATTTATTCATTGCTATTTACTTTAGTTTTCATATTTGTTAAACAATACGCTTTAAAAACGTTTATTATTTTTAATGTATTTGAGAAAAAAAATATCATTTTATTACATTTTGTGATTTCTACTTATTTATATATTTTCTTGGATATCATTTTAATGTATTCACCGCCGCTTTAAAAACAGCTACATATAAATGTACATTTTAACAATAATAATAAAAATGTATCACAATTTTTTATTTTATATTAAATCTTGCGCAAACCCTCTGACGTTCAGGGACCCCCAAATCAATTTTAATTTTTCAGAAATTTCCTGAATGATCCCGAGACCCTGAAGGTCTGATCTATAGTAACAGTTGAGTTTTACTACAATCTTTCTTAACACTTGTAATTAATGGAAACTTATATGAACAGCAAATAATTCTTTAGTAAATTTGTTTATTAAATATTGGAAACACAAATTGCTAAATTTGAACCGTACGTACGTTTTGCACAAGCTTTTTCAAAAGTTCAATTGATTTTACATTTTAATATCTAAAAATTAAATACACAATTATATCAGTTAGTGAGAAGACAATATTTTCTTAAACTTACCAAAAATTTTCATTTATAATTAAACAATTCAATAATTAATTTTAAACAAATAATAACAATAAATTTACAACCTCATCATGAAGTGAAGGTTATACGAATGACTACTATCATTAAATAGAATTTTACTAATGCGCAAACGTTAAATTACTAGATAAATAAAACTATGAAATTTAAAAAATATTTGTTAATGAAATAAAACTAATAAATATCTAAAAAAAAATTTAATATAAGAAAGAGAATAAGAAAAACAAAAATTAATAAGAAACAAAAACTTTTTTATTATTAAATTAAAATTAAATGTTTATGAAATGATAGGATTATAAATTGAATTAAGATTTTCTATGTCAGTTCTATAATTTATTGCATTAGGATTCTTTTAAGTTTCTATCATCTTATAAATTAGTTTCTTTCCCTATGTAAGATTTTTGCTGAGTTAAAGTTGAAATTATGATTGTTTTCTATAGAATGATCAAAGAGAGCAGTTTTACGATAACGTTGTATATCTTTTTTATTACATTTTTATTCTTTATTCTATTTTTCAAGTATTGTTTAGTTTGACCAATATAATTACAGTTGCAATTTAGGCAATTCAATTGATATACAACATTAGAATCATAAGAATTTTAGTTTTGTCTTTCAGATTTTTAAACCAAATTTTTCCAACAGTAGAATAATTTTTGAAAGCAATAATAAAATTGTACTTGTTTAATTCTTTTTCTAAAGTAAAAGATAAATTAGGTACAAATGATAATGATACAAATTTGTTTTTTTTTCTTCATTATTATTAATAATGTTTTCTTTTTTTATATTTAGATTAATAGTTGATGAAAAATTAGCTAAATTTGAATTATTTTTATTTTTATGTTTTAAAATTCCTATTTTTTTTAAATACTAGTTTTAATGAAATGTTGAGGAAAGCTATTTTGGATTAAAATATTTTTAATTTATATTAATATATTCAGAATGAAATTTAGGTGAAGATAACATGATTCCTTTGTCAATTAAATTATTAATTATACTTTTCTTATATTTAATGAAATTATATGAATTAAAATTTATTATCTACTAGTTTTTGCACTTTTTCTATACCAATTTGTGTCAACTTTATTATTTAAATTTCTAATAAGTGTCATATCTAAAAAAATATTGATTTGTAACTATTTTTTTTTCTATAGTAAATTTTAGTCTTGGATGAATACTATTAAAGTTATTAAAGATTAAATTTATATTATTTTCATTAGTTGCAATCATCAAATTTTTTTCTAAATTTTGTAAAACTAAATTAGCTATTGTACTAGACAAAGTGGTCCTATTGCAATTCCAAATTTTTGTTTATAAATTTTATTGTTAAATGTAAAGAAAGTTGAATTAAGGATGAATTGTACTGCTTTAATAAACTTTGTAAAAAGTTGTATTTCGTTCCAATAATTTTTAATAGTATTTATTGCTAAATCTATAGGTACGTTAGTATAAAGTGAAACTACAACTAGAGAAAACAAAACATGATTGTGAGTAGTAGTTACATTATCAATAAATTTTTTAAAAGACCAAGAATCTTTTAAGCTGTATTTAAATTTAAATTTAAAGATTGTAAATTGAGGTCATATATGAAGCAATAATAGGTCTAAGTGGTTTAATTTGTTTATGTAATTTAGCTAATCCGTATAATTTAGGTAGTAATCCATTGTGTGAAATTAAATTTTTATAAGTAAGTATTTTGTCCTATGTAATTTAAATTATGTCATTTTTAAAAAATTTGATTATTAAAATTTTGAATGTTTATAATTAATTTTTTTTTTGTTTGAATATATGTCTTTATCATTTAATAAATTAAACATTTTTAGATCACAGTCATTTTTATTTATGATTACTGTTTTTTGAGTTTTGTCTGCTAACAATTATTTCATCATTATTTTTTAAAAAAGTTTTCATATTCTGTAATTTTTTTTAAAACGTTATTGTTAATTTTTCAATTGGTTTTAAAATTTTATTTTTGTGTTTATATTATTGATTGAAGATCTAATAAAATTATGAGTTTCAGATTCTAATGTGTCAATTAAATTTTCTACATTTGCAATAATAATTTTATAAGAAATGTCATAATTATAGTTAAAATAATTATAATTAGGTCCTAAACTTAAAATTTCTTGTACGTCATTTGGTATGAAAGTCTTTATTTACTTTGTTATTTATATCTAAGCTTTTATGACTTGTATTTGAAATTAATAAAAATATAAGAAAAATCCTAATGCAGTAAATGATAGTACTGGCATAGAAAATCTTAATTGTATCATTTTTGGTTTTTATTAATTTTTGTTTTTCTTATTCTCTTTCTCATTAAAGATTTTTTTTAGATATTCATTAGTTTTATATTTCATTAAAAAATATTTTTATAATTTCAGAGTTTTATTTATTTAGTAATTTAACGTTTGCGCATTAGTAAAATTCTATTTAATGATAGTCATTCGTATAACCTTCACTTCATGATGAGGTTGTAAATTTATTATTATTATTTATTTAAAATTATTTATTGAGTTGTTTAATTATAAATAAAAATTTTTGGTAAGTTTAAGAAAATATTGTCTTCTCACTAACTGATATAATTACTGTATATTTTATTTTTAGATATTAAAATGTAAAATTAATTGAACTTTTGAAGAAGCTTGTGCGAAACGTACGTAAGGTTCAAATTTAGTAATTTGTGTTTCCAATATTTAATAAACAAATTTACTAAAAAAATATTTGCTGTTCTTATAATCTTTAAACGTTTTTAACAGCTTATTTAAATAATTTATTAATCTTTCTTAATGCTAGATTGAGGGTAAATTGACAATGAGTAACGTTTTTGAATTTGGTCTTTATTATTTTATTACGAAAATATTGTTAAGTATAAGATTGGTATAAGTTACACACCTCGAGCTTAATGGATTCGATCACTCTTTTTAATTGACTTGAAAAAGTTCATACTTCGATGCTCGAAACGTCGCCTTATTATAAAAGATTGCAAGTGTATTCCTGTTTATCCGTTTTTTAAACAGTTCCTATAAAATCAAGACTAATGCCGTTAGTGTTTAAATTGAGTAAACCGATAGTGAAACCTTCTCAAATGTAAAAAAAGCGACGATTTTAGACTGATTTTCTAATATTGATAGATTACACAGCCCAACAAAATAAAATTTTTGTCTTGGTGCCGGAAAAGTAAGAACTGATTTTGAATATTTGTGATGTGCTGATTCCAAAAATACCTGGCTTTTTTTTGTAGCAGCTCCAGTTTTGGATATATGGGCTTATTGGTATTAGTTCTGATAAAACGCAAAAATATTGAAATAGTGATATCTTTAGAGGCCAAAAGTAAAATTTCCTACCTAAATAATTAAAATCTAATGAGCTAGTTTGAGTTACTTGGTATTATTCTTACTGTAAAACCCAACTTTCCTATACCCCTATCAAAAACTACTTAATTCGTCGTATTACCTCGCAAATATCTCTGCTTTACGAGGTACAGTTTATATAAAGAAATTAGAATGTAATTAGCCAGTTTGAGTTATTTGGTATTTATTCATTTGTGTGAAACCCAACATTCTTATAATTACTTCCATCAAAACCTAATTAACCGCTATATTAACTGGTATCTTTGCTTTACTAAGTACATTTACTTATTTAGTTTACGTAGCTGAAGTTGTGGTATCATTTGGTGTTGTTCAGTGATAAAACATACATTTAATTAAAACCATGGCATTTAGAAGCAAACGTAGTTGTGTGAATCATCCAGACGTTTTTTGCTATGTATGTGGCGAGTACACTTTTAAAGAAAGTAGAAAGCCTATTTCTGATTGTGTGAGAAGAAGTTATCTGGTCTATTTTGGCGTTCACTTGGGTGACCAGGATAAACCTTGGGCTCCACATTTCGTATGTAAAACATGTATTGAACATCTGCGTCAGTGGACAGTTGGAAAGAAAAAGTGTCTACAGTTTAGAATACCAATGGTTTGGAGAGAACCGAGAAACCATCACGATGACTGCTATTTTTGTCTCGTGAATATCAAAGGAATCAATCGGAACAATAGACAGAAATGGCCATATCCTGATCTAGATTTAGCAAAGAGGCCTGTACTGCATAGTGAAGAAATACCCATTCCATCATTCAGCAGTCTGCCTTCGCTCCCGGAAGATGATGCAGAACTACCCACGTTTGATGAAATTCAGTCTATGGAATCAGAAAACGACAGTGATTTTGAAGCAGATTTATCAAGTCCGCAACGTTTCAATCAACAAGAACTGAACGATCTCATTAGAGAACTGAATCTTTCAAAGGAATCTTCGGAATAACTCGCTTCCAGATTAAATGAAAAGAATCTATTGCAGCCAGATACCAATATTACATTTTATCGTAAAAGAGATAAGGATCTGCTGCCCTTTTACTCTGAGGAAAATAACCTGGTATTCTGTAACGATATAAGAGGACATAGAAAATGGGTTTTTCGGAATACACACCAGACGAATGGCGCCTTTTTATAAACAGTTCCAAACGAAGTTTGAAATGTGTGCTTTTACACAATGGTAATAAATATGGCTCAATACCCATTGGTCATTCCACCAGCATGAAGGAGGAATACGAAGCAATATCACTAGTCCTGAAAAAAATTAAGTATGAAGAACATCAGTGGGTAATTTGTGTCGACCTAAAAATGGTAAACTTCCTCCTTGGACAGCAAAGTGGATATACAAAATATTCTTGTTTTTTATGTCTTTGGGACAGCAGAGCTAAGAATCAGCACTGGGTTAACAGAAATTGGCCTTTAAGAAATTTTATGACTGAAGGAAAGCAAAATGTAATCAACGAACCTTTGGTTGCGAGAGACGAAATCGTATTTCCACCCTTGCATATCAAGTTGGGGCTTATGAAGCAATTTGTGAAGACTTTAAATTGCAATGGACTTTGTTTTGGCTACTTGATTCTTAAATTTTCTGGGATTAGCACGGAAAAACTGAAAGCCGGAATATTCGATGGTCCTCAGATAAGGTAGCTTATTAAAAATCCACAATTTACCGCATCAATGAATGAAATTGAATCTAACGCTTGGTGTTCATTTGTTCAAGTTGTACAAAATTTTCTGGGAAATTATAAGGAAAAAAATTATATAGAATTAGTGGAAAATATGCTTTCAAACTTTAATATACTTGGCTGTAACATGAGCATAAAAGTTCACTACCTCTACAGCAACTTAGATCGGTTTCCAGAAAACCTAGGTGATTTGAGTGAAGAACAGGGGGAAAGATTCCATCAGGACATTAAAACTATGGAAAATCGATATCAAGGAAGATGGGATACCCACATGATGGCCGACTACTGCTGGAGCCTTCAGCGAGACTGTCCTAATAACTACCATGCTAGAAAGTCATATAAAAGAAAATTTTTAAATGATATGTAAATATAATTTATAAACTTATTTGTTTATTTTGTGAAATAAATACATTATTTTGGATTTTATGTGTTTTTTTACTAGCACTTGAACCAGATAGTATTAGTAATAGAACGGTTCGCCTCCTGGTATGTGATAATTTTAGATTTTAATCAAATTAATGATTCCTTATTTAAGGAGGTTGGGTGAAAGCAACTACATGAGTAATTTGCAAATTACTGAAGTAGTTGCTTTCATCCAACCTCCTAAAAGAAGGAATCATTAATTTCATTAAAATCTAAGTATTAGTAATAACGTAAAAAGTATAAAAGTTAAAAAACTAGACTATTTCTTTCTGAAAAAAAGGTCAAAATACAATATCTCAAAAACTAGATCTGATAGACCAAATCTGAAGACATTTTTGGATTCTGCACCCAAAACTTACTTAAAAACAGTTACAAAAACCCTGGCACCAAAATGTGTGTTGGGTTGTGTTATCTACGATTAAAATAACTAGTTCTGTCACTTCTACAGATATTGAACCTAAATTTTACCAAGTTTAATTTAATTTTAACAAACAGACCAGTAAATTGTTAACTACATAAATAATTTGACTTATATTGAAATTGCGGCTAAATACGGACAAACAAGGCTACCACGTAGAGATCGTTTCAAAACTAAAGAATGGTTGCGCATAGTTTTTGTTTTCGATTACTTACTAGAAACAATTATTTTACGAATGTTTTAAATTATATTTAGGGACGGATAAAAAAATTATCGTAACTAAATCAGCACTAGCTAGTTTTGCTAAAGTATGTCCCATTACATGGACGTTTGTTTAGCGTTCTTTTATTAGAGGCATAATTAGTTCTTTGCTATCTTCAAAGGTGGTACATAATCAGGATGGTTTTGATCTAATAGGGCAGCATGCTTTCCTGAAAAATAAAATTGTAAATGTAATAGATAGTTGACAATCCAAATAATTCAGTACCTACCTGATAAAAAATAAACGGAGCATATTGTCATATATTTGATTTTCGTTTATGTTAAATCACTGCGATGCAGTGGTTGTAACCATATCTGGCGCCTTAAAACACGTTCTTCTATTATTCGACCTATGTTGTCTTTTTTCGATAGAAGTGCGAAATATTGTTTTTCTAGTCTCTCATATACTATTGTTAATACAACCAACTACTGCACAATGATATGGCATTGCAATACAATATGTGTATAAACTGACAAAAAGGCTACACGCTGTGACATTCTTCGTTTAAGTCTGAATCGAAAATCCTAAAATTAAATTGTAGTATTCTGCTTCATATGACTTCAGGAACCACTTAAAAGTAACGTACATTTGGCAACAATGTAAAGTAACATACGACTGTAATACTAGGGGTCTTATTCTTGAATCAATCGTTATCAAAACCTATACGTTATTTGTAAAATAGCGTATGAAATTTCTAAAAATGTATTCTCCAGTTTCGAATGCGTCTAAAGCATTCGCTATTTTTCAGATTTCGTACGGTATCGTAACGTATGACCAAACACTACTCCTTACTGACTGGATTGTAGAAAGTTCTTCACTAGGTTCCTCCTAGTGAAGAATTTTCTACAATCTAGTCATTAATACAATATTAAAGGAGGACGTAACTACAGTACTTGACTACTCCTTACCTATAGTGTACGCTAATTTTTAGATCATAAAGCAGTTAAGGTACTATTATTGATAATTTATAAAGTTATAAAAACAAAAAAAGTATTTAATTAACATTGACAGGCAGATATGATTTGCTCTTTAATTTATTTATTGTCAGAATACTACCTAGGTACATACAAATAATAATGTTAATTTAGAATGTATTCTCCAACAGAGTTTTTTAAAATTTTATCTGATATAGTAAGACAATGAAACTAACCGTTACAAAATTGTTGGAACTGAAATCAATCTGTTTATACGCATAGTTGCAACCTTTGAGGTATCGTCTGGATTACTCGTTCGAGTCCTTCTGGTGTAATCTATAATACTAATGTGTTAATTCTTTCTTTAACTTGATCAGCGTCTTGAGGAGGCGTTGCACACACTCTCTTTTTAATAAAGCCGCAAACAGAAAATGATGATTGATATCGGCAGATCTCGTAGGCTGTGGGACGGGACTATCGCGATCAATCCATCTATTCGGGAAGTGTTCATTCAACCACAAGCAAAGTAAGCAGAAGCTTCATCTTGCATGTAAATCATGTTATGGCGTATGTTTAACGGCATCTTGTCAATAACTTGTTCTAATACATTAAGGTATCCATTTGACCCAACGACCTTATGATTTATAATGGCCAGTCAAAGGTCAATGGAAAACCTTCTTTGGTGACCATACCCTATAAACTGATGTGAATTAGATACATAAATATTCAAAGTTTTTCAAATGATGCTGGCATTGCATTTGGATGGGAAGTTTGTTTTACTACATTGCTAAATGTGTTTTTCGTAAAAATACGTTAATAAAGAAATATTTAAAACAAACGAAGTCAAAAAATAAATCGTTACAAAACAAAAGTATCAAAATTTCTTTGTTATTCTTAACTACTCTACCAACAGATATCAAAACTAAAACTTATTCATAGAACAAAAATCCGAACCTCGACTTGATCATAGTGTTATACCGCCTCAACATGCGAACGACCAACTTATTTAACCTTAGAAATGTTAATATATAAAATATTAAATACATAAACGGACGATGGATGTTTAGCATTCTTAATCGTTACAATATGTTTGATAACTTGTATTAATTACGCTGAAATCGGACATTTTTTAGAAGTGAATATGCAGGTATCCACCTTAGTACCTGTTCGATAAAAATGGACTGTATTTGAATTTATTTTAATCACAAGAATACAAACAAACAAGCAACAGTAAACTTAACTTAAATACAATATGTTCGTCTGTTCGCTACAACATGTTAGGCAGTACTACTGACTAAAAACACATTAAGGCACATTAAGGTCACTTATGTAACTATCAAAAATACGCACATTCTCCCTCCGTGAAATGCGTGTATTTTATTTTTAAGCGGACTGGTTTTGATTCACTGTAGGCAAAACAGAGATTTTTCGAACTGAACATTTAATTACATCTTGCGACGTTTTAATTGAAACGACTCGTACTATGTTGTCTTGCCCTAAATGCTGGCATGTGATAGTTACAATCACCAGGTCTCCAACACGTAACTGGTTAGTACTTCCTCGTTTCCATTTAGTTTAATTCGTTCAACCCGGTTAAATATTCTTTATGCCATCTATTCTAAAACGTTTAGACCATTTTCTGCATCCGTTAATAACAAGACAAACGATTTTCCAAAACTTCTTGCAAGCAAAAATCGGGCAACGATGTGAACGCTTTTTAGATCAAAAAGTGGTCAGGTTAAAGGATGTAAATCAGATATGTTGGAGGACAAAAGATGCAAAGGACGCGAGTTAAGAATTGCTTCTATTTGAGTTAAAGGGTTAAGAACTCTTCGTAAATTAAACTCGAAGCTCCCAATGCCATTTTTAGATGGATTATTACTGATTTGACCCTGCTTCCTAGAAGCCCTCAAAATGAGGAGTATGCGGTGAAATAAATTTCCAGTCAACACCTTCATCCGCAAAAAAAAATTTTAATCTTTTTTTCGTTTTAATTCCATTCACGAAGCGATTAATTTGATTTCTAGCGCCTACAAAGTTAGTGGAATTATCGGAAAACACCGTTTTAGGTTTACTTCTACGTGCAATATACCTGCGCAGCGCCTGTATAAAACCTTCAGTAGTCAAATGTCCCACCAGCTCAATATCAATCGCCTTTGTTGCAAAGCAGATAAATAACGAACATAAAACCTAATTGATCGACACCCTCTCGATTTTTATCTTTAATTATATACGCGCCCGCAAAATCAACGCCGCAGTTATAAAACGGTGCTGACGCTACGCCTCGTTCTTTCGGGAGCGAACCCATATTATGAATTAAGCTTTTAGGTTTTACACGAAAACATCTTAAGTAAACCTTTTTTACTAAATTACGTCACCCAATCGACTATTGTCTTAAACATGCTAACAAAAACTGTGAACTACAGTGTAAGTTATCTAAATGTAATTGAGTCGCAACTAAATAACTTAATGGATGGCTTTTAGGTAAGATGTATGAATGTATAGTTTTATACTCCAACCGAGCCCTCTTATTCTCAATAAATCGTGTTCATCTAAGAAAGGCGTTAACGGTGCTAATGCACTAGATTTCTGAATAGTTTTCCTCTTGCTTAAATTATCAAATTCTTCCTTGAAAATATCTCGTTATGCTATGCGTAGTAATGTTCGTAATGCTTCTTTTAATGTTTTCGTCTATAAAATTTCGATTTTTACGACATATTCCTATAAACCGTAGAATATAAGCAGTAAACTGTTTCAGCGTTTTCAAACGTAAAAATCGTTTAAATAAGCTCAAGTTCTTTGTTATAGAAGTTAGAATAACCCTTTCCCTTTTTTCTTCTGGTAACTCTGCTATATCCAGTACTTCCAAATTAAGCCAACCATTAGGTTTTTTTATTAACCACTCCGGTCCCGTAAACTATAAATTATTTCGGTTTAATTGTTTAGGTAAACAATCCTTCAATAAAACGTCTGCGGTAAAAATTGTAATTTGAATTGGAACCATTGTTGTAACACTTGTGCCGGTAACGTTTCGTCCCAACCGATTTTAATTGCCATAAGCGTTGCATCAATACTTTTCCACCTACAATCACTGCCCTAATCAAATCCAATGGATCAAATATTTGACTAATTACCAAAAAAACTATTCGGTTTGTTACGTTTGCGTCATTATTAAAGGTTTTAATTGAATAACGCAACAAATCTTCTTGTGCTTGCCAATAAATACTTAAAGTTATGTTAGGTTGATCCTCATCTAACATTCTTATTTGACCAACAAGCGCCGTGTTTAAACCGTTTATTATTCGCCGATCGTTTGAAAGCCATTTTGTTAAACTAAATTTTGCTGTATTTAATATATCGGTTATTTCTATTTGTAAAAAAATAGTTTCCGCAATAGTATTTGCACCGGTTAACAAACTTGATACCGGTTTCGCGACTTGATTTTCTAAAACCAATTGTTTTAAAGATAGTGTGGCTAAGAATGGCGACGATGACACGCCAAAAGAGACGGTGTTGATTTTTATCCATAAGTATCTGTAAATACGTCTTAGCTATATCGGCGCTGATTACATAAAAGCTTCTAAAACGAATTAAAATGCCCCATAAATCATCTTAAAACTTCGGACCTACTAATTACTTATTATTTTAAGATACACCGTTTTTCGTTTTTCATCGACGCGTCAGAAACAACCCTTAATTTAGTTGTAAAACTCGATTCTATTATTTCGGCCATATGTCCTGCTTCTACGTATTCCTTTATAAAATTTCTGTCCTCGTTTTGTTTTTCCGTTATTAACAATCGATTCACTGTTGGTTTTCGTGAATTACCAATACCTTGTATGCTATAACCTATGTGTATCATTACAAAAATAACATTTTTTAGCAAGCGATACCACCTTTTCTTTTACGTTTTTCATACCGTCCGTGCGTTCAAAGATACCTTCTAGCAAATGACTTCGCTCTTTTAAAAATCTTTTAAATTCATCTAACGTTGGCAACTCATGTTTTATTTTAACCGTTCTCCATTCTTTATAAGTAACCGCGTCAAGTTTTTCTGCTAAAATTTGAATTAAAATTGCACCCCACGAACTATTATCTACACCTAGAGCATCCAAACTTTCCAAATTTACCGTTAAAATGTCTAAAAGATTACGAGAATCATTATATATATATGTATGTCTGCTTTGTTATGATTTTAAAATTCAATATATCCCCGATATGCAATTCAACTGACTGTCGTTTATTTTTTAAGCGTTACTTTTAGAATATCTCCAGCAAGTTGGTAAACTTTGTATAGCTACAGTCGTTGCACCTGTCAACTGCCCCCGTAAATACCTAAACTTTTATATTTTATATCCAATTACGCTATTCGCCATTAAACGATGGGAATGCTAATTGAGGTAATTTTATTTTAGCTTCTATGGACGCATTAGTTTCATTTCCAGATACAAGGTAGCTGTTGCCTTTATCTTTTAAAAATCTCTTACCTTTAGATAATGCTTCAAAATAAGAATTTGTAAAGGCTACTCTTTCGTCCTGATCCTTTTTTACACAAACTTCATCTTGTTCACTTTCTAATTGAACTCATTCAAAATCATTTAATATACCTTCGTTTTTTTTAATTATATAGATTGTTGATCAAATTAATGATCCCTTATTTAGGAGGATCCTAGGAAACACGTACTGCAGTTCCAGCGACGTTTTGTGTTGGTTAACCAACACTTCATCAGGTCGCTTCACTAAGTCAGAAAGACAAAATTAATGATCAATAAATTATACTAATTAATTAAACACAAACAACATAATACGACAAATCCTAATCTTAATGGTATAATTTGATTTGCCTCAAAAGAATTTAAAAATTCACCAAAAATTTGTAAAGATTCCCGTTCCGTTCTTAACTGTTTTATACTCATTTTGAAAATCAATACAAATAATTTAAAATGAAACAAGGAAATAAGGAATGTTAGTACCTGATTTGGTTGGTTTTATTCTGCGTCTCTCTTTAAAACGCTGTCCGTCTCGCTCGTTCTGAACCGTTTTCGTCAATGTCGATTAATCACTTGTCATCTACGCCTACGCTCTTTTCTCGTCTTCTTACTAGTTTTTCCAACTTTGTTTCGGACCTAACGTTCTATTCGATATATCGTTCTGCTTGCTACCTTCCTTCAACCGTATCGCTGGTATCCGCCAAAAACACATGTGTCAAACTTCTTAATCTTATGACATATACAGTTCGCATCCTTGTATACACTTTCTTTTTTTACTCTTTTCTTCAACTGTCCGTAAAACGATCTCTGTTCAACTCTGTTTGCAGTCTATACTTGTAATTACCGCTCACTGTTTAAGTTAGATCACTGATCTAGCTCCAAATGGACCAAAAGAAATGTTCGATAAAAGCGGACTGTATTTAAATTTATTTTAATCACAAGAATATATACAAACAAGCACACTAACTTAACTTAGCAATATTTTCGTCTGTTCGCTACCACATGTTAGGCGATACTACTGACTAAAAACACATTAAAGTCTCTTATGTAACTATCATAGTAACTATTTCACGGAAGTGTCAAAAATACGTACAAACAGTAACTAAAGCGTAAAAAATTCCTTAGTAACATAAAGGTTTTTAAATTGATAAAATCTGGTTCTAATTTTTTTGTTACTAAGATAACTTTTTAATCAACTTATTTTTTAAAATTTAATTTGATGACTTCTCTGTTTTTCTAATTTAAAAAAAATATTTTACCTTAATATTCTGTCAATAAAACTAACCCTGATATTGTTTTTTTTTATTCCTAAACCCATCCATTTTTTAATTTCCGTACCTTTTATAAAATAATGTATATAAATTTGTTTTACGCTGACATAACCCTAAAGGATGACTTTACGTCTCTTTGACAGTACCTAAAATGTCACTTTTTTGATTGTTATCACTTTACCTTCAATTTTATCGCGTATGCCGTAACAAACAAAATTCTTTATGTCAAATAAAAACAGTTTGTAGTATTTTTCATTGGTTTCTTCATTCTGATAGTCATAGATAAAAGAGAGTAGAATAGATGTTCAACTTGAATTACACAGGTGTAACTGCTTATACATCTAGGAGGCGCTACCTAAAGCTTTTCCCCACGCCGTTAGATGGCGCTTGAATTACCGCAAAAAATTCAAATATTTTTTGTTTTTCGTTATCACCATAGTTATCACTTGTTATCACTTTGACAGCTTGACGTTTTGATTGCGTTTAGTGTTCACCGTGAAGTATTTTCTACTACGATTAACGTTTTTTAAGCGTATAATAATGGTCGGTTCGTATTGTGCTGTTTCTGGTTGCTGGAATTCAAAAAAGGAAAGCAAATATCGTTTTCCGAATCCGAGAAAATTCAAAGATTTATTTAAAAAGTGGATTGACTTGTCTAAAAGTGGGAATTTATTTAAAATTTTGGTGCGAATAATAGACTAACAAGAACAGCATATCCACAACTAAAATTACCAGGTAAGTTTTTAACAATTTTGCTTTATGCAATTAAAATAGGTAATTGATAATTTCAAATGCAGTAGAAGGTGTTTTCAGTTTCATTTTTTATTCTACTACAAGTTTTCCTTATTTGCGCATTATTTGCAAATTTGATTCGTTTCTTTTTACATATTCCCGTTACAGTTTAGGTTGCATTATTACATTCTATATTTACATTAATTATATCTAGATTTTACATTCGATCTCCTCTTTTATTACGTTCCTTGCCCCATAAAACTTGCCATTATCATTTTTCTTCCCTTTTACCCTTACCTTTTAAATTTTTATTCTTTAGATAACTTGGTCCCAATAATCGATATCGATTTGACTCTAGCTGATGAAAATCATGGTATCTCTATTTCTGTGCCACATGAAGTCGAAGATTCGACAGTTACAGAAAAACGTAAGTTTAATTTTTTTAATTCATATTTTTTTAAAGCAAAATTCTGACCTTTTTCTAGTTTTAATCATGGATGATCCACTATCACCATCAACTGAAGCTATTTCTATTGCAGAAAGCCATGGGGAATATTTTCCTAAAACTGTTGAGCGGTCTGACGTATTAGCCACTCAACCATCTTACGGAGGTTTAATCAAGATGGGTTGGAAAACTTCTTCGGCAAAATGCGACAAAGAGGCAGCAGATATGTAAATCCAACGGCGGAGTCTTTTACTCCATATTATAAGAGTCTGCTTATTAACAACCTCTCATCCAAACATGCTCCAGGAAGCAATTGTGAAGATGATAAATCAAAATATTTGATTTCCTTGCAAAACCTTTTTGAAATGGTAAACAAAATTTATTTTTCGATAGTAATAAAATAATATCAAAGTCCTTATATTTCTAATAAGCACTTATATCTCACATTTACAAAATTAATAATCTTTTTTATTATCATTTTGTAATCTTATAATAGTTTTACTATTTCTTTCTAGAATGTTATGAACACCACAAGTAGCAACAATGATTTTAGTCAAGATAAACCCCTAAAAAAGGGAAAAATTTTACAAATAGAACGGCAAGCCTTAACATATGTAATTGGCTACATATCCAAGAAAGTAATGCCAAAGATGAAGGATTGTGACACTTGTAAATCAGCCATATTTACAACGAGGGAAGAAGAAGATCATGAAGATAATCTTTACACTAGAAATAAAGACAGTCTTCTTAAAGGAAAAAGATGCTTAGAGTATGTGAACCTAAGTTTCAAAAAGAAAATGGCATATTGTTACACATTTACAAAAAGTGTATTATCTTCACACATTCATAAAAATGACTTATTACAATATATTTTGAAAAACCTCACAGATATTAAATTACTGTTTTAATATATTAAAAAATATCTGTGACGGCGTTCATAGAGCTAATAGCAGACCAAAACTAACACCTTCCACTTAGCAACACCTTGTACAAATCTTGAATCACCCGTTCACTATAATGTGTTCAACCCTCAATGCAATTTGCCACAATGTCAACATAAGTACATAATAATTCGTTACGTTCAATATTAAATTCAGCAAGTAATCTGTTTTCAACCCAGTAATGCTATTAATTAGTTTAGGTAGGTAATTGTAATATTATAGATTGTTAAAAGCAGTTGGGAGTGTATTAAATAATATTGTTAGTGTTATACACTTAGTTACCGATTAGTTAGTAATTAAGATATGTTATAAGGTTCTGAACTCACAAAGAGGTGTAAAAGGTAAATTGGCACATAGTGTGATTTCCTTTAGGAAAAAATCGTTAATTAATATGTACCTATATTTTTATATTTAAACATAATATCATTCCATATACCTAATGTCCCCATCAGGTGAATCTAGTGGTTAACCACGTGTTGTTATCTAATTAAGTTAGTGTTTTCGCCATCATCATATAGTTCCTTAAGCATCATTTAATAGTATAGCTTGAAAAATGAATTCAGTCAGGTTTCAAAACATGTCGTCTCGTCTATAAGAAAAATGTTCATCAAATTTGATAGTCGCTAGGTACTAAGTGTTAGAAGTTATCCACATCATAAGTACATAATTTAACCGTCAAAATTTATTCCTGCTAGGTTGCGTACCAGCAGCTTAAGTACTTAAAAAAAAACAACCTTCATTTCATCATTAAAATTGGTTAAAGGGGAGGTTGAGAGTTTCCTTTATTTAAGTACTTATATATCTTAAACTTATTGTAATTTGCAATTTAAAAAATTAAAACTTTTTGAATTGTCGTTTTTACTGTTGTTTTTAAACTTAACATTAATTTTAAAAATGTACTCCAATATTACAGAATTTAAATTTCGCGCGCTTTTAAAAAAGCTTTTCCCCAGGTTGTTTGGTGGCGCTTTTGCTGTCAACTTCTAAAGTCATTGAGTTGGACATCTATTCTATTCTCTTTTATCTATGCTGATAGTGATGGATTTTTATTAGAGTGATTTATACAGTCTGTGAACGTGGTACAGTTTAAGTTTATGATGAGCAGTAGCTTCGTAACTGCCGGATTTTTTTAAATTATAAAGTTTGATAAACTCTACATTTTCAGCAAAAATGGCTTGGTTAATATAAAATCCAAGACCTACTATGACAGTTTTCAGAATCAAAATTTTAATAAACCATATTAGCGATTTTTTTTAGAATAAATCTGGATTGAACACTCCACAAAACGGGCTTGTACAAAATTTTATCGAAATTTTTTAAATAATAACGATTTTGTAAAAGAATTAAGAATGCACAGTAGGTACTAATTTATTTTCGAAAATTCATAGTTTATAACAACTTAAACCAAAAAAATAAATATTACATCACAAGAAACAATTAAATTTACTTCTACCAAGCTACTATTTTCTTCAATGCACGTGTTGTTCCTTTTGCGTATGTTTAAAATTACATTTCGTATTTACTGTGGAGTAATTTCCACACAAGTGCGGAGTATTCTAGCTTCTAGTTTTTGTAAATTTTAGGTACCTTGCTTATACACTTTTTCTTTAAGTAAACCCCAAAGATAAAAATCTAACGGGGTTAATTTCGAAGATCTCGGTGGCCATTCACAGAAAGGACTGTTTCGTCCTATCCAACAGTTTTCGAAATTTTTATTTAGCCAGTTTTTTATCAAATGACCGTTATGAATAGGACTACCATCTAACTGTAACTTAAAATTAAGACAGTATCTAAATGGTAAATTATCTAATACGTTTCCTAAACGCATTTTTAAGAAAATTAAAAAACCTAACCGCATTCAAGTTACCGTCAAAGAAAAATGAACCAATTATTCTGTCGCATAGTATTCCACGCCAAGCGTTAATTTTTTGAGAATATTGTCTTTTTGCATTTATGATGAACTCTGGATTTTGAGCTGACCAGTGATGACAATTTTGACTCGAAACTACCCCATTTGTGGTAAAGGTGGCTTTGTTGGTGAATAAAATGTTCTTTAAAAAGTTATCATAGTTTACATATTCTATTTGCAGCCAATAGCAAAATTGTAATCTTCTTTCATCTCTTGGTTCCAACGTATGGGAAAATTTTGGTTTAAAAGCTTTTGTTTTGTTTTGTCTCAGGCATCTTCTTATACTTTCTCTGAGTATATTGAGGTCTAAACTAGCCGTTCTTATACTATTTTGGGGATTGTCGTTAAAATATTGCAAAATTTGGTTATTTTGAAAAAGTCCAATTTGCATCGTTTTCAGCAAATTTTTGGAAACCGATTTCATCGAAAATATTATTTATGCGCTGCACAGTACTTCGACTTACTGGTCTATCTGGATATCTGATGTTGAATTTTGCTGCCGAGCGCATGTTGTTGCCAACAAGACGAAGTATTTTTGTTTTTTCTCTTACGCTTAAAGTGTTCATAATTATAATGATTAATAATTTAATTTGTATTAAGTACAAAGTTCTAATATCGATTTAGACTTTATTTGCTTGACATTATAAACACTTTAATTCTTTTCCATAGCCAACTATGAATTTTTGAAAATAAATTTGCTTTTTATTTTTATTAGTTATTACTTTTTGATACAATTTTGTACAGGCCTGTTTTGAGAGGTGCTCAGTCCAGTAGCTGCAGAGATTTTTTCTAAAAAAATCGTTAATATAATTTGTTAAAATTATGCTTCTGGAAACTGTCATAGTAGGCTTTGGATTTTATGTCAACTAGGCAATTTTTGCTGAAAATGTGCAGTTTATCAAGCTCTATAATTAATAAAAAGTCTGGCCTAAATCGCACGATTAATAAACTTTTTACATGTAAATGTTTTATGAATAGGTGCGCCGAGAGAAACGTTAAAAATATTTCTGAAAATGTGTTTTTATCTTATACGTTAGTAAAATCGAAAACTATAAAGACTGCTTCGCTTTAGAGTACCTACTCTATGTTAAAGAAAACATCAGCTATAAAACACGACATTGTTATAAGCAAATTTTTAAAGCTAAAGGCGTTCTTGGAAAAACAAAACGTTGGTTACCAGCCCAAAAAATATCGGGTATTCACTCGAGAACAAAGTTCTTAAGAAATATCTCATGTATAAGGTTAGTCGTAATAATTTAAACGTTTTTATGTTTTTTAGGCTATTTTAATTATAGGAGTGTGCGGTGATTGCCGTCGAGATGAATTAAGAAAATTGAATGTAGCAGACATTATTATAAAAGATGATTTACTTGTTATCACTATACCTGATTTCAAAGATGGTAAGAGACGGCTGTTTGTCATCAAAAACGAGAATACGAATGACGTAAATGATTATGAATTAATTCAATTTCTATTTTGTCGATTATTTGTCAACAGTAAGATCATAAGTGCTCAACTCTTGTCGGCAAGATTTTTATTTTGTATGAGCACTGGTTGCTTAGCAATTAAACGAGATCAAATTGATCTTTTCCCAAAAATTTGATCGAGTTTAATTACCTTTTAGCAATGCAAATAAAAAAAATAAAAATCTTGCCTGGCAAGAGTTGAAAACGAATGATCTTCGGTTGGAGAATTAACTGAATGAAGCGTTAAAAACTTCAAATTTTTAACAACTTTATTTATGAGAACATTTATAATTATAATTAAAAGTAGAATTAGTGAACGTAGCTTGAGAATTATTTTGTTTTGAAGTTGATGGAAATGCGACATGAGGTAAATTTGAACTAGAATTTTGATGAATGAAGTTCGAGTTGGTGTGTCGTTGTGATTGATGATGTTGGTGTGGTTCTCGTCAATATAAAGATATGGTTTTATTGAAGATGAATTACTGTGACTGTGGCTAGTAATCTTAATTAATTCCTGTTCATTTATTCCAGATCTTTCTAAATGTGAAACAATACTAGAACGATGTTAGTGATTTGTCAATTTCCTTTTTTTAACATCTAATCCAATTATTGCCGTGGAGAACTTGGTCCACTTCGCAAGCTCATTGTGACCTAGAGGAGAATTTTTATACCATTTTCCAGTTGTTTTCCAGTGAGGATTTGCAGTTAAAAATAATCTATTAGATGTAATGTGTGAACTACGTTTTTTTTTGCAGTTTGTTGAATAACCTTACTGGACATCGGTCTGTTTTCCTTCATAGGCATAAGCCACTTATTCTCTGCGCATTTTTCAGCACCACCTATTTTATTTAACATTTAATGAATTTCTTTAGTTATTGTTAACCTACTTTGACAAGTTTTTGTAAATACATATAAGATTATAAATAATCCTGCTTGTCGCACATCCATCGCTCCAATTTCTTCTTTAAAATAGTCCGTGATACAATTGCTTCCCCACACCGCTCCACGCTAATTCAAAAGAAACAATGTGGAAAAACTTTTTCTGAAGACTTTTTGTTTACAATCTTGTCAATTTCTTCAAGAGAGAATGTTTCAGCGCTTACTTTCCGTTTCTCCACAATTGATTGCAGCTGATTGCGTTTGGTGTTTTTTGCTTCTCGTGCAGCTTTGCAGACTATATCCGAGAATGGGTCAATTCTTCTATTATATTTGTTAAAATACAAGTCTTGCACTAACTTGGCGGTCGTATTCCATATCGTTTTGACACAAGATTCCTTATAGTCTTCTCCATTACGTTTCCGCATATTAAATGCATAATCTTTTAAAATACTTGCAATCATATCAGTGGACAAAGATTCGCTTAATTCATATTTGCGTTGTTGGCAAAATTCTGTAAATTGATTCCACACACTTTCTCTACACTGAGTTGTCTTTCTCGGAATCGAATTTTGAATGTTTTCATTAACTGATGCGTCAGGAATGTTGCCGAAGCGCGACATTTTTACTTTTGTCAAAATATTTTTTAAAATATCAATGGTTGCTAAAATAACGCTAAAACAATGAGGTAGCGGCAAGAAAAGTAGCATACATTCTTTTCAGTTAAAGAAATCATTTCTAACTTGTGATTGGTGCATGTGACACTGTTCTTAATGTCTCATTGGTCTACAACACTATGAAGTTAATTATCTCCGTAAAAAATTAATATTTACCTCGGTAAAGGTGTTTTTTTGGCCTTACTCGGCCAAAAAAGGTTTCCTTTACTTTACGCGTTTAGTTTTGCGCACTATCTTTTTTTTAAAATTTTTTTTGCTTATACTTTTATAACTCTTTTACTTGATTTTCTTTTTTTATTTTTTTATTTTTTAGTTTTTTATTTAAAATATAAACAAAAATTATTATTAATAATAATATAATTTCAGTTGTTCCATTTTCAATTAAATGGTATAAAACAATTTATAATGCTTGTAATGTTTATTATTTTTCGATTGAAAATTTTGTCTAGTTGCTCAAAATGTCAACATTTGTTTAACTTGAATATTAAGAGATAACTGTATACTAAGTTTATAAAAATTAGTTAAAAAAGTTTTAAACTAAAAGATAGGTTTTTTTCTGCAAAAGTATGTATATACTAATATACAGGTTACATATAAAAGGAACTTAATATGTTGAGTTTAAGAATGTGTTAGTTGGTGTCTAGTTAGTCGTGAGCGGACAAATCAAGTTACACTGATTGATTTTATGCAAATTGCATTATCTTCAACTTTATGCAGAAGTGGAGGTGTTCGTATTTCATCAATCAAAATTAATGCGACGATTCTAGAAAAAATACCATGTAAACAATAAATTTAAATTAATAATTAAAAACTCTAAATGTAAAATACATTGTAAGCGTTAATTAATTTCTGTACTTTAATTTTTATTTCTCTTGGTAGTTGTTATGTAGGTGCCTTTTATGTAGGAATTAAAAATTGCAACAGCTTTCATTAAATAAACGCAACAAATAAATAGTAACATGTATATAAAAATATAATATAGTATAATTTTAAAACAGTTTATACATTTTACTTAAAAGATCTAGTAAACAAGAACATAACTTAATAAATTTGCGTAGTCCAATCTACATTAGATCTGTAACGGTAATTATGTAAGAAAATAATGCCAATTTTACAATCGTTCTTATGGAACTTATAAAGAATAATGTAAGTAGAATGTTTAATATTTCAACATAATGCTCAAGAATTTATAAAGCCTTACAATGTTGATTATTAGAAACGAAATTACTATACAAGCTAACCAAACAAATAATTCAACATACATTTTAATTTGTTTGTTGTTGGTGATTTATTTTTTGTTATACATTTTGGTAATTTTATATTTTTTTAAAGATTCTGATTTTGATCTTTGTGGTTATTTAAATTTAAACTTAATATTATTAATTTATTAAAATTATTATTATGTCAATCAATCTAAATTAATCAAATCCTTTATACAGTGCATGCCGCTAGACTCACGTTGGACTTGGGGTTTTTGATAATAATAACCGAACAATAATATCCGAAATTCAGAAAAAAAGCAAATAAATGTTTATTGGTTAGAAAGGAGTAAATACATACAGCGTGTATCTTATTAACAGGTTCTTAATTTAGACGGTGAAATCATAGCATTAATACAAGCAAAAAAACGTTTAAAAAAATTAAAAATTTTGAGTCAAATAAATCATTGTGTGGCATTAAATAGTTTGTTGACACCGTAAATAAAAATAAATCAAAAATAATTTACTGTTCTAAGAACTACACATTTCTTATAAGTAATTTATTGGCATTACAAATAAAAATAAATACAAAATAACGTTGTCCCATAAAACGTAGTTAAATAAAGTTATTCTAAGAACTCACATGCTTTCAAAATGCTTGAATAAATAAATAACACTGCAAAAATAAAGCTAAACATGCAGAACAACTATTTTTAGTGTGCAATGATAAAATTTTATACTCTAAAAAACGTATTGAGAAAATTCATCTAAAAAAATTATGCAAAATCGATTATTGTTTATGTATCGAAGCAAAGCTGAGAAGAAAATTGATAACATAAACCAAAATTATGATAACTATAAACGATGTTTTTTCTATGTAGTAGTGATAACATTACAGTTGACAAGCCAATACGCGTGACTGAAGGAACTTTCATTTTAACGGTACATACCAAGTAAAAAGCATTTCGGTGGTAAACTTAAATATTTCTGGTTATATAAGTTGCATTACTATAAGAATTTTATATTCCAATAATATTATTCATTATTTTTGGAAAAAACAATGTATCTTCACTTATGTATTATTTTACACGAGTTACCATACAAATTTTCAATTATTTCTTTTTGTATTGATTACTGGAATTTGCATTACACTAAGTTAGCACTTCGATTGTTAAAATAACAACCAAAACATACAATTGTGACAAAACTCTTAAATGAGATTGCAAGCATTAAGCATCTTCGCTCAGACTGCCTGATGAGTATTGAGACAAAAATAGAAGTTTATTTATTGACATACCTAAAAGATACATATGATTTAATAAATATTTTTAAGTTTTTTTATTTATTTTTGTATTCATTATATTGTAATATTACAAAAACAGTGCACCCTAAATACAGTGCTACAAAACTTAAGCCTTCAATTACCTTCGTACTTCAAAAAATTACAAATTTACGATTTAGATAATAAACATAAGACAATTATGTATCCCACTATACTATAGTAAACAACAGAACATAAATGTTATTACAGAAATAATTAATTGTTATGTTGTAATTATCGAACACAAATCTATCACAGTTTCATCCGTTCCGCTTATGAAAATTACATGTTTTAAGTAATCATAAGACAATTATGCATTTCATTATAATAAATAACAACATAAATGTTATCGTCAAAACAATTAACTGTTACAGTTTAATTACTTGGCTGGGATTCTCTTTGACCACCTCTAATATATTATGTATTTAAGAATTGAAAAACTGTTAAAAAAAACAGTTAACCACTGCGATCTTCATCGCTATTGTTTTCAATAGGATTCTTATTTTCTTCGACAGCATTATTTTCTAGCAACGTTCTTAAATAACAACATCGCCAACTAATTGCATTCCATTAACAATTTTATTTTACTGTGACATTTTTTTATATTTATACTCAATTTGTCGTGAAGATTTTCTTAGACTATATGGTTCACCACAATAATAACTTTCTCTTGCATTTTTTTACATAAAATTTTCATTTTGGGTACCCAAAACAATATTGTCAGCACCACTTTTTTGTATCTTCGAGGGAGATTTTAGTACTCTATGCTCAGTTAATGAAATCATATTTTATTTACATAGTTTAAATATACAGTGCTTTTTTTTAAAAACTGGCTATAGGGTTTTACATGTTAATTTTTCGACCTCGTGTTAGATACCCTTTTAATGAAGATTTTAAAAGAATTTCTGCGCTAATATCAAGGGATATTTTTTGTTGTAATTTAGAATAAGTTATTTTTTAATTAACCATAGAAATATCTCTGAAAACGTAATATCTTTGCGACTCAACTGATATTTTATAATGATGCTCGAAATAGTAGGCTAAAAAAACAATTTTGTTGTGTCAGTCATAACGTGAATAAGTCAGTTCTGATTTACAAAATTAATTTTTTGTCCTTAAATATGCCTGTGTATACGCTTAACGAACGTATTGAATTGGTTCTTGCTTATGTGAAGACGAACTCTGCCCGTGAAGTTTTAGCAACATTTGCAGCAACGCATCCAGATCGCCCCGTGCCAAGTAAAAGTACCATACTTAATTTGTACAAAATATTTTGCACAACGGGCTGTGTTAATGATATGCACATAAAACGGAGAAGAAATCCTCAGGTACTCACAGAAGAAGTAAAAACAAATATTTGCTTGACCGTTGAGGAGGCTCCGTTTTCAACTTTACATGGTTTAGCCGAAGAATTTGATGTGTCCATGAGTACCTGTCATAAGGCCTTACGGAAAGAGTAATACAAAAGTTATAAAATAAGAAACGTCCACACCTTGCTGCCACAAGATTACCTACCCAGAATGGAATTTTGTCAATAATGGATGGAGCAAATTAATGAAAGGCCCAATTTAACAAATACAGATCTGTTTACGGACGAAAGCACTTTTTTGTTGAGTGGTTCTGTTCATAAACAAAATAAACGGATTTGGTCCCGACAAAAACCTCTAATTCATCAAGAAACTCACACGCAGTGGCCAGAAAAAATTAACGTATGGGCAGGTATTATAGGAAACCGAGTGATAGGCCCATTTTTCATAGAAGGAAATCTTAACTCTGAAGGTTACCTGGAATTGTTATCTACTCAAGTTGGCCCAGCAGTAGCTGCATTTTTTCCGAACGATGATATTATATTTCAGCATGATGGTGCTCCTGCACACAGTGCTAGGGAAGTGACCGAGTATTTAAATTTAACATTTCCAAATAAATGGATCGGACGTTATGGTCCACTTAAATGGCCTGCAAGAAGCCCTGATTTATCGATGCTGGACTATTTTTTGTGGGGATATTTAGGACAAAAAGTATTTGAACTAGAAGAGAGACCAGCAAACATCAATGAATTGAAAAACAAAATAATTGAAGCCTGTAGAAGTGTCCTTCCTGGACAATTAAGTCATGTTAGAAAAGACATTTATGAAAGACTTGGTCATTGTTTAGCCACATATGGAAGACACTTTGAACATTTAACTTAATTTTCGTTCAATAATTGTTACTTTTATTTGTTTGCATTCGATATATTCTTTATAATTTATTAAATTCTGTTACTTTCCTAAATGCTTTTATTATTTTTTTCAACTAGTGGAATAATCTCGACAATATTGTCAACAATATTGTTTGTTAGGTATTTTTTAAGTTATCACGGTTATAAAATTAGGTTTTATGATCATAAATAATGAACAAATCGGATTTTCTTAATTGTCTTTTTTGTTTAATAATTTATTAATTGCCCAATGAACGCGTAAACAAATTACAACAGAAAAATTTCTGCTAACAGTAAAAGAAAAAATTAAATAAACTACACCGTAGCCAATTTTAAACACATTGTTCTAAACTTTTAGCTGCATGTATCTTACAGAGAGAATAAAGAAATTTAACATTAAGGTCAGAAGAAAAAGAATGACCAGTAGATAAAATATGATTAGCGAAAGAAGAACAAGTGTTTGATATACCAGAATTTAAATAGCTTGTAATAAAATAAATATGTTCTTTTAATCTTGTTTTAAACTTTCTACCAGTTTGTCCTACATAAGAGCAATTGCAAGAAGAGCAAGACATTTTATATACCCCAGATTTATCTAAAGAAGACACAGAATCTTTATTATTAACAATACAATATTCTAAATTACGATTAGAAAAAGAAATAGAAATATACTTTTTTAAATAATTTTTAAGAAAAAGAGAACAAGAACTAATATTAGGCATAGAACGATAGATAGTAGCATTATCCGATTTATTTTGAGAATTTTTTTTAACGAAATTATTTAAACGACCTTTACAAAAAACATTTTTTTAAATATGAAAAGGGAAACCATTGTTATAAGCGAATTGTTTAATAGTATCAAATTCTTTATTAAAATTAGACTTAGAAACAGGAATAGAAAAAGCTATAATTTTATAATTATGATGAATATTATCAATGCTCTATTGACTATTTAAACTTTTTTAATAAAGAATTTTGTGATTCAATTTCAATATGTATTATTTTTATAGTTATTTTTTTTGACGAATGTAATTACAATTTTATATAATTATTACAAATAAATAAATAAGATTAACAACAAACCAATTCTAGAATTGTTAGAATTGATTTACATTAAAATATCAAATAATTTTTTTTTGTTAAACGATGAAACTAATTTCAATTATGACTTAAAACTCGAATTTTCTGAGAATTGTTTCTAAATTACACCATCTTTCTGTATAAAATTAATATTTTTTGTAAAGCTCATTATATTTTCTGGGTTATCTAGTTAGATAAGTTTGACTTTCAAATTAGGACATTTTTTGAAAAATTGTAAGTTCATTTTTTTAATCTTATATTTTTAGTTGTATATATTTTTTGTAGAACATTCTGAAGATGAGGTTGTTAATAAACTTTGAAACATGTTAATTTAAATATATATACAGTGTGTCCGAAAAGTATGGAATATATTATACAGGTCGATAAATATGCACTTTACACGAAAAAGTTGTAAATAAAAGTTGTTTATCACTTAGTTATCTACCACCTGGAAGATATCAATTTAAATTTTTGCTGTAAACAAAATCGCAACGAATAACACTTACATTTTTTTAAATGGCAAGGCACGTCTTTATTATACTCATTTGATACAGTCTTTTTTCTCTTTTCAACCATATGAAACTTGAATACCTTTACATCAAAAAATTTTCAAGAAAAACAAAGACATGTCTAACAAATTTATTTTACTGAGCAGTATTAATCAGGTACGTAATATGTAGCATTGAAACAATTGAATGCACTTTAGAACACTGTCACACTTTGCTGTTATTGTTAGTGCTTGAAATATGGCTCAATTAGCTGAGAAACATAGAATTGAAATTTTAATGATTCTGGGATATGGAGATAGAAGAAGAACCCAAGACGAAGTATGTAATTTATTTAATAACTTGCATCCAGAATTAAACATTTCGCAGTCCACGGTAAGCAAAATTTGGCGGAAATTTCAAGAGACAGGTTCGGTAAAAGATGCGAGTAGAACTGGTAGACTTTTGTCATTAGGTAATGTGGAACGAGAAAATGTGTTCTTGTCTGTTGAGAAAAATTCACAAATTTCTGTTCGGCAAATTGCTAGAGATCATAATTTGAATAAATCGGCTGTACATGACGTTTTACGTGGTTCAAGAATTATTTGAAGACGATTTGGACAAAAGGCTGGAATTTTGTGAAACAATAACAAACAAACTTGAACGAGATGCACATTTTCCTAAAAATCTTCTTTTTACTGATGAGGCCACGTTTTGTTTAAACGGCACAATTAACAAACAAAACACACGTTACTAGTCTTCACAAAATCCTCACTGGTATCTAGAAGGACACACCCAATACCAGCAGAAAGTCAACGTCTGGGTAGGAATGATTGGAAGTCAAATTTTGAGGCCATATTTTTTTAAAGGTAGTTTAACGGCGAATATTTATCTCGATTTGTTAAGATTTGAGTTAGTTCCTGCTTTGGCCGAGTTATTTCCACATGAAGTAGATCCAGATATACCTCATAACAGAATATGGCTTCAACAAGCCTCCACATTTTGAAATTAATGTCCGCCACTTTCTTAATAATACTTTTCAAAATACATGGATAGGCAGAAGAGGTACGATAGAATGGCCTGCTCGCTCGCCGGATTTAAGTCCACTAGATTTTTTTCTTTGGGGCTATATTAAAAGCAAAATTTATGAAAATAGACCTGATAATGTTCAAGATTTGAAAAATCGCATTAGAGTTGAGATAAGAGCTATAACTCGAGATATGATTTCAAAAGCAATCGATGGTTTTAAAAATCGAATTTACCACTGTCAAATTATGAATGGTTTACATTTTGAACATTTATTGTAAGTTTAGTTTAAATGCATTTTTTTGTTATAACAATTTTATGTAAAGATATTTAAAGTTTAATATTTGCTATTGTGACAGTGCATTCAATTGTTTCAATACTACATATTACGTACCTGATTAATACTGCTCAGTAAAATAAATTTGTTAGACATGTCCTTGTTTTTCTTGAAAATTTTTTGAAAAAAGAGAAAAAAAATACTCTATCAAATGAGTATAATAAAGACGTGCCTTGCCATTTAAAAAAATGTAAGTGTTATTCGTTGCGATTTTGTTTACAGCAAAAATTTAAATTAATATCTCCCAGGTGGTAGATAACTAAGTGATAAACAACTTTTATTTACAACTTTTTCGTGTAAAGTGCATATTTATCGACCTGTATAATATATTCCATACTTTTCGGACACACTGTATATATATACTGACATGATAATAATTTTAATAATATAAAAAAAAACAATAACAACGAATGAAATTTTTTTTAATCACTGGGAGTTTAATCATAACATCAAAATCAAAATTTTTTTTAAACATATTTAAATAAAATAATTTAATTAAACTCAACTGTACTTAAAACGTTTACAGTATTAAGTAAAATTGTATTTAGAGGTAGGTGTTTTTATTAATAACAATAACTTTACACCAAGAAAAAATAAATTATTTTAATAAAGTTTCTGATCTAATTTCTTTAAAAAGCATATAAAAATGACATAAAACAGATTTCTAGAGTAACTACTTACTTATATATGTTAACAATAATTTAATTTAAACTGGATTTTACTCATAAATAATACTTATAAATTAATTATCAAATTACTTAGTAAAGATATATATGGAGTTCAATAACAGCCTATCGAGGACGTTGATTGACTAGTAATAAGTAACAAACTTAGTGAGGTCAATATATTCTACAAGAATTGTTTGATGACTCACTGAGTTAGTTGTTACCATGAAAAAATATTGTATTTTACATTTTTTGTAGGTTTCAATTGCTTTAACAAGCGCATAAAAATTATTTTCTTATCGTTGTATTAGTTAGTCAAGATAGGTCAGCTATATAGCATATAATATTTAATTTCACATCAAAACCGCAGTACTGCATACAAAGCATTTGATTTTTTTATATCAAAAGTTGAGAAAACTTTACACCTTAACCGTAATTACCTGACTGTAACGTTTCAACACTTAAATCATAAGCATGGTTTTTTTACAATGACCGTCAACTATAGAACTAACAAATAGTTTTAAAGTTTCTTTTTGTATAAATATAATGGTTCTATGCCTTTCACATTACTTAAATTCTTTTCTGTCATATGTACTTTGTAAATATTGATTTTAATATTTCGATTTAAATTTAAGCTAATATATGTTTTCCGGAAATCGTCTTGAAAACAACATTACAGTACTAGTCCGCAAAAATCAATTTTCCTGCGCGTTAATAAGCAGGAAAATGTTGTTTTCAAGACGATTTCCGAAAAAAAAGATAATTTCAAAAATAACAATTTATTCAAAACTATTAATTAGAAATATTAATATGAATTGTGAAATTTGCTATGTTTGAAATCAGCACCGCCGCTAGGCTGTTGGCCGTCCGTGTGCAGCTTAATATTCGCCGCCCCTGTGGGTCACAATTTAAAAAAACAATACGAAAATATAACGAAAAATTCACAGATATCGCAAATCTTGCAATTATCGGAAGGTGTTGAAAACAAACACAATATTACCTACGTAATATAAAGAACAAGGTTTATTACAACTTTCAAAAATAAAAATGCATACATATGAAAAACTGGTGTGGCTACCACACTACTATCCTATAAGGAATGATGAAGAAATGTATTTTTATAAGGTTATGTTCATGGTGGTCATAAAACCACTTTGAAGTGATAGGTTTGTATTAAAAACGATTAGTAAATTGCCAATTAACCAGACTTTTGTGCAACCGGCTATTTATTTTTTCTAAAAAAAAAATTGTCGCAGGCAGGATTCGAACCTAGATTATATAATGGAACTCACTTCAAATTACAAATTAAATATCTAATAAACTGTTAATGTTAGAAAAAAATTTATTTGAATAAATTGTTAAAAAGAATTATCTTTATAAGAAACTGTAAAAATAATTCGAATAACTTAGATTTGTACAAAATTATATAAGAAAAACTGTTCAAAATGGCGGATGCACCTACTTCTGGTATCTTTATCAGATCTAAAGTCGAGAGAATATGAAAATCCAGCTCTATACCAAATTTCAAGTTACTAGGACTTTTGCTTCGAGAGTTATCGTGGGTACATCGTTACACACAGACAGACACAAACACAGACACCCAAATTTTTTTTTCTCAAAAATACTTTTTTCTGACTTAGGAACCTTTAAACGTAAACTTATGCAAAAAAAATATTTTTTTTTAAATCGTCGCAGGCAGGATTCGAACCTAGATTATACAGTAAAGTTCACTTCAAATTACAAATTAAATATCTAATAAACTGTTATTTTTTGTTGTACGCCACTGCAGGTTGAGTACCAATTTGCTTCAGTTTGCCCAGATTAAATATCATTTATCTTCGAAAGATGTAGCGTTGACTTTTCAATATCGTTGTAGGTGCTCGTACATAGAGATTGAGCAAAGGTTTTCATGCAGTAGCAGCTTGTGTACTTATTCTAATGTTTATCTTAAAATTTAATTTTCTGTTATATGAACAATAATTCTATTATGAATTTAACCAAACAACAATTATTTATAAATCCTAAATAAACATAAACATCTGCTACGTTATCTCAATTGATTTCTGTTTCCAAATCTATTTGCATGTGCTACTGTGTGATTCTTTAACCGAAGTAAAGTTTTTAGATTTATTTTTAATTTTTGCAAAAGAAAATGATTTCTCAGCATTAAAATCGTCAGTAAAACTTTATGATTTCTGGTATCAGTGGTATCAAGTCCGATATATTCATTTAATAATAGAAACTATACTAGACCACTAAGATTAACAATGAAAACATTTTCTGATACAGGACGAGTATATCGCGATGAAGCTTTAGGGAATCATAATCAATGCTGTTATAATAACTTGACTTGTTTTGTCCTTGTCGATGAAAAATTGTTAGATATTGTTTAAATGTATTAATCAATAAGTTTTTATCAAAATGACTTCTAAACCACTTTAGTACTATGTTTATCACTTCAAAACGTACGATAAAAATCAGTCAATTTTTGGAATGTTTGGTTTGTCTGTATATAAGCTTTTGAAAATTTCTATACCAGTTATATTCAAACTTTCCATCTGTTCTTAACGTTGTTATAATTTGCTTTAAATTGTCTACATTTTGAATAGCTTTTTGTAAGTGCAGTTAAATTGTCTGAATTGTTTAACGTTTTGATTCTATCAGTAATTCTTATAAAAAACTGAATTGAAAACAAATTAATTTTTTTAGAAATCCTATAGTCTAAAAGATTAAGGAAAGAAAGAATAAAATACCTTGTTTAAACAGCTCTTAGTAACCATCTTCTATAAGACCACCTTCTATACAAAGTCAATGAAAAGATAATTGTTCAAAGTTAGTGAGCTGCGGTACATTGGTTGTTCCGTCTGTTCTTAAACCTCTACAATCATTTATGTTGAAGTTGTTGTTTAACTAACAGATTAAAAACAATCAATCAAAATTATTTTTTCACGTGTTCTGAGCACCCATCAGTTTTATTTTGTTGGTAGAGGCACAGAACAAAGAAACAAATTTTGAAACGAAATCGACATGAAAGAACAAGATGAATGCAGTTTTTTAAAAAAAAGTTAAAAAAAGTTGAACCTCAAGAACTTTTTCTTATTAGGCGCTAGCCGAGTGAACAAATATACATAAGTGAGCGAATTAGTTTCTCACGTGTGCTGTATAGGATTTTGTTCAATCTCTGATCTTGATATATTAAACATTATAATTTATAATAATATCAAAATATTTAGTTATATGAAGTATAAATCAACAAAACTGGTTGAACGGCTCCAAGACTATCCTTAGATGTAAGAATTAGAATGTGGTTTCAACATGACGGAGTCTACTGCCATTTCAGCAAAGAAGTTAGAATATGTCTTAATAAAATGTTTCCAAATAAATAGATTGGCAGAGGAGACCCAATAAATTGGCCAACAAGATCACCACATTTAAATCCTCTAGATTTCTTTTTTGGGAAAGTATGGAATCCTTAGTGTATAAAACACCAATTCTATGAAACATATAGTCGTTCGTATGGTCGCAGCAGGTCACGAAATAAAAAATCCCGATGTTCTAACTAAAGTAGCCGATCAAAATGTTAGCCTTTGTCAAATGTGTCTTCGAGAAAATGGTGCACAATTTCAACATTTATTACACACTAACATAATACAAAATAAACAAAATATAAACTATTTTAATGAATACTTTGAAAATCCATCTTGCAGTTTTCCGGAAAATCAAGGTCAAAGTTTTTAAATAGTCGCCATTTTAAAAATAATCAAGAAAGAAAAAAAAATAATACAAAAGCCGTACAGTAATGTAAAAAGTTCCTAAAAACTTTGATACAAAAAAAAATTTGAAAGAACGTAGAAGCAATCAGCGAAAATAGATAATCTCAAATATCTCGAAAACGAAGCCCAAAAGTAGAAATAATTAGTTTTAACTAGATCTACAACTTACTGTTTTTTGTCTACTCTTAGTTAGTGGATACACCTTATATAATTAATTTATTTGATATCAATGCTAGATATAATTTGTGACGACGGAAAAATATTATTTCTGAGAATATGGAAGAATTGGCTGACCTCAAACAATTTGCCAGTTTCCACAAATTTCATAACGACGCAATGTCACCAATGCATCGAACTGAATGGTTACGGTTTAATTATATTAATAAAAAAAATTTCATGAAGATTCAAATTTCTATTCGAATGTTCTTCACTTCACATTAGAGACACTAAGTCATTAAAATATTAAAATTTCGAAAGTTTCAATTAGAAAATTTGGGATATAGGACACATAACGAACATATTGTCTAATTCTAAACAAATGAAATTTAATACTTGTTTACGTTAAATTCACGTACCAGATTATTCATCGTAGGATTATCTCACACGCGTTAACGACTTATTTATTTAGATTTGAACAATCTTCTTAACACTGCTGTATTCGCATTACGGCAATAACTGACCTACGATTTGTTTCTTGGGTATTTATACACATTTGGAAATCCTTCTCGAGTGTTCCCTATCTTGGATCAAGTAAATGAAGTTGATATAACAGTTATTGTACCTGTAGATATTGTAAATGAAGCGAATGATCATGTATTTCATTTATTACCTAACAAATCAAAAGACACATATTTGAAAGAAATGACAAAATTTAGGTCATGGATGGATATAAGTAAAGTTTCACAAGTGGATAACCTAACTTTTGAGAAGTTCTTAGTTAGATTTCGATTGCTTGCTTGAGTTTTGCGATTTATCTCAGGCCCTGATGAAGCCGCTTCGGAAGTGGGGGAAAGGTTGGCAGCTTCGGTTGCAACAACAATGACACCGTCCAAACCCGGAAAACATTCTAATGTTAGTATAGATTCCGGCCGTGGAAGCCTTTGCTATTAAAATAATAATAAGTATTGTTTCAAAATATTGTTGAATATGTTTTGGTTTGGTAAATTTAAATATTTTTTGATACATTTTATTCTATATGTTTTATAAGGCTGTTTTAAATATCTGTTTATATTGAAACGTTCTCAAATTCAAGAGCCTTCTCGAAGTTGTTATCCATCTTCTAGAACGTATACCGAAAGATATGGAACACTCGAGAAGGGTTTCCAAAATGTGTATATATACGAAACAAACAAATTGTAGGTGTGTTATTTTCGTAATGCGAAGACAGCAGTGTTAAGAAGATTATTCAAGTCTAAATAATTAAGTCGTTAGCGCGTGTGTGTAGATAAATATACGGAGAATAATCTTGTACGTGACTTTAGTGTAAACAAGTGTGTGAAGGTATCCGCGGACTTTATCTTATCTTCGTGTAAGTGATATAAATTAGTGTAAGGTTTTTATTAAATATTATTAGATTTAATTAGTTCGGTTAATTTAAAATTGTACATATTTTTAGTATAAGTAAAAATATTTTTAGTACTTTTGAATAAATTAGTTTTAATAATAAAGTTCGTTACAATATAATCATATAAAATCACCGTAGTTAATTTGCGTTTTCAGTAATATTAAATTGAGTGGTGGGTGAAAAATCTTTACCCCACACTTTCACCCACCCGTTTCCATAGCAACATTTTGAGTGGAGAAAACAAAGGGTTTTTAGCTGCGTACCTAAAGATGAAACACCGTGTTTCAAGAGCAGGATTGAACAAAAAAAAATAATGTCACTCTTCCGCTCATATTCAATATTTAAAATTACCATTACGGCTATTTTGTTATACGCAATTATAGTAGAGTGTGCAATTTGTTATTGATATCAGCATACCGATATCGACAATATCGTTGAGATGTTAGTATTAAGTATATTTCATATTTGTGAGATGAGTCAAGGCGAACATATTATATCTTACATTTATTAGCTAACCTAATATCAGTTGATATTACACTGATATCGTACTGATATCCCATCTCTACTGGTGGGTGCTTAAGCACTAGTGCACTCATGTACACTACGCTTAGTGTGCCGTGGTTTAAAGACTGAAGCAACCAATGCAAAAAAACGAAACACTCAATTACAGTGGCGGTTGATGGTCAATCATACAAGAGGGTGATTTAAAATGATCGCAAAAAGGCTAAAAAACATTCTTACAGTAACGTGATTTATATTTAAGCTCAATTATGTTTAAGATTTAGGATATTCGTCTATAATTACAATTACCAAAATAATCAAACAAGCTCATTAAAATTTACAATGATTTTTCAATGCTTAGCATAGAAATGCACATCTTTCTTGTCTCATAGTATTGCCAATTGCGTAAAAATGTTTGAATTCTTTTTAACACGGAGAAATATCGCTCTCTTTACACTGTAGTCATATGTAAAATCAAACAATTGTTGAAAAAAATTTATTTGAATAAATTGTTAGGAAGAATTATCGTTATAAGAAACTGTAAAAATAATTCGAATAATTTACATTCGTACAAAATTATATAAGAAAAACTGTTAAAAATGGCGGATACACCCACTTTCGATTTTTTTATCAGACCCATCTTTTGATAGAACCGAGAGAATATGAAAAGCCAGCGCCATACCAAATTTCAAGTTACTAGGACTTTTGGTTCGAGAGTTATCGTGGGTACAACGTTACACACAGACACACAATTTTTTTTGTCAAAAATACATTTTTCTGATTTAGGAGATCTTGAAACGTAAAATTATGC
This sequence comes from Aquatica leii, assembly GCA_035610365.1. Taxonomy (NCBI): domain Eukaryota; kingdom Metazoa; phylum Arthropoda; class Insecta; order Coleoptera; family Lampyridae; genus Aquatica; species Aquatica leii. The sequence goes on along the minus strand of CM069433.1, from coordinate 28,797,549 downwards.
AATAAAAATTTTTTGAAAAAAAATTGCGATCGCTATACTTTCCTTATAGAAAAGTAAAAACTGCACACTGGTATTGAATGCTTAGTGTCAATTTTTTAACGATCTAGATCCGAGTTTGAACGCTTATATCTTGGTAATCCTTTATCGGATTTTATTGATAATGACATCAACGTGTACCTTATTTCAATATGCGTAGAATTGATATTTAGAACCCAAAAGTTGGCGGAGAAATTCTTATATACCCATTCTATGCATACAAAATCGGTTAAGGAATTACCGAGATATAAGCGTTCAAACTTGAGTCTATATAATTAAAAAAAAGGTTTAGGTTTTGATAGCGTGTTGGTGTGGTTTACTATTTCTTTTTCAAATTATATTGTTTTGATGTCTTCCACCTTGTAAATGTTGCGCCACTTGGAATTTTTTAATAGTTTAATAGTCGCTTCACAGTACTTGCAAAACAATAGATTTCCGTCAGTTGTAAAATCGTTAAAGTTTTTGACAAATTGATTTAAAATATCACTTCTTTTTTCTGCATTTTAAAAATCAAACAAAAAAGGAAGCAATTGTAAATACAATAATTAGCTAAATAATTTAATGACTCTATACTTTTAAATAAGCGTTCAAATCCTTGTTTCTGTTTGCTACATACAATACCTAAAAAATCCTGGAAAATACGTCAAATATGCAAGAATAAAAACATCCCAAATATGCAACTATAACCAAAAATAACCAAATTATGCAATTGCGCATGCATTTAAGTAAATACATAATTATCCTACGCCTATTGATGATGTATGAATTAATGCTTAAAAGTCTAATCTAAAATAATAATTTTTTGTACAGTTAATTAACAATGTTTATAATTGTGTAACTCAGAATAAGTAGAAAAAATCATATACAACGAAAGATGTACAAATCCGTTTAAATAAAACGTATTTTTACTTTACGTTTAAGCTAAATGGTAGTTAAACTTTTTTAAATTTTGCTCATCAACAAAAGTAATACATTTTTGTACTCTGGTGAAAGCTGTATCACAAATATTCAGTGGCGGCGGGTCTATAAGAGCTCCAGTGCGCGAGGCCTCTCTGACGGTTATTAAAACAAAAGAAAAATATAGTACAAATTATTATAAATTAAAATATTTAAACATATTTATAAGATATAGGTATCATATACTTTTTATTAGGTACTCTAAAACATTAATTTAGTATGAACTTTATTCAAAGCAACGTACATATACTGACTTTCAGAAAAATTGCAACACCTAGATGTTGTTGAATGGTTTTATTGAAATTTTCAGGAAACGTCTATTTTCATGAAACAAAGTGATGATTAAAATTTAGGAACAAAAGAACAAAAGCTTAAAAAGTTTTTTCAATAATGAGTTGCTCCGCCACGATTTGTAATGCACTCATTTAGACGTCTTGGCATGCTATCAATCAAGTGATCTATAGCTGCTTGTGGTATATCGTCCCAAGCTTCTTGAATCCGTAGCTGGAGATCGTGTAAGTTATCTGGAGGGTGTGGTAAATTACCCAGTCGCCTACCAATTATATCCCATACATGTTCAACGGGCGACAAATCAAGCGACCGAGCAGGCCATGGGAGGACGGCAATGTTAGCTTCTTCCAAAAACCGTGTTGTAGCCTTTGCCGTATAAGGGCGTGCATTATCCTATTGGAAAATGGGATTTTGCAGCCCCTGAAGATATGAAAGCCCAAATGGTTGTAGCACATTACCAATGTAATCAGCTGCATTTAGGTTGCCGTCAATAAAGACCAAGGGTGATCTGCTACCATAACATATTGCACCCCATATCATAATTCCTTGAGTGAGGGCTGTGTTGCGTTCCACAAAAAATGTCTGACTCTTTCGTTGGTCCACCCTAGTCTGCGTAGACGGTGAAGTAGTGTAAGGGGAAGACATAAAAGTGGACGATACGAACGCAACCCATTAGATCTTATCCGGCGATAAACAGATGACATTGACATTCTCAATCCTATACCTCTCTCCAATCATTTGCAATTGATCGAGTTGTTGAAAATCTGTCTCTTGTGGCCAAAACTCTTAAGCGACGTTCTTCGCGATCTGTAGTCCTCCGAGGACGTCCAGATTCACAGCGACGATGTTGAACCCCTTCCTCGGACCATTTAGACCAACATCTCAATACCGATAAAACATTTCGGTTTACACGACGAGCAATTTGTCTTAGCGAAGTTCCGGCCTCTCTCATACCAATAAAAAAAAACAAAAAACTACTGGCTAGATTTTATTCAAATTTTAATCATCACTTTGTTTCATGAAAATAGACGTTTCCTAAAAATTTAAATAAAATCGTTCAACAAGTTCTAAGTGTTGCAATTTTTCTGGAAGTCAATATATATTAAATAGGTATTTCTTTATATTCGAACTACAATTATTAAAGCCCATGCATGTATATGTAGCAAAGCACTGTAACGTGACGTCGCGATCCTCACTACGACATTTTCATATGCAGTTTTAACCCGTTTATTGCCTACGGTTCAGTCATTCAGTACTAATTAAAACGTAGAGCGTGTAGGATATGTTTTAAGTGAAACGGTATATTTGTCGTACGTAATTTAAAAAAATACAAAAAAATAATGTACAATTAAATTTGAAAAATTAATTTGTGTAACGTGACACATGATAAGAAGGCGGAGAGAAGGAAGCAGTGATGGTCTGACCGCCGAAGGTGTCGCATGTATTACTTAGATATTGTGCTTTCGTATTACCTTTATTTAAATTGCTTTGTATTTTTTTTGTGTGCTGCGGGTTATTTTCATTAAAGTTTTGTTGTGTATGATTTCTGCATAGTGTACAACCCTACCAAACCTTGAAAATTGGCGCCCAAACGTGATGCCGTTATTATTACGCAGCAATTAATGAATTCCTTTATCGCGTATCGATACCACGTTCTATTAAGTTTGATTGTGCGTTCGGTTTATAATAGCAAAGTGTGTGTAAACTAATAACGTAACGGATAATTATACAGAAAAATTTTGTGTGCTTCGCATGTATCAGCATAATACTTACAATTTAAGAAATCGGACTATTCAAAGAGTTACCAGTACTACATCTTTTGAAAATATTCCAACGTCAACGATGTCTAGTCCGCAGTCGGAATCACCTGCGTCTCCGACGCATTTACATGCTTCCGGATCGTTCACTATTACGAGTAAACAATTCCAAACGCTTATTGCGAGCATGCAGAAATCGCAAGTGGAAATTCAAAAGGAAATTCTGAGCCAATTTAGACAGGTGCCAGCATCTGGTCCATCAGGTAATTTTTTTTAATGTACTTCACTTTTTGATGGAACAAAAGATTCCAATGTCGATGCTTTTATCGATGCGATAACAATTTATAAAGACTGTACGAATACTTCAGACGCGTGTGCTATACGTGGGTTGGCCTTGCTTTTAAGTGGACAAGCGGCAGTTTTTTGGCATGGCGTGAAGGCTGAGGTGGTAACTTGGCAAAATGCATTGGAGATTTTGCGTTTTGCGTACAGTGTAAAATTGCCTCCGTATCGTGTATACCGCGAGTTATTTTCGCATGAGCAAGACGAGAATAAATTAACAGAACATTATGTGTGTAAATGTCGCGCTCTTTTATCGCAATTGCATGATAAACTTACAGAAAAGGTAGAGATTGATATGATATACGGACTTTTGCACAGAAAAATTCGTAAACGTGTACCTCGCAAAAAGATTAGTTCGTTTAAAGAATTAACAGAATTCGCGCGAAGCGTAGAGCAATCGCTAACGGAAAATGTAAAGAAAGTAACAACCAAAACACTGTAAAAATTTTGGTCATGAAAAACCTGAATGTGAAACGCTTAAGCGGAAGAACGAAAAGAAGGCTACTACGACTGAGCCAAACGCGGTTGTAAATGCAGAAACTTCTCGGAAGTTCTTTAAGTGTTATGGATGCGGAACTCCTGGTGTCATTCGATCACGATGTCCCCAGTGTAATCCAAGGACTAGCAAGGCAGAAACGACTCACACAGTGAACTTTGAAGAATTCAATGCGGGCGAGTGGATCGACGATAAGGAATATCGATCCTTATTACCAATTACTATTTTTGGGAAAAACGGCCGAGCTTATGCGGATACAGGAGCGACAAAAAGCATAATGAGTCGTGCTTTATATGAACACGTCAAGGACCGTTGTCGTTTCACAAAGGAAGTTTTAAGTATTCGGCTAGCAGATGGAATTGTACGATCAAAGGAAGTAATGCTTACAGAACTTGATGTTTTAATTGAAGGTCGACATGTTTCAACTACATTCATCATGTTAGATACAAGCGTGGGAAACAGAACACTGTTAGGTGCAGATTTCTTGAAGAAAGCTGGAATCATTTTGGGCCTTACTGGTAACTCATGGGTTTTTAGAGACGAGCCAGAGCATCGTTACAGTTTTTTGAGTGAGCTACGTAGTCCATTAACATCTTCTGAACTGTGTGTTGATGTCGCAGGATTACGAGATGATGAGGCTACGTTATTAAACGATGACCAGCGAAAAACGCTTTTGCAATTCGTTGAAAAACAGTCGCATACGTTTGATGTAGGGGGAGAACCAACAGATTATGCAGAACACTGTATCGTCGTGCCAAACGATCAACTTCCAATTTCGGTTTTACCTTACAGACTAGCACTAGCAAAAAAGGAGTTACTAAAGACGGAAATAGATAAACTTCTAGAAGAGGAAATAATAGAAGAATGTGAAAGTCCTTGGACTTCAAATGTGGTCTTAGTTCCAAAGAAGAACGGGGAGATACGCATGTGCGTAGATTATAGGCCTCTGAACGCTGTTACGATACCCGATAAATATCCTTTGCCGAAAATAGATGATATTCTGCACGCGGCTAAACGAACAAGCTTTATGACAACCTTGGATCTGCGTTTCGGATACTATCAGGTTCGTGTTCGAGAAATAGATAGACAGCTTTTGTGACTCCATTTGGAGTATTTCGTTTTAAAAGAATGAGTTTTGGCCTGCGTAATGCACCATCTACGTTCCAAAGATTGATAGATAGGTTTAGATCAGGACTTAAAGACATTATGGTTTTCGGTTACCTTGATGACTTAATAATTGTGTCGGAAACATTTGAGAAACATTTAAGTGACTTATCCGAAGTCTTTGATAGGCTCAAATTGTTTAAGTTACGAGTAAATCGAAACAAAAGTGTGTTCGCGTGTGAGCGCGTCAAATATTTGGGACACGTGATAACTAGTGAAGGAATACAAGCGGATCCGGACAAGTTGACCGCGATAAGTGATATGCCCGCACCAAGGAACACGAAACATTTAAAATCGTTTATTCAAACATGTGCGTGGTATCGTAAATTTGTGCCGAAATTCTCAGATGTTGCAAGACCTTTAACTGATTTGTTGAAGAAGAATGTCTCTTGGAAATGGAACCAGGAGCAAAGTGACGCTTTTCAACATCTCAAACGATTATTGACAACCGCGCCGGTTCTAAAACAAGCAGATGAAAATAAGCCATATATCCTAAATACCGATGCAAGTGATTACGCCGTCGGAGCGGTTTTGCTTCAAGAATTTGAAGGAGAAGAGCATCCAATCGAGTACGCGAGTACGTTGTTAACGTCGTCCGAAAGAAAATTCAGTACCACAGAACGCGAGGCTCTTGCAGTTGTATGGGCCTTGGCTAAATTTAGGGGGTATGTGGAATGTTCCGAAGTTTTGGTACCAACCGACCATCAGCCGTTGAAATGGTTAATAGAATTAAAGTCACCTTCAGGTAGACTAGCGCGATGGGCGTTGCAACTACAAGCGTATAATTTAAACATTAACTATACCCCGGGAAAAACAAATAAAGTTGCTGATAGCTTGTCGAGACCTATTTGCAAGGTAGATGAAGAATCTACGTGTGCCGTGTGTACTGTCATCGTCGACATACCACATGTTTCACCGGAAGAATTACGAAAAGAGCAACTTGAAGATCCCGAGATAACCAAGATTATCAGAGGTTTTGAAAATCATCCACCGAGTAAGGATTTGAAATGCTGGATCGACAAGAGTTATCTAATGGTAAATAAAATGTTGTACAGATATTCTCATGATTCGGAGTCCGAAGATGCTCAGTATGTAGTACCGCAACATAAACGTACATGGGATATTTCTGCGTTATGGATTTCCTAGAAGAATAATATTTGATAACGGGGTACAGTTTGTATCTGCGGTTATTCAGCAGACGTTACATGTGTTAAACGTCAAACAAAGTTTGACTCCTATATATCATCCAGAAGCTAATCCCGTCGAGCGCAAAAACCGGGATATGAAGCCACAGTTAGCTATTCTCGCCGATATCGACCATACCCGATGAGATGTAAATTTACCGACCATCCGTTTTGCAATGAATAGCGTTTTTTGTCAAACAACTAGACAGTCGGCTGCTTATTTGATGTTTGGACGAGAACTACGTACGATGGAAGACGTAACACACGATCCTAAAGCAGACCTTGACAATGACAACTTCGTTTCACAAATAACACCCTACCTAAAGGGCTTTGTAACGACGATGGGTGACGTACGTGAAAGGGTTGAAAGGGAACAACTGAGGTGGAAACATTATGCTGACCTGAACAGAAGATCACCACCTGATTACGAGCCCGGATCTTTTGTCTTGTTGAAGAGTCATCTGGTGAGTGACTCTGGTAAAAACGTAACCGGCAAATTGGCACCCAAGAGAGATGGGTCTTACAAGATCCTGAGAGAGGTGTCATCCACCACTTATGAACTAGTAGGTTCCAAGTTTCCTTTTAAGCCAATTGGAAAATATCACGTTAGTGAACTGACACCATATGTAGGCGAAATTGGGAGTTCTCTGAATCCAGTAATACCAAAACGTAAGAGAGGACGCCCGAAGACCCAAGCCAATACTGTTGCATATGCGAGGGCGCTACTATGCACCAGAAGGAGAGGATGTAACGTGACACATGATAAGAAGGCGGAGGGAAGGAAGCAGTGATGGTCTGACCGCCGAAGGTGTCGCATGTATTACTTAGATATTGTGCTTTCGTATTACCTTTATTTAAATTGCTTTGTATTTTTTATGTGTGCCGCGGGTTATTTTCATTAAAGTTTTGTTGTGTATGATTTCTGCATAGTGTACAAACCTACCAAACCTTGAAATTTGTAATTTTGTTATTAGGAGAAAAGATTATGCAGCAGAATAGCAGATTATGACGTGACATGGACTATTGCGAGATAGAACAGTACGTTCTAATAGTTATTATCAAATTGGTAAAAGCTTTAATGCGACTACTCGTAAAGTGCGTCTAATATTCGGTCAAAATAATATTCCTAATTAATCTTAATCTACTGTGAAAAGAATAATTGAAAAATTTGAAAGTACTGGTTCGGTCAGTGATGTAAAACACACGACACGAGATCGTAGAAGTCATTCAGAACAAAACAGCACGGCAGTTTTTCCATTTTTCTAACCAATTTCTAAAATTTCTAATTTCGTCTTTTTTTACGGAAATATTTAATACAAAACACGTCAGTAAAATCTATTACTTGACTCGAAGCTTTAAAATACTCGGCACAAAATGATTTGTATTTCAATTTAGCTCCTCTTCAGTAATGTGAGATTTTTCTGACTTTTATATAAATAACTATTAACTAACGACGTCATCCCTTGACATGTTTATAATAGTACATAGTACATCTCGCTTTCGCCACGTTTTTAACGTTAACACTATTTTGGATACGTGCGTATTTATTTTGTAGACAAACGCATCTTGCCTCTCGCCACCCGCTTACACCAAAGCGTATTTTATTTTGTTTTAAAAACACACGATTGAAAAATTTAAATTACTTGTCCAAACAGTGTTGTGTAAACGGTAATTTTTATCTACACAATATTTCCTCGATTATAAGCAAATGTATATTGATAAGAATTTAAGATTACCTACTTAATTTCCCGGTGGTAGATTAAAAATCATTTTAGATGTAACTTTGAGTCATATTTTATCAATTCCTGTATTAACCCTAACATACAGATATATCTCGACGTAGACTTTTTTATAAAACTTTTCGAGTTCTACAACTTCTCTAAAGAGAGTATTTAAATATCTCTTGCTGTTAAAGCAGCGACCATTTTTTCGTCGACTTTAGTTGTAAAATAGGTCATCAAATTTTTTTTTTATTTTAACGGAATAATATGTTTTACTAATAAAAAACTCAAGAATTATAAAAATCAATTAAAATTTATTTAGTTGTATGACTTTAGAGGCTATGTCGTAATTTATTTCACGTATTCATCCTTATTAAATATACTTTTATGGCCTTTTATTATTTAAATATAGCAGATCCTACCAGTCCTACTTTCCTTGTTACGCCACTGAACTTAGTAATCGAAATCAAGATATAATCAAACACTAGTGCGCGTATTTTTGTTTACGGTAAATATACAATATGCAAAACTAAGTTTAAAATTGGGAACGCGATAAAAATCAGCGTTCATTCGCCTATTGTTCGTTGCTTAAATTTCATTTTTCCGAGTTCTATAATGCTTCTTTGGTTTCAATAGAGACAATTTTAAATATTTCTCATTATACTTGTTTTACCTTTACTTTAAAACATTAAGTTTACAGGGATCTAAATTGCAGTTAGATTTGTTGCTGATTTTACAAATATTTTGCCAAGTTTATTAGAAAAATTTATATCATTATCTATTCCAGTTTTACAAAAGCAAGTTTCAAAAAAGTGTTAAAATATTAAATAATGTTTGTTTCCTAGATACGCCAAACCTACCAGACACCGCAAATTTAACAGTATACCATGAAATTATTAATTTTGTTACAAAATTCGATTTTAATAGCTAAATAAGACACACGATAAGCTTAGATAAAGTAATCAAATTACACTATCTGTCTTTGTATTCAATTAAAATTTAATTGCTATAAATGAATTGTAAAACGATAATACTTTTTTTCCAGTTAAATACAATAAGATTATGCACTGAAAATTTATCTTACTGAGATTTCAGCTTTAATCTGATGGTGAAACAAGAAAACTTGTTTCTTACTACGCCATGGGGGTATAAGTCATACTTAAAAAAGAATCAAATACTCTTTTACTTTTTTTGTGAACCGGACCTTTCATATAATACCAATTTAAAGCACTTTTTATGCAAGCATGTAATATCTATTCAATTTCGAAATTGTTATATGCTGGTGTTTGACCTTATCATGTACTATGTAAATTTAAACGTGCCTTGAACACAAAACAGTCATAGTAGTAGAGATAGGTATTGAAATCATTACTGCAATCGTCAATATTATTGTGTTGTTTAAACAAAAACATAGTGATTATTAAAAATATGTACATACTACTGCAAAAACTACTTTTTTGTACAACTTCTAGCTATTTGTTATTCTAATTACTGTTTTACGTATGTGGATATTAGCAATTATAAATAGTTATGCCTCAATTTATAATAAAAATTGAAAGCGCAAATTCCTAATACATTAGAAGATGTTTCCTTACAAAAAAATAATGCTTACAAGATAATACTTTCTCCAATTAAAGATAAGTTTTTTTACACAACCAAGTGCAATTATGCATTTATAGAGATAGGTACCAGTGGCACCGCCAGAGGAGTAAAGGAGGAGCTGGTTGAGCACTGCCTATCTTGTTGATCGGAATGTTCCGCGTGTCCACCTAATTAGGAAAAACAATTTTAAATAAAAATGTTTTTATTATTGAAAATTAGTTTTTTAGCAAATTACTCCAAACTTCTACTAAAAATATCAATAAATAACTTCACCACAAAAATATTGTTCTCGAGAATTTTGATGTTGGTTGTATTCTAAAAACTTAACTTACACGCAACTTATATACTTTACACTACTACACTTAAAACGCCCAACAGATGGAAATAAGTACCTCCCACAAATGTTCTTGTAATTGGTTGCTACAAAGTAAGCGGCAATTATCGTGTACTAATAATTTTCATATTTCAGCGTTACGTTAACTTTTATCAGTATTTTTTATGTGTACAGAATTTATTATTTTGAAATAATATTTTTCAAGGCCATTGTTGATATTAAAGTAACAAATAATTGCTTTTAAAATACTTACCAACTGACAAAAATATATTTTTATATAATAGCGAAGGCTTCCACGGCCGGAATCTATACTAAGACAAGAATGTCTTCCGGGTTTGGACCGTGTCATTGTTGTTTTATTATTATTATTTATTGATAATTGTTGAGCCATTCGGCCTTACAATAGATTGCGTTACCCTTACACCTTTTCCCTTTACATAATAATATAATACATATAATACATACAAAAATTTATAAAACTAAAACAACTTTCTCCAATAAATTATTCCAATCACCATCTTACTATTCTATTTCATTAGACCTAACCCTCCCCTCTTTTCCTTCTTTCCTTTACTGCTTTCATCCAATCCAATACCTCCCCCTCCTCCCCAAGCAAAGCCTTCCTCTCCCTTATTTCTTCCCTTAGCTCGTCACTCTTCTCACTCAAGTGCTCTATATCCTCCCATCCCTCCCCACATAATCTACATCTCCTCATTACATCCTCCTCCCAATACTTATTTAAATTCTCCTCATTTCCACATCTAAACCTGGCTATAAGCCGTTTCTCTCCTAAGCTTCTCCTTCTTATCAGATACTTAAGAACCCCCCTGGACACTATATTCCCATAGCTTACGTTATACTTTCCTTCCCTTATCTTTTCTTCCCTCTCTTGCACCTGCGAGTCTTTATCTCTTCTTACTATCTCCTCCGTATTTAACCTCCCTTCCTCTCTCCTTCTTTCCACCTCTTCTCTTGCAAAACCTCCTCGTTGGTAGTACAGTTTCCTTTCCTCCTGTCCATATATATTTTTGCTATCTTTTACCGTCCTCCAGCAACATTGCAAAATCTTACATTCTCTCCTACCCTTCATTTTCTCTTCATAACCCATCGCCCTTTTCCCTGCTTCTATTCTAATCTTCTCTAACTTCCCTTTCTCCTCTATTATGTACCCCGGCGTCTCCCTGTCTAAACCTAGTATCCATTTCCAATATTTTATTTGCACCTTTTCCAATAGGTTCCACTCTTTCCAACCCCATACCTCCACCCCGTACATCATCACACTTTTAATCAATTTTTCGAACAGCCATCTTCTCTTTTCGATCTCCTTCCCAAACACTCTTTCCCCTAAACTCCATACCTGCCCCAATACCCTGTTACCCTTCTTTGCTAACTCACTTATATGCGCATCATCTTTATTATCATACCTTAGCCTATATCCCAAATACGTCACTTCATTTACTGCCTCTATCTTCTGTTCTCTCCAACTTAACTCCTCCTTTTTCTTCCCTCCTCTCCCTTTTTGAAAAACTACCATCTTAGACTTTCTCACATTTAAACCGAAATCTTTCCTTTCCAGGTACCTCTTTATCGTATTTATCATACCTTTCATCTCCAACTCATTTTTTGCCATCATGACCATATGGTCTGCATATGCCAACACCCACACTTTAACCCCTCCCTCGATGACCACCCCACCACACTGTCCTCCCTTCAACACTTCCTCTATGTCCCCTATATACAGTGCAAATAAAATAGGGCTAAGAGGACACCCCTGCCTTAACCCCTTTCTCGTCCAAAACACTTCACTAACACTATCCCCTATTTTTACCCTATTCTTAGTCTCTTTATATATCCCTTCTAGTTTCCTCACTAGTTGTTCCTCTATTCCTTTTTTCCCTAACACCCTCCATAGTTTTTCCCTATTCACATTAGCAATCGCAGCTTCTATGTCCATAAAGAACGCGTATATCTTACCTCTTTTCTTATCCAGCTCTCCATTCACCAACTGTTTCAATATATAAACATTGTCTATTGCCCTTCTTCCCACTCTAAATCCCATCTGCCAATCTGGTAATAGACTTTTTTCTTCCACTTCCTTTTCCAACCTCCTTTGTATAATCATGGCATACAATTTATAACTTACATTAGTGACACTAATCCCTCTATAGTTCTTTACCTCCTTTCTATCCCCTCCCTTATAAACCGGAAGAATTAAACTTTCTTTCCAACTCCCTGGCAATTCCTCCCCTTTCCATATTATATTAAAAAAATTTCTTATATTTCCTCTCACTCTCTCCCCTACATATTTCCATTGCTCTCCTTGCGTACCGTCCGTTCCTGCCGTCTTTCTTAATTTTAGTCTATTTATTGCTTCCTCCATTTCCTCTTTCGTTATCTCCCATCCCTCCTGTATTGTATTTACCCCTTGCAATGTCACCTGCCCTGGTCCTTCTATTGTGCCCTCCAAACGCTCCATACAATAACCCAACCACACTTTTAAATCCATTAAACCTCCTCTCCTCTTACCTCTTCTTCTCTCCTTGTTTAGAAATTCTCACACTTCGCCTTCTTTCTTTATTTCCATTACTTGTTTCTCCATTTCTTCTTTATAAGACACCTTTCTCTCAAAACATACATTTTTAAAATTCACTTTCTTCCCCTTATACTCCTGTACATCTATTCTACCTTTCTTCCATCTTCTTCTAGCATTTCTCATCTCTGTTTTTGCCTCTCTACATTCTCTATTCCACCACCTATTTTTGTTCCTCTTTTTTCCTTGTCTTCTCTCAAACCTTTTCTTTTCTACTGTCTTCTCCATTTCTGCAGTCAACTCCTTTAATCCTTCTTCCCCCCCTACATCTCCCCAACTCACTTGCTCCAACTTCAACTTATATCTTTCTATGCTTTCCTCAGTGCACACCTTTTTCACTCCCCATCCCCTCTGTTCCTCCTTATTTCCTTGCTCTTTTCCTTTTAAAATCACTTCCAGTGGCTGATGATCCGATTCCTCTTCATCCCCCATTTTAAACCTTTCTATGTCCTCCCACATCTCCCCACTAACTATCACTTAATCGATCACCGATTCCCCCCTCTCTCCCATATAAGTGTAGGCACCTCTGTCCCCCTCCTCTATATTTCCATTAAGAATTGACCACCTTTTTTCTCACATATCTCCACTAACATTTTCCCATTCCTATTAACTGTCTTATCCATGCTAACTCTTATCTTTACTTCCCCTCCTATAATCACTCCTCCCTTTATCCCTGTTCTCGCGTTAAAATCACCCCCTATAATAATCTTTTCCTTTTCCTCCCCCTGTACGATTTTCTCAATCTGTTCACTTATCAACCTCATATCCCGCCCATAAACTGTTAACACTATATATTTTTTTCCTTTCCTTCTCTGACCACATAATTTTTTACGATCCCTTTCCCTTGTTTCTCGTCTCCCTCCTCTTCTTCCTCCGACCAGTTCCATTGATTTTATTTGCGTTTTTATATACTTACATGTGAAGATTTATATTAACTTTACTTATTTACATAGGTGTTTCTTTACCCAAACAGCAATGTAAGCTTGTGTCAAGATTGCAGCAAACTTATCGTGACGACTATAAAACTTGCAACAATATTGTCATGACAAATTTGGAGGCTTGCAGCAAGTTTACTGGAAGTTGACTCAGGAACTAATAACAAACTTGTAATAACCTTGTTTCGACCAACTTTTAGCAATATTCTTTAAAGCTTAAAATTTGTAAAAATGCTACTGAAATATGTAATCGCAAGACTTACTTACTTACAGACATATTAACGTTGCTTCTCATAGAAACTCCTCAAACTTTCCGAAATATCACTGTATTTTGAAGAAAAGTACATAGAAAAACAAAACATTATTTTGCTTATTGATAATGTAATTAAATAAAGACTTGTTTCTACAAACTACTTACAACTTCATTAGAGATTTTCTGTTTGTTTTAATTCTGTTACATTTTCACCTGTCCTATTCATCGCTCGGTTTGACCTGAAGCACAAAACATAAATTTAAGATTAACCTTAATTGCTGACTTGATGGTAATGTTTAATAAACTAAAAGCATGCAAAATTTTAATATTTAAAATATTATTACACAACATACATTAATGGTCTCAAACTCGGTTACTAGTGTTTGCAAAATAATTTAAATTTTTTAATCGAATTAGTTATACACACCAATAAGTGCACTAAAATGCAATAATACTTGCCTAAAAAGTATACGATGAGTAAATACGACTTTTATTAATATAAAAATGGCGAGACATGCGTTGATGTGTTTACGCCGGGGTACTGCAAATTTGCAAAAAAAAGTTTTCTCCAAGTTTGCAGCAAGCTACTCTAATTTCTCAACCGTGTCGTCAAAGTTGCCAATATTATAAATAATGCTGTAATCTTGCATCAAGATTCGTAAATTTGGTACGAAAAAAGCAAGCTAAAAGCAAACTTGCCGTAACTTTACATGCTATCTGGATATTTACTGTATATGATGTGCTAAATGGATATAACACAGATCGCGTAATGCATTATCCGAAAGGATGTCGTGAATCAAGGCCAATATTAGATAATGTTACGGATGGAATGATAAGCGCCCTAAGACGTCCTATGCATTTATTCTTTTTATGTAATGAACCACTAACAGCACAGAAAGTTGCGGCTTGCATTAAAAAAGATGAGAACTTGGCAAACTTTAAAGTAACTACGTTATATTATTGGAAGAAATTAGGTTTAGGTTACTTAAGCAAACAAAAATGTATTGTGTTTGTAATATACATTATTTTATAGGCACAGAAAAAAAAACATGGGCGTGTACTGGTGTACACATGTAAGAAGTGAAACTTCTTTATGGCCTTATTTTTCGCAAAATGATCTACATGCAACTTTTCAGAAATTGGTTAAATAAAGTTAAATTAGATAAAGTTTAAACAAAAGGATTTTTTATCATAGACATGAATACAAATAATACAATTATTTCACTTTAACTTTTTGCTACTAAGATTATTACAGCATTTCATTAATTGTAATAGAATTATTACTATCATTGTCATCGTTATTATATATTTTTGTAATTAATGGCTTATGGTAACTGAAATATGAAATTGAATCTACAAAAATTAGTTAATTGATTTACAAAAATTAATAACATATTTCAGAATTTATACTCTATGCCAATTAATTGATGTTCATTAAATTAGCAGTCGTATTAATTAAAAATGTGACGCGTAACGAAATAAGCGACATGCTATCCCTACTGCGTTGCAGAAACTGAAAGTACTCTTCGTCTGAACCAACCGTGTTTCACTTTAACTTTTTGCTACTAAGATTATTACAGCATTTCATTAATTGAAATAGAATTATTATTGTCATTGTCATCGTTCAATCAGAAATTGAGGTTAACCTTAAATATCTAAAATTTAAAAAAATTAATAACATATTTCAGAATTTATACTCTATGTCAATTAATTGATGTTCATTAAATTAGCAGTCGTATTAATTAATAAATACTATTTTAATGAAATCATATACATTAACCGATAGTTACAATCAGAAACTGAGATTAACCTTAAATATCTTAAATTTAAAAAAAGAAATACCACAATCCCACCCAATTATTAGAAAAAGAGATATAATTACTTACTTTTGTTAAAAATCCATTGGAATTAGAATTAAAATAAAACCTTTGATTTTGTTGATCACTTTATTATTGATATATTATTTATCACGTCGCTATTGCGTTTCAGAAATAAAAAAGATGGCGCGTAACGGAAAAATGTGACGGTAAAAAATGTGACGCGTAAAATGTGACGGTAAATTTTTTTCCAACGCCGATAAAGAAGTTTCACTTCAAAAAGTCGCAACAGTAAGCTACTTAAAAAATTATATCATAGTAGAAAAAAATCCAACTTCTGCAACTAAAAAAGTTGAACATTGCACAAAGTATGTAGTGGATGATATGGTAAAAGCTAGTAAACGAGTTGTGCTATGTTGTTTTTGCAAAACCTATACAGCATGTGATTACAGTAGAACTACGAAAATGGCAGATTGACCTCACTCACAGTAGAAGTTTCGGCATAAATTTTTTACGTTCTTTTATTTTTTTAGTTGTGACTTGTAAATACTTAATAATCCTATATAAAATAACAAATGTAATGCATTTATTACTTGCTGGTTACAATTACAATATTAATTTTTTTAATATTCAATATAATGCTTAGTAACTAATAAAAATCAATCTGACTATCCTATAGGCAACCAACAATACACGTATGCATATTGAATAACGGTTGTACATTTGTATTATTCGTGTGAATATACTCACACGTGGTTGCGAATCGCAAATTTTCTAGTTTTTTTACTTCCTGTTTTGTTACCCCTATGTAGTTTAATTGCTGACGTTCCACCGGTGGGGTTGCTAATTACTCGACCCATCATTAACGTCTGAAACGGTGTAATCAGAAAGAAGGGGGTATTGCTTATATCGATGGGTGCGTTTCTGAGTAGTAGCGTACTTTAAGGTATTTATTTTTTTCTAATTATTAATATGACGAGCTAAGCGAGAACACACGTGGAAATAAGTCACCGCTGTAGAGTCGTTTCGACGTAAAGTCGCTATAAACCAACTTAAGATTGTTCGGTGCATCAAAAGTTAAAGTGCTAATTACTAATGGTGTTACGAGGTCACGGACTGTGTGATAACGTTATGTTATTACGCCATTTAAATTTCGAGTATCGTTCGATATCATGTAAATTAAGATTATTCGTTTTGTCACCTAAATTACTATTGATGTCATTAACACTTAGGTTACTACCACAATTCTATGAACTCTTTCTGTAAGGAGTTAGGAGAGTATACGGCGCATATGTTTTGTTAGTTGAACCAGAATTTGTTAATGTAAACTTTATCGATTTATGCGATACAACTACTTATAATTTTTTGTAATTTACCCGATATTCGGTGATATCGAACTAGAATAACAACTAGCTATTGTTTGTTAGCACTGACGTAGCTACGATATAAGAATATTTGATGTATTAATAATTTAAGAGTACGGACGATTAATATTTTAGTTTAGAACTTCACTGTAGTATCTTTTTGTCTGTCTATCAGCTATGATGCAATACTAGTCCAGACTGAATAAAAATGTATGTTATAACTTTTGGTTGTTTTATTTCTCAACATACAATTGGGATTGCGGGTTTTGGGCGTTGCCTTTCTCTAGCCCAAACTTTTGTTCCTTTTTAGATTTTTTTTTCACGCAAGGAAGGTAGCCAAATAGCTGAGACGACAATCTACTTTAGACTAACTTTTTTGTTACCTTCACAGTTTGTGCGTTACAAATAAGAAATTACAATTTTGTTCTAATTGAATTATTAAGAATTTACTGAGGAGGCTTGGGAATACAAAAAATGATACAAAACATTGCAACAATTGTTCAAAATGCTGTCCATTAAGGTCAATGCACTTCTGAACTCTTATAGCTGTTTCTCGAAGAACGTTTCCAATTTCTGGGCCGTTATACTATTAATTGCGCGTCTTATCCGTAGTCTTTAGATGATTTAGTTTGAATACAAAGTCACTTCTATGAAGTTTAGAATCTGGCTTGGTTTACAAGTTGAGTACCTAACTTTATAGTGATTCTTTGTTAGATCATTGTTTATTTCTTTAAGTTTTCGATTTCTTTTACGCCCTGAGAACGTTTTCTCCCACTTTTGTAACAACGAAACAACGAAAATGGGAGAAAACGTTCTAATCTTAAAATAATATTAATTTTAATAAGTCAATAAATCTACAAAGTTATTAAAGCCAAACAAAGACTAGGCTACACAGTGTGTCCAACATTAACTGTTTACTATTGCTATCTTCTTTAATACGACAGTTACAAATAGGGTTAAATTAGCAAAGTTGAACTATTTTTCTCGTGGACTACAACAGTGCAATAAAAAAAAACAATTGAACATCGGCTTTTAGCGATATTCATAAAAACACAATTTTTTTAATGGAGCACCCTATATATCTTTGGGTATTTTAAAAGATCATAAAATTCTGAATCACAAATTTGTGTTTTTTTTTTCAATATTGGCACAATCGTTATGAGCCTGTTACAAGCCTATAGGTCTTACAAACCTTGCACGGCCAACTCACAGAGTCGGAGATAGGGGAGGTTCAAGTGAATAATAATTAAGGGCGCCAGATCTTTTATAATTAACACTTCTGCCTCGATCAAGACAGACGGTCCATGCTTGTAACAAATTTTTAGATTCGTAATCCTTGTTACTCTGATGTTCGAGTAACCACAATAAAAGAGAAAGTTATGTTACCATAAAAGAAAGATTAAACAGATATAAAAACTTTAATTTAATTTCGTAGATTATTAACAAGAGTATATCTAATTCTCAATCCATAAATGCCAGAAGTATCGGCAACACACAATACATAAATTGAATCGAAATGAATAGCGAAGAAAATTTCGTAATAAATATCGTTTGTACACAGCATGCGATACACACAAAATGATTAGTGAAATTACCTTAATGGTATTGCAACAATGATCGTAATTACGGAAATTAACAAAAACAAAAGTTCAGTGAGTGACTTTTCTGACAGCGACAAAATAATTAAATAAACTTACTCACAATCCAGTACCTACTTGATCGAAGAAAACGTTTTCCCCGGTGAGTGAGCCTGGAATAATTTGAATGTAAGTCGTGTCATCGCAATTACTCACGAAAGTCGAAGTCTACAAAATTGTTAATATAAGAAATTAAGTATAAAAACCCGATATATCGAATGCTGTTTATTCTAATTATTAAAAGGTGAGTATCGCAATCGAGTATTGTCGAAGAAGTGACATTCCTTTTTGGTGTGGATAATTAATAAGCCTTCAATTATTTATCAAAGTTCATTCCTCCTTGTACTTAATTAGCTAAATCAGAACATGTGGCCAAAGCGTGGCGGAACAGCCTGTGCCGAATAAATTACGTTAAATATGTAATTAATTTATAATTTCCTGTCCATCACAGTGGATGTACTATTAAATCTTTGGATTAGGTCCATTCAAAAACGACACAGACCGTCTTAGGTAGTTGACAGCTTGAAAATGAATTCCGCAACATGTCAGTAACCAGAAAGATCGGCACAGGGCGTTAAAACCGGAATCGATATACAGGGTATTACGTTATGAAAATTTTGCACGTAACAAGCCTACTCGAAACATTGTGATATGAATGAATCCATTGTTTACCCGCTATATCTCCAAAGAAGAGTCCAGAACAAAAAGTAAGTGAATGACGTGGTCTTTAAAAATTATTTTTATTCAGCCATAGCACATCTTACATACGCATTACCAAGCAACTTGCAAACTTGATAGCTGGTGACTACTCTTTCAGGGTTGTTTCTTAGGCAATTTTTTGTCTCTTGCGAATAATAGGTTTTAAGAACCCCCATGAATGCAAGATTCAGCGGTTGCATTTTGTATATTCAAAATTTTTACAGCAAATTTGGCGGAAGCTTGAGGTCATTTATTCAAACCCAACTACTAAGGAAGAATGTATTTATTCTCTAATAATGATGTCTCATACCTAGTAGACCGATTCAGCCTGGTATAATTACTGTGAGATTGATGACTTCAGGTGTTCACTCGAATTAGACTTCCAACAGCTGTGGCTACTTGTTGTTATACTATGTAATAATTACTAATTGGTACTTTTGCAACTGTGAAAGCAACCGTGTATGGAACCGGGCGGAAAAAGTCAGTATGCTGTATCCATCCTCAGTGGCAACATCTTGATTGTTTGTCTTTGTTCTTAAGTTTTAGTTCACCTATAATAAAAATATTGCTCTTCTTTAAGTTATTTAGTCATACTACATCAGAAGTAGGATTCGCTCGCGTTTGCCCTCAAGTAGAACTTTTGAACTAGTTTAAAACACAAAAACTAAAAGTTAAATTAAAAAAGTGTTGTGTTACAACATGTCGGAACCACCATTTAATAATAGTGATGTAAATTGCGCCTATAGCTTCTGAAAACTCGGAATCACCGCTATGGCTTGCAAAATTTAGGAATCGCGATGACGTGATAGTGGGTGTAATAAAAGGTTTGGCGGTAAATGTTTCAATAGACACGTAGGCGCAAGTTACACTGATAACTGAAGAAATGTTACGCAAAACAAATTATCAGACAAGACCATTAATCACTCGCCTAACAAAATTAGGACACAAGGTCGTCTTATCTATTGCTGCTGCTACATTTGTTCTTAAACTGCCAGGAGTGACTTTGGAAATACTTTTTCGAGTCGTTTCTAACGAAGCTTTGCATGTGCCGGTATAGTCCTGGAACGGATGTTTTAAATCGCTTTAGAATTGTTTATGAACGAAAGTTGGGAGTAATACGATTGAGGATGAAAACAACATGAGCCGTATCGATGTTATTTCAGAGCTTAATTCCAGTAAACAAAGTTAAGGGTCGCGGTCATAAAATCTTGTTAAAAATGTCAAATAACTTTTTAGACAGTATTAGTAAAAGAAACGCAGTTAGTTCCGTCAAGACAGCTGTGTTAAAAACACGTTTAAAAGGTGAGGAAATTGTTCGTTATCGGTCGTATCGTCTTTTGTTCGCTGAACGCGAAATTGTAAAATCGATTGTTTCGGAATTAACAAAAAATGGAATGATACGTGAATCATCATCTGTCACTCAAATCGCATGGTTGTGGCCTACCGCGCATAAAATAAAATAACAATAAAAGATCTCTATCCATTACCACAGATCGAAGATCAAATTGATCGACTCGGACCAGGTAAATATCTTACAAGTTTAGATATGACTTCAGGGTTTCACCAGATACCTATTGATTCCAAGTCAATCGAAAAAACGGCTTTTGTTACTTCCGATAGCCAATACGAATACATAAGAATGCCGTATGGTCTGCAATAGGCCCCCGGCATGCCAACGTGCCATTAGTAGGGCCTTGATGGCACCTTAAATTATTAAATGCAGTATTGATTCAACTTGTACTTGGGACGTGTTATCTCAAAAAATAGCGTGTAGTCATAGCCCTGCAAGATGCTCCTGTACCAAGAAATGCAAAAGAATATGAAACAATTTCTTGGTCTTGCCGGATATTTTCGGCGTTTTATACATGATTACGTAAGAAAAGTTTTTTGTATTATTAAATTAATGCGACAAAATGAACGTTTCGAATGGGGAAAAGAACAAGATGTGCGTAAACAAAACATCATAAAGTTCTTCACGTAATCGCTTACTACAGTCGCGCTACCTAAGGATCCGAACCAAGTTACCATTCGTGTCAATTATAAACACTAGCTGTTTACAATACGTTAAAACATTTTCGGCATTATTTGATTGACGTTAATCTTAAAATAGTGACAGACAGCAACGCGCTACCTACAACAAACGTGATTTGCAACCCCGAGTAATTCGAATGTGGATATATGTATTTACAAGATTTTAGTTTTACAATTGAATATAGAAAAGGTGCTAAACTAGGATATGCCGATTATTTAAGTTGAAATCTGTTACAAGTCGGTTTAATTAATAACAAAACAAACTGTGCTACACCTGAAAATTGGCTAAAAATTCAACAGTTGCAAGACGACGAATGTATCAATGGTATGTGTCCAAGCAAAGTCGTCTTGGTTTACTTGGTATTTTTCATGACGAACAAATGCAAATCAGTTACGACAAAACTTACGAAATGATAAGAACATATTTCTGGTTCCCACATTTGTTACAATTTATGAAGAAATATTTGAAACACTGTTTGATTTGCAATACTCATAAAAATCGCCCTCATCAAAAACATCCTGTAATATTTTCGATAGGTAAGAAATCAATACCTTTTGATAAGTTACACGCAGACTATTTTGGCCCACTGGCTACTATAGATCAGTTGGTGATCAGTTTATTCTGGTGTTCGTAGATGCTTACTCAAAATACTGCTGTTTCATTGTATTGGCACATCTGCACATTGCATCAACAGTCAAGTAGAACGTTACATGCGTACAATCGCAAACTTGCTACAAGTTGAAAGTGTAAGAAAGTCAGAATGGATGAACGGATTATGGAAAATCAAGTTAATTATTAATACCATAGCAAACAAAACTACCGGAATATTACCTTTGCAACTGTTATTAGATAGTGACAATACCATTCCGTTAATACGAATAGTTCTTGTTGATCTTAGAGACGTGAAACATCCGTGTACTGTTCTTCTAGGTACCACTCGTCAAACTCGCCGTCAATTGGTATCTAGACGTTTACAAGAAAATGCGAAAAAGCAAAAGAATCGTACGAACCAAGGAGAAACACCAGAACAACAATTTCGAGGTGGTGACTTTTTACTGTTATACCAGTGGCGAATTTAATAAAAAAAAGCCCGGGCGGCAACTTTTCAATAGGGCTCACTTTTTGGTGTCAAAATAAGTCAGAATGTCGTAACACAATTTTTAATTAAAATTTTTTATTGAATATATAAACAAAAAATATTACTTTATGTCACTTTGAATCATAGTCTTGCTTTTATGTTCAGCAAATACTTCGATTGTAGAATCCAAATTTAGTGTATTTGCTACCGATCTTTTAATGTAAAGGATACTTTTAATCATTGAGCGATATACTTTTACTACTTTTAAAGAACTCATGACACGTTCAGCGCTAGCTGTACTTACAGACAATGTCAAAAACAATCTAAATTAGCAGCACAACTCAGGAAAACTGTTCCATAAATTGTTTTCAATTATAAACTCTAAATAATGTAATGGAAAAATCTTAAAACACATATCACTAAAAGTCATCAATGCATATTTAATATCTGTAGTAAAAAAAATGGGGTATTTCCTCGTCAAAGTCCCAACACTGGTTTTCAAATCATTTTCTCCTAAATTTGTCAATTTTTCAGGCATCAAAAAACCGAAAACGTTATTTTATCAAATTCTTTTTCACGTTCTTGCAATTCGTTGCACATTGTGCCCAAAATCACGTAGTCACTGACTCGATGTGTTTCATGTATTTCCAAACCAAAATCAGCAGATTTTTTTTCAAACATTTTCTTGGTTTTGCGTTTTCGAATGATGGGGAAAATCCCAGTCCATTTTTTGCCATTTCTGTTTCGCCATCAGAACGAAATTATTGTAAGTACCCTCGTTTCTCAACCGTTTTAATTTTTCTAATGCTGTTAAAACGCACCTCTGATCTATTAACAAATCTAATTCTTTTTTCTGTAATTGAACTTGTACAGTATTTATTACGCTGAGTACTAAATGCCACCATAATAGGTTGAACAAAAAAACAGCCAATTCATCGAGAAAAGTAACGATCGAGCAGGCATTAAACCTATATTTTTTCCAGAAGCTCCAATTTTCGATATTTCATTTTCTATGCAGTCTATGATGCATTCAAAATTCTGAATGATCGCTTCTACAGCTTTCAGTCGTGCAGTACAACCTGTTGTACTCAGACCTTTGATATGAAGAACCCTTTCACGTGCTGTAGGTTCTTCGCCAACTTCATCAAGAAGTGCACCTGTTTCTGTTTCAACGTTTGATTCAAATATATCTTTCCTTAATTCCGTGAGAAGCTAAATACAAAACTGTTCGAGTTTCTCCACGGATTTTTGCTTTTCTCTACAATTGCGTCCCATCGTCGATGAAATTGCGAAAAATATTTGAATATGCTTTGAATGGTTGCAAAAAATACTTTTATTAATGGAATAGCATTATTTTTTCATGCATTAAAATCAAATTCATTTGATGACTAGCACAGTGAACATACGGGAGAAATAATCCATCGCCAACAAATTCCGCGATTCCCTGATATTACAGCGGCATCGTCATATCCTTGACCACAGAGCTCTTTCTTCTGAAAATTATATTTGTCGTACAAAATTGTAGTGAATATGTCACAAATAGATGCAGTGTCTCCTTTTTGTAATCGTACAAAGCATAGAAACCTCTCCTTGATACATAGTTTAAAACAATTGGTGCTGGAATTGGCATCTTTATCTTGAATCACAACGTAACGTAATAAAATAGCCATTTGATCTAAAACATCTGTTGTACAGTCGGCAATTAATGTGAAAAAATTGTTAACAATAGCTTTTCTGGTTTCATTTGCCAAAATATTCAGTAATTCAAAATTAATTGTTTTACTCAAATATTTGATTCGCTGTGAGGATTCAATATGTGCCTAAAAAATTAGATTATGACGAGAAATTAACTGAATTATGAACAAGTACATTTTAGGACAATCCATTTTCTGTAAGGTCTCCCTGTGACCTCGAAAAGCAACCTCCAAAGCAGATAAAGCTTTACAGTGACCAAAAGTATTTTCAGGATCGTGCGCCATTTGCTTGCCTCGTTGCTTATTTGTTGATTAAGTTGATGACGAATACCTGATTTTTGAAGAAATGTTGAAGCAACAACTGCGTTGTTAAGAGATGAGCTTTGTTTAAACCGACAGATGTGGAAAAATGTTTCTAATCTGTGAAACCGGTGTACCACGAACAACCAACAAAAATGGCAATACGCGTAAATCTTTGTCACAGAATAAGATAACCAGAGACTGCGATTATCTTTCATGAAAGGTTTCTTATTGTTTGTATAATACAGAGAAGAATTAAATCGACGTCTGTCATTTGATTGTTTGAATTTTCCATCAGGCATATCACATTCTTTTGGTTGACAAGGACCTGCTCATGTAATAACGCATTGCATTCTTCATAGAGTCCTTTGTCGTTCTCAAATTCAGACACAATTGGAAGTGGTCCTGCTCCATCTTGCTCTTGAACAACAATATAATTTGACGTAGAACTTTCAGGTTTATTATTGAATTCAACATTGGCATCTGATACAACAAAAGGTTCATTATCCATTGAGGACTGTCATGTATTTAATAATTACTATTCACTATTTCGTTGTTGAAACGTACATGTACTCGAAGCGTGTAGAAAATGGCTATTAAATTAAGGAGGAATTACAAACGAATTTTAATAAAACGACAGCAATTATCTTACCCTGTGACGACTTAAATATTTTATGAACGTAATGTAATTACAATTTGATCCCCATTATTACGGATGTCAATTGAAAAATTACTTAAAACTTCCAGACCATTTTAGGCAATTGACAGCTTCACGATTTTTGTCGCAAAATGACAGCCACGAGAAAAGATCGGTAGAGGGCGTCAAAACCGGAATCCAATTTTGATTCAATATACAGGGTCGTCCGTAATGAAAATTTCGTACGTAACAAGTTATTGAACAGCATAAATTTCTGTCACGTATTCAGTCCCCAAGTGAAACAATAGCTCAATATGTCGCGGCATTACGTCAGTTAACAACCACTTGCGACTTCAACTGTTCATCGGATAATTGCGGAATATCTATTGCTAATATATTTTTGAGAGCTCAGTTTATTAAGGGATTATCTGAGCCCAACATTAGAGAAAAACTATTACAAATCAAAGAATTAACATTTGATAGAGCTGTGGAAGTAGCGCTAACCTTAGAAGCTTCAAGAATAGGAAATAGGAATAGGAAAAGTAATTTTTGGAGCATCAATAAATAGAATTCAAGAGAGTCGCCATTCAAACGTAATAAACAAGTAAACGGTAAAAGACTCAAAATCGGTTAGGGCGCCAATCAAGGACACGATGATTATAGCTTCCGGACCCCTGATAACCCAAAAGCTCATCTGGTTGGTTACAACCCCGGAACTTACCTCGAGTTGTAACTAGCTAAATCCTGAAATACACTTAAAAATTTACGTACGCGGCAGCTGAATGAATAAAAGCTCTTTACAGTTTAACAATTTAACATTTATTGACTGAATATTAAAAATAAATAATGAATATCAAACAAATTCGAATAATAAAAAAAAAATAACAAATGAAATAATAATAAGCAAGACAAAAAAATTAACAAACTGAATACAAAATTAATATACATATATAGAAAGAAAATAATAATAATAATAATAGCGTTAACTCGTTTTTCAATACAACACAATAAAAATAAACTTCAAGGCCTTGACCGCATACTTAATCAACAAATTTAAATAAAATAAAAATACACAAGTTATAAAATATACGTCCGAAACTTTGCTTCGAACTAAACGTTCAAACAAATTATATGTTACATTTCGTTACATTATCTTTTATGCATGAATGAGATTTACTTTTACATACACAAAACAAAATTAATTAATTAAATCGAACTTCACGCAAACACCTTCAAGTGTTTCTTGAAATATTTAACGTTAGCCGTAATTCAATCGGCTCAAATCGAAGCTTTTAACTCATATCAATCGCGGTTCACTTCACGGTAATAACAAATTCGATAAATACCTTAACTCAGTTGTTTACTCCAGGTGAACTGCGGGCCACAGCGGTTCCAGAAGCT
Organism: Aquatica leii; assembly: GCA_035610365.1. Lineage (NCBI taxonomy): Eukaryota > Metazoa > Arthropoda > Insecta > Coleoptera > Lampyridae > Aquatica > Aquatica leii. The sequence continues at coordinate 28,771,228 of CM069433.1, read as the reverse complement.
ACGACTTTAGATTGAACCCGGGTCGGTCTAGGTGTTCTGTAGTCGAATACAAGCTCGGTGGGACCCCCAAACAACAGAACTCCGTCGGAAGATTTATTTCACTATTTAATTGAAATCCGCACAAAAGCGAAGACAGGATTTTTCATACAAAACATCGAAAATAAATCCAACTCGAACGTGAGTTTTATTATGGATACCATGAAGTTCCTTAAACCGTAAAATTACGAATTTGGAAAATTACTATTTCCCCTCACACCACTCAATTTTCACGGCACCATTTGTTTAACTTCCGCGGTATTGCATAACGGTAGGGTAAAACACCCCGAACACTTGACTACATTCCGGTACCCGGTATTCTTAATCGCGACAAAAAGATTCCTCCCCAAAAACCAAATTTTTCTCTTTATATCACCTCGTAATCCCACTTAATTCCCAAACTTGCGCCGTAAAATCTTTGTAAAAGTTGCAACACTAAACCAAGTAAATTACCAAAGATGAAAAATATAATGGCCAAGTGCGTCTTGTCACGTAGGCCTTCGAAAGAAAGAAAATGTTCTCACAGAAAACGCCTACTTCGCTAAATTGTCAGGTGGTTCGCAATCGCGCTCGTAAAAGAACTCAACATAAACAAAGATTTAGATACCAAGAAAAATTGATCAAATTACATTCCAAAAGGAAGTCGTAAATTATCTAGCATTGTTATTTTACTGAGATAAACAAGTAAAACACTAAATCAAAATCAAAACCACGGAACTTTATGCATTCAAAAAAAAAAAAAAAACTACCAGTAATAATATTGTGAAATAGCTATGAAATACAAATAAACGTATATCAAACGTAATAAAATACCGAGCGAAACGTTTTCGATGCTAACATCGAACTAATCAATCGAAAAAAAAACAGAAAATTCAGCCAGATGAATCTAATTACGGGGCCTTACATAAAAGATTCACTGCTAAAATTCCAACGCAGGTTACAAAGTATTATGTGATGAGATCATAAATTTTGAAATAGACACCGGGAGTCCAGTTACATTAATAAACGAAATCGACTTTACGCGTTTAAACATAAATCGCCCTCTTGAAAAAACTGATATTGTATTTCGTGTTTATACTGAAGAAACATTTAAACCCATTGGCGTACTAAAAGTTCCAGTTTCTTATGGACAAAACAAATCAATAGAAGATCTTTACGTTGTTCCAGCCCCGTATGCTGCTATCGCTGGAAGAACATGGCTCCGACATTTAAATATAATAAACATAAACAACCGCCTACAGAGCACAATGCATTTGCTTCTGTCGACAAATTGAAACAAGATATTTTAAACGATTATGCAGACGTATTTGAAGAACGCATAGGACTCGTGCCCAATTATAAATGCTCATTTCAACTGAAAAATCAAAATGTCACACCAATATTTTTAAAACCTAGACCAATTCCATACGCATTACAAGAAAAAGTAGAATCCGAATTAGAATTGTTAGAAAGTCAAGGAATAATCGAAAAGATTGATTACTCAGATTGAGGTTTCCCCCCTTGTTTGTGTACCAAAACCTGATGGGAATGTACGACTATGCATTGATTATAAGCCTACCGTGAATCCAATTTTGCAAGATGCGCGTTATCCAATACCATTAATTGACGATGTATTAAATAGTCTCAGAGGAAGCAAGGTCTTCTGCATTTTGGATATTTATAGAGCATATCAACATCTCCAAGTAAATCAACAAGGCGAAAACTTACAAACCATTTCGACACATAAAGGCACATATAAAATGAAACGACTTGCGTTTGGTACCCAATGGATTCCACAAATTTATCGATACAGCTTTACAAGGGTTAGACGGTGTTACAACATACTTCGATGACATTGTTGTGCATGCAGACTTACTGGAAACGTGTCATGTCAGACTCATTAACTGTCTCAATCGCTTAAGAGAAATAAACCTACACTTAAACAAGAAGAAATGCAAATTATTTGCCTCTAAAGTCAAATATTTGGGACATATTGTCAGCAGTAAAGTTATTCAGGAGACACCAGAAAAAGTAGAAGCTATAATAAATAGTCTTCGTCCGAAGAATGTAAGCGAAGTTCGCTGGTTCATAGGATATGTCTCATATTACTCTAAATTCTTGCCAGGCGTCACTAAAACAATGCATCCCATTTATCAGTTATTAAAAAGAAATGAACTTTTTAAATGGGCAGCTTCCTGCGAATCAGCTTTCCTACAAATTAAGAATGAAATGGCAAGTGACACAGTTTTGGTAAGATACGACCCTAACTTACCCATTGTTTTGGCAACAGATGCTAGCCCAGTAGGTATTGCTGCCGTATTGTCTCATATAATAGATGGCGAAGAACGACCGATCATGTTCATATCAAGATCATTAACACAAAGTGAAAAAAAATATTCACAATTGGATAAAGAAGCAACTGCAATTTATTGGGCATTTCAAAAATTATACATTTACATCTATGGAAGAAAATTTACTCTGATCACGGACAACAAACCGTTGACTTATATTTTTTATGGAACCAAAAAACTACCATCTATCACTGCATCGAGACTCATTAGATATGCGATGTTCCTAAGTGGATTCGACTGCGAAATTCGACACCGGAAATCAAACGAACACGCAAATGCTACTTGTCACGTGCCCCATTATCTTGTGAAAATATTTCCGAAGACGAAGATTATCACATATTTAACATGGTTATTTCAAAGGTTACTTCTAGTACTGTCACATTTGACTCAATAAAAATGGAAACAGAAAATGACGAAGAGTTACGAAAATTAAAAATAGATTTGGGATTGGGCAACAACGACTCATCAGAATTCAGTCTACGTGATGATGTTCTATTTCGAGGCTCAAGAGTAGTAATTCCTAGCAGTTTACAAGCAGAAGTGTTAAAAGAGCTTCATTCAACTCATCAAGGCGTAGTCAGAATGAAAGCACTTTCTAGAAGGTACTGTTACTGGAAAAATATTGACCGGGATATTGAATGCTTGGTAAAGTCGTGTAAACCCTGCGCTGACATCAAGAGTTCTCCAGGAAAAGTGCCTCTACATACATGGGAAATTCCAGATGAAAATTGGCAAAGAATTCACATGGACTACGCAGGACCGTACCCAAGGATACTTTTTCTTTCTAGTCATTGATGCAAAATCAAAATGGCCTGAAATTCTAGCGTCAAAAACTCCGCCCACTTCAACCTCTACAATCAAAATGCTACAAGAAATTTTTAGCAGAAATGGACTGCCACAAATTTTAGTGTCAGACAATGCAACAATTTTCACATCAGCAGAATTCAAAGACTTCTGCTCAAGGAATGGAATTAGAAAATCATTTATAGCACCAAGTCACCCAGCCACAAATGGCCAGGCTGAAAGATATGTTCAAACACTAAAAAGAAAATTAAAGGCAATGTCTAAGGAACCTGGAACCACTCATTCAAAGTTGTATGAAATCCTGCTACGTTACAGAGCAACACCGTTATCGAACAAAGATAAGTCTCCAGCAGAGCTTTTTATAGGTAGAAACCTAAGAACCAGACTCGATTTATTAAAAATGCAGCCTCTACATTGTGGTACAGAACAAACTCCTCAAATGAGTATTAATTTACGCCTAGGAGAAAGAGTTCAATCAAGAAATTACAGTTTATCAACAATATGGAAGTATGGTACCGTAATAAAAAAACTAGGCCGTCTTCATTACGTTATAGAATTGGATAGTGGTTATGTAATCAAAAGACACATAGATCAGCTAAGAAGAACAGAAGTTCCAATCGAGAAGAAAAGAGTCAGTTTTGCAGATCAACCCTTAGATGAATTGACCCAGATGACGCCTCAGTCTCGCCATCAATTGGACAGTCAAAATTATAAAAGCTTAGCTCAACCAGTCACGATGACAACCGAGGTTCTGGAGAGATTACCTACACCGCCGGTAGCATTGCAATAAACCCAAACCGACTTAGACTCAGAAGATCTTGAACTGATTGCTGAAACAAAAGATGTGTCAAATGATGGTAACAGCGAACATCTACAAAATTCTTCACCGATACTCCGTCGATCATCACGGAAGAAAAAACCAGTAGAAAGATTAAACATGTTGTAATGTTCTAACCCCAGATTCTACGCTAACTTCACATTACAGTTACAATTCAAATCAGAGCGGAAAAACTTACAAATGGCTGCTAAAACCAACTTTCCCGCCAAAACAAACCCGCCCCAAATTTAGAAAACGCGGTCAAGTTTAAAATTACCCGGCAAAAACCCACACAAACGTGATCGTCTAGTAAGGCCCTCTGTTGTCTTAAGGAGACACGAATACACTTGCAGCGAACTGTAATCGGAAGGGAAAATCAAAACACACAGTAAACAAAAAGATATTTATTTAAAAGCTTCCTAAAATTTTGTAATTATTAATTTATTAATTAGCAACACAAGGCCAAAAAGGAGAATGGGCAGTTCAACGACGATTTGCGAGCAGAAAAGAACTCCCAAGAAAAACTACTCGCTCTAAATACACATTAATTACGCTGAACAAATTTAAGTATGCAAATCACACAAAACTGTTGAAAAATATGCACATTTAACATAAGACAAGAAAATTTGAACAGGACTTCGATCAATCTCAAAGCCTGTCGTTAAAAATACACAAGTTTAAATGACGATACCAAAACTTACATAAACAAAGAAACCCAACAAACCCTGTACCCCTGCTTCTATCAAAATATTCAAAACACAAATAATTACACAAATAAAACATGTCAAGCGATAAAATAGCAATTGGCAACACAAATTAAATCCAAAACAGACATAAAATCACGAAATAGATACATAAAACATGTTGTACAGTTATAATGTTATAAGCGCAACAAAAAGAACCACAAAGTTGCAAAGGTCTACACTTGTTCCCTGCTTAGGCAAAAGGGATGAAAAATAACTGTCGATCATGAATCGTTATACTAAACCATAGCTCTGTCGATTTGGCCCGTAAAACCAAAGTAAAAAAATGAACACAAGGGTTGATATCTGGCATCTCTAGCAATTAACACACATTTAACATCTCAAAACATATAAAATTAAAACAGAAGTAGTATTAGTCTTAATACGGCCCCCCGCATAGGTACCAATAACACGATCTTGTGCGAACGTGGGCTAGAGATGATTTGCTACCAAGCAATACGGACTTTAATTAAGTATATTTGGATAGTTACCACCGTATTGAAAGGTAGTCTTCAAGGCGGAAAATGTTAGTACAAAACATAACAGGTCAGTTCACACTTTGTTCATTGTTAGAAATGCCCATTCAATCCCCAATTTAAAATTAAAGCAAACCGCAAATCGACAGATCTACAGTAAATAAGTCACAATATTAACGCGATCAAACAAAAGCAGGTAACAAATGTTACACCGTAGAAAGAAATTGCATGTACAACATATTTTAAAAATAAACAAATTAAGAATGAATTAAATAGTTAGCTAAATCAGATATGCATTAAAATAAAAACAGTACTACCTTGAAATAAAACACGTGGTGATATTACACACAAAGAGCAATAAAACAAGAATACTCAGAACAAAAAAATATGATGTAAACATTTCGAAGGCACGAACAAAGATGATGCTTTCCAGTCGAAAAAGATGCATCCCGCGCAAAAATGTCGCAAGAGCGATGTTGCCACTTGTTGCAGAATCGTGTGGTATGTTGCCAAAGCTTGCAAAATTTCGTAAACAGCTACTCTTTGATTACCTCACTGTGAAAACAAAACACTATTTTTTTCTCTTTCTTTAAGTTTATTTTCAATGTTATTACAAATAGTTATTCTTTTGTATTATATCATATTTACTTATATTACGCCTGGGAGAATTGTCACGTATTTCATGTATTTTAAAGAAATGCGGCAACACAGGAAAAATAGACATTAAGATAGCTGAATTGAAGATAGAATGTTAAGTTTCGTTTTAATAAAGTTAATCATGAATTTTAACAATCGGGATCAATTTCTTCATATCCGAAACCCACCGTTAGTGCCCCAAAAAGGATAAAGACAGAAAAAGGACTCATCCTTATCGATAACAATATGTTTGCGAGTTGATTTGTTTTAGTTTCATCTTAGGTGTAGTAAATCATTTTTTCTTTCCTTTTTGCAAATCACGTATTACTATTAAATGCACTGCTCTGATCACACGCGCACTACAGGACTGTATACCGATATACTCGTTGTTAAGTATACTCAAACGTGGATCAGTCAGAACTAACTCGAGTAAGTATAGTCTCTGTGGCCTGAGTCATGATGATTATCGGCGAACGATTGTCACATCGCCATACTAAACAACCTTCCACCCTCTTCTTTTCCCATCGACTGTTCACATTTAGCTCTAACATAATTACTAATTACTATTACCGACATTTGAACATTGTTGTGCTTTTTAGACAAATAAGATTATTTTTCATACGACCGACGTCAAAGTATCTTACAATATTACTTTTTTTCTTGTTCATATGGGATTACGGGGGCCTTTCTACCGAGGGGGGTCCAGGCGCCAATTGCTCTTTGACGCCCTGTTAAATCTGCCACTGCAGATATGCCGAAACATAGGTTCTAACGCAAAAATGGATTCAGATGTAAAAGGTCCCTATCGAACTGCAAATTGCCTGGAACATAATATATATACCCCCCGAGACATTTAAATTCACATTTTTGAACGAGTGCCGATGCAGATTTGTTGCTATGGCCAGATTGGACACCGGACGGTTGTGCTTTTCTATTTTCGGAAGACGACTAATTGCAAAGTAAACAAAACAAAAACCTGACAGTTATTTACATTTCAGACAGTTATTTATGTTTTGCTTAACTGACACAATTTTAAACTTGAATATATTGTGTTACGAGAAATATTCAACCTACGTATACAAGGTCGTACGTAATTTTATGTACGTTTATCGACATAATAACGGGAGCACAAAATAAATACAATTTAAGCGTCGATTACAGTCTAAAACGTTCAGCTGTAGGTTTTGAGCAGTAAGGCACGTGCCTCGCGAAACCACGTGTTCTCATAGCACGAACGGATACTACCTACTGGTCTTTTAACATTATCCTAACTAATCGTAACATTGCCTTACTTAACCTATCAATGTTGTGGCAAACTTGTACCAAGCAAGTTCGGGTGGTATGGTGGGTCCACATCCTCCTCTGTCCGTATGGGTGGATTTGCAATAAACAGAATGGTACAGAAGTTCGTCGGGTTTAAGAGTCACAAAAACGTCGAGAAATGGAAGAGAACCATTAGTTTCAATTTCCATGGTAAATTTTATACTTGGGTGTTGGTCGTTTAAATGATCAAGAAACCTAGATTATTCAAGATGTCCATCAGACCAAACAATAAACGTGTTGTCAACATTCCTAAAGACTTTAGATTAGATTTTCTTATTAAATTAAAAACCAATAACTATGAATAATTTTATTTACTTAACTATTAACACTTCTATAATACTTTTATTAAAAATTGAAAACCATTGTACTTATATACATTAATTGTAACATTCATTTAGTTAGAAAAGTTCAGAATTTTTAAAACACTGGTTAAAGCATGGATAGAATTTTTGAACGTCCTAGGTCGATCGATATAATCTAAACCCCAATCTGGTGTAGTCAATGGCAGCGGTTCTACCGAAACTGTACGGAAGTATGATGCTATTAAAGGATTCTTATGTACTACCATTCTTTGTTTTCTCAAACATAAACATTTAATTTTTGTAAATAAAGAGGTAAATATTGGCAGCGAACAAATAAATTGTTTGTATTCTTCATTATGAGCGAACAACCATATTAAGGTACATAGATATGGAAAAAGTTTGTCTTCTTTATCGCAGCAATGGCTCATTACTACAATTAATTTGCTTACTTGAGAAGGAATCCACGCATATTTAGAAGTATCTTGGTATTTGTAAATGTTTATAAGAATGCTGACTGCAACCGTAGATAGCTCCATTTCAGCAGGTGACCGATTCGCACATGACACAAAAATGTAAAGCTGTTCCGGCAAAGTTTCGCTCATACTGATGAGAGTGTTCTTACACCTTCTTGTAATAAAATCTGTAAATCAATACCATTACATTAATTGTTAAATGTTTACGTAGCTGTGGAAGGTTAGGTGTGTTTAATGAAAATTTTGCGTTTACGTATTTTTCAAATAGTTTTCGTTATTTAGAAAATAAAAAACATTTTGAGGGGGGGTGTTTTGAATTGTTTTTAAAAGATAATTTGGTTGCTGCATTAAAGCATTTTGAAATCGCACACAGAAATTAACATTTCTCGACAAAACAAGAATTTAAAAGCACTTACCCAGATCTTCTAAAGCGTATAGTATTTGCATCAATGTTGAATTACTCGTTAAAATTCTTGCTGCGCGTTCTTTCCTGTTGTGTAACGTATTCTGAGAAGATGCGTGTAACGTCAATTCTTCTACATTCTTTCGGATCTTATGAATCTGAGGATGTTCTTTTCGGATTTTGTAACCTCTCCAAAACGCCTGTTTTTAAAAGAATTATAACAACGAGTACAATCTGTCATAATAAACATACCTGTAATTTAATAGCTGCTTTAATTTGTAATTTCTTCAACTTGTATTTGTCGCTTTCCGAAACAAATTTTCGCCACCTTCTTTGAATTATAATAGCAGCTCTTTTTAGTTGGCAAAATTTGAAACGTTGAATCTTCATTATTTGTTGGGCTCTATAACGTCGTTGTATAATAATAATGGCGTTTTTGTACTGTTGATATTGAATGTACAATCTTCTAGCCCTATATCTTTTTTGAACAAAAAGAACCGCATTTCTTAAGTTTTTGTATCGATTTCGTTCAACTTTCATGGCCCGATTTGCTCTAAATGACCGTTGAACGTAGATTATTTTGGATAAGTAAGTCTGATATCTCTGTTTTTCGGTAACCATCAATTGCCTGCTTCTATAAAGTTGCTGAATGAAAATGACGGCTTTTTTCATTTTATTAAATTTAGCACGCTCAATATACATTATTCTTTTTGCTCTGTACCTTCTTTGTATAGTAATTGCGGCATTCTTCAGCATTTGATATCGAAAGCGTTCCATTTTCATCATCTGATGTGCCCTAAAACGTTGTTGAACGGTAACAACGGCAGTTCTTATTTTTTGATATTTTTCCTGAGTAACAATAGTCAATTTTCTTAACCTAAATAATCGTTGAACGACAATTACGCTCGACTTCAATTTTAGATACCTGCATCTTTCAAAATTCGTTAATTTCTTTGCACGGTATCTACTTTGAATTAAAAGAGCATGTTTTTTTAAACTGTTATAACGTTCATAATCGGCGTGCATTTTTTTAATAGCTCTAAACTTCTGTTGTACAAAAATTACTGCCTTCATAAGAACATGATATTTCTCACGGTGCGCTTTCATAATTCGATTTGCTCTAAAACGTTTTTGAATAATAATTGCGGACTTTTTCAATTTATTAAAGTTTTCACGTTCAATTTTCATTAAATGATTAGCTCTGTGTTTACATTGAACCAACATCACAGCGTTTCTCAATTTTTGGTAGTAGCTGTACTCAGTTTTCATTCTTGTATTTGCTCGAAATTTGGTTTGAATAAACATCACCGCGGATTGAATTTTCTTGTAACGAGCTAATTCATCTTGCATTAGCTTAGTAGCCCTGTATCTTCTTTGAATAATAACTGTCGATTTGACAATATTCTGAAAAGCTAAACGTTGAATCTTCATAGTTCTGCGTGCTCTAAAGCGCCTTTGAATAATAATTGTAAATTTTTTCAAATTGTCGTATTTGTCTTTTTCTATTTTCATTAACTGGTTGGCTCGATACCGGGTTTGAATAGTCGCAACTGCTTTTCTAACAATTTTATAGTTTAAAACCTCAGTCTTCATCATCAGCGTGGCTCGAAGCTTCGATTGAATAGTTAATGTAGCTTTCTTCAAATCATCAAATTTAGATAATTCCACTTGCATTAACTTATTAGCTCTAAATCTACGCTGAGTAACAAGACTCGCTACTCGTAAAGCTTGATAATCACGACGTTGAATTTTCATTAATTTGTTTGCTCTAAAACGTCTTTGGACAATAATTGCAGCTCTTTTTAAAGCGTTAAAATTCTCATATTCCGTTTTTCTTAAATGGTTAGCTCTGTATCGATTTTGAATTAACCTTATGGCGTTTCGTAAATTCTCAAAATTAGTACGTTCAATTCGCATTATTATCTTTGCTCTAAATTTAGTCTGTATAAATATCGCAGCTGTTTTCAAATTGTTAAAGTAGATACGTTCCGTTTTCATTAGTTGAATACTTCGAAATCTTCGTTGAATTAGAATTGTTGCGCGTTTTAAATCGTTGTAAGCGTGATAACTTGTTTTCATTACTTGATGTGCCCTTACATATCTCTGGATTGTAATAATAGCGTTCCTCGTTTGCTGATAGTTATTTCTTTCAGTCTTCATTAAAAGATACGCTTTAAAATGCTGTTGTAGCACAACTGTTGCAATTTTAATTTCCAAGTACCTTTGACGCTCGAGCTTCATCAGATTATTTGCTCTATACCATCGTTGTAGACGAATTGTAGTCGATTTTAAGCAATTAAAACTAGCGTATTCGATTTTCATTAAGCGAGTAGCTCTATATTTGCTTTGGATGTATAAAACTGTCTTCTTCAAATGTTGATAATTGACATAGTCTTCTCGCATTTTCTTGTGTGCTCTAAATCTAAATTGCACACAAAGTACAGCCTTCTTTAAATTCTTATAATGAGTGCGTTCGATTTTCATCGCTTGGTTGGCCCTAAATCTCTTTTGAATAACTACCGCGGCACTTTTTAAGTCGCTATAATCCTTAAGATCCTTCTTCATTACTTGATAAGACCGGAAGTATTTTTGAACAGTGATACAAGCGCACCTAATTCGTTGATAGTTACTTCTTTCAGACTTCATCAACAAAAGTGCTCTGAAACGCAACTGTATTGTAATGACTGCAGCTTTAATCGTTAAGTATCGCTGCCTTGTGACTGTCATCAGTTTATGTCCTCTATAAAATCTTTGTATAGTAAGTGCAGAAGCCTTAAGCCCCTGATAATATTCTTTTTGCTGTACCATCAACTGCTTTGCTCGATACACTTGTTGTAGGTTAATTACCGTGGCACGTATTCTTAAATATTCTTTTCGCATAATCCACATTCGTACAAACGCTTGAATGGTTACTATACAATAAAGTTTGTACTTTAGAGTATTTCTCAACAAGTATCCTCGCACTCGAGATTGAATAAGTATAATATTTTTTTTTAATTGTCTGTGTTTATTGTTATGTAGATGTCGCCGATACCAGTTTTGAATTTTGATAGCTGCTAATCTCTTACGCCTAGCCTTCATTCGACGCTTTAAGACAATTGCTAAACTTCTCCACCAATTCTGTATTTGTATAGCAGCATTAACCATTAGTGGTGCTTGGAATTTATATATGATTTGCCACAAAAATGATAAAGTCTTTTCGTGATGACCGTCAACAATATCCTTAGGACTAATGTCGCCAACAATTTCAAAATTAGCCTCTAGTAATGCGTCAAACACTAACTTCATATTATGGATCTTCTGTAATCTTGAAACCGCAGGTACTCTTAAACATCCTGTTAGATGTTTTCTTATTAAAATTATCTCCATTACTTTTGTCAAACGAATCCCGTCTCTTAAATCCACGCCTAAATGAACAACACTATAATTAAACTCGTGTAGATATGTTTGCTTGTGATTCACAACGTATCCCATAATACGTAAAAGCCTCGTAACATCTCCAACAGAAGATAGCAACTCTCTAGAAAAAGCTAATATTATCTCACGAGATTCTTTTACAGGCGCATTTCGACGAAAAAGGCAGGGATCGTGGCCAATAAGCACTTTGCACTTCGCAAGGTCCAGAAAATAAACAAGTTCTAAAAACTTCTTCAAAATAAATTTCTTAATAGCTAGTGTATATTTTGGAGAGTGGATAGTTTTATGCTTCTGTAGTAAGAAAGGGTCTTTGAAGAATTTCTGCATTAAAAAGTTACTCAAACCCATTATATCTGAGTTTGAATTCAAACCAATGCACGTATTGTATATAGTTTCTAAAGCAATCCGTAACCATAAAGGATTGTAGCTTAATAACAACGTCATTACTTCAGATTGTAATCCTAAATCTAAATGAACGTTTTTATCCGCTCTTATCGATAGTTTTTCGTTTTCAACATTTAAACTAATTTTATCCAGAACTTCGGCGACTTCGCTTGACCTAAACAAGCTAAAAGCTGATTTTCGTAGAGAATCTAATCGATTATTAGTGTGATATTTGATTGAAACATTTTCTTTAGTAGGAGCAATTGGGACGGACTTTTGTTTACATTCTTGCCACAATTTAGCCACGTTAATGGGTCGATCATCCATATTGCTATCTAATTCAGCTGGAGGTGTCAGTAAAGCGTTCAACCAATTTTTAAATATAGTTTCTTGTTTTTCCAACCATTGTTCGTTTCGATGAAAAGATTCAGACGTAAATGGATCAAAAATACTAGTACTAGCGTAACTACTTTTATGAACTTTTTTGGTTTTATTCCAATCTAAATGATTTTTGTAAACAGCAGTTTTTGAATTATCAAGAAATGGCTTTTTTGCTGGTGAAACATCAAATACTACATCTGATTTTCTTTTTCTAAATAAATCCCTTGAAGGAGAATATTCGTCGAAACAAGGACCTGTTTGTTTTTCCCACATATCCGCTTCAATAATATTTCGAATTTTCGCACCGGACATATTTGTTTGATGCACAGTCGGACTAATAAATATTGGTGATAGATTTAAATCATCTTCCACGCACACACTTATATTCGAAATAAATGAAGAAGATTTTCGCGATGGAAACGTATTAGTTTTTAAAATTCTAGGCGAACTTGCACTTAACGTTGTATCCTTGACATAGGTGTTAGAACTAAGGTTGCTTTTTATATACGTTTCTGAGCTTATATTTCCCTGCACATAAGTGACTGAGTTTATATTTTCATTCACATAAGATGGCAACGGATTAGTTTTTAAAATTGTAGGCGAACTTGTACTTAAGGTTGCATCCTTGACATAAGTGTTATTTTTTGTATACGTTTCTGAGCTTATATTTCCTTTTACGTATGTTTCCGAGCTTATATTAATCATGTCAGTTTCGCTTACACCACATGGCACTTTGGTATTACACGTTTTAGCTTTATTTTTAATGATGCAATTGTCTGAATTAGAATAAATATTATTTAAATTGGTCATCGGTCTCAGCAAATCAATATTTTCTAGATTGTTTAGATCAGACGGTATTTCTAAGCTATCGTTACTTATGTTTCTATAATCTTCACGAAGATAAATAAACTTGGCATCATTAACGTCGTAAGTTTCACGGCGACTATCGGTAGTTAAAGAGAACTTTATTTTAGGAGTAGATCTCTTAAATGAATTTACATTTTCTTTATCTTCTCGAAGTGCGGTTTTAATAATTGATTTATAAGAATTCGGAGTGGTTATAGACTTCTTTTGTATGGTATTTTCTTTTTTTATACGCTTAGGTGATTTATTTTTCGCGATTGCTTGTTTCTTTGACATTTTCTAAAAATAAAAAAATTTTGCACAATTATTATAGAAACCAAAAATAAGGCAAATAAAAGAAAAAACAAAACACGGCTTGTTTCATAGTACAATTTATAGCTGTTTAAAAGAGGTGTACCCCATCTATTACCATAGAATAAATTTTACACATTATTTGAAACATTAGAGCTGATTAGTGTGTTTCTGAAACAGTAGATGGCATTTGAAACAGCTCAAAAGTTTTTCCAGGATTAATATTAAACTGTTGATTTTTATGACGTTTTAAAAACTGTTTTATATTTGTTGTTTTAGAGATTAGAGAGGATATTTTTCAAAATTTGATTTTGTAATGAAAATCAATATTTTTTTTGATAAGTACATAGGTTTTTTAAAGAAATATGTAAAATCGAAGGTATACAAGTAATAGAGAATTATTTCTAGAATAAAATCCATACTTTGTATTGCAAATTGAATAATATTTGCGAACAGCATTTTTATTTGAATATTTCTCTTTGATAAGTGCCGCGTTGCGACGCAGTCTGCGTTTGCTGCAAGCGTCGGGTGCACAAGCGAGACCGCACCTTAATCGTGAGACCTCATGATTTTCTCTTAAATCTCACGTTTTCATGATAAAGGTATTAAATCTCACGATTTTATAAATAAGCCCTCAAACTTCTTCCCAAAAAGGGTATAGCGACCCTAACTGCAATTTTCAACGCATGTCTACGACTTCGACACTTTCCACGTCAATGGAAAACCGCGGACGTCATACTAATCCCCAAACCAGGAAAAGATCACGTTATGCCCCAAAACTACCGTCCAATCAGCTTACTACCGACGCTGGGTAAGTTATTGGAACGAATAATTCTCACTAGATTACAGGAACAGGTCGATACCAACCAAATCATCCCCCACGAACAGTTCGGTTTTCGCAAGAAACACTCCACTGTCCATCAAGCCTTACGCGTCGTTGAGCAGATCACCGACGGTTTCAACCACCGCGACGTCACCGGCGCCGTCTTTCTCGACATCGAGAAAGCATTCGACAAAGTCTGGCATCGCGGGCTACTCCACAAGATGTATGGTCTAGGCATCAACCACTCAATGGTCCAGCTCATCGGATCCTTCTTAAATCGACGTTCGTTTGCGATCAAACTTTTCACCGCCAAGTCCACTCCACGACACATAGAAGCCGGCGTCCCTCAAGGATCAACGCTATCCCCACTTTTATACAACATTTTCACGTCAGACGTCCCAAAAATCGACGGACTCACTTACACATTCTACGCCGACGACACCGCCGTTTTGGCAACATCCCGCTCACCCGCTCAAGCCGAGAGAAATCTTCAAATGGTCCTCACGTTACTGGACAACTGGTACGACGATTGGAAAATAGAAGTCAATCCCACCAAAAGCGCCGCCATTTTCTTCAGCGAAGGAACATCGCTCCCACACGCCGCCTCCACATCAAAAGCAACGAAGTCCCCTGGGTAGACGAGACTAAATACCTCGGTCTCACCCTAGACAAAAAACTTCTATGGAAATCCCATATCAACCAGAAGCTGGCCTCTTCCAACGGCCTGCTGGTAAAATTATACCCCATGTTGTGCCGCAACAGCCGCCTCGAAATCGACAACAAGCTTCTCATCTACAAGATGATCATCCGTCCTTCCATGGCCTACGCAGCCCCAGTATGGATCTACGCTGCCAAAACCCACACCACCCGAATTCAAATATTCCAAAATAAGATGCTCCGAATGATCGCAGACGCCCCATGGTTCTTCCGAACAGACCGACTCCACCAAGAACTCGACATCCCGATGGTCGCAGATTTCATCCGCCAATCCGCAGCTGCGCTCCATGCAGACATCGCGGCCCACCCCAACCCACTCGTCCGAAGGCTCTGGGAGTACGATCAAGATGACATGTCTATGCACAAGCGGCCGAAGTGTGTCATCTTAAATTAAGTTAGAATGAAATGTTCAACCCAGCGGAAAAGTTAGAAACCAAAGAGGCAACTCGGAGGTGGAAAACCGATCCAATGGGGTTATTTAAGCAGACTATGTTACCATTTATAATAAAACTTTAAAAATGTTATTCATTGAAAAAGTTAAATACATGTATGAAATTGAATTGATATAGTTGTGGAAACTGCATTAGAGTATTCCAGTGCTGAGGAGTCCAAATAGGACGAAACAGCTGTCCACTGGTCTCTAAGATGGGTTCTGCAATTGTATAAACAAATTTTCGCACTTGCGTAGTACAGTTAGAAATATTATGCCGGGTATAATTCAAATACATTTTTTGAAATTCGCGGTTGTAATATTTACTATCTAACTAACAACTTCATAGTTTCCTTCATGTGGATTAACTCGTACGTAGCTCCGTTCCTACGAGATGGCGTTTAGCGTCAGATTTATTAGTCATTGATAATGTGTTATATATGTAATGAGTACTTATACATGCGTGCATTACGTAATTACTACTTATTATCTTTATTATGTTTAACGAAACATAATATACCTGCAAACTTGCAACAACAAAACAAAGATAAATTCATTCCTCAAGATTCAAACGAAACATTATCATGCTAACGCAACGATTTGAAAAAAAAACGATTTGTATTTTCGTTTCTGGCAGAATTATCTTCTTCACTGTGTAAGTTAAATTGTGTTTTTTTTTGAGTGGGAAAATTCTGAATTTATTACAAAGAAATTATTTTCCTGAAAAAATGAAGTACGCTTTGCCATTTAGCCTAAGCAAAATTTCCAAACCTTCCTTCTTTGGTACTCGTTTGAATGTCTTCCACACTCCAGTGCTAATGTAGAAAGAATTTTCCCCAAATAAATTTAAATAAAACTCAAACTAAGAATCATCGTCTTAAAATATACATCATGATGGAATCATAACAAAAGTTTTGTGGTTAAAAAAGTGAAGAAAAAGTCAAATGTACAATTTAGACGATCAAGGCCGTGTAATGATATACAATAATTGTTTTATATTAATAATATAGTAATAAAAATTATAGAAAACTATAAATTTAAATAGGATGGCGTTCCAAAATCATTTTAAATAATAAAAATTAGTGTTTTTGTTAATTTAGTTTAAACAATGGTATAGTGAAAATAAAGTTCCCGAAAACTGCTGAGAATTTTAACATTCAAAAAGCAATAACAAATCTGAAACAATTTTATTTGAACAATGATTTTAAACTTAAAACCAATCACAATTATTATTATCAGATTATTATAACTAAAAAATATTTTTGTGACTGTTGTGTGGACCAAAAAAAAGATGACAATTTTTGGAATTATAAAATGAAGCCAAAGCTCATTAGTTTTTATAAAAATAAATTGCTGCCGGAAATAATTGATCCGCATCTATGCCGTAATATAGACGTAAGGGAAAACTAAAATTTTGTTAGAGCTAACAAATATTTTTACAATAATTGTACACTTTAGTTGCAAATAAAATATTAATGAAACATGACTGTATTACACTCGAAAATTCAACCAATGAAAACACCTGGAAATGCATGTATTAGTTTTTAAATATCCGGTTAAATTTTGTGAATTTTTCGTTTTGTTTTTGTTGCCTCATATTCACTTTCATCCTGCAGGTGGCGTCAAGTTGCGAAAGCGGCTAGATCAAAAATCGAAATTAAAATTGATTTTTGATTGGTACCGGTAGGCATATACTGAAATTTAAATGTGTTTTTAATTGGCAAAATATGTAAAATAAAATGTATACCTTCAATTGTAAAAAACATTTTTTTTCCAAATTTTTGAAAACAAAAAATTGAAAAAATTTTTTTTTTGAAAAATAAGAAACATCCTCTCTTAACAATTACCGTCTCATTATAATACCATTTTTAAAATATATTTAAACGGAAGGGTTTTTGAAATAACTTGGAAATAGTTTTTCATGTCTTTTATCTCTCTCGCACACTTGGCAGTAGACTTTAGCCTTAACTGATTAGCGCTGAACAATAGGGGGTCTATTAATCGGTGTGAAGTTAGCAATGCATCTGGCCATAGAAAACCGTTATGAATTTCATACCAATATAGAGCGTTTCAACATTTCCAAATTAAAATTATTATGTTTTTATTAAAAATATTTTCAATAAACATATGTATATTTAAAAATGTAATTGTAATAGTGCATTTTTTACAAAAATGGTCAACATTGATTTTTCTGCAAATTCGTTTATAGATATATTAAATTCGCAAATAGGCGCTGCTATTTCAGGTCGGGTCGTGCATAACAAAACGAAATTTTTACAAAGATAACCATTTCTAATTTTTCTTCAAATTGGTTTATAATTAAATTAAACAGTTATTAACAACATAATGAAAAGTTACGATGTGGCAAATTAAAAAAGAAAGTTATTTTATGTGAAATGCGTAAATATACGCGCTGTCATTCCAGTTCGGGTATTTTTTGCTTAAATAGCCACATCGCAATTTTTTAATATGTTGTTAGTAATTGTTTAATCTAATTATAAATAAATTCGAAGAAAATTTAGAAATAATTTTCTTGGTGAAAATTTCGTTTTTTTATGCACGACCCAAACGGGAATGGCATCAGCCATTATTTCGCATTCGATTTAAAATAATTGTTTTAAAGAAATAGTCATGTCGTAATTTTTTAATATGTTTATAATTGTTTAATCTGAATACATGTAAACAAATTTGTAGAAAAATCAAAAAAGACTATTTTTGTAACAATTGCGTTTCTTTATACCGAAATGTAAACTCAGCACTGCTCTGAATGCGACGCAAAATAATTTTATTATAACAGCCACATTGTATTTTTTTAATACGTTGTTAATATTTGTTTAATCTAATTATAAACAAATTTGAAGAAAAATAAAAAATAATTATCTTTGTGAAAATTTCGTTTTTTTTATGCACGACCCAAACGGGAATGGCAGCGGGTATTTACGCATTCCACTTAAAATAGTTTTTTTTAAGAAATAGTTGCATCGTAATTTTTTAATATGTTTAATCTAATTATAAACAAATTTGTAGAAAAATCAAAATTACTATCTTTGTAAAAATTTACATTTACATTTTTAAATATGTATATGTTTATTGAAAATGTTTTTATTATTTTTAATAAAAATGATATAAAAATATAATAAACTATGTTTTCGGCGAATATTTATATAGTAACTTTAATTTGGAAATGTTAAAATGCTATATATTGGCATTAAATTCATAATAAATTTCTATGGCCAGATCCGTGCTAACTTCACACCGGTTGTTCAAGCATTGACTCAAATTTTTATAAAATTATTATTTTTATTGTGTACATAAACAATAGTTTAATCACAATATAACATAAACTTATCAAAATTGCAAAAAATATACGGGGCAATTCAAACACGACCCCTACAATTAGAATATCGCCGATATCGGAAACTATACCATACATACGAAGATGGTTAAATGAGGAAAAAGTTCCGTAACATAAAGTTCTACCACTTTATTTTTTGATGTAGTTATTTTAGTTTTTGAAATATAACCGAAAAACAAAAAGTACCATTTTCGTTTTTTGACGATAACTTGGTTATTAATTTTTTTGCGTAAATCTACGAAAACATTCTCGAAACAACCTTTTATGTAGAATACTGTAACAAAAAGCAAAATTTTACCCATGTTTCGATTTCTTGAAACCATCATCAACCTATATTTCCTCTATAGACGCCATATTTGATTTTTACGAGAATAAATAGAATTTTTTATTTCGATTTCAGTTACTTGCTTCCTGTATTTCTTCATAATTTTTGTGACTACCACGAACGAGGACTACCAATAGAAAATTAAGAATCACAAATAACAAATTTTTTCATCGATTTGCATATTTTGTTGCAGAAAGTGAAAAATAAGTATAATGAATAAATGCCAACGTTTAAACACGACAAGAAAATAAAGAAAGCAAAGTGAAAAAACAAGAAAAATTCCTTAAAACAATTTTTTTTAATAAGTATATTATACCAGTTTATTAAAAAAAAAAAAAACTTAAAAAAAGAAGAAAATTAAGAAAAAAAAGTGAATAAAATCTAAATAAAAGAAAACCAAGCGAATCAAGTACAATTTTTTTTAATAAATTGATAGAAATTAATTATATACAAGATAAGGAGTAAAACTAAATGACCTAATTAGTTTTATTGACTATATTGAATTATATTTTTTTCCTAAATAAAAAAGTTTATTGTGGAATACCAGAAAGCAAAAAGGTACGAAAAATGGAAAACATAAAAAAAAATGTTTCGTCAATTTGAAGATTTTGGATTTTGCAAAAATAAAATTAATGTGTTAAATAAAATTAGACATTAAAAGTAAATAAATTAAGACAACAAACAAAGAGAATGTTGTTTGAGCAATTTGACAATTTTAAGAAAAAAATGAAAAAAAATTAACGTGTTGGTTAATACTCAAATTAAATAGAAAAATGATAAAAATATATTATACACAAAAAGATAAAATTAAATTTAGAATTTAAAAAAATACTTATAAATTGACGTATTAAATCGTAAAAAAAAATTGAACAGATAGCTGTGAAGAAAAGGAGACGCTTTTAAATACAATTTTAAAAAAAGTGGATAAATAAAAACAAATAGTAGTTATAGTATAGGTATGAACCGTATCAATTAATTCCTTTTTTCAATGCTTTCACTTATCAACTCAAATTTTAACGATTGACTGAAAGTGTTCTTTTCATATTTTTACCAAAATCTACAAATTCATCGCAACAAAATTTACTCTTTTCAACGATTTATTTTTCTTCGCCATTTAAGATTTTCTATAAAATAAATATTATTCAATTTATTTAACAAAAATTGTAGTGAATAGCAGTTCTGCAGAGACATCCAATCTCTGCTTCAAATCGCGAAGAAGGGCTGTAGTCTGCTGGACATAATCATACCCTTGCAGTCTTTCGGTCCATCTTACCACTTGTCCTCCGATTACGAAAGGCGGCGTGGCCCGTCCTTAGTACAAATTTTCGTCCATACAAATATTTGTAGAAGTGTATATTTGTAGATTTGACGACTGCTAACAGCTTTCTCCTAGTCACGCAGTGATTCTTTTCTGGCCTGTCTATTTACATCTGTGAAAGGAGTGCTATGGCCAAATTTTCCATCTTCTTTTGGATAACTTAAAATCGGTGAAGTGACTAAGACCTGTTTTAGTTGATGGAAGGCGTTTTCACAGTTCTGACAATTAGTAGGACCTTTTTAACCAAGTCGCCTTTCATTGGTTCGATCGTACGAATGCAGCCTTCCCGGAGATTTCCATCATCACACTGTCAGTTCTTCCACGCAGGATCATGTTTTTACTCAATAAGACTTGCGCGGATGCCTTCTATGACAAATGAATATCTTCACCGTCAACTTTAAGGGCATCGTTCTTCCTATCCAAATTTAGGCAAAGCCGTTGTTGTAACAGTTATTTCTAAATCACGTTCTTCTAGTTCTTTTTTTAAACCACAAAGCTTCTTTGTCGCCATTATTCTTGTTATTCTATTGAACAGTACACTGTTCTATAAAACTGAATCACTTATAAAAACTGATTTTTACACTTCGCGACATTAAAGCCAAGGAATTGTATCTTGGCTGGGGAAAATGGAACACATTTGGTTTGCGTGTGCACAACACACCAGAATGTAAAATTCATGATTGTCAGAGAAAAGCTAAAGAAGGCGACGCTTTTGATCTTCGTAGTTACAAAGAATGTTTGTTATTTGGCATTTTTTCGCAACCGCCCATAGCAAAGGAACTTTTGATGGCCTGGCAAAGACTGTCAAACGGCTTGCAGCAAAAGCCGTGTAAAAAATCCTTCTCAATTGTTCCTTTAGACTCAAGAAAATATACCAAAAATAAAATTTCAATATTGCACAAACTTAGATTATTGAGAAAAAACTTTTTTTAAAATATCGTCTACAAGAAGCTGAAACTATTAAAGAAACTCAACAGTTTCACACTTTCATATCTCACAGTTCGACTGATTTAAAATAGAAGATGTTTTCTTACGCATGCAAGAAATTGTTGAAGGAGGTAAAAGTTTGTCAATAGATGAAATTTCAGGTTACGTTGGTGGTTGGGGAGTGTCTTATCCAAAGACTATAAAAGTGAAGATGTAGAAGTATCAGCTTCCTCATTTGTTTTCCCACGCAACCTAGATATTTCAAAAGTGAACAAAATACAAACCTCAACTTGAGTAAATCGGAACACAGCTACAGTTAGAAGTTATATAATTTCCAAAAACAAAACCATTGTAGCAACAAGCGTGCTAAAGTTCGAGCCTTGAATTCACATAAACACCAATATGAGCGTACAAAAAGATTTTTTTTATTGATCATTACATAACTTGATGTTTTCAATAAAAAATGTATAAAAGTTATCTAATTTTATAAAATATGATCCCATTGTGATCCCAATGTGTGTGTTATAGTTTTTTGTACCAATTTTCATTTGTTGGATTGCTGTTAATATGTACCTAAACATCCAATAAAATAATAAAGAGAACTGTGTATGTTTTGTTCGCGTACTAGGTTTTATTTTATTCATCGAACCGTCGATGCCGCCTCTTTGTTGGCGCGACATAAAAGCTGGCAACCGTGACAGGAAATGGTGTTTTTGCAAGAAAGGTTAATCAACAGTGAAGTGATTAAACTGATCGGGGACAAAAGTGCGTGTCGATTTCAATTTCCTACCCGAAAACTTTTACAGCATTTTGCGTTGTATTTGCATTTTTAAAACGTTCGGTGGTTTTGGACCAACTTTGAGATGGTTTACGAAATAGAAATTAAAAAGAAAAGTAGGAAAGCGCTACGGACCTCGTTTACGAAAGCGGCAAACGAACTTGAAGCGCTTTTGAGTGTCTATAAGCTTGATCGTAAATCTATCAACGTTGCGTGGGAACTGTTACTGTCGAAATATGACGACTTAAAGATAGTCGACAATGACATTTACGAACTTTTATTGGAAGGTGCTATCTAGGCCAAACTTGAGACTCATGTGGAGAGCCGTGATATGTATTTCAAGAAATTCACTGGGTAAAGGTTCGCATCGCACAGGTACATACAGTTCAAATATTCGGGAAACCACAGGTAGACTCAAATTTAAATTACCTCGAATAGAATTCAAACACTATGATGGTAGCATCACTGGTTGGTCTAAAATGTTTTTAGAATGCCATCTTGTGGTAAAAATACCACATAGGATAATATAGAAAACTATAAATTAGTACGGAGGGTAGAAAAGTTGTCATTGGATTTAATGACAACGAAAGTCAATGATCTATTGACAAGTGACGCTGTCAAACTCCCAACTATAAAATAGGTTAGGAACAATGTCAGTACAATTGTGAAAAACAACATCAGTATAGTTGTGGAAACACATCGGTGTATCCTAGCGCTGACGAGTTCCTAAAGAACGAAACAGCTGTCCGCTAGTTCTGATGTTGTTTTTCACAATTGTACTGACATTGTTCCTAACCTATTTTATAGTTGGGATTTTGACAGCGTCACTTGTCAATAGATCATTGACTTTCGCTGTCATTAAATCCAATGACAACTTTTCTACCCTCCGTACTAATTTATAGTTTTCTACATAAAGATATTGATAATCATGACAAAATAGAGTATTTAGTATAAGCCGGTACCAGGGAGTAGGGCAAGGCAATTAGTCGAGAGCTACCCTGGCATGAGAAAAAATTACGAAAAAATAGTAAAGCGCAAGCAAAGCAGATTTGGTAGAGAAGATCTTCAGATCGAAGTGTATGTGAGAGAGCTGTTGAAGCTTATTTTACTACTTCGAAACAAAAAATAGATATTGCTACTCTTTATGATCAAATTGAGACCCAGTTACGTGCACTCAAAACCTTGGGCATAACCTCTGACAATATTCGGTTATGCTATTTCCATTTATAGAATCGTGTTTACCGAATGAGTTACTGAGAGGTTGGCAACGTTCTACGTTTAACGGTTCTGCAGATTCTGAAGAAACTTCATCTCATCTAGATGCTCGACTTAAAAAATTGATGCTTTTTCTCAGACAGGAGGTAGAGAACGGGCAGCGGATAACTTTAGCAGCTGACGGGTTTGGTTTGTCAGAAAGAACGTCGTCTACCATTATGGAGGCTAGAGAAGGACATACTAAGAATAATTTCAAAAAACATTTTTCGAAGGTCCGACAGCTACGGGGTTTATGAATTGTGAAATTGCAGCCTTTGTATTTTCTCAAGGTCTCACGATAGTGACGCTTAAGATGTGTTTTGTGCACTCGTGCACATGTGCCTTTAATGTGTCCTGATCTGCCGACCCACAAGAATACGGAGAAGTCGTATGTCGACAACGGCAGTGTGTCTTCAAGTGATACCGCAAAAGACCAAACTTTGACCAATCGGACCAGCACGCAGGTGTTTCTGCAAACTCTACAAGTGACTTTGAAGGGAGCGAATGGTTGTAAAGTGATTCGAACATTGATTGATAGTGGATCGCAAAGGTCTTACATCTTAAATGAGACACAACTAGGATACCGACCTAAATGTCAGGAGAAAGTCGTTCATTGTTTGTTTGGTAGGTCAGAGATGGTAAACACCTACAACTCCTATGACGTCACAATCTGTAATGGGACGTATTTTTACACATTTGAGACCTTAGGTCATCTGACGATTTGTGAAGAGGTAACTCCAGTTTTTTATAAACCATGAACCGATGAGATGCAGCCTTGAGCAGACGGAGCTGGACATTTATATACGAGTTCTAGAGAATCACCATCTGCATTAGTAGCGATTAAAACACACGTCGGGAGGACACTTATAGGTAAAATGCCGGTCATTAGTGTACGTTCTAATATAGCTATAACCACTTTGAACCTATTTGTGAAAAATGCTTCCATAACAGATTTGTGAAAACTTGAAGCGCTAGGAATCAAGGAACCATCTGATAAGCGAACCAAGGAGGAAACAGTCGTGTCTGCTAAAGAGCTCTTCTTGCAAACCGTGAATGATAATAAAGATGGGCGTTATAAGGTTTGTCTTCCAAGGACCACCCTCCGTTCTCGACTAACTACAAATTGGCTCAAAAGAGGTTACATTCGGATGTCCGTAAACTGAAGAATGATTACCTGTTTGAGGAGTACGAGGGTATTTTTTGTGAGTGGGCAGCGGAGGGAATCGACAAACAAATGCATACACCAAAATGTGTGAATGTGAACCAAGGTCGTTATCTCCCTCATAGACCGGTTATTAAGGGAAACAGTGCGATAACAAAAATTCGACCTGCACGCAAAAAAGACAGACCATCGTTAAACCATTACTTGGAGAAAAGGTATAATTTGATAGAACTAATTCCTTCGTTGCTGTTAAGATTTAGAGAAAACAAAATAGATGTGTCCGATATAAGGAAAGCGTTCCTACAAATCAGTATTAACGAGGACTGAAAGTGTGTGGCCTTCAGCTTGATTAGTAGCCAATTTCTGCGAGGGACAACGTTGGAATACCATCTATTTCGTTGCTTAAAAGATGCGATGAGGCTGAAACTGTTTATTCTAAGGATATTGTAGAAAGGTTGAGTCGTAGTTTCTATGTTGATAATTGTGTGACGAACCTGGCAAATGAGGATTCGCCGCCAAGATTTGTTAAAAAACCTGTTGCTATTATGACTAAGGGTAAATTCAAACTGAGGGGTCGGAAGCGTAGCCACAGTTTAAGATCAGATACGGTTGTTGATTTATGCCCTGTCCTTGGTTTGGTGTCCAAGGAAACATATTTGACTATAAATTCAAACCTTTTGGAAGAAAATCTTTACATTGATAATATGGTGATTACGAAACGTCAGATTCTTTCAATAACACAAAAAGTTTTCGATCCGTCCAATCAAATCGAAAACTTTTTACACATACATGCCCATCTACTATACTACATAAGCTCATTTGCAGAGATTGTGGAAGGAGTTAACTTGGAACCAGCCAGTGAATGATGTCATGGCTCAACTATTCAAAAGTTGGATGAATGATTTGCATCACTTGTCGAATATTGTGCTACCTCGCTGTATACTGGTGGGCGACCCGGAATCACGTGAGCATACATACATTCTGTGATGCGAGCCAAGATGCCTATGCTTGTGTTGTGTTTGTTGCGAGTAGTTTTGCGTGGCAAAGTTTATTTCCTCTTGTTGGCTACCAAAGCTAGAGTGGCACCCATACGAAAATCGAGTTCGAAAATGACTATACCATGTTTGGAGTTGCTGGCGGCAACTATAGGAGCTTGGCTGATTACGCATGTAAGCGAGAACACAAGAAGGCAGATTGGCCTTTTTTTCTGGACTGATTCAGCTACTGTAGTCTCGTAGTTTCAACGAAAAAAAGAGTGGAGTATATTCGTGTGGAATAGAATGAGCGAGATCCGTAATTTGACTCCAGCGAAGAAATAGCGCCATTTACCAAAAGTGCAAAATCCGGCCCTCGAGGGAATATTCTTTTAGACAACTCTTTGGATCAAGATGGTGGGAGGGTCCCAGATGGCTATACGAAGCACATGAAAGATGGGCGTCCGTGAATACAACCTGCGACGAGGATGAAATTAACGTCGAGCGCAAGAAGAAGATGGTTACTACGCTTATGAATTTTGGACTCTTGCGCTTGGCATCTTGGATACTTTGATCAAAATTGTAGTTGTCCAGATGACAAATAGAGTGGTGAATTGTCTTTTGAAGAAGACGCGGCGGAAACGTTCTTTTTCAAATTGGTGCAAAAGGAAGTAATTAGTGGTCCCAATCCTTTTAAGGACGAACAAGGCCTTATTCGATTGAGATCTAGAGTGTCTAATAGAGAAGACACTGAAAATTATCGGTTCCCTATTCTGCTTCCTTCTAAGCACCCATTGACTAAGAGCCTGATCATGAACATACACATCATGACATGTCGAGAGTCAGGGCATGTTAAGTATGCTGAGGGAAAAGTTTTGGATCTTGAGCGGTAGACGGACAGTCAGATCAGTTATATCAAAGTGTGAAACATGTAGAAGATAGAACGCAAAGTCTGTGACTGTAGAGCCTCCGCCATTACCATTAGACAGAGTTCGTGACGCAGCTTCCTTTGAAGTGAGGGGAAAGGATTTTCAGGGCCGTTGTACTTAAAAATGGTGATAAAGTTTGGATATGTTTGTTTACGTGCGATGTCTTTCAAGCGGTTCATTTAGAGCTGACGACATCCCTGTCCGCTCCAAGTTTTCTACAGGTCTTACGTCGTTTTGTGTCGCGTCGGGGCAAGCCTCGAACAGTCTACAGTGATAATAAACCGAACTTCGACGTGGTGGGAAGGATTCTGGGAACGTTTAAGCAGAGTGTTGAAACAATTATTACGCAAAGTACTGGGTCGCGCAAGTTTGTGCCATCAAGACTTATTAACCCTTGTTTGCGAGTGCGAAGCAGTTGTTAATGTGAGGCCTTTAACCTACCTTTCGGAGGACCCTAAAGACTTAGTCGCGTTAAGTCCGTCGATGTTTTTGCGCGAGCAAGTGGAGTGTGGTTTACCGGATTGTGACGCTATAGACAATGCTTCATTGTGTCGGAAGGTGCGTAAAATTCAGACTTTACGGGAAAAACTTCGGGCTCGTTTTCGTATCGAGTACATTGGACAATTGAATTTTTTGTGACAAAAAGACCGATTGTCAAATTGTGATTGGCTAATTGGTCCCTGCCGGCGACAACAAAACTAGCTAGTTGGACGAATCGTGGAAATTTTTCCGGGTAAAGATAGACAGTTCGTTTGGTTAGATTAGAAACCGCTAGGGGCAGTTATTAGGCCATTGCAAAGACTGTATCCCATAAAATGTGACGAAGAGACGGTGGGGAATGTTGGAAATCAAGATGGTTCCGACTACATCTTCGAGCGTAGTGATAGTATCAGTGCTGGAGTGTTGGTGCCGAAAGTAAAAGTGACGCGAAGTGGTCGTGTTTGTACAGTACCGCGCCTTTGTATTACATATTCAATTTGAGGAACATTTTGTTGTTTCAAAACATTCCTCAGGTGAGACTTGGACATGTTATCAATAAAAAATATATAAAAGTTGTGTAATTTTATAAAATATGATCCCATTGAGATCCCAACTTAAAATTTTCAACACAACTTAGCATAAGATTAAGAATTCATAGTATTTCTTTAAAAATTTGAAATCATATGCGTATTTTGGAATTGACTATATTCAGGCTTTTTTTGAACTTCAGGTTTAACGTTTTTGAGTTGGTCAAACTGCTATATTTTAAACTACCCTCAAAAAATAAGAATTCCCATTGGCTGCAGAGACAATGCATTCAAGTGATCTGTCAAATCGGGTTCAATATGGCGTTGTTAGACAAATATGGACAAAAAGATTTGGTTGTTATCATACGTTTATGGTTGCTGCTAACACGATTTGACAGATCACTGGATTTCATTATGCTTTATCAACCAGAGAGGTCGTTACTGACAACCAATAGAAGTTCATATTTTTTGAGGGCGATTTAAAATTTATCACTTTCACTAACCCAAAATTGTTAAACCTGAAGTCCAAAAAAACGCTTGAATATGATAAAGTAAAATTTTTAGTTCAGAGGTTGAAAGTGCTGTACTTGAAATACTGTCATGTTGCGTATCTAATTAAAACTAGTTAAATATAAATATAAAATAAAAAAATAAATAAAATTATTTGTTTTCTATTTCCATTTTAGAATGAGATATTGAATAAAAAAATTTAACAAAACATTTTTAACAAACTAAAGAAGATAAAAAATTATTTTTTTTTATATTTTAATTTCGTTTTACGCTTTTATTCAGTACACCAAAAGCTTTTTTTATTTTGATGACTTCATATAGAATGGGGTGCCAAATCTTAAAATACCCCACTGCTCTGCAGTATTTGATTGCAATTATCTTTGCAATTTTACATAGAACGAATCTGAATACATGTATTACTTCTTGTATTTGACTATAGATATAAGTACTTATGTAGTTAAAGAATAAGGATAAAAGTATTATGAAATCAAACTCACCTTTGGTGGAATCGATTTGAAAATGACTGGAAGGTCCTTCCTTAAACATCTTCCAAACTGTAACGTGATTGTGTGCATCCATGAATCGACCTCAAGGGGACTCCAGGTAATTTCAAATAAAACCGAACCATTACCCGGGATACTATTCGATTCCCAACTAATTTTAACATGTCTTTCGTTTGGTGGCAACGATTTGACTGAGACATGTAAAACTTTCGCACTAGGATTGCTCACGATAACTTTTTGGGAAGACGTAGTACCAACAATGACATCTTCGAAGAATATTTTTGTATGGTTGGTAAATGGAGCTAAAGTAACAGTTGGTATTTCTTCCTTTTTAACTTCTTCAATAGGAATTGCTTCCAAATTAAATTTAAGTTCGCCAGCAGATATGTCAAACTGAAAAACAATGCACTGATAAGGATTGTATCAATTTCTAATTCATGTTTATAATTAATAAAGAAAATTTAACTTACTCGATTTTCCATTGATAAAATCTTATAATTAAAATTATATTTAAAACTTTGTCACGTTAAATAAAACCTGAAGGGACATACGAATTATACAAAAGACAAATTACATTATGGCACAAACGAATTCATGGATAAACATCACTGACATCATTTGATTTAAAAAGTAACGTTTGATAAATTTGCACCAATCAGATTAAAGCAATTACAGCTGACACCGAGTTAGTCCGACCAATGTCGAATAGATTTGAATGTGATACTGTGTGATACATGCCCATATAATTATTATTTAACTAACAGCTTAATTAGCTTTTACAGATTTTGATAAACATCTAATTTAATTTAATTTGCATTAAAAAAATGTAAATTATTACATACAGACATAAGAGTATAAGTTTATAAGTATGCAACCAACATTGCACATCAACTTAACTATAGTATACTACCTAAAATATTTAGATTCAGAATTGAGGTAAAATATGCTGAAAATGGATTTAATTTAAAATTACAAATAAATACTTTTTGCAAAATAAAATACCAATTACTTTTTAAATTTTTAAGTACTTACGTGTATTAAAAGCAAGAAAACGTATATCTAAAACCTCTGTATAACAAGCAAATTTTAGCAATGCGCCTTAATGTTTTTAAAAAAGCAGCCCACAATACACTTGTGCTTATCCATAATGGAAAACTTGTCTGTCATGAGTACTGAACAAACTACTTGA
The DNA here is from genome assembly GCA_035610365.1 of Aquatica leii. Classification (NCBI taxonomy): domain Eukaryota; kingdom Metazoa; phylum Arthropoda; class Insecta; order Coleoptera; family Lampyridae; genus Aquatica; species Aquatica leii. The sequence continues at coordinate 28,741,347 of CM069433.1, read as the reverse complement.
AATGTACAATAGATAAGATAAATACGTTTTAAGAAGGTTACAAATTACTACAAAAATAACAGATTATGTATTTATTTATATTACTCTTTTATTCAGGTTTGTAATTGAATGTAGAAAGGATGAACATAAAAAGATTGATTACTTACCAATTTCAGTGCATTCTTTGCACGTGCAAACGGTGCAGTGCACTCGGCCCCGCATTTTATAGGCCCCGCGCGCAACAAGGTTTTTAGAATGATAAATCTTAAACGTGTCAAAATTCGCTCAAGTAAATACCGACAAAGCGTTTTTCTTATATTGTAGTAAAGGTTTATGACATCTTGAATAAATTTAACCTACCCTTGACGGTCAAAACGGAAGTAATAAACCATTTGTTACAGAGGTAAAATTATTTACTGGGGTTGAAAAAACTTAAAATTTGCAATGTGTTTTTATACCCAATGGTAAATGCCTTGTGTGAGAAAATTTCTGTGAATACTTTAAATTGTAATGTGGAAACATCACAAATTGTAGGTACTTGTTTATTTTGTGCAAACGTGCTCGGTCTTACACCTTGCTTCATTCAGCTATTACCTATCAACTATTTTACAATTTTGTATAAACACACAATGCAATGACCATTGATCACTAAAGCCGACGTCGGTGTATTACAACTCTGCCACTTTACTAACATTAAACCCTAATAATCCCATCTGGCTTGCTGATTTCAAATTAATTATTTTCTCACACTACTTGTTTATAAATATTGCTTCTTTCACCACCAACAGAACTTTCTTGTCGACTTTCTATGCGACAATAACTTTTGTTAAAGACTGTTCAAGTGACATCACGTGTTTATTTTGATTATACGTACATATATTTATTTTTAATTTTGCGTATTTCTAAACTAAATAGTATTCATTTATTAGTGTAGTGTATTAGTGTTTCAAGTTTTTACTGGATAATTTACATTTACTTTATTATTTATTACTTTGTCTTCTTCATTTTGTAACAGGTATGTATAATACATTTATGTTAAACTTATTAATTTGTTAAAAAAAGGTCTTTTATACTGTTAAAAAAACTTTTTTACTAATTGTTTCTAGAGTAACGATAGAGCAAGTTGACTTGACTTGCTGTTAGCTGATTAATTCAAATTTACAGTTGTACAAAAATTCTTGATTGTATTTCGTTTGTAAATTTTGTATTTTAATGGAACATTAGAGAGAACTTTTGACCTCGACCTGCCATTTCGGCCAAAAATTAATGCTCTCGTATGCCATTAAAAAAGTGTTCGATAAAAAGTTTAAGGAAAAAAATATAAGTACAAAAGTCTAAAACAGACTTTGATCGTGAATTAAAATTAAATGTTACTTTTATTTACTTTTAAATTTTTTATTTAGATTTTTTCCTTGGTTTTTTTCCTAGATTAATTACAAAACACCCACTTCACGCATTTATCCTATTACAAAAATAACTATTATTTATTTAGTGCTAGTACAAATTAAAAAAGAACAATACTAATATAAAACAGCGAAGGCTGTCTTTGTTATTATATTTTCGTATGGTTAGAAGATTTTTTTTATGAAACTGCAAAGTTTTTATTTAAAAATAAACCTTAAAAACTTTGTTGTTTCACAAAAAATTCTTCTAACTAGAACAAAAAATAATAATAACAAAGTTTGAAAAGATCATGCATAATATTTTGATAACGGATTTGCACTATTTAGATTTGGATTCTGAGCTTTTTAATATGCTAATTAATAAAGGTTTTAGACATTGATAAAAAATTGAAAGTTGTGCTAATTTGTGCTGAAATGACTATTTTTTAATGGCATATGGGAGTGACAATTTTTGGCAGAGACTAGTAGGTTCTTTATCCACAATGTGTTCAATTTTGTTTTTAGGATTTTACTTCACAATAAATAAATAAATTAATAATAAAAAAGACCTTCATGGTTTTGTTGCGCAAATGTATGCAATACAAATTCTTTTCTCATTCATCTTGTTTCATTAGTTTACATAGTTACCAACATGTCTTTCCAACGTTACAATTTACATTTTTTTTTAACAGCACATACGTATTAGAAACATGACGTCCAGAGACCGAGATTGTGGTAGGAAATATATGGGTGGGGCCGAAAGGGGGAAAGGGGAAGCGAAAGGCTCATGAAGAATTTATCAAAACACAAAAGGGGGCTTTACACAAATTTTTAAAAATTGAAGGTTCCGAAAAAGAATCAGCACCTGACACTAGTTCTGTCACTGAATCGCCTAATATGGAAGGGATCTACACAAGTATCAATCCTAATTTGAATCCAGTAAATGAAAATGTTAGTTAAATATATATATATAAATTATTACTGGCATTTTAAATGTTTTAAAACTATTTTAGTGTTTGACGATGGTGGTAGAAACTGACACTATGCACTCAAACTTGGAATATCAAGACCTGAAGGATATTAGAGCCTGCCCAGAATATTTAACTCCTTCTCAGCGAGAATTTATTTTGATGCAAGGACTTACAACATTGAAAAAATTTTCGTATACGAAAGATTCCAAAAATAGATCGTATTCTGAAATATATTACAAGAGAAAGATAATTGAAAGAACGCGGCTGATGTATTCAATGGAAAAGGATCAAATTTTCTGTTTCCCGTGTAAACTATTTCAAACTGCCTCAAGTCAGTTAGAGACAATTGGATTTAGTGACTGGCAACATTGTTCTGTAAGATTAAAGCAGCATGAAGTATCAAAAATACACTTTGCTGCCATAGACAAATGGAATGTAACAAAAAAACATATTACCAACCAGAAGTCCATCCCACATTATTCCGAAAAATTTTTTATTCAGGAAAGGAAAAACTGGCGAGATATTTTAGAACGAATAATATCTATAATTCAATACTTAGCGGAACATAACATGGCATTGCGAGGAACATGTGCCACGTTATTGTCTTCAAACAATGGAAATTTCTTGGGTCTCGTTAAATTAATTTCCAAATACGACCCTGTATTATCGCAACACGTCAATAATGCAAGAAATACAAAAAAGGGCGTGCGTTATTTAAGTAAAGATACATAAAATGAAATTATTACACTTCTGGGACAACTGTTGAATAAAATTGTCAACCACGTCTACCCGATTCATCCCATACTGATCAACTCTCTTGTATCATCAGATACGTATCTATTGAAGACAATGTAGTGCAAATATGCGAAAGCTTTACTGGATTTCTAATTGTAAAAGATTCTACCGGCTTAGAATTAACCCAAATTTTAAAAGACCACATCAGAAATCTTGGATTAGAACTCCAAAACTGTAGAGGCCAGGGATATGATAATGGGACAAATATGAAAGGAAATAAATCTGGTGTGCAAGCTCAGGTTCTGAAAGAAAATTTTCGAGCGTTTTATGTTCCTTGCGGTTGCCATAATTTGAATTTAATACTTTCGGATGTAGCTAGTGTTTCAGTTTCATTTTTTGGAGTAATTCAACGAATTTACACATTTTTATCAAGTTCTAACTGCCGTTACGACATAGCCCAAAAATATTTGTCATTTACTCCAAAACCGCTATCAGGGACGAGATGGGAATGCAGAGTAGAAAGTGTAAAGGCGATAATTTTCCAAATCCGGGAATTTATAACAATTATAACAGTGTTTGGCAAAATCATTGATGAATCAAAAGATGCCAAAACTACGAGCGAAGCAAATTCATTACTGCAAGAAATTGAGTCTTATCCTTTTATTGTATCTGCTGTTATATGGTACGAATTACTTGTCGAAGTCAATAGAGTATCAAAAATATTGCAAGGGATGGACGTGCAAATGGATGTCGCTATTACATTGCTAGACACACTTCTTTGTAAATTAAAGACATTTTGTACAAATGGATATATTACAATTGTACAAAAAGTAAAAAAAAATGCAGAGGAAAACTATATTAAAATCCAGTTTTCTAAACGACGTATAAGAAAAATCAAAAAATCTTTTGACTATGAAGGTTAAGATGAAACGTTAGAAGACGATGAAGAAAAATTTCAGGTTGAATACTTTCTATTAATTGTTGATAGTGCTATAGAATCATCAAATAAAGATTCAAATTATATGAGGACATAAGGAAAAACTTTGGATTTATGTACGATTTCACAAAAACCAAAGATCTTTCTGATGAAGAATTATATAAGAAGTGCGAAGACCTACAGACTGTTTTATCCGCCACTAATGCCGATTCCGATATTAATCACACGGAAATGTTTGAAGAACTGAAATCTCTAATTCCAGTCATTCCTGATAAACACCAAAAAGCATATTAAAATATCTTCAAATGACAAAACTAATTTTGGCCTATCCTAACATATACATTATATATTTTTTTTGCAGATTAATAAACTTGCCATGGGTAATCTAGTGATGGTTAATATAAACAACACTTTTTAAGATATGTTAAGTCAGGCTGAGACAAAAAAAGAATTTAATTTGAATGAAAAAAAATATATTAAAATGTGTCCCTGGCTTTGGTAGAGGCATTTCATTATGTCGTGAACTGTGACCTTGAGTCGAAAATTGGAATTAATATACGAAAAGTCAAAAATTTGACAAGTCTATCTGAATTCCAAAAACGTTAATCTATTTAAAAGGCACTCACGTTAATAAAATTTGATAATAATCGGATATTTATTTATTAAGTAAAAATTAATTTATTTATAATAATACCTAAAGAATTATTAACAACAAATACAACGATAAATCAAAAATAAGTTAGAAAAAATGTACCGGTGAATGTTTGTAAGACGGATAATAACAATATTTTGACATATACAGACTACAGCGCCACAGTTCACGAGATCTTGAAAGACGTCTATCATTAGCGTGGTTTTCAGTAATATGTATTCAAAATTTCCGCTAATTCAAATTTACTGATTGGCGACCGTTACAGTAGACATTTTGATATTTGCTGTTTACTTAAATCGGCGCGACACGCGAATAGTTGCACGGTGAGCTTCCATGCGTAAAATTGTTATTGTTTCAGGCGCGTATGTTTTTTGTGCATCATTGGTGTGCTATTGACAATTTTGTCAATTGAAAAGATATTAGAAAAATATCAGCAACAATTGATGACCAGTGACAACAACAAAAGGTATGCGTAATTTAATTTAATTGCATGAATTCATTTGCTGTCCTGAAAACTTTAACTTTGTTTTACTCATTGGCGTGGATATTTACGTGCGTCATTGTCGTGGATTTTTTTGTCCACGCTAATGACGGACTATCCACGCCAATAATATTTTGTGCTTATAATAATAATAACAATAATTTTGTTTCGTCTATTCTTAGAAAGTGCCACCCAAAAAAATGTCTGATAAGGAAAAAAAGAAGAGGAAAAGGAAATGTGAAAGAAAAAGAAGACAAACAATAAAAGCTGATGCTGAGATGTATAAGTTAGAAAAAATCAAAAAACACAACAGGTATGAAGTTAAAAAAAACTGTAAAAAACGGTCAAGACTTATCTGCAAGAGAATTGAGGACACAACGAAAAAAGCGGCGGGCTAATTCAAATAAAAATAAAACAAATTTTTATCAAATCTTCGTAATAGTTCACCTCCGACTAGTGACAAAGAACAAGACATAGAAAACAGGAAGCCGGTAGTATCTACACCAAACATAAATGATGGCCCTTCAACTCCAAGTACTATCCCAGGATTTAGTAGGCAAAAAATGCGTGGCAGAAGGGTAATGATTGGAAACAGAGCAAAATATTATAGGCGAATAAAAACGGTAGAACGTGAAAATGCTAATCTACGAACTAAGTTAGACTGTTATAAAAAAAAGTATTATAGATTAAACAGTAGAAGCAAAAGTAAATTGACACCACTCACCAAAGTGAACCAAAAGCTAAAAAATCATGTTGTGTCTCCTAACGATAAACTCTGAGGAAATTGACAATATGTGCTTAATGTATTAATTTTTCTGGTTTATATAGTTATAATAAATGCTTAAAAATATATTTTTGTCAGTATTTGGTAAAAACTGTCATTAGCGTGTTTCTTACTAATTGGCGTGGATATGGGATTTTGAAAAAAGCATCAAAATTAAAAATTAAGCTCAACAGACTATCATATCATAAACTATATCTATCTGTGATAAAACAGTATTTTTTTCAAATTTTTTTGTAATTGTTTTTTTTTTTAATTTTGTATACTCAAGATTGTAAGAATAACCCAGATACGTTCGCAGATAATAATTCTGTGGTTTGTCATTAAAACATTTAATAGTATTGTGCGTGAATGCATTGTATATAACCATTCGGAAGGAACTTAAGCTCGTGATTCTGCTTGTATTACAAGAAGTGCAAGATTCGAGGTTGCAATCTTCAAAACGTTAGATCTAAGGAAGAAGAACTGCGTTGATTTTATTCAAGGCGACGACGGCTACGTTCATAGATGGTTCGTCATACTGGGTTCATCTTCTTAGTTGCTGTATTGTCCATTCAGGTGATATTGTATTTAATATATTGGTTTGTTTACTTGATCAGTCATCGCTATGGGTCCTAAATGCGATAATCGGTCTGTTTAAAGTAATTCAAAAAAACGCTTATTTGGACAGTATAATCGTTTTAAGGAATTTATAGAGACGTATAATGATACGCAATTACATGTCTTAAAAGTTAAATTGGAAAGAGCTGAAGGGTGGTTTAATGAATTTTTGACTGTATACGATGTACTTAAGGTTTTGTTGATTGATGGAGATTTGCAAAATTTAGAGCAGAAATTAATATATTTTGAAAGTAGTTTTGATGAATTAATTAGTACTGATCGTTGTTGATTACCTGCTTATCGTGCATTAAGTACTCCTGTTGCACTGGACGCTAGAATTCCTACGAAAAATGAGACACACCTCGAAGCAAGTATTAAATTGCCGTCGTTAGGGTTGTCTCGTTTTTCTGGAGCTTATGAATATTGGACTGAGTTTGTTGATACGTTTAATGGGATTATTGATAGTAATAATTCGTTATCGAGAGCACAGAAATTGCATTATTTAAACACTGTTTTACATGAAGAAGCAGCAAAGGTAGTACAATCATTAAAAATATCTGATGCGAATTATAATGTAGCTATGTCGTTGTTGAAAAAACGTCAATCATTGGCTTGCCTAATTTAAATAAGGAAGATTCTTCTAAATTGAGATTCATGTCAGATACAATAACCAAGAGCATCAGATGATTAAATTCACTAGGTTTAAATACTAAAAATTGGGATGTTTTACTTATTTTCATAATAGTTGAAAAATTGTATAATGTTTTAAATAAGGAATGGCAAAATCTGTTGAACCAAACAGTTTGCCAACATGGAATAAGTTTACTGAATTTTTAAACAAACGTTGTGCTGTGCTAGAGGGGTTGAAACCTAATAATACAACAGAAGATCTAAAGAAAAAACCAAATAAACATTTCAATATAACTATTGTCTCAAAGAGATGTGTTATTTGCAATAATAACATTAAAACTAGAAAGAAGGATGGACTTGATAAAGAAACACAAAATTTGTTTTAGGTGTTTAGCTGCATGGCATTGTAATCACAGATGCCAACGCAATGCTTGCACTAAGTTTAAAGGTCCTCACCACGTTATCATCCATCAAGATAGGGATAAACAAGAAGCTACTACAAGCAAGGAAGACACGGAACGATCGGTCGTGACTACGGTTGTAAAAGCAAATGATCATGGAGTGTTATTGTCAACTGCTAGTATATTTCCTTATATTGAATTGGGTGAACGCATTAAATGTCGAGCTCTTTTAGATAATGGCGCTTAATCAAATTTCTTATGCACGGAGGTTTGGGAAAAAATACGTCAAGAAATATTACAGGACGGTTTGTAGTAAAACTTCATTTAAAGGCAGATCCTGATGTTTTAGCAGAGTTATACTATCAAGCGGAAAGACGATTTTTAAGTTTAGAATGAAAATTCCGAGTTAACGGAAATTATAAAAATGCGTAAATGCGTATGAGAGAATATTTCAGGTTAGGCCATATGAGCCAAGTGGATATGTCTCCGGACGGTCGATATTTTATGCCTCATCATGGAGTCATTAAAGAAAGTAGTAGTTCTACAAAATTACGTATTGTGTTTGAATTGAGCGCAAAAATTACTTCGGGTTATTCCTACAACGATTTGCAATTGGTTGGACCAGTTGTACAAAACAATTTGTTTGCTATTTTAATTAACTTTCGGCATACGATGTATGTCATGACATCTGACATTGAAAAAAATGTATCGTCAGATATTGGTACATGATGCACATTGCAAATTTCAAACTATATTGTGGCGTTGTTATGAATCAGAGGATTTGCATATGTACGAATTGTCTACAGTTACTTATGGAACGGCGTCAGCTCCTTTCTTGGCAACTAGGTGTATCAAACAAATAGCCTTGGACGTGTCTGAATCCGAACCAACAATTGTACACGCTTTAAATAATTGTATGTATGTGGAGGATTTTTTGGGTGACGGAGATACAATTGAAGAAACTAATAAATTGGCATTAAAATTAATATCGCTTTTACGAGAGTACGGATTTCCTTTAAGAAAATGGTTGGCTTCTGACGAACGGGTGCTGAAAGGCATTAGTGAAGATGATTGCGCAAAATCTTATTTTCACGTAGGAGAGAAAAATATTTCAAAAACGTTAAGATTACTTTGGAACCACGAATCTGACAGTTTAATGTACCAAATAGAAATTTCTAATGAGCTACAAGTTATTAATAAAAGAGGATTGTTATCATGTATATGAAAGATATTTGACCCTCTCGGATTGTTGACTCTATGTATAATATTGGCAAAATTAATGTTGCAAGAGTTGTAGAAGAAACATATTAACTGGGATGATCCCCTTCCTGACGAATTAGTTGCAAAATGGATGGAATTTGAAAATTGTTTGCCGTTGTTGAATAAGATACGTATACCTAGACGTGTCATTCGGAGTCACTTTGTAGTGATCGATATTCATGGATTTACAGACCCTTCGGAATAGGCTATTGGTGCCTGTATATATTTAAGAAGCGAAAACAAAATTGGTATACCCACAATAAGACTGATATGTGCAAACTCTTGAGTAGCATCATTACGATCTGAAACAATACCTAGGTTGGGACTATGTGCTGCATCTTTATTAACTCGATTAGTACATAAAATTAAAGGGTCTTTAAACTTATATTTAAGGAAATGTGTGTTATGGTCTGATTCTACCATTACGTTAACATGGATACGAACAGAACGGTATTTGCTAAAACAATTTGTTGCTAATCGAGTGGCACAAATACAAAACTTAAACGTTAGTGACGACTGTGTTCTGTCAGTACTATCTCGAAGGTGCTACTATTTGTAAAGTCTGGCAACTGTGGAGAAAAAAGGTACGCCGGAGGGGGTATGACAGAACGTTAACCTAAGATATACGATAGAACGTGCATGAATTGTATTCTAATAAAATCATTGTAACGTGTAGTAATAAAAACAGAACTAAACTGAAAGTAATTAATTATTTAAAAGAACCCGAAGATAAAACATGGTGGCAGCGGTGGGATCTTCAAAAGAATAAAAATAATAAATTTAGCGTTATAGTAAGCGTCGTATAACGCATAACCTCGTAACAGACCTCGTGGTATGTAGTGTTGAAATCATACACAATTATTGTACGATTTGTTGAAATTACACAAATCCAATCATGTCTGAAGCAGAAAATAGTCAAGCAGCTCAAGTGATAAATTTTGTGCCTCCCATAACTGTAAACCCGCCAGAAAAATTTTGTTCTACGGCACCAGCGTCTTGGCCAGTATGGCGCAGAAGAAGGAAGGAAGAAAAAATAAACATACTAATATATATAATGGGCGAAGAATCCGAGGAAGTTATGGTTCAATTTTCCAACATTCCGACTACCTACAAGGAAGCATTAGATAGTTTTGAAGCTTATTTTATACCTAGAAGAAACATTATTTTTGAGCGAAAGTTCAATTCAAGGGTTCAAAACCCAGGAGAACCTATAGAAACATTTATAACAAATCTGCATGTCCTCGCTGAACATTGTGAATATCGTACTCTTAAAGAGGACCTAATCAGAAATCGAATAGTTGTAGGTATGCTAGATACAAAAACATCTGAAAGGCTACAACTAAAAGATAAGCTTGACCTGAAGGAATGTGTGTTAATAGCAAAACAGGCCGAATTGCAAGCAACACAAAATAGGGAACTACAGGGCAATCAACGACAGATCGGTAGAGTGCAAGTACCCAAGAATGTGGAAAACTCGTCACGTGTGAAAAAAGACAAAACAAATACTTATCCATCAACAGGAAAATGTGGATTTTGTAGTCTTCAACCTCACAGTAGGGATCGCTGTCCAGCAAACCAGTCTACTTGCAGGAAGTGCCAGAAAAAAGGCCATTGGGCGACTGCATGCAAAAATAGTAAGGTCAGATCACTTGAAGTAGATAATTTAGTAGAGTTAGAATTAAAACATAATTCTGTAGAGATTTTAGATAATGTGGACAGTCCATTTTTGGGGTCCATCACAATTAATCATGTAGACTCCCAGGAATGGATCGCCACGATTTTTATTACTGAATTTAATCAAGATATAGATTTCCCTGTAGATTCGGGTGCTGATATTTCTTGCATACCGAAACAAATACTTTGTAATAATTTACTTAATCAAATTAAGGCTTCCGATAGAATTGTTACAGGGCCGTCTGGTATTAAATTGATAGTTTTAGGTACTCTTTCGGTAAAGCTAAACTTTAAAAATATGAGCTTCAACACAGACATTTATGTCATCGACAAATTAACCTATTTTAGGTACAACTGCTATACTACAATTAAACATCCTTGACTCATTTCACAAGCAAGTGGCCCCAATACAACTAGACGATTCAAAAAGGAACTTGATCATCACAAAGTTTCCTAAAGTTTTTAATAGTGTTGGTAACTTTAAAAATGAATTGCGAATCACAATAACTGATGACGCGCAACCCTTCATACAATCTGTGCCTCGCGTGGTTCCAATTCCACTTCTAAAGCCATTGAAAGAAGAGTTGGAACGATTAGAAAAGTTGAACATAATACAAACAGTTGATTTCCCAACAGAGTGGGTAAGCCCAATTGTAGTAGTGAAAAAGGATTTTAAAATACGCCTATGCGTAGACTACACTAGACTGAACAAAGCCGTTTTGCGTTCTCACTATCCCATTGGCAAAGTTGAGACAATTTTATCTCAAATTCAAGGTTTTAAATTTTTTACCAAACTAGACACAAACTCAGGATTTTATCAGATAAAACTTAATAAAGATTCTCAACTTCTAACCACTTTCATTACTCCATTTGGCCGTTATTTTTTTAAAAGACTACCGTTTGGCATAACATGTGCCCCAGAGTACTTTTCTTTGTTATTAAATAAAATATTAATCGGGCTAGAGGGAGTAGTAAGTCACATCGACGACATTCTAATTCATGCTCCTACCTTGGAACAGCATGATAAAATTCTATACAGTGTGTTAAAGCGTATCGAACAGGCGGGGATCACCTTAAATAAAGACAAATGTGTTTTTGCTACCCAATCACTTACTTATCTAGGCCATAAAATTTCTAATACGGGTATCTCGATAGATCCAGAAAGAATTAGTGCTATAAATCAATTTCCAGAACCAAAAAATAAAAAAGAAGTTTTGCAGTATTTAGGAATGATTAATTATTCTAGCAGATTCATTCCAAATAGATCTCACCTGTTAGAACCGCTAACATCGTTGCTTAAAAAAAAAGTTCAGTTTGTTTGGGATGCACCTCAAAAACAAGCGTTCAAAAAATCAAAAGAATTGTTGTTGTACTGCCCAACATTAGCGTATTATGACCACACGAAACAGATATGTATTCAGGCAGACGCTTCATCCTACGGATTAGGAGCTTGTCTAATGCAATCTTCCGAGGGCAAAACAGAGATAGTCGCTTACGCTTCCCGTCTTCTTTCGGAAACCGAAAAACGGTATGCGCAAATTGAACGCGAGGCACTGGCACTAGCCTGGGCTGCGGATAAATTCGCAGAGTACGTCACTGGAATACCAATATTAATGCAAACTGATCACCGCCCTTTAATACAAGTTCTACAAACCAAACCGATCGATAAATTGACCCCTCGTTTGCAACGTTTGCGTATACGTTTGATGCGTTATAACTATAAAATTTATTACTCACCAGGTAAAGAACTAGCCGTAGCCGACGCACTATCGCGGAGTTTCCCTCAAAATGCGGAAAAGCCAACTGACGATGAATTAACTACCGAATCAGAAGCACATGTTCAGCTAGTGGTGGGATCGATTCAGGTAAAATCTTATTTTCTCGACGAAATTAAGACTGAGCAAGGAAAAGATTCTATTTTAAGCCAAATAAAGCAGTTTATCATAGAAGGATGGCCAAATAAAAATAGTTTAAAGGAAGAATTAAGGCCATATTACCAATATAGATATGAAATTTCATTTTCTGAAGGGTTTCTGTTAAGGAATACTCGTATTATCATTCCTCCTTCGCTTCAACTTAAATGTTTGAAATTCATACACGATGGCCACCTAGGGATCGTCAAATGCAGACAAAAAGCCAAATCGTCAGTGTGGTGGGTTGGTCTTTCTACCCAAATAGAGAATTTGGTTCGCAACTGCCCTCAGTGTGTGGAAAATCGATCTAATTTCAAGGAAACTATGATTAAGGAGAATTTTCCTGTACGCCCATGGCAAAAAATTGCCGTGGATTTGTTTAAATTCGACAATGTCTGGTTTCTCATTGTTACCGACTACTACTCTAGATTTTTTAAAATATTTAAGCTCATAAGAATGACAGAATCTGTTATCATCGAAAAACTAAAAGAACTTTTTTCCCGTTACGGTATAAGTGAAATTGTACGTTCTGATAACGGACCACAATTTCAATCAGAATTTAAAAAATTTGCCACTGCATATGATTTCAAACATATCACTAGCAGTCTTTACTTCGCCCAATCTAATGGCTGTGTTGAAGCGGCTGTCAAAATCGCAAAAAATCTTTTAAAAAAGAACGAAGACATTCACCTAGCGCTGTTATCTTATAGATCTACCCCTCTCGAATGTGGATTTTCTCCAAGCGAATTAATGTTTAATCGAAAAATAAGATCATTATTACCTTTGTTACCAAGTAAACTAAATAAACCTGTAGATACACAAGCTGTGTTTGAAAGGGAGAGTAGGTTAAAAAATAAATCAGCAAATCAATTTAATAGCAGACACCGCACAAAGGATACGTCGAATTAGTCCGTAGGAGATTATGTCTGGGTTACTGATTTACGCGTATATGCTAAAATTAAACAAATTTTGGATGAACCGCGTTCGTATTTAATCGAAACTAATTTAGGTATTTACCGTCGAAACAGATGGAACTTAATTCCGGCTCCTTATTACGCTCCGCAACAGTTAACCCCGACGTTACCTCCGCCGGAAACCACTGATAATTCTGAAATTGTAAAATCAAAAATTATTAATAATAAGTGCGATGATAGTAGTAAGGTTTCAGACGACCAAAATTGTAAAATTCCGCCGGTAAATTTAGAAGTCTTTTCTGATACCTCCCAACTCGATACCTCTTCCGCGATAACTGAAGAAACATCAGTACCTCAACAAAGACCACGGAGAGACACTAATAAACTTAGGTATTTAAAAGACTACATACTTAATTAATCTGAGAGGGGGGGATGTTCTGTCAGTACTATCTCGAAGGTGCTACTATTTGTAAAGTCTGGCAACTGTGGAGGAAAAAGGTACGCCGGAGGGGGTATGACAGAACGGACAGAACGATAACCTAAGATATACGATAGAACGTGAATGAATTGTATTCTAATAAAATCGTTGTAACGTGTAGTAATAAAAACAGAACTAAACTGAAGGTAATTAATTATTTAAAAGAACCCGAAGATAAAACAGACTGGAGATATGTACCATCAGGTGATAACCCAGAAGATGTGGGGTCTAGAGGAGTTTCTCCTAATAAACTTCAAGACTTTAAATTGTTGTCGCAAGAACCATTGTGGCTGTCTATAAAGGCAGTGGCGTAACGCAAAACCGCATGGCCCCCCCGCAACACACAGTTTGGGCTCCTACCTCCCCCTATACTGACTTTATGTACTTCTACCTCAAATAGTCGTTCGGTATTTTGCAGTCTTTCGTCGGTGCTAAGTTTTTCAAAAAATGTCCTTACTTTCTTATTTCTTTTTTCTTCAAATTGTGGCGTAATATTCCATCTTCTTGCTACGACACTTGCCATTTCTTTTATATTTGTAAAATTATCACGAAGATTTGTTATAGTAGTATAACTAAATTTTAGCATCTTTATGGCATTTTCCAAATCTATTTCTTTCGATTGTAATGTTTTTGACGTTAAATTTATGCATTCTAATAATTTGCATTGAAAAACGAGTAAAAATACAAATTCAAATTTTTCCATCTGTTTTTTAATGGCCATTGCTTGCCGTTACTCTTCTTGTTTAGTGGTAATAAGTAAAAAGTTTGATAGCACTTTTAGAATCGTTGTAAAATTATATCGAATTGATATGACTGAATCGACTCTAGAAGACCCATCTTGTTATGCATAATGATTTTAAAGTTAACTTAATTTCTTCGTTATTCTGTACTATCTTCAAATCACTCCATCTTTTAATGCTGTGTCCAATAAATGTATAAATTTTTTGACAACGGTCATAAAATTCTCTTATGAATGGCACATTAATGCAAGTATCATTCAGAACAAGATTCAAATTATGGGCAGCACAGTGAATGTATCTTGCTGTTGGTTGTCTGTCTTTAATAAATTATAATTTTCTACGTCAATGTTTAATGTATTAAGAAAATTTATAACATCGTTTTTCAAACTATTGGTTGTCTGGTTTGTTGTTTCACTAAATCCCAAGAACGATTTGTTAACTTTAATTTTATTTGGTTCTTTATTCTCGTCTAGATAAATTTTTACGTACCTAATTATTGCACTTAACTGATCTTTTTTTGCTATGTCTTGTGTTGTATCTAGAATAATAGTGAAAAAAGAACATTCTTGAATATTTTTAACAATATTGTCTCTCACTCTGGAACCTATCACATGAATCAATTCATTTTGAATTGCAGGGCTTAGATATTTAAAATATCCAGTTTTTGTTTCTGACGACAAGTGGCGTCAAAAAGTGACGCGATATCAGTAGAACAAATCGCCTACTCACGCCATATAGCGTCGACGCTACCATACCTTTTATGGTAAAAACAGCATAAATACATACATTTGGTGTAAAGCGATATTGCGCCCATTTATAGCGCGTTATATACAGGGTGTCCCACTTAATAGGATTCCCTCGATAGCTTCCTTATTAATAAAAATATCGAAAAATTATCTTGAATTAAGTTTTAACAAATCAAATTCTCCATCACCTAACATTATTTTCAGTTATACAGGATTTCCCATATCTGCTGGGCCAGACCCAACTTCTTTTTCTTTTTAAACTAAGTGGTCCAAACCGCATTGCTCTAAGTGCGATCATTCACGAGATATTCAGAATGGCGTAAGACGCTGCAAAAACTGTTTTTTTCGGATTATCTTGGAAACCAACAGTTTTAAGTATAAAGAAGGCTTATTAAGCTGACCTTTGTTTTTACTGAAAAGTCCAAAAATGCAATAAAAATTGTATCGTTTTATTTGAAAACATGAAGTTGGGTCAGACCCAGCAGATATAGGACGCTATGTATAACTGAAAATAATTTTAGGAGATGAAGAATTTGTTTTGATAAAACTTATGTTTTGATAGTTTTATTAATAAGTGAACTACCGAAGAAGTGCGCTTCAGTGGGACACCCTGTATATGGTATGGCTATGGTATCGAGTGAAAACGCCCTAAATGCATCAAGTATTTTCGATTTTTTTTCTATAGCATAAAATGCATCATATTGTGATTTATTTATTAAATCAGTGCTATTTTGCTGGGCGTCACTCTAAAATCTGAACTGAATCACTTTGCCTAGTTGGAATATCAAAAAACGTTTCTGGTTGATAGCACTTATACTTGATATATAAAACACAAAATACCGTAAAACCGTAGTTTCTGTACCAAAAATTACCAACAAATTAAAATAGATTCTTAGTTTTTAATGTATGAACCTTAAAGTTTACTTACCTTTCCATATTTTATTGTAAGATGCATGGAAGCATTTAATACTTAAAAAGTTTTTTAAAGTTAAATTAAGAATTTTTGTGATATATGTGATGTGATGTGATGATATGTTTATTTTTGGCAAAATTACGTTTATTTCAATTAATCAATATATTTTAATAATTACATTGCTGATTTGCCAAGTATCGGCCAATAATCAAAAAAGCAGTCACTGTAAGAAACACACCTTCCTCGTTTATTTTTTATAAAACCTTCTACACAAGAACATCCAGGTACGCACTGAAGAGTACATACAGTGGGATATGGACTATCGCAAGTAGGTGGGCAAGCTGAGTTACAACTCTTATAAACTTCATTTTGACGACAAACTAAAACAGACAAATTATTATTAATAATTAATATACATACATATATAGATAGGCTATAAAACTTTTGAAAACCGATTTATTTTTACATGTATTTTATATGTTAATAGCAATACATAAATACATATGTAGTATTGAATAATTATTAATTTTTGTGTAGATGATTTGCTTTAAATTTTTACTTACATAGGACATACGGCGAAACGTTCGCTAAGATTACAGCAAGTACACAAAGTTGTAGATACATTGTTACGAACATGAAGCAAAAATTTTGCCTTTATACGGTCCTGAATATGTTACGCTTGTTAAGAAACTGTGCATGATAAAATTTAATACTATTGTTTCTGTATAATTTATGTTTTAATTAATTGGTTAGATTCCTTGTTCTTATTTTTATCATTGTTTTTGTGTTTTTTGTCTTTACGTAAATAAATTTCACAATTAATAACAGTGTTAGAAACACATAAACCGCAATTGGTTTCATGTACATACACACTATACAGTGTGTCAATAAAGTAAGGAATAAAATTCATCTTTTGTTTATTATTGCAGTGTGAAAGGAAAGCTTGAACAGGTCGATTTTTTACTTTATAGCAATCGCCATTTTTTTCAAAAAATTTTTTTTTGCATAATTTTAGGTTTCAAAGTGTCTTGAATCAAAAAAATGTATATTTGACAAATACATTTTGGGTGTCTGTGTGTGTGTAACGATGTACCGACGATAACTCTCGAACTAAAAGTCATAGTAACTTGAAATTTGGTATGAAGTTGGTTTTTCATATTTTCTCGGTTCTATCAAAAGATGGATCCGCCATTTTTTACAGTTTTTCTTATATAATTTTGTACGTATGTAAATCATTCGAAATATTTTACGGTTTCTTATAGAGATAATTCTTCCTAAAAGTTTATTCAAATAAAAAACTTTTTTAACATTAACAGTATATTGGATATTTTATTTATAATTTAAAATAAGTTTACAAATATAATCTAAGTTCGAATCTTGCCTGCGACGATTTTTTTAGAATAAAATTCCATATCTTGAAGGGCAAGCAAGATACGTTAAAAATAATAATTTTTGCTGATTTACTAAAGAGGAAAGCAATATCGCGGCGCACACATATAGGGGTTAGTCCATTCGACAACATAAGCTCAATTTGCCATATTTCGGTTATATCTTAATGAAATCGAAGAGAAAAATTTCTAAAAAATTATAGCATGCTACGAAGTCAATACAAACGTACATATCATTTCAAAGTGGTTTTATGGCAACATAATCTTAAGAAAATATGTAGACATTCTTTCATCATTCCTTATAGGAAAGTCGTGTCGTGATCACACCAGTTTCTTTTTCCAAGTGGCTTTCGAGCATAGTTAGGCTACGCAACATACAATATGAATTAGTCCAAACTTTTGACAAGGATTTTGAGATGTTGACGTAATGTCATTGATAAGCTGGACACTGATACTTATCATACAGATGATTATAATTTGTCCTAAAAATTGAAAATTGTGTATTAACGTAAATTACGCTACTGTATATAATTTTCTTAATTTTATTTAGATATTACAATAAAAGTAATACAATTTTCAAAAATATTGATCTATAGGATAAATTCTGTGTTCCTCACTAATTAAAAAAAAACTAGTGTTGTCACCACACGACTTTCCTATAAGGAATGATGAAGGAATGTCTACATCACAGAGGTATGAAGAGAGGGGAGAGATTCATAAGTTATGATGTAGACGCTGCTACTGATTTCGCCATATTGTTACTCTCGTATAAAGGCCAGCATGTAGGAAGTTAAGTAAAATTATGCAATAATTTACAATTTTTATTTATGCTTAATACAATAAATACATTTTTGTGCTGCCAACATCGCAAACGTCAATATTCGTTCGTTAGTATAGTTACGTAAAACGAAAAAAGGAATTACTTGTCAACTGCCTTATGCATCTATAAATATCAAAAATTTAGGTATCCCAAATGACATAGGTTTGGCCAATAAAAGTTTTCACATTTCTGGTAAAATAGATCTTTTGGTAGAAGCTGAAGTGTACTTTGACATAATTGAATCTGGGCTGTTAACGTTAGGCGAGAATCTGCCTGTCTTGCAAAATAGTTTATTTGGGTGGGTAGTAGGAGGAAGTGTTCCTGATTTACAAAATGTTTGGTCACATTTAAGTGTTGCTTTGTTTGTTCAGGGTTTTGGTTTGGATAGTTTAATTTCTTAATTTTGGAGATTGGAAGAAGTATCCAATAAAAGGCACATGTCTCCAGAGGATGAACTCTGTAAAAAACTGTATTCCTCTACGAAACGAAAAGACTTGAACCTGGTGTATTCGAAGTTAGGTTACCTATTAAGCCTAATCATGATCCTTCTTTCTTAGGCAACTCTCTTAACAAGGCTACACAAACATTTTTATCGCTCGAGAAAAGGTTTAAAAAAGATGTTAAACTGAAAAAGGAGTATAAAGCATTTATCGATGAATATTTATTACTCGGACATGCTAAGGAAATTGAACAAGCTATCGATTCAATGACAAGTAATAGGTACTATCTTCCTCTCCATTCTGTAATTCGTGAAGATAAACTTACGACAAAATATCGTGTTGTGTTTAATGGGTCTATGAAAACCACCTCGGGGTTAAGTTTGAACGACATCATGCTTCAAAGAAGTCAGGTTCAGTCAGACTTATTTGATATTATAGCTATATATAGAACTTATCGGTATGTTATAACAAGGGATATACAAAAAATGTATAGGTGTATTAACATTAATTCAGATGATCGATTTTTACAAAACATAGTTTAGAGAGATGACCCGGTTGGTCCCTTACGCCATGTTGAGCTTGAAACGGTAAAATATGGAACTAACTATGCACCATCTCTTGCCACTAGAACCTTGGTCGAGTTGGCTAATATATATTAATTTACCTTTTCGTTAGCGGCTGAAACTTTACTAAAACAAACGTACGTAGACGACGTGTTAGGTGGAGCAAATACTTTGGAACAGTTATATCAACTTCAAAGGAAGTTAAAGGAACTTTTAGAGCCTGCAGAATTCAACTTGCATAAATGGAATTCAAATGACAAAACGCTAGTTTTTTCTTTGCAATCCGACAGTTCTAAGGTTTTAGGTGTATCATGGAATCCCGTTTTCGATTCGTTTCTGATATGTGTACCAGATTTAGTAAAAAAAAGACTTTCACAAAACGTGAAGTTTTAGGTATAATTGCGCAGATATTAGATCCTATGGATTTTATAGGTCCAGTGATTATTGTAGCAAAGATTGTGGACATTAAAAATAGAATGGGATGAATTTGTAACGGAGGATTTTTTGGTAGAATGGCTTAAATTTTACAACCATTTGCCTCGATTAAGAGACCTCAAAATCTCAAGTTTGATTTTTATTACTAGAAAGATTTAAAGTATTCAGTTGATAGGGTTTTCAAACGCTTCCATGCAAGCGTACGGTGCATGCTTGTGTGTGAGAACGTTGTATGAAGGCAATAAGGTTTCATGTAATCTTGTTTACTCAAAATCTAAAATTGCTCCACTCAAAACAGTGTCGTTGCCAAGATTGGAACTGTGTGGGTTATTATTATTAGCTCGTATGTGCAACAAGTTTATAACTTGCATGAATTTTAATTTCAATAAAGTTGTTTTCTTTACGAATTCGCAAATAGTACTTGCTTGGTTGCAGTCACCACCGTCCCGTTGGACAACGTTTGTAGCTAACCGAGTGTCGGAAATTCAAGAATTATACGTTAATGTGAAATAGAAACATGTGTCGTCTGAGTTGAAAATTGCGGACTACATCTCTCGCGATCAAGATCCTGATACTATAATAAATTGTAAACCGTGGTGGAAAGGTCTACAGTTTTTATCAGATTTTTCATGGAATGTAACTTCAGAAAGTAATATTAAATTGGAAATTGATTCTGTGCCTGAACAAAAACAGGTATCGCATGTTCACACCAAAGTTAGAAGTTAATTCCACGGTTTTACTTAGGTTTTCGTCGTTTGTCAGAATGCAAAGATGCATTGCGTTTACGTTTAGATTTGTTAATAATTCAAAAAAGAATTCTTTAACGGTTTATAGTTCTCTCTTAGAGGACAAGCTTTAGCTCAAATATTTAAAGTCATTCAACTTGAACGCTTTTATGAAGAAATCTTATATTTACAGAATGCCAAGCCATTAGGAAAAAAAAGTTCGCTGGTAGCGTTAAATCCATTTCTTGATTCAAAGAGATTATTGAGAGTTGGCGGACGTTTGATAAATGCGCCGTTGTCATTTAAGAGTAAACACCCAATCGTTTTGTCTACAAATTGTCATGTAACTGAGTTGTTGATGAACATGAACATAAGTACTTGGGTCATGCAGGTCCTCGTTTTGTACTTAATAGTTTACGACAACGTGTTTGGCCTATTCATGTTTTAAGACGCATTAAAAGTGTACTAATGAATTGTATTAAATGTCAACGATTTTAAGCAATTGTGTCCAAACAATTAATGGGATGTTTGCCCGTAGAGCGAGTCCAACTACTGTGTAAATTTTTTCATGTTGGCATTGATTTTGGTGGACCAATCATGGTCAAGGAAACAAGGTTGCGGAAATCAATAATTTCCAAAGCTTATATTGCATTGTTCGTGTGTATGGCAACTAAAGCCAAACACATAGAGTTGGTATCGAGTCTTTCAACAGACGCATTTTTGCTTACTTTGAAAAGGTTTATTGCACGTCGAGGAAATCCAGTTTTGATTAATAGCGATAACGCGACTAATTTTAAGGGAGCTAACAATGCTCTGCAAGGAATTTATAAATTTTTTCAAAGTCATAGTAGTGAAATTCAAGATTTTTTGGCCACACGAAGAATAAGTTGGAAATTCATTCCTTCAAACAGCCCACATTGGGGAGGCTTGTGGGAAGCTAGAATCAAGAGTATCATTTAAGAAGGGTTTTGGGAAATGCTGTCTTATCATTTGAAGCTTTATCTACTGTTCTAGCTCAAATTGAGTCGATACTCAATTACAGACCAATTCAATCTATGTCTAATTATATCTCTGACTTGACTTGTTTAACACCAGGTCATTTTCTTATAGGTCAAGCTTTAACTGTGTTTCTAGAAAGAGATGTAATGAGTATTCCAGAAAATCGTCTAAACATGTGGCAACACTGTTCTAAATTGCTTCAAGATTTTGGAAACGTTGGTGTTCTGATTATTTAAACCAATTACAGCATCGCCCAAAATGAAGGTATTCAAAACCAAATTTAAAAATACGAGACTTTTAGAGAAAGAAGACAACTTGCCTCCGCTCGAGTGGTGTCTTGCAAGAGTAATAGATCTTAAGCCTAGACGTGATAACAAAGTCCGTGTAGTCAAACTTATCACTAATAAGGGTGAATTTACTCGCCCCATTACAAAACTATGCCAACTTCCTATATTTACTCATAATTTTGAGGACAATGCCTCAAAGAGGTGAGAATGTTGAATTAAAAGGTGCTTTTTTTAAGATATATTTGCCAAGGGTTTTGTGTCGCTCTTGATCGTTTATTTTAAGGAATTATTGTGCGGCAGTTTTCGTATAAATTTTGAATAAAAACCAGTTTTTAGGGTCGTACGTACTCTGCCTCTGAGCAACTTCAATCATAGTTAATACAGTCCACTAAAGATATATAAACGAGTACTACTCAGTGATTTTCCATAATGTAATAGTACATTTATTATTATTCTAGGTTTATAATAAGTTATTAAACAGACATGTCTCAAAAAAAAAAAATTAATGAAAAATGTTGTTGTTTTAAACTTGTCAAAAATTATATTTATCGTTTTTATAACACATAAAAGTTTGTATTGAATTTGTAACTGTTGTCAATAAAACGTTTAACACAAAACAGTAATGTTGCCTATTATATAAATATATATATATAAAATTATCAAGTGCGCGTCTTCCATTATACCGCAATCTTATATAAATATGTTTATGAGCAATTGCGTGAATCAGATGAATTTTGTGGTTATCTGAAGGTGCTTGACCATAACAATGATTATTTAAAAAAGTAAACATTTTTTTGGAAATAAAAACTTCTAACGCTTCACTGACAAAAATAGCCTCAACACAAATGCTGCAATATATGCAATAATTTTATTTGTTAAATCAGTGATTCGATCTGGATTAGGTAAATAATGAATACTGGATTTTTGATAATATTTTCTAGTTTATTTGTCGATGCAGAATGAAGAATAGAAATTTCTTCTAAAGATACGCAATTTCCGGTGTCAAATTACCAGTCCACCAATAATAAATTATAAAACTTATAAAAAGTTAAGATTACAAAAAGTTTTTTAACTTACATTTTTTCGAACAATCTCAAATCTAAAAATTTGTAACTAGATAATTAAAAAAATGTAAGTTTTACAAAATGTTAAATGTTAATTATTTTAAAAAAGGAAGATATGGTGCAATTTAGAAACAAATATAAAAAAATTTAAGTTTAAAATCGTAATTGAAATTGGTTTGCTAGTTCAACAAAAAAATTGTATTTGATATTTTAATATAATAGAACTCTAGTAATTGAAAAATTTCCCAGTGAACAAATTGCAGCTAAAACCGGCTTTTTTATAACTACTTTAGCTTTTAAAGTTACTCTTTAGAACACTACCTCCATGAAGCGTTTAAGTAGCTAAAAATTTCTCAGTTATGTTGCTGTTAGGTAGCTCCTTTAATGCATTAAAATCGGGCTTATACAGCTCTTTGTGGTACTAGCAAAGTTTTAAAGAAGCTCTAAAGGAACTGTAAACCACCTTTCAGAAACAACTATACAGCTTAAATAGCTTTATTTTTACTACCTTTAAGTAGCTTAAAAATTAAATAAATATTTCATTAGAAAAAGAAATCTTGAAATCGTTACCTTTACTTAATTTCTTAAAAAAATTGAGCAAAGTGATAAAGGAGAACCTATTGAAAGACCTAGATTTTGTTTAAAAAATTGATTATCAAATTTATCACTTATTTTTACTGAAATCTTCTTAAACAATTTAGAAAGTAAATATATTTCTGAACACCAAATTTTCTTACAAAAAATAATATTTTGGAAAAGATATGTTGATGACATTTTTTGTATTTAAAAAAGTTGTAAATATTTTTTGTAGATTTTCTGAAAATGAGCATCATTATTTTAAAGCTCGAAACATATGTAAACGAATTTGTTATTAGTGGACTGGTAATTTAAATAATTTTAAATTAAAATTAATGTTAAATTTCTGAAAGAATAATTGACCAATTCATCTTTTAAAAGGATTTTTGACGGAGAATCCATTTGTATCACTATGTTGCGTAGTTTAGTCAAAACTTAACGGCTTGACGAATTTGAGAACACACTGTGGTCGTTCCGGTATCTTCAAAATATTATAGGACGTATCTTCAACTATAAAACATATATTAAAAAAATTACGTATTATTGCTTGTCTACTTATACCTTCGTTTAGTGAACTGGAGCTGTAGAAAGAATAAATTTATTCGTCTTCACGATCGTCATCAATAAATAACAATCGACGTTTTCTGCCATATGTTTAAGAAACTACTACATTTGAGTATCTTAGGTTGATGTTCATATCAACAATTACAGCTTCTGTAAAAAATTATACTAAATAAGCCCAAAAAGTAAAAAAAAATTAAGTTGTTAGTATTTTAAAAATAAAGTTTTGAAAATGCAATTAGTATTAGTATTTTCAAAATTTTTGTGATGTTTTTTAAACAATTGTAAAAATATTTTATGTATTGTTGATTTGTATTGAAGTGCTTTCAGCATGCTAAAATAAAAATAAAAGAATTTTGTTTATAATTTTTTTTGTTTTTTAAAAAACTAAGTATGTATTAGACAAGGTGCTAAAGAAATGCGGCCCTAACATTTACAAAAACGATATTTTTATTCGACATGCCAACATCAACAAAAACATTTAAAGCAATGGCCAGAGCGATTATGCAATTACGATGAATCGATCATTATGCAAAATAATGATCGCGATATCGAGCGTCTGTACAATAACGATCGCAATCATTGATCGCTTATAAAATAACAATTGCGGTTGTGGAAAAGAAATTAATACTTTTAATTATCGCATAAACAAATAAGACTAATATAACACTATAATATTTACTTTAATAAATGTATAATAAACTTTAAGTATGCAGGTAGTTCACGGAAAATCGTAAAATTTTGTAGGTAAATAACCCCTTTGCTCTTTTCCTCGTAAGAATTTTAAACCACGTACAGATTTTTTAATAAAAAAGTAACATGAATTTAAACATTGAATTATATTTTTTTTGTTTACAGAAATTTAACAATGCATTCTTTTCAAAGAGAATTAGAAAGCTCTTCTGAAAAGAACGTTTGTAAAATTTGTGTCACACATTCAGCATTTAGGGAAAAACCTAGCTTTATATAAACACCAAGGTAAATCATAAAAACACAGGAAGTTAAAAACAATAAACATTAACTACAAATGACAATACGTATTTGAAAAGAATTGCAAATTTATTTTTAATACATAAATCTTATGTTTGAGACAAATATCAACACGACTTATTACTAATTACTCAACAATCTTTTCAGGGTCAATTTCAAATAGAAACATTTAATTTACGAAAGAACGACACTTATTTTTTAATATGTTGTTTATTAATGCTTTAAACTATTGTTCGTAAGTTTGCATCAGAATTCAAATAGCACGTCATGTCGAAAAAAAAAACATCACAGTAGTATCTATTTTCTGTGAATTTTTGTAAATATTTTTTTTAAATCTAAATATGAACAAATTTTAATTAATTTATTGTTTAGAAACGATATTAAAAAATACTTATATATGTTGATTTTAAATACTCCAAACGTTATTGTATCCCGGAAAACGAAAATCGAATGTTTATGGCTAGATTTATGACTAACTTTACACGAGCGACTTTTTAGCAACAGTCGATTACTAATTAATTCGAAATACCATGATTGCGATCATTGATCGTAGAAAATAATAGCGATCTCAGCTACTGATTTACAGTAATTATTTTAAGTTATTGTACAATTAAGTGCAACAAGAAGAAGAAGAATCCGGACAAGGAGATTCTCCGATGCTAATTTAAACCATTTTTAAACGTTTGGTAGAAAAAAAAAATTTAAAAATATTTTCCTGATTGAAGGTGTAGAACAAGAACTGCAATGTGTTTAAAATTTCCTTTTGTTGTTATACATTATCTCCGAAGATGCTTCTCACAAATCTTCTTTTGTTTTAAATCTTTAAGTCCATTGTGGCAATGTTTATATTTCCACAGTTTTTCTAACATTCTTTAGCACGCACTTTATCACTAATAAAAAACTTAAGAAAACTAGTACCTTTGTTTTCGGTATTATCACAATTAATATAAACACAACCGTGATCTGTAACTTTTCCCATTTTAAAAATAAATCAATAATATATTTACACTTAAACTAAACAAAAGTTCAAACAAACATTACTACTACCAGAATTTCAAAAATCATATCGCAATGTTAACCCAAGAAAAACTTTCAATTCAATCCCGAAGTTCACAAGTCGACAGACACGCAAGAACTGAAAAATCTCGATCCAATACGAACGTGGCGACCTCTATATCTCGATCCAAGCAGTCGATACGATATCGCGCCTTAAGTTGCATTTCTTCTTACATTTATTATTCAATGGTTTTAGGCAACAAAACGTGTGTACTGTTTCTTGTATTATAAAAAAGCCTATGTAATAAGAAATATCTGATAAGTGATGTCTTAATTAACGTAACTTTTTTATAAGCAATTAAAGTCGTGCATAGTTTAATACTGTTCTGCAATGTTTACTGAGCAACAAAACAGAATAACGAACATTTCTTACCTTAGATTTCTTGCAAAAGAATGATTGTAGGCTTGTTTGCCTTTTTTTACTTGCACTGCCACTCATTTTGCACAACTATGAATACTATGATGCGGAGGTCTTAAGATGGCGGCTGTTGGTAATTGGTTCCTATTGCGCAGGTGCGCTTGTACTGCTCTTAGCGGAGAAATTTAAAAACGGACCTCACAAGCCTGCGCGGCTGCGGTGCCGACGATGACCGCACGTATAACGCATGGTACATACAAGTAAGATAATGAGATTGATCAAGATTGATGCTAAGGCGGAGTGAGAAATTATTAATTTCAATTAATCCTCTATAACGTAAAAAAACAGAAGCTTATACATATATTTTAATTTTCAAGAGTATATCGGTCAGACATTTCTTCCTCAATCATAAAATTTACTTCATCAAATTATATCGAATGTTTTTTTCAATCGCTTGGGCCGTGCCCCCGTGCCCCCCATTGGATCCGCCGTTGATAACTGATCAATGTATGCTTTTTGACTTAATATTAAAACGCCCATTTGGTCATCATAATCGACTTTAATGCTTAAACCATTCTTAATATCACATATATTTTTTCCTTAAATCTAGAAACTAACTGATCTTTTAAACGTGCAATTTCATTTTGATGTTTTGTTAAAATAAAGAAATCATCAACATATAAAGAACCTTTTTTAGCAAAAAAACGTGGTTCATACTGAGATTTGACATATCCTAACTGTAGCAAAGCTGAATTAATTTTATGAGTCAAACGTTTTGCGGATTGTTTAAGACAATAAATTTCTCTATTACTTCAGCGTATTCTTCTTTAAAACTTATTTGCAACTCACTACTGTTAATTTTTTTTTTAAATCAACGAGCTGTTTTCATTGAAATATTCTGTTTCTTCGTTAATAGCACATTTCTTTAAGCCTCCATCAGATCTTCATACAACTTTCTAAACACTAATTGGATCAGTTTCTGCATTCTTGCAACGACATGTATGATACAAAATCTTCGTCGATGTTAGATTTCAGCAGTCTTTTCGATTTATTCACAAAATTAATCTTTCTTCAGTAACGCAACTGTTAACATAATTTACTTCCATCTTTTGTTTTTTCATCTTCAGCAAAACAACTTTGTTCTTCCATTACTTTAACCCTCTCATCTGTATCTCTACAAAAATATAGTTTTTGACACTACTTTCTATTACAATGACGTCCCTGTTGATGATTTTTCTACTCATCAGATAGTACAATTTATAACCTTTGCTCATCATAACCAACATAAATATGCCTAACAGCTTTTTTCCATTATCTGCGAGATACTTTCCAAACTCTTTACTAGAATATTTTCCTCCATTGTCTATCCTTAATATTTTCATTCTTTTGTGTTTCAACTACATTCTTTAAATCTTTGAATTTGCACAATACGTTTTCCTTAGTTTTTATAAAGCACCTAAAGATCTTTTTTCCATAAGAATAGAAATATCATTATGTAATGTAACATATACAGTGTGACCGATTCATTTTAGGGTCAGCCTGTAAAATGTTTATTAATTATGCGATTTAGGCCGGATGTTTTTAAATTATAGCGTTTGATAAACTGTACATTTCCAACAAAAATGGCCTGGTTAATATAAAATCCAAGGCCTACTATGACAGTTTCTAGAAGCAAAATTTTAACAAATCATATTATCATTTTTTTTAAATAGATCTGTGCACGCCATTGGATTCAGCACCCCTCACAAGGGTTTTTTTTTACCGGAGATTTGAAAATATCAGCATATTTTCAAATGTTGTCTTGAAGTTAATCAATCGCATCCCAAAAAATAAAAAAAATTTACTCTTTTATGATAACTGGTTTTGTTCTCGTGGTCTTCAAATAGAGTTGACTCTACCAGGAACTTCGAGTTTAGGTACCGTACAAGCAAAAAAGGTGCTATTTTTGGAAAAAACTAAATTACTTTGCCTAGTTGAAATAGCCATATATATATATTTTTTTATTTAATAAAAATAGAATGTATAACAATTTTTAATTCTCAAGTATTTTTGTGATAATTATAATAAAACGTTTATTTTTGACAAAATTATTTTTATATCAATTAATCAATACATTTTAATGATTACATTGCTGCTTGACCGAATAGCGATCGATAATTAAATTAGCAATCACTAGAAGAAACACACTTTCCTCGACTATTTCTTATATAACCTTCTATACAAAAACATCCAGGTATGCACTGAGCAGTACATAAAACGAAGAATGAACGTTCGCAAGAAGGCTCGCAGGCTGAACTACAACTCTTATAAACTTCATTTTGACCACAAACTAAAACAGATCAATTACTTTAATTAATATATACAGGGTTTCCCATTACTCCGGCTTCGGTTTTTAGTACCTTTGCATAAATGTCAGCATAAAATGTTAAGGACTGTACTTATTTCTATTAAAATACTGCACATTTTTGTTTATACAGGGTGTTTAGCTTTTGCTGGGCAGTATAAAGTTACACTTTTTTAAATAGCAACCCTCAATTTTTAATTCTGTTTTATAAAGGCTTAATTTAGATATAAAATACTTCTTACATTTTTTTAATTGATTGCGCCGTTGCCATGTTAGTGCAATTTCTTTAAAAATTTAGTTTCAGAAAGAAATGGTCACAAAACTGGTGTTTTTTGAAATTTTGGAATTTGTTTTTGTAAATTTGTATATGAAAGTCAGAAGTAGGTACTTAAATAGTCTAAAATTTTTTTTTTAATTCATACTGATTTTATATGAGAGAGCTAATTTTCAAATTTTTTAAATTGCTAAAAGTAATTTTTTTAGTAGCATGCTCAATTTCTTTCAACTGTTTCTAATGTAGTTTTGAATTATCTTTAATTAAACCACAACAAGCAGGTTTATTTTAGTAGGCTTTGCTTTTATTAAACAAAAAACAAAAAGCAGGAAACTATTAAAAAACCAAGAAAAATAAAAAAAATGAGTTTAACAAGTGTTCAAAATTATGCCCATTTTGTTGTAAGCACGTCTCATGTCTTTGCGGTAAAGCTTCACGCACATTTTGTAACATCTCCTGTGTGACGTTAAAAAATGCGGTTCTTATTCCGTTTTTCATTGTTTTTTGTGTAGTAAGATCTTTTTGAAATACGTGATCTTTTACGAAATAAAAAGAAATCCATTACAGTAAGATCTAGAGATTTTGCCGGCCATAGTACAGAACCTCCTCGGCCGATCTATCAATCACGATATTGTTTGTTTAAATAATTACGCACATTTCTAGCAATATGACAGCGCGCACTATTATGATGATACCACATGGTCCTTCTTGTCAAAATAAAAAATGTCTTTCAAAAAATGCATTTTAAAAATATTTTATTTAAACATCGATATTGAAATATTTAAAAAATGCTTTCTAAAACATTTTTTAGTAACATAAAAAACGTTTTTACTTAGAACTTATACTTTTGCTTGCTTTCACCTATGCACTTTTTTCTTCTATATATTGTAACAAAAACACAACTATATAAATTTTTTTTTACATATTATTAATAAATACATATCAAACCTTTTCGTTTTTCTAAAAATTTTCTTTAAAATTTGAATTAAGTGCTTAATAACCGCGTTTGCGCAAACTATCAGTCTCTGCGTGAAAAGATGGCGATTTTGCATATTTTAAGCTTTAACAAATCAACAATTTCTATGGTATTACTCGCTATGCTGTGTAATGTTTTGTTAGCGTATCAGTTTAATCGTTTTCTAATTTAGTATGTCAGCATTTATTATGATGGTATGTTTTTCGATGCAAGAAATTTTGCTAAAGTGTAATATTGGTTACAGCAGTGTTACACTAAAACGTTCATTTTATGTACTTTATGATTTCCATTCTTTGTGATGTTTTAAGGTTATCAAATTGATATGATGTTAGCCAAATGGGAGAATTGAACGTGCACAATGACCAATTAATCTTGGTATGTAATTTATTCTGATATTGATACAGCTTTATTTTGTGTGCACAAAGTTTCAAAATTAATAGATTGTTAGTTGTTCTGGTTTTCGTTTCTACACAAAGAGGTATATGCATAATTAGTCAAAAATTTTCCTATTTATGGATAGGATCCTTTGGAGTGGAGGAACGGCAACAATAAAAACAACTTTTATCTATTATTAAGCCTTAACAGATAAAGGTTTTAACTGTTGCCGTTCCTCTACTCCGAAAGATCCTATCCATAAAATAGGAAAACTTTTGTCAAGATTATTATAATTAGTTCAATTAATATAAAGTAATTACATGTATTATGTTTGTTTTGCTTTTATGCCAATGTTTTGATTTTGGTTATAGGCACCCAATGCGTTTGCAACCACATTGAATTGAAGTATTTTGAGTACACAAAGATTGTATTGTCAATCTTTTGTAAACATTTTAGGGCTGGTTCTATAATAATGGTATAAATGCCAGTTAAGTTATACTTAGTTTGATTGTAAAATACTGTCATTATTGACTGTGTTATTGGTTAGTATAAACAAAACTAACAACCAATTATGTCAGTATTTTAAAATTAAAGCAAGTATCACTAAACTTACATTTATACCTTGATTGTAGAACTGGCCCTTAAGCATATTGCAATATTAAAAAAAGCGTTGATTATACATTTTTTTATACAATTATGTAACATTTGTAAAATATTATAAATACATATAAATAATATTATAAATAATATTTTTCAAACAAAAAACATTTCAAAAATGTTTCCTTGTTGATTGAGTAATAATTTGACAACTAAACACAATAAGTAACTTCTAATGGCTATTTGTTTTTTGTTTAATAGGTTCAAAACCTATTAGAATAAACCTGTTTAATTAAAATAATATTCTTTGTGATTTAATGAAATCGATAGAGAATTAAAAATTACATAAGAAACAAATTAATGAAATCAAGGTTGCCATTTAAAAACAACTGGTGTGGTCACCGCACGACTTTTCTATAAAAAATGGTCAATGCACGCGTTTATAAGCTCTTCTGTCCCCCTCTTTTGGTTACGGTACTGGTTTTAATAAGTAAACATTAAATGACGAAGTTCCTATTAAACATGTTAATGAGAACACTTGTAATCACATTAACATGTGAAACAGATGAAAGAAATCAAGAGTACCATTTAAAAAAACTGGTGTAGTCACCACACGACTTTCCTATAATAAATTTTTACTTTCCTGCAACATCTTTACACAAACTCAGACACACATACAGGCACACAGACACACACATAGACACCCAAAAATGTTTTGTCAAAAATACATTTTTCTAATTCAGGGGACCAGTGGCGGCTGGTGGTCAATCATACAAGAGAGTCAATTCGAAAAAAACGCAATTATTGCAAAAAGTCTAAAAAAACATTCGTACAGTAACGTGATTTATATTCAACATCAATTACATTTAAGATATGCGTCTGTCTTTACAATTATCAAAATGATCAATAAGAAGCTCATTAAAATTTATAATGTTTTTAATGCAAGATTTTTCAATGCTTAGCATAAAAATGCCTACAATCTTTCTTTTCCCATAGTATTGCCGATTGCGTAGAAATGTTTTAATTCTTTTTAATGTAGAGATACATCGCTCTTTTTTTACGGTAGTCATAAGTAAAGTCAATCAATTAACATACACATTTAAAGATGTATCTATTTTGACAAACATTGTCATTGTGGTCTTTAATTGACTTTCGGCAAACGCTGTCCAATTGTAAGCGAATATTGACGCTACTAAGAGTAGCATAATTCATACAATTTTTCATGTGATTCCGCGATAACGAGTGCTTTTTACTTTTTCTGTTAAATGCTATAAATCCGTTACATTATTTTTACACCATAATTATTAATCAATCATGTGAAAACAGTAAACATACAAAATAGTAAAATCGATTATTTAATTCAAATTTACAAATTCAATTTAACGAATCATACATAGATTCTTTAAAATTATGGTTGACTTCTTTATTTTTATGTTTATTGGTCTGTCGAATCTGAAGTAAAGACTGAGGACGAGCGATAAAATCCTAACTGTAAAATATTATTAACTATTCATTTTTTAATGACTAGTACCACCGTCATTATGAAACCAAAACGATGAGTCTCTTACAAATGAATATTATCAATCAACTAAGAAAATTGACTGTAAAGTTTGTCAATGTGATAAGAAGTATGAATTCCAGCATCTGTTTTACGCACACGCGCTGTGAAGATATTGGTAAATAACGTAAATGACGTAAGAAAAATTATATTTATTTATCAAAGTCTCTTTTTGAATGTCTCTTTCAAAAATGTGGTTATTATTTTTAAACAAAAATCACTTAATATTTAGTTTTTTTTAAATAAAAGTTTTACTTAAATACACTGTGCTAATTCAAGAATGATTACAAACGACCTTGACCAATTAATTTAAACATAGATTATACAAAAACTATTATAAGAAATTATATCGTTTAAAATATACGAGGTTGTAATAGTTATTTACGAACCAAGTTCGGGAAGAAGTTTTTCCTACATGAGCGCATTTAAAGCACGAGCGAACGAAGTGAGGGAGTGCTTTAATAGCGCGAATGCTAGAATGATTTTCCCGCAAGAGGTTTGTACATAATTTTTTGTAACAAGCAAATATTTCCTTTGATAAGCAGAAGCAATCATTTTATATTAATGTCAAATTTTGATATAGCCACCTTGATGAAAAGTGTAGAGTGCTATGAATTGACATTTGATGTCTAAAGTGTTCGTGCTGATCATATTTTGTATACTTTGTATTGCTTTTTTAAGTTTACTTCTTGTTTTTATTAATAAAAAACACTGGGAAAACGGTTTTTAACAATTACAAATTATAATTGCATTATAATATTATTGTTTAAATGTCTGTAAATGCCAGTGTTTTTTGTAATTTTTCCCGCACTCGTGCGGGAATAACAATTTCCTGATTGGCTATACACGTATGTAAAACTTCACTTCGCAGGCGGCGAGTACAAAAAAATATTTTCCATTTTTTTAAAAAATCGAAAAGTACATAATGTCGTTGCGCGTGTAATATCTGCCATGTGAATATTTTTCCATTTTCTTTTTATTAGCTTAATAATACCATGGCTGCTCGTTTTACATGTCAGTAATTTCTGTTATGTGATAGAAATTATATATTCCTTGTAATAATTCGAAACTTAAATCTGCTATGTGAGTCCAGAATTATTTTGTCCCTGAAATACCTGCCTCGTGACAGAGAATCACATGGCAGTTATTTACTTGCAGTTTGCAGTAATACTTTCTGCCTTACTTATCACATAACAGATATTTAATTGTGTAAATTGAAATTGTTTTATACTAACATTAGAATGTCTTCCGGGTTTGGACCGTGTCATAGTTGTTGCAACCGAAGCTGCCAACGTTTCGCCCACTTTCGTAAGGGGCTTCATCAGGGCGTGAGATAAATCGCAAAACTCAAACAAGCAATCGAAATCTAACTAAAGACTTCTCAAAAGTTAGGTTATCCACTTGTGAACCAAGCCATAACCTAAACTCTGAAAAGGT
Organism: Aquatica leii; assembly: GCA_035610365.1. NCBI lineage: Eukaryota > Metazoa > Arthropoda > Insecta > Coleoptera > Lampyridae > Aquatica > Aquatica leii. The sequence goes on along the minus strand of CM069433.1, from coordinate 28,707,337 downwards.
AAGAAAGAAAACGATAACTTGAAAAAGCAAACGAAAATCTAACAAAGAACTACTACCGAGTTAGGTAATCAACTTGTGAACCAAGCCAGATTCTAAACTCCGTAGAAGTGACTTAAGAAGAAATAGTCTCCGTATTTAAAGGAAAAGGAATTGTTTTGAAAAATGTGCTTTTTGTTCTAGAAGATTCTTTAAATTATACACAGTTTTTAAATTATAAATTTGGTTGATTGTAATCTTATAAGGTAAGTCTTTATATTTATTTCACTAAAATGTATTTAAAACATTTCTGATTTATAAATAACCAACATAACCTTAACATCGTACAACGCTGATCTTTTTGTACCATTGTTTTTGTTTGGGATAATAATGTATTATTATTTATTAATTAGGATTAATGTGTAAAACATGGTGACTTTTTGTGTGTTTTTCTATGGGTCACCTATAGTCTTTTTTAATTTCAGTGTACAATGAGTTCACGAAGTAAAAAAATATTGTTAATGGGGCTTGGAGAAGTTTTTGGAAATAATCCTCTCGTCGATATTACTAATAATTGTACTCTTAATACTGGATCAGTAACATCTATGTTATTCACTGATGATGAATTGTTTAACATTATAGACGATACACTGAATGGTAAAAATAAAATCCCCAATAAAATGCAATATGGGAACTTGGAAAATGAAATTTGCTATCAAGTTGAGTTAGGTGAACTTGACGAACATAGTCAGCAAGAGAGTAGCAATGTCACCGTTGCTTCATTAGATCACTGCAGAACTATGGAATATAGCGAAGACGACTCTCCTAATATTGAAAAAAAAAATTTGGAAAATAAGATTTTTAATCAAGTTGTCTTGGATGGGCTTGACTAAAGCACTCAACATGCTATCATTAGCAATGTTATACCCACAAATAATATCCAAGATTCTCCAGATACTGAAGAATTAAGAGAAGATGTAAATAATGTTGACACTATACAACAAGATGAAATTTCAGTATCTACCAGTTCTCAGAATGAAGCAGAAAGTAGTCACTTCAGGAAACGTTCCTCTGTAGGAAGACAAAAAGGTTATATTGGTTACAAACGAAATAAGGATGGAAAAGTACTTCACAACATTTCTAGATCGTCAAGAGAAATTAAAGAACGCTGCAGTCATAAAGGAAATGAAAACAATAAAAGAAACAAGCATATTAAGAAAATTTTTCGATGTAATGACATTTCTGACTGTGAACGTAAACAAAATTTTGAAGAATTTTGGAAATTTAATACATGGGAAAAAAAGCGTTTGTAAAAGGATTAGTAATTACTAAAACTATTAAAAGACGGAGGAAGCAAACCAATAATAATACTAAAAAGAAAGCAGGCCACGACATTTACTTGCCAAGCAATAAAGGTCTTAAAGTAAGAGTTTGTAAAACTTTTTTCTTGAATACTCTGAATTTGGGTCGTGATACATTTAATAGATGGAATCTCATTTCTAGCGATCTAGCTACTACTGACGATCTGGAAACTATAGAAGAAGAATCAAATGAAACAAGTAACCAATCTTCTAAACGAAAGAAAACAATTGTGACTGACAAAATTCGTGAATGGTTAAATTTATTACCAAAAGTTCCCAGCCATTACTGCAGATCTTCTTCAAAAAAGATATATGTGGAGTCTGCTTTTAGGTCTATTTGCCACATGCACACTATCTATGTGGAATGGTGCAAAGAAAACGATTGCCAATCCGCATCTAGGAAGCTTTTTACCCATGTTTTGAAAGAAGAAAATATAGCTATTCATCAACCCAGGAAAGATCAATGTGATGTATGCTGCGGTCACAAGCTGGGTTTTGTAGATGTCAATACATTCCAAAAACATATTCAAATGAAAAATGAAGCTAGAGCTGCCAAGCGAGAAGTTGAAGATAGTGCCAGTTTTCAAAAACTGGTTTTCACGATGGATATGCAAAGTGTCGTACTTAGTCCAAAAACACTAGCATCCAAGATGTATTATAAGCAAAAATTGCAAGTCCACAATTTTACCATCTACGAAATAAATGATGGTAAGGTAACTTTGTACGTGTGGCATGAGGTTAATGGTGGTGTAACGAGTAATGACTTTACTTCCTGCTTGAACCACTTTATTTCAAATGTAAATCAAAATTATCAACATATTACACTAATTTCAGACGGCTGCAACTACCAAAATCGCAATAAAGTTTTAGCGTGTCTTGAGCAACATTGCTAAAAGGAAGGGTATTATCTTGAGCAAATTTATCTCGAAAAAGGCCATACAACGATGCAAGCAGATTCAGTCCATTCTACGCTGGAACCTTACTTTAATCCACCCATTAACTCTCCAGCAGATTACATATCCCGAATGACAGCTGCAAGACCAAAGAAGCCCTACAATGTTATTCCTTTAGATTATACTTTTTTCCTTAATTATGAAGCTCTTTCAAGTATACTGCCTTCACTAAGACCTGGGAAAAAAAGTAGGCGACCCGTTATCACCGATATTCGAGGCTTGAAATATTTGCCTAATGGCGAGTATTCTTTAGACTTCGCCATAATGAGTCTTAGGTGACCATACCTCAACAACGAAAAGGTTGCAATGAAAGTTCAAAACTATTGTATTCTTCCCAACGTTCTATCGCTAAATCCAAATACGATCACCTCCAGGAGTTGAAGGCAGTAATAGAATCAGAACATCATGCATTTTACGATCAGTTGTAATACATTTCAGATAAAGAAAAGAAGAAAGCAACAAACCAGAATTAGTTAAAGTACTTAGTTAAAATTCTAATTTTTTTTTCAATTAAACATTTTATGGAGCCTTAAAGTTGTTTGAAACCACAGACTTGATTTGAAACTCATATACTTTATACAAAGATTTTTTATTAATATTTAAGGCAATATGCATAGAATTACAAACGTTTTAATTCTGCATAATACCTGCGAAGTTACATAATTTGAATTATTCAATACCTGACGTGTGAAATTATAGCATTTTTTGTTTAAAACTATTTTTAAAATATTAACTAGTGTAGTATAAATGAATGAAGAGACGTTTATATACCTACACACAATTTGTACTATAAATAAAAAAACAATTTAGGGATTCCAATGAATAATTAAACAGTTTTATTCGTCTCCTATAAAATTTAGTATTTTGCACATGACAGAAATCAGACGCGCAACGACGGTAAGCAAATTTGTTTTTAATAATAAAATAAAAACCATAAATATTATTTTATATAAGAATTAAAACTAGCAGTAAGTTGCATTTAACTTTAGTAGTTTAAATTTGAATCATAAATAAAATAGAATGTAATCTTTATAAATACATAATTAAAGAATGATAACAATTTGAATATAAATTTAAAGAAAATAAATGCAATATTTTAGAGCAATTTTATTCTTTAATCTAATTCTGCAGAAAATATTTTTTGCAAAAAGAATTGCGATTGCTATACTTTCCTTATAGAAAAGTAAAAATGAGTTTCAGGAATTTGAGAAATTTGAAAACTAGTGAATTAAAAAAATCTTTCAGACTATGTAAGTACTTCTGACTTTCATCTACAAATTTACAAAAACAAATTCGAAAATTTCAAATTTTGTGACCATTTCTTTCTACGTTGTATTTTTTAAAAGAATTGCTCTAAAATGGCAACGCCACAACCAATTAAAAAAATTTAAAAAGTATTTTCATCGAACAGCACAAAAAAATTGATGGGTTGCAATTTAAAAAAGTGTAACTTGATTCTTCTCAGCAGAAACTAAACACCCTGTATAAACTAAGGCCGGTATAAACTGAAGCCAGAGAAATTATGTTACGTTGATAAACTATATGCTATATAACTTTTAAAAAAACGTTTTATTTATATATATTTTATATTTGAATAGTAATATATAAATACATATTTAGTACTAAATAATTATTAATTTTTGTGTAGATGCTTTGAATTGTTTTAAGTTTTTACTTACCTAGAACCTGTGATAAGACAAACGGCGAAATGTTGGCTAAGATTACAGTAAGTACACTAAGTTGTAAATACATTGTTACGAAGGTTAAGTAACAGTTTTCTTTTATACAGTCCTTATTATGTTGCGCTTGTTAAGGAAAAATGATAAACGTTAATACTAATGTTTCTGTATAAGTTATGTTTCAATTAATTAGTTAGATTCCTTGTCATTTTTATCATTGTTTTTGTGCTTTTTGTCTTTACGTAAATAAATGTTACAATTAACAACAGTGTTAAAAACACATAAACCGTAATTTGTTTCATGCACATACGCACTATACAGTGTGTCAATAAAGTAAAAAATAAAATTCATCTTTTGTTTATTATCGCTTTGTGGTAAGAAAGCTCGGACAGGTCGATTTTGTTTCCTTGGGATTATATAAATGTTTACTTCAGGGACGGATGGGAGCTCTAAAACCTACGGGCAAAGTTACAAAGCTGCGCCTGTACTAAGAATTTGTATATTGTAATAAATCACAATTTTGGAGGGTATTATTTTTATTTAAAACTAAATAAAACTTATGGAAATTGATAGAGGAGAAAGAAACGTAATTATAATGGGAGATATGAATGGCAGAGTAGGCAATAACAATGAAGGCATAGAAAAGCACATGGGGCAGCAGGGCAAAAATACTAAAAATGATAACGGTATAAGGCTAATAGACCTATGTGTAGGAAATGACTTGGTGATCATCAACACGAAATTTATGCACAAGGACATACACAAATACACCAGGGAGTCCGCTCCAGGAACGAGAAGTCAATCATTGACTACTTTATTGTAAATACAGAAAATTGGAACAGAGTAAAGGATGTAAGGGTGAAAAGAAACGCCGAAATAGGAAGTGATCATTTTCTACTAAAAATGAAACTCTGGATAAACGCGAAAGATAAAATAAAAAGGAAGATAATAGTAAAACAAAAAATTAAAAGTCATAGGCTAAAGGAGAGTGAAATACAAAAAAAATACCAAGAAAGTCTAGAGAAGAAAATTGCCCAAAATAAAAGAGAGGGCGAAAATATAGAAAGGAAATGAAGACACTTTAAAGACAATATTCTAGAAGCAGCAAGAATTAGCTGTGGAGTAAAGAAAATTGTGAACATATACAGGAAGGGAAGCAGATGGTGGTCAACCGAGATACAACAAAAAGTCAAAGAAAAGAAGGAAAAATGGAAAAAGTATGTAATAACTGGTTCGGAAGGAGACTATAGCACATACAAGAAAATACGAACCGAAATAAAGAAAAGTATAAAAGAAGCGAAGGAAAAGACATGGGAAGAGTTCGGAAACAGGATGAGAGTAAATTATTTAGAGAACCAAAAACTTTTCTATAATACATTAAAGCAATTAAAATAAAAGAAACCACCCAAACTAAGAAACATAAAAGATAAAAACGGGAAAGTGATAACCGAAGAGAGCGAAATAATGCAAAGATGGAAGGAATACTTTGAAAAACTAACAGAAGCAAGAAATAATGACGTAGAACAAGAGATAAGAACGGGACATGGGGATACACAAAAGATACAAAGACTCACAAAAGAAGAAATCGTTGAAGCAATCAAGAAACTCAAACTAGGGAAAGCACCAGGAGAAGATAAAATCAACGGCGAAATGTTGAGATATAAAGGACAGATAGCTGTAGAGGAATTCCGTGAGTTGCTAAATGAAATAATAGCACAAAAAATAATACCCACAGACTGGAATATAGGAATAATACTACCCCTATACAAAAAAGGAGACATAAAGGAATGCTCAAATTATAGGGGCATTACAATCACGAGTATACCCGGCAAAGTATTAAGCAGCATTATCGAGAAGCGACTGAGAGAAGAAATCGAAAACTCGCTGGAGGAGTCACAACATGGGTTCCGTAGAGGGAGAAGCACACAGGACCTAATTTTCACAATCAGACAATTAGGGGAAAAACGATAAAGAAAAAGAGAAAAATTCATATTTGCTTTATTGACCTGCAAAAAGCGTTCGACAGGGTAAGGAGAAAGGATGTGTGGGAAAGCCTAGAAAGAAGAGGAATAAGTAATGATATGATAGATGTGATCAAAGCACTATACAAAGACAATAGAAATAAAGTAAGGACACATAACAACGAGTCAGAACAATTCGAAACAAAAATAGGACTGAAACAGGGATGCGTGCTCAGCCCACTCCTATTCTTAGTACTCATGGACGACATAGTGAAGATTTGTAAAAAGAAATGCTACAATATGGAAGTGGGAAGTTGGAGATTGAATAGAATAACAATACAGGAACTACTATTCGCGGATGATATAGTACTACTAGCAGAATCAGCGGGAAAACTCCAAGAAAACATTAATATCTACGATCGCGAGCTCAGCAAAATAAACATGGAGATGAATTCTGCACTGCTACAATCAGGTCCTTGGAATTTCTTGCGTCGCTTCTGGGACCACAGCAAGTATTTATTCTCTCTCAAGACGATAAGACCCGTGTACCAATAGGTTTACCGGCAGTGAAAAGTCAAAGCCCTCTTTTAATGCATATGGAATACAGAGTACTTTTACCTGACCATGACTGGGTCGTGGCAGAGCGGCACAAACTTATTCCGTCTGTATACGCTGGCGTTTACGTAAATCCTGACGGTTTCGGTAAGGAAGAAGCTTTTGGTTACAGCGGTCCGACACACACATCCATAAGGAGTGGAAAACACGCATCCTCCACAGCGAACACCCATGCTTATGATTTCGAATCACTTTTATCAGTGTCTGCATTCAAACCCTTAATGATGACAGAATCGAACACCGTGAAGCCAGTGATAATCATCTTTGTAGATGGTGGACCGGCGCTATCGGAAAGTCAAGAATTTTGCCATTCAACACTTCAAAAAATACAACCTGGACGCCCTGTTCATAGTGACTAATGCTCCTGGGCGGAGTGCATTCAACCGAGTTGAGCGACGCATGGCCCCGCTCAGCAAACGCCGGTCAGGCGTTATCCTGCCGCATGAACATTTTGATTCTCATCTCGACGACAAAGGAATGTCTGTTGATGAAGATTTGGAAAAACGCAATTTTTAGCACGTTGGAGAGTCACTAGCCAAAGGTCTGGAGTAAAATAAAAAATTACAGCTAGAATGTTTCGGCGGAATATAGAAAGCCTGAAGATAGCTTAGAGGATCCAGCAGAACCTAATCTGGCGTGGTATAGCGCTCACGTCGGTGAATCGCAATATTTATTGCCAGTGATAAAATGCGCGGACGAATCTTGCTGTTCCCGCTCGAGGAGTGCGTTAAAATCTGTCTTTCCGGATACTTTCTTGCCGCCACCCTGCCCAATCCTTCAAACCCCAAGCAAGCTCGTGGTACCTAGTCAGCTAGACAAAGGATCATGGAAGTTTTCACCACTTCTTGTGAGGTTGTCCGTTGGTCTGTCGCCTCCTCTAGAAGGGTTTAAGCAAATGCCTTACGATTTTATTGTCCATCAGTACAGTACAAAAAGAATCTAAAATCTTCAAAAATTGCGTTACGTAATACTTGAACGCTCTCCCACGTATAATGACGGATCTAAAGTTAACACTAATTTAAGTTTTACCTATGCATTTAAAACTGCGTCTATTTCTTGAGTACTGAAACTGCATCTCGACAATCCTTTAAGGACAAACACATTTTCTATCGTAAACGACATTCATCGTAATTTCCCCACTAATTTCGGCAAATTAACTAAATAGTTAACTGTCATTGCTTAAGAAATTAATTTAAAAATAATAACTATTTAAACGTTCTCGAAGGTATTGTCAACTTTGAGAACGTTGAAGAATGTAGAAAATTCTCGACACCAATAACAGAAACATATAAAACTTACTCAAAATAGGTCAGCTTTTCGAAGTCAAAAGTTACGAATACTTTGTCGGTTTAAAATAAATAAAGTGTTTACCGCGTGTTTTAAGATAAATGAGTGTACGTGTTTTTAATATAAACAAACACCAGTTTAGATAAACAGAAGTTAAGAACCATTACGCAAAGTGAAACGATCGCATCAAGTTCAACTTGATTAAAACATCTTTAGTGCATACATGCTACACAGATAGAGTACCTTTTTACTTTCCTATAAGAAAAGTATAGTAATCGCAATTTTTTTCATAAAATTTTTTTGCGTAATTTTACGTTTCAAATGCTCCTGAATCAAAAAAATGTACTTTTGATAAAAAAATTTGGGTGTCTGTGTGTGTAACGATGTACCTACGATAACTGGGTTTGCATATTATCTCGGTTCTATCAAAAGATGGGTTTGATAAAAAAAACGGAAGTGGGTGTATCGGTCATTTTTAATAGTTTTTCTTATATAATTTTGTAGGTATATAAATTATTCGAATTATTTTTACAGTTTCTTATGGATATAATTCTTCCTAACAATTTATTAGATTAGATATTTAACCCGCGATCGGTACCGGTGTTAGAATTTATCTAACATTTTTACATTTATCCATATTTTGTTAAGTGAGTTACCCCTACATCTTTGGCCGCCTAGCTATGCCTCCCTAAGAACCTCCCACAGTCATCCCTTCTACTAGTTTATTTAAGGATTCACGCGTAAGCGACCAGTGCATCTTTGTTTGAAGTCCGGTAAGCATGTTAGTTAAAATCTAACGCGGTACCTATCACGTAATCGTAATTTGACTACGTTTAAAATATAATCAAAGGGCGTATTGGAGGTTTTTGACATTAGAAACTTTAGTTTTGTGACAATATTGTTTAATTGTGGAGGTGTAATGTCGTACGAGAAGGAATACAAACGTTTGCAAATGCTTTCGGAGGAAGTTTTGTCAGATGATGATCAGCCATCTACGTCGCGTGAAATGGAAGGTGGTTTATCAGATGAAGACGCTCCATCTGATCACAGTATCCATGATACCGATACGGAGCAGTCGATTTCTGATCATGATGAAAGCCCCGAAATTCTCCAAACGGAAAGAAGAGTCAAAAATTGTCCTTTATATACTGGTAAAAACGGTATAACCCAATGGTATGTTCATAAAGAGACCAGGCAACAAGGTAAAACTGCACGTCATAATATAATAACACAGTTGCCCGGGGTAAAACAAATAGCTAAAAATGCTAAGACTGTTCTTGACTGCTGGAAACTTTTCTTTTCCGATGAAATGATTGCTCATATTACGGACTGTACAAACAAGCAGTTTGCTAGAACAAGGCTTACTGGAGCCGAGAAACATAATTCGCCAACCGATTTCGAGGAAATTGGTGCCTTTTTGGGCATTTTATATCTAATAGGTGTAAAGAGGGCCCAACACCTAAATACGTCGGAACTGTGGGCTACAGATGGAACGGCTCCAGAATTTTTTGCTGCAACTATGTCCAAACGTCGTTTTTACGCTTTAGTCCAAAATATTATATTTGATGACAAGGATACGCGAGCTGGGAGATCTAAAATAGACAATTTAGCTCCTGTGCGACAGATACTTGATGGATTCACCAAAAAATGTGTAAAGAATTACTCCGTTGGTTCCTACATAACAATTGATGAAATGTTGGAAGCCTTTAGAGACACATGTTTGTTTAGGCAGTATATACCTAACAAACCTGCCAAATATGGTATCAAGATTTATGCTGCCGTAGATGCTAGAATGTTTTATACCCATAATATTGAAATATACACCGGAAAACAGCCCCTCGGCCCATTCCAACTGAAAAATGATGCGCACAGTTTGGTGCGTACGTTACGAAAAAACAAGAGAGAGATTCCGTCAATTTTTTTAGAAACAAAGGTACGGCCTGTACATAGTAGCATGTTTGCTTGGGGAGTGGATTCTAACAAATACTTCCTAACTTCATATATTCCTAAAAAAATAAGAATGTCTTGATGTTGTCAACTTTTCACGAGGATGATGAAATAGATGCAAACACTAGAGAGCAGATGAAACCCTCAGTAATAAGATTTTATAACCTTACCAAAGGGGCGGTAGATGTGGTAGACAGAATGAAGGCCGAATATAGTATTACACGAGTGAGCAACAGATGGCCACTTACAGTATTTTGCAGTTTACTGAACATCGGCGGTATTAATTCCCAAATAATATTTTTTGGGAACACGAATCAGAAGATGGAGCGAAGAGTGTATTTGACGAATCTAGCTAAACAACTTGTCACACCGCATATTATTCGCCGATCTAGTATAACTTCTTTGTCTATTCCTCTAAAGCAGAAAATCAAAAATGTTTTGGGTCACCAACACGAAAAAGTTGCAGACGCAGAACCACGTCAGTTAGCTAAATCCAGATGCTTTTATTGTCCGAAAAGAAAAAATCGTTTTACGCAACGCTATTGTAATGAATGTTCAAAACCAGTATGCAAAGAACATACAGCTAAAACTGTTTTGACGTGCACGGTATGCTTAAACCAAGGAGAGGAATCATAAATTTTGTTTTTTGAATTTTTTTTGTTTTTCGTACATGATGTATGCTTTAGTTGTCATTTTCACATAATAAAAACTTTTAAAAATAAGATGTATTGTTTTATTTTTGTTTAAAATTGATCTAATTGACACTTGCTAATGTCACCAATAATAGTGTTTACATAATATGGTGAATAAAATTAAAAAACACTATGTTAGATAAAATCTAACGCGTTACCGATCGCGTAATTGTAGGAGGCGGTACCGATCGCGGGTTAATTTATAATTTAAAGTGAATTTCATATATAATCTAGGTTCGAATCCTGCCTGCGACAATTTTTTTTTAATTTGATATCTTGAAGGGAAAGCAAGATACGTTAAAAATAACAATTTTTTTCTATATTCTTGTGACTTGTTTATACACGGAGTGCTACATCTTCCTTAAATTATCTTTGGATGTACCCACGATAACTCTCGTGTCAAAAGTCTTAGTAAATTAAAATTTGGTGTGGAGCTAGCTTTTCATATTCTCTTGGTTCTATCAAGATGGGTCTGATAAAGAAACCGGAAGCGGGTGTATCCGCCATTTTTAACAGTTTTTTTATATAATTTTGTACGTATATAAATTATTCGAATTGTTTTTACAGTTTCTTATAGAGATAATTCTTCCTAACAATTTATTCCAGTAAAAAAATTAACAGTTTATTAGATATTTTATTTATAATTTAAAATGAATTCACAAATAGAATCTAGGTTCGAATCGTGCCTGCAACGATTTTTTTTCGAAAAAAATTCCATATCTTGAAGGGAAAGCAAGACGTTAAAAATAATCATTTTTACTGATTTACTAAAGGGAAATGCAATATCGAGGTGCACAAATATAGGTGTTAGTCAATATGGCAACATAAGCTTAATTTGCCATATTTCGGTTATATATTTAATGAAATCGAGATGAAAAACTTCAAAAACATTATAGCATGCTAGTAAATCAGTACAAACGTGTATATATCACTTTAAAGTGGCTTTATGACAACATTACCTTAAAAAAATATGTAGACATTCCTTCATCATTCCTTATAGGAAAGTAGTGTGGTAACCACACCAGTTTTTTTATATGTATTTTAACAACACCATGGCTTTTCTTAAATAGCTTTAAAACAAATTAATTTTTATACATTATGACTAATTTAATCAAATCATCATTACAATATGTTCTATTTTGTATGTTATATAAAACTGTATTTATTTCAACAATTCACGTGAAAACATAATTTTAGTTACTTGAACTAGCATTCATTATTGCTAACACATTCTTCCTGGCTATTCTTTAAATACCCTTGTTTGCACATACATCCAACTCTGCATGATAAAATGCATGGTCCTGGAATTGGATTTTTGCAAGTAGCGGGGCAATGTGAACTACAAATACTAAATACTTCGTTTTTTCCACATACTACAAAATAAATATTGTTTTATAAATACATACATACATATAACCATTTAGAAAAATAAGAATAAAATTGCTCTAAAATATTGTATTTATTTTCTTTAAATTTATATTCAAATTGTTATCATTCTTTAATTTTGTATCTATAAAGATTACATTCTATATTATTTATAATTTCAATTTAAACTGCTAAAGAAGATCAAGCTTTTTAATAAAAAACTTTAGCAAATCAATATACATATTTCATTTTTTAAAATACTTGTGAAGTACAACTTACTGCTAGTTTTAATTCTTATATAAAAAATGTTTTATGTAAAGTTTATTTACCTTCTGCTGTTGAATAGTTTACTGATATTACAACAAGCAAACTTAATTGTAGATACATAACTGCTACAAACATACAAGTATTTGCTTATGTACTTTTCGATTTCTTAAAAAATGTGAAATATTTTTACAACCTCGTATATTTTAAACGATAGAATTTGCTATAATAGTTTTTGTATAATCTATGTTTTAATTAACTGATCAAGGTTGTTTTTATTTTTGTAATCATTCTTGAATTAGCGCACTTTTATTTAAAAAAAATCTGAAAATTAAGAAGTTTTTGTTTAAATATATAATCACATTTTTCAAACAGACATTTAAAAAGAGACTTTAATAAATAGATATAATTTTTCACAAATTTGTGCAAGTTTCACAAATTAATATAATGTGTGTCCTCATCAACATGCTTAATAGCAACCTCGTCATTTAATGTTTACTTATTAAAGGGGGGCTTAAGAAGGTGTGCATTGTCGATTTTAAACACTAAACAATTCCAAAAATAACTAAGCAAAATAACGTGCAAGAGCTTATGTACATATGTACCTACTCTGCACTGCTTTAATGGTAGTTATTTAATTTTCAACACGTCGTCGTAATCAAGCGGCATTTTAATTAATTTAATTAGTATTTACTAGTTACAATAGGAATAGGGTATAAGTTAAGAACAAAACTTTCCATTTTTTTCCACGTACTACTAAAACATAATCTTAGCATTTTTGCATTTTCGCTTATAACGACAAAACCAAGCTCTTATGTTACTTTTTACTTTCGTATAAGGAAAATTGCAATTTTTTTGCACAATTTTATGTTTCAGTCTACTGAATCAAAAAAATGTATATTTGACCAAAAAAATTTTGGCGTCTGTGTGTATGTAACGATGTACCTACGATAACTCTCGAACTAAAAGTACGTATATAAATTATTCGATTTATTTTTACTTTTTTCTGCCTGCAACGATTTTTTTTAGAAAAAAATTCCATATCTTGTAGGTAAAGCAAAATACGTCAAAAATAACAATTTTTCTCTATATTCTTTTCACTTGTTTATATACGGAGTGCTGAGTCTTATTTAAATTATGTTTGGATGTACCCACGATAACTCTCGAACCAAAAGTCCTAGTAACTTGGAATTTGGTATGGACCTGGCTTTTCATATTCTATCGGTTTTTCAAAACATGGGTTTGATAAAGAAACCGGAAAAGGTTGTATTCGCCATTTTTAACAGTTTTTCTTATATAATTTTGTACGTATGTAAATTATTCGAATTATTTTCACAGTTTCTTATAGAGTTAATTTTTCCTAACAATATATTCAAACAAAAATTTTTTCTAACATTAACAGTTTATTAGATATTTGATTTATAATTTAAAGTGAATTCCATATATAATCCTAGGTTCGAATCCAGCCTGCTAAGATTTTTTTTACTAATTTTCTAAAGGGGTAAATAATATCGAGGCGCACAAATATAAAGGTTAGTCGATATGATCTTAATGAAATCGAAGAGAAAAATTTCAAAAAAATTATAGCATGCTAGGAAATCAATACAAACGTGTACATATCACTTCAAAATGGTTTTATGACAACAAAATCTTAGAAAAATATTTAAACATTCCTTCATCATTTTCTATAGGAAAGTCGTGTGGTGACCACAGTTTTTTTTGACTTGTTTATACACGGACTGCTACATCTTCTTTACATTATGTTTGAATATACCCACGATAACTCTCAAACCAAAAGTCCTAGTAACTTGAAATTTGGTATGGAACTGGCTTTTTATATTTTCTCGGTTCTATCAAAAGATGGGTTTGATAAAAAATTAAAAGTGGGCGTATCTGCCATTTTTAACAGTTTTTCTTATATAATTTTATACGTATGTCAATTATTCGAATTATTTTTATGGTTTCTTATAGAGATAATTCTTGCTAACAATTAACAGTTTATTAGATATTTGATTTTTAATTTAGAATTCACAAATATAATCTATATTCGAGTCCTGTAACTATTTTTTTTTAATTCCATATTTTGAAGGGAAAGCAAGATACATTAAAAATAATAACGTTTATTGATTTACTAAAAGGGAAAACAATATCGAGACCCAAAAATATAGGGGTTAGTCGATATGACAACATACGCTCAATTTGCCATATTTTGGTTAAATCTTAATATAATCGAAGAGAAAAATTTCAAAAAAATTATAGCATGCTATGAAGTCAATACAAAAGTGTACATATCATTTTAAAATGGTTTTATGACAACAACCTTAAAAATATATGTAGACATTCCTTCATCATTTCTTATAGGAAAGTCGTGTGTTGACCACACCAGTTTTTTAATTTTAATTTGATACAAGTTACATTGTAAGTACCTAATCAACAAAAAATTAAAAAACATACAAAGACCCAAAATTAAATTTCGAAATGTTACCTGTCTGACATAAACTTTTTATTTTAGACATAAAACTTTCACCATAAAACATATTAAAATATTTTTAGGGTAAATGGTGTATTATTTATTTAGAATAATATAAATGCGAGCTTTCGAACTTAATCTAAGTTCTTCGTCAGGCAAAATTAAATTAATTTGACAATTGTAAAAACTAAGGTAACTCAAAAACAGTAACTATAAGGCATAAGGGAACTAGATAATACGCGCAAGTTAGCTACAGCATTAGCTCGAAAATCTAAAGGAAAACCAGCATAAAAACTCTAGACGTAGCTTAAGTGTCAATGGTGGACAAATTAAGATTAAGAAATAACAGGTAACCGTGTGTCAGAAAGTTCGTAACCACTGTCTCTATTGAAATTGTTAGGAAGTTTGATAATTTCAATAGCTTCTCTAATCTTTCTTGATTTCCAGTTCTTTGTTTTAGAAATTGTTTTAGTTTTCTTAAAGTTTATATCATGAAGAGTGTCAAGTGCATGTTCGGCAATGGTAGACTTAGTAGGTTGTAGTAAACGAAGATGTCTTTTATGTTCTTTTAATCTCGTATCTATCTAACTTTTTAATTTGTTCTTTATTTAAACCATTTCTTATAAAAACTTTCTTAATGTGTTCTAATTCTTATTGTAATTTATCTTGGTGACAAAGTATTGTTGCACCATTATATAATGTGCGAATCGTCTTAAGTTTTTGAGCTGGGTGATGATAAGAATTTGCGTTTATGTATTGATCTGTATGTGTTGGTTTTCGATAAACTGAATGTATTAAAGTACCATCTGATTTTCTTTCTATTTTTACATCAAGAAAAAGTAAGGTGCCATTAATTTCTTTTTCAATACTAAATTTTATGTTTGGATGTCGATTGTTAAGGTATTGAAGAAACATTTGTAGTTCATGAGACCAAATTGCAAAAACATCATCTACATATCTTAGCCATAATTTTTGGGTTTTTTGGGGCATATTTTAAGGCTTCTTCTTTAAAATATTCCATATAATAATTAGCAATAGATGGAGAAATTGGCGATCCCATTGCTACACCATCTATCCGTTTGTAGTATTCACCATTAAACAAAAAGAATAATGTTGTCAAACAATGTTCAAATAACTTGATGGTATTATTATCAAACTGTCGTTGTAAAAATTGTAAAGTATCAAGTATTGGTACTTCAGTGAACAACAAGGAAACATCAAAACTAACCATTAAAGCATTTGAACTTTTTATTTTTCGAAAAATTCTGAAGCACGTTTACCGATCTCAGAAAATAATTGGTATTTTTTCGTTCTTGATACTTAATAACCTATAACACAGTGTTCAGTTAATTTAAAATGGAAGAGTCCTCAGAATATTTTGCTCTTACGTCATGAAATAAAAGTACCAGAAGAAAATACAATAGAAATTATATTAATTCTATTTTTAAGTTTAATCTTTTCAATATCTGTCAGAAACGCCAAAGAAGTTTTAATTCAATCACGCGAAAAGTTACACGCACTTAAATTTTTTAATTGAATTTATGTAAAATAGGTTATTGACCCGAGAAAAAATTTGATAACCTAAATAGAAATTATGATTACTATAAATGATGTTTTTTCTATGTACTAGAATACTTCCGGTTCGTTCGTTTAAAAGATAACATTACTCGACTGATATCATAATCCGTGATTCCAAAAGCGACGTGTATATGTATCCTGTACAATATGTTACGTGCTCTAACACGGACAAACCCCACGTTGGACGCCAAATATGCTACAAGCTTTTAGTAGTTTTACGAACTTTGCACGGCCAGCTTGCAGTAAGATTGAAAGAATTCCTATCAAAGAGAGGGGAGGTTCAAGTGATAAGAATTTTATTTGAATGGGCGCCAGATCTCGTCTTGCAGATTTTTGTTACATTAGTACAGAAGGTTTAAAGTTTGTTCTAAACTTTAAGGTCTTTAAAGATGAAGGAATCAAAGAAAGAAACCAAATCATTAACATTAATTTTACTTTAAGCGTCTTAGAAGGATAACTTGTGAATAAATTTATGATCAATAACAAATAAATAGTTCGATAGCCACATAATAAGTAAGTTAGTTTGAGTATAAGTATAATGTTGAATATAAAACGTCGGAAGCATCCGTAACTCACAATACATTCAAATAGTAAGTATAACGGCCAGAACATACAAATTCTTTGTAGATTAATTACATTAAACAATAATAATTAACAGTCGATATATCAGCATGCGATAGCAATTGAAGTTAGGATATTAGTAATATTGAAGCAAATAATTTTAAACGTTCCGACATGATTAGCATATATAGAAGCTCCATAGTGACAGCGAAAATATAAAATCCAAAATTTGACTTACTCAAATCTAGAGTGGCTTTCAAAAAACGCTACCCTACTGGCTCCCTTTTAATTAGCTACCTAAAATAATCGTGTCAAACTAGTGACTCACGAACTCCACAACAGGTAAAAGGTAACATTTATGACGAGTAAGCAAGCAGACCGGAGTGTATCGTATGCACTTGACAGCGGAAAGATTGTTTTCAAAGCTTAAAATTTGAAAAAATTATTTAGAAGTTCTACATTAATTGAATTAGTTGCTTCTTTTTCTTCCTCCTATAAGAAGGGATCATTAATTTGATCGTAACAATTCAATTAAAATCGAAGTTGTTAGTTAAAGTTGTGTGTGGGTTGAAAAGTGGATTGTGTGAGGAAGGAACTATAACGACTTTCAAGAAGATATTGGAACACATCGCAATCAGGCGAAATCATATATAGCCACACACGGGAACAACATAAAAGGCGAGCCATCAACCAATAAGAGATGGAAGTGTAAGTGTTATGGTAAAGACAACACAGTTAAAGAAATTTGTAAAGATATTAAATATACATGTAACATATATGTAAAAAATGTTACGTTTATTATTAAACCTAAAAGAAAACAAGAAATTTTAGAGCATTGCTACGGTACCGAATTTTTTATTAACATGCTCGTATATATAGTCTTTTTAAAATTTGTTCCAGCTTACGATACTTCAAGAATACGTTTGGCCAGCAACAATTTCTGATTTTTCTTGGAATACAATTAAACTATATTCCACGACATGGATACGATAGAGCAGCTGCAATACGGGGTTCATTTAGGGATGTACAAGCTGTGGTACCTGAAACTTTTCCAAAACTTATCTACAAGTACTGCGCATCTCACTGTTTCAATTTGTGCTTAAACGGTAACTCTTATTCAAAATAGTTTTAGGACGATTACTAAAGTTTGCACATTTTTTTAAAACTCGGCAAAAGAGTCAAAATAACTACAGAACAAACTGAAGCAATCTTCTAGAAACGTGACAATACTGTGAAACTCGTTAGAAAGCCACGATTCTGTTTCTCTATTTGTAGACACTTTGTCATGTATAGTTCTTGCTTTAGAAGATCTTTACACCGAGCTGTTTGCACATTTTCAATTATCGTCTCTTTGGAAGTGGCACAAAAATATTTTGCTCTTAAGAGTATGCAAATTAAAATAGCCAAAGAGTTTGGTGTACAACCGTCTTTGTCACGTCGGGTTTGAACTCAAAGATACAGAACAAATATACTAGTAGATAATCCAGAAGAATATTATCGTCGCACTTTGTTGATTTCTTTTGTAATTTCGTTAAATGAACAATTTTTAACACATGAGAGATCTTTGGAATCAGTTATACCGTCAAACGTCATTCATTCAGAATTTTCATTTTAAAACCTGTCATAGAATTTTATTCATGTGATCTTGTGGAAACAAACGAAAACAATTTAGAGGATAAGTGGGATTTATGGAAAATGAAATGGCTAAGTCATGAAGTCGATTTTCCAAAATACGCAATAGATGCGTTACAGGTTTGCGATAAGCGTATGTTTCCAAATATTTGTATTTTAGTTCATTTATTAATAGTAATTATGTAGGTAAATCTTTTGTGCATGTAGAAGAGGCAACCGAAACTGCTTTGTGTGTTTTCTTAAGATGACGTTTCGTGGATCTTGAGTGACCAGTTCATGAGACCAACTAAATTTATCAAAAGAAAACAACATAAGTAATTACGCAGTAATAATCAGGTGAATTATTCGACTTATCGTATACTTTTTTAAAAACACTACTTAACAGTTATCGGAAAATTACTCACTATTAAAATGTTTCTCTTATCTCAATTGAGTAGTAACTTAAGGCATGCTAATAATTGCCTATTATATGAAGAATTATCAATATTCATGAGTTATTTAGCAATTATATGATAACCGGAATTACATAATTTTAAAGAACCAATTTGATCAGTTGAATATGAATATGATGTAAAATTGTGTGATAACTGGATAACTATTCAAAATTATCCTATCAGTACAAAAAAAAGTTGTAGCTTGCGTTAAATTAAATACTAAATTTATTTAAGCAATGATAAAAGTGTTTGACATATACGATGTATCTTCAAGAAATTTATGTATAATATTTTCCTAATTCAATTTATGAACAATTATTGAATTAAAATAGTTAAGAGTCCTTGTATTATACCATATACATACGCTTATAATATACACAATATAATGTGCATGTGTTTAATGTAATAATAAGTATTATTTAGGCGTTGAAAGCAATAATTTGATAATATTGAAGAATATAAAATCTTAAGCTTTCGCGGTTATTTTATTTATGATTATAAGCGACTTTCGGCTTAGACCGCGTCGTAGTTAAACACCCAGACTTAAGCTTGGTTTTAGTCTCTTCTTGAGAGCCAAAACAAGAAGTAGAACCTGGCCTTTGCCGTATTGTATTTTGTAAACCCAAACAAACTGACGTTTTGTAAGGTTTGAGGTAATATTTCTTGTTTCCCCTAAGGTGTTATGGGGTTCAGTATCATGTGCTATTGAACTAGGGGAATGAGCAAATTTGTCCTCCTGGTCTACATTATATGACCCAACTGCGGAGTTGTTTCCCAAAGACTCGTTATTTAGTAACTCAAGCGAAGCTGGAGTTACGGTTTTTGGATTTACTATTTTTGAGGTAAGCTGAGGGGCAGAAATTGGAACCTCACTACCCCCATCGTTATTTGAACACAGGAAAGGTTTTAACTGGTCACAATGCATGAACCTGATATTATTTACCTCAATTAGATAGGTAGAATGACTTACCACTTTTTTTACTTTCCTTAGAACCAACTTGTAGGCATTATTACCGTGAATTAATGCCATAACTTTTTGACCTTCAAAAAAACATTTTACTTTTAGTACTACTTACTTCTTTTCCTCCCTCACCATTTAGAAATTCTGGCCTCAGTAACCATAACCTCGTTCGTGGACTTTGTTTTAGGGCTAGTTCAGACGGGTTTAAGCCAGTTACAGAATGAGGTGTATTTCGAAATGAAAACAGGAAGTTCGTTATTTGGTGTTGAAGAGATTGAGAGAAGCCTTTTTTTTCACTATCAAGTAACTGTTTTGATAAACATCGTTTGATAGTGAAAACTTGTTTCTCTGCAAACCCATTCGTTTGTGGATGATTTGGGGGAGATAGGGTACATTTTATGCCGTTATTTAGGCAGAATACTTTATATGCTTCCCTATTAAAAGGTGGGCCGTTATTGGATACCAGCTCCTCTGGTAACCCAAATATTGCAAACGTACACCGTAATTTTTCAATTGTTGTCTTGCTATTTAAAGATGGCATAATGTGTATATCAAGCCATTTGGTATAACTATCCACCATTAGAAGAAAATACTTTCCGTTTTTAAACAAAAAATTTATATAAACTCTCTGAAAGTTCCTAGAAGTTTTTGGCCACGACTGCATACTTGGTTTTGGCAATAAGGAAAAGAGCTCGCAATGTTTAACAAAATTTTCGATGTCGTCGTCAACTCCAGGCCACCATACCTCACCCCTAGCCAACATTTTCATGCGCACAATCCCAACATGTTGGTCATGGAGTAACTCTAGAACTGAAGGTCGAAGTTGAAAAGGGATAACTAAACCATTTCCCCACATTAGACAGTTCTTTTCAATTGACAACTCACACTTGCGTTGGAAAAAGGGTTTTAACCCTGGATCAGAAACAAAATTGGGCCAACTATTTTTGTTACGTATATAGCCTTATTCAGCACCTTATCTAGGTCTTATACACTGTTGCACTTCCAAAGCTGACAATGGCAACTGCTTAAACTCAGTAAGTGCGAAAACCCCCTCCGCTACAGGAACGTCTAGCGGTAAACAAGATAATGCGTCGGCGACAGTCACTTCAGATGGTTTCTTGTACATGATGTCATAATCATACGAAGCGAGAATTAAAGCCCAGCGTTGTAAACGCGAAGCTGCCAAAGTTGGAACTCCCGTCATTGTACCGAAAATGCTTTTCAAAAGTTGGTGAGCTGTGTGAAGACCGAATATATATTTATGAAATTTTTTTACGGTAAAAATTATAGCTAGTGCCTCTTTATCCAACTGACTATACTTCTTTTTAGCACTAGATAATGTAGATGATACAAACTGAATAGGTCTTTCAACCCCATCAAGAATATGGCTTAACACGTCCCCAATCCCATAGGGTGATGCATCAGTAGTGACCACCAATGGTAATGTAGGATTATAATGCACGAGAACTTCACTTTTAGCCAACAAGTGTTTACTTTCCTCGAAAGACTGTTGGCACTCTGTACTCCACTCAAACAAAACCCTCCTATTTCCCAAGTCATATAAGGGTTGCAATGTAGAAGATATCATAGGGAGAAATTTTCTGTAATAATTTAACAACCCCAAATATGATCTAAGTTGTGTTAGGTCCCCTGGTACAGGTGCTCCTATGATAGCCTCTACCTTACTTGCTAACAAACGAACACCACTACCATTCAAGGAAAATCCAAGAAAATTTATCTCTTCACAAAAAAACTTACATTTCTCTATATTGAATTTGACATTGAAATAATTTAACCTCTCAAAAACTCTCTCTATATTACCCTGACACTCTACCAAGGTACTGCCGGTCACAATAACGTCATCTAAATAACAAGCTGTTTTAAGAAGGTTTAGTAGAATAGTATCCATAGCAGCTTGAAATTGAGCAGGTGCACATTTGACACCAAACGGTAACCTATTGAACCTATACAAACCCTTATGGGTATTAATAACCAACAAATTTCTGGACTTTTCCTCTACAGAAAGGTGTAAATAAGCATCTTTAAGGTCAATGACACAGAAAAAATTATCCCCAGTCATAGTATTTATAACATCTTCAATCAAAGGCAATGGGTAGTGATTCATTTTCAAATAACGATTCAGTGTTACTTTAAAATCCACACACAAACGAATTTTTTTTGGATCCTTTCTAGGGACAACGACAATTAGGCTTGCCCATTCCGAATACCTTATGGGTTACAATAACCCTTTAGCTACCATTTTATCCAGTTTGTCCTCCACTGCAGGTTTAATTGCATACGCCACTGAATAGGCTTTATGAAATACAGAAGTAGCATTACGATTTAACACCAAAGTTGCCTGAATATCCCAGACGACACCATCCTCCTCATTAAACACATTTGGCTATTGCTTACGCAATCTGCAAACAAAATAATCAGTGTTATTATCAAACGTCACTACGTTACATGTGGCAGAATCTATTAAAATGATTTGCCTCCAACTCCAACAATTCATCATTATGTTTAACTACCACAGCTGCTTTGCCAGCTACAGACAGAAACTCCTCAAAAACAGATTTAATTTTCGTTGTACATAAACTTAAGGGAACCTTTGGGAATTTTAGTTTATATTCCACATTTGATATTATTGACACATTAGCTCCAGTATCAATTTTCATGTCAACACACTTTTCGTTGACCACTATCGTTTTAATAAGAGAGTTTTTTCTTACCTCGTTGTATACTAAATTTACCACTTCATCTACCTCGCCTACTTCTACCAGTTTAACTGCTTCCCGAGATTTTGGGCTTCTCTTCTGTATGTGTCCTATATCTCCACAGGATCTGCATGTCCACTTCGCTACTGGACATGTAGCCGCATGATGCCAGCGCCCACACCTGAAGCACGACTTCCTCACTTTCGTAACCTTATTTAATTCCACTGTGCATCCGCTGCTCGTCAGTTGTAACTTCTTTATCTCCTTGTCAGTTAATTCCATAGCTAAAACTTCTTTGCATGCATTCGCAAATGTCAGACTGTCTCCTTTGGCTAATAGTTTCTTCTGGTGTTCTTTTTTTGCTAGACCACATATTAACCTGTCTCGCAAGGCATCATCTAGAAACTTATAAAATTTACAATTTCTTGCAGCACTTGGCAATCTCACCACAACTTCAGCAACTAATTCATCTTCAGTCTGTTGTAGATTGTTAAACTTGAACCTCTCAGCTATCACTAAGGTCACCGGTGCATAATGACTCTGCAGGATCTTTATAACTTGTTCGTACGTAAAATCATTCGGCTCTTTTGGAGACACCAAATCCTGCAGTGTCTGATACGCCACAGGACCAATCAACGTAATACAATAATTTAACTTGCGATTATCGGGGACTTCATTACATACAAACATGTGTTCTAACCTCTTAACATAACTTCCAAAATTGTGAGTTTTGGGGTCAAAATATTCAATCGACCCGATTAATGCATCCCATCCTCCTCGCCAATGATATATTTATTACTGTGATGGCACAGAATAACGAGATATACGTGGTAACTATTTATTTCTAATGATGCAATGACAATACATCTTGTTCTGGCTGGCCACACCCTGAATGGCTGTGTCTACATACACAACACATAAGAACAAGGAATTTTGTAAGCTCCGACTTGTTTTAGAGCCCTTTGTTTGTCTTTAGTAGATGTAAACCAAGTGTTCAGAGTATCTTTAGTCGTAAAGACAGTTTCAAAATTATGGTTCTTTAGCACCCTACTTATTTGGTCTGTCGAACCTATACAGTATGGTAAATAAGCGGTGCCAGTAGGAGGTGATAATTCTTTTTTGACTGTTGTATCTATTGCTCTTTTCCATGGGTTTTGGATCTCTCTGAACCCGTATCCATTTTGTTGAAGGGACCCCAACAGTGTTTCTTTTTCTTTTTGTAACCGATTCGTTTTAATTTTGCATTCTTAGTGTGTATTGTATTCTATCAGCAAGGACGTAGTTTTTTTCCGTAATATTGACATAATACTTCTTTTGATTATATGTTTTTGATAAAATGTTTTCTGGTTTAAAATTATCGACTAATAATTCGAATGAATCTACTCCTACCTGTATCAGTAGCAAATTTCTTTTTTATCAGCTGTTACTGTACCATATACTGTCAATTCAACTTCAAAACCCTGAATGTAATAATCCCAATCTTCCTTCTCCGGTATGAATTTGTCAAAGTTAAAATTCTTCAATGTTGATACTTTCCTTGTTTGCGGTTCAACTGATGTTACCTTCATTGTTAGTTTGTTTTTTAAACTAAAATGTACTAGCGACAATTATCATTAATGCGACGTGAGATCGTATTTGCTGATCTAGGTAATTTTTCGATTTCCTAAGCGTCTTCTTGGCTAATCGTAATCTTGATAATTTCTTCGCAGACTGGAAAAATTAAAGTTTGAGCGAGAGAATGAGGTTTCTTGGATTTAAGCTTGCATTTTGCGCTTTGTCTGGTGTTTTGAAAAACAAACTCATGAAAGTTTTCTGTTTCTTAGACTGCTCTTTCAAACTATGAAAAAAGAGTTTGTCTTTTTGAGCCACCGATTGGTGTTTGGTAGGTAAATGTAAAAGTTTACTGGACATCATCGAACTATTACCGAAAATTTCTGCACAAGACATTAGATTCATTTGGCAAACTTACGGTACGTTTAACGAATTTATCCATTATATTACGTTCCTGACGACACAATTAAAAAGCGTTACAAAGACCAAAGTCTCATATAACTCTCAGTTATGTATAGGTGCTTGACATTTTTCCGGGGTACACCCAATTAATAATCACGGTACACCAGTGTGCCGCGGCACACACTTAGCCAAACACTGATTTAGTGTCTGCAACATGAGATAAAACGCATTACGACATAAGTCCAGGAAACTTTTATAGCAACCCACCTAAAAATTCCAGACTCGTCTCCTACGTTTCCTCGTCTGTTAACATTTCGATTCCTTACTGTAACAATAAGTTTCTCGAACTTGTAACGACAAATACTATTTCCCTGCGTCGTATATTTGCTAGGTATATAATTTTTTAAATTTTAATTCATTATATTCTACTGTCTCTCATTAGATATAAAAGTTATGCTCCGCATTTTTTTATAAATTAGGTCTTTATAATTTTCATATTATAAATGAAAATAATTCCTTTTAACAGAATAACATTATTATCACTAAAATTCTAAAAATAAACGTTTTTATATCTACATACATAACATTTAAGAAAGATAAAAAATTATCTTTATTTACTTTCGATTATTTGATACACAGCAGTTAGAAATTACATTTTAATATTCCAGATTCCAAACTGAAAATTGTTACAATAGTATTGGTTACTACTAAGTATTATAATATAATGAAATCAACAGTCGTTTTTAGTAACGCATCGTCCATTATTGTTAAGTAAATATCCTTGTTTACAGCCACATCCAATTCTGCAAGAAGCTATACAAAAAGTCAATTTTGGAGAATTACAAGCCGGGGGACAGTGCGAGTGGCAAGTACCATAAATCTCATTTTCTCCGCATTCTAAATCAAATATTTTTAAAAATCACGTGAAAAATCCAAATCTACAATTATTCATAAATCCTACCGGTAGTTTCAACTGGCGATGCGGACACAACTATTATCAAAGTCAAAATGCACAATACAACAATCATGGTGACTGTAACTCAAATCTCAAACTTATGTTATCATACAAAATGTACTCGTATATACGAGAAATTACGCGCTTAGAAATACTCGATATGGTGTGTACATCAATTACCTGCTCTAAAAAAATATTTTGAGGTTTTAGCGATTTTTGACATTTTTTCAGAAAATTGAATTTTTGTTTCAATTGTTTTATTTCTTTTAATCTTTATAGTTTAGTTACTGTTAAATAATACGCTTTAAATACGTTTATTACTTTTAATGTATTTGAGAAAAAAATATGATTTTATTACATTTTTGTGACATCTACTTATTTTTTGTATTTCCTCGGATATCATTTTAATGTATTCACACCTCTCTCTACATTTATATTACGAAAGAATTACTAACATTTTTATTAACATTCTTATTCTATTATACCTAACATGTCCTTAAATTTTACGAACTTCATGAAGTGGTTTGGTAAAAATATTTGCAATGTTATTTTGAGAATCGATTTTAATGTCAATAGTGCCATTTTCATAATGTTTGTTTACAAAATGATATTGAATTTCTATATGTTTTGAATTTTTAGGAAAATTACCATACTTAGCAATAGCTACAGTTCCGGAATTGCCTTCATATATTTTTATAGGGTTTTCAATTTCAACAAAAACTTCTAATATATCTTTGACAAGCTTTACTTCGCTGATTGCGTCTGATAAAGTTACATACTCAGCAAATGTAGACGACTTTGTAACACTATTTTTTATTTCCAACAAGTAGCATTACCAAACAATCTTAATACATATCCTGTAGTTGACTTTCTATCCAGGTTATCACCTGCCCAATCGGCATCTACAAAAAATATCAGTTCTTTCATTTTTACAATAATTCAAGCTTAAGTTTCTTGTAATATACAAATATTTTAAAATTCTTAAAGCATATTTAAAATTAGTTTCATTATAACTATTCTAAAAACGACTTAAATAATTCACACTGTAACTTATATCTGGTCTAGTGCCTGAACTAATATATAAAAGTACTCCAATCAAGTTTCTGTATTTAACATCAACATTCATTTCTTTTGCAAGCTCTAATTTTAAGTTTATTTCTATTGGTGTATTATATATTTAACTTTGCATTTTCAATATTGTATTTAGCTAAAAATTCAATATACGTTTTTTGATTTAATTTAATTGTATTCCTTTCATTTTCATAATCAATGTTTATTCCTAGATAATTTTTCACTTTACCCATATCTTTTATTTTAAATCGTTCTGAAAATTGCTTTTTAATACTATCTATCTTATCCTGATTAATAGAAAAAATCAAAATATAATCAACAAATAAGATTAAATAAACCTTTTCATTGCCTTTGTTCATTACATATAGACAGTAATCATACTTGCTTCTTTCAAATCCTAATTTTCGAATAAACTCATTAAAACAGTAATACCATGCTCTTGGACTTTCTCGCAAACCGTACAATGACGTTTCCAGTCTACAAACTTTATCAGTATCATCCTCCTACCATCTAGGCTGTTTTATATAAATGTCTGACAATACCTTGCCATTTAAAAATGCTATTTCTACATCGATTTGTTCTATACTTAGCCGTTCTTAATAACAATATGATAATAAAATTTTTAAACCTAACATTTTAGCGACTGGTGAACAAATATCGTCTACAATATTTTTTGCTGATAACCTTTTACGAGTAATCGAGCTTTTAACTTATTCTACAACTTTTTATTGTAAACGCACTTAACATCTAAAATTCTTTTATTATCTGGTCTTTCAACCAAATTCCACGTTTTGTTTTCCTTTAAAGGTTTAATTTCGTTTTCCATTGCTTCAATCCAATATTCAGATTCATTACTTCCTACCGCCTACTCAAAACTTTATGGATTATCAATACCACAGTAATTGACGTGTATATTATTGAATTAACAATGAAAAAGTGGTTCACTTAAATAATAGTTATGTTAAACTGTAGTATTCTTGGTTACCAAAATAAATAAAAAAAAGCGTCATGTAGAAATGGTGATGTTGAAAACCAAATAAAAACACTATTCTTTATTAAGTAAACATACGTAATATTATGGATAAATTCGTTAAACGTACCGTAAGTTTGTCAAGTAAATCTAATGTCTTGTTTGTGGAGAAAGTTTCGGTAATAATTCGATGGTGTCCAGTAAACTTTTTTGACATTTAACTACTAACACCAATCGGTGGCTTAAAAAGGCAAAGTCTTTTTTCAACGATTGGAAGACCAGTCTAAAAAACAGGAAACTCTTATGAGTTTGTCTTTCAAAACACCAGACAAAGCGCAAAAAGCAAGCTACGTGATCGCTAATACGCTAGTTAAATCCAAGAAACCTCATGATCCCTCTGAAATTTTAATTTTACCTGTTTGCGAAGTTATCAAGAGTACGATTACCTAAGAAGGCGCTTAGTGAACGTGCATCCCATCTCATATGTGAAGTACACTGACGAACATGAAATATTGTAATTAAGAGACCAGTACTTCAGTGAGCATAATTTGGAATGGCACAACCGCATAAGTATTTGCATAGACGGAGCAGCAGGTATGATTGGGAAAATTAAGAAATTTGTAACCAATGCTTCTGAAGAAATTTACATTGCTTTTTATACAGGGAAGCATTAATGACAAAATCTCTGCCTTATGAATTGTTTGTCTTACAAGAAGTTGTCAAAACTGTCAATTACATAAAGTCGTATCCTCCGAACTTTCGTCTGTTTAATGTAGTGTGTCAGGAAATGGGAGCAGAGCATCAGTCACTTCTGTTTCATAGAAAAGTACAATGGCTTCCTCGCGGAAAACTATTTTCTCTAATTTATGAACTAAAAATGAAACTCAGACGTTTTTAGAGGCCCAGGGGTCAGGGTTTGCTTTTCTGTTTAAAAAAGAAGAATGAGTAGCAAAATTTGCATATATGGTGAAACTCAACAAAAAAATGCAAGACAGGAATTCGAATTTTTTAACGTCTTTGAACAAGATTGAAACTTTTTTCGTTAAAGTTATGGATCAGCCACACTACCAATGGTAGTAATGTTCTTAAATTTCATGGCTGCCAATTCAGATAAAAAATGGTGCAAGCTTTGATAGTAAAACACTTTGAGTTATGAGCAGAAAAAATGAACAGTGTGACCTCCAACGTATGGAGTGGGTACAAAATCCATTTTCAGATAGGATTACCCTTCGACAGTTACTGATAAACGAGCAGGAAGAATTCCTGGAGCTAAAAACAGATCGGACATTAAAACTAAAATTTTCTAAAACAGACCTAGCGTATTTTTGGTTGCATATACAGAATGAGTATTTACAGCTTTCAAAGTCTGCTATTGCAATTCTCTTACCATTTGCCACGACTTACTTATGCGAATTAAGGGTTTCAACTCTCACTACGATTAAATAAAAAGAGGAAGCTTGAGGACGGTCGGCGAGAAGATGAAAGCACCCTTGTCAAAGGTTGCTCTAAATTTTGATCGTCTATGCTTAGTTAAGCAGGCTCTCATATCTCATTAAACATGTTTTGATATTATATTAATTTTTATAATAAATATGTATTAAATAGACATTGTTTTTTTTCTTTGGTGTACCTCTACCGTTTCTTGATTTGGTAGATGTACCTTAAACATAAAATTTTTGCAGAACACTGTAATTAATTAATTGTTTTAATTAAAAAAAATAAATGAGAAATGAGAAAGTAATATTCGATTTGTATTGAATTTTTTTACTGGTATATTAATTAGTTTTGTTCTAGCCTAAGAAAATGACTAGTTCTTTGCTTTAGTCTAAATTCTCAATGTTTAAACCAATGTTAATGGTTCATGAAAACGTAGGTAGTTCAAGATACCTAAGAGCTCAAGCACTTTTGAAGAAACTGTTAGTTGCATATAAAGCTAAGAAAGCAAAAACACTCTTCACAAACAAAATACGAGTAAATAAGTGTATTATATAGTGCTGGCTCAATCGTATCTTTTAGCAAACGTAATAACCCAATTCTGCAAAATTTAAATATGTGCTAAACGTTTTGTTTTCTTGTCAGATTATTGTCGTAATTGTGATCGCTGTTAGATGTCGCTGTGAGGAGTTGCATGCAATGTCTCTTAGTGATATTTAAGATACCAACTCACATCTGGTAATTACGATTTCTAAATCAAAACAAATCAAAGAATTATGGATATCAATGAAATAAAAATTGTAAATATTCTGGAATCGTTCTGCAGATAGGTTGACTTGCAATTAAAGATTTCATATAACAAGCTTTTCATATAATACCGTAACGGAAAATACATTTTGCAGCAAGTAGGAATTCATACTATCGGAGGGATTCCAAAAAAATTGCTGATTTAAGTTAAGCAAATCTTGAGATGTAAATCGGTCATATCAAGACAATCATGTACCAACACTAACACTATTTACACACACTATAGATAAAACTAACGCAATAGAAAGACATCACATATTGTATAAGCTTGACTGTATAGGATGCATTGTGTGTTATATTGGACAAGCCAAACAAAATGCTAAAAATCGAATTAGCAGTTAATCATATAGGCACGGGACAGCACTATGATTTTAATAGTTGAGTCGAGTCGAGGATTTTTTATGCCCTCTTGGGAAAAAAGCGTCCAATTTACGCAGGGACTCGTTAAATAAACTACTATTATTGTTCTTAACTGTCATAAATTTTAATTTTCCGCTATTGTAAACCGTCTTTGACAGTTTTGGCACACTTGTCAACATAAACGTCAAATTATTTTTGAAAAATTTTGAGACTTTGTGGGCCTCCTAGTCTCTGTTCGAGCAATAAAATGTTGCATTCAACTCGTTCCTGTCTAAATTGGACGCTTTTTTCCCTCTTGGGGAAAAAAAACCTCCTATTTACACAGAAACTCGTTACATAAACTACTATCATTGGCAGATTGTGTTAAATATATTTTAAAACAAATTCAATAATCAAAATATTTTTTTATTATTTTAGATTGTACCCCGATGTGACGCATACAGAACAAATAACAATTGTGATAAAATGTGTTTTAATCTCAACTCTACTTAGAATATTTGCATGTTTTGCCCTGTCGTTGGTGTTACCGGACAAGCATTGTTTGAATTTATCCAGAATAAGTTAGGCAAATTTAATCTAGACATAAAAAATATGCGCGATCAAGGTTACGATAATGGCGCAAATATGCGTGGAAAACATATTGGACTGCAAAAGAAAATCTTGGAAAAATACCCTCAAGCCTTTTTTATTCCCTGTTCTGCAAACAGTTTAAACCTGGTTGTAAACGATGCAGTAAAAATAAATTTTGAGTCTGTTGAATATTTTAACACTGCACAAGAATTGTATGCATTCTTTTCTTTGTCAAACATCAGATAAACTATTTTATCAAAACTCCTTTCTAAGCTGACCTTAAAGGTGCTGGCGGAAACTCGATGAGAGTCGCATTGACGCTATAACACCATTAAAACATCAAATAGGTGAAATATATAATGCTTTAGAAGCGCTTTGTAGATTATTGTCATTTTTTGTAAAGAGATCTTTGCTGATTGTTATTACTACACTGTCTGGTGTTAGAGCATTAACTTCAAAAACCAAGTCGGCTGGAGTAGTAGAAGTTGATGGTATTGAAGTTTGACAAACATCAGTTGGGATGTTGGATGACTAAAATAACTGATTTTCACTGTTTTCTTTTGCAATTTTTGTTTTGGTTAAAATAATGAAACCAAAAAACTCTTCTGCAAATTTTTTTTGTTCCAGTTAACCACACCTTGCCTAAAAGTGCGGAAAATTGAGCCTTTGTTAGTCGACCGGACCTCTTTCCCATTTAAGATTTGCCACAGTCAACTAATAGTTTATCCCACTTGGTCTTAATAGGACTGAAAACGCATTTATCTAAAGGTTGAATTCTGTCGGTTAAGTGACTTAAAAACCTCATCAGTTGTGTTTTAAATTTAGTAGCTTCTACTCATATTTTCGCGAAGGTTCACAACATGTGGAATTATGATTTTTTAAACTACTCGAAAAACTGCGACTCTTCCATCTATTCGTTTTTAGAAGTTGTATATAAAGTTCCCGGAAAGACTTCAGTCGATGTCCACCGTGCTTGCACTGCAACGCCTTTAAAGACAATTAAAGGAGGAAAAAATAAACCATTAGCGAAAACGCACGCCAATACGGTTGTACTTTCTCTACCGGATCCTCCAGATATTCTATTCAGACTTTTTCACGTTTCTCCTATTGCTCTAGATCACTGCAAAATCCTGTTTCATCAGCATTAAATTTATCGGAGTGTCTAAATTCTTTTAATTTTGCATAGAAGTCGCACACAACATATGGATTTCTTTACGATTTTTTAGTAAATGTTCGGGCTTTTTAAACTCAAGTCCTGGATGTTGTTATATAAAGGAATAAAACCAATCTTCGCCAGGTTTCCATTTTTTAATAGTGTGGTGATATTGTGTTTGTTTAAACGTATTGTCGTACTAATATATATTCCGTTTTGTGATATGTTGTGGTATAACTTGCACTCTTCCTTCTTTAAATTCATAGAAACGTTTCTGCCCTTAATTCGATGATAGATTACAGCTGCAGGTATACCGTATGATTCTGCAAGTTGTTTATATGTTCTATTTTTATTTATTATGTCTGCCATAGCGTTTTCGATGTCAATTTTGCTATAGGCTGTTTTTTGACATAATTTCGTACCATGGTTACTATAAATAGGGAAAATAATTAATAAACAATAAATGGGGCAAATGTAAATTGTCGTTTACAATTTTCCGGTAACAATATTTACATTTACCCCATCGCACATTAATTTAGGGTAAATGTAAACGGTGAATGGCAACTGCCAGTAAAAGTGTAATCTCGAATAAACTAAACGATACTGTTAAGTAAATGTTATCAAGTATATACATGACGCATGACGGTATAATTAAAATTTGAAAAAGATTAAACTTATAATTTTCCTTCCTGATATTCTTGAAATGTAGTTTATTTGTAATAGCAACGATTAGATGCAGGTCACTCTTGACACGTTACAGATAAATGCGGGAAATTTTAACCACGTGATAAGAATGACATGCACTATAATATTTTTCACGCAGAATATTCAACGCAAATGCACACGTCACTAGAAACATAAGTTTACATTTACCCCGAAATTACATTTACCCCGGCTAACCTTATAAAAATTATTAAAATTGAGCAACAGAAATAAAAATAAAACAAAACTGAAATGAATAAACTAAATTTACATGAAGCTAAATAAACAAAATAAGATAGAAGCGCTTTTTATCAGAATTTAAAAAAGTGACTGAAAAAGTTTACCCGTTCAAAGGATTAAAAAAAGAAAGCGTCATTTTGAATATGAAGCAGTTGATGAGCCCATAACATTAGCGGAAGTTTATTTTAAAGTAAATTTTTATTTTAAAATTTTGGATTCTGCCAAAATGCAAATTGAGGAGAGGTTCCAATTACTTCAACAACATCTAAATATTTTTGACATAATTGATGGTATAACTAAAATAAAAGACAATAATGAACTTAAAAAGAATTGTGAGAAAATTTATCAAGCGCTTACGGACAATATCAATTTAGAGAGTGACATTAGTACCACAGGTTTATATGAAGAAATTAAAATTCTGCAACCTTACGTTACGGCAGAAAAAAAAACCTCGTGATGTTATAGGATATATTTATGAAAATAATCTTGAATCGACTTTTCCCAATTTAACCATAATCATACGTATTTTCATAACTGTGCCAATTACCGTAGCTACAGGTGAACGGTCATTTTCAAAACTGAAAATAATCCAAAAGTATTTACAGTCTTCGATGAAGCACGATAGGCTCTCCGCTTTAGGCATGTTTTCTATTGAACATGAAGTGTGTGAGACGTTAAATCTAAACGACCTTTGTCCGGTAGTCGAAAATCTTGTTGACAATGTCGGTTTATTAGGTTTAGCAAATTTAGTCGAAGTAGAATCTGATGGTAATCAAAATGATCTTATAGCTACTTCAACGTTTGTAGGTTCTCCAGGTTCAGAAAATACTTCTAATTGCAACATTAAATCGGTACCTGTCATGAAATAGGGTTTAAAGTTTATCGGACACGGGTCCAAATTTTTTCTTAACGCATTTCTTCAGCGTGTTGAAGAACTTAGAGTCCCTCGTAATATCTCGGAATCACAACTATTTGCTTCGGCTATTGATTTGTTCAAAAATCAAGTTTTGTTATGGATTAGGTCTATTCGAAATAAACCTTTTGACTGGAATTCTTTAATAAAATTATTAAGAGAAGAATATTTACCGCGAGATTATGACATTTTTTTTTCGAGGCTTACTAAGTTAAATGAGGATCTTAAACTCAAAATTTTATTAAAAAATATAGCTCCAGATTATGTTATGCAATTATGGTTTCATAAGATTAAGTCAATTAACAATCTTCTAGAGTTTGATAGGTTGATCGAACACAAGCGTTCTGTTGTCGAAAGCTTTGTTCCTCCTAGTCGAAAAAGGACAGATCTTGAGCCTGACTTGGCTTTTGTTCAAACGCCTTCCGTAAATACAATTAATTCTTCTTTCGGGTCAAAATGTTTCAACTATAAAAATCGTCGACATTTAAGATCTGAATATCCTGAACCAAAAACAAAAAAATGTTTTTGTTGCGGCAAACTAGGGTTTACTAAATATTCATGTCCTGATTGCAAAATGAAAAAAAAATCTTCAATAAGTAACTCTTTTAGTTTAAATGGTCGTACTAATTCTCCAAATTCGCGTTCGGAAAACTTCATCCAGGGACACTAGGAAGTCGACTAGTGTCTCAGTGTAGTTTCGAATCGGCCGATTCAGTATTAGACTTTGTAATGTCACACGCACAAGAGGACGAAAGGCCGTATTTGTCTTTAACTATTCTTGGTCAAAATTATCTAAGTTTATTAGATTCGGGTGCGACGAGAACTTTTATTGATGGTCCTGACTGGAAGCTTCTTCGTGTGTTAGGTCTTAAATTGCAGTCTTCTACTATAGATTATTGTGTTGTTGGTAATGGCAATAAATGTGAGTGTCTTGGAGAAATTGTAGTACCGGTCTGTCTTGAATTTAAAGTTAAAATGATAACTATTTTGGTTGTTTCAAAACTTTCTCAAAGCTTAATTCTAGTTGATGATTTTTGGCGTACTATAGGAATTATTCCTAATCTAAGGACAGGTCAATGGAAATCTAAAGAGTTAGCTACGTTTTCTACTTTTTCTAACTGTAAACAGTAAAAATTTTTCTTTAAAGTTTGACTCCACTACTTTAGGATGTATTACAAAAATTGAACATGTTATAAGGACAAAAGCTGAACCAATCAAACAAAGGTACTATGTTACAAGCTTTAGGTCTTACGAACCTTGCACGGTCAACTCACACAATCGGAGATAGGGGAGGTTCAAGGGAATTTTACTTAAGGGCGCCAGATCAAATCCAAATTAACACTTCTGCCTCGATCACGACAGACGGTCCAAACTTGTAACTAAATTTAAGGTTCGTAATCCTTGTTACTTTGATGTTCGAGTAGCTAAAATTTGTTAATAGGTAACGACAATTACAAGAAAATGAAAAAATAAAAGAGAGATTAACAAGTATAACAACTTTAATGTATTAACGTAGAAGATTAACAACAATATATAAAATTTCTCCACTCATCAATGCTCGAAATATTACTAAGTATAATTAACAAATATAAAAACTTTAATTTAGCAGCGTAGCAAATTGACAGAAGTATGTTAAATTTCTCAATTCATAAATACTATAAAGACTAACAATTATGATTAACAGGTGTAGAAAACTTTGATTTAGCAACATAAAAGATTAACAGGATTATGTCTAATTCTCAGTGCATAAATGCCAGCAGTATCGGCAACACACAATACATATGTAAGTCAAGTCAGAAGCAAACAGCGAAGAAAATTTCGTAGTAAATATTGTTTATACACAGCATACGATACAATTTAAATGATAATTGAAATTACGTTATTGATATATAAGCAGTAAACGTAATTACGGACATTAACATTAACCAAAGTTCTGTGAGTAACTTTCGTGACAGCGATATAAAAATTAATCAAATAAACTTACCCAAAGTCCAGTGTCCACTTGCGCAAAGAAAACGCTTTCCCCCGCTAGCAGCCTGTAATTGAATAGCAAATCGTGTCACACAATAACTCACGAAGAATAGGAAGCTACAAAATCAGTATTAATAATTCATTACATGCGATATAAGAACCCGTTGTATCGAATGCTGTAGGTTGTAATTTCGAACAGGTGGTTGATAACACAGTCGATTTTTATCCACAAATCAGCATCTCCGACGCATTGTTCGACGAGACCTCGT
This sequence comes from Aquatica leii, assembly GCA_035610365.1. Lineage (NCBI taxonomy): Eukaryota > Metazoa > Arthropoda > Insecta > Coleoptera > Lampyridae > Aquatica > Aquatica leii. The sequence continues at coordinate 28,671,516 of CM069433.1, read as the reverse complement.
TGTTGTTTAAGTTGCAGGCCCTCCCAACAGCTTATAAGCTCGGTAGCGGTATTTATCAATCGCACTTATGCATCCTTATTACTTATTGAAGCGAACAGGTGCTTGCAACGTGGTGGAACCGGCTATCACATTAATACAGAAATTACGAAGAAATCTTAATAGATTGGAGACAAAATATCTTACCCTGTGCCGAAAGAATCGTAATAAATTCGCAATCGCCTTATAAATTTGTATTCATCACAAGGGATGTCCTTAAAAATTTAAGAATCAGTTCAAGATCCTCGACACTGACCTGTTCACGTAGTTGACAACTTCAAAAATGGCTTCGCAACCTCTCAGTAACCAAAAAGGTCGGCAGAGGGCGTCAAAACCAGAAACTAATTTTAAGTCGATATACAGGGTGCTCCGTGGTGAAAATTTCGCACGTAACAACTATCCCGTGTCTCCTTATATGCAACGGCATATTGACGGATTAGAAAACATGCTTAAAATGGGTGTAATTGAGTCTTCGTCTAGTCCATGGCCGTCGCCTATTCTTATGGTCAAAAAGAAACACGGTTCATATAAGTTTTGCATTGATTTTAGGCGTTTAAATGCAGTCATGGAATGCGACGCTTATCCACTACCTTACGTAAGCCATACATTAGACAAACTAAGAGATGCAAAATATTTATCAACGCTTGACGTCAAGTCAGCTTTTTGGCAGATTGATTCCTTTCTCGGAAGAAAGTAAACCATTGACCGCCTTTACGATACCCAATAGAGGCTTATATTAGTTTACTCGCATGTTTTTCGATTTGCACAATCCTCCAGCTACATGGCAACGTTTCATAGATAGTGCTTTGGGTTCTGATCTTGAGGCTCACGTTTTAGTGTATCTGGATGATATAATTGTTGTCACCTCTACTTTTGAAAAACATATTATGGTCCTGAGTAAAGTTTTCAATCGTTTACGTAATGCAGGTATCACTTTAGGTTGCGATAAAGGTAAATTTTACTGTTCTGAATTAAAATACTTGGGTTTTGTTGTTAACGGTAATGGATTTCATGTTGACCCGGATAAGGTAGCGGCGTTATTTAAAACTCCCAAAAACGTTCCCGAAGTGCGTAGTTTAATAGGGTTTGCTTCCTGGTATCGATGGTTTGTGCTACAATTTTCAGATCTTATGTCTCCGATCATTGCACTCACTCGGAAAGGCTCTAAATTTGAATGGTCGGTTGAATGCGAAACTACGTTTATGACACTAAAAAAGGTGTTAGTTAGCGCTTCCATTTTTTCGTGTCCAAATTTTGAGGCTCCTTTTCCTTCAGGCCGATGCTTCAGGTCATGGTTTGGGTGCAGTGTTAATTCTGCATATTGATGGCAAAGAAAAAGTTATTTGTTATTTAAGTCGTTCTTTAAATAAGAATGAACGAAACTATTCTACTACAGAAAGAGAGTGCTTGGTGGTTTTATGCGTTGCTCAACGTCTAAGACCTTATCTTGAAGGCGTCAGTTTCCAAGTTATCACTGACCACGCTTCTTTAGTTTGGTTGCAGAATCTTAAAGACCCTACTGGTAGGTTAGCACAATGGGCAATCAGACTCCAGCAATATGATTTTGTAATTACTCATCGTAAGGGCAAAGGACATGTCGTTTCTGGTGTATTATCTAGGTCGGTGCCTGTCGTCAATTAAAGTGTTGAGGTTAATATTACTCCTGTTAGCTATTGTTGGTACTTGAAAATGCTGGAAGAGGTAACAAGTCATCCTGCTAAATATCCGCAATGGAGAGTAGATAATACCAAACTTTTCAAACATATTAAGTCCGAACCCATTCTGGAGGGTCTTTCGTGTTTAGTGTTATCTAAAGAAAAACGTTATAGTATAATGTTACGGTTTCATGATTTGCCTACCGCTAGTCATCTCGGTGTATATAAAACATATAATAGAGTAAAGGAAAAGTGTTTTTGGCTAAAAATGAGACAAGATGTTACTCGTTATGTAAGATCTTGTAAAATCTGTCAAAAATGTAAAGTAGCACAAAAAACCTGCCGGTTTTATAGGTAAACAACCAAGCGTATCTAAACCTTGGCAAATGATAAGCATAGATTTAGTAAGACCTCTTCCAAAATCTTCAACTGGTCACATGAATATACTTGTAGTTACCGATTATTTTAGTAAGTTTAGTTTGGTTTTTCCGATGCGTACTGCTATTGCATTGACAGTATGTTCTAATATTGAGCACGACGAATTTCTCATGTTCGGTGTTCCCAAAATTATTTTAGTTGATAATGCCAAACAATTTGTAAGTGGTTCTTTTCAATCATTGTGCAGCAAATATGATGCTAAAATCAGGTATAATCGTAATTACCACCCGCAATCAAACCCAACGGAACGGGTAAATCGAGTTCTTAAAACTATGCTAAGGTCGTACATCGCCAACAATCAACGTTTGTGGGATAAAAATCTTGCTCATTTTGGGTGTGCGTTACGAACCGCTCGACACGAAGTCACAGGCTACAGTCCTTATTTTATAAACTTTGGTCGTAATCAAGTGCTTTGCGGTACAGAACACTCTATATCAGATAATGTTGACTTTACGGTCAATAGGGATGATCATATTAGTAAAATACAAATTCTACCTGAGGTATATGCAAAGGTTAAAGAAAGGTTAGCTAAAGCATATGAAAAAAACAAAAAATATTACGATTTGCGCAAAATAAATGATGAATTTAATAAAGGTTTGGCGAAAGAATTTTACATTGTCCAATTCTGCCAACTATTATAGTTCTAAATTCAGTCCGAAATTTCTTGGTCCGTTCATTATTAAAAAGAAATGTTTGTTGATTAATTTGTTTTTTTTGTCTTTATGTACGAAATTAGTTTTTAAGTTTTGATCTTTAGTTTTAGCCGCAAACGAAATTTGCGTCTTGAAGTTAGGGGGGAATTGTAACGTTTTTTATTTTATTTAATCAAATTAGGGTTGTTTCAATAAAATTTACTTTAAGTTAACATGTAATTTGGTGTAAGTGTAGTTGCCGAAGTTGTTGCATTTTCAAAAATTGGATTGGAATTATTTCTAGTCTATTTTGTATCCAAATGACACTAGGTGCTTGGTATAATTCAATAATTAAGCACATCCATAATTATATTGTAGCCAATTTATTATTAAAACTAATTTATTTAAACGACTAAAAATATGTTTTACTTATACTAGAAATATGTACACTTGTAAATTAACCGAACTAATGAAACCTAATAATATTTAATAAAAACACTTACACTAATTAAGATAAGATAAAGTCCGCGGATAGCTTCACACACTTGTTTACACTAAAATCACGTATAAGATTATTCTCTGTATATTTATGTACACACACGTGCTAACGACTTATTTATTTCAACTTGAATAATTTTCTTAACACTGCTGCATTCGCATTAAAGCAATAACTGATCTACGATTTGTTTCTTCGGTATTTATACACATTTGGAAATCCTTCTCGAGTGTTCACTATCTTTCGGTATATCCTCTAGAAGATGGATAACAACTTTTAGAAGGCTCTTGAATTTGCAGATAACTTCTCGAACGTTTCAATATTAACTATTGTCACATTTTTACTACAATCTTACTAAGATCAAAGGTAATTTTATTGTTTTTAGTATGCATTTATCGCTTCGAGTTATATATATTTTAGGCTTTTTTTTCTTTTTGGCACATTGGATTTTTGATTACGGCGCTGTCACGGTTATCGTCGCTTCCGCTTTTATTGTCCTTCGTATGCTGCAACTACACGAAAGCTAAGTTTTAGGTATAAGTATTTATAGTTTTGTAGTTTTTTCCCTTATTAGTTTATGTTATTAATGCGCTTTCTAAAAGTAAAACAATGATAGTGAGATTTATTACGATTGTAAATTAGTTTAATTAGTTCTTAAGGTACCTACGTATTTTATAAATAATTTTCTCGGTTTTTTTATGGCTAAGCGAGCTCCAGTTTTCTCGCTATTTGATTACTTATTAACTTGTAAAACAAGGAAACTGGTAGCGCTCAACTTTTATTTATGTTTTGTTTATCATTCATACATCATTCAAATTATACATTACGTTAATTCTTCAACATTGTTTACCTGTTAAGAACAAACGAATTCACGCCTAGCCTCCGAATTAAAACACCTGAGTTGCGAGCTACACGTTGTCAAAAAGTTTGCCGAAACTAAAGCCCGAAGTACCCATTTAAGTATTGACGTTAATTTTTAAGTTTACGAAGATACTGTTCTTATGCTTTTATTCTTGTGTTTTTGTTTAAATTTGCACGACATATAGGAAACTTTGTTAGCTACTGCAAGTGTTTGGGTAATGTTATTAATAAATATGTTACCACATGCCATACTTTTTTTATATATTTTGTTATATTTTCGTATTGTATTTCTAAATTGTGTCCGACAGGGGCGGCGAATATTAAGTTGCACACCGGTGGCCAACACCCTAGCGGCGGCGCTGAATGGTTATTTTATTTTTATTTGTTTATAGGAAATTTCCTAATACATCATAGTTTAATATGCGCACATTCTTTTCAAATTGACTTTAAACTTTATTTATTTTGCGTTAAATGCGTTAATGATTTTCTTTTTGTTTTTACCTAGATTAAAAATTACAGTTTGCGTTTGGCGTTTGATTTAAATTTTATTAATTTTGTACTATGTTTCATCTTACCTACTTAACGTTTCTTTTTATATTAAATTGTATAGTTTTTTGTATTTTGTTTGTAATTTGTTTTTTTTTAAATTTTACAAGATGTTCTTAATGCTTTAATAAATGTCAAAATTTTAAACTGTAATGAAGCTTTTAATCAATCGATCTTTCGTGTTCTGTTTTAAATGTGGTATTACAGATCCTATTTTTTTGACGCCCATTTTGACTTTGATTCTCGTTAGAACCCATCCCTCGCCATTGAGTTTTTGGTCGGGAAAAACATATTTGTGTTACGATTCCAAGGCAATTGCTTTATTAACATCTTTTGCACGTAACAACCATGAGTGCGTTTTTCCGTCGGTTTTTCCTATGAAATTAAAAATGACAAACATATTAAGTCTACATAAGTGTCTAATCAAATAGTAAATTAAACCAAGGCTATAGACATTCTGAATAACATAAAAAACGATTATACAACAATATTGATTTTAAGTATACCTTAATAAAAAAATCGTTTTGCGTAAAGATGGTTAAAATTAATATATCATTAATAAAATATAATTTAAATTAAAAATTACACAATACAAACTACTGAAATATTTTCGTTGATTTTACTTTAAAAATTTTTATATATTTAATTTCCGCGTTCTATAGAACGTTTGAAATATTCATAGAAACGATCTAAGCTGCAATAGAAAAGGATTTACTGTCTCCAGAAGGTACGTCTAATATATTTTTTTTTGTATTAAAGATGATTTAATTAGTATTAATTTTATTTCTTATAGGTTTTGTAACCAAAAATTGATGAATTTGGTTTACAAAATAAATTTATCTTCGAAAAGAATAAGGTAAAATTGTTTAGTTGTATTATATAAACTATCGTTATTAGTACAAATTTTAGATAAAAAAGTTAGTCAGTTAAGTAGTATGTTGAACATGGTTATCGTTTTCTAGATATTCTGAGAAAGCTTTTGTTATTTTTGAACTCTTGAATAAGTTTTATATAGTAATCTATTAAATATTTTTATTTCAAAAGAAGAAAACAATCAACAATTTAGCCACAATACAACTTGTGTTTTCTTCGAAACATAATTTAGGAATTAAAGCTTCCCGGCTGAATTGTGTTAGTAATTTGAAAAAGATGTTTGCAAATAGATTTTGAATATCACAAACTCTCTGTGTCTATTAGTTTATTAATTGTAAATGATTCGATTACAACTTATTAAAAATATAATTTAAACCTAGGCATAGCTAATAATTTTATTTGCTATTTTTGTATTAAATAATTACTAGGCACTCGTAAACAAAGCAAAGTTCGGTTGTCAAAAAGTTTCAGGAAGAGCAAAGAAAAACAGTGAATGACTATTGCTTTAACATAAATAAATTATTAACTCCAAAATTCTAAAAATAAGCGTATATTTCAACATAATATTTGAGAAACATATAAAATTATCTTTAATTTTTTATAGTAACTGGTTATGTAACAGTTAGTACATATCAATTATTACAAAATTAATATTACTATAATAGCATTTGTTATTAACAACGTTGTCAAAAAAGCAATTCACGTGTTGTAGAAATCAACACTCCCTTTGGGTAACGCATTTTCCATTAGAGTTTAGTAAATATCCAGGTTTGCAGCCACATCCAATTCTACAAGAAGCTATACAGGCAACAGATTTTGGAGAATCACAAGCCGGAGGACAATGTGAGTGGCAAGTACCATAAACTTCATTTTCTCCGCATTCTAAATAATACATATTGAGAGAACACATAAAAATGTGAATTATGATAGCACTTACCAGTACTTTCAAATGACGAAGCGGTCACGACTAAAGCCAAAGCCAAAATACACAGTGTAACACGCATGGTGACTGAAGGTTGAATGCAACTCAAACAGCAAACTCATTTTATAACATAAATTACGTATTCGCGTAATTACGTACTTGGGAATACCCGTTTTTGTGTACATTAATTATTCAAAAAAAAAAAAAAAATCATTTGTACTTGTTATTTCAAGATGTTCAAGCATTAACAATTAATAAGATTCTATGTAAGAGTAATTATATTTACCTAAAAGGCTATTAAACATTATGCAATAGGTATTTATTTTAGTTATTTACATTTGAAGACTATATTTACTTTTCTTTTGCTTTTGTATTATCTTTTGTAACTATCAAAATTTTTAAAATTATTTAAAATGCGTTTAGTATAAAATAAAGTTTTGCTACATTCTACCTAAACAGTACGTAATTCCTAATTATTAAAACCAATTTATTCAAATAACTTTGAAATTAATAAGTAATTTCAATGGAAGCACTTCATCTTTTTTATTTAAGGTGTAAGAATGCTTAACTTAGAAATAAGTAATTTTTGTATCCTTAAAGATTTATTAGTCTGTCGATGTTAAAACCGGTGCAGCAAACACAAGATCACCTTTATATACTAATGTATTTAATTTCATAAGTCGAATATAAGCGAGTCTCATTACAAATTCGTTAATCGCCTGTGACGAAAGGTTACCATAAGATTTGATATTTTGAATTACTGTTGAATGTGAATTCTTATATGGGAGTAATTTTTGAGTTGTGCTGTTTATTTGAATTTATAATTTACCTAAAACCCCTGTCACACTATCAATCTGTTTGTCAAACTGGTTTGCTCAAACTGCTGCAATGACGTCACAAATAAAAAATCTGACCAAACTCCGTAACTACGGTGTCACACTACCAATCTTATCCTTTCAAACTGTCAATCTATTTTGATGTTAAGTTGAACCTGATTGGTCTAAATCAAATAACCCGCCAGTTATTTCTTAACATATTCTTAGTTTACACGAATTTTATTTCAAGGCTTTTATTATTTTAAATTGACAAACATGCTATATAGAAAAAGACTCCTTATTTCAACTTTAACTTTATTAAGTTTGGCGTTATCAAATTATGTTAGACAAAGAACTCGTAATAAGAGACTCTGGTCGAGAAAGTGGTTGCTTAGGAGAAATGAGAATCATGGTAGAGGTGTATTAAGCATGATAAAGAATGAATTGAGAAGCGAGGATCATACTAGCTACACAAATTATCTACGGATGAACAACAATGTTTTTACAAACCTTCTAAAATTAATTCAAACTAGTATATCTAAACAAGATACAATTCTACGTGAATCCATATCTGCAGAGGACAGGTATGTATTACCGTTGTGAAGTTACTTGTTTCTTATTTGTAGTTACTAAAATATATTACAGATTACTAGTAACTTTGCGATATTTGGCTTCCGGAGAAACTCTCAATAGTGTAAGATTCAGTACTCGTATTTCTCACAATACCCTGAGTGTTATTATTAATGAAGTTCTACTAGCAATTGTTGAACACCTGCAGGAGACATTTTTAAAGGTTTGTTCTAAGAAACTATGAAAACATTATTACTAATGTGTTTATTTATTACATACAATAAATTATTTTAAAAATCGTCCTGACATTCTAAAATAACTCTTAAAATTTTTTGTTTAGTTTCTTTTTGAACATATTTGTTCTTAATATTTCTTAATTCAGATGCAACGAAATTTCCAAAAACCTGCCACACATCCTCTTCCGCCGAGATCTTCTTGAGAATCCCTCCAATTTCTTTTAAAGTTGACTCACCTTCTTTATTTGGATTATTTGATGATTTCCGTTTCCTTGATGTAGAAGCAGGTGCTACTTCAAGATCACCATCGGTAGTACTGCTTGAATACGTTTCAGTGATTGTTTCATCAGGCTAAAAATTGACATAATGTATATTTTTCAGCCACAACAAAGCCAAGAAGAATGGAGAACAATTGCAACAAAATTTAATCAATTATGGAATTTTCCAAACTGCATCGGTGCGATGGATGGAAAGCATATTTTATTTCGACCTTCAAGAAAGGATGGATCTTTTTACCACAATTATAAAGGCACTGGCAGTATTGTCTTATTAGCTGTAGTAGATGCTGACTACAAATTTTTAGTGGTCGACATTGGCAGAAATGGAAGAGTAAGTGATGGTGGAATATTTCAGAGAAGCCAATTAGCCTATGCCATTACTAATAAAACTTTAGATTTTCCTTCAGATCAATGCCTACCGCAACACATTCGTACAGAATTTGAAGAATACTTCAACGGTCCAGGAGCAGTACAATGGCAAGATACTTCTGTTAGTAACTGTGTTATGTAATATATAAATAGAATTTAAATACATAGTTAACACGGGTTATTTAATTCAGTTTAGTATTTGGTTAGTAATCAAAAAATAATAGCAGGAGATTACATTCTGAGTAGGAGATGATGCGTCCTCCATTTCTACCCTCTCTGACCAACTACTACATCCCTGCTGTTGAGGTAAGTTGGTAAAACTTTCTCTGACAATCGACTGATCTTGCAGAAACAAGAGATCTTCAAAACACCACATTGATATTTTTACAAGTGTAGCACCTGAACCACTCGGTTGGGATCGTAATTTCCCTATTTCTTTGTTAAATTGCGTCCTTAATGAGTTGATTTTGATTTTTACATCATTAACTGTAATGGAAGAAAATAAAATGTTATTTTGCAAGAAAATTTGTATAGAAACTTACTTGTTGTACCAGGTCGTATTTCTTGCAAACCACCAACAATTTGGTTCAGAGCTTGTACACGGGCACTTTTGTTATGGTACAATGAACTTTTAATTTTATAGAGAACATCACGGTCTCTGTATAAATCGATTAGTGCAGTAATTTGTGGTCTTGTCCAAGACATGCTTTTAACCCCGGTTTAATAATGGTACAAATAAAAAAACAATAATAACAGTACTCTAACAACCAAACCTAAACGTGCCTAAACTAGAAAATACCAAATAAAAAAGTTATTTAAAAACCACACAGCATAAAATAACCCTATTTTGATAAAATAGTGTAAAATGTTTGCGCCATTCTGTATAATTTAAACCAACTAATCACATTAGCGATCGCATCAAACTGACCGAAAAAAATAGGAATGTTTCTAAAAATTACAAAATTTGGTCAAACTACGTTGATGACGTCATTAAAACGGTTTGATCAAACCAGTTTGACAAACAGATTGATAGTGTGACAGGGGCTTAAGGTAAGTGTATACAATATCGCCATGTTAAGCTTGTTGGAACTTGGCACGAAATGTAAACTAAACATTTATTAATGTTACGTTGGCAACACTGCATTTAAAAAATTCGTTCTTGTTCTAAGGTAGTTGCTAACGTCATAGTGTTTTAGATCGTGTTGACAGTTTTTGTTTTTCGTTCGTTTTTATGTTTTTAATAAAAGTGTTTTTCCTAAAATGTAAAATGTGTTTTTAATCCGCGGACATCTTAAAGTCGTAAAGTAAAATCTAACATGGTAGCAGAGCGTGGTTAAAATTCAAATGGTGTTTAAAATAAAATAAAAATAAAAACCGTAGTAATTCTACAATAAAAATAAAATAAAATAAAAACGGCGTGCAAGATCCCTGTGTAGTGAAATCAAAATGGCAAGTGATTCAAGTGACAACATTGGAATTGAAAAGTTAGTTGACGGCTCAAGTTTTCCAATTTGGAAATTACAGGTACGAGGTTTATTTAAATCAAATGGGTCGATTGATATAGTTGATGGAAATGAATTAAAGCCAATCGCTAGCGCAGATGTTGCAAAGTTAGAAGATTGGACTAAAAAAGACGGTAAAGCTATGAAGGTCATTGTGACAACAATACATAAAAAATATTTAAATCTTATTTTAAATTGTGACTCCTCTCATGAAATGTTTAAAAAAATTTGCTCTGTATTTGGTTAAAAAGAACAAAAATTGGAAGATTTATATAACGAGTTTTTTTCGTATGAATATAAAACAGGTCAAGATATGACAACATTTGTTGGTGACCTTGAAAACATTGTTTATAAATTAAAAGCTTTGAAACAAACTATAAGTGATGAAATGATAATATCTAGAATTTTAGTAGCAATTCCTGAGTACCTCAAAAAGCAAGGTTTCCCTTCTGCTTGGGACTCCACAACAAAAGCTGAGAAAACACTAACTAATTTAACAAACAGGTTAGTAAAAGAGGAGGCGAGGTACAAAGAAGTAAACAAAATGTCAGATGTTGTTGTAGCTTTTAAAACAACCAAACAAATAAGAAAAGATTCATTTAATAGAAGGTGCTTTATTTGCAATGAAAGTTCACATATGGCAAGATTTTGTCCAAATAAAAATAAAGATAATAATAAAAACAGACAAATTAATAATAATTATAATAGACAGAAACAAAATGAAGGTATGTACTGTGGTATTTGTAAAAAGAAAAATCATACAGAATCATCTTGTTTTTTTAGAGATAAAAATAAAAATAATACAAATAATAAAACTGAAAAAGTGTCATTTATGGCTACTCATAAAATTGAAACTGTTGAAAATAAACATTTTGAGTTCGTGGTCGACTCGGGGTGTAATGAACACCTAGTTAATAATATTGAATTGTTTAATAACTTTGAAAAAGAAATGTCTGGAATAAATACAGCAAAAAAGGATGAAAGTATGAAAGCTTATGGGAAAGGAGAGGTCAATACAGACAATTTTAAATTAAACCAAGCTCTTTATGTCCCTGATTTAACAAAGAATTTGCTTTCTGTGAGCGAAATAACTGAGAAAGACATGGAAGTTTTGTTTACAAAGACAGATGTAAAAATTAGTAAAGATGGTCAAAACATAATACAAGGTAAAAAACAGTCAAATGGGTTGTATACTATTAAAACTGGTGAGAAACAAGTTGCTCTTTTAAGTCAAACGAATGCCAATGGAATGGCACAGGCGTATGGGCCATCCTGGTAAAACCTCATTAAAAAACTTAGTAAAACTAGTGGACGGAATGTCAGCTAATGAAAAAGATTTTGACAAACTTCCAGATGTGTGTGAAATTTGTGTGAAGGCCAAACAAACAAGGCTCCCTTTCAATACAGTACGAGAGAGAGCTGATAGACTTCTAGGTATACTGCATTCTGACGTAATAGGTCCTTTTGAAGTAGAAACATGGGACTCAAAAAGATACCTACTAACAATAATGGATGATTATTCGCATTTCGTTTCCGTGTTTACATTAAAAAATAAAAGTGAAACGTTCGGTTATATAAAAGATTACATAACACAAATAGAAAATGAAAAGTCACTTAAAGTAGCAATGCTCAGATGTGATGAAGGTGGCGAATATACCAGCACTGAAATGAAAAACTGGTTTAAAGAAAAGGGAATAAAATTTGATTACACGATTCCCCATACCCCTCAACTTAATGGTAAAAGTGAAAGATATGGGAGAACATTGGTGAATAAAATGAGAGCTTTATTATTGGAATCAAAAATGAATAATAATATGTGGGGCGAAAGTGCATTCTTTGCAACTTATATATTGAATCGCAGCTTTTCTGAAACAGTGAAAGTAACTCCAGCAAAAATGTGGTACGGGAAGAGACCAAATATTTCAAACATACGAATTTTTGGAAGTACTGCATATATTAAAAAACTTGGCCATTTAAAAAAGTTAGAAAGTAGAAGCATTAAAACAAAATTGATTGGATTTTTAGGAAATGGTTATAGAGTTTGGGACCCAGTACAAAGAAAAGTGATTTTAGCAAGGGATGTTATTTTTGAAGAAAGAGAAAGTAAAATTAAAATCAGTGATGATTTGGATAAAAACAGCTGTGAATTCTTGACAGCTATTTTTGAAGAAGATAAAGAAGAAAATGAAAAGAGTGAAGAACAAGAAGAAGTAGTGGGACAAAATGAAGAAGAAGAAGAAGTTTCTGAACAAAATATTATACAAAACAAAATTAGACCAGTTCGTCAAAAGAAAATACCTGCAAAATTAAACGACTATGTTTTACTTACATATAAAGAAGCAATTAGTAGTGAAGATAAACACTTGTGGAAGAAAGCTATAGATGAAGAAAAGCAAGCACTTAGTAAAAATGATGTGTTTGATTTTGTGAAAGAAGAGGATGTGAGTGATCAGAAAATTTTGTCATGTAGATGGGTTTTTAAAATCAAGGAAGATAATACGTATAAAGTACGTCTGGTGATTAGGGGTTGTGAGCAAAGTGAAAGTGAATATTCAGAAACGTTTAGTCCAGTGGTTTCAGTGAATACTTTAAGAATGTTGTTAGCTTATAGTCAACTTAATAATATGTGTATTAAGCAATTTGATGTAAAATCAGCCTTTCTATCTGGTTATTTAAATGAAGATGTGTACATGGCTTTACCAGAGGGCTATGAAAAAATGAAAGGTCATGTTTGTAAACTTAAAAGATCATTGTATGGTCTAAAACAGAGTCCATACCAATGGAACAAAAGGTTAGTCGATTTTCTATCTAAAATAGGATTAAAGCAAACTATAACTGATAAAGCAGTTTTTAAAAACAAAGAAGGAGATTTAATTCTAGCCGTATGGGTAGATGATGGATTGGTTCTCTCTAATAATATTGATAAAGCTAATGATTTGTTACACAAATTAAGTTGTGAATTTGAAATTAAAATAATAGAAAATCCAAAGTCATTTGTCGGCATTGAGCTTGTTATTGGTGATGATAACACCGTGGTGTTACATCAACAGTCCTATGTGAAACGTTTGTTGAGTCAATATGGTATGAGTGATTGTAAACCTGTAAAGACACCCTCAGTGTTTGAACAGGTAGATGAAAATATTGAAAAGGGCAAAACGAATTTTCCATTTAGAGAGGCCGTAGGTAGCTTGTTATATTTAGCCAATAGGACCCGTCCAGATATTAGTTTCGCGGTAAATATTGTTTCTAGAAACATGGAAAATCCGAGTGTAGAAGATGTACAAAAGATAAAACGAATATTCAGATACTTACAGGGAACATCTAGTTATGGTATTATGTATAAAAAAGGGGAAAATACTATGGAGGCATTTAGTGATGCCGATTTTGCAAGTGACCCAAATACGAGGAAAAGTACCTCAGGTTTTTTAATAATGTATGGTGGTGCACCTATAGTGTGGGGCACTAAAAAACAACCAGTTGTTTCGACTAGTTCAGCTGAAAGCGAATTTATTTCCGCTAGCGATTGCGTAAAAGAAATTCTTTTTGTTAAATTTTTGTTTAAAGAAATAACGAATGAGGATATAGGGGTAGATCTGAACATAGATAATCAAAGTACAATTTATATGATTAAAAATAACGGATCTTTTAAGAGATCTAAACATATAGACACTCGTTTCAAATTTATTGTAGAAAAGGTCAATGAGAATAACATTGAGTTGAAATATTGTCCTTCAGAGTTCCAACTGGCCGATATTTTCACTAAGGACAAACCAAACCATTTTCAGGAAATGGTAGAAATAATTTTATACACTGATATTTTTTGATGTTAATTATACATATTTTGTTGCATGCTTAAAATGGTACATGTCTGAAACGTAAAACTAAAAATGATATACTATACTTGAAGTTGTAATTCTAAAATCTGTTTGTTGCTTTGTAACTTTGAAATCTATTTGTTGAATTTGTAATATGAATAAGTTTAGTTTAAGGGAGGGTGTTGGAACTTGGCACGAAATGTAAACTAAACATTTATTAATGTTACGTTGGCAACACTGCATTTAAAAAATTCGTTCTTGTTCTAAGGTAGTTGCTAACGTCATAGTGTTTTAGATCGTGTTGACAGTTTTTGTTTTTCGTTCGTTTTTATGTTTTTAATAAAAGTGTTTTTCCTAAAATGTAAAATGTGTTTTTAATCCGCGGACATCTTAAAGTCGTAAAGTAAAATCTAACAAAGCTTTTAATTGCTTTGCACAGAGGCCGAAATACTTTTAAGAGAAAATGTATAGTGGAACATATTGTCCAAGTCATATACAAACAGTGTAAATTGATTTTGCACCACCTCAAGTACCCAGAGCGAATTCCTTAATTTTTTTTTAAATTTTGCTAATTGGCGATACTGTCAATAGGGGCTGGCAATATCACCACTTTTCTAAGTTTTATTTTGTTTAGATAAGTACATTTTCAATATTGGAAAACAAACATGGTTTTGGCAAAAACTGTTTATTAAGGTCATAAAAAGAAATACAAAAATTCCGGAACAATATGGGCAAATGAATTTATCCATTTTATCTTCCTTTGTCAGACCAAGGCAGTCATCGTGCAAATAAGATTTGCACATGATACAAAGGCGCATATCGGCAATTCTATTCTCTTGACATGCTTTGCAAAACCAACTTTCCTTTTGTTTCTGTTCTGGAATCTTTTTCTTGGGCCCATTTTTATTTGAAGTGGGAGCAATTGCCTTAGAAGTCAAACCTTTGGATGTAGGGTTATTAAAAAGATCGTAACAACTTGTGCTCTACTGTTTATTGCTAGTATTTTGCATCTTTTATTGAGTTTTTGTGCCATTGCTGGTGTATTGAGCATATCGGTAAAAGAAATATTGTTTTCGTCATCGCTCTGAGAGATGTCATTGGTTTCTTCTTCAGATGAACTGTCAGATATCTCAAATTTGGCACCCTCAGAATCATCACTGTCATTAGATGTTTCTAATTGACGTCTGATAGTCTTTCTGGAAGGATTGAAAATTGTTGCGTTGGCCGTATTTGAAGGACCTGGACGAGTGTATTTACTCTATATTGAGCAGACCGTTCTACTGGATTTGGAAACGGTGTCCCATCTCTATTTTCAGCAGGTTGCTCTATTGGATTTTCACTAACACTGCTTGGTGCAAATGCTTCAACTGGTAATATATCTGGGTTAAACAGGAAAATACCAGTCGCCGAAAATCCAGATTTTATGTTGGATGGGGTCATGCACTTGTCCCAAACAACAGAAAAGATGATGCCAAAACGTTGTTTTGTTAGAGAACGATCTCTATGATTAGACCAGTACTTAAGAACTTCATCAACCCAATAATGTTCAAAAGCGCGAAAGAACGCCTTGTCCATCGGTTGGAGCTCGTGGGTTGTATTGCTTGGTAAGCAGTATAAGATGATTCCTAACTCTTCAGCGACAATAACGATTGAGTGGTCTAAATGGCATTTAGCACCATCGAGACACGGTCCAGGTGCTTTGTTTTTGGCAAAATGTTGAAGTCATGACTTGAAGGTTTCAATAGTCATACTGCCTTTAGGTGTCATTAATACCATACTTCCTGGTGGTAAAGAATCTGCCCATTCTCGTTTCATTCGTTTCTCCTTGAATAAGATTAACGGAGGTACTACAGAACCCATAGCGTTTCCACATGAGACTATCGTGACGTTTTGCCCATGTTCATTAGCTACTAGATGAACTCATTTGGCGCCCTTCTTTGCAAGAACCTGTTGTTAGTGGTGGAGGGCCAAACGACAACCTTTCTCGTCCATATTATAGATGCACTGTGGTTTATCTACAATATCAAGGTCATTTAGAATCTTACGCAGTTTTGCAAAATGATCATTCATTATAAACCGGTTTACTTTTTGGGCCCTGGCTGGATTCATGCTCTGAGCCTTTTGCTTTCTAATTTGGGGATTACGGTTGAAGAATCCTCTAATCCAGAAACGACCTGCCATTTTGAGGTCTTTGTTGAAGGGGTAGCTTATGGAGTTTGCATCGCAAAAATTGTAAACGCATCTACGTAACACCTTGGAAGTTAGCGGAAATCCCACTTCTGCCAAACGAATAATTCGTGAACACAGTTCCTGTTCCTGTTCTGATGACGCAATAGATTTACGACCCATATTACATTTTGACATTACATGTTTTCGTAAATAATCTCACAGCGTTCCACGTGGCACTGAAAACTGCTTACTTGCTGAATTTTTGGACATACCATTTCTAACTGCAGCAAGTGCATTTTGCATATTTTCTTCACTCCAGCTCCCCCTTATACCTCGATTCCTTTCTTCAGGCATTATTAATCTGGAAAGAAGAATCAACATTACAAGTAAAATAGCAAAACACAATATTAGCCACCAATTGTAAAAACAGTAGGTACACTGGGTACACACGATATCATTCATATAAAAATTTTGCATGCGTTGTTTGTCAATTAACACGTAAGTATATGTAAGTCAAGGACCGATTCAATAAAACAAAGTGTAGCAATATCGCCACTGGCGATATTGTCACACAATGAATATGGCGATATTGCCAACAACGAGTTCAATCCAATCTTTTGGAGTTTACTCCTTAAGAATCGATTTGCATATATAAGGGACCCGGTATGAGAAAAATCTGAGGCGTAAAATCTATCGATGAATGACCTCGTTACGTTTTTGGTGCGCATCCTATGTCGCGCAACTTTCTAATTTTACTTATACTGCTGTTTTTATTATAAATATCAATAATTAATATTGTTATTGTGAAGTTTTAATCTTTATCATTGTGTTCCGCTAAAGTGAACTGAAAGTATTTTCAAATAACTATGGCAGAAAGAGGTGTAGATGATATTGCCGGAACATCTAACAAACACGTGGCTGCGTTATAATTCATGTATTATATGTATGAGCATGTGCAATTTGTATTTATTAAATATTTTAATAATTATCGATGTAGTTCATATAAATATATATTTGAGAACAACACATAAAATTAGATAATAATTAACCCAATATGAATTATCGAGCGCATCCACATAAAATAGAAAATTTCTAACCTAACCAAAAATTCGATGTCTATAAATTCTACCAGGTTATTATGATTTATTTTATAAATAATTTTTAAATATTAACAATTCTAGTCAATAATTCGATAATATTATCAGAAAAATCGACAATATTTTTTCATTATATTTTTTTTACTAAAGTTACAATAGATTCAAAATAATAACTCAATCACATTTCAATACCTAAAACATCACTGTAGATGATAATTAAATGTAGAAATTACTTACCGATTTATTTTCAATGTTACAAGGCAATAAAGTTTTATTACTCTTAGAACACACTTCTAGAAAATAATGTTATGCTTACAAAATCACACCGGTATTGAAATTTGAGGTTACAATGCAATCGGCATTCTTCGTTAGTTATAAATTTAATATGGAAATAGAATAGAATATTGTATACACCTACCTTATATTAGAGAATCCAGGTGAGTTTCACTGAGCATGCTTTTCCATATAATCTTTGCTTGATTAATTCGTCAAATATGTTAATTTTGTATTGATATGTTTCTGTTATACCGTTTGTTGAACGTTGTCAACTATTATTTTTATATGGAACAGACACCTTGAGCGTTTTTACCCCTGGTGTCATTGCACGTCTCAGTATTAATAATCATGTATCTGCAGCGGATACTTCGCGCGTTTTCTTCCTTAGTATCATTGCACGTCTCAGTAGAGGTGTATGTGTTTTGTTGGAGGTGATCACCTGGAAGTTGTGTTAACAAATTGAGTTATGATGAGTATGCACATTGTCTGAAAAAAGTAATTGGACACATTTAAGCGCGACCTGCAAGGTAGGCAACCAAACTTACGTTATAACAGAACGGCTAGTTAAATTTGACAACATTAGCATTGTAGACATTACTTGCAGCGATATTACGAGGTTGCTAACCAGTTTTTTTGCTGCAAATATGTATCTAAATTGTACCATAAAGAGTTAGATTTTTTTCGCCAAATTTTCTATTTATGTATTTATATTCTCTGCTCAAGTTTGAAATGAATGCTATAGCCCTTAATTAAAATAAATTAAAAAAAGTTCTAAATATGAAATTGCTGTTTTAATTAGACTAAGTTTTTAATGTTTCCGGATTAAATTAAAGTCAACATTTCGATTTTTTTTGTAAAAGAAGTATTATCATCATTTGAACATAATTAGTGTTTAAATAATTGTAATCTTAATTCCCATTACAAATTCTCATAACATTTATTCGTAGTTTGCATTTTTTCATAGAAAATGGATTTTTATGAATAGAGGTAAAATTCGATGTTCAATTGTTTTTTTGATTACACTGTCGTAATCCAAGGAAAAAATGCTTCAACTTTGCTGATTTAACCTAATTTATAGATGGTATCGAACCTACTAGTTTAAGTATTAAACAGAAGGTATGCGTAACTCAAATTTACTTATCTGTGCCTGTAGAGTTTTATTTTCAGGCGCCTTTTGTCAAATCTTATTTATATTATAACAAAAAGAACCAGTAGCGAGAAAATAAATCAAAACAGAATTCTTGCAGGATTTTGCTAAACCTAAGTAATGGAATTATATCACCAAGCATTGGAAACATCAGTCTCTTTTTTTGTATAAAATGATCAACAACGTTGATTTCTAAATTAATAATATAAACACTAAGTCTGAAGCTTGGTTTAAAGAAAAAATATTTCTTAAAATATCCAATCCTTCGAAAACCTGATAATTATAAGTAACGATTAACGTAAAAGATGTCACATCGTGGGATATACATAAGTTGCACTCATGCGAAGCTGGAATAAATAGCTAGTATTTAACACGTTCAGCCCCGCGACTAAACTTTCGTCACATCCTATTGACCGCAAGGCGAAGTTCGTTTTAAACCTTCTTCATAGCTCATGGGACCTATTTAATTGTGCTTTACAGTTGTAATTAAGCGTCCTGTGTCCTTAAAGCATTACCTTACGCGAAATATTAGTTTCTCCTGTTTTATCTTTTTCTTCAAGTAACTCAAATTAATTTTGATTAAGTATAATGTTAAATGTGTGCTCTGTTTACATTGCCTGTTATTTTTTAATTTGAATCTAAGAAAAATGACAAAATTTTAAAAATGGAATTTGTACTAAATATAATAGGAGTAAGGTTTTACATATTACAAAAAACCATTCTATGATTATTTTTTTCTTGAACCGAGAACAGGTTTATGAACCCCACACGAGTAACATGATTTTTTTACATTTTTGCGTTCCGAAAATTTTTTTAATTACTTTTTCTTAAATTTTTATTTATATACACCATGTAAAGTACGTAATGGCAAACAAAAATAATTGGACCAATGGAAAGTATAAACATTTTTACTTGGTGCTAAAAATGTTCAATAAAAATTTAAAAACAAACTAAAAATGCCAAAATTTTAAGGGTTGTTCCATACTACAAAACATTAATAATTTATAATTTTTAAACTCTTTTTAAATTTATATTATTATATACTTTTTTCCTTTACTCTTACTTATTATTTTGCCTTTTTTGACAATGTTAATAAATCCATATAGGGTGCAAAACATTACATTTAGCAAACGTAATAAATTTTGCAATCATTTGGATTTGATTCATTACATCTCAATTATTTTGGAAAACCTATAATTGTTGATTATATAAAACTAAACAAAAATTTACAAATGTTTTTTTTACTTTTATTACTGGTACTTAGCGTCTTGAAACCAAAATCAAAGATTGGATTAAAATTTGAGAAAAAAGAATACAGAAATTTTCATCAAAATTACGCTTAAAGCAGTGTTTCCAGAGATCCGAAACCCCGTTCTTCTGAGGGGTATTCCATACCCCCAGTAATGCTGCCTTCTGCCCAAAGCTCCGCTATTACTAAGTAAGGTATATAAAGGGGTTACTTAAAATTATAATAATAATAAAAGCAGAGTTATAACTAGAAATTAGAAGGAAGATTATTGCTTTACGAGAATGTGGATTTTCTATCCGAGTAATTGCTGCCTATGGGTTTATCGGTAAAATAATTTTTTATTTTGCTTTTGATAATATTCTTTAATATTAGCAGTCCTTTCAATTTTAAACATAGGTAGGTATACCTATTTTATGTGTATTATATGATGTATAATTTAGGTTGCACAATTATTCACATTCATCACAGAAAATTGTTGAAGTTTCAGTCACATGGCAATTGAGTATCAAATTTTTCACGTCATTTAACTTAGTAATACAAAGTTAGCAAAATCAAATAAAAATAATTAGAAATTTGTTACTAATTTCTTGCAAAAGAAAAAACTTGTAGTTTTCTTACTTTTTTAATTATGCATTAAACTAGAGGCAAGTTAGTAGTACACCATTCTAAACAGTGTTTTAATGAATCGTATTCGGTTTAAAATGTCTGTAGAACTTGTTAAATTGTTGTTAAATAATTGTAAAAAAAAGCTGACAGCTTTATTATTATTTTACACACAGTAAACAGGAAATAAATTCATTAAAGCACTTTTTAGAATAGTGTACTGCTAGCTTGCCTCAAGTTAGTCGAATGACGCATAACTAAAAAAGTAAGAATGTTACAATTTTTTTCTTCCGCAACAAATTTCTAACTATATTTTATTTGATTCTGCTAACTTTGTACTGCTAACTTAAAAGACGCAACTTTTTTACTTAAATTAAATTAAATTAACTTTATCGGTGCCTTTCAGTAAACGTAAACTTTTTTGCGCAGTTTTAATTAACTATTATTTATTTTATTAGAAAAGTGTGTTCCATGATTGGATTCAACGCGAAAAACAAGGCGCGGAAAATGATCGCCTTTGCCAGACTGTCCATAGGAATGGAAGGCCATCTCCTTTTTCCAAAGTTGAAAAAGACAACATTATCCAAGATGCTAGTTTGACTCCATTCACAACTTCCGCCACTATTCGCGAAAGACTACAGCTACAATGCAAATTGCAAACAATAAGGAATACCTTGAAAACTGAAGGAATAAGCTGCTATTGACCTGTAAAGAAACCTATAATAACTGAAGAAAATGCCTGCCCGAGATTGCAATTTTCAGAAGAACATTTAAATTTTGATTGGAAAGGTGTTGTTTTTTCAGATAAAAAAATTTTCTGCACTTCCCAAGATAGTAAAAAAGTTCTTTGGTGGCCACGTAATTCTAGATATGAATCAAAACATGTGCAACCCAACAAAAGAAGTGGGAGAATTAGTGCTGCGTACTGGGGATGGATAAGTGATGCTGGCCCAGGATAATTAACACGTGTCGATGAACGCTTAACTGCACTAACTTACCTGACGGTTTTGGAAGACGTCATGTTGCCCTCTGTACGAGCAGTTTATCCCGAAGGACGAATTTAGTTTGTTCAAGACAATTTTCCTATACATACAGCAGCGGTAGTTGAGGAATGGTTCTCATAACATCCATAAGTAGAATGAATCCGTTGGCTACCACCAGATTTAAATCCTGCGGCCGTGAGTGGGTGAAACGACGAACTGAACAATGACATAGAAATACGAAATTATATAACTTGCATTGCCATATTAGTACCGTGTGAGAAAGATTTTGAGGAGGTAATGCATGCGCCAATTTAATCAATCTGATGCCAAATCGTTTACGGGAATGTATAACCAATAATGGATATTACACTCATTGCTAGCATGTAAAATACAAATATTTAAATAAAATAATAAATACTTTTTTAATCATGTTTTTTATTAGGATTTTCTGTATCTAGTTTTGTTCTTTTAATATAAATAGTGTTTATGTATAATTTATAATAAAATCTAAGGTATTGTTTATATTAAAATGTGGTAGGTACTATAATAATCTAAAACATAAAAAAATGCAAACTACGAAATTGAAAATTTCAGTTCATTACTATTAAATTTATATTTCCGCAAAATGGTCTGAACTTAAATGTTACGAAGAGAAAGCGGAAAAGTGCATTTCGCATTTTTGTAATTTTGTGATTTTTAGATTTACAGCATAGGCATGTATTTTCAAATTTTATTTGGAAATTTTTTAGCGTTCTATATGAGAAATTAGATTTGATTTTTTAAAGGGAGATATGTATCCTTTAATTTTTTATACAAATAATTTAAAATGATTAATGTTGACTTTAATTTAATCCGTATATATTAAAACTTTTAAGATAATTACTACAGTAGTTTCATATTGGAGCATACAGTTTATCATTATTCGAGCTATAGATGGAAGTTATTTAATCATAAACAACAATCAAAACTTTTTAATTACTTAACAAGAGAACATAAATAAATAGAAAACACGGCGAAAAAGAATGTAAAACTTTAGAGAACAATTTAGATAAATGTTTGCAGGTAAGAAACATGTTCTTTGAACGTTTGAGGCAGTGCTTATGAAGATGGTTAGTAACCTCGTAATATTCTTGCAAGTAATGTCTACTATGCCAATCTTGTCAAATTTAACTAGGCGTTTTGTTATAAGGTAAGTTTGGTTGCCTACCTTGCAGGTCGCGCTTAAAAGTGTCCAATAACTTTTTTGAGGCAGTGTACCTACGTAAAGATTCTACTCAATAACCGTCCTAGAATAAACAGTGAATTCTTAACACATAAAATTTATTTGACAGTATGTTATAATGTTAGAACAAAAAAAAAACAATTTAAAGTAGTTCTTAAATATAAAATAAATATGATTATTTTTGTAATAAAAACCTAACACATCCTGTATATAAAGAGTGTACATATTTATGCATCAAGTTTGTTTTGACAAAATTAGATTAATCCAAAACGTCAATACTTCAACAGAACTTAATCTAATCTCAAAAACCAACAAGATTACTAAGAAGAAAGTACTTACGCTTTTATTTTCCCTATTTGTGTATATACAGGGTGTCACACGAGGTACTGTACATACTGAAATGGTATGTTCCTTAAGTCAATTTAGGTAGAAAACGTCTTATAAACATAGGTCCAATTCGCCATAGTTACACAGATACAAGCGTTCAAAATTTATAACTGATCACACATTTTTTGAAAATTAATTATTCTTAGTCAACTGGGAAACAAAAGCCAAACAATATGTCATTTATTGCTTTCTTTTCTACTAATGTCACAGTCGATTTTATTAAATGAAGTGTAATTTAAATGCAAAATGCCTTCTCATTTTTCTAACGAAGAGTATGCTGATATCATTTACATTTATGGATTTTGTGATGGAAATGCGAGATCTGCCGTTAGGGAATATGAACAAAGATTTCCCAACAGGACGGTGCCAAATCACCAAACCTTTTCTTCTGTGTTTCAACATGTACGGACTCATGCTTTATTTCCATCAGTTTCAACAAGATCTGACCGTCCTGTGCAGTTAAATGTGAATGAGCAGAAAAACATTCTACAGATGGTTGATCGGAGCCCAGGGTTGAGTACTAGAAGAATTTCTTCTCGAACGGGACTCCCCCGTATGTTAGTATGGCGAACATTACATGATGGGCTTTTGCATCCCTATCACATACAACAGGTTCAGCATCTGGAACCTGGAGATTTTGCTGCTCGGTTGAATTTCTGCCCT
Source organism: Aquatica leii (assembly GCA_035610365.1). NCBI lineage: Eukaryota > Metazoa > Arthropoda > Insecta > Coleoptera > Lampyridae > Aquatica > Aquatica leii. Next base: position 28,647,676 of record CM069433.1, on the reverse strand, counting down.
GGCTACAGGTAAATCCACAATTAGTTCCATTCATTTTATTTAGCGACTAGGCGCAATTTACTAAAGATGGAGTGAACATTACACGTAATTTTTATTTGTGGTCATATTAAAATCCACATGGCACAACAGAAACTAACTTTCAGCGCAGATTTTCTGTTTACGTATGGTGTGGCATGATTGACGATCAACTTATTGGACCTTTTTTCTTTGAGGAACGTCTGACAGGAGAAACATATGCTAACTTTTTGCGGAATGAATTGCTACCGCTTTTGGAAGAAGTACCTTTACTAACAAGACAACAAATGTTTCTGCAACATGATGGAGCTCCTCCACATTTTAGTCGGCATGTGACCAAATATCTAAATGTTGCTTACCCCAATAGGTGGATTGGGCGTGGAGGCCCGCATGCTTGGCCACCGAGATTGCCCGATCTCACACCTTTGGACTTCTGTGGGGTCATGTGAAAAGTTTAGTATACGAGGTAAAAGTTAATACCAGAGCTGAACTAATACAGCGTATCCTGGATGTGTGTCCACAAACACGGAACAACCAGCAGGTGCTTCGAACGGCTACTCGTTCCATTTTAGATCGCAGCCGTCGTTGTATTAATGCCAAAGGTCATTTTGAGCATTTGATGTGGTTTTATTTGTTTGTTTTTTGTTTTATGTTTGTTTTGTAGTTCGATTTTTTGTTTTCAATAATAATAGTTTTCAAAAAATGTGTGCGCATTTATAAACTTTGAACGCTTGTATCTGTGTAACTATGGCGAATTGGATCTATGTTTATAGGACGTTTTCTACTTAAATTGACCTAAGGAACATACCGTTTCAGTAATTACAGTACCTCGTGGGACACCCTGTATAAAGGTAACATTTGTGATAATTTAATATTAGTATTATTTTAATAAATCGTATTATTTTTAATAAATCTAAGAACGAAATTAAGATGGAATCATTTTTTGCAAACTTGAACGAAACGCCTCATTTGGTTCCTTATCTAAGTGCAAGAAGTCTGTTAATAAATGAGCAGTATAAAATTAAGTGTTTTGGTAAAATCGATGGTGAATTTGGGGAGCAAGTGATTGTCGAATGTCAAGATTTTAAGGTACCTCTACCATAAAAATTTATTAACCAGTTTTCTATTGAAAACATAAACCAAATTAATAGCATGATTGGTTCGGGAAAAAAAATATCTTGTGAGCTGAGGAACAACAAACTTTGAATTTATTCAAAAAAAATAAAAGATTTAATAATATATGACATATGTAAAAATTTAAAAACTGTAAAGTTGAAATGAGCAATAAATATTTGAAATAATGATACGTTTTTTATTTTACTATTACAGATTTTATCATTGCTTAGTAAATGTATTAGGCAGTGGGTGATAGTAGGGAAGAGAGGGAAAGATTATAAAATTTTGATTTGAATTAAATAATGCATTTTAGTTTGATTTATTTTTGTTTATATATTTTTTGTTTATCCAGCTGTTGTGAGTTTCATCAAAGTCTAACCATTTTACTTACATTTTAGTACCTTTCTTTCGTAAAATTCTTTCAATTAAGTATGTATCCGGATGTTTAACTTTTTGCAATTCTATTTCATAAAAACATCCTAAAATCTCATCCCTTTTTATGTCTTTTATCAAATAGGTAGTTGGGTTAGTTAGTTTAACTTTCCCAATTATAAAAATTTCATTAGACCAATTAGGAGTATACTTCTTTTCAAATGCATTCCTGTGTTTGCTAATTTTTACATAATCTCCCAACGAAAATTTGTTATTTTTGTTTGCTACTTTTATGTGTGAGTATTTAGATTGTATTTAAATGGGTTTTTCGTTATTTTTATTAACCATCGATGGTTTCATTTTAATTGTACGATTAAAAGTGTTATTGTATAGATTTCTAATATGTTTTTTTAATATTTAATTAGGAATAAGATAAGAGTAAAGTTAAGTAAAGTGTTCTGCCAAAAAAGTGAAAAAGCACCAGTTCAGAAGCCTGAGGATAGTCTTCCGACTGGGTATGGAGGAGTTATATTCAAGAATTCGCAAACATAATAAAAAAACAGTTCATCGACAGCGGACCTTACACTCAATAATCCGCAAATACAAGAAAACACAGCGGATGTATCAAGTTTTAGATAAATAAAAATTTATTGTAAGAAGGCAATAACTAAATAAGAAATTAATCAATATTAGTTCTACCTTTGTACAATAAACATCGAATAAACTGTGTAAATAATTATAATTTCATTTTTTAAAAACGAAGTCTGGAATATAAAAAATAAAATTTGTATGTTTTCTATCACAAACATTTTAACATTTGCGGGAAAATACGAAGAATAATATCTTTAAATGGGCGAATAATATTTTTTTCAAAATTTTTCCTAGGGCTTTAAATAAAACACTAAATTTTTTAAAATAAAAAAAATAAGTTAGTATCTTAAATATCATAACGACAACAAACAAATATAGATCAATGACTTTTTTTAATTTTATGATTATGAAGTGAGAAAAAAATCATGTCATTTTAAAATTTTAATAGGGTTTTGTAGAATAGATAAACTCAACGTTTGATTTATATTCAGACAATACAAAAAATAAAGCAAATTTAAAACCTTACTATTTGACCATTACAATATTAATGATTTTAAACAAGCGACATAATGCTAATAAGTATAGGTACCTACACAAAGTTATTTGTTATATATTCATAATGTTAGAACAAAAAAAAACAATTTAATGTAGTACTTAAATATAAAATAAATATCATTGTTTTTTCTAATAAAAACCTAACACATCCTGTATATAAAGATTGTGCATATTCATGCATCAAGTTTGTTTTGACAAAATTAGATTAATCCAAAACGTCAATACTTCAACAGAAATTAATCTAATCTCAAAAACCAACAAGATTACTAAGAAGAAAGTACTTACGCTTTATTTTCCCTATTTGTGTATAACTTGGGTAATAGCACGTTACAATTTTCTATAATAACAATACATTTTTAAATCAAAACGTTACAAATTCATTTTAAGTTGAGTAAAAAAAGATCTCAATCAACGAGGTATGTGTGGATTTCGAAGGTTAGAACTGTGATGACAAATTTGATTAAAATGAAATATATTTATTTGTATATAAATTAGTTACTGATCTTAGCAAAAATATAAAGTATCTCTTCAAAAACACTATTAAAAAATAAATGTTTAGAAACATTTCCTGTGAACTATGGATGGTCCAGATTCGTCGTATTCTTGTTTCGAGATCCACATTTGGTGAAAAGTCGACAGAGATGCAAGTATGGAACCTCCAGTCCATACAGAGTATTTCGTCTCCGATGGAGCAACAATTTTTATCTTCATTCTAGATGGAGCTAAGGCTGTGATTTCATTTTCCAAACGATCGGCAATACCTGAGTACATAGTAGAACCTCCAGAAAGAACGATGTGTGGAAAGAGATCTTTATGCAGTTCCGCATCGCATGAGATGATCGAATTGTAGATAGTTTCATGAATACCACTTGTTGTCATTCCCAAGAAGGAAGGTTGAAAGAGAGCTTCAGGACAACGAAACCTTTCGTTACCAATTGTTATTACTTGACCGTCAGGTAATTCGTAGTTTTTTTCTAGGGAGTTTGAACTAGCTGCTGTGACCATTTCTTTTTCGAAATTTAAGGCAACATAGCAGAGTTTTCTTTAAGTTCACGAACAATTTCTCTGTTGGCGGTGGTTGTGAAGGAGTATCCACGTTCAGTTAAAATGTTCATGAGGTAGTCTGTTAAGTCACGACCAGCCAAATCAAAACGAAAAATGGCATGTTCTATGGCGTAACCTTCGTAAATTGGTACAATCTGAGATACACCATCTCCTGAATTAAGGACAATACCAGTGATACGGCCGGAATCGAACAATGACAGAAGGCCTTGAATGGCTATGTACATAGCGGGCGTATTAAAAGTTTCAAACATTATTTCAGTCATCTTTTCACGCTGGACCTTAGGGTTTAACGGTGCTTCTGTTAAAAACACGGGGTGTTCTTCTGGAGCTACACGTAATTCGTTGTAGAATATGTGGTGCCAGATTTTTTCCATATCGTCCCAGTTTGTAACAAATCCACGCTTAATTGGGTAATCAAGGGTGAGAACACCTCTTTTGTTTTGAGCATCGGCACCTACGTACGCATCTTGATGACCTACTTCAATCATGATGCTTTGGTAACGTGGGCGACCGACAATAGATGAAAACACTGCACGCGGTTCATCCTCTCCGGCGAAGCCAGCCTTACACGTATCAGAACCATTATCAATAACTAAAGCAGCACGGTCCTCATCAAACATTTTTGGCTAGTACTGATAAATGCCTTATTAAAATCCTCGTAATGTAAAATAAACATATAAATATCAGATACGCGATTTTCTTTTTTTAAAATATGATAAAGCAAAAATCTTACTCTAAATTATTGCAGTAATTAATAGAACACCAACTTATATTTTCTTTTAAAAAAATTACAGTTAAATCGTTTACAATTTTTATAAGCACCCAAAACAAATGTACTGCATTGGGCGCCGTGGTTGTTTTATTAAGGCAAAGTTCGAGATAATCTTATCTAAAGAATTATCGATATTGATAAATTATTTATATTTTGATAATTATAATGTTGTACTACAGCAACTGTCATTCACCTGCAAACATCAAATGTTATCATTTTGGTAATACGCTAATGAAAAGCTCAAAAGGTAGTAGATGGGTATCTTTTCAAAATGATTAAAATTTTATTGAGGAAAAAATTATAATGATAAAAATTATATTTAATTTTCATTTCTAAGAATTCCCGCAAAACGCTTAAGTTACTTTACTTAGATATCATAATTATCTGCTTTAAAATATAAATCACAATTAAAATTTAAGTAAAATACAGATTTCCATATATGAATAAATAAACGTTTTATGCAATACTAGTAAACACTACTGTTAAAATTGTTAAAAATAATTGAAATGAGATGGTTACAGTGCCAGAACAAACACCAAGACCCGTACTGTAAAGCCTATTTTAAACGATACAATTTTCTTGTACTATAAGATTGTATACAATTTTATAGTATCGTGTAAATTACTATTTTTAAAATCTAGTACAAGAAAATATTAAAAAATAGAAGCTGTTCTAAATTTTACAATTTGTATGCTATTTTCTTATACAAGAAAATTGTATCGTCTTAAATAGGTTTTATATGGGGTAAATGGGAGCTAAAAAGTGAAACCTGACACATTAAATTAGTTTTGATTGATTAATATATGTATCTACTTTCACAAACATTTTCATTGTGGTCTTAAATTAGCTTTCGGCAAGCGCTGTCCAATTGTATTTGTAAGCGAATATTAACGCGACCAAGAGTACCATAATTCGTACAACTTTGTTACGGACGAAATTTGCATTGCGTACGCCTATGTATTTTGACGTGAAATTAGCTTACGGTTTGGACGCCCCCTACCGATCTTTTACGCGTGACTGTCATTTACGACGAATTTTTTAACCTGGAAACTGCATAAAATGGCCGGTGTATTGGCAATTAACATCTTCTAAAACCATCCACCGTAATGGGAACCAATTTATAAGTGTATTACGCTTATAATACATTTGAGTCGTCACCGGGTAAGATAATAACTGTCATTTATTAAAACTCTGTTGTAATTTCTCGTAATTTGATAGCCGTTCCGCCACGTGTGGGCATGTGTTCCTAGTCGTTAACTATTACGGAAGAATCAATTTCGAATAATAATTTCGTCGGATAAATATACTCTGGGGCATACGACATATGGCAAAAATTTAATGTACCGAAGCTAACTACGATTGTCGAGATTCTACTCAGGCGGCAGATACCTGCGTAACCACCGTTTTCGTCGGGGTATAACAGCACACGACGACCGGGTTCGGCCTTGTGTCTTTGGGTTAAATATAACTAATCATTTTGTAGATTTCACTTTCGTGAGGAATTATTTTGACACGACTTGCTATTTCAGAGTGTTTACAGGATTGCGTGCCGAGGAAAGTGCTTTCTTCGTACGAGTGGAAGTTCCTGTGTTTTTGGTAAGTGATTTTATGTATCTTATTCGTTGTCAAAAAGGGTCACTCACGAAACTGTTGCTAATAGTAATTCCGTAACGATTAACGTAAGAGTATTACCATTTAGGTAATAAGTTTGCTTGTTCTGCGTTACGTCTGCTGTGTACTACCCATAATTATTAGGATAATTTAATGTTAATGCCATAATTATTATCACTGTTTTATTGTCAGTAATGCCATATTACTAATTATTTTGTGGATTCCGCATATTGTATACAAACGGTATTTACTACGTACTATTCTTCGCTATTTATTTCACTGTACTTTATTGATGTGATGTGTGCTGCCGATACTACAGGCATTTAGGTAGAAAATTTGATGTACTCCTTAATCAAAGTTTACGCTAATTATTAATGCAAATTGTTACTCATTGTAGAAGTTAAGGTTGGCGCATAAGCAAACTGTGATAGGTATTAATTCTACCTGGAAAACATTAAATCTCATATCTTCTATTATTATTCCAACGTTAAACCATTAAATCGATTATACTTGTTAATCTTTCTTTTTATCTTCCCTGCTCCTGTGATTATCGTTACCTATTAATTACTTTTGGCTACTCGAACAGCCGAGTATAAGGATTACGAACCTAACATCGTGTTACAAGTTTATACTGCCTGTCTTGAGCGGAACAGAAGTGACTTTGGATAAGCTCTGGCGCCCTTAAGTATATTTAATGTATCTGTGAACCCCCCCTCTCACCGACTATTGTGAGTTGGCCGTGCAGGTTCGTAAAATACCAAAAGCTTGTAACAACTTTTCATGTAATTCGCCGATAACAAGTGATTTTTCACTTTTTCTTTTAACTGCTATAAATCAGTAACATTATTTTTACATCATAATGAATCATGTGAAAACAGTAAAATCTATTATTTACTTCAAATTTACAAATCCAATCTGACGAATCATATATATGTAGATTCTTTAAAATTACTATGCATTTTTTTATTTTTATGTTTACGGGTTTTACAAATTTGAAGTAAAGGCTGAAGACGAGCATTAAATTTAAATTCTAAACGTCTAAACTAATATTAGTTATTAATTTTTAATGTATTGTACTACCGTCATTATGAAACAAAAACGATGAGTCGTCTATTACAAATGAATATTATAGATCAACTAAGTAAATTGACTGTGATATGTGATAAGAAATGTGCATTCTAGCATCTGTGTTTTATACACACGTGTTGCGAAAATAATGGTAAGTGATGTAAGTCACGTAAGCATTGCACTACCATTGAGTAGGCGAAATGATCTCTGGGCTCAAGACATCAAGCAAGCATTTAAGTGTTTACTTATCTGTTTTTTTTATCTTGCATAAAATTGTATTATGTTTGTATTATTATTGACTATAATACCTAGGTATATCATTTACGATTCGGCTTCAATATCATGCACGCGGACACACGTAAATGTGAGCCTTCTGTAGATTCGCAAGTTTTCGTATCTCAATTTTCATTTTAAACGCATGAAATTCAAACTCTGATAATTTCGTTTAAACGCAAATTTTCTGTAATTTTAAAGTGGATAAAATACCTTTCTTATTAATTTTTCTGGAGGGTCATTGCAAATTGCAGGTTTATTTAAGCCATGTTAGAGATATGAGATGAATTATAGAGGTCCAGTAAAGAGAATGATGCCTGCAAGGCTTGTTAATAAATTATAAACTGCATTTAAACAGAAACAATATTGTAAAAACAAGCAAAACACAAATTGAAGACACACATCGCCACCAGCGCCCCGTACACCGCCTGATTAAAAGCAGCTATCAACTTCTTAGCTGCAATTTTGTGAATAATATTTACGTCGCGATCTGTCAAAACTTGTCGGTTTTCGTAGTCCTATATAAGAAAAATGGCAGTTTTGATTCTTTACAACATTAGAACACTGTGATATTGTGTGAGTTGTGCTTTAGTGAAGTATTGTACTTGCTCATAAGGTAAGTCAACCAACGTATGTATAATAGGTATAATTCGGCATATTATTTTTGTTTTATGAATAATTTATTATTCCACTTTTTATCGTGTGGGTACTTACTCTTGTGGAGACTTAATTTAAAAATTAAATACATATACCTAGTTTAAGACTTATTCTATTTAGATCCTTTTAGATAAGAGAATTTTGCAAATTTTCAAACACTAAGAAAGTAGGTATGTATTTCTAAAACTTGCGATAGATAATCTTCACTAATCACGTAAAAGTTTACAAAAGTTTTTTTTTGTTTTTCCGTATCCGCCAAAAATGTTTTCGCATTATTAAGCACGTTCGCCTCGTATGCGTCTCGCTAATAGAATGTCTTTTGGCATGATGGTCACGCGTTTGGCGTGGATCGCGCACAGGTTCGTGTCTTCGAAAAGACCCACCAGGTAAACCTCGCTTGCCTCCTGTAGCGCCATCACGGCCGAACTCTGGAATCGCAACTCGGTATTGAAATCTTGTGCTATCTCGCGCACGAGCCGTTGGAAAGGTAACTTGCGGATCAAAAGTTTGGCGCTCTTCTGGTAACGACGGATTTCTCGTAGGGCGACGGTACCGGGCTTGTAACGGTGGGGTTTTTTTACACCACCGGCGGTGCTTTGCCTCCGGTCGATTTACGCGCTAGCGCTGTTTGTTTTGTTTACTGCAGAAAATTTCCGGGAGTATTTAGAAACTAAACTATTAAGTTTGCAGTTTTATTTGTAACCATGTAAAAAACTTGCAATGAATTTACCTTGCTTACTGGGAACAAAAAATATATACTTGCCTGTGTGACTTTTCGCCACTTGCCGCATTTTTAACTACACGAATATACAAGAAAAATCAAGAATTAGCTTATATTTTAGCATACAATTAGTGATACATGTGTGGTAGAAATTTCAGTAACTTCAATAAGATGTTACTGTTTTTTTCTCTTATAGAAAATAAAATTAAATTCTAAATTATTCTGTAGGGATTAAATAATAACCAAATTAGTAGGTTACAATAGAGTTTGTTTATTTAAAATAAAAAATTAACGCAGTCTATGATTAGCATCTTTATTCAAAAACGAAGATAGATTTACAAAAGCTCAGGAAAATGTGTTTTGAGTTATTTGAGTTATTGTTGTTGTTATGAGATATCGTTGTGACGATGACAAAAAGTCCAACAAAAAATTCACAATTCAGCCACAAATTACATGTAGGCAATAAAAAAATACGTGATATATAAAAACACTGATTTCAACTTTTGACAGTTGTTTTTGTAAAAATTCCCAAACAACACATTGGTACAAAAAACGTCTAAATGTCCGGCTAATAGACATTTATTAGACATAAAAACGTTTTTAAACGCGTTATTAACGTTTATTAGACGGACATTTAGACGTTTTTTGTACCAATGTGTTGTTTGGGTTATTATCTTTCAGATGTCTGTCTGTCTGTATAAAAAAAAAGAAAAAAAACTATCGTGCTACCAAAATTTAATAAACAAGGGGAAACGAGACAAAGAGCGCGACAAAAACATCACAAAGATAGCATAGTTTTTTCCTGTTCCATCTGCATCAAATTTGAGTATTTGTTCTTCTTGCTCTTCGGTTTCGGAAAAGACGACTCCTCCTGATAATGAAAAAAACCAAACGGTGCACCAATCTGATGCGCAGATTACAAATAAAGAAGAGCCACAACAATTAACAACCTCTGATGAAACCAACACTGATATAGACCTGAGCAAGGTAAACTCTATTCACGATGATCCAGGTCCTTGACCAAAAAGTACGAATACTATACAAATTTTAGTTAAAAATGGCTCGAAACAGATTACACGGTTCAATGCTTGTGATTCGTCGGGTCAAAGATTTTTTTCTAATTATTATGAAAGACGTTTAAAAAACGGAGAAATTTCTCATAGAAATTGGTTACTTTATTCGATATCTAAAAACATGGTTTTTTGTTTTTGTGGCAAACTTTTTGATGTCCAAGAGAATAGTAAATTTTCTCGGTGTTGCAATGATTGGTTACATTTAGCAATGAATCTAAATAGACATAAAAAAATTCATCTTACTTTAGTAGCTATAAAAAAAATGGACAGAACTATGTCAAGCATTAAAAAATAAAACTACAATTGATAGTACCCAATCAAAAACTTTTTGCAATCGAAAAACAACGATGGTATTAAATAAATTTTAAAAAAATTAAATAAATAAGAAATAAAAAAGGGGGAAAGGGAGGAATAAAAGAAAGACAGAGGAAGAGGAAAAAGAAAGGCAACAAATATTTGAAAGAAGAAAGAAAACAATAAGATCACCAGACATTAAAAAGATATCGGAGGAAAGCGAAGGAAAAAACTCAAGAACAGAAGGAGGAAGGAAAGAAATGGAGGAGTTAAAAGAATTAATGAGAGAAATGATGAAACAGATGGAAGAAAATATGCAAGGAATAAGGGAAGAAATCGAAGAAATGAAAAAGAAATGGGAGAAAGAGAAAAGAAGTGGGAGAAAGAAAAAGAGAACCTGGTGGAGAGAATAGAAAAACTGGAGAAAAAAGCGGAAAACGAGGAAAGATGGAAAAGAAAGAATAATATTGTGATAAAGGGGTGAAGCAGTGAAGAACCACAAAAAGATTTAGCAGTGATGCTGGAAGAAAAATTAAATGTAAAAGTAGAAGTGAAAAAAAGTGAAAGTAATAAACAAAGAGAAGAAAAATGAGATGGTGGTGGCGAAAATCGGAGGATGGGAGGAAAAACAGAAGGTAATGGCGGAGAAGAAGAAATTAAAGAATACAAGAATATATATAAATCACGATTTGACATGGGAGGAAAGAATCGTGCAAAGAGAAATAATGAACATAGCGGTGGAAAAAAAAGCGGAAGGAAAAAGAATATGGGTAGGATACAGAAAAATGGAGATAGACGGAGACAGATACATATGGAACGACAAGGATAGGGGACTGAGCGGAAAAAGGGGAGAGAAATTGGGGAACCAAAAAGCAAAAAACTAAAGGGCAAAGGGAGAGCGATAAAGGAGAGAAAGTTGACGAAATGGCAAAGAAAAGGAATAATGAGAGATGGAAATGGAAAAGAAAAAAAGGAGGAAAAATAGAAAGCAAAGAAGAAGCACAAGGGGAGGTGAGTGAGCTGAGAGTATTGTTTTGGAACGTAGCGGGAATAAAAAACAAGGAACAGGATTTCTGGAAGTACATCAAAAAACAGGATGTAGTGGGATTACAGGAGACATGGATGGAAGAAAAAGAATGGGAGTGGTGGGAAAAAGAGTTGCCGGAGGAATTTGAGTGGATGGTGCAACATGCAGAAAGAGAGAAGAATAAAGGGAGAGCAAAGGGGGGTATAATAACGGGAATAAGAAAAAAATGGTTGAGCCAGGAAAAGAAAGAAAAAGTGCAACAGAGAAGAGGAGTTGTAGAAAGGAACATACAGTGGGGAAAAACAAAAATAAAAGTAGTGACGGTTTATAGCAGGAGAATGAAAGAGACAAGGAAAAACATAGAAGAGATGATAGAAGAGAGGGAAGAGGGATTGATAATAATAGAAGGGGATTTCAACGCAAGAACAGGGGAAGAGGGGGGAATACAAGAAAGAAAAGGGACGGGAAAGAGACAAACAAAGGACATGGTGATAAATAAAGAGGGAGAAGAACTTCTGGAAATGTGCAACGAAAAAGGGTGGGAAATAATGAACGGAAACAGAGAGGAAGATGGGAAGGGGGAATTTACGTACATAGGAGGAAGGGGAGAATCAATAATAGATTTTGTAATGACAAATGAAGAGGCTGCAGAAAAGGTAAAGACATTTAAAGTGGGAGAAAGGGTAGAGTCAGACCATCAACCACTGGAATTGACAATGGAAGGAAGGGAAAGAGAAAAGAGAGAGGAAGAGGAGAAGTACATAACTAAAAAAAAGTGGACAGAAGAGAGTATAAAAAGATACAAAGAGAGAATAGGGAAAACGGTATGGATAGGGAAGGAAGTACAAGAAAGTGTAGAGGAAATGAGAGAGATGATGGAGAAAGCAACAGAGAGAGTCAGATTTAGAAAATGGAAGGGGGAGAAAACTGGATGGAAGAAATGGTGGGATAAGGAATGCAAGGAAGCAAAGAAAAAGGCAAGAAGAGCATTAAGACAGTGGAAAAAAAGGAAGAAAGAAAAAGGAGAATACAAAGAAGCAGTAAAAATATACAAAAAAACATGTGACAGAAAGAAGGAAGAAAACAAAAAGAAACAAGAGGAGCAGATCAAAAAAATAAAAACGGAAGAAGATGTAAGGAAGTACCTAAAGAAAGAGAGGAAAAAAAACATGACGACAAAGGGAATACAAATTAAAGAATGGGAGATATATTTTCGGAACCTGTTGGGAGGGGAAGAACAAAAACAGAAAAAAGAAAAAAGAAAAGACGCGGTAGTAAGACAGGAAGAAGGAGATAAGAATAGAATAAATGAAGTAGAAGTAATACAAGCGATAAAGAAGATAAAAAAAGAAAAGGCGGCAGGAGAAGATGGGATACAAGGAGAAGAGTGGATATACGGGGGAGAAAGTGTAGCAAAAAGGATGACGGAAATACTAAACAAAATATGGAAAGGGGAAGGATTTCCGGAGAGATGGAGAGAGGGAATAATATGCCCAATCCATAAAAAAGGCGAAAAAAATAAAGTCAAGAATTATAGAAGGGTAACGTTATTGAGCACGGCATACAAATTATATGCGACAGTACTACAAGGAAGGCTACAGAAAGAAATAGAGGAAAGAAGTTTGGTACCAGACGGACAAGCGGGATTCAGAAAAGGAAGAAGGGCGATAGACAACATATATATACTGAAACACTTAGCAAATAAAGAACTAGAAAAAAAAGAGGGAAAATAGTGGCACTATTTGTAGACCTAAAAGCTGCTTTTGACAAAGTGAATAGGGAAAAGCTGTGGGAATACATGAGGAGGAAAAAAATCAATGAAAGATTAATACAAAGGATAGAGGAAATCTACGAAGAAACGAGGAGCAGGGTTAAAGTGAATGGGGAAGAAAGCAAGAAATTCATCACAAAGAGAGGGTTGAGACAGGGATGTCCACTGAGCTCAAGCCTGTTCTCAGTATATACGGGGGATAGGGAAAGCGAAGGTATGGTCGTTGGCGTATGCGGATGACATAGTGTTGGTGGCTAAGGAGGAAAAGGAAATGAAAGAGATGATGAAAACGCTGGAAAAATACATGAAAAAAAAGAAATGGAAGTAAACACGGAGAAAACAAAGATAATGATATTTAGAAAAGGAGGGGGGAAAAGAAAAAGAGAGGAGTGGATATGGAGTGATGAGGAAGTGCAACAAGTGAAGGAATTTACATACCTGGGCTACACGATGAAACAGGATAATAAAGAGGGAGAACACATAAAAGAAAGGGTAAAGAAAGGAAACAAGTTAATAGGACAAGTGTGGGGTATGGGGGAAAGAGTATTCGAGATGGATATAGAAAAAAGAAAGTTGTTGTTTGAAAAATTAATAAAGGGGGTGGTAATGTATGGAGCGGAAATATGGGACTGGAAGGAGTAGAGGGAGGTAGAGGGGCTACAGGGAAAATACTGGAGATGGGTTTTAGAACTGGACAGAGATACACCGGGGTATATTGTGAGTGAGGAGGTATAGATAGCAAACATAAGAGTAGAGACAGGAGAAAGAGCCATAAAATACGAGGAAGAACTGAGGGAAAAACAGATTGCAAAATACTGCAAGAATGTTGGAAAGAGATAAAGGGAGGGAAAGTGAAGTACGGGCAGGAGGGCAGAGAAGAGTATTACAAAAGAAACGGGTATGCGAGAGAAGAAGTGGAGAGATTAAGAGAAGAAGGAATAGGGGTAAGGGAAGAAATAATAAGGAGAGATAGGGACATCGAAAAACAAGAAAGATGGACAAAAAAGATAAAAAGAGGGCAGATATAATAGGAATTATAAAGACATCAAGGGTGAAGGAATGCCGGGATATTTAAAAAATAAAGAGAATAAAAGCAACAAAAAGAAAAAAATGATGGCAAGGTTCAGATGTGGCAACGAGGAGTTAGGGAACAAATATTGGAAAGAAAAAACAGAAAAGTTGTGCAGGCTGTGTGGAGAAGAAACAGAGGAACTTAACCACATGAGACAGAAATGCAGGGAACTAAGAGATGAGATGATGAAAAAGTGTTTTGTGATGGTAAGTAAATTTGATTCTGTAATGAGTGATCATATTGAACGTGCTACTTTACAAGCTAAAAAAATGCACACGTATCTTGGTGACAAAATCAAAAATCTGTTTTTCTAAAGGAAATTCAAATTTCAATTTTGAATTTATGCAGGCAGAATAAGTATTTTTTAATAATATTAAACTATACACCGGATATTGCATATATAGAGCACGTTTTGTCCACTTTAACACCCGTTCTAAAGAATGAGAAATACGCAAACATTTTTTAGCTTTTTGCCTTATTTTTGATACAACTAGCATCTAAAGGCTGGAGGATGTGTGTTGTATTAGAAGCGACCAGAATTATTCCATTCTCATTACATAAGATACTTAATTTAAGCGAAAGGTGCGATGAATGTCCATCCACAAACACGATCACAGGTCGTGGCACATTGTTTGACTCTAAGAAGAGGACAAAATATTTGCAAAATATTCAAAGAATTGCTTACATTGCATCCAACTTGTGTCAGAATGACCAACAGTCTACTTGGGCGTTGCTGCTGAGGGATATGCTTTAGGTAAACGTTTAAATTTAAAAATTGCCAACGGACTTACGTCACCTTCAGCTGATACTGTAACCAAGGCTGCCATATTATCTTTATCTGATGTACCTACATCATAAATTCTCTTTCCCTTGGGTACAAGTACAAGTACAAGTTCTCCTTTGGGACACAAAAACATGGCCGTCTCGTCCATATTAAAGATTCTGTTTGGATAATTTAAAGCATCGACATCTTTTCCTGGAAGTAATTTTGTTTTTATGCGTTATGCTAGTTTCTCAGACTGCAGCTCTGGCTTTGTTTACAACCTCTGCTTTTTTTGACTAATTTTAGGGTGCGGTTTAATAAAGGCCTTGTACCATTTTCGGCTCGGGGTGTTATTTACGAAGTTGGTTTTTATGTCGCATTCCGTGATTATTCCATGTACCAAATGAAACAGTCCCTCCCTATTAATCGGAAAACTTCGTTCTGCTAATTCTAAGATTCAACGAGCTAGTATTTGTTCATTTACTTCTCCAAGAACACATAGTGGTCCGACTTTTCTACAATTATCGGAAGTTTTTCCGTACAAACGATTTCTATCAGAGGTTCGAGGAACATTAAATTCTTTACAAGCTGTTGCAACTTTCGTTCTCTGTTCTCTTATTGCGATGAGGACTCTCTCCATTGCTTCTGGTGTATAGTTAAACAAATATCTATTTTTTTTTAAGTCATGATTACTGAAAAACGAAATTTTAGAATCACGCCAGCACCTACACATTATACTAAGAAGTGGCCACAAATGATTTGCACGCACGCCAATTGTGGCCAGTTAGATGGCCAATTCTTGTACAACAACAATTTTTGTGTTCTATTATTTGACCACTTAGTTAAATAAAATTTATATGTTATATCTGATAAAATTGCTTTTTAAACAGCAATCATTACTCCTTTATAACACAAAAAAGTTGATACCAAGTTCGCTCAACAAATACATTTGTGATAGAAAGCATTCCAACTTACATTTTGCTCTTAACAAAACTGTTAAGAACCGCCATCAACATTCACGCACTAACACGGCAGTTCACTTTACACTGATGTAAGAAATGGCAGGTAGACTGAGAGGTGATTTAATGATGCGGAAGGGATATAAGTGGGAGAAGATTACCATTTTCATTGCCTACATATGGCGGGAATCTTAATATTTACAATTTATTTGAGAACTGACCACAATTGGTACTTCTACCCTAGTCGTGTTTTTTTCTGGCCTTGATTGTATTTTTCTTGCTATGCCTAGTTTATTTTGGATCGAATCCTCGATATAGCCCTCAGCCACCGTTGTACTTTGCCATCCTCCATGTTTTTTTAAATTGGTAACGTCGTCCCTAGCGTCTACTAATAAAGTCGCTGAACTGTGGCGCATACAATGCCTCGTGTATTCCAAAGGTGTAGGTAACTCAAGATAGGTTGCAATTTTAGAAGAGAATTGTGCAAATGAATGTGGCCCCATTGGTTGGACAGTACATTTCCCTTCCTTGTAATTTACAAATTGGGGCCGGCGTGGAGTACGAACCGGGCGTAGTGCCACATAACGCTTGTACAAATCAACATTTCCTTCATCAACGATTACAAAGCGACAAGGTTTTTTGTTTCAGAATCAGGAATGTGTACTATTAGAATGTTATCTTGATCTTCAATGTCATCCAGTAACATCTTTAATAATTCGTCGCATCGATAAGCTCCCGAAACACCAAAAATAAACGTGACCTGTAAATACACAAAAAATATTAATTTGAGGTATTTATTTACCCATTGTTACAACTTACTTTCACCAATAAAAATTCTTTGTCGAGAGCTTTAAGAAGAAATTTATCAATCTGGTCCCGGAACAAACATTTCGATTTTTTTGATTGGTAACCATAAACTTACTAATGTCCAAATTCTGCTTCAATAAAAACACGGATTTTAACATAGAATAAATGCTTGAGGGTTTCTGCAAACTTGCTTTTTCCGCAAAATACACAAGAAATACTTCTTCGGTAAGTAAAGTAACTTTTTTCTCGACGTCAATCTTCAAAAATTTGGAATGCCCTTTCATACCGCTATTTTGATTTATCCGGCAATAAATGATCAGTAACAGCAGCCGCAGCTTCAGTCACATTAAAGCGAATGCCCTCGCAATGATTTTAGTCTTCTTTCATCATTATTTTATGAATTAACACTGTCTTCACAACATACGCACAAAATTGATGACATTCTTTGATGTAGTTTATTTTGTAACTATAGTTGCCAACAAAATTAACAAACTAGGTTTTTGTGAAAATTGTGAAGGCAATTTCTAAAATTTGTAAATTTCGCCTATTTTTACGATTTTTTACACTTTTAAGCGCGACCTGCAGGGTAGGCAACCAAACTTACGTTATAACAGAACGGCTAGTTAAATTTAGCAACATTGGCATTGTAGAGATTACTTGCAACAATATTACGGGGTTATTAACCATTCTTTATAAGCACCGCCCTAAGCGTTAAAAAAACATGTTTCATTGCTGCAAATATGTATTTAAATTGTACCATAAAGATTTAAATATTTTTCGCCAAATTTTCTATTTACATATGTATTTATGTTCTCTGTTCAACTTTTAAATGAATGCTATAACCCTAATTAAAAAAGTTATGTCATTTATAATTTTATTTATAATTAAAATAAATTTAAAAAAGTTCCAAATTTGAAATTGCTGTTTTAATTAGTCTAAATTTTTAATATTTCCGGATTAAATTAAAGTCAACATTCCGATTTTCTTTGTAAAAGAAGTATTATCATCATTTGAACATAATTAGTGGTTGAACAATTGTAATCTTAATTCCCATTACAAATCCTCATCAAATTTATTTGTAGTTTGCATGTTTTCATAGAAAATGAATTTTTATTAATATAGGTAAAATCCGATGTTCAATTGTAACTCAAATTGACTTATCTGTACCTGTAGAGTTTTATTTTTAAGCGGCTTTCGTAAAATCTTATTTATATTATAACAAAAAGAACAAGTGGCGAGAAAATTAATATTCTTTTAAAAATGTATTATCTTTAATTAGATGTAACTGAACTGGTAATCAAAACTAATATGAGATTCGTTATCTATAAATCAAAAGAAAATTTTTGCAGGTTTTTGCTAAAACTAAGTAATAGAAATATATCACCAAACATTGGAAATTGTACAAAATGATCAACAACGTTTATTTCTAAATTAATAATATAAACACTAAGTCTCAAGCTTGGTTTAAAGAAAAAATATTTTTTAAGTACCCATTACTTCGAAAACCTGATAATTATAAGTAACGATTAACCTAAAAGATGTCACATCGTGGGATATACATAGGTTGCACTCATGCGAAGCTGGGACTAATGGCTAGTATTTAACACGTTCAGTAGCGAGGCTAAACTTTTGTCACAGCCTATGGGCCGCTGGGCGAAGTTTATTTTAAACCTGTTTCACAGTTTATGAGACCGTATTTAATTGTGCTTTACAGTTGTATTTGGGCGTCCTGTGTCTTTAAAGCATTACCTTGCGCAAAATATTACTTTTCTTAATTTTTCTTTTTTTTTTCAAGTAATTCAATTTTGATAAGGTATAATGTTAAATGTGTGCTCTGTTTACATCTCCTGTTATTTTTTTAATTTGAATATATGAAAAATGACAGAATTTAAAAAATGGAACTTTTGTTAAATATAATAGAAGTAAAGTTTTACATATTACAAAAATATTTTCAAACATTGTTATCTGTTTTCTTGAACTCTAAACCATGCTATGATCATTTGTGGACCCCACACAAATAACATGATTTTTTTACATTTTTGAAACTTTTTTTATTACTTTTCCTTAAATTTTTATTTATATTTATACACCATGTAAAGTACGCAATAGCAAACAAAAATTATTGGGCCAATGGAAAGTATAAAAATTTTTACTTGGGGCTAAAAATGTTAAATAAAAATTTAAAAACAAACTAAAAAAATGACAAGATTTAAGCGTTTCTATACTATTAGAAACAAATTTATGTGTCGCAATAGTTGCCCCACTAAATTTCGACGTAATTCAGAAATTCTAAGTAGGTTCCAGGCGCGGGCGAAGTCCACGCTTTAAAGAAATATCGTGTAAAAATAAGATGAGAAAATAAAAACATCCCCAAATAAAGAAATAATGTTTCATCTTGCTTTAAGTAATAAATAATAATAAAACAAGTACAATAACATCAACAAAATATAATAGCACAAAGAAGTAAAACTTTTTAACGAAATAGTTTTTAAACTCTTTTTAAGTTTATATTTTTATATATCTATTTCCTTTACTTTTACTTATTATTTTGCCTTTTTTGACAATGTGAATAAATCCATATAGGGTGCAAAACATTACATTTGGCAAATGTAATAAATTTTGCAATCATTTGGGTTTGGTTCATTACATTTCAATTATTTTGAAAAACCTAAGCTTGTTGATTATAAAACTGGTATAATTATCTACTAAACAAAAATTTACAAATGTTTTTCTACTTTTATTACTAGTACTTAGCGTATTAAAACCAAAATCAAAGATTGAATTAAAATTTGAGAAGAAAAAATACAGAAATTCTCATTCAAATTACGCTTAAAGCAGTATTTCCAGAGAATCAAAACCCCGTTCTTCTGCGGGGTATTCTATACCTCCAGTAATGTTCCCTTTTGCCCAAGGTTTTGTCATTACTAAGTAGGGTACATAAAGGGGTTACTTAAAATTCATTTTATTAATGTATAATATTTAGTGTTGTTTTGTGTCAATTTTGTGCAAAATGCCACGTCTTTCTGGAAAAGCAGAGTTATCACTAGAAACTAGAGGGAAGATTAGGTATTGCTTTACGAGAATGTGGATTTTCTATCCGAGTAATTGATGCACGTATGGGTTTATCGGTAAGATAATTTTTTATTTTGCTTTTGATAATATTCTTTAATATTACCAGTCTTTTCAATTTTAAAAGTAATTCCAGCAATTCGAAGACGCTTATTCAAGCAGAATATTCAAGTTTAAATAAATAAGTAATTAACGCATGTGTTTGAGATAAATATACGGAGTATGACCTCCTACGTGACTTTAAAGTGAACGATAAGGGTTAAACTAAAGTTATCCGCGGACCTTATTTTCGTGTGACAGTTCTATATATAAATTAACGTAAATGTTTTTATTAAATATCTTTAGATTTAATTAGTTCGGTTAGTTATAAACGTGTACATATTTTTAGTATAAATAAATTAGTTTTAATAATAACCGTTACAGTATTATATGATGTATAATTCAGATTGCACAACTATTCACCTACACCACAGGAAATTGTTAATAATGAGATTATGAAAATTTCAGTTACATAGCAATTGGGTATCAAGTTTTTCACGTCCCTCAAGTTGGCAATACAAAGTTAGCAAAATAAAAAAAACATAATTAGGAATTTGTTACTAATTTCTTGCAAAAGAAGAAACTTGTAGTTTTCTTACTTTTTTAATTATGCATTAAACTTGAGGTAAGTTAGTAGTATACCATTCTAACCAGTGTTTTAATAAATCGGTATTCGGTTTAAAATGTGTGAAAAATTTGTTGCTAAATTGTTGTTAATTCATTGTAAAAGAAAAAAGCTGATAACTTTATTATTATTCTGCACACATTTTAAACAGGAAACAAATGCATTAAAGCACTTTTTAGAATGGTGTACTACTAACTTGCCTCAATTTAGCCGAAAAACGCATAACTAAAAAAGTAAGAATGTTAGATTTTTTTTTCTTTCGCAACAAATTCCTAACTATATTTTATTTAATTCTGTTAACCTTGTACTGCTAACTTGAAAGACGTAACTTTTTTACTTAAATTAATGACAATACTTTATCGGTGCCTTTCAGTAAACGTAAATCTTTTTGGGCAGTTTTTATAAACTATTATTTATTTTATTAGAAACGTGTGGTCCATTATTGGGTTCAACGTGAAGAACAAGACGCGGAAAATAATCGTCTGTTGCAGATTGCCCATAGAAGTGAAAGGCCATCTCTCTTATCCAGAGCTGAAAAAAACAACATTATCCAAGAAGCTCGCTTGACTCTATTTACAACTTTCGCCTACTGATATGTCATACTAGATATGCGTATATCCGAGGAATATCAATTTCATCGCCGACCAATATCCTCTAGACATCTTGACCCAATCAACAAGGAAACATTTTTGAAAAGTTTTTTTCAACGTTTTACAAAAGATATATTTACATTTTTAAAAACATTGCAAAAACGTCTTAATGGCCAGAATTACGTTGCAAAATCAATATTAGAAAAACATTCTAAAAATGTTTAAAAAATATTATTTATAATATTATCTATATATATTTGTAATATTTTACAAATGTTACATTAATGTATAAAAAATGTATAATTAACGCTTTTTTTAAATATTGCAATATGCTTAAGAGCAGTTCTACAATCATGGTGTAAATGTAAGTTTAGTTTGTTATACTTGCTTTAATTTTAAAATACTGACATATTTGGCTGTTAGTTTTAGTTGTACTAACCAATAACACAGCCAATAACGACAGCATTTTACAATCAAACCAAGTATATTTTAACTGACATTTATAGCATTATTATAGAACCAGCCCTAACATGCTTACAAAAGATAAATAATACAATGTTCGTATACTCTAAATACTTCAATTTCATGTGGCTGTAAACGCATTTGGTGCCTATAACAAAAATTAACACATTAACATAAAAGTAAAACAAATGTTATTTATGTACTTAATTACTTTATATTAATTGAAATAATTATAATAATCCTCACAAAAGTTTCCAATTAATCAAAAATAGATAAGATCCTTCGGAGTGGAAGAACGACAACAATAAAAACAACCTTTATCTGTTGTTGAGACCTGAACAATAAAAGTTGTTTTTATTGTTGCCGTTCCTCCACACCGAAGAATCCTATTCATAAAATAAGAAAACATGACTAATTATGCATGTACCTCTGTCTATAAACAAAAAGCAGAACAACTAACAATGCAAAATTTTGAAACTTTGTACACACAAAATAATACTGCATCAATACCAGAAAAAATTACATACCCAGATTAATTAGTTATTGTGCACGTTCAAATCTCCCATTTGGCCAATATCATATCAATTTGATAACCTTAAAACATCACAAAGAATGGAAATGGTAAAGTACATAGAACGAGCGTTTTAGTGTACCACTGCTGTAACAAATATTATTATACTTCAGCAAAATTTCTTGCAAGAAAAACCAAAGAAAAACGTACCATCATAATAAATGCTGACAATAAAAGTATCTATTTGAGTTTCGCTAGAACGCAAATTAGAAAACAATTAAACTGATTCACTAACAATACATTACACAGCATAGCGAGTAATACCATGGAAATCGTTGTTTCGCTGAAGCTTAAAATATAATGCAATTATAATATACGAAATCGCCATCTTATTATCACGCAGATACTGGTACTTTGCGCAAATCAGCGCAAACGCGGTTATTAAGTACTTAATTCAAATTTGCAAGGAAGTTTTTAGAAAAACGAAAAGGTTTAACATGTATTTATTAATAATATGTAACAAAATTTTATATAATTGTGTTTTTGTTACAATATATAATAGAAAAAAGTGTATAGGTAAAATCAAACAAAAGTATACTTTCTAATAAAGTAAAAACAGTTTTTATGTTACTAAAAAATGAACATTGAAATCTTTTAAAAATGTTTTAAAAAACATTTTTAAAAGATTTCAATGTCAATGTTTAACTAAATCATTTTTAAAACGCAACAAAAATATTTTTTTGAAAAACATTTATTATTTTGACTATTTTAAAACGTTGTAACGTTTTTAAAACATGAAAAAAACGTTTCCTTGCTGATTGGGGAGGAAAGCAGAATGACACAGAATTGAATATGCTACAGACAACTAAGTCAGACATCTTACAGATATCAGAAATACGATGGCCTAGATATATCCGAAATAAGATGACCTCGAGATATAATATATTTTACTTTTATTGCACAAAAATATTACAAGACCTTAAAAAAATCCCCATTTAAAAAGAATCCATTTTGTTTAACAATAAGTATTAATATTTGAGAATAGAGACGATTAATTTTAGATTAGTTTTCTTAATTGTAATTCTGCCCGTTCTTTGGACCTTTTAAAAAATCCAACGATGGCCATTGCCTCCTGTTTATTAGTTTACTGCTGTTAGAGGATTTTTTCCAAAACTTTTAGAATAGTTATTATACTAAAACAAAAATAAACATAATTTTAATTTATTTAGTATAAGTTTTTTTGTTAATAAATATGTAAAGGCTTTCTTACCTTTTGGCCAAGCGATTTGTAGCCGTATAAAACAGCATTTTTAATCAATTTTGGAAAAACTAGCTCCTTATGATTTTCGCGTTGTCCCCCACATGTATGCAATTTCTCTTATCTAAAATAACACATGCATTAAATGTAAACTGAATAGTTAGAAAACCAGTACAATACTTACGGAATTTTTCATATTTTCTTCTGTTTGAAGATACTTTTTCAAAGCGTCAAGTTGCTCTTGAAAGCTTACAGGAAGCTTTAGCTCAGTAATAGAAATACTCGCATATTGTTTGACTAAACGATAAAATTTTTGTTAGAATAATTCTAACATCACTTTCGCTTATATAAAATCTAAAAGTTATTTTTTAAATAGTTCATAAAGAATACGAAAGCAAGCATAAGTACTTACTCCAATCAATATTTTTTCATTCTTTTTTTACGTACGCAACAATCAAGATCACAGCACAAAACGAAACAAAAGCGCGAAGCATTAGCTAAAACAGCTGAAAAGCCAATGAAAGATATCCTACGGATATAGTTTTAATGATCTAAATATATCATTTTTATAATATCCCATAGTTTATTGTTTAAACAGCCGGGACATACATCTATGAATTGACCAAGAAACTGACATCCTCAGGATATTGAGTGCTGTATGGGGGAGATAGATAGGTGATGCTGGCTCAGGGGAATTAACACGTGTCGATGGACGTTTAACTGCTCAAACTTACCTGACAATTTTGGAAGACGTTATGTTGCCCTCCGTACGAGCAGGTTAACCAGAGGGACCAATTTGGTTTATTCAAGACAATTAATCTTCTTACAACATCCAGAAGTGGAAAGAATCCGTAGTCTACTTAAGTCAACGGATTTGAACCCCTATAGAGAATTTGTGGGCGGCGGCCGTGCGTGGGTGGAACGACGAACTGAACAATAGCATAGAAATACGAAATATAAACAACTTGTATAGCCATGTTAATACCGTGTGAGAAAGATTTCGAAGAGCTAATGTATGTCCCAATTTAATCAATTCGATGCCGAACCGTCTACGAGAATGTATAAACAATAATATGGATATTATACCTATTATTATAGCATGTAAAATACAAATATTTAAATAAAATAATAAATACTTTTTTAATCATGTTTTTTGTTAGGATTTTTTGTATCTAGTTTTGTTCTTCTAACTTAAATAGTGTTTATGTATAATTTATAATATTATTTCTATTAAAACGTAGTAGGTACTAATGTAGTCTAAAACATAATAAAAATGCAAACTACGAAATTGTAAATTTCAGTTCATTACTATTAAATTTATATTTCCTCGAAATAGTTAATACTTAAATTAAGTGTTACGAAGAGAAAGCGGAAAAATGATTTCGCATTTTTCTAATTTTGTGATTTTTAGATTTACAGCATACCGTAAGGTTAGGTGACTTTGGTCCACCTTTATACTTGAAATGTTTATAAAAAGTTATATGTTGTACCTATTGCTTTGAAATTTTGGATTTAATAGATTCTTTAATTGTACTTTAAGGCTGGATAAACAATTATGCATTAAAAGTCCAAGTGATGCATTTTTTAATTTTTTTTATGTGTAGCCAAAGTTACCATAACAAGTTGGGTCACTTTGGCCACCTACGTTAAAATTCATTAAATACATGTATGGGCTAAAAATGGACGACGGTACCGGTGGCATTAGCCACTACAAATTGCATTAACGTATTTTTTTACCTACTTATCTAGTGAATTTCTAAAAATAAACACAAAAACGCAAACAAATGATTTATTTCTAAAAATACAATAAGTTTTACATGAGTATATATAATGTTTAGGAGGTATAATTTAAATATTTATTAATGGATGGTATTTTTCACAGTTCTCTTAATGTCATGGTAGGTGGTTCTATTTTTTCTTTTATGTTACCTTAGTTATACCATAAAACATCATCTAAATTTGGCCACCTCCATTGAAACAACCCGCTTGCTACCATGGATTTTATTTGCACTTCACTTTTCTTTGTTCGTAATATTTGTCCAGGATATTACTGGTTCTCAAAGAAAATATGACAAAATCATTTTTTCTTATTATAGGTTTGTCTCGGTTCTCTTTTCCAACGCCAAGCCCATCTTCTTTTTCAAATGTGTTGGTGATTTCATTTTCGAAACTATTACCAGAGGTATGGTCCCAGTCATCACCTTCACCTTCAGAATAAATAGACATTACTTCGTCTTCTAATGAATCAGATGACTCATTATCAATATCGGCAGTCTTTTTTTTTTAGTTGCTTTACTTGTAGATGGCATAGATTCATTATTATTTCCAATTCTGTTCTTTTAGGATTAAATCTTCAGAGGCAATGCTTTCTCCTGGTTGCACGCTTATTTTTTTCTTACGTTTTTTTACTTGAGAATCATCATCTACACTTGGAAAGCGTCGCTGTTCCAGCTATTCTATAACAGATGCATTCACATGCCCTTGAATAGTAGAACCTGTGTGACCAATTGACGGAATTCTATCTAAAACTTGCTGACGATCTAGTAGATAGATTCCTGCCTTTCTAAACCCGCTCCATCAGTTTTTTTAAAAGTACAAGAAAGTCGCATTTTGAAATAGTTTTATTACTGCTTGACAACTTGTAATCAGACACAACCTTCCTCCATTTCATTTTAAGGGGCTTAAAATAGGCAATACCTAAGAGTTGGGTAAGGTGCGTTGCATTAGGCGGCAAACAGATAAATTTTACGTCATTTTTCTCGCACAGATCTATGACATGCATACTAAGATGCGACTATAAATTGTCACCGGTCACAATTTTTGGGCCCTCATTTAAGTTTTTTAAATAAAGTAGTAACAGACGTTCAAACCAGTCTTCGAATGATTGTGATTCGAACCACCCACTTTTAGACCTGTTATATCTGGTACCAGGTGGTCCACCTACAGTCCATGAATCATATATAGATGGGTGGCTTTGTAACATACATAAGAAGGTAAGATTTCACCCTCGGCGTTGCCACAAAACATAATTGAAATCGATTGCTTTGATGAATTTACGATTCTCTCGGGATACTTACACTATCGTCTATTTAATAGGTTATTTATAAGTATCTACCAGCATATCTAAGTAAGAACGGTTGAAGAAATACGTAATTACTTACCTACTAACATTTAAACAATGCTAGGAGTAAGTTATTTTATGATAAAACAAATAAGTACCAACACAATAACTGCCTTTGTTGCTATATACACGTGTAGGCGCTTTTCTTAATTATATTTTAAAAGAAGTAAACGCCTTTGTGTATAATTTATATTTTACTTTCATAGCAGCTTTAGTGGACTGTGTACATTTTTACAATTGTTAACAAAATTTCTATTGCGCTTGTTTTTTGATAACAAACTTTTAAATTGCGCTGTATTATGTGTTGCCTATTAATATTGACATTAAATACATACTCCCCATCTTGAAAGAAGTATTTCTTTCAACACACATCAACAAAATTCTAATAAATTCGAACAAGTATATAAATTCACAAGCGATACAAATTAAATTAATTCAAACAAGTTACTAATAATGCTAAAAATAATACAAACATAAGCAAATTATTATTCTGTTTAAACGAATTAACTTTATTATTCTAAATAACTTAAAACTTAATCACTCAACGGAAGTGCGCACATCTTTGACACAGCACGCTTGTACGTAGTACCGTTTGATGTTTTCACGGAAACAACTCGTACAATTCCATCGACGCCAGGGTGTAGTTCAACAACTCTGCCCATTTTCCATTTTAACGGTGGCTGGTTATCATCTTTGAGTACTACCAATGTGCCTATTACTACATTTCGCTGATTAACCTTCTATTTTGATCTTTGCTGCAGCTCACTAACGTACTCTTTTGCCCATCTATTCCAGAAGTGCCGTTTAATTTGTTGAATCCTCTGGTATATAGAAGTTCGGTGCTCGGGAATGTGTATAACATCTGGGTCTACGACGTCTACCAATGATCTTCCTATAAGCAAGTGAGCGGGAGAAACGGGTGTACAATCATTAGGATCATAAGATGAAGGGTACAATGGGCGCGAGTTTAAAACACTTTCTATTTGAACTAACAGTGTATAAAATTGCTCAAACGTTAGTAATGCATTAGCAGTTACTCATTTCAAATGAAATTTTGCAGATTTTATACCTGATTCCCACAAACCACCCATGAACGGACTATAGCTAGGAATAAATTTCCAATTAATATTTTCTTTTGTTAATTTACTTTCTAACGCATTTGAGTTTTCTTTCATGAAATGCCCTAACTCTCTTAACTCATTGTTTGCACCTATAAAATTAGTTCCATTATCAGAAAAAATTGAATTAGGTTTTCCTCTACGAGCAACAAAACGTCTAAGAGTGGCTATAAAGCAGTCTGCGGTAAGATCCGTTGCGGCCTCTAAATGAACAGCTTTGGTGGAGAAGCACACAAATAAAAAAATATAACATTTTGATAATTTTGCTCCCCTACCCATTTTATTTTTTATTAAAATTGGCCCACCATAATCTACGCCAGTATTTATAAATGGAAAATCCTCATTAAAACGGTGTGCAGGTAATTCGCCCATAATCGGATTTATGATTAGAGGCTTTGCTCTGAAACATTTTATGCATTGCCTCGTGATTTTACGCGCTAAATTTCTACCCTTTAACGGCCAAAATAATCTTTTTGCCGATGCTAACAAGTGCTAAGAACCAGCATGAAGTAACGCTTCGTGTTCCTCGCGAAATATTAGTTCAGTGAAATGATGACACCCAGGTAACAACATTGGATGTTTTTTATTGTACGAATATTTTGACAAACGCAATCGTCCGCCTACCCTTAACACACCATTGTTGTCAACAAATGGAGTTAAGCTTGCCAGTTTATTCCCTTTTGATACTGATTTATTTTTGCTCAACAATATTAACTCGTCTGCAAAACACTCGCGTTGCACCATTTTAATTAAAACTATTAAAGCGTCACGTAATTCATATAATGAGATGGATCCATATTTTCGATCTTTAACATCAACTCTGCAGTTTTTTGCAAATCTCAAACAATAGGCTGCTCGTAATTTTAAGGTATAAATACTCGAAAAATTTTCAATGTGTATATTACTTTAAGTTGTGGAACGTTCAACGTGCATGTTTTTATAAGTTTAATTTCCGGTAACTTTACTTCGCGTATAACATTTGCAGGCCAATATTGCTCATTCTTAAGCCAATGAGGGCCCTTCCACCATAATTCTGCGTTACTAATCATAGCTGGACTAATACCTCGCGACAAAAGATCGGCTGGATTTTCCTTTGACGATATATGTCGCCATTCGTGCTTTAATTTTAAACTTTGTATCTCGACTACTCTATTACTCACAAACGGTTTTAATAAATGTGGCATTGTTCTTAACCATCCTAACACTATGGTAGAATCTGTCTATAAAATACACCTTTCGAATTCCAAAATTTAAGCCGCATTAATTACAGTGTTGATTAATCGAATTAAAATTAATGCACCACAAAGTTCCAACTTTGGAATTGTCAACAATTTCAACGGCGCTACTTTAGCTTTAGAACACAAAATGTTTATTTTAATGTTTCCGTTTGACCGATAGTTCTTAGATAAACGCAACCACCGTAACATTTCTGCAATTCTACCGTATATTTATCTTGTATTGTCGCGAAACGCGGGATACTTAAATTATTTATCTCGCTAATTTCACTTTCAAACTGACGCCAAATCTTACTTACTTTATCAGGAAGTGGTTCGTCCCAATTAGTTTTTAATAACCACAACTGTTGCAATAATATTTTTGCTACAACAATAGTAGGACTAATCAATCCTAGCGGATCGTATATTTGCGATAGAATATTTCTTTTTGTAATTGGTTTATTCAAATCATTATTTAATTTAACGTTGTACATTAGATTATCTGTTCCGCTTGCCCAAACTAAACCTAACGTTTTGGTAAGTTCGTTTTGCCCAAACAAGAAAATATTATCGGATGTTTCTTCTAATCCAAGACCTTTAAAAATTGATAAATCATTTGAATTCCATTTTCTCAATTGAAAACACCCACTCGCTGATATACTTGAAACTCTTTTACATATGGGAACCGCGCCATTTACTGAGTCGGACCCATACAAAAAATCGTCTACATAAAAACCATGAGCTATGGCATTCGCGATGTCTTGTTCGATTGCTTCTACTTCTCGCCCTAACTGCTGCATGCTGCGTATAGCAAGGTACGAACCCGATACTGTGCCATATGTGACTTTAGTTAATTCGTATGTTTTTAACGAGTCAGAAGGAGTTTCCCTCTAAACTATGCGCTGTAGTGGCCACTGTGACTTATCAATTTCTACTTGTCGATACATCTTTTGAACATCGGCAGTTATTACATACGCAAACAATCTGAACCGTAAAATTATTAAAAACAAACTATCCTGAATGACAGGTCCGCACATTTGTAGATCATTTAATGAATATCCGGAAGTCGTCTTTGCCAACTCATCGAATACTACACGTAATTTTGTAGTCGTGTGATCGTTCCGTATAACACAGTGATGAGGATAATAATACGTAATTAAATCTGTTTCTTTTACATATTCGGTTACTTCTTTCATATGATTTAAATTTTCATATTCGCGCATGAAATCTCGATACTGTTCCTTTACCTTATTATTTAATTGTAACTTGCGTTCTAAAGAAAAAAATCTGCGCACTGCTTGCTCGCGACTTTCACCTAACTTATCTAATGAATCTTTAAACGGGATTTTCACAACAAATCTATCACTTACACCGCGATTGGTATTTTCATTAAAATGTTTTTCGCACGCGACTTCTTCAGGAGATAAAATGTTATTAGTTGGAATATTTTCTATTTCCCAAAAGGCTGCTAATTGATCTTGAACATCCGTATTCAACGCCATGTTACATATTATTTCATTTCTCGAACTACTTTCAACTTCAAACGAACCGGCTTGTAAAATGATTGTACCTACACAGATATCGTGACGACCATCTATCAATAGCGAATAAAATAAATTTGCGCCTAATAATATCTCTATTTTATCCGGTATGTGAAAATTCGAATCCGCTAATTTAATATCTTTATTAATTTTAAACTGAGAACGTGGAAGTATTGCGCTAGGTAATTTGCCCGTAATATTCTTTACAACTAAACATCGAATATTAATTTCATAATTACTAACATTTGAGCGCATGTTTACTTCGCATTCATAATTAGTTCGCGACATAGAATCATTTACTCCAGCGATTGCAGTATTAACACGTTTTAAATCTAATTGTAACCGTTTAGCCAAATCTTCGGTTAGAAAACATGCTTGAGATCCTGAATCTAAAATTGCTCTAGTTTTATGAATCCTACCGTTTTTATCGAGAACCAAAACTCTAGCTGTTGACAATACAACTTCATTACATAACAAATTTGCCGCGGTGAGAGACGTTACCGTTTCAACTTGATTCGATATCGCTGCGTTACCGATCTCACCTTGTGTTTTACTAACATTATTTTTAACTTTATGGTAATCATGTAGCAGATGACTATGCCAACCCTTACATACTGTACAAGAAACGCGACATTTTCGTGAAATGTGTCCCGACTTTAAACATTTCCAACATAAACGAAGTTCACGTACCTTATTAAATCTATCTGCTAAAGAAAGTTTTGCGAATTCTTTACACGACGCTACTTCATGCTGAGCACCACACATGCATTGTTTGGTTTTAGCAACAAAACTTCTAATAGTTGACTTAACATGCCACTTGCCCCTGTTAGCATCAACGGTTTCTAGAAGATCGGCTCTGGCTTTAGCAAACGCGTAAAAAATTTCCAACGACGGTTTTGCAAAATTAATTTTATGTTCTTCCCATGCTTTAAGAGAATTTGAATCTAGTTTTTGTGATAACAAATACAAAATTAAAGTGTCCCAATATTGCGTAGGTTCATTTAAAATTTCTCATGAGCGCAAATGCTTAGAAACCTCGATAATTAATTTTCTTAGCGATTTCGCCGATTCTTTTACAACCGATTCTATATTGAATAAAGCATGCACATAGTTATGAACTAATAATCTTTTGTTATCATTTCGTTCACATAAAGTTTTATACGCAATTTCGCAATCTTGTGCAGTAAATTCAATAAATTTGATTACCTGCGCCGCTTCTCTTTTAAGTGCTTGTTTTAAATAATGAAACTTATGGATATTATCAATTTGTTCATTTAGATGTATTAACGATTTAAATGTACTTTTAAATTCAAGCCAAAACTCAATCTTACCATCAAACTCAGGTGCTTTAATAGCTGGCATCTTAAACGAATTTTGCATTTTATTCTCGTCATTAAAAACAACTGCTTTAGCTTGTTGGTCTGTTACATGATCTAATAATATGCCCTTTGCACAACCGTAAAGCAACATGTATTCATTTTCAAAAACTTCTCTTTCGTTAATTTGTACATTTAACTCATCAGAACTAACAAACGTTTCGATTTGCTTTTGCACATTATCAAATTCATGTAACAATCCGTCCATGCGTGTAACCCTTTGCTTTAAAGTTTCTAATTCTGCATTATTAAGATTTAAATTAGATTTAAGAATGTTTTTAACACCAGTTAAATAGTTCTAACCGTCCCAACAAACTAACCCTTTCTTTAAAAAGCTGCTGTAATTTTTATCTGCCATCGTATAACAATTTGAGCAATTTTATGCAATGTAAGATTATACAAATTCCAATAAACACTTTGACCTATTAACACCTGTACTTTATAAATTACAAGGTCTACACAACATAAACGATAACAATACAAAGAAAAGAAAGGAAATCGCTCACCTACTTTATCGACTTTTTTCTACATGTATTTTTAAAATCTTCAATTTGATTTTCTACCCATAACGTACAGCATCCAAGCATTCAACCCATCCGGCTCGAAGGACCAAGTTATGTAGGCGCTTTTTTTAATTATATTTTAAAAGAAGTAAACGCCTTTGTGTATAATTTATACTTTACTTTCATAGCAGCTTTAGTGGACTGTGTATATTTTTACAATTGTTAACAAAATTTATATTGCGCTTGTTCTTAGATAACAAACTTTTAAATTGCGCTGTATTATGTGTTGCCTATTAACATTGACATTAAACGTGCTGGCCAAAAACACCCCACAAACTGTTAAAAAGTATATGTGTGACTTTGGCCACCCCACCCTTTAGAGGGAAAGTAAAATAACCAAATTGTCTATGTTACTTCATCTACAGGAAGGTGTAAGCATATCACAGACAAAAATTTACGTTATAGATTCCATTAATATTAAAGATACCGATAAAGCTTTTTACACATTTTTTTATAAGAAAAAATGCGTTTCGTAATTTTATCATTTTCTGTAAAGCAATGCAGTAAATTTCGATTACATATATATAATGTTATTCCTAATACAGTAGGGCGAATATGACCCAGAAACGAAATCTTGATAAATTGACTGCAAATAATTTATTTTGGCACTTAAAGAACTTTTTTAAAATTGGCCAAAGTCCTCACCCGGTGCGAATGTCACCCAACTTTACGGTAGGTTTTTTTTTTCAAATTTTATTTGGAATTTTTTTAGCATTCTGTGTGAGAAATTACACCTGATTTTATAAAGAAAGATATGTATCCTTTAATTTTTTATACGATTAAATTAAAAGGAGTAATTATCAATTTATACTGCAATTAGGTTTTCCTTTGCAAAAAAAAATCGGAATGTTGACTTTTATTTAATCCGGATATATTAAGACTTTTAGGCTAATTAGTACAGTAGTTTCATATTTGAGCATACCGTTTATCATTATTCGAGCTATAGATGGAACTTATTTAATCATAAATAACAATTAAATTTAATTACTTACATATTTGAATAAATAAATAAACTCGGCGAAGAAGAATTTAAAACTTTCGCGTACAATTTAGATAAATATTTGCAGATAAGATACATGTTCTTTGAACGCTCGAAGCAGTGCTTATGAAGAATAATTAATAACTCACCGCAAGTAATGTCTACAATGCCAATGTCAAATTTAACTAACCGTTCTGTTATAACGTAAGTTTGGTGGTCTACCTTGCAGGTTGCGCTTAAAAGTGTCCAATAACTTTTTTGAGTGTACATCTAATCGGTCGGGATAAAAAAAAATTCAGTTATGTGCAAGTTTCTTTTTTACAGAGGGTCCTCTGATAGGTTTCGCTGTATTTAGAACTTCTAGTTTGTGTCAGATAAAACTAAGTGAGTTTTTGTTGGAAACTGATTGTTTTTTATTAATCTTTGACATTGGTACTTTTAACTCAAGTTACGTAAAGCAAAGAGCTTTAATTGATGCATACAACTGTATTTATCAGTTTTTCTTTATTAATTTAATTCGCAATAGAAAATAAAATGTAGAAAAAAGTCCTGAAAACAAATTTTATTTTTCGACTTACAAAATGTACATAACAAGCGAAATGAATTTTTAAATAAACGTAATACTGATTCTAGTTTTGATTTAGTTATATTAATTTACATAAATATTCTTGTTACCAGTGCATTAATATGGTTTTATAGTATGGTGATATGTACAATAAATAACGATGGAGTTTTAAAAATAGAAATTTAAGAGGAATTTCTTGTAGGTATCGCTCTTAAGACATACATTGAAAAGGCGCTTGAATAATCACCTTCACTAGTTGACGTTTATAAGGTAATTACAGTATACTCTTTTTTAATTAGCAAAGGCAAAGATTTGTTTTAAGTTACACGTTCAGTATTTTAAGATGCACACAATTTTACAGCAAAGTAGGCAGAGCAACTATTTGGGTTAAAATTTTAATCTGTACGACTAATTTCAAGGAACATACAATTTTAAATACACAAAAATTCATTTTTTGAATTCTGCTAATTTAATATCAAAAATCAGATTTTTCTTAATCCAGATCCAGAATAACCTGATTTAATGACTATAGATTGGATTATAATTTTGCAACTCAAACAAAAAATTACATATTTATTACCTAACGAAGTTTCCATATTAATTACTATATATAAATATTTCAGTTATAGATTTTTGAGTGAATTAGCTATTTATTTTAATAAAAGATTTGTTAATAGGTATTATTAGTGTTTTTCGGAACCACATAAAATTTTGATTTTTTTTATATAGAAAAATTCAAAATTCCTTATTGATCAAAATATAAATCAGATTATATGGGTCTGAATGGCACTAATAAAATAACAGATTATTGTTCAGTTCTAATGCATCTAATGGAGATTTTTTCTGAATATCAACATTTTTATATCACACGAAATCACTACCTTTACTTATTTTCGTTAAGTATAAGCAAATTAAGATCTTGTAAAACTGAAAACGGTGTTCTAATACTTATTCGTTTACAGTTGAATCGGTAATTTTCGTATAAAACAATAGGTACGGTGTTGAAGTTGAACTGGCTTTGTAGCCCAGCAGTTCTTGAAATTCTTTATTCGAAATGGGTCTGACGTTATCGTCGTCACATTCCAACCACATATCCTCTTGCACATTATTAGTTGTTCCATGTTTTTTCCCATAACTATTAACGACATTTTCTACAACGTTCTTGTTTAATTTAATCCCGCAACAATCTATACTTTTACAAATCCCAATCCCGCCACCTGACTTTGAAGCTATAATACCATTTTTATTTTCTATAATCGAGCTGCTCAACGCTTTGGGTTTTAACAGTTTAAGAATATTGAGAGATTTCTCACTACTACTGGCAGATAAAGTTCCTCTTGGAAGATCTCGAGTACAATCTGTGTAGTTTTTGTAATGGTCGGTGATTTTTACATAAGCTATATAATGGCCAGAAGCCATCGTGGCACCTAAATGCATAATCACACAACACAGTTCGTATCGATGCAACAATAAATCACTTTGTAATTGACAACAACTTTCACAAAAACAGTCAAGTTTTAAAGGAGTTGGTAAATAACTATTAACTTTTTGAACACCTGCGGCAGTTGTTGTAAATCGTTTTAGTTGCAATACCATAATATTAGGTAATTTCTCGAATAATACTTCACGACTAGCTTCGTTATACCTTTTACAATTATCGCATAAATATTTATTAGAATCGCAAAGTTTTTCAGAAGTTACACAAGCTTTCCTGTAAATATCGTTTGGATCGGCTTTGCAGTCTTCGTCATTAATCATTATAGGAACGGGAATATCGTAAAATGGTTCCTTCCTCTCAGTTATTCCTTCGCACTCTAAACATTTCGTACGCCTTAATGTAATACCTTCAAAATCTTCAGCGACAAAATTATAACCAATTTTCTTTTTGAACTTCTCCAAGTTATCGGGTAAAGTACGATCTTCACCGTCGGCATTTGTACTACTATCGCTGTGTTCTTCGTTAATTAAATCTTTGTGGTTCTTTTCTTTTTTTTTAGTTTTCCACGACCTTCTTACGTTCCAAAGTTTATTACTACTAGACGTTTGGGATATTTCTGGGTCATTCAATAAATTAGGCTGATTTTCAACAATTTGCGATAAGAAATCACAAGTTTCTCGTATATTATCTAAGAGGTATACGAGTAGTTCATGAGCATCTTGCTGGTGGTTTCCTTCGAAAATGTAATTAGCGTCTCTAACAGCTTGCAAGAATGCTAATGGTTGATAGGGGTCACCAGAATCTTTCAATTCTAAGTTATGCATTGTTACAAATAATTCGTGGAGTTTTTCGGTGACTACTTGAACTTTAGATTTTGGAATGATATCCAAGTTTCCCAACGACAACAAGTCTTTACTGCTGGTACTCCTAGAACTTGGCCCCGATATGCTTCCCACATTACGACCTAATGAAGAACTTTTGGCTTTATTTTGATTTAGACGAGAATTGACTAAAGCGAGATCTCCAATTAAATGATGTAGATTATGTAAAAACGTAGGTGCAAAGCGCAACGTATATAAAACGCTATTTAAAAAGCAGGTATTTCCCATGTTGGAAAGAGTAGCCACAGGACATTCTTGGGAAGCGTCGCCTGTGGTGCGATAGTGATTTTCATTGGTGCGATACCCGTTTAACATTCTTCCAACAGCCAATTTCTTAGTGGGGTTAGACTCGATGTTTGAATTTTTCCTTTTCAAATGCTGCTCTTTTTCTTGTTTATTTCGTAGTTCTTTAGTAGATTTCTTTAAAGACAACTTATTGCGAGCGTAATTCACCTCATCCTCCAGAACTGTCATCTTCTTTACTAAACCTAATAAAGACATTGATGATTGGAAAAACTTTCCTATGATACACTACGCATTACTTACATGTGTAATTCAAAAGAATAAATAAACGTAAGTCTACTCGAGTCTTTCAACTAATTTGAAATCGCACTTACACAGTTTTTTTACATAAAACGCACAAGCGACCGTCAAATTCGGTAAAAACTTAAACGGTACATAAAAATCGGTAACGTTGAAAGAAAAATCCCTGTTTCGACAATTCAAATTAAAATATCCCTAGATTAATGTGATTATATATACACTATCGCTCAAAAATAATGATTATTCATTTGGTGTGAACTTTGATACATTTAATTCGAGACAGTTAAGATTTTTAATTATTTAATATTACAATATAAACGTTTTTTAGTAAAATTACATTTATGTTTTACATACATATAAGAAACATTTGAAGTTGTATCTGTATATGGATCATTATAATTTATAATTTTCTGCAGAAAGAAACAATTTACTCATTTTACTAAAAACAATGTTTTTCAGATTAGGAACATACTGTTGAATACATTTTAACCCTTCAAACAATCATTTCAAGTTCCGCTAGGGGAGTTGTGCTTAAGATGACATAGTCAGATAAGATGACACACCAACAATATTGATTTAAATATACGCGCTAAAAGTGAACCAATAACGCTTTAGAGAGTGCTTGTAAATGTCGCTGATGCTAACGTTCAGTATGTCGGAAAGTGATTGTAAATTTTGTCTACACTTTTGTTTGGTGGTGAAAATAATCGCAAGGTAAGAAGTTTCTTGTGAAACTAATTTGGAATGTCTATTAGAACTATTATATGACACAAATATTGATAAAAACGCATTCTAACCTCAAAGTTTTTGTCGCGACAATTAAAAGAAAGTTTGCATTATCTATTGGGTAAGATGACATACAAAACTTAGGTCTAAGATGGCATAGTATGTCATCTTACCATTAAAAAATAAGAAATCATACTTTGTTTTCATACAAGGTGCCAGGCAATTACAAACAAAAATTCGACACGAAGGAGTCCCAATAAACACACGACGTCCCAGGGACGTTCGTTTTATGTCCAAATGATGTCTTTACATCCCGGGCTTTAAAACGGACCTGTATAGGATGCCCTTAATAGGACGTCCTCAAGATGTCAATGAAGAACGTACGATGGGATGTCCTATGCGGAAAAAAACAAATGCAAACTGAGTGCGCGTGCCCACTTTCCTTCTTGTTCTCTGGTGCCTACTCAACACCCGTACGTTTGGTATATCAAAGTGGTACACTCTGTTTGCACCGTTTGCACTCTGTATTTGTTTTTAGTTGTGTTCTGACTACTTTATTTATCTGTTCTTTATTTTATTATCTAACGTTTTTTTGGGTGTTTTAGTGCATAAACAAATTTATTTGGTAAGTTTTTGGTACCTTGTATTTATTTATAATATATAAAAATCATCATTTATAATTATTATTTTGAATTACTAAAAATTAATAAAAGTTTATTGAAATTAAAAGATCATAATTATTAACAATGGTGATTTAAAACCCCATCTCGCGCGCATACCTATGCGGTGAATTGAAAATATTTGTTATATAAAAAAATTTTTTTTACTCAAGAAATTATTTAAGGTTTAAAAGTGTCACGTTATCTCACGACTTTTATCGTCGCGATTCGCAATGTCATCCAAAAATGTCAACATGACCGATAAGGCACAAAATCGCTAATCTAACTAAGAAACTATAACGTTATCGCGTTCTTGGTATTCATAGTTATAATTAAGTTTGCGTATTCTCGTAGTTAAAAATACGTCTAGAAATAATTTTGTTTTTATCACATTCCTCTGATGAAATGTAAATGCGAAACATATAAAAATTCTTAATGAATTTGCAAAACTGACCTGTTTACAAAATCTTTTTTAAAAAACTATTTAAATAATTTTTAACTGGTTATAATCGATCATCTCTTGTGATTTAATCAATAATAGAATCGTCAAAAAGATCAATCAATAATTCTTCAAAAGAAGTATCACTTTATCAATTCTTTAATTTAGTAAAATGTAAATTCTGATTACATAGAAATACCAAAATAAGCTTTTCGTATTAACTTTTTTATCGACTCTACATGACGATTACCATGTCTTATGTAGTTGCATTGTTTCAGGCGCCACTTAAAAAAATCGAGAAGAAAGTATAAAAAACTCGCTAAAGAGGGCCAAAGAACGCCGGGATCGAGAAGATAAAAAAATGAAATAATCTAGATTTATTTTATTTGAATATAATTTGGATTATTATTTAAAAATATAGTTTTATGTAATAAAAATTTGTATTTTATTTGATAAAGTTATTTTTTATTAAAAATATACATATATACCTAGTACATATCCTACAGTCATCTAAAAGGGACGTCCCGTTGCGGATACGCAAGGATGTCCTATAAAGACATCGTAAGGTCACACACTTGTGACAAAAGAACGTCCCATGAATGTCCCTAGGACGTACACAGAACCAAAATGGGATGACTTTGGGACATTCAGTGATCCGCAAAATCATGTCCCCGGGACATCCTTGGGAAATCCTTGTGTTTGTTGAAGTTGGTCACAACAAGACATGGAAAAGGCTATTGAAGCTGTAAAGGACAATAGGATGGTATGGCGTTTAGCATCCAAACATTTTAACGTGCCACAAGCAACCTTCAACGCAGATATGAAAAAAGTACTCGTAGATCATATTCTCGAATTCGAAAGTCGACTTTTTGGATTTAATTCGACCGAATAAGAAAATTAGCTTTTCAATTAGCGGAAAGATTGGGGTTGGATCATAGATTTGATAAAAATGAAAAAATAGCTGGTTGGGATTGGCTAAAAGGTTTCAGACAACGAAACCGTAATATTGCACTCAGAGCTCCAGAGCCAACTTCAGCTGCGAGAGCGAGAGAAAAAGAAGTGACTGATAGCAGAATCTTACCACATAGAATTTACAATATGGACGAGTCTGGACTTAACACTGTTCAAAAGCCTCCCAAAAGTTTTTGCATCCAAAGGAAAAAAACAAGTCGGTGCTGTCACTAGTGCTGAACACGATGAACATTTCACAGTTGTGGCTTGTGCTAATGCCATCGGAAATTTTATTCCACCTGCGATTATTATTCCTAGAAAAAATCACAAGGCCGAATACTTTGATGGTGCTCCTCCAGGCACTTTCGAGTTGTGCTACACCACTGGATATATAGTTGGTCACTTAATTTTCAACTGGATGCGCTATTTTGTAGCTTTTACGAACGCTTAACAAATAAGGTACTGCTAATCCTTGATGGTCATTCCAGTCACGAAAATATTGAAGCATTAGAACTTGCAAAGGCCCGTGGTGTGATTATGGCCTGTCTTTCCCCACATTGCACTCACCGAATGCAGCCAACTTCTGTATCATTTTTCGGTTCACTTCAGACGTGTTAAGATCGTGAGATGTCAACCTGGATAAAAAACCATCCTGGCAGAACTGTAGGCCTATACCAAATTGCTCAAATTTTTGGAAGAGCTTACGAAAATGCAGCCACTGTCAGAAACATAACTAGTGATCTTGCAAAAGCTGGTATTTATCCCTTTGACCAATACATTTTTCCAGAAGAAATGTATTTACTTAGCGAAGTGACCGAAAACGAGTTGAATGACGATGACGAGCCGCTTACCAGAAATTCATCTCAGCCCCAGCTAAATCACGAAGAGTCCGAACAGCTTATGGAAATAGAAACTGCAAACTCTCACTGTCAAATAGATTTTCCAACAGGTTCAACTTCTAGAGAATATAAAATGCGTCATTCTTCCCTCTCAATTTTGTCACCAAATGTTGCTATACATTTATAACAAGATCATGATGACAACATTTAATCTCAATCCAAGCCAGTGCCTTTAGAGCCTGGTTTTAAGCAACCCAATAATGTCTGCGACCAAATAGATAACATCTCAAACAAAGATGCTACTCTAAAACAAGTTGAAAATAATCTATCCGAAAAACCTACTAATGCCAAAGAACTGCCCCAAAACATAACCATCAAAGCCAGATAAGCAATGAAGCTGTTCGAGAAACTATATAGTATGTGAAAAATCATCGTCGGATACTGAAAAAAATTTAACTAGACATTCATTTTTGCTAACAGAAATACTTCATACAACAAAACGCGTACTTAAAGACATTTGCCCATTACCAAAAGCTCCTTCCACAGGAAAGTCAAGAGTAAGCAGAAGAGGCGGTTGATCGCAGGTTTTCACGTATAGTCCATTCATAAATGACATTAAGGCAGCAGTACAGCAAAAAAAGAAATGAAAATCTCAAAGCCCTTAAACAACAAAAGCAAACAAAGCGTGTTATTTTTGAAAATGATGAGGCTGCGCCTAAAAAATCTAAAGACAAACGAGGTCGAACGCAAACGAGTCATGTTATACGTCAGTGGCGGCTTCTCTATTAGGTCATTTGCTTAATGGCCCTCCAAAAATGAATAAGAAAACTATTTTATTTTCTTTAAAATTACAGAAAATTTGCGTTTGAATTAAATTATCAGCGTTTAAATTTCATGCGTTTAAATAATTGTCAATTTAAACGCAAGAGATACGAAAGCTTGCGAATTTACCGGAGGCTGACACATACTTGTGTCCGCATTTACATTATATTACGATAATAGTTATTGTAATCAAGAGTGAGACACACATAATACAATTTTATGCGAGTTAGAAAAAAATATCAGTAAATGTTTAAATGCTTTCGCAGGGTCTTCAGCCGGGTCGCCTACGCCGAAGATAATACTTAGTGCAATTATCTTTGAGTGCAATGCTTACATTGCTTACGTGACCTACGTCATCTATCGTTATCTTCGCAGCATGTGTGTGTTAAATACAGATTTCTTATCACATATGACAAACTTAACAGTCGATTTTCTTAGTTGATTGATAATATTCATTTGTAAACTTATCGTTTTTGTTTCATAATAACTGTGGTACAAGACGTTAAAAAATGAATAGCCAATAATTGTTTAGAGATCATTTCACGACTAAAGAACCGTGAGGTGCGCGTCGGATAAATACGAAATTTGACGATCATGCGAAATAAATTCTAACAAAAAACATCATCTGTAAACGATGTACATTAACTGTAATGGTTTACCTTTAATTGAACTAAAAAGTGAATGCATACAAGACGATGAAAATAATATAAAAAAAACATAAAACACAAAGATGAAAAGGAGTTTGTAACAACTTGTGGAATAAATGTAGACACTTCAAACGCCGTATGAAAAGTGCAAACGTTTTTTGGTTAGCTAGTGTATTGAAATTCGGAACAAATCTGGTTTCTGCGCAGCGGTTCTTTGGTCTTGAAATGAGCTCTACACATCTAGAATTTATATTCAATGCTCGTCCTCAGCCTTTACTTCAAATTCGACCAACCACTAAATATAAAAATAAAGAAGTTTACAGTAATTTTAAAGAATCTGTGTATGATTGGTTAGATTGGATTTGTGGATTTGAAATAAATAATAGATTTTAGGGTGGTATTCATAGTCGTGTCTTAAGGTAAGCATTGTAAAAAAGTGATATTAAGTAGTCATAATAACTTGACATACATAAATCACTATTTTGACAGGCTGCTGCGTAATATAATTACAAGTTTAACTCTCACAAACGTACCAATTTTAAATTAACTGTACCTAAATATCATTTATTGACACTTCGTTGTATAGCGTTTAAGTTGCCAGAATGTTAGTTACATTTCAATTTGCTTGTGTTACACTGGTTTTCGTGTAACCACAAAAACTAAGCAACGGCTAACACAGTTGTTCCCGGAGAGGGAATCCCAGGTTTTGTGATATGAAACTATAAATTAAATATAAGTTGCGCCCTACACTGGGCAACACGTCGTACAGTAAACTGGCCTAGTCGGTCTAAACTTTTACATTCGAAGAAGAAATGACTTCATACTAGTAAATTTAAAATCGTAAAAGTATATAGCAACAACAAAAATGAAGACTTAGAGACTCAACGCGTACTGCATACGACTTGGTGACGCACAAAATGATCTCATAATTAATTGTTTTAACCTAACATGTAACGGTCAACAATCGATGCGTCCAAAGAAGTACTAATTGTAAAACTAGAAATTGTAATACTCACAGTTAGGTTTTATCTAGCAGGGGATTGCCCAATCAGCAAGGAAACGTTTTTTTCATGTTTTAAAAACGTTACGTTTTAAAATAGTCGAAATAAAAAAATGTTTTTTAAAAAAATATTTATGTTGTGTTTGCGCAAAGTACCGGTACTGCGTGAAAAGATGGCTATTTTGTATATTATAATTGCATTATATTTTAAACTTCAACGAATCAACAATTTACATGGTATTACTCGCTATGCTGTGTAATGTATTGTTAGTGTATGAGTTTAATCGTTTTCCAATTTGCGTTCTAGTGAAACTCAAATAGATACTTTTAGTATATGTCAGCATTTATTATGATGATCAGTTCTTCCACTCCGAAGGATCCTATCCATAAAATAGGAAAACCTTTTACTAATTATGCATGTACCTCTTCGTGTAGAAACGAAAACCAGATTATTATAATCATTTCAATTAACATAAAATAATTATATGTATAATGTTTGTTTTGCTTTTATGTTTTGATTTTGGTTATAGGCACTAAATGCGTTTGAAGCCACATTAAATTAAAGTATTTTGCTTACGTAAAGATTGTATTGTCTATCTTTTGTAAACATTTTGGGGCTGGTTCTATAATAATGGTATAAATGCCAGTTAAGTTATACTTAGTTTGATTGTAAGATGCTGTCATTATTGGCCGTATTATTGGTTAGTATAAATAAAACTAATAACCAAATATGTCAGTATTTTAAAATTAAAGCAAGTATAACTAAACTTACATTCATACCATGATTGTAGAACTGGCGCTTAAGCATATTGCAATATTAAAAAAAGCGTTGATTATACATTTTTTATACATTAATGTAACATTTGTAAAATATTATAAATATATATAAATAATGTTTTTTAAACATTTTTAAATTTTTCTAATATTAACTTTGCAACGTAATTCTGGCCATTAAGACGTTTTTGCAATGTTTTACCTAAAACGTAATATTAAATCTAACACAAAACGTACATACGGCGTTAACACAAGTAAATTTCGTTTTCA
This sequence comes from Aquatica leii, assembly GCA_035610365.1. Taxonomy (NCBI): domain Eukaryota; kingdom Metazoa; phylum Arthropoda; class Insecta; order Coleoptera; family Lampyridae; genus Aquatica; species Aquatica leii. The sequence continues at coordinate 28,604,074 of CM069433.1, read as the reverse complement.
AAACATACAATAATTTGAGATAGCGAATGCGTAGCGTTTGCTTTCGACTTAATAGTAGTCGTTCCTCCCAAAAGAAATTTTTAAAGGTTTTTAATTCCTTGACGGTGTTTGTTAGGTCACTGATAAAGGAAATGTGTGGTGTGTATGGAAATCTGCCCAAATCGACTTTTGCTTAGATAGACACAAAATTAATTTGCATATTCACGTGGAATCGCGTGAAATAAATTAATGCTGAAAGCCTTCTTGAGCCTAGAAATACCGCTAAACCGAGGTCGTCTGTATTGCACTAAACATTACCGGAAAATGAATAAATTTGCGCTTATAAAAATTGAAAATCGCCGACGAAAAGTGAACGTGCCGAGGACAATTTTTATACTCGAAAAATTTCAACCTACCAACTTTTTAACATAACACTTGTTTTGTGTAAGATGACGGCACCTCTAATTTTGTTTACGTTATTGTCAAATGCTTTAATTTGTATTCATCTACTAATTATCTTTAAAATTTACGGTTTGCGTCAGCGATAAAACAATTTTTATTATATTTTTGTTTTATTTAATACTATAATATCTATTATTAAAATTTAAAAAGTAACAGCATTGTATAAAAATAGCAATAATATTAGCGGCAACACTGTAAGTATTTGAAGTGGTTATTTGCACAAAAACAAATAAATTTAAAACTCGTTGACATGTAACAGTTGTTGCCATCTATATGAGTAATGTTGAAACATTAAATAAATAATTTGCTACACAAAACGATTGTAACGTGCAAAGACACCCTTAATAGACAAGAATAAGCAGGGTCGCGACATCTCGTGGACACTCAGTTAAGCACTCCGAAATTGTATTAGAAACCTTTCAGTTCATAATAAGGTAACAGATTGAGCGTTAATGTTTTCCATGTGCATAGATGTTAAAATTTGAGTGTGAATTTTAAGTGTTAACAATTCCGTATGTACTTTTCTTCTTTGGAATATTTTATTGTTCTTTACAATTTTTTATTTTCTTTTCACATAAAATTTTTCACGGTTTTGTGCAACATCGGGTAATGACGGTCACGTGACCGCGATTACCCTTCACATGGCTGTGATTACTCAATAGTGGGTTTTAAGTGACGTGAGTTGACATAAGTCGCCCCTGGACCAAGATTTGTGTATAAAATTAATGGCGTAAGCTGTACTTATTAGTCTATGCTAATGGTTTGTAATTGGCAGGAGTGATTTACGTCAACCCACGTTACCTAAAACGAATACAGCTAATAATACTATAATTGCCTACTTTGTTTGCATTCAGATGCATAGGATTTAAAAAAAAACAACTGAAAAGGCACAATGGACTTCAAAAGATATGTCCAATGCAGTCAAAAATGTCAATAATGGTTAAGTCAAAGAAAAGCAGCGTCGAAGTATGGAATTCCTGTTAGCACATTTCAACAAAGACTTAAGAAGCTAGCACAAGAAGGTTCCAGCATGGCTAGAAAATCCGTTTTCTCCAAAGTTCAAGAAACTGAAATAGCTGCCCATGTCAAAACATTGGCAAATATGTATTATGGACTAACTTGCAGTTGCGCCAATTGGTTTTTGAATATACTGAGAGGTTAAATTTGCATCACACATTCAACAGGGAAAGTCGCCTGGCTTGAAAGATTGACTTTAGGGCTTTTTGAAACAAAACTAGTTAGTGTCCGTGAGAAAACCAAAATCCATATGCCTTAATAGGATGAAGGGGTTCAACAGACAAGAAGTAAAGTTGTTTTATAATAATTTAGAGAAAGTTATGGATCGATATAAATTCCCACTACATAAAATATACAACATGGACGAAACCGGCATCACTACTGTCCAGGAAACTAAAAAAATAGTAGGACCAAAAACTCAAAAAAGGGTCGGTGCTGCAACATCTGGAGAAAGAGGAAAAACGACTACAGTAATCTAAAGTATGAATGCAGTAAGAGGATTCGTGCCACCTATGTTCATCTATGCGCGTCAGAGGATGATTTTTACTCTAGAGGTAAATGGACCACCTGCATCATTATACACTTGCTCCAAGAATGGCTGGACGAATGAGGAGCTTTTTCTTACTTGGTTAAAACATTTGAACAAATATTTAAGTCCAAGCGAAGAAGCACCAGCTCTTCTTGTGTTAGACAACAATGGTAGCCACATCAGTTTATAGGCATTTCGTACTGCCGAGGCAACAACATCGTGATACTTTCACTACCTCCACACTCGTCACACCGAATGCAACACCTCGATGTTGTGTTTGACGACCTTCTGAAACGGACATACAACAGAGAGTGTGATTTACAAATTAAAAGCAAGTCTGGCGAACTCATCACTGTTTATAAGCCTGCTGAATTATTTAATAAAGCATATTCCAGCGTTGCTGTTATTTCTAAAGGCGTCTCGCGATTTTCAACGACTGGTATTTATCCAATGAATCCCAACATATTTTCGAATGCAGATTTTTTTTAGACGCTAGAAATGAAGGAATATTGGCTGAGGATAATTTTTCTCAAACTAGAAACGAAGATGATATTTTAGGTAACTGATCGACAGCAGTTAACAAGCGAAATAACTGCGACTAATCAGAAAATACCTTTTGTTTCCTTTGAGAGTCTCTTTCCATTCCAGGACCTAGCACTGTCGTCACTTCGAAGACTACAAAGAAGCAGCATTCCAAAATACTAACAGATTCATGAGAAAAATCTGCACGTGAAGATAAAAAAAGAAATAAGGTTACGTCAACAAAAGCTAAAACCACAAGAGGGAGTAAAAACAATTGCTTCTAATTGAATGTTGCTTTGTAGCATAATCCGATGGCTCTAATTTCCAAAACGACATAAGCTGACTTCCATACACATTGGTCAAAGCGGGAAAAGTGAAGTAAGTAATCACAAGGACCATGTTATCAACCAATGCCTCACCAAGGTTAAATAACGTAATTTCCTGTCGGATAAAATGATTTGAAATTTTAAAAATTGTGCAGGTCCGGATTTTAACGTTACAAGTTGTTGTTACAATTAACACGACCTGAGTTTTTGTAATTTGTTCTCTTTTAGATTTGGGTAGATTTAAACGGTATCTGTCTAATCTTCCATCATTTGGCCGTCTTTTTAACTTGCTTTATAATTTAGCACTACGAAACTTACGACCCAATCGCCGAAAGAAACTGAGTTAGTCGCTGCCGTTTAAGTTACGAGATAATTCTCGTAACATGGTATGATCATAAAAGTGTAATACTAGCTAGCACTTTTTGTGGAGCTTTGAATGAGGTTAACCAATTTAACAGAAAACAAAAACAAAACATTGATGTAATGCGGCCTACTGGTACCTTTCTAAGATTATTGTTTAACTTTATCGATTTGTTTCTTGTTACTGTCTGGATACGATACAGAAAAAAACATGAAAGACGCTGGATTGGAAAACAAAAACATCCTGGACTTGCTGTCATTTTGCTCAGAAGCGGTTGAGGCCTAGTAATAAATTCGTTGAAAAATAATATAAAAATAAAAAAGAAAGGACAAACGAAACCGATTCCCCAGTTAGATGTGCTTTGTGATCACAGCGGTCATTGGTCTTGTGAGAAAGAAACAAGGCAGAGATGCAGGTTTCCAAACTGTGAACTAAAAATTTTTTATTGCATGAAATGTGAAATGCACCTGTGTATCACTGAAACAAGAAATTGTTTTCTTACATTTTATATACAGGGTGGTTCACGATCAACGGGACGGAGCTTAATGACGAAATTATAAATGACATACAAACAGAGTGCTTCAAAATAAAACAACAATATACAGTAATATATTTTGAATGAAATACTATGTATTTTATATTATTTTTAACAATTACCTAAAAAATAATGTCAGTTTTCGCAAAGTTTCCTATACCTATTATTGATAGTAATTGAATGATTTGACTTTTTTTGAAAATATAGTAGCTACTCTCGAAATACATTAATTACGTTTGATTACATAAATTTGTTATTAACGCATTTTTGTCTTAATTCTACATTGTTGGAGCTATGTGTGTTTATTTACTGTCAAAATAAATAAATTCACAACAAACGTTCAAAGTGGTGTCCATTTTTTTCAATACACAATCTTATTCTTTGTTCATAACTGTTTTTTAGGTTTTTTAAGGTATCTAGAGGTAAATAATTTTTCTTGTTATTGCAACAATAACATATAGGGTGTTTAATTTAAGTTATCATTGTAATTAAACGAAATGTTTTAGTATGTTTAAACTTCTAATTACAAACACCCTGTACATTAATTTAATAATTTAAATATTTCTACACAAAGCAATAATGTAGAATTAACACACAAAAATGCAATAATCACAAATGTATCTAATCAAGTGTGATCAATTCATTTCAAGAGTACTATATTTTCAGAGAAAGTCAAATAATTCAAAAACTATCAAGAATATGTATAGGGAATTTTGTATAAACTGGCATAATTTTTTTAAGTAGTTTTTAAAAAGTTAAAATACATAGTGTTTCATTTAAAAATATATAACTTTATATTCTTATTTTAATTTGAGTGACACTGTATACTTCTAACTATTTTTAAATTGTAGTCGTCACTGACTTATCTATTTTGTGTTAAAAGATTTTTTAATATAATTTATATTTCGTCACAAAGCTCCATCCCGTTAAGCGAACCACCCTGTATGATATACCCATATCACAGCCCATATACTTCTAGACCATTGTACCTATTTAGAAATTAACCCCCATTTTTTTGTAATAATCAAAGAATATATTTTTTTACATTACCTACTGTGTTTTATTTCACAAAACAACACAAATGTATAAAAATATAATTTTTAAAATAATGTTTAGGTATTGAGAACATTAAGAGGTTAAAAAGACGTATTATCTTATTTTCATTACCTGTTTTTTAACGCAATGTTAAAATTGGAACAAATTAAAAAAAACGTTTACAAATATCAGGAAGCTTTAGACAATTTTTATTGCTTATAATGTTTTTAAAGTAATGATTATTAATTAATTTTGTCAATGAAAGCAGTGGCGGCTGGTGATCAATACCGCAGGAGGGTCATTTCAAAATTAAAACTTTAAAAATGCATTCTTACTTAAGAAAATAGTTATATTTCAAGTCAATTTCGTATTTTTTGGAGGGTCATTGACCAATTGACCTAATGGAGAAGCCGCCACTGAATGAAAGACATCACCGATGATGTATACAGTCCTGAACGACAGAAGAAGTGCAGCTTATATGCTCAGTCAAATAAATTTATTTACGACAACGGCCATACCACGTTGAAAGTACCGGTTCTCGTCCGATCACCGAAGTCAAGCAACGTCGGGCGCGGTCAGTACTTGGATGGGTGACCGCTTGGGAACACCGCGTGCTGTTGTCTCTTTTTGCCAACTTGAAACTTTTGATAATTATGGATTTTGCGACTTTTGCACCGTTCATGTTTACATCACTGCGTTTACTTACTTTTTTTCCATTACTAGTTATATATATATATAGGCTTTTATTTCAAGTATAATAGTAGGTTGTGAAGCACCACTTTTAATTTTTTTTTAAACTTAATAATAAACATATTTACATTTACAGACCAAGAGATTTTATAGAATTTAAATCGAATTTGACTTTTAAAATGTAAGCTATTTGAAGTTCTAAATAAATGTGAATCTTACTGAATTCAATATATTTTAGACAGAAACTCACGTTATCTGTTTATTTCTGTGTTATAAATCACAATTAGGAATTACGTCAAAATTAATTCTATTAAACTAATGACAACTGTCACAATCAGTGATTTGATTTTTAATTTGAAATCAATAGCTTCAATTTTAAATTTTTTTAGTAACAGGTAGAAAGGTTTTAATAATTCTAACAGTAGAAAAAAATGTCGGTTTTCTACGTAACCCGTTCGTTAAAAGTTTTTGAAGTGAAACTTCTTTATCGGCGTTGGAAAAAAATTTACCGTCACATTTTACGCGTCACGTCACATTTTTATCGTCACATTTTTATCGTCACATTTTTTTCTTGCCCCTACCACGGTTGGTTCAGACGAAGAGTACTTTCAGTTTCTCCAACGCAGTAGGGAGAGCATGTCGCTTATTTCGTTACGCCTCACATTTTTAATTAATACGACTGCTAATTTAATGAACATCAATTAATTGGCATAGAGTATAAATTCTGAAATATGTTATTAATTTTTGTAAATCAATTAACTAATTTTTTATTATAAAATTCTAAAATATTTTTAAATAAATACAAATTGTACAAGGTGTTCAAAGGTAGTAAAATAAATAAAAAGTTCGCCCCCGGGTGGGCTCGAACCACCAACCTTTCGGTTAACAGCCGAACGCGCTAGTCGATTGCGCCACGGAGGCACATACTATAGGTCACAAAACGGATCTAATTTAACTTTATTTAACCAATTTCTGAAAAGTTGCATGTAGATCATTTTGCGAAAAATAAGGCCATAAAGAAGTTTCACTTCTTACATGTGTACACTAGTACACGCCCTCATTTTTTATACTTCTAATTATAATTTAATTAAAATGTTGAAACGTTCGAGAAGTTATTTGCAAATTCAAGAGCCTTCTAGAAGTTGTTATCCATCTTCTAGAAGATATACCGAAAGATAGGGAACACTCGAGAAGGATTTGCAAATGTGTATAAATACCGAAGAGAGAAATCGTAGGTCAGTTATTGCCATAATGCGAATACAGCAGTGTTAAGAAGATTATTCAAGTTGAAATAAATAAGTCGTTAGCACGTGTGTGTACATAAATATACCGAGAATAATCTTGTACGTGATTTTAGTGTAAACAATTGTGTGAAGCTATCCGCGGACTTTATCTTATCTTAATTAGTGTAAGTGTTTTTATTATATATTATTAGATTTCATTAGTTCGGTTAATTTACAAGTGTACATATTTCTAGTATAAGTAAACATATTTTTAGTCATTTAAACAAATTAGTTTTAATAATAAATGCGTAACAATATATTCAAAAACCTATCACTTCCGGCTATACCGGACCTGAGATTAGCTTTTTAATTTTATATATAATGCTATACCTTCTATTAATTTTTTGAATTTTACGTGTAATTTTAAACTAATTTTGTTCAAAGCTCATTATCCCAAAAGTCTACGGTTTTTGAGATATTTAGATGTTTTTGAGAATTTTCTCATTTGTAACATCAACTTTAAAAAATCTTGTCAAATTATAAAGTTTAAGCTGCAATATTCCTATCACTATTTATTCAAATTATCATCTTTTTAACAACATGTTGTAAAGGTCCAATACACATACAGAGTGTTTATAATGTAATGACAAAGTTAACAACTTTTATATGCGTAAAACTCAATTTTTTCAAACGGAACACACACATAGGCCGTTCCATTTAAAAAAAGTTTAGTTTTACGTATGAAAAAGTTGTTAACTTTGGCATTATATTTTGAACACTCTGTATGTGTGTTGACGATTTACAAAAAGTTGTTTAAAAGATGATAATTTGAACAAATAGTAATACAAATATCGCAGCTTAATCTTCATAATTTGACATGATTTGAATTTTTAAAGATGATGTTACAAATGTGAAAATTCTCAAAAACAACTACATATCTCAAAAACCGTTGACTTTTAGGATAATAAGCTATAAACAAAATTAGTATAAAATCACACGTAAAATTGAAAAAATTCATGAAAAGTATAGCATTCCACGTAAATTAAAAAATCTAAAGTCACTTCCGTTATAACCAGAAGTGAAACGTTCTTAAATATATTTTAAATATATAGTTAATAACCATTTACTTAATATGTAAAAAATTCAAAATTAAACTATGATTGGAAGTACAAAAACTTTTAACGAACGGGTTACGTGAAAAACCCTGTATACCATGGTTGAGAAGTTGATTATAACCTGCGCGAATTATATTCCTCGACGCTTTGCGGCTCGCAATATAATCTATTTCTTATGTTATGTTATGATCATACACTTCTGAACCTTGATATACAAGGTGATTTTTGTAATTGGTACATTAGATGTTTCTTAGCTTTGGTAAACGTCAGTAATTTGAAATCCTCCTCACTTTTATAATCTGTTTTGATCTACTTTTTTAAAATTTTTGCAATATGGCGAAGTCCGGTATGCCGGAAGCACCTAGTAACTTTGTTATTTTAAATAGAATTATAGTTTTTTCTTTGCGGTTTTAGATTCTTTACCTAATTTGCTGTAATTTTATATAAGGTTATGTTAATCTGTTTGCTATCATTACTGAGATATTCAACTCTTTGCAAAAAAAACGTCTTGTAGAGTGTATTTTATAAATTGATAGCTTGACAACCGCTTGACACAAAAAGATAAAAAAGCGTTAATTTGCTACAAAAACTGCGCTTTAAGGCTCCCTTTCACACGCCAACATGTTTGCGCAAACTAGGTTAAACAAAACGATTTGCGCAATAATTTGTGCGTAAAAGAGCAAACATTTTGTTTGTACATACAAAAATAATTGGTTTGGGCAAATCTGTTCGGTTTTGGTTTTTGGTTTGAAGTTGGTGCGCTGGTTTGAGCGTGAAAGCGCAATTCAAACCGGTTTCTGCAGTTGTCACACGCAGCACCTGCGCATTGGTTCTATTTGCACATGTTGCCCACGTTTTGTCTGCTACGCTCCATGCTGTTGTATCTAAATTAAAAATTTGTAGTGTGTGCCAGTGAATAACGATTAGTTTTAATTCACTGTATCACGATGACGAAGAAATAAAAACAGTTCTTGACCGAGTTTATCGAACTGTACAGATCATTCCGGTGCCTTTGAAAAATTAAATCTAAAGAATACAGTGACCGTAATGTGAAATCCCAAGCTTACAAAATTATGATCGAAAAAATGCTGGAGTTTGATCTAGAAGCAGACAGAGAAACTGTTGTTAAAAAAATTAACACTTTGCGAGCCGCCTACAGGAGGGAATTAAAAAAAATAGTTGATTCTGAGAGATCTGGTGTGGTGGAGATGAACTGTATGTTCCTCATTTATGGTACTTTGATATTCTCAACTTCATACGTAAAAATGCGTGAGTACTAGAAGGCAACCAAACCTACTTGTTCAACTTTGCAAAACTGTATAATTTGTGCTAAATTGTTTGACAATAAGTTCACAAAGCAGCTTATTAGTATAAACATTTCCTACAATTTACAAAAAAAATTGTTGCGTACTTTTGAAGAGATAGGTGGAAGGAAGGTGGGTGCCGTAGTATTGTTGTTACAAAAAAATATGTCGCCGATAGTATTAATTGAAAGTAAAGTAAACATTTAAAACATGAGTTCTAATTAGTCTATCTTCTAGTGCAGTGATTCCCAAACTGGTCTATATTTACCCCCAGCCGTCTATGATAACCTGCAAGGGATCTACGTCAGCGAAAAAAACATTTGGGGATTCATGAAACGAAAATCCACGTTTGTGGATCTCAACATACACTGATAGTACCTATTTACTTACATTATACTATCTTATAATAAAAAGACATACATTATTTATAAAACTACCTATAAAGTACAAAATTTATTATATATGTTTATAAAATTGTGTAAGTTGTAAGATGTAGGCAATCGCTATGTGGTCGCAATACATTTTGAACTTGTAAAAACCTGCACATAATGATATACCAGATCATCTTGATACAAGCATACGCGCAGTCTAGGAGCTTCGCGAACTTGCACTGACTTGTTCAATTCGTCACTCTATAAATACGAATGTGAGACAAATGCGTTTATTCGTTTCCTGAATCTTGAAAAGGAAAGTGCTAAGAAAATATTTAAAAATATAAACTGGTAGTTTATCACACAAATTATAGTGAATCAGTGTTATTTTGTTTGAGAGTGCCGGAGAAAAGTAAGTACATTATTTTATATTAAATTTTAGTTTTGTACTCGTAGTTAGCAAAGATAAATAAATTACGCCAATCATGACTTCAGTTACTAGTAGTTTAATATTTAATTCATGCAAAATTACACGAGTATTCCTCAATAGTTTCTTTTTCAAAGTCTTAGCATTCGTTATTATAATTACAGTGCAATCTACGTAATCCGAACTAATTACTGCAAGGAGATGTTCGGATTATGGAATGTTTTTGGAAAAATCTAAAAAAAAGACGACTGTACATACATATTACGTATGTATTTTATTATCAACATACAATATGTTATCACTTTGAAAGATAAATTAAGAAAATAAGAAATCCACAACTGTACAGCTGCGTGTTTTTTGAAGAATTTCTAATACACACTCAAATTTGTTTTTTTTTCATAGAATTTAAATGTTTACATATAGGAAACATATTAAAAAAAATTATTTTGGAATAAAACTACATATTTTGGCCGGTCACATAAATAAATATGTATGTGTGTCAATATTTACTTATTTACTACCTTGCTAGACATTTAGTATTCTTTTATAAATACATGTGTATATCTTACCAAATAGCTTCACAAAAAAAGAAAAAAACTGTATTTTTGTCCATTAGTCGTTACACTGTGGGCCAGTTCGGATTACTGGAAGGTTCGGATTACGGAAGTTCGGATTATGGATATTGCACTGTACATACTTTTCTATATTAAAATTAAAATTTTGTATTATTGCTAAAATAGAACCAGTGAATTTTTACACATGGCAGTTGAATGTACGTAGAGATATATCGCATAACAATTTGTTATTATTATTATTCGTTGTATAATATTTTATTTTAACATTTTTTGTCATGTTACTTTCAAATTTCCTTAAAGTTCCATCATATCAAAACCTTAAGTAACATTCATAACATTCCCCTTCTCACATTCATTTATAATAGCTGTACGCCTATGACTGCTATAAAATCTAAGACCATACGATTTAAATTTGACTTTGATTTTTTAATATACAGCTGCTGGACTTTATGTCTTATTTAAATAGATTAATTTTGGAAACAGATGACTGATGCCATGTTCGAATCTAAAAAGAAATGTAGACAGTACAGTGTTGATTATTTGAAACTTGGCTTCATTCCATCATTGACGGACAAACAATGGCTTATGTGCATTTTATGCAACAAAGTTTTGGGCAATGACGCTATGAAACTATCTAAGCTGCATAATTATCTGAAAAGATGTCACCCTGATAAAACAGATAAAGATTGAAATACTTTCAAACACTCAAAGATAAACTTCAGAAGAAACTCACGCTGGACAGAATGTTCGTTTCGACGTCACAAAGAAACGACGATGGTTTGCGGGCGTCTTACAATATCTCGCTACTTATAGCAAAATCGGCAAAACCGCATACTATCGGAGAGAAGTTAATTTTGCCAGCCGTTGCAGAGGTTTTAAAAATTGTTTTACACAAACCTGCATCTGATATTATTAAAAGAATTCCCTTCCCTTAAGCAACAATACTGTTGAAAAACGTATTGATGAAATGAGTTCTGATATTGAAAGCTTCTTGTGTAATTATATGCAAACGACCCATTTCTCTATACAACTCGACGAGTCAACTTTACCTGGTAATGCAGCATTATTATTGGCATATGTTCTTTTTATTATGAATCAAGAAATCTACGAAGAACTGCTCTTTGCAAGAACTTTGACAACCGACACAAAAGGTGAATTAATATTTCATGTTTTGAAGGATTACTTCATTGAAAAAGCAATCCCTTTATCAAATATAATATCAGTAGCTACAAATGGAGCACCTACCAGGGCTGGACGTTATTGTGGATTTAAACAGCTATTTAAAACAAAAACAAAAAATATATTAAAACAAAATGTCAGGTTTGTTAGCAATGCATTGCGTCATTCATCGACAACATTTAGTTGCTAAAAATTTGAGTGTTAGATTGTATGAATCTCTTCAATTAGTCATTAATGCAGTAAACCGAATCCAAAGCAATGCGTTGAATACGCGGTTATTTGCGCAGTTGTGGGAAGAAAATGACGAACATTTTCATCAATTACTCTTTCACACTGAAGTACGCCGACTATCGGCTTATGTTTGACAAGATTTTTTGCACTTTTTGAGACTATTTTAGAATTTCTAGATACTAAAGATAAAATTTTAAAAGACAATTTAATGAAGTGGAAAACAGACATCGCCTATTTAACAGATTTGTTTACAAAATTTAATATGGGTAATTTGCAGTTACAAGGCGACAGCCTAAATTTTATTAAAACAAAGTCCATCTTATCAGCGTTTCTTGCCAAAGTCAAACTAAAGAAGCAAAATATTGGACGGGGTGATTTTTTCCAGTTCCCCAATTTGTCACAGACAAACTGCCAGAAAAACGACGATTCAACCTACGTTCAACATTTAAATGCCCTTTATTCAGATTTTGAAACTAGGTTTAAGGATGTTTTGACTATGGTAATACCACCGTGGATAATTAACCCATATAGTGACATAGAAGAAACGAATGTCATAATACAAGAGGAACTGACTGAACTAAGTACAAACGAAGAACTTAAGGTTCAGTTTACAAACGGATGTCAACAATTCTGGCTACAAAACAACATACCCGTTACTTATACCGTATTGTGGAATATAGCTAAGAAATTTTTAATTTTCTTTCCATTGTCATACCTAGTGGAAAGAAGGTTCAACGCTGTTACTAATCTCCTAACAAAAAAAAGGAACAGCCTGGATATCATTAACCAAGGAGATTTAAGATTAAACCTTACAAAATTGACGCCAAATGTTGATAATTGTTATAATCTAAGTAGGGGGTCTACCTAAAACCGAAAAACATGGCAAGAGGTCTACGACACAAAAAAGTTTGGGAATCTGTCGTCTAAAGCGTTGGCAGCGGTGAAGTTAAGAAAATGCAGTTTAGCGATTTTTTATGTGGCCAGATTTTACCTCCTTGTATCAAATAAAAAAACCGTCCAGCAACATTCAGTATCTCAACTCAAAACTTTCGCCGAAGTAAAGAGCAGAAGAGGATCCAAAATGCTTTATTATAAAGATATCAGCAATCGTCACGAATTTCAAGAACTAAATGTCATCGCAAAAAAACATTTAATACAAGGCGAATTATTGTTAAAAAAACCGAATTCGAGAAAAGAGAATTACGGAATTACACCAGACAGAAAATCTAAAATTTTAGAAAAACTAAGTACATTGATGCCACTCCACAAACATAAATTCTGGCAAGAATCAAGCACCACAACAACTGAAATTTTTGAAAGCTATATAGATTAAGAAATGGGTTTCTAAATAGATAAATAAAATTACATATTTTAATTTGTTCCTCAATTTAATTGTTTGTTAAATCGTTTCATTTCGATATCATTTTTCGTTTGTTTTTAATTATTGTTAGCACAGTGAATTCCTTAATATAGGACCTATACTATGGGTATCTAACTTTGTTTTCTAATTTTATAACTTATAACGTTTCATATCTTACTATAGGTTAATTAAGTTATGTACAACGAAATTAAAAAAATTACCGTTTTAACGTATTTGCGTATGTCGGATCACATACGTTAAATTGGTTATAGATTGTAATGAAATTGTCAAATTAATTTCAAAAATAATTGAATTTCGTCATAACAGATTTCAGTTTTATCAACATATGTTATTAAATATTAAAGTATAATACTGCTTTTAATAAATTTATACCATGAAGGTCAGCACAAAAAATTTTGTGTATCACACGTTCTAAAAGTATTCTGCGAGTATTCTCATACGCGCAAAATAGCACTTTCTGGACTAGTCATACAATAACTATTTTAATACGAAAAACAAAATTTTTAATTTTAATTTTTTTTTCAATGCTTATTAATATTTTCGATAGTTTTTATTATTTGAACCAAATATATTCTTTTTAACTACTTACTTGTTACATCAACAATTCTTAATTAAATTACTTATTTATAACTGCAATGCATTTGTAGTCAATATGTTTTTAGAGCAAACTTTAATGCAGTTTTCAAAACCGTAATAACTGTACGGTGAAGTGTTATTGTGTTTTGTAACGGCAAATTGCTCCAGATTTTTAAAACTAGTATACAATTTCCGTTGTGTACATGGTAATTATACAGTACACAAACATACACCGACATCTTCTCAGCAATGGTAAAACTACTTTATATTTTTATTATTTCTGCCTTTTTTAAATCATGCTTTTTAATATTTTTGTACTAAATAAAAAACAAAGAAAATTAACCATTATTCAAAAATAGGAATGTGTGTATATAAAAGTGAAACTAAACAAAATAAACGCAAGCAATAAATAAAATGTTTGAAATAGATTGTAGTCGGTATATATGTTTCAACATTATTAGATTTTAAAAAATATTAGAAATCTGAATAGTAAATATTACTCAAGCTGCACTAGAATCAAAATCAACTTCCATAAGTAAAAAAAAACTCAGTGAGTTTCTATTTTCATTAATAAGAAGTGTCAGTCATTAAAAAAAATATATAACACGAACATTGTATGATTACTACAGTATATTAGAATAGAACTAAAAAAATTATAAATAATAGTTGTACCCTGCCACGCCTCGCAGTGGCACATTGTGATTGAATGGTTGACATTTAATGTAATTATATTTATATACATTAAAAGTGAGGTTAATCCAAAATAAATAATATAATTACTAAATACTATAATTACGTCCACGTGTTAGATGTAATAAAAAAGATATAACCACTCACTTTTGTTAGAAATTCACTTGAATTTTATTTTGCCTGTCAGTTAATAATATTTTTACTGTCCATCTTTGATATAAAATATAACCTCTACTTATGATTTGGTGAAAGGCCCAGTTCGATCACAACACTATCACACCAAAAATTCTTGATTTAAGTGAATATTTAATTCAGATTGTATAATAATCAGAATCAGATGCAAATTTTTTTGTAAATAAACAATGTAATTGGGAACGAAATTGTTTCTCATGTGACTGGTCATTACTATTGCGATTGTCAGCGAGTGTTTTCGTCGCTTACGGCAGATGGCGCGGTCACTGGTACACAGCTGATCGTTAAAAAAAATTATTTTCTCGCGGTCGCAGATATGTGACTGATGCAAAAAAATAGATAAAAACAATCCTTGATGCGGATTTTATATCATGTTAAAATTTCAACTCAATCGGTGCAGAACTTTTTGAGTTTTTGAAGCGTACACAAACCAACATAACATTTTTATATATATAGATAAAGTCTCAAACATAGTTATTATATTTCAACGTAACGTTTACAAAACTTACGAATGTTTTTATGTACTTGTGTTAGGTAAATAATATTTTAAGTTAAAAAAAAATAAAATAAAATAAAATAAAAACGTATACTGTTAGAGACAGAGGAGAGACCCTTAGGGAAGTATTATACGTCACGAGGTGACGTTTAGCGAGTGTAGTTGAAGATCCCCTTGTCTTAAGTGGTGAGACGGAGGGACGCAAAGCCGACTGTTGAAGCAGCGTCACTCTGCGTGCTTAAGTTGGTTATTAGTGTTATTAGATTTGTTTGTTTGTACAGAAAGGGGTGAGTCGCATGAAATTAATACTTAGGGTAAATTGATATGACAGACAACCTTATTTTTATAATTAGTTGTGCTTTGTGTGATCAACTAATTAATCTGAGCTTAGCGCCATTATATAATTAGTTGTGGTTTGTGTGATCAACTAATTCATCTGAGTTTAGCGCCACCATATAATTGTTGTGCTTAGTGTTATCAACAACAAATCGGTCTGAACCGTGTGCCAACCAAATTGTCAATTAATTGTCATAATGCGCTGAGTGTGCCATTTTTCTCCTTTAGTATTTCTTTTGCGTGGCTCACCGCCTGAGATTTTGTTTAATTGTTTCAGAGACCCGGAAACAACGTAAATCCGTCCGGCTGATGGCGTGGCTAATTATATTAAAATATAAATAGTTTTCTTTTAGTCTTTTTCATTTTTCTTTCTTTTTTTTTATTATATTCAAAAATAAAATAAATTGTCACTCAGTCGAATTTGTTTCATTTTCCCGTACGAGCGGCTGACAGTGCGTATTCCCTATCGTTGCACACATTAGCTTATCTGGTAAGTAAGTAAGTGGAGAAAAGTATACTCGACTCATAATGTTAATTTAAAAAAAAAATCCTTAGTTAGTTACGGTTAGTTTCTAACACTTGTTACCACACGTGTTATTTAGTGACTTAATAACAAACAAAATAAGAACAAACTGTCTGTTTGTTTTTACTTTGCGCCGCGGTGTATTACTGTTGGTACACACGCCATTCAAAGCTTCTGGAGACTAATGCATTTATATGTCTTTACAGATATTATTTTTGCATTTGACTGCAACTAAAGTACCATACGAAGAAAAAACTTTGAATTAACAAGCACAAAAAACGGCGTTTGCAATATTTGGCAATATGTCAAAAACAAAACAAAAACTTTGCATTCTTAATCATAAAATCGTTGTTAAGTCTAACATCTGTAAAGTTGGTTAAAAATTCCAAGACATATAGTTAAATATAGATATGACATGAATCTAATAACAATACTCAAATTGTCAACTTCGAGACAATAAGCTAAGGATATAGGACATTCTCGACGCAGATAATAGAAATACGTATATAAAAAGTATTCAAAAGAAGCTGAAGAATTAAGAAAACTATGTCGGTTTAAATAAATGATTTAAGTGTGTTAAAGTAAATAAATAATATGCACGTGCTAGTGTAAAATAAATACAACGTTGTAAGTGTAAGTGACAAGGGTCAATAATCAATGACTACAAATATGAAAGAAAAACTGTCCGAAAATTTTCATAATATGAAAGAAAGTTTTAGAAAAATGAAAAAAAAACTGCCTGAACATACTCAACAAATGAAAAAAAATTTTAGAAGTTTAAAAGAATAAAGACGAACAAGCATTAAAAATCAAATAAAGACTATTCATGAACAAATACAAATTAGTGTAGAAAACCAAATTAAAATTGTTCAAAAAAAAACTCAAGCAGATAAGTTAAATTTAAAAGAAAAAACATGCGAAGTTCTAGAAAACAAAATAGAAATAATAGAGGATAAATTAGAAGACAAAATGAAATTGCTTAAAGAAAGAATAAACCAAATGAATCTGTGAAGGAAATGTCACAAGCGAAGATTTAATAGGGCCACGCACAAGGTTAAGATTCTACCCTAAATTTAGATGGAAAAACTCTTTAGTCAACATACTACAAGCAGTTTGAAGCCGCAGGTACAGCTAACAGTAAAAGCAAAGAGCAGAAAAGAACGCCATTAAAAGTGATTTTACGCGGAGAAGCTCTCGGAATAATGCAGACTGTTTCTGGCCATCTCCTAAAAAATTCTGAACTCTTAATTTTACGTTTAGAAATTAGATATGCTCATCTTCAATAATTGTACCAATCCCAAATAAAAAACTGTGTTGATAAAGCTGCGGAAAGTCTTTAAAAGATTAAGGCTGACATCGCCAGATTGACACGACTTGCGTATCTTACAGCACCAAATACCTTCTTGGAACAGTTGGTTATTCAAACCTTTGTAGACGCTTTAACCCATGGTTTATAGTTTGAAGCGGCGACACAAGCGTCGCACCAAAACAGCCATAAGCTCCGCTGAGCTGCAGAAATACCTTCGCACACACAAGAAAGCATTTAAGAAATAGCGCGCCGTGTATTCCGCGAACAAGTAGCTCGGGAAAGAAAAGTGACGTGACTGAGGGAAAGTGGGCCACGTACGACAACGCTGTACTAATTCCAAAAGAAGACCAGAAGAGCGTCCGGAAAACTAAAACAGAACGACCAAATGGGGCAAAAATCGTACTTAATAAGACATGCCCCGAAGATTACCATTCAAATGGCATCACTTAGGAAGCTATGCATAGCATTCATTTTAATGGCAAGATTAATGGACAAAGTGTTTAGTTAGTGATTGACACGGAAGTGACGAAAACCATCATTTGTCCTGATACGTTACGGAAAAATGAGAAAACATCATTAGTAACAGTGCGACTTCAAACGGCGACGTCGACTGGTAGCCGACATTACGGAAGAAGTTATTCTGGGAATGGACGTTATAAAAAAATATCGGTTTCATTTGGATATGAAGAACGATCTCCTGAAGAAGAAATCTTTTTTCATTTGTCAGAGATTGCAACCGTGCGAGTTTTATTGAGTGAAGAAATGAATCTGCCTGGAAGGACTGAAAGTGTGGTGCTAGCACGCCTGGATGAAAATCTCCGCAAAGGCAACATTCGGGCTATTGAAATAATGAAAGGCGACTTGGTTCAAAACGGTCTACTAATTGACAGAACATTAGTACAAGTGAAAAACACAATGCCAGTAAATGCACTTCATTATTTGTAATTATGAGATGCATGAATTCTAGTAAAGATACGTCGTCGAAAAATTGCCCGCAACAGCTATTGGACATCTTTACCTACAAATTCCAAAAGCTTAGCCAAAACCAGGTGGCTAAAGTTAAAGTGTTGATCTAGCAGTATCAAGATGTGTTCACGCTGGAGAGTGGTTCTAAACTACCTTTGGCAAAAATATAAGAAACCGAACAAATAATTACGGATATAAGAAGAGAAAGTGCGATTGAACCTTTAAATAGCCCGTGAGCGTCTCCAATAGTACTCGTAAAAAAGAAATATGCATTAACAAAGTTTTGCGTAGACTGCAGACAGCTTAACGATGTGACTAAAAGAGCAGCTGAGAATTAACAATATTTTAAACACCGTGTAGGATCCCAGCGGTTTTACACGTTAGACTTAAAAAGTGGTTACTGGCAGGTAGAATTGGAACCTAAAGATCGTGAAAAAACATCATTTACGATTGGAACTGGTTTATGCCCTTACAAACAGAAATTTATGGTTAAAATGGAACGTATTTAATGTATGAAAAAAACAAATGTTTTATAGAATTTTTTAAAGAAATAAACAAAGTTTAAAAAGACAAAAAATTAATAAAGAAATGAAACGTTAACTGTAAAAAAATATAGAGGAAAGAGCTATTTATTTTAAAAGTTATTTAAATTTCTCGGTCAGTACAGTTGGCTTTAAGTTGCTTATCATTAGTTCTTTGCCTGCGTAAAATATAACACGTATTTCGCATATTTATGAATTATTAAAAAAAAAGTTCAAAAAAGGTAAGATATTTAGTTTCAATCTTAACCTACAAATGTAAATATTTTCTTCATAAACACGTTTTCCTCACTTGGTAAGCATTGGGCATTGAGTCTCTACACTTGGTATACATTCAGATCCGTATATGTGTCAAAATTTTGTTTTTTTGCTTCAGATATGTCTCCAAAACGAATGACGAAACCAAATAGCATTAAACAAGCAAATATTAGGTATTTCAATGGTACTTACTCAGAGAGAAAGGTTTCTAGGGTACACAGTGTAAAGTAACAAAAACTTGTCTAAATATGAAATCAAATATACAAATAAACAAGTATCGATGTAACGTATCAGGAATCAGAAAAGTATATGAAAAAATGCTTCGATTTAAATTATGGAGTTACATACGTTTAGATTGAAAAGTTAGTTTATGAGTACGCTTCTGTTTTGCCTAATTGCCGAATTCCTTCAGAGTGGCATCAAAAAAAGCAAGCAAAAGACGGATGGCGACAAGGAATTATGGTACGTCACCTAAGACTCTTTTTAAAAAAACCAGAATGCACTAGTTTAGGTAGCACAGGTTTAAATAAGTTTAAGATGGAACACTTTCTTAAAAACCCGAAAAAGGTACTGCAACGTTACTCATAACCGTGATGAAACCAGTAACAATTGTATCCACTACAGGAAAAAAGCAAGACTTGCAAGTTGCTTCAGCTGAAAGAGAAGAATTGGTGACATTTGTTAGAATCATTAGTGCATCTGGACAAAGTCTGTCTACTGTTTATGTTTTTCTTAGGGTCATAAATGTGGACGACTTTATCGCTGATGCTCCAGTTTTAAGTTTGGTTTTGGGAAACAAGTTGGGTTGGATGACTGCCAAGCTGTTTCCTTCGGTGTTAAAGCATATAGTAAAACATACGCGCTGCTCTCGTGACGATCGGATTCTCTCATAAGTTGACAACTACAAACTACACGTTAGTCTTAGAAGCGTCAAATACTGCAAGGAAAATAGAATAATGTCGTTATTGATCAATCGTTATCTAAAAAAAAAATAGAGATAATTTGATCAATAACATTGAAGGTATATTTATACCCGATGGTCTTCTGGGAGTTCCATCGATCGATATATGAGCAACTGTAAGTAGCATAAATCTGAAAGCTTGACAGTAGTCGATAGAAAGCATCCAGATAAAATACTTTTAAGAAATTTACACTTTCGGTTATACCGGAAGCCAATGCCAACATGCTTATTTTAGATGAAACACCCTGTATATTATTCTATATTTGGGTTTGCTGTAAAATTCAAGACAAATCTTATGTATGATATTCTATAACTAAGTCGAATCGATTTTGTCATACTTAAATTTTTTTGTAAAAGTTTTTGCATGATGTTTTGAAAATCATTATAGTAAAAGGTGGTGCAAAAAAAACAAAAACAGTAAAAAAACTTCAAAAGTCAATTTTTTTAGATAGGAACACCTTATTTTTATAGTTTTATCATCATTTGTATTGAATTTGTATTTTTTGAAATACTTGGCAATTTATCATGTTTCTACTGCAACTAATTTGTAATACAAGTTGGCTATGAACAAACCAAGTGCTTGAGTATTTTACAATTTATTTAAATCTGTTTATTA
This sequence comes from Aquatica leii, assembly GCA_035610365.1. Taxonomy (NCBI): domain Eukaryota; kingdom Metazoa; phylum Arthropoda; class Insecta; order Coleoptera; family Lampyridae; genus Aquatica; species Aquatica leii. Next base: position 28,583,350 of record CM069433.1, on the reverse strand, counting down.
TTATTTATAGAAAATTTATCATCGTCATTACTCTAGCACTTTGTTTGTTTTAACGCCTTCATAGCCAACTGGCATTAACCAAACGTTTACGACATACCGAATTATTTGCAGTAGAATAATGATACATTGTCGATTATTATATTATATTATTATTATAGACTACCTTATACAAAATTGCCTTAATTTTCAATGCTCAATATGATAAAATTATAAAAATAAAGTGTTTTTATCTAAAATAATTGATTTTTGAGGTTTTTCACTGCTAATTCTAATTCTCCTTTTTTTGTCTACTCTATACTAATGTTCTTTAAAACATCATGTGAAAACTACTAAAGTCAACCTTCTTGTCCAAGAAAACAAAATCATATTAAATAATAATGGTTTCTATAAGAAAAACTCACAATTATGCATCGTTCTGCAAACGCCATTTTTAATAGAAAAATTTAAATATGTCAAAATCGATGAGACTTAGGTACCGAACCTAAATCTGAAATAATATAGGGTGTTCCGCCTAAAATAAGTAAGTTGGCATCTACTTCCGATATAACAAGAACCGTCAATTTCTTGAAAGTATGTTAGCTGAACACGCCCCCCCCCCCCCCCATCAACATTAGTATACTGCCAAACCTTTAGATTTATGCTATAAATAGATGGAACTGCCGGGCAACCACACTGTAGAAAATGAAAATGATGAGTATAATAGAACAACAAAAAAAGATGAAGACAAACAAAATAATGATATTGATAATTTGCAAGAAAATTATTAAGTTTGAGTTTAAAATAACAAGATAAATATTTTAAGTGACACAAATTTTACAAAATACACCATCTTGCAGTGGTTATCAGGAACCAAATAACACCAACAATCATACAAAATAACACCAGAATTAATAAGGTTTTTCCTGAAAGCAATTAAAAAAACAAAATAAGAGCAAACGGACGCCACGCATTTTAAGAATTCACACTGACACTCCAGAAAAAAAAACTAAAAAACATTGAGCAAGAAATACAAGAGAACAAATGTTTTTAATACAATGTTAGAAAACCAGGAAAAGACGCAACCGAAAAAAGACGCTGGATAGAATACCAATCGGATTCATCGTCTACAGAAAGCGATGTATTATGCCTCTATGATAAGATGAATATTTGTGTGATAAGTTAGAAGATATCAAAAAAGTTCGTAAAAAAATCTGAATGATGTAGCTTTTGTGTTTTCAGAAGAAAGGAGCTATCAACAAACTTTTATGACATAAGTAATATTAAAAATACAGACATTATAACATTACATTGTACTTAGACACGACATATGTCACAACTGTGATCAATAGTCAAATAAGTAAATAAATTTGCTTTTTTTTCTGACTTTTGTCAAGTTTCATATGCAAAAATGTATGCTCTTCTTTCTTTTTCCTACAAGTAAGAAAGACAAACATTAAAGATCAATCCAATTATTATAATTTAGGAATCTAAAATTAAGATTTTAGTCAAGAATGTAGAGGAAGTGAACTTTGACTGGTGAAAATCACTAATAGTAAAATTTAGAAGAATTACTTTTAGATGTAATCAAAATACATTATTTTGTTTTAACTGTTAAATAAATATATCATAGCATGTTTTAAAAGTAGGTCCATCGATTACGGTTATTTTAGTAAAATGTTTGATTCTGTTTTAAAAACTAATAGTAGCAACCGTTAAAACTAGCTCTAAGACGTCTTAAATATACATAAATTTGTTGGTCATTAGTATTTTGTTTTCGTCGTAAAGATTTGGTTTGTAATTCTATATTTTTTTACTCCAAGTGAGTTCTGTGTATGTTAGCGCTATTAAGGTTATCATTTTGTTCCCGCTGACACCAATTTTTCGTGGGGACGTATTGTACTGAATGCTTTTGATTGTAATATTGTTTAGTTCAATTTGTTTCTTAGAATCTTTTTTAGGAGAATTGGTTTTGGAACAGAATCAAAGTCAGAATAAAAATGTGGTAGTAAGTATTACGAGTCCTTTTTGGAAAAGCAAGTTTAGTAGTTTTGACGTAAAATGTACTTGTAAAACTAGTCTAGAAGTTTACGCTTATATTAACAAATTTATTCGCTTACCAAATACAAATGAAATATTCCTTGGGATTGTGTAGTGGAAAATTTAGTTACTTACTTAGACGCGTATTTATTTAACCTGTTTGTTAGTCGGTTCTGTTTTGTTTTTAGAATTTAGGGATTTTAAACACTGAAAAGTAGGTTCTAATAGTGTGTACACCGCACAGCGTGTTCCTTTCGGCTGACGAAGACTACAGACCTTTTGTTACGCTGTTATGATTTTGTCTGGCGTTTTTTAAATCAAATTTTAGCTTTTACGTTTTTAACATTTCCAACTAGTTATGAATTTTTATTTTTTTTACTTAACTCATCACCGTCTCCACTGAACACCGAGCAAAAACATTGTTTATGTTACATTATTTCAGGTATTTCTTAAACCATACGTAAAAATGAATTAGTTGTTTAATGTCTGTTTATTATTAAAAAAATGTAAATATTCAATTAAAGATAAAAATTGAACCTCCTAAGAATATTGATTAATGGTGAATAAATCCTTCAAAGTGGAAGAGGGCGATCTAGCGACCTACAATAACAACACTATTTACAACACCATTTATTCTAAAACGAAAGACAAAACTAAGTTATATGACAAACACAATGTTATATACAGAATCGAGTGCATGGGATGCAACAAATGTTACATAGTGCAAACAAAACAAAAAACTATCAATCGGATTAAAAATCATCAATATGATTGCAAAAACAAAAAGGCAGAATCGGCTCTTGCTTTGCATCATATTGATACTGGCCACAATTTCGATTTTTGTAACCCTATCATCTTAGATGTGGAACCCAAATATAATAAGAGTTTGATATCTGAGATGATTTTTATCACAAAACATAACAACAACTTAAATTTTAATACAGATACTAACAATCTTAGTAGTGTTTATAATAACTTAATCAATAAAATGTCATGACCTCGACTTTTATCTATTACCTTTCAGTGCCAACATTTTTGGTTAGTGTGTTTTTGGTCTTTGCGATGTTTGTGAGTTCTTCCAACTATTGTTTGTTTTTTAAATCAATTATAATTTATGTTTAGTGTTATTTATTATTATTTGTAACATTGACTGTGTTTGGCGAATTTATCGCTACTTGTTTTGAAAGTTTTTTGTAAGTAGTTTTTTATGTTTTTCTTAGATCATAGTTTTTTATTCATTCTAAAAGATAATTAACAATTGTATAGTATTAGCTTTAAGTATTGTTTAAATTTACCTTTGTTGTATATGTTGTATTAATTTGTTGTTTTATCAAATACAGTGGCCTGAGGAAGTGGACACTTGTTCCACGAAACGTCGCCTTGAAAAATTACATTAAGTAGTGTAATCGATCGCCCTCTCCTACTTTGAAGGATTTAATCACCATTAGTAAATATTCAACTATAAAATAACACCAACATGTTTTGTTTATATATGAATTGTATTTGAACTATGTAATTAAAAAATTAAGAAGAATTTTAGAGGTTAAGAATTATATATTGGTAGACCAATTTTTTGAATAAAAGTTTTGTTTTTAAAGATATTTAGGTTTTTTTTATAAATAAAAGTAGTAGCTCATAACTAAAAAAGTTTAAAAAATATATAATTCTAAATAACTTAATCAAATATACAAAATAAACATATTTACAAAAATAGTTTAAAGATAAAAAACAAGAGTTCATTTTTAAAAATTATTCATTTGCAAATGTGTCAGTTCAACAAAAAAGTTTTATATAACTAGAAACACACTGATAAAAATGACGCATTGTAAAAGTTATATAAGCTACACTAATAGTGGGCGTCTCTGATCAATACAATTTATTCAAAAATTCAAAAAAAAACAATTGACATTGGAAAATTTTCAGTTTGAAATAGTCTCAAAATTTTGTTAATGTATAATAAAGTAAATTCTAAATGATTCAGCTAATAAGATAAGTAAGTGGATGAAAAAAAATACGATTGCTTGTGTTCAAAGACGAGAAATGGTTTGACATTGAGTAAAATTTTAACTCTTAATAGTCTAAATTACTTTTTATTTTTTTATCTGGTTATGTTTGGAACTTGTGCAATACGTGAATGCTGGATTAGTGTCATTTTAAGAGTTTGAGTATTATCAGATTTTAAACTTAATTTTTTTGTGTAGTTGACTAACTTCACTACTAATAAGTTCAAAATATAGACAAAATATTTAAATATTTCTTTTTATACTTTCTATAAATAAATAGAAATTAAATATTTTGCAAAGTACTAACGTGTCTCTAAAAATTATGCGATATTTAAAAAGTTAATAATAAACCATACAATTTCTAACTATATCAGAAAATTGTTCAATTGATAATCGGGAATTTTTATGTTATTTATTTGCGTAGTATAATTTATTTATATTTTTAAGAATAGTTTAATGATAACTAAATGTTTTTGAATTATGTAACAATCATATAAAGACATTAATTTCTTAGTTGCTTTTCGGTTGCTGCTAATAAATTAAATTATAAAAAAAGTAACAATAAACGAGCTAGAACACGTCAAAATAGTTCAGTATTTATCTTTTACTATCTTTAATGCTTTAGTGATAACCAAGTTAAATTGAAAGTAAGTTTTTTATGTTATATTTAAATGTAACTAAATTCAAAATATACAAATTGTGCTGTTAATGCAAAAAAAAGTGTTAAGTGCAATTATTAAAAATAAAAAAATAATTAATGTTATATGTACCTTTTTTATATGGTGTTTCTTCCATTTTCGTTTTTTGGAACACAGTTTAATCTCCAAACACTATTTTATTTTGTTAACAACAATAATTCTTATAATTTACAATTTGCTTTTAAGCGTTTTGAATGATCTTGACCACGTAGGCTTTAAAGAAATACTAATTTCTAAAATTCCACAAGATTTGTTTTCTTGTCATGAGTCATTATTGACGACCGATAACGTTTGAAGGATGAAATTAAAATATCTATAGTTGTGTATCCTAAAGCATTAAGTATAAAAACATGTTTATTTACAACCGATTCAAAAAGTAAGAAATTTTGTGTAACAACAATGAGTGGTTTTATTTAACAAAAATTTTAGTAAATTGTAATTGCAATAGTTTATATAAGCACTAAATTTTTATGTTGAGACAATACGTTACTCAAATTATTTTAAAACTTATTACGTATGTACACATAAATTAAAAACCATATTTGCGCTATTAGTACAGGCGCAAAGCATTTCAACTTTTAAAATCTTATATTCAAAAAATAAAATTGTAATTTGGATACTATCTTCTTTGCAAACGATTACTTTTATTACTACTTAATAGTCCCGTAATTTTTTTTTTGCAATTACTGTAGGACCCTTCTAATCAGTTACGTTTGGGACTGGAAGTATGGTCGGAACATTGCAATAAATCGCATAAAAGTTTTTATTATTATTATTGAAAAAGAGCAATACTGTATGTATTTACTGTAAGCATTGAGTAATAATTTAAGAAGAGGCGCAAATAGTGTGTTAAAAATCGTACTGTAGTTTTATCTCTCTTGTTTCTCTTTTTTTTACCCGTCTGTACCCCCTCTTTTCATAAACTAATAGACTAAGACCTGCTGCCATCTGCAAAATCGTGGTTTTTATTTTGCGAACTTACTTATTTGTTATGAAGTACCAGTTAGAACCTTTTCTTATATTTGTGTTTACTTTACCGTTTACCTGTTCAAAAAAGGTTAATATCATAAACAATAGCTTGTATTGTTACGACACAAGTCAATGTCAAATAAACTTAAACAATATCATGCTTTATATTTAAGAAAACAAAAAAATATGTAGATTCAAATATTTATTTATTTTTGTAAAATATAAATCGAAAACATAGAAATAACTAAAACAATGCAAATTAAATTAAAAGAAAATTGTTATGGGGATTTATTGTTATTATTCGTCAATTTTTAAAATTATTGAAATTACCAGTCCACCAATAATAAATTCGTTAACTTTCAAAATGTAGATACTATTTTACATATGCTTCGAGCTTTAAAATAATGAAGCTCATCTTCAAAAAAGTAAAAATATTTACAACTTATAAAAAGTTAAGATTACAAAAACTTTTTTAGCTTACATTTTTTCGAACAATCTCAAATCTGAAATTTTGTAACTAGATAATTAAAAAAATGTTTTACAAAATGTTAAATGTTAATTATTTTAAAAAAGGAAGATGGTGCAATTTAGAAACAAATCTAAAAAAATTTAAGTTTAAAATCATAATTGAAATTGGTTCGCTCGTTTAACAAAATATTTGTATTTGATATTTTAAATGAACTCTAGTAATTCAAGAATTTCTCAGTGAGCAAATTGCAGCTAAAACCGGCTTTTTTATAACTACTTTAGCTTTTAAAGTTACTCTTTAGAACACTTTTAAGTGGCTTGTGAAAAAACTGAAGCTTCCATGAAGCGTTTAAGTAGCTAAAAATTCCGCAGTTAGGTTGCTGTTAGGTAGCTTCTTTAATGCATTAAAATCGGGCTTATACAGCTCTTTGTGGTACTAGCAAAGCTTTAAAGAAGCTCTAAAGGAACCGTAAACCGCACCTTTCAGAAACAACTATACAGCTTAAATAGCTTTATTTTTACTACCTTTAAGTAGCTTAAAAATTAAATAAATATTTCATTAGAAAAAGAAATCTTGAAATCGTTACCTTTACTTAATTTCTTAAAAAAAATGAGAAAAATGATAAAGGAGAACCCATTGGAAGACCTAGATTTGGTTTAAAAAATTTATTATCAAATTTATCACTTATTTTTACTGAAATCTTCTTAAACAATTTAGAAAGTAAATATATTTCTGAACACCAAATTTTCTTACATAAAATAATATTTTGGAAAAGATATGTTGAAGACAGTTTTTGTATTTAAAAAAGTTGTAAATATTCTTTGTAGACTTTTCTGAAGGTGAACATCATTATTTTAAAGCTCGAAACATATGTAAACGAATTTGTTATTAGTGGACTAGTAATTTAAATAATTTTAAATTAAAATTAATGTTAAATTTCTGAAAGAATAATTGACCAATTCATCCTTTAAAAGGATTTTTGACGGAGAATCCATTTGTATCACTATGTTGCGTAGTTTAGTCAAAACTTAACGGCTTGACGAATTTGAGAACACGCTGTGGTCGTTCCAGTATCTTCAAAATATTATAGGACGTATCTGCAACTATAGAACATATATTTAAAAAATTACGTATTATTGCTTGTCTACTTATACCTTCGTTTAGTGAACTGGAGCTGTAGAAAGAATAAATTTATTCGTCTTCACGATCGTCATCAATAAATAACAATCGACGTTTTCTTCCATATGTTTGAGAAACTACTACATTTGAGTATCTTAGGTTGATGTTCATATCAACAATTACAGCTTCTGTAAAAAAATATACTAATTAAGCCCAAAAAGTAAAAAAATAATTAAGTTGTTAGTATTTTAAAAATAAAGTTTTGAAAATGCAATTAGTATTAGTATTTTCAAAATTTTTGCGATTTTTTTTTAAACAATTGTAAAAATATTTTATGTATTGTTGGATTGGTATTGAAGTGCTTCCAGCATGCTAAAATAAACATAAAAGAATTTTGTTTTTAATTTTTTTTATTTTTTAAAAAACTAAGTATTTATTAGACAAGGTGCTAAAGAAATGCGGCCCTAACATTTACAAAAACGATATTTTTATTCGACATATGCCAACATCAACAAAAAACATTTAAAGCAATGGCCAAAACGATTATGCAATTACGATGAATCGATCATTATGCAAAATAATGATCGCGATATCGAGTGTCTGTACAATAACGATCGCAATCATTGATCGCTTATAAAATAACAATTGCGGTTGTGGAAAAGAAATTAATACTTTTAATTATCGCATAAACAAATAAGATTAATATAACACGATTTTACCTATAATATTTACTTTAATAAATGCATAATAAACTTTAAGTATGCAGGTAGTTCACGGAAAATCGTAATTTTGTGTAAGTAGGTAAATAACCCCTTTGCTCTTTTCCTCGTAAGAATTTTAAATCACATACAGATTTTTTAATAAAAAAGTAACATGGATTTAAACATTGAATTATATTTTTTTTCTTTACAGAAATTTAGCAATGCATTTTTTTCAAAGAGAATTAGAAAACTCTTCTAGGAAAGAACGTTTGTAAAATTTGTGTCACACATTCAGCATTTTGGGAAAAACCTAGCTTTATATAAACACCAAGGTAAATCATAAAAACACAGGAAGTTAAAAACAATAAGCATTAATTACAAATACGTATTTGAAAAGAATTGCAAATTTATTTTTAATACATAAAGCTTATGTTTGAGACAAATATCAACACGAGTTATGACTAATTACTCAACAATCTTTTCAGGGTCAATTTCAAATAGAAACATTTAATTTACGAAAGAACGACACTTATTTTTTAATATGTTGTTTATTAATGCTTTAAATTATACTAACATTAGAATGTCTTCCGGGTTTGGACCGTGTCATACCGTGTCAAACCCGGAAGACATTCTAATGTTAGTATAGATTCCGGCCGTGGAAGCCTTCGCTATTACAATGCTTTAAACTGTTTGTTCGTAAGTTTGCATCAGAATTCAAATAGCACGTCATGTCAAAAAAAAAACATCACAGTAGTATCCATTTTCTGTGAATTTTTGTAAATATTTCTTTTAAATCTAAATATGAACAAATTTTAATTAATTTATAGTTTAGAAACAATATTAAAAAATACTTAGGTATGTTGATTTTCAATACTCCAAACGTTATTGTATCCCGGAAAACGAAAATCGAATGTTTATGGCTAGATTTATGACTAACTTTACACGAACGACTTTTTAGCAACAGTCGATTGCTAATTAATTCTAAATACCATGATTGCGATCATTGATCGTAGAAAGTAATAGCGATCTCAGCCACTGATTTACAGTAATTATTTTAAGTTATTGTACAATTAAGTGCAACAAGAAGAAGAAGAATCCGGACAAGAAGATTCTCCGATGCTAATTTAAACGATTTTTAAACATTTGGTAGAAAAAAAAAATTTAAAAATATTTACCTGATTGAAGGTGTAGAACAAGAACTGCAGTGTGTTTAAAATTTCCTTTTGTTGTTATACATTATCTCCGAAGATGCTTCTCACAAATCTTCTTTTGTTTTAAATCTTCCAAGTCCATTGTGGCAATGTTTATATTTTCACAGTTTTTCTAACATTCTTTAGCACGCACTTTATCACTAATAAAAAACTTAAGAAAACTAGTACCTTTGTTTTCAGTATTATTATTTTCACAATTAATATAAACACAACCGTGATTTGTAACTTTTCCCATTTTAAAAATAAATCAAAAATATATTTACACTTAAACTAAACAAAAGTTCAAACAAACATTACTACTACCAGAATTTTAAAAATCGTATCGCAATGTTAACCCAAGAAAAACTTTCAATTCAATACCGAAGTTTACAAGTCGTCAGACACGCAAGAACTGAAAAATCTCGATCCAATACAAACGTGGCGCCCTCTACATCTCGATCCAATCAGTCGATACGATATCGCTCCTTAAGTTGCATTTCTTCTTACACTTATTATTCAATGCTGTAAGCTGCCTCAAAAAAGTTATTAGACACTTTTAAGCGCGACCTGCAGGGTAAGCAACCAAACTTACGTTATAACAACGGCTAGTTAAATTTGACAACATTGGCATTGTAGATCTCACTTGCAGCAAACTGCATGCCCAAATATAAAATTACTGTTTTAATTAGTCTAAATTTTTAATATTTCCGGATTAAATTAAAGTCAACATTCCGATTTTCTTTGTAAAAAACGTATTATTATTATTTGAACGTAGTTAGTGGTTGAACAGTTTCAATCTTAATTTCCATTACAAACTGTCATAACATTTATTCGTAGTTTGCATTTTTTCATAAAAAATGTTTTTTTATGAATATAGGTAAAATACGATGTTCAATTGTTTTTTTGATTACACTGTCGTAATCCACGGAAACAATGCTTCAACTTTACTGGTTTAACCCAATTTATGGATGATTTCGAACCTACTAGTTTTAGTATTAGACAGAAGGTATGCGTAACTCAAATTTACTTCTCTGTGTCTGTAGAGTTTTATTTTCAAGCTGCTTTCGTGAAATCTTATTTATATTACAACAAAAAGAATAAGTGACGAGAAAATTAATATTCTTTCAAAACGATATTTTCTTTAGTTAGATGTAACTGAATTGGAAATCAAAACTAATATGAGTTTTGTTACCTATAAATCAAAACAGAATTCTTGCAGGTTTTTGCTAAAACTAAGTAATGGAAATATATCATCAAACATTGGACAAATGGCTAGTATTTGACACGTTCAGCGACGCGTTTTGATTAAGTATAATGTTAAATGTGTGCTCTGTTTACATTCTCTGTTATTTTTTTAATTTGAATATAAGAGAAATGGCAAAACTTAAAAAATGGTACTTTTATTAAATATAATAGGAGTAAGGTTGTACATATTACAAAAAATGTTTTCAAACACTGTTATCTATTTTCTTGAACACTAAACCATTCTATGATCATTTTTCTCTTAAACCGAGAACAGGTTTATGGACCCTACACAAGTAACATGATTTTTTTACATTTTTGCGTTTGGAAAAATTTTTTAATTACTTTTTCTTAAATTTTTATTTATATTTATACACGATGTAAAGTACGCAATAGCAAACGAAAATTAGTGGGCCACTGGAAAGTATGAAAATTTTTACTTGGGGCTAAAAATGTCCAACAAAAGTTTAAAAACAGACTAAAAAAATGCCAACATTTTAAGCGTTGTTTCATACTATTAGAAACAAATTTATGTGTTGTAATAGTTGCCTCACTAAATTTCGACGTGCAGAAATTCTAAGTAGACGGGGCGGTACCAGGCGCGGGCGGGAGTCCCGCTTTAAAGAAATATCGTGTAAAAATAAGATGAGAAAATGCAAAGATCCCCAAATAAAGAAATAATGTTTCCTCTTGCTTTAAGTAATAAATAATAATAAAACAAGTACAGTATCAACAAAACATAATTATACAAATAAGTAAAACTTTTTAACAAAATAATTACAAAACATTATAATTTATAGTTTTTAAACCCTTTTTAAATTTATAATATTATATACTTTTCTACTTTACTTTTACTATTTTGCCTTTTTTGGCAATGTTAATAAATCCATATAGAGGGTGCAAAACATTACATTTGGCAAACGTAATGAATTTTGCAAACATTTGGATTTGATTCATTACATCTCTATTATTTTGGAAAACCTAGGATTGTTGATTATAAAACTAGTATAATTGCCTGCTAAACAATAATTTACAAATGTTTTTCTACTTTTATTACTAGTACTTACTACTTACTACTTATTGAAACTAAAATCAAAGATCGAATTTAAATTTGAGAAAAAAGAATACAGAAATTCTCATCAAAATTACGCTTAAAAGTGTTTCCAGAAACCCGAAAGCCCGTTCTGCTGGGAGGTATTCCATACCCCCAGTAATGCTCTCTTCTGTCCAAGGCTCTACTATTACTAAGTAGAGTATATAAAGGGGTCCCTTAAAATTTATTTTGTAATGTATAATATTTAGTGTTGTTTTGTGTGTCAATTTTGTGCAGAAACTAGAGGGAAGATTATTGCTTTACGAAAATATTCTTTAATATTAGCAGTTTTTTTCAATTTTAAACATAGGTGTATATATATACATATTTTATAGGTATTATATAATGGATAATTCAGATTGCACAATTATTCACCTACATCACAGGAAATTGTTTATAATGAAATTATAAAAGTTTCAGTCATATAGCAATTGGGTATCAAGTTTTTCACGTCCCTCAATACAAAGTTAACAAAATCAAATAAAACATAATTAGGAATTTCTTACTAATTTCTTGCAAACGAAAAAACGTAGCTTTCCTACTTTTTTATTATGTATCAAACTTGAGGGAAGTTAGTAGTACACCATTTAAGACAGTGTTTTAATAAATCGGTATTCGGTTTAAAATGTGTGTAGAATTTGTTGCTGAATTATTGTTACTTAATTGTAAAAAGAAAAAGCTGATAGCGTTATTATTATTTTACACACATTTTAAACAGGAAATAAATTTATTAAGGCACTTTTTAGAATGGGGTACTGCTAACTTGTCTCAAGTTAGCTGAAAAACGCATAACATAACTTTCGCAACAAATTCCTATCTATGTTTTATTTGATTCTGCTAACCTTGAACTGCTAATTTGAAAAACGCAACTGTTTCATTTAAATTATTAACATTACTTTATCGATGCTTTTCAGTAAACATAAATCTTTTTGCGCAGTTTTAATTAACTATTATTTATTATATTGGAAAAGTGTGATCCATTATTGGGTTCAACGCGAGGAACAAGCCACGGAAAATAATCGTCCTTTCCAGAGCGCCCATAGAAGTGGAAGGCTAGCTCTCTTATCTAGAGTTGAAAAAGGTAGATTATCCAAGATGCTTGTTTAACTTTATTTACAACGTCCGCCACCATTTGCGAAAGACTACAACTACAATGCAGTTTGCAAATAATAAGAACTACTTTAAAAGCTGAAGGAATAAGCTGCTATCGACCTGTAAAGAAACCTGTAATAACTGAAGAAAAGCCTACCGAAAATTGCAGTTTTCAGAAGAACATTTAAATTTTGATTAGAAAGGTGTTTTTGCAGATGAAAAAATCTTCTGCAGTTCCCAAGATACAAAATCGTTCTTTGGAGGCCACGTTATTCTAAATATGAATCAAAACATGTGCAACCCAACAAAAGAAGAGGGAGAATTAGTGCTGCGTACTGGAGATGAATGAGTGACGCTGGCTTAGGGGAATTAACCAACCAAAAAACCATAAAAAACCAGATTAAACCGCTGTTTACTTGTCGTTCGAACAAGCAATTGCAAACGCTGCATTATAACTAGAGAACTGCTACAATAAGAAAATACGATACAAACGACAAAATTTTAGATAGGCGAACTAAACCACTGTGTCTAAACGTGAACCGCAATAAACCAATCAATTAAAAAACGTGATAACTGGCGTTTGCTCATCTAATACACTGTATTTACACGCAAACACAAAACCCATGCAACATTCAAAGATCTTCTTAAAGACGTTTTAAGAATGAATGCCAGATAGAGGTGAATGTTGAACAGGATAAGTGGTACACGTACTTACAGATTTATCTGTAGTTTGGCAGCTACTAATCTTTATTAGTTTTTAAATATTTATCTCACTTCGTTAAAGAATGTTTACTGATTCAATCACTTTACTCAAAAATTCGTCAACGACGATTTGCGCGTTTTTACATGGTGTACGCGCTCGGTATTTGTAACAAAGTTAGATAATTTACATTTCGTCTGCTGTGGTGACTGTCATCTCAAGAAGGAGATCATGGTGGGTTTAACACTAGTTTTTCCGTCACATTTGTTTGACAACTTTTCGAACATAACCACTAGGTAATAATTTGTCTATAGAACGAATCTATCATACTCCCACACACAAGACCTACTTTCGTGTCGCCAAAAATCGATGATTACTAACCCACGTCAATTCCTATTTGTCTATTTCACCGATTCGTACTTACATATCTAAACGTAGTTTTTTAAACACAAGTTTTTGATTGGAAGCATTTTCCTTACCTCAACTCGCAACTTTTTTTCTTTGCGACCATGTTACGAGAATTTTTTCGCAATTTAATTGTAAGCGGCTAACTCAGTTGTATCGGAAAGTGTATTGCAAGTCTCGGTGTTCTAATCCTACACTAAATTAAAAAGGCACCAAAACCAGTAAATGTCACCTAGTACAGACTTTGTTTAAATCTATCGATCACTAAAACGAGGATTTTCTCGCAACGTAAATGGCTAGCAACTAACTCAGTTGAATTCGTAGTTTTGGGTCATAAACTTCGTGGTGCTAAATTATAGAATAAATTAAAAAAGCACCAAAATGATTAGAAGCTAGAGTTATAGACACTCTTTAAATCTATCCAACGCTGAAGTAGAATAAATGACAAAGCACTGGTTATAATGACAAATATATTTATTTTTCAATGAGAGAAGAAGCGATTAAAAGTTAAAAGAATTAGGTACTTACATAAATAGTAGTAAAGAATAATTCTATAAATATCACAGTTATAGCGTTGATACAAGTCCTGGAGGTTAGGCAACCATCCACACAAGGTTATCGAAACACATCCAACAGAACAAAATCAAGTAATATGTAACTTTGCAGTTAATCTTTGATTTAATGTAACTATTGACTTCCTAAATTGACACCGTAGGAACAAAAAAAATGCATGTTTTAATTGTGATATTAGCTAAACTTATGTCGTACGTAGTTCACGTTCGACAAATGTACCAATTACTGACAAGTAAAAGAAAAAGGAGTACTTACGGTCGTCCATACGGATAGCTATCGGCATCCTTTAAATCGCTAAGATAATGAAGAAAAATTAGATGTAGGATCGTATCACAGTTAAATTGCGTATCGACAAACAACAATTCTAGTTAAATGCGTCAAGCATCCAAGCGGACTTCACTAATCTTAATGCAGGTGTGCCTCCAAGATTTTTGAACATACCACGAATTACAAATATGATTGTCTCGGAAGTAGCTTAATTGATCGAGAGCTTCTTTTTGTACGTGATTCTAATTACAGCTTCCAGCGGAAGGTAATAGATGAATCAGGAATCCTTTCAAATTGGCCCAACACGTAATAGTATCATAAATCGCTATGAGAATTATAAGAAAATCAACGTACATCGTAACAATATGAGTCAAATGCTTACTCCCGGAAGAATTTCACAAAAACATCCATAATAATACACCCATTTATAACACAGATGCTTGTAAAATTTTAGAAGTAAAAAGTCCGCTGGGCACTTATGTTATAAAATACATCTGAAGTGTATTACATACACTGGAAAAATAGTTTCAATTTGACATGTTTGTACTTACTCTAACAACGAAAAGTAGGTGTACCGAGAATTAATTTGATACAGGGAACAAATTTCATACAAGACATTTTTAACATAACAAGTCGTTAAAATCAACAGAGAAAAAAGTAGACCAATAACAATTATACATTTTTTTACTATTGTAATAATACCTCAGCTATATTAATGATGTAAGCCCTTTAAGCATCCCACCATACTACTAAATATATTCAATCTGTAACAAATGTTATAAGTGAATGATTTTAATTTAAATATAAAGATTACTCGATCAAACCACCTCGTCTACTATGCAGTCGGAAAATAAGTCGACAATCAACAATAATAATAAGTAAGCAAACAAATTACTAAGAAGTAGTACGTACAAAGCTGACATAAGTAAAGTAATAAATATAAGT
This sequence comes from Aquatica leii, assembly GCA_035610365.1. Classification (NCBI taxonomy): domain Eukaryota; kingdom Metazoa; phylum Arthropoda; class Insecta; order Coleoptera; family Lampyridae; genus Aquatica; species Aquatica leii. Next base: position 28,567,868 of record CM069433.1, on the reverse strand, counting down.
GCAAGAAGATATACGTTATACTCAGTAATGTGCATAAAGTAATTTAATGAAGTAATACGATACTGATGCAGATGTGAGTCTTCCCTCGTCTCTTCTGATTACATTAAACGAGGCGGACTCCACACGTTACATACTTACAGTTTGGTACAAAGACAGCATAGTAATTCCCTAAACCTCGCTAAAGAAAGGTAAAAAGATAACGTGACGACGGCATCCTTGGAAATTACTTCACTATCTGGGACGTCGCGTAATTACGATAAATCTGACCAATATCTGGAATACATTTTCTCTAGCACATCCGCTAAAAGCAAAATAGAAATCATTGCCAAGGAAAATTCAACAGAAAGAAAACTACTTACATGTCAAAAATAACACCCAAGTGCACAAACGTTTAAGAGCAGTAAGGGGCAAGTAAGATGGCAGTTAGCTGCTGTAACGCGTTTATCTCCATTCGTAAAGTCCGTAGACAGTGCAGGCGTTAGTTTTAATTTAGAATAAATATTTTTGATAAATACACAATAACGACATGTAACAACAACCTAAGCCAAGCTCCTTCAATTGAAAAATGAATCTTCAAAAGCTCACTACTCATTTTACTCATACCACGTAATTTTAGAACGAAAATAAGTCAGCATATTCTTGCGCGAAATATCTGATAAACCACATTAGGCTTCACAAATCTTGATGCTTTAAACGATTAGATCCAAACTACTGTTGCCGAAAGATATACAATTAGGTGGTACTGAATAATTTTCGAAGAGCAAAACCTTGACGACTGTTCACAGCTGAATTGACAGAATATTCTTATCATAGAAAGAAAACGCTAATTGCCTAAACGAGTCGTTAATATATAAACTCTATACACAAAGAAATGCAAAAATAAACTTGTGCAACAGACTAATGCAAAATAGGAAAAGTCCAAGAGAAGATAAAATCACAAGTGAAACGCTAAAAACAGGAGGAGATATCGAGAAACCTCTACAAACTCTCTTTAATAAATGCCTACAAGAGGGCAAAGTTCCGGACGCGTGGCAAAACGCAGAAGTAATTCTAATTTTTAGATAAGGGGATAATAATAAGATAGAAAATTATCGACCAATTAGCATTCTTTCACATTTCTACCAACTCCTCACCAAAATTGTCACAAACCGGTTAACTAATAAATTTGACGCATATCAGGAGTGGACAGATAAGGGCTGAAGATGCAGAAGACTCAAATCTTGACTAAATGTCAAATTAAAAAAATTGTAAATACAAGAGTTGATAAGAAAATACGCATGAAAATACAACGATTAACAATTCTATTACTCTCTGAATCATTCGTTGAATAAGTAATGTGACATTTGGTTGAAAAAAGATGTTCCTTTGCACTAAATCTTCGGATCTATGTGATAATGCGTTATACAGCAGTAGTAGACCACGAACAAGGAACTCATTTGTTTTAAGTCTTTATCTACAGATGGAACGAACTCGTCAAAAACCAAGTTTTGAAAAGATTGCAGTTCATGCAAGCAAATTTTTGATTGCGGTAATGAACTAGCAAGGAAGTTAAGTTAATGTTTTAAATGCTTTAAGGTTCTTAGATTTGCCAACAATGAACACGGGAAGCTTGTGTGCACCATCAGCATTGTTACAAGAAGCAACCAATAGCCCTTTCGTTCCTGTCACGGTTTCAATTGATGCAGAAAGCGTTATGTTCAGCAGAATTTTAAAGTATCGTTTATGTTATAGACTTAGCAGGATAACAATTTAATTTCTTCAACAAATTCTTAAAACATCACAAAAAACTCTTTAGCCGCCTCGGCGTCAGCAGATAGTTTTTCATCAAACATTGAAACAAACCGAACGCTAAGACGGGTAAATCAATCCAGTCTTCATTAGTTGCAAACTCACTTCTGGTTTCTAGTTTTTGTGCAAAGCATTTGCGTTTTCTTTCAAAATTGATTCAGATATTGAGGTCCCTTTTCTTTATTCTTACCAGAACTACATCCACAATCTTTTATTTTTGCAACGCCTACTTTGAGTTCCTTGGCAATTTTTTGAAGCAGTTTCCTTTTGTCTAGTCTTTGCAACACTGTTAATTTTTTTATTTAATGAAAGAGTAACATGTTCACGTTTTACTTATGTTGAAAAAGCACACACCACTGTCCACACAATGTAAAGCAATACTGCAATGAACACAAAAGAACGCTGTTGTAGGACAAACGGACAATATAAGCACTAAAAACTGCACAGTACAGCACCAAAAACGACAAGCGGTCTACAACAAGTCGGGACAAGTTCGGCAGCTTAAGTCGGATCAACCGGAACGGTAAGCCAGGCGAGAGTAGACGAGAAGGATTATACCGTATTGTCTATTTTCTTTAATTACATTTCATTTTTAAACCAAAACCGTACTGAATTTCACATTAGATTGAGATAGCTGTTTAGAAATGCAACTTGTATAAAACGACTATTGGTTAAGATATGAACTTAGTAAAAAAAATTTTAAGAAAGAAGAATGAGTTCAGATCATTTCGAGTTGAAATTTTTGCTGATGTTGGAGGTGCATTATTTGCATAAAAACCTTTAAACGTGTATATATTTTGCAGCTAAAAGAATTATTTGTTAATAAATAATAAATAATTTTAATGACGCCAACAGCTACAATGTGGGAAATATGTATACGCAATCGCTACCAAATTAAAGTAAAAAAATTAATACTTTATTAGCTGTAAAATACACATTTTTATGTTCTGTAAATTTGTATTAACACTATTACATTTCTAATATTCGATAAAAATTACTGAAACCTTACTAAATCCGATAAAACAAGCAGTTAAAGTTAACTTAAGGTTTCAAAAGCTTAAATTATGATTAGATTTAAAAGATTTATACTGATATGCAAGTAGTTTTACTTTTTATTTAAACGTTAGGAACATTAGAACAACACACGTTATAAATAAAACATTGTCAAGACTTCTAGAAACAAGCCGAACGGCAAATTCAAGTTTCGCTGATAGCTTTGATGTCAGTTTCACCGACAAAATATTTTCATTCCCTTCTTCGTCTCCTCTTAAACTTTGCGTCCTGTATCTTGCATTGTTTTGTTAATTCTTCATTCTCCTATGCTTTTTGTGGTTAATACATGTAATTTACATATAAGTAATATGTAAATTGTATTTATATATTATATGTATTGAGAAAATATGTTTTCTATTTGTTTTACAATTAGTCAAATATAAACCTTTTTAATAATTTTATTTTACTAGTAGTTTATGAGTTTTTGAGATTTCAGTTTCTTATAAATTTTCTCTAAATTAAAAGATTAATGTTGTATTGATTTTTTAAGTGTGAAAAAGCCATATAACGCAACTTAATCTGCTTACTAAAATTACTAAAAGCGAAAGTATGTTGTAGAAAATTTATTTGGTTGAAAGTAAAAACTAACGTACATTTATACTATAATTTAATGTATACTTATTATTGTTTTTAATCTATTTTTCATTTTTTTTTCAAAGATTTTTTTGCACAAATACAAGTTTAAGTTTCTGTGTAACACAAACATAGATTATTACGGTCAAGCGGTTTTAATGATCGAATATTTTGAAATGATTCTGAATTTGCTTTTTTACGACTAACAGATAATACGATACATTGTATGTTTAATTGCGTTAAGACAACGTTTTGCATTGTGATTGTCTAATTTCATTTCCGTACAATGAATTATGAAAGCATAATTTAGAAGAAAGAGTAATTTAGAATATTCCGTGCATCACAAATTATAAAACTTCAAAACGAATTCATTGAGGGTCATGTAGATGTTATTGCATTAGTTTTATAGCGTAAAAAAAGTTTGATTTGTAAATTACATATTTTAGCTTACGTTCGCAAACGTTGACATTTAATGATGACTTTCTTATGTAAATATACTTTAGAACTTTAAGACAATTAGAATTAATAATAACTCCTAATTTCCAACCTCACTACTTGTTTTCTTGCAAGGTTATCTTTTGATGGGAAGGAAATGTCAACAGTAATTTATCGGACTTTTGCAGTGTTATAAACGAGTTGTGATTATAAAGATCAGATGTCTAGAAATAACAATTACTGAAATTCGCATGTTCGACAGATTAAGTAATCCAATTCTTGAAATAAAATAACTCATTTTGTAATAACATGCTCAAATTAACTTGAAGAAGTTAGTATTTATTAACATCTATTAGTTTTTCTAACTGCATGATAATTCAAAAGTAACCAAATATCTTTTGAAGTTTATCGATAGTGGCAAGATACCAAGATGTTTCTTCCGCACATGCCTGATATCTGTATGTCATTATTTATCCTAATATTAATGCATTTTTAATAACTATTTATGTATACTTTTACTACATATTATATTATAATCTTATAAAAATAATCTATTCGCACATTGTCGCTATCTTGTTAAAAATTTAATCATACAATTTAGACGTTATAATAAATAACACAAGATAAATATAAATATAATCAATTGTTACAAGAATAATGCCAACCACTGGCTTATACATTGAAAAAATTAGATATTTAGATGTAATTATAAGCAAAAGCACTTAATCACTTGTTTCCATCTACAATGTGTTTTGTTAATTCATTTCACATATTGAAACCAATTTTGCAGTAAAGATCATTGTAGAATATTAGATCCATTATGATAATTAACTATCTTGCATTTTCTAAAAGGAAATTTTTCTAGTTTTTTAACTGCGATATTCTTATTACCTCTTACTTTGTAAAGTCCTTTTAAACTAATCCAGCTCACTCATATTAAGTTTTGCTCGAAATTAATGTATTTAAAAAAATTCAAGTAGTAAATTGCATGTATTTAGAGAATGTAAATTATATACTCACCATTTCTCTAACTAGAGATGAGTTTGTAAAAGCCAAAAGTTAAATAATAGTAACACATAACTTGTAGTATAAACGCTGACAGATTGCAATGAAAAATAAAGTTTAGTAACATTATATTACTAACTTTTTTTCAATCTGTATATTTTATAACGTACAAGCAGACTACAAACTTATCTAACAATGAGTTCACTAAAAACGGTCATTTATTATGTATATTTTAAAATTACAAGTTTTAGAAGTAAGGAAAATATTTATTTGCAAAGTGTTTTTGGCAGTAAATCACTATGTCGAACCGATACAGTATGATAAATAAGCGGTGCTAGTAGAAGGTAATAAGTCTTCTTTGACTTTTAGTTTTAGTAGAAGCAATATTTAATATTTCTGTAATAATGTAATTATTAAATTCGATATATTAAGTAGGTATTGGGATTTGTTTATTTTAAGACAACGAATGTAATAGATTAGCATTATTGTAATGTTATTTATAGAATTAAATTACTATTTCAAACCAAAAAATGTTTTTATCAAAATCAGAATAAACCCAAATTAAAAACTGCAAACATGACAAATTATACAATTAAAATGAGATTTAATGTTATAATAAAAAAATTTACTTACGTTAAGTCCAAGTACCTGCTGCAGAAACTTATTGGCATAAAGAAAAGTGCGTATTAGACGAAGAGTACAAAAATACAACAATGAAACTATTTACAAGAGGAAAAACTGCAAACGAAACTTGTCGCCCTTAAGCAAACAATGTATAAACATTTACTTAGAAGTAGTAAGATAGGTATAGCTTTAAAAAATTAAAAAAAAAACGTGGTTCAGAATAAGACAAATATAAATGCTAGAAAGAAATAGGTATACGTTTGTCTTACAAATGTTTGCTGCAGGTAAACACTATTTAGCTTGCTTACTGTTTACATAAATTTAATTAGTAAACGGATTAAAACCACATTTTTCGTAAACGTAAAAATACAAAAGTAAAATGCAAAAAATCCAATGTTTTAAGTATTTCATCAACAAAATACAACTATGTAGACATTTACTTTTATTTGATTGCATTATAAATTATAATTATATAACGTGTTAAACTTTTTTTTGTAAAATTTTGTTGACTATGTCATATGTATATACTTTGAGTTTGAGAACAAAATATTAATTTGAGCAGAATGTTGACAGATTACTATTTAATATTCTACAATATCTTTAATTGTCTTACATTTGGTGTTTCTACACGCTGCACTTATGCAATTATTTCCTTATTTATTTAGAGACACATCCTTACCGTTATAAACAGGTACACTTTCGTAAACCTTGTTACGTGCAAAATTTTTCTAACGTCATACCCTGTATATTGAATTAAAACTAGATTCCGGTTTTGACGCCCTCTGCCGATCTTTTCTTGTGACTGTCATTTGACGACGAAATCGTTAAGCTGTCAACTGTATAAAATGGCTTGTGTAGCTTAAAGAAAATTTCGAATGACATCCTCAATAATGGAAATCAAATTATAATTTCATTCCGCTTGTGAAATAATTGAGTCGTCACAGAGTAAGATAGTTACTTCCGTTTTATTAGAATTCTTTTGTAATTTCTCCTTAATTTGATAACCGTTTCCCCACGCTTTGAGCACATGTTCGTTTCAATAAAGAATAATGAAAAATAATTATTATTGAGAACTACCGTTACCAAACGCTTAAAATTTTGGGAAGGCATATTATCCACAACGAAAACGAAGTCTCGTCAAGCATTACTGTGGAAGATGTTATTTCTTGTACACTAGTCGATTGTGTTATCACCCACCTGTTCGTAATTACAACCAACAGCATTCGATACAACGGGTTCTTATATCACACTTAATGTATTATTATTAACAATTTTGTAGCTTCCTATTCTTCGTGAGTTATTGTGTGACACGATTTGCTATGCAATATCTATTCCAGGCTGCTAGCGGGAAAAACGTTTTCTTCGCGCAAGTGGACACTGGATTTTGGGTAAGTTTATTTGATTAAATTTTTTTCGCTGTCATAAAAGTTACTCACATAACTTTGGTTAATGTTAATGTCCGTAATTACGTTTACTGTTTATATACCAATAAAGTAATTTCAATTATCATTTAGAGTGTATCGCATGCTGTGGACAGACAATATTTATTACGAAATTTGCTTCGCTATCTCGATGTAATTTAACCTATGCATTGTGTGTTCCCGATATGTCTGGCATTTCAACATACTTCTGTTAATTTGCTACGTTGCTAAATTAAAGTTTTTATACCTGTTAATTATACTTGTGAATATTTCGAGCATTTATGAGTTGAGAAATTACATATATTCCTGTTAATCATCTACGTTAATACATTAAAGTTATTATACTTGTTAATTTTTCTTTTAGGGTAACATACCTTTCTCTTTTAATTGTCGTTACCCGTTAACAAATTTTGGCTATCCGAACACCAGAGTAACAAGGATTACGAACCTCAAAATTAGTTACAAGTTTGGACCGTCTGTCGTGATCGACGCAGAAGTGTTAATTAGGATTGATCTGGCGCCCTTACGTATAATATCCTTGAACCTCCCCTATCTCCGACTGTGTGAGTTGGCCGTGCAAAGTTCGTAAGACCTAAAGCTTGTAGCAACCTTTGTAAAAATAGATTTATTCAAAAATGTACCCTTGACAAGTTTTAAGTATGCACAAAATTTTACGTTTTTAAAATAACAAAAAGTTATGGCTGCAAAAGTATTTAAGATGCTTCAACAAGTAATAAATCGCTTAACTATTATGATAATGATGAACCACTTCTAACAATATAAGACAATAATAGTTTGCAAATATTGTATTAAGACTGATTTTACGCACACAATCCGTATGACTCTACCTAAATAAATTTAATGTAGGTTCTATGTTGCTTTACAATATGTAAAAACGATAGGTAGTCAATGCTATATCTAATTTAATTTTACGTGGTCATTCAATATTAGTTATCCTATATAAATTCAACGTTTATTTCACATGGTTTTACTACATTGGATAATAATAGGCCGCCAATATTGTAACAAGATGGGTTTTAAATGGACAATATTGGACAATATTCAAATATCGGAAACAGATCGGAACCAAAGTTATTTGCCTGAAATAAAATAACATAAACGAAGTTTTGCCGGTGCTCAGTGAAGACGGGGTGGGTTATATTCAAAATTTCGTGATTGTTTTGGAAAACTTGACGAAAACACAAAATCAAAAAGTCAAATCAAAGGGCGCCAGGAAGGATTAAAGCACAAGGGACTTCTGGCCCTTACCAACCACAAGCCCGCTCCTGAAGGACACACTCTAAATGGACTTACCTTCAAAGGCTGTATCTCAGTAAAATCTGAAATAATCTAAAAATTCTCATAACCCGGAGGCCGACGGAATTAAAAGCTTGCTTACAATTTAACTAACATTTATTTGAACACTCAAAACAAAAAAAACTATTGAAATTAGCGCAAGTTAACAAAATCAACAAAACAAAAAAAACATGAAAGTTAAAACCAAAATAAAATTAAGAACGCAAATTAAAGTTAATTGAATAAATGCAGAAAAAAAATAAGACAACATCAAAATTTTAAAGAAATAAAACATAAGAACACTGGTAAAGCTAATTACCTAATTCACGGCCGTGTGCGCTTTACATAGAAACTACTTAAATATAAAATGAAATAAATTCATTTATTATAAAACTAGGATAAAAACTTTAATAGTAAAATTATCCGGATTTCGTCAAACAAATTTTTAACACGGGATTATGTCACATAGCTTCGACAAATACGGACAATAATCATTTACTAATAGTATTATCGTTACATTCATTACTTCGCGACACTTCTGATTTTGCTGAAAACCCAAAGCTTTTAAAACACAAACGGCTAAACAAAAATTTCACCACATTTAAATAATCGGTACAAAATAAATACCTTGAATTGTCGTCGTAATTCCAGGAAAGAACTTGTGGTTGATCCTAGGTTGCCAGCTGTATACAGGAAAAAACGTTGGAAGGTATCCCCAGAGAACTATGTACCAACGGGAGGTTTTCAATAGCCGCCACCAAGGCGAAGATATAGCCGCGTCGTACTACTTGATAAACAAGGTTCTACACTACGTAAAATATAGACCGAAAGTGCGTGACGTTCTCTTAAAAACCGTGGATTCTACGAATTAGGAGAAACAAAACCTCACTAACTGCACTAAAAATTCACGCGTTCGGCATACTACTTCTGCGGCATTACTTTCTATAAAAGGGAATGAGGTCACCACCCTAAAACCAACTAACTAACTATCTTATTAAGCATACTGACGACTGTTAACCAACTCACCTTTATCACCAAATTAAGAAGTGCGACAAGGAGGCAAACAGATCAAATAACGTCACAATCGTAGTATTGGGTCACGGTGTTTAGTCCCGCGTAAAAATGTCAAATTGACAAAATATTATATTACAAGACGGTCATAAAATTTAAACTGCCTGATAAATTAAAAGAATGATTTCATTCCTACGTCATTTGATTGAAGTCACAAAGAAACAAAGTACGAATGTACTGAGACTGCACTTAAAACAAAGAACTTTTAAACCAACTTAAAATAAACAAACTGCTAAAATATATTTAATTACAATTATATCTCAGAAGGGAAACATAAATTACTACTGGAATTTTGATTAAACAAAGAAGATGTCAAATAAACAGAATTACAGAATACAGATGATTCACGGCGCAACAAAATACAAAATTCAATCCACATCTTTGAATTTAAAAACGTAAAATAACTTATTGAAATCAATCCAAAATCCATTAAAACAAATTCAAAATACATGAAATGAATAACGTCAATCCAAATACCGGGGTCTTCACAAAAAGAATCAAACAACCAATCATTTGTTTTAAACGACGGTTACAATGGTTCCAACTTTGTGTGCTACTATTATATATGTTTTAATTTGTTTTGTACTCTCGATTGTTGATAATAGTCGAGTTTTAAAATAAGTATTAATTTTTTTGACAAAATCGTAAAACTACGTAGAATCATTAATTTACGCAAAATGTAATTTTTCTCAGTTTTTTTAAATGTATGATTCTACGTAGTTTTTCGACTTTTTCGAAAAATTTAATGTTTATTTTAAAACTCGACTGTTCCGTCTTACCTGCATAGTTCTAGGATTTTGTTAAATATTGTACATATTGTTTCTGTTTGTGTCATTCTCTTTTGTTTGAAATATCTTTTATTTTAAGTAGAATTAGAATTCTGGTTACCTGGCATTTTTAGGGGCTTACTACGTAACTTCGGTACCTGGTACAACTTTCGTTTTAAGCTTCCAAAGAATTCAGTTCAGTTCTACTGTGATAGCGCACTTGTAAACATCTACGTTTTAATTAAATAAAGATAAGGTGCACCAGCACACCCAAACGTTATTTTAAATTTTCTATAAACATCGACTGTTATTATTAATCGATGGTACAAAACATATTTAAAAAAAAATTATGAGAGTCCTGGCACCGACGCTTCAAGTTAACTTTATTTCAGCATTAAAGTAAAAATATCTTTAGAACGGTTAATAATAGACCAATACAAGGTTATACATTTTTGATTCTAAATGGTACAGAAAATCCAAAAATTAAAAAAAATTTAAAAAACGAAAGTTTGAGTTGCCATATTTTTGTGAAACACCCTGTATGTAATTAAATATTTTTAAAATGTAAGCCAGTTAATTACGTAGTACCGGACCAAATTTCGTTGTGATTTATCTAATAGTTAAAAAGTAATCCGATTACACAGTAAACACACACCCTGTATAAAGTTGGAGTGCACCATTTTGCATCATATACAGTGTGTCCGAAAAGTATGGAATATATTATACAGGTCGATAAATATGCACTTTATACGAAAAAGTTGTAAATAAAAGTTGTTTATCACTTAGTTATCTACCACCTGGGAGACATCAATTTAAATTTTTGCTGTAAACAAAATCGCAACGAATAACACTTACATTTTTTTAAATGGTAAGGCACGTCTTTATTATACTCATTTGATAGAGTTTTTTTTTCAACCATATGAAACTTGAATACCTTTACATCAAAAAAATTTCAAGAAAAACATGGACATGTCTAACAAATTTATTTTACTGAGTAGTATTAATCAGCTACGTAATATGTAGTATTGAAACAATTGAATGCACTGTCACAATAACAAATATTAAACTTTAAATATCTTTACATAAAATTGTTATAACAAAAAAATGTATTTAAACTAAACTTACAATAAATGTTCAAAATGTAAACCATTCATAATTTGACAGTGGTAAATTCGATTTTTAAAACCATCGATTGCTTTTGAAATCATATCTCGAGTTATAGCTCTTATCTCAACTCTAATGCGATTTTTTAAATCTTTAACATTATCAGGTCTAAATTTTGCTTTTAATATAGCCCCAAAGAAAAAAATCTAGTGGACTTAAATCCGGCGAGCGAGCAGGCCATTCTATCCTACCTCTTCTGCCTATCCATGTATTTTGAAAAGTATTATTAAGAAAGTGGCGGACATTAATTCCAAAATGTGGAGGTGCCCCGTCTTGTTGAAGCCATATTCTGTTATGAGGTATATCTGGATCTACTTCATGTGGAAATAACTCGGCCAAAACAGGAACCAACTCAAATCTTAAGAAATCGAGATAAATATTCGCCGTTAAACTACCTTCAAAAAAATATGGCCTCAAAATTTGACTTCCAATCATTCCTACCCAGACGTTGACTTTTTGCTGGTATTGGGTGTGTCCTTCTAGATACCAGTGAGGATTTTGTGAAGACCAGTAACGTGTGTTTTGTTTGTTAATTGTGCCGTTTAAACAAAACGTGGTCTCATCAGTAAAAAGGATATTTTTATGAAAATGTGCATCTCGTTCAAGTTTGTTTGTTATTGTTTTACAAAACTCCAGCCTTCTGTCCAAATCGTCTTCAAATAATTCTTGAACTACACAAGCTTTATAAGGACGAAATTTTTCTTTTTTTAAAACGTCATGTACAGCCGATTTATTCAAATTATGGTCTCTAGCAATTTGCCGAACAGAAATTTGTGGATTTTCCTCAACAGACAAGAACACATTTTTTCGTTCCACATTACTTAATGACAAAGGTCTACCAGTTCTACTCGTATCTTTCACCGAACCTGTCTCTTGAAATTTCCGCCAAATTTTGCTTACCGTGGACTGCGAAATGTTTAATTCTGGATGCAAGTTATTAAATAAATTACATACTTCGTCTTGGGTTGTTCTTCTATCTCCATATCCCAGAATCATTAAAATTTCAATTCTATGTTTCTCAGATAATTGAGCCATATTTCAAGCACTAACAAATAGCAAAGTGTGACAGTGTTCTAAAGTGCATTCAATTGTTTCAATGCTACATATTACGTACCTGATTAATACTGCTCAGTAAAATAAATTTGTTAGACATGTCCTTGTTTTTCTTGAAAATTGTTTGATGTAAAGGTATTCAAGTTTTATATGGTTGAAAAGAGAAAAAAAGACTCTATCAAATGAGTATAATAAAGACGTGCTTTGCCATTTAAAAAAATGTAAGTGTTATTCGTTGCGATTTTGTTTACAGCAAAAATTTAAATTGATGTCTCCCAGGTGGTAGATAACTAAGTGATAAACAACTTTTATTTACAACTTTTTCGTGTAAAGTGCATATTTATCGACCTGTATAATATATTCCATACTTTTCGGACACACTGTATATGTAACGTGTAATTTGCTTGATACATAATGATAACATGATTAGTAACAGATATTACATTAACATGATGTAACTGTAATGTATTTGTGTTTGCTGGGTTACTTCGGCGCTGTGTAAAAAACATGATTGTTGTCTCAAAATTTTGATGCTAAATAAAACTTTTAGGTTTTTTTAATTCGAGATTACCAAATAAGTGTTAATAAACACTAATTCAATAAAAAAATATTGGGAGCATACAAAAATTAAAGTAGTTGCAAATTGTACTCAAAAATTACAATTAACATTTTGAAGATAAGATTTTTATTTGTTGACTATTTTTTGATAATTTACACAACTTCTATAAAGTATATAATAAATATTACATTTTAAAATGGTAAAAAAATTTGTGCACTTGTAACAGTTCACAATTTTATTACACAAAACTTATGTACCTATTCTAAAGACAACTTTCATGAATTGTTCCTGAGAAATCACAGAATAAATTATAAATAAACAAAACATAGAAATAATACCAACAAAAATTATTTATTGCTTCTTAGAGATAGTCGATACTGAAAGTGCATGCAAACTCCATCGTATTGTTTGTACTTGAATGCTGATTGCTTGTAACATTACATCAAATTTATTCATAGCATGTAATAGCAACTCACGGATCTTCTTAGTACCCAATGCTGACAACGTTGCAATTAAGTATTTTAATTTTAGTTAAGACTATGACGACGATGCCGTTATAATTAGTCTTAGTACCATACCGCTTAGTCTTCATTTAAAACTTGTATTCTTAAGGTGTTGTTGTTTTTCATATTAGATCTTTATTTTTAGAAATTTGTTTATTGTTTATTTAAGATTGACGGTTTTCAAGTTTTGTACTCAAAAAGTTTATTGAAGCTGTTCTGAAGATATCAAGAGAAAAAAAAACACTACCAACTGACCTGTTTATCAAAATTAAATAAAAAAATAAAACGCAAGCTTAAAAACAGTGTTCACACATACCAGTATTGTAATCTTTAAGAATAATTATGTTTTTTTAAAACATATTAGTATAAGTATTGTTTAAAGTTTTAAGCGTTTGTGTGTAATTGTAAGTTTTAATTTTTTTTAAATGTTACAAAAATGTAAAAAAATGTTTTATGTATATATAAAATTTTTAGAATGTATAAATTAGAAGTAAATAGAAACCGTTAGTATTATGTACAGTAATGGTTAAATACAACCAGATTAAGATTTATACCTATATGTGTGTTATCTTACTACTATGATTTACAATTCAGTATTTGGTCCATTTAGAGAATTCTTTGTTGTCCTACAATAAATAATCGTGTAAATATTTATCTTATTTATTTTAATTTCACATTGTTAGAATTTACATTTAAAAAACCAACATTAAAATATAATTACTTTCGTAATCCATAATACTGTGCTTGATCACTTAACCATTTATCTATTGAGTTGTAGCTATGATCCATCCATTCAATATTGCTTTTGACTGTTTCAATAACTCTGTCAAGAGATTGAGACGATGTGCCTAAATCATTAATGTTAGCGTTTTTGAAACTTTCCAACTAAAATTTGAAATAACAGTAGCGATAATTAGAATATAAAATAAATACCTCTGCTAATTGAAAACGTGTATTCATGTAATTTGGAAGTTCAGCAACCATCTTACTTACAATACTAAATGCAGATCCAAAACTGTAATAAATGCAGTGAAGCAATGTAGTTCTATTCAGTATACGTACTTACTGGTTATTTAATTGTTTCCAGTTACTTCTTAAATATGTAAATGCAAGTGAGTAACCCACAGGGTTATTTGCTACAGATTTAAATACACGCGAACTGTCTTGCTTTCTAATGTGAGTATTATTCTTTAATATAAAATCTAGGTATCTACAAAAAAAAACAGTTAAAAAACAGTTTGATTTCATTTTAAAAAAAATACCTATTTAAAATCCATGGTTTTTGCGAACATCCTAAGCTGTCAAGTAAAATATTTTTTTCATAAATCGAATTCGACTTGGTGTAATAATTATATAACAAATCCCATTCTGTTTCGCCACCCTCTCGTATAGACGTACAAAACACAACTTCTTGTATGTTAGGGCGTATTCTAAAATATTTGTTAGAATATTTTATCATAATGTAACTAATTTAAAAACTAAGTTATTTATACACAAAATATTTACACGAACTAATTAAATCTAACGATATTTAAGAAAAACACTTACTTATATAGTACAATGACTCGAAAGATAATATCCGCGGATAACTTCTGTTTATCTTAAAACACTTGTTTACATTAAAGTCACGTACGTTATGCTTCGTTATATTTATCTCAAACACACGCGTTAATCTGATTCGTTTAAACATTTTCTTAACGCTTCCGACTGGGAATAACTGACCTATGCTTACTTTAAATCGTTTTTATATATTTCGGTTATCTTTCGAGAATTTTCTACATTCTTTCCAAACGTTCTAGTTGTTGATAGTAACTTCGTAAACGCCCTCGAAGCTAAACATTTAACTGTCCTCTTCTTAAGACTGTTCTGTCTTAGAACTGGAAACTGGGTGTGACAGCAGTAGAAAGGATCGTGTCGATAGCGGCAGCTTTCTCCATTTCGGCAACTTTTTTGTCCATAAAAGTACCAGTCAATGGATTTTTCCTGAACCGATATTCTCCTTGGTTGATAACTACAGACCCAAACTTGAACACCTGTTCCTCGGACGACGACCTCTAACATATTTTGAACTGTCCTCCAATTCAGTTAATCTAAGCCACAACCAAGCTTAGGTACTGCCAATTTCTTAATATTATGGAACTCCATTTCTCTCTTTAGGTTCCATAATGTTCGACACAGATTTTCGTATAATGGCTTGGTACGTGAGTATTTCTGGGTGATCAGATAGAAAACAAAGCTTCTGTCACCACGTAGTTTTAAAACTTTTTCGACCGCCGGTTGCTGTCCTCGTAGTTCATTAAGCCTTCTAAACTTCTTTTTGAATACGACCGCAATTCCTTTGGACATGTCAAGATCCTGGCTCACGCAATGTGCAAGGGCGTAATCTTTTTGTGTTTGGAATAGGTCTTGTTATTCCTTGGTTGTAACTTCAAACCTAGCTTTTTCAGAACCTCCGTATATGCTCATAAACTCATCGAAGTTCATTCCTTCTACTTGATTTCTAGTTTTGCTAGTTATTACTCTGGTTCGGACCTGAACTTGCGTAATGTGGTTATCGCCAGCAAATGGGACTAGACGATCGATGTGGACCACTTTTTTTGGTTTTCAGATGCAATATATATGACGTCATTAATACACTGCAGGACTTCATAAACGCCCTCCCATTGCCTCTGCAGCTTCGGCGACAAACCACGTTTTCTTTGAAAGTTATACAACCACACCATATCGCCAGGTTGAAACTCACCATATTGTGCCTTGACGTCACATCTGGTCTTCATTCTGTCGCTGGCAATTTGTGTGTTTTTACGGATTGCCTCATGTACTACGTCTAGCTTCATGGTCAGCTTGCTGACATAGTCTTCTCCAGCAACTTCTTCTTACGATCTTCGTCTAAATTAGAAGTCGCATGGCAGTTGTATTTCCCATTGTTCATCCGCTCAACCATACCATCAGATTAACAATGGAGAGGCATCGTCTTTAACTCCTAACAGTCGGCAAACCTCTTGAAACAACTCAGACTCAAAATTGCGGCCTTGGTCGGAGTGTACTTCCAACGGGACTCCAAACCGACAGAAAAACACTTTCATTAATACGTAGTACGTAGTATAATATGTAGCTGCTTCTTGATTAGGTATGGTGTAAGCTTACGTTCACTTCGTGAAATAATCCATCGCCACCAGAATGTATTTGTTTCCCGAATCAGATTCCGGAAACGGCCCTGCAATGTCAATCGCTACTCTTTCTAAAGGACTTCCCACGTTACACTGCTTTTTCGCGAGATCATTTTCTGATGCGCAGACCGTGCACTTACGGCCACCATTTCATGACGCTCTCGGCACGGTGTTCCGTGTCATAGTCATAAAATTGCAGTTTCTCGTTACATCTTGCTGCTTGTTCTTCCAGGTTACGGAACTGCAATATCCATTTTAAAGCGGCGTGTAAAAATTTTCATCCATACAAATATTTGTATAAAGGTTCTATGCAGTTGACTCTTGCTAACAGCTATTTTCTAGTCACACAGTAATTCCTTTCTGACCTGGTCAATACCTTGCCAAAATAGACAATGAACAAATTTTCCATCTTCTCTTGGATAACTTAAAATCGGCAATGTGACTAGGGCCTTTTTTAGTTGTTAAAGAGCATTTTCGCAGTCTGTTATGTTAAAAAGTTGGTAGGTTAAAATTTTTCGAGTATAAAATTTGTCCTCGACATGCCCACTTTTGGTAGTCAATTGTCAAACGGTAAAAGCACGACTTCATTCCTCTTCCGGTAACTTTTTGTGCAACACAGACTTTTGTTTAGCGGTCTCTAGGCCCAAAAAGACTTTCATCATTAAGCTATTTTACACAACTTTACGTGAACATGTAAATGAATTTTGTGTCTATCTGGGTGAACGTCTATTTGGGGTGAGTAGTTATAGTTTTTGTATTGGGGGTTTAAATTGATTCTTTCCCAATTGTCTATAACGGATTTCCATACCTCCCGCACGTTTCCTTTATTGGTGGAGATAACATACAGATGGCATATTTGGTTCAATTTCCATGACGCCACGTTGCTGTAATTTTACCATTCACACACATCTTTAAGATTGCGATTTCTCTCAGAAAAAACTTTTACTGTCACTTACTACATCAAGTCGAGGAGAAACGCTGCGCATTCGCTATCTCAAATGATGGTATGTTTTAAAAACGACATTTACTTGTGTTAACGCCGTATGTACGTTTTGTGTTAGATTTAGTATTACGTTTTAGGTAATACAGGTACAGAATTAGTTAATGGTAAAGTAGTTTATCCTCCTCCTGTTTGTTAATTTGTAGTTAGTGCTATATTTTATCTTCCTTAGGAGGGGCAATAAAAGCCACTCTAAACTGTTTTTATGGCTACGTTTCGTGCTTCTAGTGTGCACTTCTTCAGGCCACTAAAAATACAGAATTAGCTAATTACATTTTAGGTAATACAGGTACGGAATTAGCTAATTACCTGTTGGAAAAAAACGTAACTGTAAGTATTACAATTTCTAGTTTTACGATTAGTATTTCGTTGGTTATGTCGATTGTTAGAATGAATGTACTGTACTGTAACACAATTAATTATATCATTTTGTGCGTCACAAAGTCGTATGCAGTAAACGGTAAGTTTCTAAGCCTTGAATTTTTTTATATACTTGTGTGATTTTGAATTTACAAATATAAAGTCATTCCTTCTTCGAATGTCAAAGTTAGACCGACTAGGTCAGTTTATTGTTCGACGCATTGCTCAGTATAGGGCGTAACTTATATTTTGTCCGACCCATGTATTAGCGCTTGGAAATTTGACGTAATTATACTTCTTAGTCCTCTTTGGAACTATTGTCTGTGATAAAATAAATATATATATTCTGTGTTATCACTTCCGTCGTGTTATTTGTTCTTTTCCACCTACGGGGAGAGTTAAACGATACCTCTCTGATTAAGTCTTTCATCGTTTTGGCGCTTTTTTAGATTTATTTTATAATCTAGCATCACAAAGCCTGCGAGTCACTCTTCGGGAACAATTGTGTTAGCTGTTGCTTAATTTATTTGTTATACCAAAAGCAGCGTAACAAGTCTTTATTTTATATAAATTCTGCTCTTTCTTCGGTCAATTTCGTCAAAGGTTTGGCAATATTGGCAAATCCGGGTAGAAATCATCTATAATAGGTGCACAACCCAAAAAAACTTCAAACCTGATGTATGTCGATTGGTCTTGGCCATGCTTGCACTGCTCGGATTTTGTCTGGGTTAGCTTTTACTCCATCTCTACATACGACGTGGCCAAGGTATTGCACTTTTTTCTTAAATACGTGGCATTTCTTTGGGTTCAGTTTGAGATTTGCCCGACGTAGTCGCTGGAACACTTATTTCAAGTTGTTCAAGTGTCCTTCAAACGACTTTCCAACCACAATCACGTTGTCTAGGTAAACCAAGCACGTCTTCCAAGACAGTCCGCGCAAGATGGTTTCCATCAAACGCTCAAACGTTGCAGGAGCGTTACACAGGCCGAAGGGCATCACAGTGAACTGCCACAGACTATTTCCAATAGTAAAAGCTGTTTTTTCACGATCCTTAGGTTCCAATTCTACCTGCCAGTAATCAGTCTTTAAATATAACGTGGAAAACTACTGGGATCTTGACAGGATGTTTAACGTATCGTCAATTCTTGGTAAAGGGTAGCTGTCCTTTTTGCTCACGTTCTTTAGCTGTCTGTAGTCCACGCAAAACCTCGTTGATCCATCGTACCTCTTTACGAGTACCACTCGGGACGCCCATGGGCAATATAAAGTTTCAATCGCGCTTTCTTTCTTCATATCCGTAATTATTTGTTCGGCGTGGATGTTATCATATCGGCCGAGCGTCTCCGCTTTAATTCTATGTTTCCACGTTAGTTCTTCCTTTAGAACCACTCTCCAGTGCGAACACATGTTGATACTGTTGGATCAACACTTTAACTTTAGCCAGCTGCTCTTGGCTGAGGTTTTGGCATTTGGAAATAACAATGTCCAATAGATGTTAAGGGCGCTTCTTTGGCGACGTATCTTCGTTAGACTTCACGCATCTTACAATTTAAGATACTGGCGTGCGTTAGCCTACCACGATTTTTTTTCAACGTTACTGGATCCTCGCAGGTAGAGTCCCGTCTTCACTCAATCAAACTCGCACGGCTGCCTTCTCTGACGAACGAAAAAAAATTTCTTCGTTGTCGATTTTCAGAACATCGTTCTTCATATCCAAATGGAACCCATACTTCTTTATAACGTCCAATCCCAGGATAACTTTTTCCGTAATGTCGGCTACCAGTACTTGTTGGTCGAGTACTCCATTTTGAAAACCAATGGTTACATTGACATGTTCGTGAGTAGGTTTTTTTTGGCCCGTTGCCGTTCGAAGTCGTACTGTTACTGGTGATGTCTTCTCGTTTTCTAATAACATGTTAGGACAAATGATGGTCTTTGCGCTCCCGTGTCAATCAGTAACTGAACACTTATTCCATTGATCTTGCCATCGAGATAAATGCTATGAAATTGCTTTCTGGATTATGGTAATCTCCGGGGCATGGCTCGTTGAAGTCGACTTTGGCCCCATTTGGTCGACCTGTTCCAGTTTTCCGGCCGCTCTTCTGGTCTTCTTTTGGAGTTAGCACAGCGTCGTCGTACGTTGCCCACTTTCATGCAGTTTCAGCACGTCATTTCTTTTCCTCAATGCTATCTTCTGTGCGCGTGAATATTTCTGAAGCACAACGGAACTTATAGCTGCCTCGGTGCGACGCCTGTTTTTTGCTGCGTTGAATTCTAAAGTATGGGTTAAGGCGTAAGGACACTATTAAAGACGTCACTTTATGCTTGTTGCTCCAAGCATTTGCTGTAACTGCGGTTTCAAACTGTTTGTAGTAGGTTGACCATGGAACTTTACCATAAAAAATTGGAGATACAACTTTAAACTTGTTAGTGGTTTCTTTACGACGGCCCATTATTCAGTCTTCACTTGTGACGCTTCCTTCACCGTGACAATTCATTTGGTTCATTCTTTCTTCAAGCAGTTTCATTCTGTCTTCTAATATGTCCTCTATTGATTAATTAATTTAAATTTAACATATTTAACCAAACAGTTTTATTTATTTACACGATTTCAACGGGTTTTAATACCGCAACACCTGTATCACCACTAACGAATTTTAAAACTAATTTATTTATACACAAAATATTTATATGAACTACTTAATTAAATCTAACGATATTTAAGAAAAACATTTACACTAATTTATATAGTACAATCACTGAAAAGATAATATCCGCGGATAACTTCTGCTTATCGAAAACTGACACTTGTTTACCTTAAACGCTTCCCACTGGAAATAACTGACCTATGCTCACTTTAAATCGTTTTTATACTATGTGTCCAATTAAGTCCGAGACATATAGGAAGCTTTTTTCTTCCTAGTTTTATAAAAAAAAGTCATTTTTTATAAAAAGTTTTGCTTGGTCTAAAACTGGAAATACAAGGTTTGTCAAAAAATATGAATTTTACTCAAGAGTAAAGTACCTTTATTTTTGAGAATATTGGCTATTGTCAATAAAAAAAGTTAATCATAACAGAAAACTATTGTTAGATATCCAATATTATCCATCTGCCATAAAAAAGTAATTTTTGTTATTTTTATTAACTTCTCTGTATTAGCATTGGCAATTTACCGGTAAAAATTTAATCTAGGATGCCCTGACAAATTCTGTATATTAACAATTTGCGTATAGAATGATCACTGATCTCTATCAGTGAGAATGATGTACTGACGGCAAACGTCAAATTGCTAGTTAGATTTTATAAAATACCATAAATGGCGGCTTTGTTAAGTTGTGAAAAGAAAACTGAAATAGTTTTGATTGTGGGAGATAATTATAAGACTCATCGAGAAGCAGCAGCTATTTATAACAACAGCATTCCGAATAAAAATATTCAGCATTCGACAGTTAAAAAAATTGTAAATAAATTTGAGACGTCTGGAAGTGTTCAAAATAATTTCAATAAAAAACGCTAGAAGCGGGATGCCAGTGAGGACACGGAATTACAAGTAAAGCTATCTGTAGTAGAACATCCTAAAATGCCATTGAAAAACAGAATGTCTTTGATCTAAAACGAAATAAGTAGAGGTACAATGACAAATATTTTAAAAAGTAACAAATATCATCTATACAAACCCCAGTTTGTTCATACGTTGAATGAAACAGATTATGACAGACGGTTTGAATTTTGTTCATTAATTAGAAGAATTAGAAGAGCATCCCTTTTCATTAAGAAATATAATTTTTATCAACGAGTCAACATTCACATCAAATGGAACTATCAGTTCACAAAAATGTCAATGGTGGCGTGACAGTAATCCTCACTTTACAATAAAAACTCGCGACCAATATTCAGTCAAGACCAACGTATGGTGTGGGATTTATAAAAATAAAGTAATAGGACCATATTTTTTTTGACAAAATGAATTATGCTACGATTTAATTGGCGAATTGTCCTTAATAGACCGTCAATGTATATGGGTTCAACAAAACGGTGCTACATGCCATACCACAGTAGCTGTGAGTAAATACCTTGAAACTATTTTCAATGACAAAGTAATACATTCGTACATTTTTTGGCTAGCTAGATCTCCAGACTTAACCCATGTGGATTATTTTTTATGGGGTTACTTAAGATATAGGGTTTACCAGCAAAGGTCTTTTCAAAATACTGATCATTTGGAAAGGACAATTTCAGAAACATGTCTAGAAATTACTGCAGATATGGTCAAGAATGTATTAAGGGAATTTGATAGAACCATTAAATGTTTAGGAAAAGGTGGTGGACATATTGAGACTTTAGTCAATTCAAACAAAAAACAAATTATTTTATTTTTAATATATTCTTATGAATGTTACTTATTAAGTATTAGTTAGCTTGTTTATCTTTTCATTTGCAAAATAAAATGTTATGATATGTATGCTTTGACTATTCAATTGCAATGTACATTGTTACTTAACTTAATAAGGAACCGAAAAGTTTTATTTAAACCAAAGTTTACTTTTTTATAGCAGATGGATATTATTGGATATCTGACAATAGTTTTTTATTATAATTAATTTTTTTTAATAACAATTGTCCTTATTCTCAAAAATAAAGGTACTTTACTATTGAATAAAATTCATATTTTTTGACAAACGGCTCAAAAAATTTGATATCTGATTTGTTTTTCATAAAACTAAGAATAAAAAAGTTTCCCATATGGTTCCGACTTAATTGAACACAGTGTATATTTTTGTTATCTTTCGATAATTGTCTACATCCTTTCCAAATGTTCTACTTGTTGATAGTAACTTCGTGAAAACTCTCGAAACGTTTCAATAAAAAAAAGAACAACTTACTTGTCTTTGACAGGATTTTCAATCCATTTTCTAAATAGTATTTGCGCAGTATTAGTACATTTACTTTCTGTTTTTGTGCAAGCCCATTTAGTTATCAATTTTCGGATTCGTTGAACCAAATATTCATCGTAAGGTAGATCGTTGAAATCAACTTTAGTAAATGCATTATCAAATATACGGAAAATAAAGTCCTGCAAAACGTATACAATTAGAAAATAAAATTATTACAAAACTATATTAGATTATATATTACTAGCATCAACATGAAAATGGATATATTTAATGTAGCGGTATTTACCTCAAACTTTTTATATATGGGAGAGCTAATCAACATGTTACGTATGAAAGACACTTTATCTAATGCAGCTCGATGGGTAACAAACGATATATCTTTGTCTTGAACAGCAAGGTTAGTTAGCATTTTTAATGGAATGTCATAATCTAATAGATTAGCTCTGGCCAGATCCATAGAATCACTAATTAATTGAACACGTGTTGTAGGTGGGAAAATTATGATGCTCTCTGTAAGCCGCCTCCAATTATGTTCATCATAGTTAACAATGTAATAACCTACAGTAAATTAAATTTAGCATAAGAATGCTTAAATAACGTCAACCATACCAGTTTGTTGTAAATTCAGTAACCACCAATGATTTGCTTCTATAACTGCCGTAATCTCAGGTACATTCCTAATCCATAATTTAGGTTTGGTATCGTCTAAGTGCGGTTTCAAATCAGACGCGTATGAAATCGGAACCCACCATAATGTTTTATTTGCAGGTTCTTTAGTAAGTAGAAAACGTTTCTGAGAAAGGTGTACCTCACCAGTTGTACCGTTTCTTACAGCAGTCACGACAGGAAAACCTGCTTGCAAAATCCACGAATCCATAACCTCCTTGATTGTAGTTTCTAATTTATTTTCACTTTTGATATTTGTTTCTACAGCGCTCCATAATTGATCATGATTTGCGTTTGAATACTGATACTGATTTAGATATTGTATTAATCCTTGTTTAAATACATTTTCGCCAACAATATGACTCAGCATTCTTATAACCGATGCACCTACATTATTATTTTTATTTACAAACATGAAACAAAATATAGTTACTACCTTTAGAATAAGAAATACTATCAAACATTTGTCTTATATTATCAGTACTGACAACTTCTAAAGTAATCGGACGCGATGACTTAAAATAATCAAATCTAAAAGCTTGATAAGTTTCGTCAAGAACAAACTCATCCATGTAATTCCAAGAAGGGTATATTTTTGGTATTGCGTAAGAGCACATAAAGTTAGAAAATCCTTCTTTTAACCATAAATCATTCCACCATGCTGGTGTAACCAAATTTCCAAACCACTGATGTGCCACCTCATGTGCTAAAACGGCAACAGTGTTTTTTTTATCTTCAATAGTAGCTGAATTTTCATCAAACAACATTGTAACCTCCCTAAATAATAATTACAATTTAAAAAAACAAAAAAAAACCCAAACGTTTTTACCTAAATGTAATTAAACCCCAATTTTCCATTGCATTAAATCCAAAATCGGGGACACCTACTAAATCAATCTTTGGCAACGGAAACTTAATATTGAAATAACTTTCATAGTATTCTAAAAGTTTCGGACTTAGATCAATTATTAATTTAATTTGATCCGCTGATTTCATTCTTGTGTGCACTGTAAACAATGTTTTTGTAGAGTTATTGTATCTGTATGCAGTAAGATCGCTAACGACAAAAGCTATTAAATACGTTGACATTAAAGGCGTTTCAGCATAATGATCCCATTCCCAGTTTGTTTTTTCTAGCCTAAAAATACGCAAAAATGATTTTTTCTATACGGCATTGACAATTACATAGTGTCTGTAGATCTTTTAGGCATGTTAGAAATGCTGCTCATAGTGCTTGGTCTGCCAACGCTAATTGTAAATTTCGCTTTAAAAGAAGGTTCATCAAAACATGGAAATGCTCTACGCGCATCTATTGGTGAAAATTGAGTACTTGCCATATACCTGTTACGTAAAAAAATAAGTGTTTAAATACAAATTATAAAAATGCTACAAACTTTTGAGTGTTTGTTTTTGGATCGTCGTACTGACTCCTATAAAATCCTTGCATGTTATCTCTTAAATGACCTGTAAATTTCATTTCTACATCGTATTCGTCATCTTTTTGTAAAGTCTCTTCTAATGCTATTGTGTATGTTTGGGATACATCGTTAAACTGTTGATCTGTTACCGAAATATGATCAGTACTGTTTATGCGTTTTATTTTAACAGATTCTTTATCAATTTCCATGTCAAATATGTTAAGAACAATTTTATCGGTTTCTTTGTTAACTTTAAATGTTATTGCTACTGCTCCACTTGTTGTAAAATTTTTTTCGGTTAAAAACGGTATAATTTGCAATCTAAAAATAAATTTATAAACAAAGCAGTGTTTAAAAAAAAGTGTTTACCGGTAATGTATAGGAGCTAAATTTGTCGGCAATCTTTCAGCTACCGGCTGAACAGCATGTGTGAAAGCTTCTGGTGCAGCATCGCCGCAATGTGGATATAATAAAATCGTTAGTCCAACTGCAAGTGCAATTAACAGTAGAGCTCCTAGAGCCATAAGAGCAAGTGTTAATTTAGATAAAGTCACACCGCTGTTAGGTTTTCGATTAACTGTGTATTTATTTTGATTGCCGTTACTTTCAAGCTCGGCTGTTGTAGGTACACCTGTAAAAAAATAAGGAACATAATTTTATAAGTTTTCATAAGTTATTTACGTTTTGATACATCGATACGAGGCACACAAGACTAACTTAAATGGTCTTGAGACAATTTCAAAACTTAAATGTCAAATTGTAATTTCGCTATGATCACAACAGTAATATAAATTTGTTTTATATAAATTATCAGTAGCTACGTAGGTACCGATTAATTAGATCAGATATAGTTATAGTGTGATATAATAAATCTAAACAGGTCTAAGTCAGCTTAACAATTTTCTTATAATATAATATTAAAATTAGCGAAGTTTACGAAGTGACAATTGCTTACTATATTAATTTATGAATTTCAAAATTAAAAGTGTAGTCAAGATATCAAATATTTTAAAATGCCAGTACAAAAAAAATAAAACTACAAACAATACCAAATGTAGCATAGCTATCTTGGATACAATATTTAAGCATTCTATTCAATATGACAATGTTCTGGAATGATTTCTAATTTAACGCGTAAAAAAAAATTGAAAAACCAGTTTTTTTGGTTTTTTTTTTGTTGTCAAATGTACTTCATTATTTTCAAAACTATATCCCACTTATGACCCTTTGACATTAATTTATCCAATATAATTCACTGTTTGTCAAAACTCTCTCCCGTTGTTACAAAAAATTATTTTATGTATGCACAGTTCCAAATTTCATTTCTGTTAAGGCAATCTTCCAAATATATTTCCATATGTCCAACATAATTTAGGCAATGTTCTTGTGTTATAGTGTTAGAAGCAAAATTACTCTGAGCATACAATTGTTCTTAATCCTTACGCTGACTTCTTTTTATGATAGTTTTCTATTGGTTAAACAACTCTTTAATTGAGTTTAAAAAAAGACTGTACGGGAGCAGATATACTGGTACATTGCCTCAAAAAAGTTATTGGACACTTTTAAACGCGACCTGCAAGATAGGCAACCAAACTTACGTTATAACAAAACGCCTAGTTTAATTAGACACTACTTGCAGCGATATTACGAGGTTACTAGCCATTCTTCATAGGCACTGCCTCAAGCGTTCTAAGAACATGTTTCTTACCTACAAAATCTAAATTTTACCCTAAAGCTTTAAATTCTTCGTCGCTAAGTTTTCTATTTATTTATGTTCTCTGCTTAAGTAATTAAAAAAATTTAATTATTATTTACGATTAAATAAGTTCCATCTAAAGCTCGAATAATGATAAACTGTATGCTCAAATATGAAACTGCTGTACTACTTAGCCTAAAAGTCTTAATATATCCGGATTAAATTAAAGTCAACATTCCGATTTTCTTTGCAAAGGAAGTATTATCACCTTAAAACGTAATCACTGGTCGAATAATTGCAGTATAAGTTCCCATTACTCCTTTTAAATTATTTGTATGAAAAGTTAAAAAGATACATATATCCTCTAATTTCTCACACAGAACGCTAAAAAAATTCCAAATCAAATTTGAAAATACGTACCTATAGTTTAAATCTAAAAATCACAAAATTAGAAAAATGCGAAATGCATTTTTCCGCTTTCTCTTCATAACATTTAATTTAAGCATTAACTATTTCGAGTAAATATAAATTTAATAGAAATGAACTGAAATTTGCAATTTCGTAGTTTGCATTTTTTTTTATGGTTTAGATTATTAAAGTACCTACTACATTTTAATAAAATAATACCTTAATTTTATTATAAATTATACATAAACACTATTTATATTATAAGAACAAAACTAGATACAGAAGAGCCTAATATAAAACATGATTAAAAAAGTATTTATTATTTTATTTAAATATTTGTATTTTACATGCTAGTAATGAGTGTAATATCCATTATTGGTTATACATTCCCGTAGACGATTTGGCATCGAATGTATTAAATTTGCACATACATTAGCTATTCGCAATGTTTCCCACACGGTATTAATATGGCGATGCAAGTTGTTTATATTTCGTATTTCTATGTTATTGTTTAGTCCGTTGTTCCACCCACGCACGGCTGTCGCCCACAAATTTTCTATAAAGTTCAAATCCGGTGACTCAGGTGGCCAAAGAATTTTTTCCACTTCTGGATGTTGTAAGAACCATTCTTAAACTACCCCTGCCGTATGTATTGGAGAATTGTCTTGAACAAACCGAATTAGTCCTTCGGGATAAACTGCTTGTGCGTAGGGCAACACAACGTCTTCCAAAATTGTCAGGTAAGTTTGAGCAGTTAAACGTCAATCGACACGTGCTAATTCCCCTAGGCCAGCATTACTCAACCATCCACAGTACGCAGCACTAATTCTCCCACTTCTTTTGTTGAGTTGCACATATCTAGAATTCCTTGGCCTCCAAAGAACTGTTACGTACGAAATTTTCATTACGGACGACTCTGTATATTGAATTGAAATTAGATTCCGGTTTTGACGCCCTCTACCGATTCTTGCTCGCGACTGTCATTTTTACGAGAAACTTGCGAAGCTGTCGATTGTCTAAAATGGTCGGTGCGTCTTAAGTAATTTCTTCCAATACCATCCGGAATAATGAAAATCAAATTGTAATTACATTAAGTGCATAAACTATTTGAGTCGTCACAGGGTAAGATAATTGCTGTCGTTTTGTTAAAATTAGTTTGTAATTCTTTCTTCCTTGAACAGCCATTTTTTATCCGCTTCGAGCACATGTACGTTTTCAATAAAGGAATGTTGAATAGTAATTCTTACTAAGAAATAACGTTATCGCACACATACGCTTTTGGAAGGCGTTTTCTACGCCACGAAAACGAGGTCTCGATAAGCCTTACCGTAGGAGATGTTACTACCTGTGTATTAGTCGATTGTGTTAACAGCCACCTGTTCTAAATTACTACTTGCCTTATTCGATGCACTGGGGTCCTATATAATGTTAAATACAGACGTCGATTGTGTTATCAGCCACCTGTTCTGATTTGCTACGTACAGTATTCGATGCACCAGGTTTTTATACAATACTTAATGAATTATTAATACTAATTGTTTTAGCTTAATATTCTTTGTGAGTTGGTGTGTGACACGATTTGCGGTTAAATAATTATTACAGGCCATTGGAGGGGGAAAACGTTTTCTTCACGATAGTGGAAACTGGACTTCGGGTGAGTTGATTTAATTGATTTTTTGTGTGTATATCGTTGTCACGAAAATTACTCACAGAATTTTGATCCATATTAACGATCGTAGATATATGTATTGCTTATCTACCAATAAGGTAACTGTAATCATTCATTTTACTGTATCGCATACTGTGTGTGGGTGAAGAATATTTACTTGGACTTACTTTAAAGGTGTATTGTGTGTTGCCGATACTGCGGGCATCCACGTACTAAATCTTCTATAAAATCCTGTAAACCGTTTGTGTTTCGAAATCAAAGTTTGCTACACTTGTTAATGCTTATTATTAGTTCTAGTATTTATGAATTGAGAATTTAATGTATAGCGGTTAATCTGCTACTCTACTAAGTTAAAGCTGTGATATTTGTTAATTATATTTAAAATCTTCCAAATACGGATGAATGTAGAAAGTTCATATATTCTTGTTATTGCTTGCCATTCACATCTTAAAGTGATTAAAATCGTTAAGCTCTCTTGTTAATTTTCTCTCTCCTGTGGTTATTGTTATCGACTAACTATTTTGGGCTACTCGAACAACCGAGTATAAGGAGTACGAACCTTTAATTGGGTTACAAGTTTGAACCGTCTGTCGTGAGCGAGACAGAAGTGTTACTTTGGATCAGCTCTGGCGCCCTTAAGCATACTTCCTGTGAACCTCCCCTACTTCCGACTATATGAGTTGGCCGTGCAAGGTTCGTAAAACCGAAAAGCTTGTAACAGAACTTTTTTACTATCTTGGGAAGTGCAGAAGGTTTTTTCATCTGAAAAAACAACACCTTTCCAATGAAAATTTAAATGTTCTTCTAAAAACTGCAATCTCCGGTAGGCATTTTCTTCAGTTATTACAGGTTTCTTTACAGGTCAATAGCAGCTTATTCCTTCAGTTTTCAAGGTATTCCTTATTGTTTGCAAACTGTATTGTAGCTGTAGTCTTTTGTGAAAGGTGACGGAAGTTGTGAATGGAGTCAAACAAGCATCTTGGATAATGTTGTCTTTTTCAACTCTGGATAAGAAAGATGGCCTTCCACTTCTATGTGCGGTCTGCAAATGACGATCATTTTCCGCGCCTTGTTCTTCGCGTTGAAGCTAATAATGGACTACACTTTTCTCATAAAATAAATAATAAACTGCGCAAAAAAGGTTTAAGTTTACTGAAAGGCACCGATAAAGTAATGTTATTAATTTAAATGAAAAAGTTACGTCTTTTAAGTTAGCAGTACAAGATTAGCAGAATCAAATAAAATATAGTTCGGAATTTGTTGCAAAAGAAAAAAAAATTGTAACATTCTTACTTTTTTAGTTGCGCGTTTTTCGGCTAACTTGAGGCAGGTTAGTAGTACACCATTCTAAAAAATGCTTTAATGAATTTATTGCCTGTTTAAATTGCGTGTAGAATAATAATAAAGCTATCAGCTTTTTTCTTTTATAATTAATTAATAACAATTTAGTAACAAATTCTACACACTTTTTACACCGAATACCAATTTATTAAACCAACTTTCCTCAAGTTTAATGCATAATTAAAAAAGTAAGAAAACTACAAGTTTTTTCTTTCGCAAGAAATTAGTAACAAATTCCTAATTATTATGTTTTATTTGATTTTACTAACTTTGTATTGCTAACTTGAAGGACGTAAAAAACTTGATACCCAATTGCTATGTGACTGAAACTTTTATAATTATAAACAATTTTCTGTGATGTAGGTGAATAATTGTGCAATCTGAATTATACATCACATAATACCTATAAAATAGGTATATATACCCATGTTTACAAATGAAAAAACTGCTAATATTAAAGAAAATTATCAAAAGCAAAATCAAAAATTATTTTACCGATAAACCCAAACGTGCAGCAATTACTCGGACAGAAAATCCACATTCTTGTAAAGCAATAATCTTCCCTGTAGTTTCTAGTGATAACTCTGCTGTTCAAGAAGACGTGGCATTTTGCACAAAATTGACACACAAAACAACACTAAATATTATACATTACAAAATAAATTTTAAGTAACCCCTTTATATCCCCTACTTAGTAATATCGGAACCTTGAGCAGAAGGGAGCATTACTGAGAGTATGGAATACCCCTAAAAGAACGGGGTTTCGGGTCTCTGGAAACACTGCATTAAGCGTAATTTTGAATTGTGATATTGTTCTAAAAATTTAGTTTTTATTTGTTTTAGAGTCAAGGTGCAATCCTCATTAATTAAATTGCAGATTTTTTCTTGCTCTTCTTGATTAAATTTATGAAAGTTTTTCAGTCTATAACTACTTAATCCTTTTACCGATTGGGTTTCAAAAAAACTTACATCCAGTTGTGTATAACTTACTCATATAAATATAATATTTCCCATTGTTGAAATCCAGATGTATATTAATTGATATAAAGCTTATATACTTGCTAAAAAAATAGCTAAAATGATGCAAATGTCACTAATAGTCACAAATTTTAAAACGACAATTTTTGATAATTATAATTATAAATATAGCAAGCGAGTTTTATCTGCTTTTGTCTAGGTTGTTTTCTAAGACTACTTATAAATGGATCAGATGAGCATAGCAAAGTATAAAAAACATCTTCATTTGTAACTAATTTGGAACATTTTCTAGAATGGAACAGTCTAAATTTTTTACAATCCTTATTTCTTGATTCTTGAGCATCTTCAGATAGCTGTCCAAAAGGTATGATTGAATTATATGTAATTATGCTCTCTCCGTGAATAAGAATTTTGTGAACTGAATATGGCATATAGTACCAGTTGTATCTGTTCACATAGTTTACCTGTGGAGCGTGCGTACTCACCAAATTTTCTTGGATTTACCTTCTTGCCACACGACATAGTTTGCAATATAAAAAGAAATCTTTTTATCAATGTTTTATCAACGGAAACGGTCTTGCACAAGTTTCCTTTTATGGCTCTTTAGTTTTTTATTTTCTTTGGTGGTAGCAGACCATTTTTAGAACGATAAATTATAGAATATATGAAGTGCTAATCCAGGCATACAAAGTTGAAAGACGAAACCTGAATGTTTTTTCACTTTCTGGTCTTTCACTTACTCGTGCAAGCTCATTCATTTTCTTTGATTTAGCTTGACATACATTACCAGTAGCACTCGCTGGCGTATTTGTTAAAACTTGAACCACTTTATCATCGCTCATAGTAAAAAATAACGTGTGCTTTATAGAAAATGTTGCTGTATTTATTACTACGGAAAATAGTGTTACTGCAAGTATTTAAGTTTTAATTTCTGTGACTACACTCCTAGTTTTCTCAAAATTTCTATAAGAATTGGTCGACGAAAACGTACTGATGAAGGCGATAGATTTTGCCAAATAACACTTTTATCCACTTCACTAACAATCTTAAGTAGCACAAACAATGTTATTGATAGATTACAATCTGATATTAGTTTACTTTCGCCCGACAAAATTATTTTTTTGTACTCGCTTTGTCCAGAAGAACCATCACATCCCCACTTACTGTATAAAACCAATCTTGCTTCACCAGAGAGATTAATAGAATTAGTAATCAAGTAACTGTATAATCTAAAAAAGACTGCCATTGTACTTTTGCATTTACATCGATTATTTCCACGTTACAGCACAACTTTTTTGCTTCTTGCACATGATTGTATGCTGAAAACAAATTAAGACTTTTATCTGTAACACATTTTCTAAGGTTATCATTTGTTGTTTAGTTAAATCTAAATTTAGTAACATTGCTAGAACTTCGTCATTCGAATAAGGCACCAAAAACAGCTTTTTTCCATTAAATTCTTATGAAGCGCATCCAAAGCTTCCGTGGACATAGAACATAGTTGCTCAATAATAGCAGCATGTTTAGGTTCTGTGATTGATTTTAGTCTTTTTGCATAAGAATGGTGAATATGATCCAGTTCATATTTTCTAAATAGCCTAACGGCTTTTCTGTATTGACTTCTCTTGAATGATAATTCATAATCCTTGTATGGTCTTGCTCGTTTACTTGCAGATAATCTAGATAGAGCCTCCTCTGGTTAAAACATTTCATAAACTTTGTTAAGCTTTTTGAAGATGATCCAGTTGTGTTAATATTAGATGGCCATTATTCACATACCAGAAATATAAATGTTATTGATATGAGGCGTCAATCCAATTTTTCAATCATTTGTTTCTCACCGCATGCATCACACAAAATGCAACCGCTTGATTTGACTTTTATGGGGCTCCTTATAACGTTCGAAATATCAGCAGCCGGTTTACGAAAATCTGGAATATTTCCATTCACAACAAATTTACAGAATTGGAATTTTTTATAGAAACAGAACAGAGAACGAATTGAATCAAATAAAGAAAGAGAAGAAAATGACCAATCTAAGGAAGTTAACTCTGTTTAAAAACAAAACGAGAATACTCCTCTACAGACCACACAGCCAACCACAAAATATGTTTTAGCAAAAGATGTTCAGTCTTTGCCATCATGTAGTAAAAAACAAAGCAACAAAACTATCAAACAAATAATGGCGGCAATTATAACAAGCGCTCTATACAAAGAATAACTTGAAAAGAGTATTTCAGAAAAAGAGAAAAAAAACTTAAATAAACAAAGACAATTAGTTAAAAGAAACATTGGTAAAATAGAAAAAATTAAGACAAAAAAGGAAAACGTCCACTCAAAAGTTCAACTAGTAAAAAACAAAAAAGAAATAGCTTAAAGTGAAATCTTCAGAATTCAGTGATTCAGGTGAAGACCTGGTTCTAGATGATGATTCAGATACGGATGTCTCAGAGCAGAAAGACCAAGAAGATAATGACGCGGAGTGTTTGTATTGCAAGAGATTTTACTCTAAAGATGTTAGGGGTGAAAAGTTCATCCGTTGTACTAATTGTCTTTGTTGGGCACATCAAAAATCAAGAATGCACTGATTTAGCCAGAAAGAAGATTTTTGTGTGTGATTTTTGTTTAAACACCTAAATTGTATAGATTAAATGTTCTGACAAAAAAAAGATCTCAATTTCACGCTAAAACTACAATTTTTTGCTTGTTCTGTAAATTTTTTTTTTCTACTAAATTGTTAATTTGAAAACAATTTTAATAAAAAAATATAAAATAAGAGGGTTTGACATGTTATATGATTGCTTCATAATTAACTTTTTTTCCTTTTCTTCATAAAAAAATATGCGTTAACAAAAAAGTATCTGAAATTACGGTACTTTACTCTAAGTAACCACTCAGCGTTTTGCAGTTAGGAGTAACTTTCTAGTTTCAAAAAAATTGTTTGTAGTTTCGCAACAAGAAATTGAATAAAACAGGCTGTGAGTCTCACAAAACAACTTACCAAAACATATTACCTATATATTAATGTGGAAAAAACTGTAAATTAGTGTTTTAATTTGAGACATTCTACTTTTAGTTTTATTTTTCCGTGACAAAACGGAAATTACCAATACTCCAAACAAACGTGAAAACAAGCATGTAGTTCAAACAAAAATTGTTTACAGATTAGTTACAGCAATTAAAAAATATTTGTAAAACATCTTATAGATGATCCCAGCATTTTACTTATTTGTGACAATTATGAAAATCAGATTTTTTTAGGAGTGTATGAGTTTTGCAAAACATTCATGTTGGTATCGCTTGTACCTCCTTTAAGTACCTTTAAGTATTTATTTTTATAGTCTCTTGAAAAGTGTTAGGATTGTTTTCATTGAATGTAAATTAATAAATAACAACCAAGTAAAAACAGTAATAGAAGACACAGTGTTGGCAACATTAGTAGTAGCAGAACTAGTAATCCTAAGAAACAAAAATCGTTATATTTAAATTCGTCAGTTCAAGTTTTAATTTAATAAAAATAAACGTATAATAATAAACACTTCTTTAAAAAGCAATAATAAATATTTTTTTAACAAAAAATACGGTTTCAATTATATGCACCTAAAATAAAAAAATATAATTTAATTTAGTTACGATTAATCTTTATTCACATGAAATTACATTTTCAAGTAGATGCCATGTATGACATTGGCAGAGCATTAGGATTAATTCTTAAAATTAACTTTGGGATTGTGCTTGGCTTCGACTTCAAAAAGTAATTTCGTGTAAATCAAAATTTCGTCGTTTAATTGTAACTAACTAAATTCAATCATTATTTTTTTTTATTTTTAGTGCATTTTATTTATTGCAATCGGTTCTTTTAAAAAAAAATTTTTTTGCTGATTTTAACAGTCGTGGTAATATAGTGACTAAAAACTTTGAAAATACACATCGTTCAAAACAATTTCATGTCGATGATTTGGGAGTTGTATCATTTTCTTATGAATCTCATCATCAGAAGTTGACCAAATTTAAATGGGAAAACCCTAAGGTTCTAATAAATCATCTTATCGGTTAACGTGATAAAGAATAATCGCTGAACATATATTTAAAAAAAACAGATTTCGACGAATTGAGAACCGCAACAGCTGCGAAACAAACTAACGTTGCCTCAAAAAAAAATTGATAAAAAAAGCGAAACCAAAACTGAAGAATCATACATTGCTATGATAGACATAGTTTCTAATTATTCTAATTAATACTAGAGATTGCGAAAAATTTGATCATGATTGGTAGTTATACTTTCGATGCGTAATTTGTAAGATTATGCAGAAAATGACACCTACGTTTAACTTGTGTAGTAAACCTATTGCAAAAAACAATTTAATAAATAAATTTTGAAAATTTTCGAAACAATATTTTTTTTTAAATAAAAGTGCTCAAAACAGTTTTCGAATATTCGTTTTTATTTAACTATTTTTGCAAGTATCTCTAAATAAAATTTTTTTGAGCATTATTACCCCACAGAAAAAAAAAACAATCCGCAGTTCCATTATAAAAATTTCTGAAAAAATGATTAATTAAAAACAAGTTTTTGAAATTTATTTATAAATTTAGAAATGTGTATTTTTATAAAAACATTTAAAATGGCAAAGTAAATCACCATTCTTTACGATTTAAGACAAATAATAAATCCCGTTTTGTATTCACTTCTAACACTAAGACAAGCTAGATCATTTTAAAACTAATTTTGGTTGATATTAACATATTTTAAACTATGGTAATTTGATTTTTGTTTTTAGCGTTCTAAATAATCAATAGCTATGTTGTGAATCATTTTTATGCCTTTGAAATATTTTATAAATGCAAGGATACGAATCGAGTTTTATATTTAAACTGTCTGAACACTGTAAATAATGAAAACGTTTAATAATTTTCAGAAAAGAAAATTTAGTTTTATCTAAATGGTTTTATTTTTGTAACAAGAACAAAGTATTTATTTTACAAACGAAAACAATTGTGTTACATATATAGAGACGATAACAAAAGTAAAACAATGCACCAATGGCGTTATTATGATGATTACAATCGGAAAGCAACGTAATAAAGCACGAGAGTCTATGACACGAGAGATGCATGTTACTCGATGAGCATCCAGTAACGATAGTTTTACTTTATACAATATAAAAACTAAAAATAAACAATTATTTTAGTTTTTATTTTACTAAATCTACAAGTATATCTAGTAGTCTATAACAATAAATAATTTGACGTTTAATATTTTATTTTTCACTTTGTTATAATTTACTTATGTCTAGAATACGAAATGTGTAAACATATTAAAGCTATTTGAATTTCTCAAATCAATAAAAATGGTCAAGAATTGATAAATAATAATATGGACAAAATCCCAGAAAGCGAAAAAAACATCTTGCGAAAATTCTAAGGAAATTGAAAAAATTTTAAAGAAGAAATAGAAACGAACATTGAAAATCAAATAAAAACTATCGAAGCCAGTGTAGAAAACCAAATTAAAATGGTTCAAGAAGAAACTCAAGCAGTAATGTTAAAATTAAGAAGAAAAATATACGAAATTTTAGAAAACGAAAAACAATCTATAAATGACAAAATAGAAAGAATAGAAAATAACTTAGAAGACATAATGAGACTGCTTAATGAAAGAATGAAACAAATAAATTGTCACGGTGAAGGAAGTGTAACAAACGAAGACTTAGTAATAAACCATCAAAAAGAAACTACTCACAAATTTAAGATTGTACCTAGAAACTTTGAAGTGAAAACTGCTTGGTCAACATACTACAAGCAGTTGACTGTTGATCACTTACAAAAAAATAACGAACTCTTAGTTTCATGTTTAGAAATGAGATATTAGATGCTCATCTTCAGGAGAACTAAGCCCAAACAAAAAAATCGAGTTTAGAAAGCTGCAAAAAATCTTCAAGAGTTTGAAGCTGGTATAGCCAGATTGACACGGCTTGCGTATCTTACAGCATCAGATATCTTCCTGAAGGAATTGGCTATTAAAACCTTTGTGGACAGCTCACGAGATAGCAAAACGCAGCAGACTCTACGCTTATCTTGACCTAAAACGTTAGATGACGTTCTAGTGCATAGAGTTTTAAACAGTAAAACAAGCATTGCACCAAGACGGTCATAAACTCCGCTGTGCTGTAGAAGTACATAGGCAAACACTAAAAAGCATCAAGGAAATAGCGAACTGATGTTTCGGAATAGAGGAATGGCGACTTTGAACTACGGTGCCATGTACCACGACACCATACCAAGCCTAAGAAGAAAAGAAGAAGAGCACTCAAAAGTTTGGAACCAAAAGAGACAAAAGTTAATTTCATCTAGTCATGCACCATTTAAATGACATCATCTATGGATCAATCACGACGTATTTGTTTTGATGGCAAGATCAATAGACAAAGTGTTCAGTTACTGGTTGACACAAAAGCGACAAAGGCCATCACTTGCCTAAACATGTTATTGGAAAATGAAACAGTACCACTTCGAACGGCGACGGATGAAGGAATACCTACTCATGGAAAAGTAACTATTGGTTTGAAAAACGGAGTACTCGACCATGAAGTACTAGTATCTGACACTACAAAAGAAGTTATTTTAGGAATAGACGTTATAAAAAAAGTATGAGTTCTATTTGGATGTAAAGAACGATGCCCTTAAAATTCACGGTAAAGAAATTCCATCCGTCAAAGAAGACAACTCTGCAAGTCTTATTGAGTGAAAACGTGACTGCCTAGAACGACTAAAAGTGTGGTGATGGTACACAACGGATGGAAAAATCTGGGAAGCCTACATTCGCACTGTTACACTAGTGGAGGGCAATTGGTTAAAGCAATACTACTAGTTGGCAGAATATTAATACGAGTAAAAAATAACCGAACTAAAAAGAAGAAAATAATTTATAATTACAAACAAAATTATTAAATTCAGAGCAATAATATATAATTATAAACAAAATCACTAAATTCAGAGTTAAAAGCGTGGGGTGCATCCGGATACACGGTAGTCTTTCGCGCCAAGTATCTGTTATTTCTTTTTTTTTGTAATTAATTATATCAATCATTGTTTTAACATGTATTCAGTTCGACTATTGCTGTCAATTTGTCATTTGACTGATATACATAATACTGTCACTAAACACGGCGTTTGAATACATACGTGACGAGATATTCTACAGCTGCACTGTTTTTGTTAAATCTAATAATTTTTTTGTAAAGATCAGAGGTTTCTTTTTTATTTTGTGTTCACAGAAATAAATTTATCATTGTTTGTAACAATAGTTTAACGTGTACTTGGCGAGACATTATACAGTGAAACTGTTATTTGTAGGATTTTTCTATATTTTCATAACTCTCCCCTTATTGATAGCTGCCTTTAGAATAATTGTAACAATGATTATAGATGCACCCCATGCTTTTAACTCTGAATTTAGTGATTTTGTTTATAATTATATATTATTGCTCTGAATTTAATAATTTTGTTTGTAATTATAAATTATTTTCTTCTTTTTAGTTCGGTTATTTATAAAAGCGTGTTTTTTTAGTTTTTTTAAACTATTATTTATTTTCTATTTTTTAGTTCGGGTACCTATAAAAGCGTGTTTTTTCAATTTTCTAAGCTATCAGTTATTTTCCGTTTTTTAATTCGATTTATCAATAATCAATTTTTGCGGACATGTGATTATAAAATATCTTACGAACTAAAAACGTATTGGAAACAGCAGTTATCGACAGTAAGACCTTATTTCTCGGGGAGGGAACCTGAGAAACAGCTATCACATCCAAGGCAGGCAGCGGGCGCGCAAATTACCTGCTCCGACACGAAGCTTTGTCGAGATGCACACCTGCGCAGTTCACGCGCTCTGTCTTTGTCACTCTCATGCAGAGGATACCTAAAGAAATCAATTAATCCTGACGATCCTAATTAGGATAATAAAAACTTTTTAATGAATTATTGCATTGTCATCGGTCCGTGAAACGCATGCAAAGTTTCAAGTTAATCAAACACCTGGAAACCGCTGAAAATTAAGCTCAAAGATTCCGTTACATACATACATAAATACATACATCCCGAACTAATAAAAGCGTGTTAAAAACACGGTTTTAGTAACAATCCAACATCTATTCGACATTTTTACATCCAAGTGCCAAAACCTCAGCTAAGACCAGCTGGCTAAAGTTAAAGTGTTGATCCAGAAGTATCAAGATGTGTTCACACTGGGGAGTGGTTCAAAAAAAAAACTAACATAAAGCATAAAATTAATACCGGAGACACTCGACTGATACAACATCTACGCCGACTTCCTTTAGCAAAATGAGAAAAAACTGAACAAATATGTGCGAATATGGAGACAAGAGGTGTGATTGAACTTTTAAATAGTCCATGGACGTCCCCAGTAATACTATTAAAGAAAAAAGATAAATCAACGAGGTTTTGCGTCAATTACAAACAGTTTAACGACGTGACACAAAAATAACTGACAATGCTTTAGACACCCTGTTAGGATCGCAGTGGTTCTTCACGTTGGATTTGAAGAGTCGTTACTGGCAAGTAGAATTGAAGCCCAAAGACCGTAGAAAGAAAGCGTTTACGAGTAGAACTGATTTGTGGCAGTTTACTGTTATGCCATTCGGCTTCTGTAACGCTCCTGCAACGTTCAAGCGTTTGATATAGACCATCTTGAGAAGACTGCTTTGGAAGACGTTCTTGATTTATTCAGACGACGTGATTGTTGATAAAAGGTCGCTTGGGCATTAGATCCAAAGTTTCTTTTGGTTGTGCTCTTGTTAAAAACAATTTGTACCCAGAATTTAAATAAAATAAAAAATGCGAATACACTTTCAATCAGCACAAACAGACCCTGAATA
This sequence comes from Aquatica leii, assembly GCA_035610365.1. Lineage (NCBI taxonomy): Eukaryota > Metazoa > Arthropoda > Insecta > Coleoptera > Lampyridae > Aquatica > Aquatica leii. Next base: position 28,528,059 of record CM069433.1, on the reverse strand, counting down.
CTACGCCGATTTTAAGTTACACAAGAAAAGTGAAAATTTTTTTTGGATACTGATGCAAGTAATTTGGTCATAGGTGCACTATTTTCTCAGGTGCAAAATAGAGAAGAAAAAGTTTAAATAAATCAGTTTTAAAATTTGTGACAATATCCATAACAACCGGAGCATAATGAGAGGACGTTATGAATTCATTACGCCCACTAAATTGATGATATTTTTCAATACATTTTTCTTTAGATTTAGATGATAATAAATTTTCTATATCTTTTAGTGCATTTTTTTTCAACATATTTGAGTATAATACCTACACTTTCATTATGATTGTAAATTTAATTCTGAGACATAAAAGATTTAACAATGGTGTAAAAAATAGATGTAGAAATCATATTTTTCCAACAATACTTATAACAAATTAATTGTACTTAATAGAGTTACTAGTTTTTTACTTGTTGAAGTCTATAAGTTTTCTAAAAAATATTTTACAAAATCATATTTTTTAAATCTATAAATATAATTTAATTTTTTGATGCACTATCGATGATGCAGTTATAAAACCACGTCATTAGTGTACGAAACTAATTTTTGTTACTGTGTAAATAATAATTTAAAATAATTATATCAAACAAAAATAGTAATTTTAATGAATAGTATTTAAAACTTGTTGACGGAAGTATTTTGCAAATAAAAAAATTAAAAAAAAAAGTAAAACAAGCAAACTGTGTGTGATAAAATTACAATATGCTATTTTTTACTGTACAAATGTACAACCACTTTAAGCAAAAAACTATTTTGATTACATTTAACAAAAGAACGAGAACGTTGAACGGTGATAAATTTGTAGAATAAAACTGTAAGCATCTTAAACTACGTTTAAGACAAATAATTTTCACATAAATCTAAAACAAATGCATTTTTTAAAAGCAGTAAAAATAGTACTATTTAGAAATGCAACGGTAAAAATAGAGATGATTGAATCTACGTAAATAGAATAATATTGTCAGTTACATTACATGTACACAACAGACAACTTTTGAAAAAAATTATTATAATATCAAAATGTCTATTACATTTTTTTTGAAAGTGTGCGCTCAAAAAAAAATTATAAACTTAAAATTGAAATTAAATAGAAAAATTATTATAAAAACTATTTGCAAAAAAATTTAATTTGAACAATTTTATTAAGTTTACTTAAACTTTAACAAACAAACAAAAATGAAATTATCGTTTAAAAAAGATTTTTGCCATTTTGAGTTTTAAAATCTATTTATAACAGCAATTAATATTTACATTCTGCGCTCTATTCAACAATTTGAATATTAACCTATTTCTTTCAAAAGAAGGTGCAACCTTTTATTGACATTTCTGTGCCCTTAAATTACCACAGTGCAGAGTAATAAACTAAGTTGTATATTAACAAAAATTTAAAAAAAATGCATTCAATTTTTTAAACTTTAGTTGACACTTGAACAATTCGCGGTTTGCTGTTCAAACTATACATTTTAAAAATACAACAAACTGCTAAACATAAATAGACAAAAATAGGTCAACAGTAGAAATAAATTTACCTTCATTATAACGCCCTACCATCTTTACGTATTTACTGTCACATTAATTAACGTAAATAACAAAGTGAAACGTCTTGTCAACTTCAAGGTACGAGGTCCACCCGTTACTGACGACGCGACGTCGGAATTTACAGCGCCTACGGAAGACGTCGCTTAAAAAAACAATCTATACGATTTGTGGCACACCAACTTTTGTTTTGATTATAAATCTCCATAATGGAAATAACAATGAACTAAACATCGTCCTCTTTTTGCATTATTTATCCTTGAGGTTGGTATAGGTAAGAATAATAATATAAATTAATCATTGACTAAACATTTAGGAGTGATGTAATGAACGAAAATGAATTGTCAGTAATATCACATCTATTAATATTACCTTGCCCATAGAGAAATTTCTATTTATATGTCTACTATCGTTAAAAATGTCGCATATTATAAAAACTTTTGTACAATATTTGTGAATGAACAGCATCGATACGTGTTTCAAAACAGTGTTTTAAAATACTAAAACTCACTACGTAGTATACATAACTTTTGAAATACTATTTCAAATGACATAAAACATTTTTTGGTACATACTTACATAAATAAACAAACCGATTGTTAAAAGCTTCAAAATATACAAAATCGCAAATACGTTGTTATTTTTAAATTTAGTTTCGTCGTAAGTTACATTTGTTTACGACAGTTTTTAAACATTCCCATCATTGATTTCCTAATAATTTTTGAATAAATAATTACAAAACGTTTACTTGCTAATTGAAAAATGTTTTTTTAGTATTACCAAAAAACACATTAAACACCTGCAATTTACGTGAATTTTTCACAAACAAATTTAAGTTATCTTATTATCAGCTGATGTGTTTGAATTTTTACAATTTCTTATTCAGCTGCTATTATTTTTTGTATAAAAAAGTGTTCACTTGTAAAATTTCTAATAAAATGAGGTGTGATAAAATACAGTCATTAATCACGGTCATAATAACATCGAATAAATAATTAAACGTCTTCTTGAGTCACGCAAAAAAGTTACTAATTAAAAAAAATAATCAAATAATAACAATAAAAATATTTTTTTTGCGTTTTGATAATACTGTAATGCAATTTAGAAAGAAAATAGAATGTTAATTAGAAAAACTCAAAACTGTGACAAAAAAATGATCAAGTTGTAATTTATTAATTTTATAGTTAAAAATATGTTTCAGATATTTATCTTTAAATTTTAATGAGACAAATACATTAGCCCATACGATTTTTGTAATATAGTTCAGCTTATTATTTTTACGATGCGAATACTTCTCTAATTTTCATAAGGTTCTAATACGTACCACTACAACCGGCACAAATGGCATATATGTGCAGATTTCAATGTTATTGCAATTTTAATGGAAGTTCAGAAAAGATCTACAAAATATTGCTGTTTCTTTTATTTGTATTACAGTCGTGCACTGAATTATTATTATGGAACAAAAACTTGGTCGGAATGAAGTGAATCATCATCATTTTGCAAGTCTTTTCCTATTTAAGTAACATCTATATTTAAAAAAAAACATTTTTATTGAACCGCAAATTAGAAAATTGCTGAACGATGTTAATTTTACAAAGAAGCCTTACCACGCAAGAATTTAGAGCTTGAAACTGATTAGTAAAACAATATAAATACAAACTACAAACAAGTAGTTAGACTCCTAAAAATCGCCGAATTTCATTAAAAATTCATTTTCTCCATTTTTATTTTTTATTTTTTCTAAGAATTTGAGCGCTATCAGTGACAAGCATGAAAGGTTCTTTTAAAATATCAGGACAATTGAAATTCAGTCTTAAGGACAATGGAATCTAGTCAAAAGATTACTGTTGGTTTTTGAAGAGAAAAGCTTATATATAAAATCTTATATATAAATTATAAATAAAGTCGATATACGTTAAAAAACTTGCAAAATCATTTTTTCAATTAATGTTAAATGGTACCGTTCTATATGTTACAATAAAAAAATTTTGAAAACCGTTGCAATAAATTACAGACGCAATTAGAACGTTTGATGTGATTGTGCTGTATAGCAACAGATTAGTAGTTTAAGTAACAAGGGTCGAATGTAAATCATAGCATAACGAAGGTTAATCCGACGCGAGGTCCCACGATCTGAGTGAGTTATGCTATGATCCTTTCGACGAGAGTAACGTACATTATTTTTTGTGTTGCCCTTTGTAAAATTATTTAGTTTTGAAAAAATAAAAAAAAAATCAACTGAAATATAATGTTGGTACTACAGTAGAATCTCGATAACTCAAGCTATAAGGGAATTGCTAAAAACTTTGAGTCAATGAGGTTTCAGCTTAACAAGAATTTTGAGATACAAAGGATTTCATTGCTAAAATTTTGACTTAGAAAGACTGCACTTTTAAATATATTTTTTGAGTTGGAAAGTCATAATTAAAAAAAATCGACGTAACTTTTATCGCATATATGTATTTATTGAAACAAAATATATACATTCTAGTATTAGTGCAGTAAATAGAAAAGTAAATGGAAAAGTGTTAGTAAAGTAAACTGTTCAAACAACTGCAAAAAATCTGTTTCTTCTTTTAGTTGAAATTTGCAGATTTTTTATCAATTATTTTCAAAGTTCAAATAATGAACCGAATACATAATTCTCGATATCATTGCATTTTTCAACGTGCAACATCAAACATTTCTTTTGAATTTTACTGCTATGAATTTGGAGAATTCTAAGTAAAATGTTATTGTATTTTACTAACTTCGACTTATCGAATTGAAATCGAAAAGATTTTTTAAATGACTTACTCGTTCTAATATAACAATTGACTTTGAACACTTACTTTTATGTGGATTCCTAGTTTTCATTTTGCCACACTAGAGCTTTTTTCGCTCATTACGTAACTACACTAACGAACGAATATTGACGTTTGCGATGTTGACAGCACAAAAAAGTTATTTTGCTATTTGCTATTTTGCTATATTTTTTTTGGTTAAAAAGGGGGAAATGGAATGTATTCGTAATCTACAGTTATCAACTCAAAGACAATGCCTTTGTTTTGTTAGTGACAACGTAGATCATCAATCTTATGCAAGTTTGACGCCTCTATTTGTCATAAAAATATTTTTTTAACAAAGAATTCGTATTTTTTAACTAAACCTAAAATTATCCTACTACATAACAAATATAATACTAAATCCTCCACTGCTAACCAATTCTCTATATACAAATACATCCCAATATCCATGTTTACACTACTTGTAATCTTCTTCTTTTTAATACCTCTTACATCCATCCCACTCCTGCTCCTCCTTCTCCCAAACATGTGCTTTATATTTTCCCACCCCTCTCCACCTAGTCTACATCTCCTATCTTTATCTTCTTTCCAATACTTATTCTCTTGCTCTTGATTCCCGCATAAACCTTGCTACCATTCTTTTTGATTTCAAGCTTTTTTCGCCTTATATGTACCTTGAAATATTGTCTATCACTATATTTGCATATCTCTCATTGTATTTCTCTCTCTTATTCTTGCTCTTGTCTCTGTATATCTCCGTATATCCTTATCTCCTATCCTTATTTTATCTTTTATTTCCTTTCCTGTCTCCCTTATTTTCTCTACCTCTTCTGCCGCATATCCAACTTTTTCATAATACCTTCTTCTTCCTTGTCCATAATTATTTTTTTCATTTGTTTTTCGTAACACATTGTTCTCTTACCCGCCTGTACTCTTATCTTTTCTAACTTTATTTCCTCTTCTAATATGTACCCTGACGTCTCCCTTTCTAATCCTAACGTCCATTTGCAGTATTTTTCTTGACTTTCTCCAATTCCTCTCATTCCTTCCACCCAAATATTTCCGCCCCGTACATCATCACAGTCTTTATTAATTTGTTAAAAAATCTTCTTCTTGCTTCTATTTGCTTTCCAAACCCCTCTCTCCTACACCCTAGAACTGACCTGTTATTCTATTACATTTCTTCGCCAACCACTTTATATGAGCCTCATCTTTATTTTCGTATCTGATTCGATAACCCAAATAAGTCACATCATTTACACTTTCTTACTCGTTGTCTTCCCACTTCCACTCAACTCTTTTTTACCCCCTTTCCTTTTTTAAAACATAACTATTTTTGTTTTTCCCACATTTACACTTAAACATTTTTTTTTCAAATACTTTTTTACTTTCTTGATTATCTCTTCCATTTTTCTTTTTTTCTTCCATATAATCACTATATCATCTGCATACGCCAAAACCCACACTTTTACCCGCCCCCCATTACTATTCCTCCCCTCTGTTGTCTCATCAACTTTAAATATACTGCAAATAAACTAGGACTAAGTAGGCACCCTTTGCCTTAATCCTTTATTTGTCCAAAATGCTGCACTTAACTTTTCATCTATTCTTATTTTGCACTTTGTCTCATTATATATTTCCTTTATATTCCTAACTAGCTCTTTCTGTATCTGTATCTTTCTTAATATATTCCATAATTTACTTCTATTTACATTATCAAACGCTGCTTTTGTATCCAAAAATAACGCAAAAACATTCCCTCTCTTCACTTGTAATTCTTTGTTTACTATCTGTTTTAATATATATACATTATCTAATGCCCTTCTTTCTCTTCTAAATTCTGTCTACTAGTCTGGTAAGATTTTTTTCCATTTCTCTTTTCAGTCTTTTTTACAAAATTGTCATGTAAATCTTATATTCCGGGGTTGGCAACCAAATTTTAAACAAACGACTCGCTATTATTTTGAGGAAAAAAAACAATAAATGAGTACATTGTCTACATTTATTTTTGTACAGTATAAAATAAATAATATATATAACAAAACAAAACATTTATTGCACAAAATAACTAAACAAAACATGTATTACACAAAATACTGATAAATTTCAAACTTAACATATTATGCTATGTAAAGTCCATATGGCTTATTTATTTGCAGAAACATCATTATTGTGCATATTTTCGATAAATATACTATTAAAATGGCTTATTTTTTGGTTTTAGGGGTAATTTAACAAGCAGCTCGCTGAGTTTCAAAAACTTTAACATCCGCTCGCGCGAGCCGGACCAAACCTGCTCTAGCCCACCCTCTTTCTTTACTCAAAAAGCTCCATATGTCTCCTCCATTTTCTAACATATTTATTTGATCCTCTAACTTAATCTTAATCTTTTATATTCCTGAATAACAATTTTTCCAATATTTTCATCTGTCTATACATTTTTCCCCCCAAACTGTGTTTAAATTTTTGTTTCTCTCTTCCAAACTTTTAGCCTTACTCCTAATGGCTGATGGTCTGAATCTACATCTTCCCCTATTTTAAAACTTTCTATTTCCTTGAAAACTTCCCCACTAACCATTACATAACCTATTATAGATTCTTCCTTCTCATCTATATATGTATATTCTCTGTAATCCCCTCCCTCCATATTTCCGTTGAGTATAGTTCACCCCTTTTCCTCACATAACTCTAATAGCTCTCTACCTTGTTTGTCTAATGTCTTATCTATTGTTACTCTTTTTATTTCTTCCGCATTTACTATCATACTCCCACCTTTTCCAATTTTTGCGTTAAAATCCCCACCTATTATTAATTTTCTTCTCTCCTCTTCAATCAGTAGTTGTATCAATTTTCTTATTGTATATTTCATTTTTTGACCGTACACTGTTATCACTGTATATTTACCCTTATGTTCCCTTAATATTTAACTTCCTACGATTCCTTGCTCTTGCTTTTTATATACTTCCAAAATTCAGCTCCTTTATTTTTAACCCCTGCAACGTTCCAAAATACCTATAATAACATATTTCCTTTGTTTTTTTCTTATCGCTTTCCTTGATCTTTGCCTGGTCGTCACCATTTTTTTTATCCTCTATTCCCCTTATTTTTAAATTTTTAGTCTTCTTTCTAATTTATTTTCATTAGGTTCCAATGCATCTCCTCTCCCTCAACCCCTATTTTTGTTCTGTATCCTTCTGTCTTTAGTTTTTTCCTTCCATCTTTATATTTTTTTGTACCTGTCTTTCCACTAGAGTCATATTTTCACCTATAACTATCCTTGTTCCTCTTAGCCTTCTTTTTTTTTAATATAATTCTAGCTTATCTTTTACGGAATCCAATTTTACTAGTATTAACCCACTCGCTACTTTAACTGCGTCTTTATACTTTTTTTCACTCTCAATTTATTTTTAAACAAGTTATCCACTTGATTTTTACGTTCTTCTCTTCCCTCTTGGCCTTCCATCCTTCTTATAACCAAGTTCTTCCTTTTTTTCCCTTTCCATTGCTTACACCCTTCTATCCAATCTTCTCTTTTATGCTCTTTTTTTTCTCTCACATATCGCATATCTCCCTTCGCTCTTCTCTTTCTTTTCTTAACTCCTCCGTGACCTTTTCCAGATTTACTACTAATTTATTGTTCTCTTCCCTCATCTGCTTTTATTTCTCTAATCATCTCCTTACACATCTTCATTACCCTCTGTTGCTTCTTATCACTTTTCTCCTTTCACGGTCTTCTTTTTGTTCTCTTATTACTGCAAAAACTTTTTGTACAATTTCTTGTCTTATCTTTTTTTTTCCAGTCCTGTCGATTTGGATTCAGACATAATTCTATCTAATTATATCTAATTAAAGCCCGCCACAAATATTAAAAAAAGCATATAAATGAAAGTAGGTACGTCACTGTTATCAAAAGCGCGCGCTTGACCTTTAAACTAGTCCACGATACCCGCTCGCATTCGCACACGTTATTTGAGCTCGCCTATACCTTCTTATCCATAAATTTAATGTACTTATTCACTACTTACATTGAAACTGTACTTCTGATTATTACACGCACACGTTAATTAATCACTTTGAAGATTACAGATTAATCACTATAATGTATCTAAAACTCCGCAATAATATTAAACACGTCCTCACTCAACCGCCTTCAAAAGACATTGACGCATTTATACACATGTCAAAGATAAGAAACTCCAAGGGTAAGATATAGAGCTTTGGTTAAATGGAATAAAAGTTGGGCATTTTGGAGACATTTTTAAACTTATGAATGATGATCGTAAAAACTCAAACAAGCTCGTAATAACAATCAGGCGCATTATTAAGATTTTAGTTTCATCGTATATTAACGTAACACTTGCATTCCATGCACTTAATTCGGGTATAATTAGGGGATGTGGCTAAAAGACTTTTTTACAATAGTTGAGTTAATTTAGTAGTTTTAGTGTTACGACTTTAGTATTGTTACTAGGTTAAGTTAATGCGTATCACCGGCTATTGTGCTTGCTCGTGCATTTTTTATGTTTTCCTTAACAACAAGAACTTTGCACTTTTCACATCGACGATTTTATGAGAGGAAGTTAAAGTTATAAACTAGCAAAAGATAAAAAAACTACTATTACGAGATGTATTTAGAAGAAGTTAGAATCAGTTTCCGAATTGAGTCGGATGTGTTAAGAAGAATAGAGATACCTCTGCTTCTACAAAATCAGTAGAGGAAGCAATAGCTGCCGAAGCAGTTATAGAAAAATTACACTACGTCAAAGCACACTTTTCCAAACTACCGAAAATGACCAAAAACTTCTAAATTTGTTGTAATTCAGTGACTAAAAAATTTCGATTTATGTAAAACTTTTGAAAGTAATTAATTGTTCTAAGAATTGTTAAAAAATAACTTTGGTTACAAATTGTTTAATTAAATGCATGGAGTTTTAAATAGAAGTTTGGAAAATCACCCCACAGAATTTAAATCAGAATTAATTTCACATATTAAGTTTGCGCCTGTAATATCGTACGTAGTGAGACGTAGTTCTTAAAAAAACATTTTGACAAATAAACGGCAAAGAGTTTACTGTTTGGGTATTTTGACATGAGGATCAAGTTCTAATGAAGGCTTTAATAAAACAAATTAATTATGTATTTATTGCACAAATTTTACTAAATTCCACTTCATTTCTGTTTTGCCTCGTATGTAAACATTTCATAATTTTCATACTTAATTTCATACTTTAGAGTAAACAATTGCATATTTTGATAATATTTTTTAATATAATTTCGAACTTATTATGCTACACGTATAATAAGACTAACTTTAACCAGTGGTTAATCGATTTAGTATGAGACAATTAGCATTATATAAACTAATTGGTAGGTATCAAGATATAGAGCGTGTCCAAACTTATCTGTTTACTATTGCTATCTTCTTTATATTAAAGCTACAAACTGGGTTAAATTAGCAAAGTTATAACATTTTTTTTCGAAAGTGTTTGATGGCAGAACCATCTCATAGTATAATTTTACTATGTGTCTATAGTTAACTGTAAATAGCTATAAACAACGGAAAATACGTTGAATTAGTTTAACTACCGCGAAATTCAAAATCAGCTTTGAATAATTCGTCGGGATAAAATCACAACGTAAAAGGACATTGGGGGTAAGCAATGTCAATGCAATTGTGCAAACGCCACCAGAGTGAACTACTAGGCAGCCGTTTCGCCCTTATGGGGCTCATCAGTAGTAGGAGATACACTCTAATGCTGTTCCCACAATTGCATTGACGCTCCTTATAGCTTATATTTAAGTACGACGAAGCTACAATTCGAAAGTGTTTGATGGCAGAGCCATCTCATAGTACAATTTTACTATGTGTCTATAGTTAACTGTAAATAGCTATAAACTATAAGATGGCTCTGCCATCAAACACTTTCGAATTGTAACTTCGTCGTACTTAAATATAAGCTATAAGGGGCGTCAATGCAATTGTGGGAACAACATTAGAGTGTATCTCCTACTACTGATGAGCCCCAAAAGAGCGAAACGGCTGTTTAGTAGTTTACTCTGGTGGCGTTTGCACAATTGCATTGACATTGCTTACCCCCAATGTCCTATTACGTTGTGGTTTTATCCCGACGAATTATTCAAAGCTGATTTTGAATTTCGCAGGTGTTAAACTAATTCAACGTATTTTCCGTCGTTTATAGCTATTTACAGTTAACTATAGACACATAGTAAAATTATACTATGAGATGGCTCTGCCATCAAACACTTTCGAATTGTAACTTCGTCGTATTGCTCAATAATAGCAGTTTTTTTACGAAGAGGGCATTTTTAAAAATTTTTTTAAATTCTTGAGGGAAAAAAACGTCCAATTTACACAGGAACCACTTGAATACAACATTTTATTGCTCGAACATACTAAGGAGGCACCAAAGTGTCAAAATCTCTCAAAAATAATTTGAGGTTTATGTTGACACGTGCGCAAATACTGTCAAAGTCGGTTTACAATTACAAATAGCAAAAAATTAAAATTTATGAACAATAAATATTTTTTTGTGAATTTTAAGAAACAAATTTAATAAATGTTCTTAGACTTTACTATTTACCAAAACGCTTTTTCGAATTGCCACATCTGTTTTTTTACTTACTTTTTAAAGTAAATCTATTACCATGTTTTGAAACTTTTCCAGAAAAATCGTCACACAGGAACTGAATGTGTAAAAGAGTGCGGTTCAAATTATTTAAAAAAAATATATACTTTTTATCTTCATAAAAAGATAAAAGTTTAAATATTACTTTCCAAAGATGCAGGAAGAAGGTTGATTTTTTGCAACTCGTTTATTAACTTTTACATTTAACAACAGGGTAACTTTAAATTTATGCTATGAATAGACGAATCTAATTTTTCTTATTCGGGTAAAACTTTAAGACCTAACATTTTTGTAGTAGATCTGCAAAATCCTCAAAATAGGTTAAATGCGGCATAATTCGTTTACGAGTTCTATCACTATTTATATTGGAAGTACAAATTTATTAAATGAAGCTTTTAGTAGAAAATGAATAGTTACAAAAGTACTGATACGTTAGCCTACACATTCCTCGGACGTAACGCCACTAGATTTTTTCTTGTATTCTCTCATTTAAAAGGTAAAGTGTATAAGCAGCAATACCATAATGTTTTAGAATTTTCAAACAGAATAAGATAAATTATACACCATATTCACACATACACATGTATTCACGAACAAAGCAACCCACTAAACATAAAATATTGCAAAACTTTGCAGCAACATCGCATGAAAATAATTTTGTAAGTCTCAATTCCAAGATTTCAGGCACCTTGCACATGAGTAGAAAATTGTTTAGTCGAAATTGCAACTTTGTGGTAATGTATTTATTATAACTTTGATGCAACTTGTTGCATTTAAAGTTACTGCAACGTAATTTTTTTGAATATTAATAACATTAGAACTTGTAATATTGCCGTAATGTTTTTAATCCAGATTAAAGTAAATGTCCACGTTTAGGTTGCTATAGGTATATAACCATCGAATACAAAATTTCTTGCTCATTGCTACAAATAAAATAAATAATTATTAAAATAGTATTCAATTTCGCAATAGGTTTAATAAAATCTAGGAACGTTTATAATAAATAATAATAAATGAATTACTTTGTATATATTTTTTCAGTCATACTGTATAAAAATGATCACTTTACTACTTCAGGAACTTCCGTAATTCATATTCATTGTTTTACAAGTGATTATGTGTGATTATATCAAATTATATAGTGTGATACTGTGATATAAGTGTTTTCGCGTTTATGTGACTGTAGTTTACTTGCACTTTTATTATAAATATTTTAATAAAAATGGAAAAATTAAACTCCGGCACCAAAAGTAATCAGGCAAGACATTCTATTATCAGTTAATAATTTCCTGAATTATTCGTGATGGTAACTACATTAAGTATTGCAATATCACAAATTGAAATAATATAATTTTTTCATATTTAACCTCAATTTTGTTTGCACCTGTTTTTGACCCACACAGAAAGTGTATTTCAAAAATGAACAAAAGGTACATCAGAAGTATTATAAGTAAACAAGTAAAGAAAGAAATGTCTAATTTAAAAAAAAAGTGTAAATGAATTTTCTAATTGAGCATAATGTTGAAGAAATGTGTAATACTATTGTGAAGCAAACTTCAAATATAACTTTTGTGGTACCAATTACAAACTCTTTGGTAAAGCAACCTTGTGTTACTAACATTACTAAAAACGTTTCTGTTGCAAAAGAAAAGATTGTGGGGGCACAGCGTGGGCAGTTGAAAATCATGTATCTCAAAATGCTTTTAATCAATTATTTGTGTGTTTAAAAAAATCACATTTTATCAAGAACTTCAAAACCTTCCATCAGATTGTCGCACATTGTTAAAAACTTGTAGAACAAGTCATAAAATTGTAAAGTCGCATATGGCTGTTATTTTCATTTTGGTATTGGGGAAAGTGTTAAATGGTGTTTTAGTGCCATGGATGACAATGTTGGAACAATTATAAACTTGGACATTAATGTTGCTGGATTGCTTTTAACCAAAAACTCTAATAGCCACTTTTGGCCTATTATGGAGTGCAGGATTTCCACCTTTTGTTATTGGTGTTTTTCATGCTAAGGATAAACCTAAAGACTGTTTAATCACTTTGCTTGAATTTGTCAAAAAGGTATTGCAAATCCAGAAGAATGGCCTGAATTATCAAAATAAAAAGTACCAATTACAAATATCAAAGTTTATTTGTGACGCGCCTGCTAAAGCATTTGTGCTAGGTGTGAAAGGGTCACAATTCATACTTTTGATGCACTAAATGTATTACTGAAGGTGCTTTTATAAACAATCAAACGACATAGCCTGATTAGAATTCTATACATAGAAGTGAGGAGGAATCAAGAAAAAAAATAGATAAAACAATAATAATAAATAAAAAAATAAAAAATAAATTCAATAAATAAATAAAGAAAAAAATAAATAAATAGGAAATAAAAAAAAGAGGGGAAAGGGATGAATAAAAGAGAGAGAGAGGAAGAGGAAAAGGAATAGCAACAACTATTTGAAAGAGGAAAGAAAACAATAAGATCACCAGACATTAAAAAGATATCGGAGAAAAGCGAAGGAAAACCTCAAGAACAGAAGGAGGAAGGAAAGAAATGGAGGAGCTAAAAGAATTAATGAGAGAAATGATGAAACAGATGGAAGAAAATATGCAAAAATAAGACAAGAAATCAAAGAAATGAAAAAGAAATGGGAGAAAGAGAAAAGAAGTGGGAGAAAGAAAAAGAGAAACTGGTGGAGAGAATAGAAAAACTGGAGAAAAAAAGCGGAAGACGAGGAAAGATGGAAAAAGAATAATATTGTGATAAAGGGGTGGAGAAGTGAAGAACCACAAAAAGATTTAGCAGTGATGCTGGAAGAAAAATTAAATGTAAAAGTAGAAGTGAAAAAAGTGACAGTAATAAACAAACAGAAGAAAAATGAGATGGTGGTGGCGGAAATCGTAGGATGGGAGGAAAAACAGAAGGTAATGGCGGAAAAGAAGAAATTAAAGAATACAAGAATATATATAAATCACGATTTGACATGGGAGGAAAGAAGAGTGCAAAGAGAAATAATGAACATAGCGGTGGAAAAAAGAGCGGAAGGAAAAAGAGTATGGGTAGGATACAGAAAAATGGAGATAGATACATATGGAACGACAAGGATAAGGGACTGAGCAGAGAAAGAGGAGAGAAATTGGGGAACTAAAAAGCAAAAAACTAAAGGGCAAAGGGGGAGCGATAAAGGAGAGAAAGTTGACGAAATGGCAAAGAAAAAGAATAATGAGAGATGAAAATGGAAAAGAAAAAGGAGGAAAAAAAAGCAAGGAAGAAGCACAGGGGAAGGTGCGTGAGCTGAGAGTATTGTTTTGGAACGTAGCGGGAATAAAAAACAAGGAACAGGATTTCTAAAAGTACATCAAGAAACAGGATGTAGAGGGATTACAGAAGACATGGATGGAAAAAAAAGAATGGGAGTGGTGGGAAAAAGAGTTGCCGGAGGAATTTAAGTGGGTGGTGCAACATACAGAAAGAGAGACGAAAAAAGGGAGAACAAAGGGGGGTATAATAACGGGAATAAGAAAAAAATGGTTGAGCCAAGAAAAGAAGGAGAAAGTGCAACAGAGAAGAGGAGTTGTAGAAAGGAACATACAGTGGGGAAAAACAAAAGCAGTGACGGTTTATAGCAGTAGAATGAAAGAGACAAGGAAAAACATAGAAGAGATGATAGAAGAGAGGGAAGAGGGATTAATAATAGTAGGAGGGGACTTCAACGCAAGAATAGGAGAAGAGGGGGGAATACAAAAAAGAAAAGTGACGGGAAAGAGACAAACAAAGGACAAGGTGATAAATAAAGAAGGAGAAGAACTTTTGGAATTGTGCAACGAAAAAGGGTGGGAAATAATGAACGGGAACAGAGAAGAAGATGGAAAGGGAGAATTTACGTACATAGGAGGAAGGGGAGAATCAATAATAGATTTTGTAATGACAAATGAAGAGGTTGCAGAAAAGGTAAAGCCATTTTAAGTGGGAGAAAGGGTAGAGTCAGACCATCAACCACTGGAATTGACAATGGAAGGAAGAGAAAGAGAAAAGAGAGAGGAAGAGGAGAAGTACATAACTAAAAAAAAGTGGACAGAAGAGGGTATAAAAAGATATAAAGAGAGAATAGGGAAAACGGTATGGATAGGGAAGGAATTACAAGAAAGTATAGAGGAAATGAAAGAGATGATGGAGAAAACAACAGAGAGAGTCAGATTTAGAAAGTGGAAGGGGGAAAAAACAGGATAGAAAAAATGGTGGGATAGAGAATGCAAGGAAGCAAAGAAAAATGCAAGAAGAGCATTAGGACAGTGGAAAAAAAGGGAGGAAAGAAAAAGAAAAATACAAAGAAGCATTAAAAATATACAAAAAAACATGCGACAAAAAGAAGGAAGAAAACAAAAGAAACAAGAGGAGCAGATCAAAGGAATAAAAACGGAAGAAGATGTATGGAAGTACCTAAAGAAAGAGAGGAAAAAACATGACGACAAAGGGAATACAAATTAAAGAATGGGAGATATATTTTCGGAACCTGTTGGGAGGGAAGAACAAAAGCAGAAAAAAGAAAAAAAGACGCGGTAGTAAGACAGGAAGAAGGAGATAGGGATAGAATAAATGAAGAAGAAGTAATAGAGGCGATAAAAAAAAGATAAAAAGGGAAAGGCGACAGGAGAAGATGGGATACAAGGAGAAGAGTGGATATACGGGGGAGAAAGTGTAGCAAAAAGGATGACGGAAATACTAAACAAAATATGGAAAGGGGAAGGATTTCCGGAGAGATGGAGAGAGGGAATAATATGCCCAATCCATAAAAAAGGTGAAAAAAATAAAGTCAAGAATTATAGAGGACGGCATACAAATTATATGCGACAGTACTACAAGGAAGAATACAGAAGGAAATAGAGGAAAGAAGTTTCGTACCAGACGGACATGCGGGATTCAGAAAAGGAAGAAGAGCGATAGACAACATATACTGAAACACTTAGCAAATAAAGAACTAGAAAAAAAAAGAGGGAAAATGGTGGCAACAATACCCGCTTAATTATATGCATTTAGTGTGCTTAGGAGTAGTAAAGAGATTACTTTTGTTTTGGGTGAAAGGAAAAATGAATGTACGTATGAATGATACTAATCGAAATGCTGTTAATCAGCAAATTATTGATTTCCGGAAATATTTAAATTGTAATCATTTTGCAAGAATGCCTAAATCACTTCAAGAAGTTGAAAAATAGAAAACTGTTGAGTATAGAATGTTGCTATTTTTTATGGACCAGTAGTACTAAAAAATGGAATAAGAGAGTCACAGTACATTTACTTTTTGTCACTTCATTGTGCCATAAAAATATTGGCGTCACGAAACCTTTGCCTAAAATTAAACAATTTTACTAAAAAACGTTTGCTATGCTTTGTTAGCAATTTCGAGGGTCTATATGAAAGTCAATATATAACTTACAATGTACGTAATCTGATTCACTTATGTGATGATGTTCTTAAGTTTGGATCGCTGGACGCATTTAGTGCATTTAAATGTGAAAATGCTATGAGTAAGATTAGAGACAGCACTGGAAAAACAAAATAAGCTTCGATTTTAATTTAAAAATTTGAATTCATTGTAAGATTTAATTTCCAATGAGAGTGAAATTCAATATTAAATTTCCTGTTGTTTACGTAATCCGCAGTCATCAATAGAAACTGCATTTTACAATTTTTATAGGAAACACATCCGTTGGAAAATTGATTAAATTAGCAGAATAAAGGCCATCAATAACGACGGTCAACACCCTTAGAATGCAATTCTTTAGCTTAACCATTTAAAATTCATGAATAGTTAGAATTTCAGAAACTGCATTATCCGTATTTTAGAAAAAGTATTTTCTAATGAAGTTGATCAATTCTGCAGCTGATATGGCAAGAAGCAAAACTTTGCTGTTGCTCAATTAAAATTGATGGAAGTTGTTAAAGGTAAATTAATGTAAATATACTGAAGTATGATTTACATTGTTGTAGATGCAGTCAGGGAACATTTTAGGATCACTGATCAGGAATTTCAAATAAATGTAATGGCCTGGTTTCAACATCCTAAGACGCTTTCACGTCAAAAAAAAGTTAAAGTAGTATATAATATAGTTTTTTAATAGTTTTTTTTTCAATTCTCTTGTGTTTATTTCAAATCAAGAATACATTACATGAAACAAATGATACGTTAGAGGTAACTTGCATTCAAGTTCTAGTTGATAATGACAATGTTTCAGACTATCACAAGCAACATTGTCTGTACGTTGTATTAAAACTTTGTATGCAATGTTGAATAGAATATTTTCCAGCAACGTTCAGTAAGGTTACAACTGCAACGTTGCATTGAACAAAGTTGTTCTAAAGCAGATAGAACGTTGCTGCAACCTTTCGGAAACATTTGTTTAATTAATGAGCAACGTTACACATTATTTTGCAATATTGATGTAACGTTGTTTGAATGTTGTTTTGCTTAGTAGACAACTTTTTAAATATTTGATAAGTTAGCTAATTTGTGTCTTTGGTTTTAGTTGATGATTGTTTAGTTACAATTTGAAATAGGTACTTAATTTAAAATTTAAATTTAGTAGTGTAGAATATAAAAACTTGAAACATTTTCTATTGGTTTAGTTTATAAGACATTTCAAATATTATGTTTTTTTAAAATATCTAAGAATATAAATCTGGTATTCAGTTTTTTTTTATTACACTGTCGTAATCCACAAAACAGCGTGCTATAACTTTACTAATTTAACCCAATTTGTAGCTTTAATAATCAAGAAGATAACAATAGTAAACAGATAATTTTTGACACCTTGTATAAAAATGTATTAGTCTGCTACAAGCAATTATTAGATACGTATTTTTTAAAAAAATTCTCTATAATTATATAAAGTTTTTAGAAGACTAAGACTATATAACTGCATTTTAAAAGTAGTTTTTTTTACAAACGCCCATAGAACAGTTTCAGTCAAAAATGAAATTAACATTTTAAATCTGTTTATATTTGACCTATGAAAAAATCGGAAACATTAATAAAAGGATATTTATATATTATATGACGTTAATATCGT
Organism: Aquatica leii; assembly: GCA_035610365.1. Classification (NCBI taxonomy): domain Eukaryota; kingdom Metazoa; phylum Arthropoda; class Insecta; order Coleoptera; family Lampyridae; genus Aquatica; species Aquatica leii. Next base: position 28,509,989 of record CM069433.1, on the reverse strand, counting down.
AAAAATATGCATTATTTAAATTGCGATAAACTGAATTATAAAAAAGTAGTCTTTCAATTAGCTGAATGACACAAATACTATTGGCAAATAACTCGAAAAAAAAATTATGTGAATAAACGCTATATGCTTGCCAAATGGGTTTTAATTAACTATTGTTTTTAAGAAAATTATAATACTTGACTAAAACACTATGAAACATTTTATTTGTAAATGCAAATATTTGAATTTGCATTCCCACGTGCATATAGCAATAAAAATTTCTTGTAGAAGAAAAGCAATCGTGATAATTCAAATATTACCTAATAAAATACATTAGCCTAAATATCACGTAATCTGAAATGCTATTATTGTTAAAGGGTTCCACCCTTAATGATTACGTTATTCCTATTACTTTTCCATTAGGAAATTAAGAAATCGTATCTAATATTAAGAAAGATTTTTGTTTTACTTACTTGAGTAATCCACATTTTTCGCTTTGCCAACCATTATCTTACACTTGTTTTTAGTTTACTAAGGTACGAATTAAAATTATTTAAATTATGAATCACAGATTTATCACTAGATTAAATATTTGTAATTTAAATTAGCATAACTAAAATTAACTAAACGAGCGCTTTTACGTAAAGCCAACTAGTTGGTATAAAAGTATAAACGTAAATGAATGTTAATTCAAAATGTCGCAATTTTGCAAAATTGTCTGTGTCCAGTTTGCCCACTCAAAACTTTTATGTAAATTTATAACAGTTCATATTAAAGTGAATACATTTTTTTATGTACAAGAAGTGGAGCTGCAGTCCGCACTACGAATTTTTATGTACACGTAACAGTAAATACTGCCTGTGTTTGTTTTTACTATGTAATTGTTGAGAAATTTTACTACTTAGATAAAACCAGATAAGACAGTACGTGTAGTATTTTATTCTGATATAGACACATGGTAGGCACATACAACTTTCTTAGATGATGTCATGGATTTTAATTAACAATAGCAAATACAGCCGTGCATATAATTTAAATTAAAGTACTCAAATATTAGACCATTTTAAGACAATACTCAGAGATTGCAAAACGTTTGTAATAATACACATGCTAAAATAATCGTTATAAAAAGATTTTTTTATGTTTAAAATTTTTAACTGCATAACAAGGTATTCTTTAGAGTAATGTTTATTTTATGAGTAAACAGGATTTATATTAGTCATTCTTAAGCTAACAGTTTTGCAAGCACTGACAGGGATAATAGATATTCATAAAGTACGCTAACGTGTTGCTCAAAAATAATTAATGCATACAAATATTTAAAAACTTAATAGAGGTTACGTTAGAAATAGTTTAGAATACTAGCGGTACCTTGTAAGTCTTTAGCTTTAACAGTTAAGTACGATTAGGTGATGTATTGTGCATAAAAATGTGCCACCAGAAAAAAAAATGTTTCAAATAAATATAATAAACGTCACTTTATATAAATAGAATTACATGCTAAATGTAAATGTTAAGGCTTGAAGGTAACTTCTATATTATGCATTGTATGATTCACCAAAAAGCAATAAATTTTAGTTTATAGTTTACACCATATGTTCATTTTAGTATTAATGAAAGTTTGTGGTAAAAAAGGTTAAATACAACGATTATTTTTAGTATCAAATTTTTTTAATTTTTTGATTGATTATAAAATATTTTAAAATTTTAAGACTAAAAAGTATTAAAAAAGCACTCTTAAATATTTCCATATACTAAAAACATGCGGCTGTATACATACTACTGGTATGTAGTATTTATTTTTAAAAAAATTAATATTTAAATTGGTATTATCTATAAAATTACCCAAAACAAAAAGCAGTATATAAATGGAAAATGTGAAGCATTTGGTTGAAAAATCAGAATGAACGTCTCTGCATTACGTTATTAGAGCAGTCAATAATATTACAAACAAATTGATTTGAATTGCTTTTTGCATTAAAAAAATTATTCTTACAAATGGCGCGGTAGTTCAAAAAAAGTTGTAAAGCACTGGCTATGCCATTAGAAAACTTATCAGATTACAAACGTCAGGTGGGGTAAGAGCATCCAACAAAATCAATAGTTGAGCTTTAGATGATTACAAAATATTCAAATAAGATATTAGATAATTCATTATAAGAATATTATGATCATAATATTCTTATAGTATATTAAAACACAAGTTACAGAATGAACGCGCTTCAATCACGAGACCGAGTTTCATACACGAGCCGCGTAGCGGCGAGTTTATGAAGCGGTAGAGTGATTGAAACGTATTCCATGACGTGTGTTTTATACTATTTTCTCTGTTTTGATACAATAATTAATATTTTTTGTATACTTTTAATTTTAAAACAACATTGAGAAACTTTAATATTTTATTGAATTGGCAACACTTACACTTTGACATATTGAAATTTATGTGTTAACCTAAAATCTCATACGAAATTATCTCTTTATACCTTTATAAGTAAATGACTTTGAATTAATAAAACGTCGTTATTTTATCTTGGCATCAAAATTTGAATTTCAATTGTTAAATTCCAATAATTTTGATTTCTTTTTCATGTAACGTCATCTTACGATGCAGAGATACCAACTTTGAAAAAATTAACATTACTAAAATTCGTGTAAGAATTTGCTTATTCTTACACGGATTATAGTGTAAGAATCGCTAATTCTCATCTTGAATAATTTTTTCTGCAATGAGAATGAATATATACAAACCTCATATGTCCCATGTATAAGAAGCAAGAGCATCCATAGTTATTAAAATTATAAGAAACGCTGGTAAACGACGTATGGGGCAAAAGCACAGAATTACTTTAAACTAAGTTAAAAATGGAAACATATCCAACAGCTACTGAAAAATAGCGCTTTAACGTTTTTGTCCTTTATATTGAAAATAAAGTGTAATATTAGAATATATCAGGAACTACAAGTATTGAACATTAAACAAGAATAAAAGTATATAATAACATGGTATAATAGGCCCTTCTATTGAATATTGTACTCAGTCAAGCTCATTCGGAAAATCATTTCGCACCTTCGTCCTTTCGATGGCACAGGTAGGCGATGGACTACATTAGTTACATTTATAGTGTCTACATTCTCTTGTGCAGGTCCTACAAAAACAGTTACATTAGCATTTCTATTTTTATTATTAATGCGAAGAAATGCTACGGTTAGTAAGTCATTTTTTCTCACTTTGGCCTCTCCTCCATAGTGCTTTATTATTTTTTTGGTACAATATTTAATTAAAACCAAATCATTTTATTTTTGAGGCTTTCGCGGCCATGATTTTTTAACAAATAAATATTTTCGGGTTTTGAAGCGCGTTCCATATTTACACCTTTTACAAAATTTATAAAACTTAGAAAACTTATAAACTTAAAAATTTACAATGTTTGACGTTTCGACAAACAGCATTTTGGCATGAGGGTAGCGGTTTCTAATGCTTTTTCTTCAAAATTCTTCATAAATATATTGGTGATGACTGAAGAAAGTGGTGATCCCATGGCTGCCCTTTTAATTTGTTCGTATACAATATTGTTCAATGAGAAAACTCCACAAACCAGGGGTACCGCTTCGCCCAATTGTGAGTGCTACAGGTTCAGCCACTCATTCTCTGGCTAGATACCTATGTACCATTTTACAACATTCTTCTCATTCAACAATATTGTAAACGAACAAACTGACGGAGCAGCCATGGAATCACCACTTTCTCCAGTAATCACCAATATATTTATGGAGGATTTTGAAGAAAGAGCATTAGAAACCGCTACCCACAAACCAAAATGCTGGCTACGTTATGTGGACGATACATTTGTAATTTTGTCTCATAGAACAGAAACACTACACACCTTTCTGGATCACATCAACCAGTTAGATTTCAACATCAAATTCACCGTAGAAACTGGTCACTCGAAATATGGACAACAAATTGGGACATCAAGTATATAGAAAACCGACACATACTGACAGATACCTCAACGCCGAATCACATCATCATCCAGCTCAGAAGTTTGCAGTTCTAAAAACTTTAGTACACAGGACTAAGGTCACTTAACAAACGCCTTAATAAAAACGGTTTCAAAAAAGCAGACATATATCGAGAAACCCGTGGCAACTTCCTTCCTTCCTTACATAAAAGGCTGCACGGGTAAAATAGCCAGGATACTTAGAGGGAAAAATATCTTAGTGATCTTCACTGCAACAAATAAAATAGCCGCAAATTTCTCAAATCAAAAGAAACAAAAGCACCACTAGAGGAACCAGGGGTCTACCACATCCTTTGTTCGTGTAGGCTGGCTTACATAGGACAAACGGGACGCAACATAGCTACCAGATTAAAAGAACATAAGGCGGATACAAAGAAACATAACACAAGATTTGCTGTTGCGGAACACTTTTTAGACACCGGTCACACGATAAAATTTGAAGAAGCAACAATGTTGGCTAAATCCTAAAAGTTCTGGCCTAGACTATACAAGGAAGCCATTGAAATCCAGTACGACAATTTTAATAGGGATAATGGAATTGATTTAGCGCCAATATGGAAAAACATGTTCCGGAAAACTAATGAATTGGAACCGCTACGAACCACTGACCCGAACGGCGTAATATAAAGGCTTGTCAAGATCCTATATCTTCAGTTTCAGTTTTTTTCTGAAGAAGACAGCGACATGACTGTCGAAACGTTAAACATTGTAAATTTTTCAAAGTTTGTAAGCTTTCTAAGTTTTATAAATTTTGTGAAAAGTGTAAATATGGAACGCGTGTAACGTCCCGTTTGAATTCATTACATTAAAATTCAATTTTACATTCATTTATTTTTTGCAACTAATATTGCACGTAAATTTATTCAGTTTGGCAACGTCGCGTTGTTTTAACCGACTTGAGTGTAGCTGAAAACTTGTACTTTCGCTGGGGCCACGCTTGGCGTGCGTGTCGTAGTGATGCGGGGAAGTCAAATTTTCTTGATGGCGTAAAAACCCATGTAATTTAATTTTTATTCATTCCATCTAATTATTGGTGAGTTTACCTTTATTTTGATATAATTTTTCTATTGAATTCAACATTTTTAGTGATTTCGCAATATTGCGCAATATAGTTAGACAAAGGAAATTATTTTGAAGACCGTTGCTAATTGCAGCGTGAGTACATGATGTCATTTAAAAAACCATTCTAATTATTTATATTTAGGGTTTTATTTTTATTTGGATCTTTCTTTTTATTGGATCTTTTCGTTTATTGGATTTTTATTCTGGATCTTTTATTTACTGGTATTTCGTTTCTAACTGGATCTTTCATTTTTGGATTTGTCGTTTAATTAATGGATTATCAGTTATTGAAGTTTATTATGCTTTGGTTATATTCCTGTTGAAGAATCTTATCACGTCAAGCAAGTATGTGCTAAAAATAGAAGATATCCGATAACGTTATATTAAACATGGTGAGTCAACTAAAATTAAGATACTGCATTTTATCTTCAAATAATTAAATTGAGTTATTAAAACTTTTCACTCATAACAAATCAAACGTTTAGGACATTTGCATTTAATATCAATAATTAACAATTAGATGTAAGATTTTACGCTTTTTATTCATCACCAATAGGTGGTTGGCGTCCTAATATTTTATTTTAAATCCTGTTTTATTTCTAATATGTTTAATTCAAATATTGTTCTTTAATGTAAATAGAATATTAAGTTATAATTAATAAATTTAAGGAGTTCACATCTTTGTAATTATTTCCATTCAACCCATCACCCTGAGGTCTGTGCTTACGATTGCTTGCCGTGGTCAAATTATTATTTTGCTTTTAATTAATGTATTTTAAACGTTCTTTATTCCGTCACTGTATTTTTTATTACATTGTTGTATTTATTTCCATTCAAGTAAGTGTAATTATTACACGCGGTTCAAAACCCAAAAATAATTATTTGTTAAAACGAAATCATTTTGATTTATAATACGTGCAAAATTTTCTTCATCCTTTTTATCACTTACATGAATTCCTTCTGATGATTAAGTTGCATTTTCTACTTCCTTCATCACTCTTTTCTTCTTGAATAAATTTTGTCTTCTTGTCTTTCTTTTTTTTAAGCTTTACCGTTTTTTTTTTTGTATATTTTTTTTGCTTTGCTTTTCCAACTTAATGTATCAAACTGATCATTTTTATGACATTACGATAGAATTTCTCCATTTCCAAAACCATTCTTTATTATCTCCAAATTGAGTTGAGGCCATAAATCTCTAATAGTTTGCGACAATTTTCTTTTAGACAACTTTTTATCATGATGCTTTCTCATCTAGTTACACAAATATTGCTCCCATGCGTCTTTTATTGACTTAAAAACAGTTAGATCGAAGAGCTGGACAACGTGTGAGGAATAAAGCGGCAATAGAAGAATAGTAACATTATTGCCATCGTATATTAGTAACACCGAATTGTCTGGTGAAGGTTTAGCTATCTTTATAAAATTTTTCACAAAATAATCAAGAAAACCTAAGTTTCCATCATTAACTGTGGCAGCATATGTGCTTTTTGAATACCCGTTTCAGTCGGAATCCATTTTGTCTAAACGTAATGTGTATGTTTAAATATAATCAATGGAAGCACTTTATTTCCGCCAGCAGAGCACGCTAGAAACACAGTTTTCTTTTCCTGTTCCAGTCGTGCTACATGTAGAAAAAAATATTCTTGCTCCGACGATTTTTGATTTTGAAGGATTGCTACGGAATCCATTTTCATCAAAGTTCTAGATGTTGTATGACTTGTCCTTTAAGCCAAGTTTTTCTATTGTGTTCTCTAGAATATTAAAGTAGCACTATATGATAAAGGGGTTACAGATTCTCTTTCTTGCAGTTTCAATTAATTGCGTTTTTTTTCAGAGAGGGTGTTGTAGTATCCAGATATTCCAGTTCAAATTTCACAAGTATTGTTGGTTGCTTGCACAGTTATTTGTCTATGAAAACGTGTCTTAATCTTGGCGAGGAAACGGGGGTGGGTTAGCGCTTGCGGAAAAAAAAGAAAAATAGGGGGACTTTGAAACCTGGGAAATAAGGGAGGTAGTTTTTGATTGCTGGTGGTCGTAAAAACAAAGAAAAAGGAAACAAAAGAAACTTACGGGTGAAAAAAAATATAGTAATAAGTAAATAGTGCTATTGCAATTGCAAGAACGAATTCATTCTATACATTCAAATTCAAAATAATTAAATGTTACTTGAAATTGCAGTTTAAAATTAATTTTAGAATTTTTGTTGCATGTTTCCTTTGTTCACTTAAGACAAAGGAATTAGATTGCACTGTCTTAGTTTTGGTGTTTAATTATTGTATCTTTCTTTACTTTTCGTAGGACATTTTTTTTGTAATTTATTTAAAAGTTAGTCTAATTGGTTCGTTTATATTAAATTTTGATTTTACGCATCGATTTGTTTATTCTCACGGCTGAAAAATGACGTAACCATAAATGATTACGTCATATACATAGTTTCAGGCGTATATTGTTTTGTGATTGTAAATGGAACTTGCTGAGATTTTTGTATATATATTTTTTTATTCACCTCAATTCTACGTTATGCTATGTATGAAATGCCTTGTTGATTTTACTAACCATTTTCTCCCGTGAATTCGAATTGCTAAAGTGTTACCATCCCCCCTTGATGGTATTATAAAGTAACCCAATGTGATTCATGTATGTAATGAATCTAAGATTGATTTAAAAACCAATCTAAACGTTCTATGCTGAACGTTTTCTTTAGAACGGTCTATGATCGGCCTAGAACGATGAGCCGTGATTAGATTACTTTCGTAGCCGGTTTTACTAATGTTGCAATTTCAAAACATCTTCAACTTTAGCCATACGTACTCGCAATCCAGAGACATTGGTACCTTAGACATGGCATGTCCACTCTTCAACGATTCTTGTGTTTTAGTTGATGATATGCAAATGTGTAACATAGCGATTGAGGTCCTCATCCTGTTTTGATCAAAGCAAGCTTCCGTATTTAATTTGTAGATTATATTCATTATATATAAACTTCTGCGATCTATTGCATTTTTTTTCTACATTATTTGCATGTGTGTATTTTATTTTATTGTTTGTCAAATATTTTGGATATAAAAAGATAACGACTAGTCGAGGTTTCTTGCATGCTCTTCCTCCACCGAGTAATCGAGCATAGCGGAAGTTATACAATAAATTGACATTTTATTTCAAGTGTTAATTTTTTTATCTCTTTTTTTCCTCTCTCTCACATTTCTTATTATGGACACACCTATTTCACGCATGTTAATGTCCGAGAATAAAACAGAGTAATGAAATATAGTTTTTTTGGTGTTTGGTTAAACTTAAATTTTGTTTTGACAACGTAGTTGGTCGACGATTTTACGCGGGAGATTCTCCTTTTTTAAATACTCGCACAGTACACCACAATGTTGAAACATAAATTCGTGTAAGCCAGATTACTGTACCTGCTAAAAAACCATAGAGTAGAAAACGTAGTAAAATGTGATTGTTAGTTTTTAAGCAATTCATTACAGCTCTATAAGACGTATAATCAATCCGGAAAAAACTACATATATTCAATAGCATTTTTAAATTATTTTCTGAGATTTGCCTTTTCGTGGTACGACAAAAAAAATTTCAATTTCAAGAATCTTCTTCATTTTAGGGTAGATTTTAGAAATGTAATATTAAAAGGCTGTTTTATAGCAAACACAAAACGAGATAATGCACACCTGTCAGAAAATGTTAAAAAAACACTAATTCTAGACATTGAAGAAAGTAAAGCGTTTTTTGTTTCACCCGACGAGTCCTTGATTTTAGTGACTTAATAGGTATTCGTTACGTGCACTTTGACATAACATCGTGGTGCAGTATTCGAGAAAAAATTATGGAATTTATTGCAGCGTCGTCATTTGTAATTGCGCTGAATTTAATCGCAAATTATTCCACAAAATTCAAGGCAATTACCAACAAGTTGCAGGCAACTAACATAAATATTCATGTACAAGAACACATCAAGACAATGACAAAAATAATTGTACTTCTAAACAAGCTAGAAAAGACGCAGAATGATGTTGCGTTGGAAATTCCTCGCCAAGCTTTGTGGCAAGTTATTCAACAAAAAACTTCGGCGGCATCTTTAGAAGAATAATACAAACGAACAATTTTTATTTCATACCTAAATTGATCTAATCTCTAGAAAATCAATTTTTTGGGTAAAATCGAGAGGGATTTGATTTATATGTGTTCCATCCCAAAATTATGCGCAGACAACGAAACAATCAACCGTAATTAAAGTTAAAAAAAATGTTAGATTTATTTAATGATAGCGTTCTAGAAGTCATTTTAAAGTGTTTTAACACCGAATAAAAGTAACCATACAATAGGTAAGCAGTTCAAAAACTAATCTAATCTTATTTCGACGCGGCTACTTCGACGCTCCGACTTCGACACCGCCGCTTCGACGCGAGATCGTTTCGGCGCGACATTATCTTGATGCGAGATCATCTCGACGCCACGTCATCTCGACCCGACCTCATCTCGACGAGAACTCATTCTTTAAATAATGAATTTTGTATTTTTGATTAATTCAACGTTATGATAATTTCTTTAATGTAATGTAAGTATCGGCTTGTATCTAGGGGTACTTATTTTGTTTAGTTATAAAAAATGCAATATAGGTTATTAAACAGGTCAATATTATATCTATAATTATTTCTTAATATATATATTTGAATCTGGTTTTATTTCTATATTGATGATACGTGTACTAGTCTAATTGTAGAAATCGAATCGAAATACCTTACTTTTAGTTTGAAGTAAAGGCGATATTGCGGTGCGCTCTAGCGTTGGGACGAGCTCGCGTCGAAATGAATTCGCGTCGAGATGATCTCGCGTCAAGATGAACTTGCGTCGAGATGATCTTGCGTTAAGATGACTGCGCGTAGAAACGGTCTCGCATCAGAACGACGGTGTCAAAATGGACGCGTCGACGTGGTCGCGTCGAAACGAGCTGCTCCGACCAAAATATACTCTGTGACATAAAAAATGCAACACCAAGAAGGCGTTAGAATGTTTGGACCAAACTTGGCAGAAATGTTTAACTAGTCAAAGGTAGTAATTTCAAAGAAATTAAAAAAAAGATAAAAGCATTTTTTATTAATAATTTGTTGGACCACCCCTATTCGTTTCACACTCTCGCACCATTCTTGGCATGGATTCGACCAAGTGGTCGATTTCTTCCTGAGGTATTGCATCTCAGGAAATCTGTAATTCATAGTGGAGGATTCACTAATTGCTTAAGTCTTCTATCCCTGATGTCTCACATATGTTCGTAAAGCAAAAGGTCGTGGGATCGGAGTGGCCACGGCAAGATATTGACGTTAGCTACTTCGAAGCGCTTCATAGTATGCATTGCAATATGGAGAAGACATTATTTTGTTGGAAAATCGGGTCCTCTATCTGTTGGAGACATTGAAGAATATGGGGTTCTACTACTTCATCAACATATTGGTGGGCATTCATATTGCCTCAAATAAATACTAACTGGGACCTGTTTCCATAAACAATAGCACTCGATACCATAACCCCCACAGTGAGCTAAACATGCCGCTCAACAAAACTGCACATGGCGACGCTCTCCACGTCTACGTCTCACCATCATGCGACCATTGTGCATTCCCAAGCAAAATTGAGATTCGTAACTGAAAACCACCCTATGCTATTCCACGCCTCAATTCAAAACAAAGTGCTTACTGCAACACCGCAAACAAGAGACAGAAACAAAAAACAGAAGCTACTAACAAATATAACAAAACATTTTTGGACATTTACTTCAATACTTCCTCCTAACAATACTTTGTTTCACATCAAATACGACTAAGTTTTCTTTTATGTATTTACATTATTCATTTCTTAACATATTGTTTTTACAGGAAACTGTTTCTAATATTTTCCGAATGCTTTGAAATCTTACATGGGGTAACGGTTTGTGAGGATATCAACAACGTGACTTGCACCATCTACATGTTGTACATCAATTTCTCCACTTGCAATTTTTATTATTATTTCATTATTTCACTCAATAACCGCTTGAGTCAAATAGGATCATTCACTACTTCGCTTGCAGAAACATATTCTGCCTTTGTTGTAGAGAGAACAACACTTCGTTCTTTTTGACACAACCAAATGGTGGCTCTACCAGAATATTACAGATTGTGCCTGTTCTTGAGCGTCTTGAAAAAGCATTTCCAGCATAGTCTGCAAAAATTATATAGTCGATCAGGTGTGCTGGTTTCTGAATTTGCCCTTGTGTAAAACCCATTGGTTCAATTTGTTCTGAACTTAAAGATTGCGATCGGCAACTTTTGTAACATTATCTAATGGTAATTTATTATCTTCACTTCACTTGTTTATGTGTGGGTAATCACAAATGATAGAACAGCATTTGTATTATTTTCAATTTCAGGCATTAACATAAGTTTCTTGTTAAACGTCACTTATTCTGTGTAAGCTTATTTTTTGCCACAGTCTCTTACAAGGATGTGTGTTATGCTCTTGCTATCCCATTTTCTTTGCTTTTGTTGAGGCGCATGAATTGTATGTAAATGTATGTACAATTGTATACCAAAGGTTTTTAAATGATCACGATTAAGTGCCTTCTTACAAAACCATAACTCAAATGGAGTTTTATTTGCTATAGGTGTGAGTCCTGTACGATTTAGGGTATACACTGTTGCATTGATAGCGTCAGTCTACAGCTTTACCGGCAAGTCTTTTGCATGGATCTTTCGCTCGAGCATTTTCAACGGGAGTGCATACAGTTCTCCCGTTTAACTGATCCATTTTGTTAAGTGTACGGCATAGATACTCTTAAACTAATTATTTTTGAATCAAGAAAAGTTTTTACATTTAAATTAACAAATTCACTTTCTCCATCACATAAAAATTCTTTGATTTTAATACTTTACAACTTACATACAAGCATATATAATTCATACAACCCTTTAGAAGACTTTGTTCCAATTAACTTTGTTTTACTATTTATCGTGACCAAACAACCATGGAAATGTGTTTAAAATAGGAACCCTTTTCTATTATTTCCACATTTATTATTTCATGACCATATGCATTTATCACTTCACTGTTCCCTACTCTCATACGCTTAGCAGATCCAAAAGATTCGTAAGTGAAAAAATAGTTTTATGTTTTAGTCATGTGCACTGTTGCACCATAGTCCATTTCTCTGTCTCAATATCACTACCAACTGTAATCACAAATGCATCTCCTGAATAACGTGAGCTTGTGGTTTCACCATGTGACTTCTTAGGGAAATTCTTGGCAAAACGTCCAGTCTGATAGTATTTGAAATACTTTTTAATTTTTATCCCTGGCTCGGATTTTACTAACAAAGTTTTACTTGATCGTGCTAGTAACGCTGTTGAGTCTTCTCGTTTCTCAGGTAGTCGCATCTCTATTAATCGTAACCTTTCTGTTAGTTTGTTGAATGTTCTTCCATCAAGTGGTACTGATTTCCACACACTCTCCAATTCAAAATATTCTACAGAAAGTGTGGACATTAACGTATTAACCAGTCTTTTCAGTTCATCGTTCAGTTCTCTTAAGTTACGCTCTAAACGAGTTACGTGAGTTACTATATCCTTAAAGACAAATTTTTCATAACTAAAGAACTGCTCCATTATTCTATCCACTCGCTGACAACTCGGTTCATAAACAGATATTGGTTTTTTCCACATGGAATTAGTAGTGTCACATGTACCAGTAAGATCGATGTTTGTATCGTTCATATTGTTTACCAGTATCAGTTGAGCTATTAAATCTGCTTTCTTAAATGCTCTTACTTTAACTTTATGAACTTCTTTATCCGCTGCTGACGCATCCGTATCCAGTTTGGTGGATGGCTGATGACTTCAGTAACAGCTCGATCTTCCTGCGCCACTTGTTTCAACTGCTTTCACTTTCTAGTTTTTCTATCTGGGTTTTAAAATCCATCTTGCTATCCCCCGTTACTTTAGTACGTGATAAAAATAACAATGGTAAAAACTAACACGTTCTAGTCCTACTTAACGTCAAACTTACCACGTGCTTAATTATATTCTTTTTAAATTTCGAGATAAAAAACACAATGTAAACGCTCTGAATCGATAACCAATTGTTGAATAAAATAAAGCAAGTTGATTTAATAAAAATTAATAATACATTTTGAACAATATAACTAAGCAAAAAAACGTGTTTACTGCAAGACCGCAAACAGGAGTGATACGGCTGTGCATAAACATCTGTCTACAAAAATATCACGTTATAGTTATAACAACCACTACTCTCTACAGTTGACAAAAACAAAAATAACTAACAAGTAAATATAATAAAACATTTTTGAACCGGAGCCAGCGTAACCCTATTTTAATTGTGGTATTCTGATGCCTACATGTGTTATCTTTGTTATCCATGTTATTTTTTCATTTCTTATTTCGTCTTTTCTTGTGATCTTTAATATCGCTCCTGCCATTGCTCTTTGAAGTAATCTAATTTTTTCTGTTTGTTTTACCGTTGTTTTGGTTTCTTTATATATCATTGCCGGCAAAACACATTGATCAAACACTTTCGTTTTTTAGTGCAATTTTGTAATTTCTTTGTTCTTATATAGTAATCAATATTTTATCTTTTCAATTTAAGTTTCCTTTACTCGTATGTTTATTTCTACTCTTGGATATATTCATTTTTAATCCTACTTTTTATGATTGTATGTTTAGATCCTCTATCACGATTTTTAGGTCTTTTATGTAGTCTGTCATTAATATAATGTTGTCAACGTATCTTAAAATGATTAATCGTTTTCCAATAATATTGTTGTGAACTTAAAACTTAATTTATTTGAACCATTCTACACGATTATAAATGTAACTAACTTCACTAAAACAATGCACTAAAGAGATTATAACTAACAAATTTAATAAAATAATCACTTACTCTAATTTATATATCACTATCACTGTAAATTTAAATAAGCACTGATTGCAATAAGATTATGACACGCGTGTTATACCACTGAATATGCACTCATATATTTATTTAATATCAACGCGTTTTTTAGATTTAGCTTTTATACTTCTGCTTTATCTTCGACTAGAATATTTTGTGAATTTTTTTAATCTTTCTGAAGATTCTCGAAGGTCAAAAATGTATCAATATTTTTCTCAGTCTAGTTTATCTTCTTAAATACTAATAGAATGAATCGCCTCCTGGTAAGTGATAATTTTAAAATTTGATCAAATTAATCACTCCTTCTTTTAGGAGGTTGAATGAAAGCAACTACTTCAGTAATTTGCGACATTTCGTGTTCTGGATGAACACTTCATCAGGCTCGCTCACACTGAGTCAAGTAATTTTTTTCTGGTATAATTAAGTTAAAAATTAAAAACTTTTAAAACGTACGAACGATATGATATCGTTCGTACGTTTTAAAAGTGCACGATGTACGAAATTACATCATGTTTTTAATTTAAATGTATCAATTTTTAACTTAATTATACCAGAAAAAAATTACTTGACTTAGTGTAAGCGAGCCTGATGAAGTGTTCATCCAGAACACGAAACGTCGCAAATTACTGAAGTAGTTGCTTTCATCCAACCTCCTAAAAGAAAGGGCTTCTTAAATACGTTTTCTATCGTTAATGTGAAAAGTTTTGACGAAATTATAACTACTTGTCTCAGTTCCCTTCTGAGCGAAACAGGTTTTTTTTCATGTAGACTTTTGATAATTCTTTAACAATTTTATCAGTAGACAGCGTAAGTTCTCTATGAATTGATAAAAGATCTATTCTCTTCATCCCACCCTCTGTTGGTTTAGGTCGTAACAAATTTTAAAAACAAATGATTGTTTAATGTGGTGAAAACTGGCAATTATAATATTTACAAAATAAGTAAACGACATATGAGTTGCGGGATACTCTAAAATATAAATGTAAAACATGTAAAATATATTTTTTTTTAAAAAGTATTATGTATAAGATTGTAGAGAGCAAAAGACCTAAAAGAGAATGACAGAATTCCAACTTTATTATTAAGATTCATATAAAACAATAACTGGTAATTAAAAATGGTATTCTAAAATAAATGGTATTTTAAAAAACTCCAAAAAACCTTCGCTACAATATGAAATTAGTATTTTATTTAAAATTAATTAAAGCGACATGCTTGGCTTTGTGGAGTTTTTTAAAATACCATTTATAATACTGAGCCCTATTTTGAGTTATTTATTAAAAATTAGTGGATTTAATCAAATGGTAATTAAAAATTTAAGGGTAGTAAGTATACCAAATAATTAACAAATAATTTTTTAAAAATTTAAAAAAAAAGAACCAACAATACCAGTAACATTTGTGCCATAAAGAATGAAAAATAACACTTTTATTATTACCAAATGAACTTATTAAAACTTTTTTTAAATTTATAATCATGTACAGAACGTATAATAATAATATTATAAATTTAAAAAAAAGTTGAATGGTTTTTAAATTTAGTTGAACGAATGTTGCTTAACGTAAATTTTAATAGACTTGAGACTTCATTAATTTAATTCATGCCGTCAAAACACTGTTATTAAATCATTCACAGTACTTGCTATACGGTAGTATTAAACTTTTTTTAAATGTTATGATGGGTTTTACATATGTGAATGTTTTTAAAGTTCTGGTACAATAAAAAATGAAAGTATGAGAAACTTTTATTAAATACATGCATGTACTTATTTGTATAAGAAAACATTTTAATTATTCAATAAGCATAGTAATTGCTTCGTTAGGAATTATTTGTATACTCAATATAAACACTAATGAAAGTATACGAATTAATAGTCATATTTGCATACTACGCATATATTTTAATGTTTACAATGTAATTTTGACTTAATTTGTTAATTGCCTTGACAAATAACAACGTGTACGCAGAAAAAGAACGTCATGATGTACTTACGCATTTATGAAAAAAAGTATATGCTACCTATAAAACTTGTAATTAATGGAACGTTACAAGAACAACCAATAATTCTTTAGTAAATTTTTTTATTGGACATATAAATTATGAGAATTGAACCTTACGTATGTTTCACATAAGCTTCTTCAAAGGTTCAATTACATTATATTTTAATATCTAAAAATGAAATACACAATAATTATATAAGTTAGTAAGAAGGTAATTTTTTCTTAAACTTACCAACAATTTTTCATTTATAATTAAACATTTTAATATTAAAATTAAATAATTTACAATAATAATAAATTTACAACTTCATTATGAAGTGATGGTTATACGATTTACTATTTTTAAATAAAATGCGCAAATGTTCAATAACTAGATAAATGAATTTAAAAAATGTTTTTAATGAGATATAAAACTAATCATTACATAAAAAAAAAATTTTTAATATGAGAAACGAAATAAGAAAAACAAAAATTAATAAAAACAAAAAGTTTTTTATTATTAAATTAAAATTAAATGTTTATGAAGTGATAGAATAATAAACTGAATTAAGATTTTCTATGTCAGTTCTATAATTTACTGCACTAAGACTTTTTTTAGTTTCTATCATCTCATAAATTAGTCTCTTTTTTAAATTTTTTTCCTTATGTAAGATTTAAGGTGAGTTAAAGTTAAAATTATAATTGTTTTCTATGGAATGATCAGAGAGAGAGTAGTTTTAGGATAATGTTGTTTATCTTTTTTTTTACATTTTTATGTTGGTTTATTCTATTTTTCAAGTATTGCTTAGTTTGCCCAATATAACTACAATTGCAATTTAAGCAATTCAATTGATATACAACATTAGAATCATAAAAAATGTTAGTTTTGTCTTTTAGGTTTTTAAACAAAATTTTTCCAAAAGTAGAATTATTTTTGAAAGCAATAATAAAATTTTATTTTTTTAATTCTTTTTCTAAAGTATAAGATAAATTAGGTAACAAATTTGTTTTTTTCTTCATTATTATTAATAATGTTTTCTTTTTTTTTTATATTTAAATTAATGGTTTGGTGAAGAATTAGCTGAATTTGAGCTTGTATTATTTTTACTTTTATGTTTTAAAATTTCTATTTTTTTTTAATGTTTGTATTTATAAAATTTTAAGGAAAGCTATTTTAAATTAAAATATTTTTAATTATATTAATATTTCCAGAATGAAATTTAGGTGAAGATAAAATGATTCCTCTGTCAATTAAATTATTAATTATACTTTTCTTATATTTAAAGGTAGTAAATGAATTAAAATTTAATCTACTAGTTTTTACATTTTTTCTATACCAATTTCTGCCAATTTTATTATTTAAATTTAATAAGTATCATATCTAAAAAATTTATTGACTTGTAATTATTTTCTTTTTTTTTAGTAAATTTTAGTCTTGGATGAATACTATTCAAGCTATTAAAGATTATATTATTTTCATTGGTTGCAGTTAGAATGTCATCTATATATCTTTGATAAAAAGTAATGTTATCAATTTTTTTTAAAAGTTCTTTTTCTAAATTTTGTAAAACTAAATTAAGTATTGTACTAGACAAAGATTGTCCCATTGCAATTTCAAATTTTTGTTTATAAATTTTATTGTTAAATGTAAAGAAAGTTGAATTAAGGGTAGATTGTACTGCTTAAATAAATTTTATTCTAAAAATATTATTATAATTAAAAATATTTTAATCCAAAATAGCTTTACAACATTTCATAAATACTAATATTAAAAAAAGAATAGAAATTTTAAAATATAAAATCAAAAATAATACAAGCTCAAATACAGCTAATTCTTCACCTACTATTAATTTAAATATAAAAAAGAAAATATTATTAATAATAATAAAGAAAAAAACAAGTTTGTATCATTACCATTTACACTTAATTTATCTTATACTTTAGAAAAAGAATTTAAAAAATACAATTTTATTATTGGTTTCAAAAATTATTCTACTCTTGGAAAAAATTTGTTTAAAAACCTAAAAGGCAAAACTAATATTTTTTATGAATCTAATGTTGTATATCAATTGAATTGCATAAATTGCAATTGTACTTATATTGAGCAAACTAAGTAATACTTAAAAAATAGAATAAACCAACATAAAAATTTAATAAACCATAAAAGAGATACACAACATTATCCTAAAACTGCTCTCTCTGATCATTTCATAGAAAACAATCACAATTTTAACTTTAATTCACCTAAAATCTTACATAAGACAAAAAAATTTAAAAAAAGACTAATTTATGGGATGACATAAATTAAAAAAAGTCCTAATGCAGTGAATTATAGAACTGACATAGAAAATCTTAATTCAATTTATTATTCTATCATTTCACAACCATTTAATTTAATTTTAATTATAAAAAACTTTTTGTTTTTATTAATTTTTGTTTTTCTTATTTCTTTTCTCATATAGTTTTATATCTCATTAAAAAACATTTTTAAAATTTATTTATCTAGTTATTGAACGTTTGTGCATTAGTAAAAATTTTATTTAAAATTAGTCATTCGTATCACTTCATAATGAATGATATTAAAATGTTTAATTATAAATAAAAAATTGTTGGCAAGTTTAAGAAAATATTACCTTTTCACTAACTTATATAATTATTGTGTATTTCATTTTTAGATATTAAAATATAATGTAATTGGACCTTTGAAGAAGCTTATGCGAAACGTACGTAAGGCTCAATTTTTATAATTTCTATGTCCAATATTTAATACCTACTTAATCTTATTTTCTACCAGAAAAATTATGGAAAAATCCCAGCTAACACACATATAAAATGTATGTAGAATATATATATATACAATTCAAGAAAATAGTCATACATATGCTTTTTTATATATTAAGCATGTAAGTATGCTTTAATAAAGTTATATAAACCGTATGTCACACACATTATGTATAATGTATATTTTATCTAATAGTATAGAAACTGACGTATATTCTATATACAGAAATTCATATAATACATACGTATAGATAATTGCATATTAGTTATGAAATTCTAGTATTTTATATATTTACATAATTAAATTTATGTACGTTATTTGTAAATCATGTAAGATGCATTTCTTATTTTTATGCATATCTTCTGTAAGTAATTAGAAATTATCATTACATATCTTCTATGGTCGAAAATTAATGTCTGTTTCTAAATTGAAGTACTCTGCGCCGCGCCATATTAAGTAATCGCAAACGCGTTGAGTTATCTATTATAAAAAGACGCCACTGTATGCAAAACTGTAATGGGTTGTATGTTTTTTTATATTTGTTAGTTTGCCTACATTGATTAAAAAAATAAGAAAAAAAGGTAAGTTTTTGTCCACTTTATTATTTAAAGTTTACTGATGGTTAGTAATGTTTGCAATTGAAGTCATTGGAATTTGTGTCACCGCATAAACCTATTGTAACTTGTCTTTTGCATTTGATGCTTTTGTCCTAGTTTTTTGTAATTGCAAGCCTATTTTTTGTGATCTATAAAATAAAATCATGTTCCAGAAATATTGAGTATTTACAGGATTGAAAAGAAATATTTATTATTAGTATTTGTAAATTGAATTGTTAGGATCCTACACGAATCACAAATGAAATCCCGAAAAAAAAGATTTTTGTAATCTATGATCACGGCAGAAAAGAAGGCGTGTCAAATCGGCAGTAGAACAAAGTAAAAGACCTTCAGTTGTTCAGTCTAAAACATCAAAACAAGAGGACAGAGCCAAATTAAAAAACAGTGCATGTTATAATGGATTTTAATTCAAATCGCACCCAGTACTAATGATATTACTCTGTCAAGTAACATTTTTTCTCATGGCCTACGCACATTAGTTATAAAACATAATATTAGTCACGATTGTGTAAATGACTTACTAAAGTTATTGAAAAACCATGGAGACATATCTCTTCCTTCAGATGCTCGATCCCTAATAAAAAAATCCCAAAATTACTATCTCTAATATCAGTAAAGGTAAAGGTGGAGAATATATCCATTTTGGATTAGCACTATGTTCGTCGCAGCCAATTAAAAAGTATTATACAACATGTCCAAACAAAGTCATAATTAATGTTAGTATAGATGGGTTACAAATTTCAAAAAGTTCTGGATCAACACAGACCTATTTTAGGTGCCATAGTTATAAAGGAGATTTTTACAGAACCATTTGTAATTGGTATGTACCACGGACTAAGCAAAGCTACATGTGCTAAAGAGTTTTTGCTACCATTTGTTACGGAGGCTAATTCTATTATAAGACAAGGTATACTAATGGATAACAAATGTGTACAATTTGAAATAAATGCTTTCATTTGTGATGCTCCTATAAATAAATAATAATAATAAATAAAAAACCATACAGGGTATTTTGGCTGTTCTAAGTGTATTACTGAAAGAAATTATGTTGAGAACAGTATTGTGTTCTCTGAATTAGGCTTGACTCTCCAAGTGACAATAGCCTAAACACCACAAAAGTAAAAGTGTCTTAGAACAATTAAATATTGGAATGATATCGCAAGTACCATTGGATTTGCACTCTGTATTTGTTTTTGTTAGTGTTCTGACTACTTTATTTATCTGTTTTTTATTTTATGATATAACGTTTTTTGAGTGTTTTAATGCATAAACAAATTTATTTGGTAAGTTTTTGATACCTTGTATTTATTTACAATGCATAAAAATCATCATTTATAATTATTATTTTGAATTACTGGATATAATAAAAAGTTTATCGAAATTAGGAGATCATAATTATTAATAATAGTGATTTAAAACCCTATCGGGCGCACATCTATGCGGTAAATTGCAAATATTTATTATATGCAAAAAAAAATTTTTTTTACTCAAAAAATTGTTTAAAAATGGTTTCTTTGTATTAAAGGTGTAAAAGCGTAACGTTATCACGACTTTTATCGTCGCAATTCACAATAATTTACCCACTACATTATATCAAACGACAGAAATCTGTCGGTAACACACGAGTCGACTTTACAGTATCAATCAACATGACTGATAAGGTACAAAATCGCTAATCTAACTAAGAAACTATAACGTTATCGCTTTCTTGCTAAAAGCGTTTTAGTTCATAGCTATGATTAGTGTGCGGATTTTTGGTATAGTATTACTGTTTCTACAATAATTAGTTAGGCAGTTAAAAATACGTCTAGAAATAAACAAAACAATTAATTTTGTTTTCACCGCATTCCTCTGATGAGAGGTAAATGCAAAACGTATAAAAAAAACCTGGCTGACTCAACCAAATTTTGAATTTTATATTTCAAACGCGAATTTACCCAAACAAAAAAATATCTATAAACGTATAGCAGTTGTAGCCCGTTCCAAACTTTTTAATCGATTTGCTAACTTAAAAACTCTTCAACGCGTAACAGCATATTGCCTAAGATTTATTTCAAATGCGAAGCTCAAAACAAATGCGCTTTGTAATTTTGCACACTTGTCAATTAGTGAAATCCAAACATCGCTAAATGGGTTACTGAAACTAGCTCAAAGAAAAGCTTTCCCAAAAGAGTATTCGAATTTACTAAATAAAAGCTTAGTACCAAAGAGGAGCAAATTACTTTCGTTGAATTCTTACATGGATAATCACAAACTTAAAAATAGTATATATTCGTTTAATAATAAATTTTCACTGACTTAAAAGAGTGTTTAAAGCGACTACATCTTTGATATTCCTTAACACAAATTCCCACATTTCTGTCTGTTTCTTATTTATATACACGACCATAAGAGCAAGGAATGCTGTTGACATCGGTTGACACATAGATTCCGTTGTTACTCTTAGTTTCGCAAGCGTAAACTTTGTAATAGATTGTTTAATACTTTTTCTATTGTAATTGTTTGCGACTTGGTTAGATAATTTAACTCTTTTTGAAGATTTTGGGGTTGACTTAAAGAAATAGCTCTGTACACTAAAGAATTCACTACCGATAATTTCTGAGAATCTGTTGGGTAGGTTTGCGACGAACTAAATATGATAATGATCTATCTTCATATCGAGTAACTAAAACGTCCTAAAATAATAAAGACGTTTTTTTTCTAATTCCATATTAAAATGAATATTTTTCTGAATTGAGTTTAAATGAAATAAAAATGTTTTGAGCGTAGAAGGACCATGTTGCCAAGTGACAAAATTGTCATCAACGTATCTAAAGTTTTTTTTCTTAAAAAATTTTATAAATATATTAACATCAACTGTTGAAAGCGACTAACCCATGACGGCTTCTAATGTTTGTAGACGTCAAACATTTGCTAAATAAATATCTGATAACGTTAATTGAATCAGATACAGTCACGTTAGTAAACAAAGATTTGACATCGCAACTAACCAGAATGTCAATCGGTTGCAAACGAAAAGTATGCAACTTCTGAACAAAGTTCCCGAAATTGAGTATAAATGACTCAAATTTACTTGTTAAAAATTTTAATAAACTTGTAAGATATAAATTTTACAAGTAGGTGAATTTATAATATTATTTTATTTAATTTTTTGATTTTTAAAAAATCTCAAAACCTACTTATTTTAATAAACTTTACATGTTTCGACTTGTGGTCATCTTCAAGCGTATACTATATAATTAAAATTATAAAATCTAATCTTATTTTAAACATAAATTTACAGTAGAATTGAAAAAACAAACTTCAAATATTGAACAATAAACTTTAAAAAATAATAATTATAGAAATCTGAAAAATAATATAAATTAAAATAAAATTAAATTAAATATTTGAAGTTTGACAATTTCAAATTTGAAAAATATAACTTTAGCCTAATAATAGAAAATCCTAAGTTTCAACAAGATAATATAATAATGAAAATAATCAAACAAAAACTAATTTAGAAAAAGTAAATTATTATTATTATTAAAGTTAACGACATTGTTAAGCGATAAATCACGATTTAAATTATGATTTTTAACTATTTCTTTTATTTCTAAAAAAATTAGTTTCAAACCTTTATTACAAATGTGTAAAATTTCAAAACCTTTTTTAGAATTAAATGAACGATGAGAATTTAATATATGATTAGCAAATGATGATTTGCTTAATATTTAATATTTAAGTTTAATATTCAATATTTGGAGTTTAATTTTTCAATTCTAATGTAAGTTTATGTTTAAAATAAGATTCGATTTTATAATTTTATTTTATAGTATACGCCTGAAAATGACCATAAGTGGAAACATGTAGCGTTTATTAAAATAAGAAATTAAAAATAAAATTAACGGAAAGGTTTTGAGATTTTTGGAAAAATTAAATAAAATAATATACTAAAAAACCCATTTAGAGTTATTGAAAAGAATTAATGGAAAAAATAAACGTGAATTTATAACGCTGACAATAGGTCGAAAAGAAATAAACTATAGGAAATTCGTAAAATTGAAAAGCTTTAGAATCGTTTGGTGTTAAAAGTTTATTGTCGACTCCATTAATTGATGACTTTTTTGGAAAGTGCTATTTTTAGAAGGATCTTTGGAAATTACTTTATACGAGCTGTCTGAGAAAAGATTGTAGATTTTGTTACTATAATCTGATCGATTCATAATAACAGTGGCTTTTTTTTTGTGAATTTTAAGGATGACTAGATTTATCTTGATTTTCGAAATTTTAATACAAACAATTCTGATTTTGGAATGTCACTTTAGGGATTGCTTCACTATCTATATTTGAAAAATGTTTGACGCTTACATATTTTTACTTTTCGAGAAAACTTTTACGCACAAACATCAAGAGCCGCCATGGGTTCTTCGCTTTCACCAGCTGTTGCTAATATATTTATGGAAAATTTTGAGAAAAAAGCTTTAATCACATTTTGTCTAAAATCCAAGTGCTGGAACAGATACGTTGATAACATCTTTGTCATTAAGCAATATGGTCCTTCTACGCTCAACGAGTTTCTATGTCTAAAATCATAAGCGACTTTCGGCTTAGACCGCGTCGTGGTAAAACACCCAGACTTAGCTTGGTCATAGTCTCTTCTTGAGAGCCAAAACAAGAAGTAGAACTTGGCCTTTGCCGTATTGTCGTTCGTGAACCCAAACAAACTGACGTTTCGCAAGACATTGCAGCTTGCATCTTCAGAGTGGTAAATGTCACTGAAAGAAAAAGTGGAAATGACGATATTTATACCAATAGCGATTAGCGTGATTAACGAACCTTATCGTTCCGTTACCGCTTGACTGACTTCGTTATTACTCGGAGTAAGTGTTTGTGTCCTTTCCAAGAAGGTCGATCTTTGTCTTAGAGGATATAATACTGGTAGCCAAGATTTGCTGAGTCTTAAACCGTCTTCTCGGTTCATATTGCAAGGATGTTTTTCTATTTCCACAGCTTCGCGGATTAGTCTGGGAAAGTAGAAAGGAGTTCTAGCCAACACTTTAGTTTGGTCAAAGTTCAGCGTGTGTCCTTGGTTCCACACGTGTTCTGCTACTGCTGATTTAGTAACTCTGCGGTGTTTGCAGTCAGCCATATGTTCTTTTACTCTAACTTCAATAGAACGTCCCGTCTGTCCTATATAACTTGATCCACAGGAACAAGGAATTTTGTAAACTCCGGCATGTTTTAGAGCCCCTTGTTTGTCTTTAGCAGATGTAAACCAGGTGTTCAGGGTATCCTTAATCGTAAAGACAGTTTTAATATTATGTTTCTTTAGCACCCTGCTTATTTTGTCTGTTGAACCCATACAGTAAGGTAAATAAGCGGTGCTAGTAGGAGGTGATAAGTCTTCTTTGACTTTTGGATTTAATGCTCTTTTCCATGCGTTTTGGATCTCTTTGAACCCGTATCCATTTTGTTGTAGGGACTCCAACAATGTTTCCTTTTCCTTTAGTAGATTTTCGTTATCTGACACACGTATAGCTCTTTTGGCTAAAGTATGCAAAACAGTATTCTTCTGTACTGGATGGTGGTGAGATTCGGCGTTTAAATATCTATTAGTGTGCGTTTTCTTTCTATAAACGGAATGCCCCAATTTTCCGTTATTTTTCTTTATCACTAGTACATCAAGAAAGGCTAGACTGCTGTTATGTTCTAACTCCATAGTAAACTTAATGCTGTTATGTGCAGAGTTTAGATGTTGAAAGAACTGGTTTAGTTTATCTTTGCCATGAGGCCATACAACAAACGTATCATCAACATATTTGAACCAAGTTTTTGGTTTTAACTCAACATTTTTCATAATTTCAGTTTCAAAATATTCCATGTAAATATTGGCTATAACTGGAGAGAGCGGTGAACCCATGGCCGCTCCTTCTACTTGTTTAAACAAGTTGTCGTTATAACTGAAATAAGTGTTTTTGAGGCAGAGTTCGATGAGCAGAACTTCTTCTTCAGTAATTCTCTCCTTGAGCAAAAACAACACTTCGTCGACCGGGACTTTAGTAAAAAGAGATACCACGTCAAAGCTGACTAAAATATCTTCTTTTTTCTTAATTTTCTCTACAAAGTCTGTGGAATCTTTGATGTGAGTTTCTGTATTTCCTGTCACCGGCAAGAGTTTTGCAGCTAGATAACGTGCTAACGATTGGGTTGGTGAATTGATGGTGCTCACTATCGGTCGAAGGGGGACTCCTTCTTTGTGTATTTTGGGAAGACCGTAGATTCGTGGCATAACCGGATTTTTGACAATCAAAGTCTGTTTCATGTTGATATCGATAGTAGTGGAGTTTTTGATAGCGGAGTTTACCTTAGTGCACAAGGAGTTTAAAGGGTTTCTCTGTAGACGTATGTAGCAATCTTCTGAGAGTAAGTTCGTCATTTTGTCGCTGTAATCTTTTATGTTCATAACGACTGTAGCGTTTCCTTTATCTGCTCTCAATACTAGAATGTCCTTATTCTCACGTAACCGCTTAGCTGCAACTCTCTCATGTCTGTTAATATTAGAGCGTGGCGGTTTTGCTTTTCTTACAATATTGCAAACATCTTGTCGAATAGTTTCAGAGATCTCCTTAGGTAGAGTGCGTATTGCAGCTTCTACTCCACATACTATATCTTCTATCGGAGTTGTCTTAGGCGTAACGGCGTAGTTAAAACCCTTCTTCAACAAGGATGTGGTCTGTGCATCCAAAACCGTGTCTGTTAGGTTGACAATTACTTTATGGTCGTCCAACGTTTTCTTAGGCTGTGAAGGATGTAATCGCTCGAATTTCTTAGTTTGTTTCATTTTTGATTGTTCATAAATCTTGTTAAAAACGTATCGTAGTGATAGCATATATTTTTACCCATATCGAGTATTCTAATTTATTAGACAAAGTTAAATGTAACTTGTATAGCTGTTTGCTGACAGAATCCAGTACTTTGCGTTTATTGTGAATTTCCGAACGTAATAGTTCGAAGCCAGCTTTGCGAAAAATTCGCTCAGTATGAGAATTTAAAAATTGATGTTTAATTCTCATATACGATGGTAATACGTTGTGGTCTCGGCAACGTTTTAGAAATGCTAGGTCTGTAAGTAGCTTTTCTTTCTTTTGGCGCAAACGATCTAAAGATCTAGTTTGTAAAAACACCTCCTCGCCGTAGAGGTTTATAATATAAAATCTTAAGCTTTCGCGGTTGTTATGTTTAAAATCATAAGCGACTTTCGGCTTAGACCGCGTCGTAGTAAAACACCCAGACTTAGGCTTGGTCATAGTCTCTTCTTGAGAGCCAAAACAAGAAGTAGAACTTGGCCTTTGCCGTATTGTGGTAAATGTCACTGAAAGAAAAAGTGGAAATGACGATATTTATACCAATAGCGATTAGCGTGATTAACGAACCTTATCGTTCCGTTACCGCTTGACTGACTTCGTTATTACTCGGAGTAAGTGTTTGTGTCCTTTCCAAGAAGGTCGATCTTTGTCTTAGAGGATATAATACTGGTAGCCAAGATTTGCTGAGTCTTAAACCGTCTTCTCGGTTCATATTGCAAGGATGTTTTTCTATTTCCACAGCTTCGCGGATTAGTCTGGGAAAGTAGAAAGGAGTTCTAGCCAACACTTTAGTTTGGTCAAAGTTCAGCGTGTGTCCTTGGTTCCACACGTGTTCTGCCACTGCTGATTTAGTAACTCTGCGGTGTTTGCAGTCAGCCATATGTTCTTTTACTCTAACTTCAATAGAACGTCTCGTCTGTCCTATATAACTTGATCCACAGGAACAAGGAATTTTGTAAACTCCGGCATGTTTTAGAGCCCCTTGTTTGTCTTTAGCAGATGTAAACCAGGTGTTTTGAGTTTCTATGTCATTTAAATTCAATTTATCAAAATATTTGTTTTACTTTGGAATTAGAAAGAAACATATTTTTACCATTTTTAAACGTTTTAGTTACTCTAAATGAAGATTGCTCATTATCACATTCAGTTTATCGAAAACCTATTCTTACAGATATATATTTAAATAAATTGCCTCACCATCACTTTTCTCAGAAATTACCGGTAGTAAACTCTTTAGTGTACAGAGCTATTTTCTTAACTCAATCCCATAATCTTCAAAAAGAGTTTAATTACCTAACCAAGGTGTTAATCGCAAACAATTACAATAGAAAAAAGTCAGCGGTCGCGGAACACGTGCTAGAAATGGGTCATTAAATTTTGTTTGAAAACACTAAAGACTTAACTAATGTTTCTAAATACTAACAGCAAAAAATTAGGAAATCTATTCAAATAATTATAAACCCTTTTAACATTAACTGAGATTTTAATTTTCTTTTGATATCAGAGACCGGTCTATAAAAGCAAAACTTTACGGCGCAATCAATCAGTTTATTCCAAGCTTTAAAAATGTACACTGCGACGTGTGACAAAGGCTCAGCTTGTGTGATAACGACAACACGTGAATTATCCAGAAATTCAAATTGTAATACGAATGCAACCCGTGGAAACCTGAATTCTACTATTTACAAAGTGTTTTACTAAAAAATAGATACTACAAAAAAGCATTCTAAACGCGATCTAAAGACAATCGACAGAGAAACAAAAACAAGAAGATACTAGAACAGCATTCCTACCATACATTCAAGGATTCACGAACAAAATAAAAAGATTACTCAAGAGAAATAAAACAAAAGTGGTCTTCAGTGCAAAAGACAAGATTTCAACCATGTGCCCTAAAGCCGAAAAACTGAAGAAAAAACGTTTAGGTCCCGAAATCTACAGTATTTCCTGCTTCTGTGAGAAGGTATACATAAGAAAACCGGAAGGAAGATCAACACCAAGCTACACAAATATATTGCAGACACGAGAAGCATAAGCATAAGATATCAAACTACAGGGCATGCAATCAACATTGACGGAACCAAAACATTTGACATAGTCAGACTCTTTTGGCTAAGAATCTACCGGGAAGCGATAGAGATTCGGAAAGATGACAACAATTTCAATAGTGACAACAGAATAAAGCTTCTTTTCACTTGGAAACGTTTATTCAGAGACCAACCAACCAACCAAAACGTTACGGACCAAGCCCGGATTTCAAGATTACGCGTTATCTATTATATGCTTTACTGAGCAACTAAAAGAATCTTAAAACGAGAGTGTAAAAACAACATAAACAAATAAATTAAAGTGTAATTTTGCTAAATAATTTTGCCTGTTTTGCAAATGGCCAATTTTAGCCTCACTTTTAATTCGTTAGTTAGCTATCCAATATATTATAAGAGATGTAGATGTAAACATGTTTATATTTAAACCTCGTTCACATCCACTTAACGTACGTACCGTAACAGAAAAGCATAGCTGACGTTAACTTTAAATACGTAAGGTTCAAGGTTTCTGTTCACATTAACGCAAAACGTTAGTACCCGCAGAAAACATAGAAAACGTAAGTAAATAAAGTTGAAGTTGGCTCAACTTCCGATGTAGGTTACATGCTATCCGATACGCGTCCCATGTTTTGTACGAATGTGAACTGACGCATTTTAATAACGTATTTGAACTTTTCGTCAGCTATGTTTTTTTTCGTTACGGTACGTACGTTAAGTAGATGTGAACGAGGTATTAGACGTATTGTGTGTAACATTTTAAACACCCAAAACGTCAGCTTTTAGTACAATTGTCATAGAGATCGGCAAAGTTTCAAAATGTTTTAATTTTTGTACAAAATAGTTAAGAAATATGATTATAGAATTATTCTAATCTACTATCTGCACTAATAAAATAAATATCATTTCAAGATAATGCATGTAATTAATTTTGTTTTTTACTGTATACAGTGAATAATACTGTTTTATCAGATTTTTTAATTTAGTTATCAGCGTACTTATATTTTTAAGCAACTTTCTCATTCTAATGTAGCAACATAAATTATAGGTAATATAATTTAACACAATTATTACTAATTTGCAATTATTATAAGTATATAAACAAAGGTGATAGCAAAATTTAATGAAAATATTCAGCAACTCCTTTCATAATGAAAAAAAGATTTTTTAAACACATTAAAGGCATTACATCGTAGTTCTTTTTAGATACTAACATAAAATCACTATTGCTAAAATTTACCTTACTGAAAACCAATGTGAATAACACAAGTTTCACTTCAACAAAGCATGAGCAACTAGCGACAAAAATCTCAGTGTTGTAGATTGTATTTTATCAAAGCAATTTAAGTGTTATTGATACGGTCGGAATTTCAAAAACCAGTTTGCTGATTTAATTTGGTATTAAATAAACCAAACATAATTAGTTAATAGATAATATGATGCTTTGTGTTGTTAAAAAATAATTTACAACTAGCTCTATAATGATTTAATAATATCACTTAGTTTTTATAATATTATACATATGTACTACATATGTATATTGTTGTTTATAGAATAAAAAATTTAAATCTGGTAGTGTCAATTATCTGAATTAACTGAACCCGCAGAATAAATAAAATTAAGTTGTGGTATCTAAACCGATTACCATAGTTACTAAGTACTCTATATCTATGAATAATGTGGGCAGTTATTTATTAATCTAAATCAGACAACTACAAGGTCAGTAAACTAACAAAAAGAATAAAACGTGTTACACAACTCAATCCATTTTATAAAAATATACTATTAACTCTAAGCCAAGTTACTTTATTAGTTATACATTTTGCGAACTAGAGAAGAACTGGTTATATTCTGTTACTCTTTTAGAATTCAGTTTGAGGTTGTTTCTCTTTCAGCTTTTTTACCAGTTCATTCTAAAAATAATATAATAAGAATCTGAAATAACTGAAAGTTATCTAGTATACATTACAGTATGAACATTAATTTTTGTTTTTGAATCAGTGTATATATTTGCATCTTTACTTTTAGTGATTTTTTTGCTGTTGTCCTTATCCCATTATACAAACTTATGATTCAATAAACATTAAAATTCGTCTATTTGATTTGTATGACCTATTTATCCAACCGTGTGTATACAAACATAATTATTGCCAATTATTGTCGCTAGCAATTTAACGTTTTATCAAAATACGATACACACAAACTGAAAAAAACAATACTTATGTTAGTTCTACAATAATTTGTAAGTAGTTAAATTGTTAAGTAATATTATATTTGATCACATGTCGCGCTTTAGAAGTTACTATTTATGTAAAAACAAAAAAAATACAACTGCTGAAAGTAGATATTTATAATCCACAACGCTTATAATTAAAACAAATAAATTTCTTTGTAATAGTTTACTAAAATTATTAAACATGCGCATTTAACTTTAAAATACAACACTTGTTGTATTCGTCAATGATAATATCTATACTGGTTACTGAAAAGTTCGTGTTAGACTATGCTGACAAATTTGTTATTTCAAGGTCAGAATAAAACTGATTCAACTTGTATGAAATGGAATTAAATTAGTGTACTTACAAGAAGCATCCGATCCAAATACTTAAACTGTTCGCTTCGTACCATTAAGCAAGAGAAGAGTTATTAAAAAAATTACTCCCAAAAAATAGATATAGGTACCTAATTTAAAAATTGTTATAGAATATTAACGACGGGATATAATATATTGATATACTGGAGTATTCAACACTAAATGATAGTCAACAATACTTTAAGAATCCTTCATGCTTCACAAGCTTTGTGTTGTGTAAAACAAGCAGTCTGAGATTTTGCTCTGTTTTCGAACAATTATTGAGTCTACACTAAGATAAGAACGTCTTCCGGGTTTGGACCGTATTTGAACTACAAAATACAAAATACTCTTAACACATCGTATTTGAATTATCAAAATATATTTTAAATAAGTACATAGTTTTCTCACTGTAAATATAAGATCCGGATTGTTACCATGATACTAATCGTAATTAAAAAAAAAACACACTAGAAACTACAAAAAAGTAGTACACAAAGTAGTGTTTCAAAATACCTGAAAAAAAACTGGTGTGGTCAGCACACGACTTTCCTATAAGAAATTTCTACATATTTTTTACTTTCAGATTGAAGAAAAACATCCAAGTCAAAAGAATATAGAGAATTCAGTAAATTTAGGTTTATAATTTTATTTGCTTAAAAGAAATAATAGTAAAAGTCTTACACATTAGTATACAGGGATTTTTACGTAACCCGTTCGTTAAAAGTTTTTATACTTCCAATCATAATTTAATTTTGATTTTTTTAAATATTAAGTAAATGGTTATTGGTTTTATAAGTAAAATATATTCAAGAACCTATCACTTCCGGTTATACCGAAAGTGGACATCAGCTTTTTTATTTTATAAGGAATGCTCTACTTTTAATTAATTTTTTTAAGTTTACGTGTAATTTTAAACTAATTTTTTTCGTAGCTCATTATGCCAAAAGTCAACGGTTTTTGAGATATTTAGATGTTTTGGAGAATTTTCACATTTGTAACATCCACTTTAAAAATTCATATCTTGTCAAATTATGAAGATTAAGCTGCGATATTTCTATCACCATTGATTCAAATTATCATCTTTTAAACAGAAAAACGCTCGCGCTAACATACTGCCCACCTAAAATGAGCAATGCTCTATTTTAAAGAAAATTAAAAAATATAAAACAAGAATAAAATAGAAAAAAATAAAAAAGAAAAAAATTTAAACAGGTCCTGGAAGCGGAGCTAACCGCGAAAGTGAGCGAGTGAGATGACCACCTGATGTTTTAACGGTGGTTATCCGAGAGAGACCATCACGTCCTGGGTGTAACGCGGTCATTCGAACAAACAACCATGACATTAGCGGTCGGTTGGAATCCTGAACAAGAACTACATCACCTACTTGAGGACCGGGGTTATGTTGAAACCATTTACTACGTTGGCTTAAGGTATAAAAATATTGAGCAGACCAGCGACACCAAAAGTACTGTATTATGCTGTTTTGATGACGCCAGCGTTGTTTAAAAGTAAAGTGATTAGTATCTAGAAAGGACGGAGAAGATAGCAAAGGCTCACCAATAAGAAAATGGCCAGGATTCAAATAGTTTGCAGCTTCGGCGGAATCAGATGAAAGGGCGCACAACGAACGGCTATTTAATACTGCTTCGATTTAAGAAAATATGGTACAAAACTCTTAAAATTTAAAGGCCGCGTTAACAATTTTGCGATATAACAGGCGCTTTGCAGACTTAATAGCGGCTTCCCAAAGCCCTCCAAAATGAGGAGCATATGGAGGATTAAAGACCCATTAAATACTACAAAGTGAGAGACGTTCGCACAATGAATGATTGTTTTTGCGCAAAAAATCATACAGCTCAGCAAGCTGTCTAGCTGCTCCAACAAAATTGCGGCCACAGTCCGATCTGAGGCGAGATGGTATTCCCCGACGCGCGATGAACCTGTCTAAACAAGCAAAGAAAGCTTCTGTAGATAAAGACAAAGCAAACTCCAGATGTACAGCTTTGGTTGTACGCCGGTTACCGTGAAAGCCCTTTGCGGGTTGACGCGATCTGCGGGCAAAGGCGCCATTGTTGGCTTGAAAGTGTTAGCTCCAAAACGACGACATGTCATGCATTGACGGATACGCTTTCTCAGAAGACTACGCAACGAAATGATCCAAAATTTAGTTTGTAATATAGCTTGAACGATCTGAGGACCTGAATAAAGAGAGACGACATGATAGTATAAACACAAAAGAACGGAGAGATGAGCTTACTGAAGTAATAGCAGCGGATGAGGAGACCCTTCTCATCCATAAACGGAGACAACTGTTTTAAAGGGGAAGGGAAGCGTTTACCTTGCCGAAGCAGCGCAATCTCTTCTGTATAATAAGCGGCTTGAGTTATGCGGACGAAAGCATGCGTGGCCTTTTGTAGTTCGGCAGGAGAAATAGGCAGAAGCTTGTTATCAGAAGAAAAGGTTGTGTTGCGAGCTTGAGTGTTTTGAAAGAAACAAAGTATCCATGCAAACGTCAGTTACATTTTTAGAAAAAAAAATCGTTCGATGACGGGGAGCAAAGGATGAAAATGTACAAGGCGAGCAAGAAGAGTTGCGCCAACTTTAGGATCAGGTAACGAAGAATCCAAAACGGTAGGAACAGCAAGAGACGGCTACTGCGACAAAGGCCTACTTAGAAAAGTAGGCCCGGAAATCCAGAAAGAAGCGCTGCTCATAACTTCAGGAGTAGCACCACGACAGGCTAAATCAGCAGAATTTTCGGCAGTATGAACGTGATGCCATTGTTGTCGTTCAGTGAGATCGAGAATAGTGACAATACGGTTAGCGACAAAGGTATGAAGACGATGCAGAGGAAGAGAGAGCCACGAAAGAACTACTTGAGCGTCAGTGTAAAGGCGAGCTTCTCTAATAATACTAATGGCAAAAAGAGGTTTAATCGAATAGAAAAGGCGAGCCAACAAGAGCACTCCACATAGTTCGAGTCTTGGAATTGACAGAACTTTTAATGAGGCTAGCTTTGAGTTAGCGATTATGAGGTGGCACGATAGTATTTGTCAAGACTCAGCGGAACTGGAGCAGCTGTAAATAGCAGCAGAATATCTTTTCTGAGAAGCATCGCAGAATCCAACAACGTGTAAGATTTTATGAAAAGAAGGGGAGATGCATCTTAGTATGTGTATTTGAGAGAGGTAAGGCAAGCCATAACCAATCTGGGCCATTGGGAGGCAAGAGCTGGGAATAGAACGTCATCCCAATCAACCCCTTCAGTCCATATACGCGGTAGAACGAACTTCATAGTAAAACCTAGAGGGGAAAGGAACCCTAGAGGATCAAATATTTTAGCAATATAAGAAAGAACTGCTCTTTTGGTGCAGTCGCCACTAAAAGGCTAAACTTGAAAGGAAAAAGTGTCTATATAATGATTCCAGCACAAGCAAAGGATCTTGAGAGACTTATCCTCGGTCGAAAACATTAGAGGAGTTTCTAAATGATCTTTAGAAAGACCTTCGAAAACTGTATTTACCCTAATCTTACTTTTCCTTGGATGGTGGAGGTAAGTCTATAGCCCACACAAAAGGGCGCATGATTTA
The DNA here is from genome assembly GCA_035610365.1 of Aquatica leii. Taxonomy (NCBI): domain Eukaryota; kingdom Metazoa; phylum Arthropoda; class Insecta; order Coleoptera; family Lampyridae; genus Aquatica; species Aquatica leii. The sequence continues at coordinate 28,475,538 of CM069433.1, read as the reverse complement.
CTGACTAAACAGCACAGTTAACATTTAATAAAAATTAACGAAATAGAATGCAAGAAAGGAGGCGTTATAGTCGGGTCAAAACTAAGTAACACACTGTCGTATTCTTTCTCAAAAACTTGTATTTACAGCGACAAATAGAAACTTAAATAGGGGACAGCAGTCACAAAACCAAAAATGCAACTCGCGGAAAACTTAAATAGAAAAACGCTCGCGCTAACACAAAAGGTTGTTTAAAAGATGATAATTTGAATGAATAGTGATACAAATATCGCAATTTAAACTTTATAATTTGATAAGATATGAATTTTTAAAGTTGATGTTACAAATGTCAAAATTCTCAAAAACATCTAAATATCTCAAAAACCGTTAACTGTTGGGATAATAAGCATTAAACAAAATTAGTTTAAAATTACACGTAAATTGAAAAAATTAATTAAAAGTACAGCATTCTATATAAAATAAAAAAAGCTAATGTCACTTCCGGTATAATCGGAAGTGATACGTTCTTGAATATATTTCAATTATAAAGCCAATAGCCATTTACTTAATATTTAAAAGAATCAAAATTAAATTATGATTGGAAGTATAAAAACTTTTAAAGAACGGATTACATGAAAAACCTTGTATTTATACACGTTTCTATTGATTTCCTAGCATGCTTAAATTTTTTTGAAATTTTTCTAGATATAATTAAGATATAACCGGAATATGATAAATTGAGGTTATGTTGTCATATCGACTAACCCCTACATTTGTGCTCCTCGATATTGGTTTCCCCTTTAATCAATCATTTTTTTTCTAAAAATAAATTGTCGCAAACAGAGCTTGAACCTAGATAATTTTTCAAATTCACTCATTTTAAATTATAAATCAAATATATAATAAACTGTAAATGTTTACATACGTACAAAATTATATAAGGAAAACTGGTAAAAAGAACGGATACACTCACTTCCGGTTTCTTTATCAGACCCATCTTTTGATATAATCATACCAAATTTTAAGTTAAGAGACCCGTTTTTTTTGTCACAAATACATTTTTTTTGATTCAGGAGACATTGAAACAATTCTGCAAAAAAATTGCGATCGCTATATAGTTGAAATACTGTCCAGCCCTGTTTATCAGGGTGCAAAAGACATTGAAAAACTCAAACAAGCAACCAAAATATAATTAAAAATATCTAAGCAGCTAGGCAATTAACTTGTGAACTAAGCCAGATTCTAAACTCCTAAAAGATAAGAAAGAAATCGATAAACTTAAAGAAGCAAACGGCAAACTAACAAAGAACTACTGCATAGTTAGCTAATCCACTTGTGAACCCAGACAAATTCTAAACTTGATCAAAGTGACTTAAGAAGAAGTAGTCTCTGTATATAAAGAGGTCTTTTATAAGATATCTTTCTTTTCACACCTCAGATCTTATTCGTATTCACTCTTTAAAAATTCTAGAATCATATAAACTTTCTAAATCCAACATTTTACGTCAGAAGAGTTATAGCCTTCCAAAGTCTTTGTTCTAGAGAGTCCTGTAAGCGTGTTTAATGCAACGCTTGAATAGTTATTCAATATTTAGTTACTTTGAAGTGTTTTAAATAAAACAGTTGGTTGCATAATATGCGATTTTTGATTGTGTCTTAATAGTCTAGTTAGAAAGTGGAAAAAAACCAGAAAGAAGATGAATTAGATGTATAAACATACATACAAACATAAGTTGCTTTTGGATAGAATGTGTGTATTTGTAATTATTTCTGTATCGACACAATAAATAACGTCATAACGTACGCAAAATAAACAATATTTTGGTATCCTACGATATAGACAACTTTAAATTCATTCCAATATTAACAGTAAAATAAGTAGTAACTTTATTTAAAATTTTTATTAATGAATTTTGAAAAACTTAAAAATACAAGATACCGAAAAAATTGTACAGGACATATTACCGATTTTCTAAAATGTAAAAGAGAAAAACACAGCAAAAACAGAACCGGAAAACCTATTTAAAAAAAGCAAAAAAACGGTAAGATCTCCTACCACGTCACAAACTGTCATACACAATAACCCACAGAAAACAAAAATGGAAGAAGTACTTTAGTACCATGCCATAGAAAATTTGAGGAAAGAAACAAAATTAGGATTTGAAGAAAATAAGAGGGAAATATCAAAGTTACAACAAAAAATAAAACAGAAAGAGGAAAAATGGGATCTAGAAAAAAGCAACTACATGAAAAAATTGAAAAATTAGAAGATTATATAGAAAACCAAGAAAAACAAAAGAAAAATAATAGTATTATTATAAAAGGAATGAAGCCAAAGAGTCAACACATTACCAGAGACAAGGTAGAACTTTTTATTAATACGCAAATGGGCGTTAAGGTTACTGTAACGGAAGTTAAGAAAACGATCACAATTACATCACATCAAAGCAAAGCTTCAAAAATTTCAAGAAAAAATTGAAGTAATGACAAATAAGAAAAAACTCGCTGGCAGTAATATCTATATCAACGATTATACAGTAAAAGAAATGAAAATACAAAACATTATCAAAGAAACAGCAAAACCAGAAAGATCATTAAACAGGACCACAAAAATACGTTATCAAAAGTTATATATAAATGGAGAACAATTTATTTGGAACCCAAAAAAAAACAAGCTCGAAAAGAAGGAAACTGCTTCAATAATTAATCATCCAAAAAACTAAACAACTACAAATATCCTATATAAGTACACATTAACCAAATCAAGCAAATTATCAATAAGTAAAACAGATTTTATTTCTATCATGTACTGGAATTGTCAAGGTTTCTATAATAATTTAAATGTAAGTGAATTAAACAACTTTTTAGTTTTGATATATGTATGTTTAAGTAAAACGTAGATTGTAAAGCTTGATTTGACATTTATTATCAGTAATTATAATGTTTATTGTTGTTTAACCACTAAGGGAAAAAACCAGGTAATGCTAGTGGTGGAAAATTAATACCGAAGCTAAACTTACTTATCTATTTAATAATAGTTTTTCGTTATTTGTAAGAATTATGATTGGTATTTTATATTATGTAATAGGATTCTGTTATTTAAAAGCCAGTTGTAATGACAAAATTTGTATTGTTTCATAATTATATAATAATAATAAATTGTACAAAGCGTAGTTTCTAGTTACATAAAAGATTTAGTAATTATTGGGGGAGATTTTAACGGTAGAATAGGTAACTTAAACTCGTGTGACGATCTTCAATTAGACAACTCAAGTTGTCAACAGAACTTCAAAATATACAAAAATTACACGTAAGGGAAGGTTTCTAGTAGAAATGTTGAAAAAGTATGGTACTCTTAATGGCAGAACACAAAAAGATTCATCTGGAGAATACACATTATTTAAGAGCTTTGGAAAAAGCACAGTTAATTTCATTTGGGTTGATACTAAAGTTTTTAACACAATTATTAAATTCTGCATTATCGACCAATGTTTAGTACCATCTTGCTTGTGAATTACATTTAAATCTGAAACATTTTATGCCGTTTACTATTAATTAACATAATGATGCGGTTAAGTTGATTTAGTACAAAAAAATTTAAATCATATTGTAATATTGAAACGTTCGAGAAGTTATCTGCAAATTCAAGAGCCTTCTGGAAGTTGTTATCCATCTTCTAGAAGATATACCGAAAGATAGGGAACACTCGAGAAGGATTTCAGAATGTGTATAAATACCGAAGAGACAAATCGTAGGTCAGTTATTGCAATAATGCGAATACAGTAGTGTTAAGAAGATTATTAGCGCGTGTCGTGTGTGTACATAAATATACCGAGAATAATCTCGTACGTGATTTTAGTGTAAACAATTGTGTGAAGCTAACCGCGGACTTTATGTTATCTTCCTGTAAGTGATATAAATTTGTTGTAAGTGTTTTTATTAAATATTATTAGATTTCATTAGTTCGGTTAATTTAAAAGTGTACATATTTCTAGTATAAGTAAAAATATTTTTAGTCGTTTAAATAAATTAGTTTTAATCATAAAATTCGCAACATAATTTTAAATATTTCATTAAACAACTTATCAATCGAATTAAACGACAATGAATCTATAAGCTATCACAGACACTAGCAAATTCCTCAATATGACAAAAATTATTAACGTTAACAACAGTTCATTTATACTTAAAAAAACAGTGGTATGACAAACAACGTTATGAAGCAAATAAAGACTTAAAACGTTATAAAAAAGAAGAAAATGGGAGAAATTTAAGTGTTTATATAAATAAAAAGAAGCATTACAAAAACCTAATAACGACAAAAAAGCACAATTACAAAAATTACTTAAAAACAGAAATTGCCAATAGTCTAAACTCATCAAGTTTTTGCCGCAACATTAGAAGATTTAAAAAGAAAGATAATTTAGGAAATAATATAGCTATAAATCTATAGCAAAACTACTATAAACAAACTACAAAAGCAAGCCACCCGTATTTAGATCAAAATATTACAATCCAAGAAACATATGAAGCTATTAGAAAATCAAAAAAATTAAAATTTCCGGGAGTTGACAACATTTCTAACAAATTGTTTAAAAACATGACAATCAGCGGTTATGAATTTATGGCTAATTTATTTAATAAAATTTTTAAATCTGAAAACCTACCACAAGACTGATGCAACATCAAAATGTTTCATGTACATAAAAGCGGAGGTATTAATAATATAGAAAATTATAAATGAATAGTAATTATAAATCACATAACAAAGTTATTTAAGCAAAGTTTGTATAATACACTATATAAGTTTTCAGAAAGTTATAAACTTCTTCCTCAGTGTCAGACAAGCTTCAGAAAACACAGAGGTTGCGAAGAAAGCGTGTTTGTGTTAAATAGTTTAATGAACAACTCAATTTGGCGAAAAATTTATGTTTTCTTTGTTGATTTTCAAATAGCCTTGGATAGTGTTGACTACAAACTTCTATGGACAATGCTTTATATCATATGAGTAAGTAGTAAAATTATTCGGATACTAAATTCATTATATAATAAAGTTCATTTAATCATTGATAACGGTAGACAATTTTCTGATAAAACAAAAGTTACCTTTGGTAACTGTACTGCAAGGAGACTCTCTAATTCATCTTCTTTTTTTATTATTTATCAGTGATAGAACATTTTTTTGAAACCAGAGAAAATACTGAGATTCCACTAGATATAGTCATACCAACCTTATAACGCTTCTTTATGCCGAAGATTTAGTTATTTTAGCCAATAGTCCAATTCAATTACAAAAAAGTTAAAAACGTTAAGAGCGACTCCCTACAACCACAAATAAATGTCATTTTTAGACAAGGCAATAAAATAAATAAGAATTCTTTCTGTTACTAAAATGACTCAGTTGAATCATAAACTCGTTTAAATATTTAGGACAAGATTAAACTTTAATGGCAATTTTAAAAAAGCAAGTAAAGAAAAGATACAAAACGCTCGTATGTTACTTAACACGATAAAACAAACAAAAATATCAAAATGGCATTAAATTATAAATGTATACCAAGCTATTGTGATACCAAACCTAATCTACTGATATAGTATTTGGGGTCTACATTATGTTAAAAATGTTGAAAAAATTCAAACGACTTTTTTTTTAATTTACTCTATCTACAAGGATTAACTCCAGGTTACATTATTAGAGCCGAGAGCGGAACTAAAATTAGTAAAATTAGCATATTTCATATTAAAATCTACATTAAACTTTTGGCTAAGAGTATCAAAACAAAACATATTGTGATTATCTGCAATTGCTATTAAACGACTAGTACAGTTACATGAAATCAAAAAACAGAAAAGTTACCAACATATACTATTTACTTGGGTCACTCAAGTACATTCCTTTACATACAATTTTTGCAATTTTGATTTTAACTGGAACACGATAAACGAACAAACAGTAAATACAATCCTTCAAAAATTCAAAAAAAAAACCACAGTATGATAATTGGAATAACATCTTACTTAGCACATACATTCCACTATATAAACACTTATTTTTTTAAAATCCTTTTAACAACGTAAACGCATCGTATGTAGCTAATATATTACCATTTGTGTATAAACGGAACTTTGCATAAATGAGGTTAGGAAACCAAAAAATTATGAAGATATTCGCACGCGGTACAACACATACACTTCACTAAAATTTGAAATGTTTTTTGTGCAACACAGACAATCTATTCTCATTCTCTATTCAGCCAACAGAAATAGTTAAGCATCTCCTTTAAAATTAATGCTTGCGCAGAATAAAAAGCGCAATAACCGCTTTTACACGATACAATTTATTAATCCTGTCTCATGTTTTAATGATGTGCCCAGTGTACCGTCAAATACGAGATAAATATTTAAAGACGGAACAAAATTGGGACATACATTTTATTGCAAAATTATAACAAAAACAGTATTCTAAAATACTCTAGTTTCTTAAAAGAATATTTAAGTTTAAGAGTATTTATAATAGAAGAATAATTATATACATATGTATTTCTGCCGCAGTTGGAAGTCATCAATCTTCTTTCTCGAAGCATAAATCGCACTATTTTATTCAAGTTTCTTGTGTGTGAACAGGTGCTTTTGCACCGCACAGCACAGCGGAACTTATGATTGCTTCGGTTTGACGCCTGTTTTGTTGCTGTAAGACGTGGATTAAAGCGTCATCCAACGTTTCAGATCGAGCTAACCGTAAAGTCGGTTACATATCCTGCGGTCTTAGTGACTGTCTACAAAGGTTTGAATAACCGATTGCTTCAGGAAGATATTTGGTGTCAAAGAGTCGTTTTGTCAAAATGTGGAAATACAATCTTAAACTTGTAAGTGGCTTATTACCGATAGTCCATTATTAAATCTTCGATTGTGACACTTCTTTTGTCGTGACAATTCATTTGGTTCATTTTTTCTTCAAGCAGTTTCATTCTGTCTCCTACTGCTGCAATTTTGTCATTCATTGCCTGTTGTGCGTTTCTAAAACAGCAGACATTTCTTCTCTTAAATTTAACATAATTGAATTTTCTCTTGAATCGTATTAATCTGGTTTTCGATGATGGCCTGTATCTGTTCTTTGATCATTTTTATTTGATTTTCCATGTTTGTGTGTATTTTTTTCATTTTCTGAGAATTGTACAATTTTTTTAAATTTTTCTAAAATTTTCTTCCATTTTTTTAGAATTTTTGAACAGTTTTTATTCCATTCTCAGAGTTTTTTAATAAAGATGTCAAAGTTCGTTACTTTAAAAACTTCAAAGAAATACGTATCAATGTCTATTCGGTTTTCCTCCAGATTTTTGCAAAACCGTGCCATTTTATTTTAGATCAGGTTTTTCTAGTTCTCTATTTAAATCTGCACTTTTTAAATCACAAGTTTTTTAATCGCCATTGTTCGATCACTTATTTTTATTTTTAGCACTAATTTTAAGTTTAAGTTCAGTGACATTCAGCACTCTAAAGATGCAAGCTGCAATGTCTTGCGAAACGTCAGTTTGTTTGGGTTTAACGAACGACAATACGGCAAAAGCCAAGTTCTACTTCTTGTTTTGACTCTCAAGAAGAGACTATGACCAAGCCGAAGTCTGGGTGTTTTACTACGACGCGGTCTAAGCCGAAAGTCGCTTATAATTTTATACTAAATTTTAAGACCGGCCGATTCTTTATATAACGACTTCCAGAAAAATTGCAATACCTAGAAGTTGTTGAACGATTTTATTGAAATTTTCAGGAAACGTCTATTTTCATGAAACAAAGTGATGATTAAAATTTAAAAACAAAAGAACAAAAGCTTAAAAAGTTTTTTTCAATAACGAGTTGCTCCGCCACAATTTGTAATGCACTCATTTAGACGTCTTGGCATGATATCAATCAAGTGATCTATAGCTGCTTGTGGTATATCGTCCCAAGCATCTTGAATCCGTAGCTGGAGATCGTGTAAGTCATCTGGAGGGTGTGGTAAATTACCCAGTCGCCTACCAATCATATCACATACATGTTCAACGGGCGACAAATCAGGCGACTGAGCAGGCCATGGGAGGACGGCAATGTTAGCTTCTTTCAAAAACCGTGTTGTAGCTCTTGCCGTATGAGGACGCGCTTTATCCTGCTGAAAAATGGGATTTTACAGCACCTGAAGATATGGAAGCCCAACTGGTTAGAGCACATTAGCAATGTAACCAGCTGCGTTCAGGTTGCCGTCAATAAAGACCAAGGATGATTTGCTACCATAACATATTGTATCCCATATCATAACTCCTTGAGTGAGAGCTGTGCTGTGTTCTACAAAAAATGTTAGTTTTTTACACTCTCCACGCATCCGTCTGACCCTACTACGACCATCGTGGGCTCACAAGCAAAATCGGGACTCGTCACTAAACACAATTTGATGCCATTCTTGCGCCCAATTAACCCTTTCGTTGGTCCACTCTAGTCTGCGTAGACGGTGAAGTGGTGTAAGGGGAAGACATAAAAATGGACGATATGAACGCAACCCATAAGATCTTATCCAGCGATAAACAGATGACATTGACATTCGATCGAGTTGTTGAAAATCTGTCTCTTGTGGCCAAAACTCTTAAGCGACGTTCTTGGCGAGGACGTCCAGATTCACAGCGACGATATTGAACCCTTTCCTCGAACCATTTGAACCAACATCTCAATACCGACGAAACATTTCGGTTTACACGACGAGCAATTTCTCTTAGCGAAAGTCCGGCGTGTCTCATACCAATAATACGGCCACGTTCAAAATCACTAAATTGGACAAAATGTTGATGTTGACGTACTCTCGGCATTGTTATCAAGTTCAGAATGAAATTGTGAACAAACAACGACAATTTGCAAACTTGAGAATTACTAAATGGTCTACTACTTCAAATTTATTGATACTATGTTACTATAGAAACAACAGAAAAAAACAAAAAACTACTGGCTAGATTTTATTCAAATTTTAATCATCACTTTGTTTCCTAAAAATAGATGTTTTCTGAAAATTTCAAACCGTTCAACAAGTTCTAGGTGTTGCAATTTTTCTGGAAGTCAATATAATTAAATCCGATTAAATCTTTTATTAACTTTTTTTATGAATTACAACAAGTTGTTATGACTACATGCGGTTTACAAACACACACAAAGCACGTATTTAAGAAAAACAACTTACAAGTAGTTTATGTATGACTATCACTCGATATCTATAAACACTGTCCGCAGATAACTGGCACTTTTGTTTATCTTAGCACATGCGTGAAACACTTTATTTATTTAGACCAACACAATGTTGACACTTCTGACTAGATAAATTTTCAAATCGTTTCGGATATCTTTTATCTTTTTATTTTATGTGATCTAGAACATTTTATCTTTTGTGACAATCTTCTTGAAATATCCAATTACTTCGGGAACGCTTCAATAACTTGCATAAATACTGTAACTGCGTAAGATATGTACCATTAATATAGACTCTGTGAGTGGACTATACAAACGAGATAGTCGACACCCAAACAAGTTTAAATTTGTGCAAGTAGTTGTACTTATAAAACACATTTAATACAAATAACCAATAAAGTGACATAAAGACTTGCACGCGTGGCAGAAACGACAGTTATGCACATTTCGGTATAATATTAAGATAATTGTTATTAATGAATTATGCAACATTTTTATGTGATAGAAACAAATCGACTTCATAAACATATATAAAAAATTGGCACATGATTTTATTTAAACCCCAGATACACGGCAACCGGTGTTATTATTAGTTTTTGAGGAATAAAAAAACAAAAATTATTGTTTTTCAAATAGAGAAAATGTGTGAATAGAACTGGCAAGAAGAACTTTTATATTTTTACTACACGTTTACCGCACACGCAATAAATCATCTTGTAGTGTTAATTAAAAAAAATATGAAGAAACGATTTTTATTATTTAAACGTATACATTTTAGTATAAATCGTATTTTTATAGTAATTATACTAATATTTTTGTCGTATAGTTAATTGCCAACACTTTTAACCAAAACAAATAATTAAGAAACTAATTTTGTTTAACAGATGCTATCCTTAAAGTATCGTATTCGTTTGCTAATTACCCTTTGTAACGTATCACACCTGGTTCGTATTTATACACTCTTACATATAGTTATGAAGATTATCCTTAGCTAAAATCAACGCCGGTACATTTTGCACACCAAAAGAAAGCGATTACAAATTACTTTTAAAAATAATGTAATTTATAACACTATTCAATTTTCTAGTAAACTAAAAAGTTAACTTTTATGTTGGATAATTTTTTTTAATACTCTACTTTACAAATAAACATTGAAATCTGTCCGATAATGTTACAAAAAAATGTTACCTGTTTATTATAATATATGTTTTAGCAATAACAAAGACGACCTCAGACACATAATTATAAAAGTTGTTAAAAAAGAAAAATTTATATTGATAATTGACAATTACTTTAATTAGCAACACAATATTAAAAGTTACGTTTGAAAAAAGAAATAAACTTTAGAGAATCATAAAAATAAGTTTTTATCTTATTTGTTTAGAGGAATAAAATTACAGCCATTGGTTGAAATTTTTTTTTAATTTGTTCATGATGTGTTGAATTTACGTTTCGCAGTACTAGTGCTTTTTCAAAATTCTGTAAAGATACGATTTATATTGTTACCAAGATGATAATAAATATTTAGGTTAAACTATGAAATTTAAAACTACATTTCGTTGTTTTATAATTTTTTTTTGGTTTGATGAATGCTAAAATGGACATTAAATGAAACTGCTTAACTGCATGTGATTTACCAAATTTTTTTGTGATCAATAATTAGTGATTAAATATAAAGGAGAGAATTTTTCACCTCCGTCCATTAATTTAAGATCTTAAATTAAATTTATTAAACTTCTTTTATTAACATAAATGACTATTATACAGATTGAATTTTTTTAAGGAACTATCGTGCACGTGAACGTATGAAGTTAATTATGTTGACATTGATAACACTTTTAAAATAAATATTGATATAATAGATAAGAAAGTACTAGTTTTTTAATGTTATTTATTTGTGTTTTAATAATTAATTTTTTGTTGTGTTTTACATGTTAATGATATTACAGTAAATTTGATTTAGATTTATAATGTCGGTACGGTAATTAATTGAACTTTTATTTTTTTTTTAAATTCAAACATTTCTAAAAAATCCATTGTTTAAATTTCATTCATTATGTAGGATTTTTAGATTACTGAAGTTGAAAATATGGTTTTTGTAAAATGAATGTTTTACTTATGCCGTTTTGTTATTGGTTTGAGATATGTAATCGTTTTTTACAGAATTTTTATGTTATTGCATACGTTTTTTTAGTAATTGCTTAGTTTGTCCAATGTAAACGTTAGAACAAAATAAACATGATATACTATAAATAACATTAGATTGATAAAGTAAATAAGTAGTCGGATCATTTAATTTTGTTGTTTATAAAGTGTTAGTGTTTTTTAATAAAATTGTAAATTTATAATCATTGAGAAGTTTTTTTAATTTCTGATAATTTTTTGACATATGGTAAACAAATATACAATTTTGAGTTAACTAGATTATTATTAAATTCATTTCCTAAACAGTTAGGTTGTAACTTAATTGTTATTTCTATGGAATGTTCGTTGATATAATTAAAAAGTTAACAGATTTCTTTGTCTATAAAATTAATTGGGTAGTTGTTATTAATTATAATCTGTTTTTTAACTAAAAGGAGTAAGTATCAAAACTCAATTTACACTATAGAAAATCACTACAAAAGAATAATTTTGAGAGAAGTTTAAATTTTGCCATTTATAATGGATGTGTTTATAGAACTGTGCCTACTGGCATGTATATCATATCTATAACATTATAAAAAGTAAGATTTTTTTATGTAATCCTAGAAATTACTAAACAAATTGTTACCTAATTATAGACAAGAACAGATAGGTGACCCAAATTCAAACGCTTACGTTTTCTTGCGAGTGAAACGTTTAAAACTGTATTTGGAGCAGTGCAGCATCCATATACTTATTTGTTTAGGAATATCACAAAAAAGGTTTAAATCGTTCAATATAAAAACTGTCCAATTGCTGTTAAACATCATTAATGTTTACATAGGTTATGTTTATCAACTTATCGCAATTTCGTGTGTGTAAACCAGGGTCAGCGTTAGCCAATCTAGAAATTACCGGGAAATATTTAAAACGCTCCTTCTAGTTAAAAAACAGACTATAGTATGTTTTTAACAATATTAATATTATTATGATGTTCGAAGATAATTTTATAACACGATTTACTAAACCATACTTTATGATTTTTTATAAGAAATAGGTGTGCTTGAATTATAATTTATGTATTTATTTGTTTTAATTTCTTTTTTATACCAATTGGTATCAATAGTACCATTAGTATTATATCATTGGTATTATGCAGTATAGTTAAATCTAGAAAACTTATTTTATTGTTTTTCTCTATTTCAAGAGTAAATTTTAATAATGGATAAATATTGTTGAACATTGGAAGAACATTTAAAACTACATTTGTATGTAGTAATAAAATATCATCGACATATCTTTGATAAAAAGTAATGTTTCGATAGTTGTTTAGTATTATATTTTCCTGATCACCTATTACTAGATCTGCTATAGTTAATGAAATTGGCTGACCCATTGCTAAACCTTGAATTAGTTTATAAATTGAATTTTTGTAAGATTTAATATTAAATTAATGGCTATAATAAATTAATTTTTGCGTATTGATAAATGCTTTTCTATTTTTTTCCAGTTCTGGTTGATGGAATTAATTACTAGGTTATGAGGTATATTAGTATACATGGATACTATGTCAAAAGAACAAATAATGTGTTGCTTTGTAATTTTTAAGTTGATATTATTTTTAAATAACCATGAATTTTTTATGTTAAATTCATTTTGAGTAGTTATATTTGAAATGATTTTAGAAAGAAATTTTGACAATTGATATAAAGGACTGGTGCAAGTTGAAACTATGGGTCGTAATGGGTTATTGTTTTTATGGAGCTTTGGTAGTAGGTAAGTTTTTGAAGCTAAACCATTGTTAGAAATTATTAGTTATTATATCAATCCAATTATTATTAAGCCAAAATTTTAAAATTGTATTACATTTATTTTCGATTGAATCAATAGGGCCTTCATAATTTTTTTTATAAATTTTATATTATATTAATATTGCTAGTTATTTTATTGTTATATTCATTTTTATTTAATTAAATTATTTATCTCAGTCTTCTCCACAAAAAAATTTTTAGTTTTAATTTATTTTAAACATGTTTCGACATTATAAAATGTCATCATCAGAATGTCGAGTAATATAATTAAATTTTTATTCATTATTACTGTCTTTTGTGTTTTATAAGCTGTAGTTACGATGATTTCTGAATGTTGCTTTAAATAAGTTTTTGTTTTATTTAATTGTGAAATAGTTAGATAAATTAAATGAAGTTGAAAATTTGTTATTGATACTATTTGAATCAACATTTTTTATTAAGTTTTTCTTATGTTGTAAAAATGTGTTACAAGTGTCGATACAAATCTTATTTTGTGTATCAAGTGTTAAGTTTTTTTATGTTTGCAATTATATGTTCTGTATGTAGCTTGTTAGGTGTTATTATAGGAAGATTAAATTTTGAACTGTATTTTATAACTTCAATTACTTCTGTGTGTATATTAATGTTAGTTAAATTGGTAATCCAATTTTTGTTTTGATAATTGTTAATATTTAAATTTTAATTGATTTTAATCAATCATAAAAATAAGCGTGTGTGTTAAATAAATACAGGGTGTGATTACATTGACAAAAAAGCTACAAGCTGCGATATTATTTGTTCAATTCTGAATTAAAAATCTTAATGTTAAATTGTTATATTATGCTTAGTATGTATTCAGAAATCACTAAAAGAAACATACATTTGGCAATACTGTAAACTAGCATACGACTGTAATAGCTACCGTTGCTATTTTCTTTATTTCAATCTCCAAAAACATTATACTCGTCAATAGTAGCACGTTTTAGATTCTACACAATACGCAAGATATGATTTGCTCTTTAATTAACGCTGAGTTAATTCCCTTCTGTAACTTGGTCAGTGTCTTGAGGAAGCGTTGCATACACTCTCTCATTAATGAATACTCAAACAAAAAAATCTAGAGGATTGGTATCGGGAAATCTTGCAAGTTATAGGATAGGACCAGCGCACTTATTTTATCTATCTAATAACTTTTGTTCTAGTACATTAAGGACATTAAGGTATTGTGAATCCATGCGGATTTTTATTTGCCTAGTAATGGAGATTATGATTATGATTAAAACACCAGCTTTGGTAAAGATGGATTTATTGCTCCAAAGAATACGTCGGAAAAAGTGCCATCTTCTTGAATCGAATTTATTTTGAGAATTTCATTTTTTTAGAGTATATCTATTATGACCTGAGCAATTTACAATTCGATAGGAACCTTTTATATCGGAATACATTTTTGCGTTAGAACCTATGTTTCGGTGTAGCAATAGTTTCTAATTGATGCGAATGGTAATTTCGTTCGTATCCTTGAGTAGCGCGACTGTAGTAAGAATTTTATCTTGTTTTTGAAATAGGATAACACCATAACTAACGGCAGACGCGTCAGAATGCAGCTCAGTTTCGAAAGGCGGGTCAAATATTTGTAACACTGGCTAAGACGTTAAAATACTAACAATTTGATAACGCACACTTTTTTGTTCTTTTCTCCATTCGAAAGATTCATTTTGCCGTGTTAATTTACTAATACTAGAAACTTTTTGTATAATCATATATAAAACGCCGAAAATATCCGACCAAGAAATTGTCGCATTTCTTTTGCTTTTCTTGGTACAGGAGCATCTCGCAGGGCTATAACTTTCGAAAACTAGGTTGCACGCCATTTCATTGAGATAACACGTCCCAAGTACTGAAAAATTTGCACTTTTTAATGTTGATCGAAAAACCTGCCTTTCGAAGCTGAATCAAGACATTTAATAATTTACTTCCGCTCTTCACATGGGATTAAATATATACGAAAACTCTTCCGACATTAATAAAACATGCCAAAGCCTTATTAATGGCACGTTGATATACCGGGGGCCCGTTGCAATGACCATACGGCATTTTTACATATTCGTATTGGCCATCGGGAATAATAAAAGCCGTCTTTTCGATTGACTCGGGATCACTAGGTATTTGGTGAAACCCTGAAGTCATGCCTAAACTTGTAAAATATTTTTCTTGTCCGAGTTGATAAAATTGATCTTCGATCCGCGGTAATGGATAACGATTTTTTATTGTTATTTTATTTATTATTAACGAGCAAGATGATTCGCGTATTATATCATTTTTTGTCAAGTCTGAAACAATCGATTTTACAATTTCGCGTTCAGAGAACGAAAAGCGATATGGCTGATAACGAACAATTTCGTCACTTTTTAAACGTATTTCTAAAACACCCGTTTTGACAAACCTAACTGCATTTCCTTTAGTAATAATATCTGAAAAGTTATCTAACATTTTCAACAACACTTTACGGTTAGGACCTGTAAGTTCGGTAACTAGAATTAGTGGATTAGACGCAAACTCTGAGATAACGTTTATGCGACTCATATTGTTTTCATCTCTTAATCGTATTACCCTCAACTTTCGTTTATAAGCAATTCCAGAGCAATTTAAAACATCAGTTCCAAGGACTACCGGCACGTGCAAAGCTACGTTTGAAAAAACTCGACAAAGTATTTCTAACGTCACATCTGGAAGTTCAAGAAAAAAGTTTGCAGCAGCAGTAGATAAGACAACCTTGCGTTCTAATCCCGTTAGGCGAATGATTAACGATATTGTCTGACAGTTTGTTTTCGTAGCATCTTTTTAGTTATCAGTGATACTTGCGCCCCGTTTATTAAAACATATACCGCGATTCTTTTTATTACACCCACTATCACGTCATCACGATTCTCAAATTTTGCTGAACAAAGATTTACGTTTCGGTTGCACTGTTCAAGTCTTTGATGAGCAAAACATTTGTCAATGTTGTGGTTTGTTTTCTTGCAAAAGGTACAAATATATCGTTCCTAAGCCTCTTTGCAGTGTTGCTTAATCCCCTAGTATTATTATAAACAGTTTTACGGGGACAACTAAATGTTCAAAAGACCCACAAAAGCAAGAAGTATACAAGATAGCTTCTTTTAACAGTTCTCCTGAATTTCGTCGACGCGGAAAAGCTGTTGTAATAACAATTTTAAACTCAGACCAATTACGTTTTGCAGTTGGTGGTCTCCAAGTGTTGTACCAGCGTTTAGCAAAACCTGTTAAATAACCAAAACCATGAACCAGAAGTTTTTGGTCGTCCCAATCCAGTTGAGCACCGATATTTTCTAATTCTTTGATCCACTGATTTACATCATCTACTAACAGATCCAGTGACAGCAAAGAAAATTGAGTATAAAAATTTTCAGGAAACCGCACAGCAGAAAAAATTTTATTAACATTTGTTACGGCTGTCAAAAGGGTTGCAAGCCATGGCGGTGGATCGAAGTTTTCAGTAGCTGTAGGCGATGGAACAGCTCCGAATTCTGCGCAATTTACATCACTATTCACTAACATTAAACGGTGGTTCCACCTTATTGTTAAACAACACTTCTTTAATTTAATTTAAAATTTTTGTTTTCAAACTAGTTCAAAACTCTACTTGATAGTAAACGCAAACGAATCCCACTTCTGATATAGTGCCGTTAAATAATAAAATAAAATCAATATTTTTATTATAAGTTCCTAAAACTTAACATCAAACAAACGAGGTGTTGCCACCGAGGATGGATACAGCAGACTGACTTTCTCAACCCAGTTCCATACACGGTTGCTTCCAAAGTTGCATAAATACTAGGAGTACCTCTAGTATAATAAGTTTTATTTCCTGGCGTAGTCTTTGTTTCCAGTCATTAAGATTAATTGGTCTATTCACATAAACTTTAAAATTAAAATAACCCCATAAAAACCTAATGGGGTTAAATCCGGTGAGCTTGATGTTAATGGCCACGCAATAAGACCTCTGCGTCTAATCCATTTATTAAAAAAAGTTAAATAAAAAAATTGTCGAACCGCAATTACAAAATGAGATGTCCCTTCATGTTGAAACCATATGTTATTATGTGGAATATTTGGCTGTTATGGACGAGGAAACACAACAGTTAAAACGAATCTAAGAAAAGTATAAGTAGCGTTCCCCGTTTAAGGCTTCTTTAAAAAAGTAAGGTCCAAGAATTAGATTTTCCACAATACCTGTCCAAACATTTATTTTTTGGCAATGCTGTGTTGAACAAAGATTTTTAGTTGTCCAGTATCTGCAGTTTTGTCTGTTCACGTATTCATTTAAAACAAAAGTAGCCTCATAAGAAAAAAATATCTTTCGGGTGACATCAAAGCTTTGATTATTAATCTCAATTATTATCTGCAATAGTTTTTGTAGGTATTTACTTTTTCGTAGTAATTGTGACACAGATCTCGATAACAAATTACAATTCCTGAATATTATGCCAACGGTTACATGGAGATTATTTATAGTTGCTACTAAAAATCTAGTTAAGAATCTTCTGGTATTTTTGCTAGTCTTATTTTAAGCAAATCTCTAACGTGGCTGTGCTCAGCAAATTTTAATTCGCCTTTGCTGGCAATCTAGCAATTGGGTGTCGTTCAGGATGAATTGCATTAAATCACTTACACACTTTTTGTTGAGTAAGGACTCCAAAACCAATTATAAGTACTTCAATGCGTTCTTTTTAAAATAAATTCATTTTTAAAAAGAAACGTAAAACTGTCAAAATGAGTCATAAACTAAAAGTATGTGAAAATTAGATTTTTATTGCCACAAAATACCACATAAATAATGTGGTTATTATTAGATATAATTCGCGATCAATAATGGATGATTCTTTTTATCAATTACATAAATAATGGTTTAGCGGTCAAGAAATAAAAATCGAGTATTTTGGTGAAAAAAATTTGCTATACCACGTTCTTTTTGTTGACTTTTGAAAGAATGTTCAAGGTGTATTTGTTAAATTTAAACATTTTATTTAATTGTTTGTGGGATATGGTAAGTCATACAAAAAGTGTTCAAAATTTACAGTACAATTTAAAAATCATATAATATACAGGGTGTTCTACTAAAAAAAATAATTATAACTGTATATGTTTTTCTTGAAACACCCTGCATATAATTTTGTCTGTAGTGTAAATAATTACAGTTATTATTTTTATTTGAATTTAGTTTATATATAATATTATCAGGTTACCGCGTTTGTTTTTTTTTTTTTTTTTGATGATGATGATGATGATGATGAATGGAACAGAAAATTCGAACTAAGATAACAGATGTACGCATCAGAATAGCACACCAAAAATAAAGTTACGCCAGACATGTGATTAATCTTGAGAGAAATAGATGGAATCTTAAGATCCCAGATTGGAGATCAAATAAACATAAAAGAAAAAGACCATCTATGCGCTGGTACGATAATTTTTTGGTAAAAACTCTTACTTTAAGTGACTTTGACCGGAATTGTCGTTGACATTTAGGTATTAGTAGTCATAACATAGACCATAATGGTCATATACAAAAAACACAGAGCACAGGGACTGTGCCCATTGTCCATATATGACGCACCTGTACCACATTTCATTGTTTGCCCTATACACACCACAGGTCCAATGTAATGTAAAATCTGATTAATTTTTTCAATTATCACTGCAGATATTGTCAATTTCAATATCAGCGTCAGATGATGTTGAATCCGTTTTTTCTTCTGATGTTCTTTTCAATTTTAAATTTCTTTTTGGTCTTTTGGCGCCGACGCTGCTGGTTTTCTTATGCAAATTTAGTATTTTTTTGTCTTTGTCAAGGACTTTTATTTCTCTTGTTTTACTTTTGGTCTTTTTCAGTTTTAATTTTTTCTTCCCATGAGTGCATTAGTGGTGTAGAAGTTAAAACACTCAAGTTTTTGGTTAGATTTTGAAATTCTTGCTGACGAAATATTTTTGTTAACTTTAGTCTCACCTCCATCATCAAAAACTGCTATTTCTTGTGGGCTATTTAAAACACACCTGTCAAAAAATCTTTATCTTTGAAGGCAGAACAGTCAATCGGGTAGATTTCTGTTGCTCTAAAGTTTGACGCTTTTACCCACAGATGCAGCAAGAGCAAAAACTTTCCAAAACAGTGAGGCAACTTCATATAGAAATATTTTTACTTTTGCATGAGATTTCATTCTTCTAATATGATTTGAGTGGTTCATAAAATGCAACGTCTGTGTGACGAGTCCTATGCGACGTGTGGGGTAGAAAAGATAATATGATATGACTCTGCAAAAATCATAAACTGCAAAAGAGATATGACTGCAATGATTGTCTAATATTAATAACACTTATTCGTTTTTTGATAGTTTTGCATGGAACCATTTGACGAATAGTTCCTCTGTTATCCAACTATTCTTGGAACATCTTTTTCCAACAGAACTGAATGTCAGTGACGAAGGAAAATAAACATTGGAGGTATAACACACAGCGACACTCGTTGCACAAACAACTGTAATGTTGCGACCCCTTTCCCAGCTTGTCATCGAGACAACCCTTTTTTGATCTTTTGAAGCCAAAACTTTTTCTAATTCTTTAATCTGCTGTAAGAGAAAAGCAGTAACTCTGTTTAAACTGGTTGTTTCTGCTTTTTCGCACTGCAATTTGATTTCTCTTTTGTAACCCCACAAGTCAATCATTTTTATTTTGTTGTTTGTTTTATGCTATTCTTTTCGGCGAACTGAAATGCTATGCGTCTGACTTCTTTATCTGTACATCCATAAAATATAGATGCTAAGTATTTTATCTAGTTCGACATTTCTACTTCCTACTCTTCAGTGAACAATTTTTTTATACACAATTTAGGGTAAGGTTAGTAGTCATTACAAACTTCTAGTGTTTTAAAAATATATAAAACCTTTAGAAAAAATATGTTAGCAAAAAAGGCTTAATAGAAAAAAATTATTGTTATGGCCCTGATTTATAAAAATTCTTATCATAAAACACGTTTTCGACTAAGGCAAAAAATAATTTCTGAGTTTGATTAAATGTTACTATTCTATCAGATTAGAACAAATTTTCACAATAGTAAACTTAAAAAAAAACAGCAAATATTTTCTTTATATTTTCAAAAACAATTGCACCGCGTTTTTAAAGAACAATAATTAAACCATTGTTAAAAAAATTAAATAATTAATGCTTATAATGTACTGTAATATAAAGCTTATTTATTTCAAAAAATTACAAAATTACATACTGTATTTTCGACGTTGAATAATTTTATTTGCCAATTTATTAACAAATCAAAGTTATTCTTTTGCTTATTTTATTGTATAAATATAAATATAACTGTACAAAAATAGTTTGTGATAAAGGACAATTTCCGTTTGTACGATATCTGTTTAATCAAACCATATAAACCTACGAGCTTATGTTGTAGCTTATAAGCTTATAAACACAAAATTTTAAGTTCAAATAAAAAAACAAAACATAATTAAAAAAAATCAAATGTAAACATGATTTTTACTATACTGTTATCTTATTCCACTATCATAAAAAAACAATGTTTCACTGTACTTAATAAACATGTCAACTGGCTTAATATTTTTCTAATTACACTTATAAAAAGGTACAGCTAAATTATATCTTCCCTTAATTTTATAGTGTGAAATTTTGAATTCACACGTGTTAAAAGTGTTAAAAATTACCTATGGCGCCTGCACCGACAAAGATCACAACCCTTAATTTAGGTTAATGCGGTCTCTTTGATTTTTGGGACCCCATCTTTCTACACCAATTAATAATGCTTTTTATCAATCATAAAATAAATCTTACTAGTTGTGAGTATCCTTCTGAAAAATTATCCATTTAAAATATAGTTAACGTACTAAAATTTTTTCGAATACTAAATCTTTCTTTACCTGTTAAGGGAAACGTGAAACATAAATCTGTTGGTTGTGTTTTGTTTATTCAGTTACAGACACAAATTTAGCCTTCTCATATTGCGCTTGAATTTGGGTAGTATTTCTACGGTTTTAGGTTGTAGATTCAATTTTTAGTTTTTTGCTATCAGTCAGTACGTTACATAGCTTAATTGATAATTAAAGCTTTTTATTATAACATGTTTATAAGTAGAACGTCTGGTAGCATAGCGGTTGTTCATGTTGGCATTTTTAATCCTTAATTTAATTTTGATTCAATTGTGTAACAATAGAGTTAACTCAGCTAATTTAATACTAAAGCAGTAAATACTTAAATAAAATTAAATAAATGGAAAAACTAATTTTTGTTTACATTATTTGTTAAATACTTCTTTTGTTCGCCGCAATATTCTTTCTTAATAAAATAGTACACATTTTAATTAATAAGAAAAGATACATATTTCAAAAAATACCCAATTTTATCTAAAACCAATTTAATCAGTGTGAAAATATCCATCATATCAGCACACAACCCAGAGATATCTCGTTCGTCTTTCTCCAATAAGATTTTGTAATTTTTTTTATAAAGTTTTAATTACTTAGTTTGTATACACAACAAAATTGTGCATTCAAAAACACATATATTTATTGAGTTTCTATTTTATCTTTTTGCGTTCTTTACAAAACAAAATTATTTTTTATAACATATTATTAACAGTGCAATGTTGCATAATTGATTAATTTAATTGCTTTTTATATCTTTTAGATAGAAGCGACAATAAACTATTCGAATTAAACAAGATTCTGTAATTTTTGTTTATCAATGCTTTATTTTGTAAATAAATATTAACAAGACAGAACAATTATCCAAGTTATAAATTATATATGTTTTTTCAATTATAGAAACAACTCAAATAAAGTTTATAAGTAAGCACTTTAATGTTTTGATTATTGCAATTTGCTCCATTGTCTATTTCCGTTTAAGTATAAAAGAGAGCCGCTTACCTAAAAAATCAAAGAAAATTTACATAGAATCTGAAAGATATTTTCTAAGAATACAAACTCTGATATTTATGTAATTATTCCTTATTTGTGTTAAGATGAAACATGCCGACAATAGTAGTAGAACACATTTCACGCTACTAATTGAAAATAAAAAATAGATTATTTTTAAATACAACAAAAAACTGAAGTACATAAACCTTTCTAAATTAATCTTAATTTGTTTCCCATAGAAATCAAAACTATATGTGTGTTATTTAGAAAATTAAAATCAAAAAGAAAAGTTGCAAGGTTTAAAAAAAAATCTGACGAGTATTTGGAAAATTTGGAATATTTATATTAAAATTACCACAAAAAAACTAAGAAATTACAAAGCCTTTTTGTTTATTTTGAATCTTCTGATCAATGTTTTATATCATGCCAATGAATGGTTTAGTTTAATAATTCTTTATAATAGTGGATTTTACAATCAACATAGCCACCGAAAATAAATGTGGTTTACTGATGATGTCATATTTTAAGGCAATTTACAATTTTTAGATATATTTAAAATTTAGAATCAAACCCATTAACATCGCCTGGCACATTGGTCCACCAAATATTTCGTGCACGCGTTAAAAAAAATAGAAATCGAACAAAATTATTAATTATTAGAACTATTGTAAATATTAAAATTAACTGTGCACCCACTAAATATTCTTTTTATTTATTTTATTCGTAGAGTTATTCAGAGATTTGTTTAAAATTTGGTTTTTAGATAAACCATTAATATTCTCGGCTGCACTACATTTCATTACTGGGACAAGCTTCAAAACCCAAAATTTTTTTTGTATTTTAGTTTTATTTTCAATTGAGTCATCAATATAACCATCAGCAACACTTCATTACGTTTGACAGAATTCATATTTGTTTCTGTTTCTGCGAGGAGTGTTGATGAAGTTCTTCTAAAACAGTGACTCGTAAACGCTGTGGCGTTTACTAGTTAAAAAAATATTTAGCAATATTAGATGGAACTAAACTAATTGTGTTAATTCCAACCACTTGAATGATATATTTATCTATTTGATACTTACTCAAAGCACCAATAGGCAGTGTTGTGACAGGTACTCATTTTTTGGTACCTAGGTACAGGTACAGGTACATTTATTTAAAAGTACCTAAGTACAGGTGCAGGTACAGATTTGGCAAACGTACCTAGGTACAGGTACAGGTACAACAAAAATGTACCTTAGAATTTCAGGTACTTTTTAGGTACTTATTTATGATCATAAAAAATACAAATTTAGTAAACCAACTCTTATTTGTGCAATCTCATTGAAAAACGATAGAAATCATTACAGCTATAAAATGCATGAAATGATTGAAATCAATCAACGACGCTACTATATTAATCACTGTTGATGACACACACAGTAGCTGGTATGAATCTCATTAAAAATATTAAAATTTATACAACTTTTGTAATTGCAGTTTATTGAGCAATGCTATTGTTGTTTATTGTATGAAGTGCATTATTTAATAATAAAAATAGGATTACTTATTCTTAAATGTTTTTCTTAAAGTTTTGGGACTAAATTATAAGATACTGAACGGGAAGGGTAATGCATGGCAGTTTAGTGATACAGTTGACGTCGGTTAGTAAGTAATTCAAGGGACCGATCATTTTGTACTTATCCGAGAAGACTTACTATTCGACGTACACGACACCTTAATTTTCATTGAGGTCGTGCTTACAGCATTTATGTTATACCGTTGGTTATACCCGTCTCGGCTATGTTTATGTAATTTAGTATAATACAAACTCAAATATGTCGTTTTTAGAATAAGTCATTAAGCACGTATTATTTATATAAGCAGAAATACGATTCGTAATAAATTTTATTATAATGTCATTGTGTTATATAATCAGTTATAATTGTTTGCTTTTTACTAGAACTCCACAACTCTTTTCTATAAAAATCATCTTCTATTTTATACAATATATAACAAGGCAGTTATATACACATTAACGGTACCCTTCGGGTATCATTAAGGAAAAATTGCGTAGGTCATGTACTATTTTTGGAAGGTTTTAGTAATTTCTAATGTGATTAAGTCCAAAACAAATATATAAAGTGTTACAATACATGTACGCTTAAAAGTACCTATTTTATAAGGTACTTAGGTACAAAGGTACTTTCTAAAAAGTACCTAGGTACAGGTAAAGGTACATAAATTAAAAAGTACCTTTCTAGGTACTTAGGTACACAAAAATTACCTAGGTACTTGTACCTAGGTACATTTACCTAGGTACATCCCAACACTGCCAATAGGGCGTAGAACCATATACCTACTGTCTATTGAACGTAATTGGCGTCCACTACGGTAAATGTTCGTATAACATTAGTATTGGCATCGAGTATTTTTATTATTAAAATTGTATTAGCATCCTTCACGTCATGAACTGTTTCCGCAACAAACTCTTGAAACACTCAAAAGTAGCACAAGCTAACCAAGCTGAATGGCACTATAACTTAATGTTTTTACCAAGCACAAAAATGTATACCTTCAACATCAAGTAATGTTCACTATTGATTTCTCTTAAACATGTAGCTTACTTGTCCTTAGAGATTCACTAAACTAAGTAATTTCGCTTGAAACGTAAAAGCTTGGCATGGACTTGAAAGCTTGACTTGGTTTGATGTTTGTGAATACAGGCTTGACTTGGTTTTCAAGTTTCTCCAAGCTTTCAAGCTTTTTCCTACTCATTTTGCAAAAGTAGTCTATAGCTTTAAAACACGTACCCCGCACGTGTTACAGCTTACTGCCACAATATAAATAATTATCCAAATTCTAGCATAGGTTACCTCATACTTTCTAACTGAAGCGAAGGGACAACGCGTCTGTACGTTGGAGTAATGAAAATATTAATAAATAAACCCAAACTCATAATTACAGTTACTTAATTATTTAATTATTAATTTGGTAATAGGAAATATACAATAAAAATTTTATAATTATAGCAATTCACGATGCGAGTTTTTAATGTGTATACTTGCTTGACTTCTAATGGATCCAGAGTTAGGAGGTAACCTAGTATACAGCGTGTTTCTGATAAATCACTATAAACTTAAAGAAAAGTTTCTTGTGACGTTGAATAAAAATTTTCCCTATAAAGATTTAGTCTAAAGTGGCCCATTTTGAGAGTTTTTGATAACAATAACCAAATGATAACAATATCTGAAATTCAGTAATAAAACAAATAAATGTATCTTATTTAAAAAGTAGTAAATACATACAGCGTGTATCTGATTAATAGTTTGTTAATTTAGAAGGTAAAATCAGCATCACATGCAAAAAAATTCATAAAACGTTTAAAAAAATTAAAAATTTTGAGTCAAATAAACCGAAAATTATAATGTTTAATCCACTATTCTAAAAACCACACATTTCTTCTCAGTAATTTGCTGACACTAAAAATAAAAATAAATACAAAACAAAGTTATCACATAAGACGTAGCCAGGGGCGGATGAGCCATAAGACGAACCGGAAAATTTCCCGGTGGGTCGGCTGTTCAGAGGGCCAGTGGCTGAAAGTATGTCTAAGTGATCTCCCAACCTCCAGATCGTCCATCGTAAACTTAGAAATCTCGCGCAGGTATAACGTGGTATAACGTAGCAGTTCATAGAATTTGAATGCGTGTATGACAAAGATAAAATGATGTTTAACCGCGTCCCCACCTTTTAAATTGCCTGCGCGGTAGTCGACTTTTTCTAAGGTTACGATGGAATGATGGATGACCTGTATCTTCATAAACATGTACTTACCGAAAATAAAGAACCGCAATGAATTTTTCATTTTCTTAACAAATTTTTATAGGATTTTTGTACATTTACAGCAAAAAAATGAGTTTTTATATTTATTCTTCCGGTTACCCATAAATAACTCTCAAACTTTTATGTTTTGTTTATTTTGTGGTAATTCACGCGCTGTGGATTGCTTACTATTCGATTTTATGCAATGAGAGTTGGCTGAAAAAGAAGTGCACGTGTACGTCACGCGCTGTGGATTGCTGCTTACTATTCGATTTTATAAAATTAGAGTTGACTGAAAAAGAAAGAAGTAAGTACCACCAGCACCAACCATTAGAAAAATTTAGTTTTCAGTGTTGTCATTTGGCCACAGAAATGAGACAAAGTAAAACTGAAAGGAGGATCGGAGAAGTTACGCGAAAAGAGAAAGAAGGCAATGGAAGCTGAGGCACACAAGTCAAAAAACATTAAGTTTATGTTTGAAAAACTAGCCCCTTCTTCTATTATTAGTCAACCGCAACCATCTCAAGAATTATCGGAAAAAATTGTTTCGTTTCCTGAATACGTAAGTCAAGTTGAAACAAGAATACAAAACGAAGGTGAAAACCAAGCGTCCACGTCTACTGCTTTAACAACTCCTTGTAATTTTCAAAGCATTGCAAAAACCAACGAAGCAAAATCAAGCTTTCAATCCGCAATTAATATTACTGATAGCCACTATGATAGTTATTTTAAAAAGCTAAATTTGAACGATATTCAAAATTTTTTTTCATTTCATCCGAGACAACCAGTTTTAATTGAGTTTTTTAATCGTGAAAAAGCCTTCAAAATGAAAAATGGCACAGTCAGGAACTGGCTAACATACAATGAAAAAACTTTTTTAAGTTGTTTTGTACTGTATGTCGGGTATACGCAAAGCACGAAAATCGATTTGTTCTTGGTATGAGTGAATTTTCCCACACTTATCAACAAATTCAGGAGCATGAAGTAAGCAGTGAACATGAACATTCCGTTAGAGCATACTTTATGTGCAAGAATCAAAAGGACATATCCAATTTGCTTTTTTCATCTACATTAAATATCGGACAGCAGCAAATAAAGAAAAAACGACGAGTGTTAGAAGTGATTATAGACATTATAAAACTTATTGGAAAACGCGGATTAAGTTATAGAGGAAAGAAATATGAAGCTGCATATACTTTAGCTGATCCCACATTGGACCATGGTAACTTTTTGGAATTAATATTGTTAGTAAGTAAAATGATGTACACTTAAAAGAACATTTAAATGAGGTCATCGAAAAAAGCAAAAAAATGGATCATTCGTAAGTTTATTATCTAAAACAACTGTAACTTTAATATTGCAAATCATAAGTGAATTGATCAAAACATCCATTCTGGAAGATATCCAAAAAGCAGAAATATTTTCTGTGCAATTGGACACTACACAGGATATTTCAGTTCAAGATCAATGCTCAATTGTAAAAAGGTATGTTTTGGGTCGTGAAATCTATGAAAGACTGGTTTCCGTTGTAAGTTGTACAGACTCTACCAGGAAAGGTATGTTTAACCTCATTCAAAAAGAATTTTCATCTTTAAATATTCTACTAAAAAATTGCGTCTCTAATGCCACTGATGGTGCAGCTAATATGCAAGGGGCTTACAATGGTTTCTCTAAATGGATGTCTGAAAATACACCTAGTCAATTACATGTGTGGTGTTACAGCCATATCCTGAACCTAGTTGTATCTGACACTGTCGAAATAACAATAAATGCAGCGTCTTTGTTTACTTTATTAAATTTCATTGCAATTTTCTTCAAAGAATCTTACCAAAGAACAAATATTTGGAAAATCACATCCTTAGAGGCAAAAAAAAGAAATTACAAGTAATTGGAGAAACTCGTTGGTGGGCAAAAAAAGCAGCTTTGAAAAAAATATTTGGAAATTACAAAAATCACGCCAATGCTCTTTACATCGATGTATTATTAGCATTACAGGATAATAAATTGTCTGAAAACATGCCATCAGATGTCCCTATGAAGGCCTCTACCATGCATGCACAATTGATAGATTATGAAATTCTACTAACGGCTCAAATTTTTACAAAATTATTTTCAATTATTGGTCCTGTCTCGAAATATTTGCAAACTAGCGGATTAGACTTACTAGAATGCCACGAAATGATTATGAATTGTACATCACAATTAAAGGACGTAAGTCGCGACATGATTGATATTGAAACATCTACGCAAACGTTCATTGCATGAGTTCAAGATGAAATTGACAGCCGTGAAGAAATCTACTTCGACATACCAATTTCCTTTCCCGAAAAGAGAATAAGAAAACGAAAGAAAATGGCTGGAGAATTGGCGGAAGATGATCCCATAAAAGATAGTCGAAAAACTATGAAGTTGAAATCCATAATAGAATTTTAGATAAAATTATAAATTCTATAGAATGTAGATTTAAGAATAATGGTGAGCTTTATAAGGAGTATTGTCTCCAACAAATTTTGATGAAGTTAAACAAGGAGTACCATCAAATAGCCTTAAAAAATTGTGTGAACTACTAGAAAACTATTACCCAAATATTACAAAAGAAAATCTGTAAGAAGAATTGGTTAGTTTCGCTAAAAATTGGGATAAATTTAAAGTTTCGGCAACAACAAATGCGGAGAGTAATCAACAATTTGAGAGTAATATGTTACAGTTATAGATACAGATGAAACTGATGAAGCAGACAACGATGATTTTGAAAGAGATGGTGATTTTGATGTTAATAATAAAAAATGTAAATCTTGTCTTAAATGTGCAATTTGCTGTTATTTTGTCATTCAAAAGTACAATATGTACAGTGAGGCATATTCTGCACTAGGAAATGCTTACAAATATTTATTAACATTATCAATAAATCAAGTTCAATGTGAAAGAAGTTTTTCCGAATTGAAATAAATAAAAAATAGATTGCCGAATTCAATGTCGAATAATAATTTGGATGCTTTTATGTTAATGGCTTGCGAAAATGATATTTTATATAATATTGACTCTGATAACATTATAGACATGCTTATGCAGCAAACCAAGTTATTAAATAGATTGTTAAAAGACTAAAGTTTTTATATAATATTTTTTTCTTAAATTTTTGTGTTTAAAGAATTTTTATGAAGTTGTAAGTTTTCTAATCGTGTATAACAAACCTAATTTCCACACTTGGAATAAAAAGACTTTAAACTTTAATGTACTTTTATTTTGTTTTTTTTTTTGTTGTATGTTTCTATATAATTATGTACTTGACTGTATTTTTAACTAAAATGATGTTTTGTGGATAGTAAATGTAATTTGATTCAAAAATCTGTAATAAACCTACGCGCTATTAAATTTTAAAGGAAAAATGACACCCTGTAAATGTATATTTTAACCATATCCGGAAATTAAAAAGTGGCCGACAAATATTATTTTCCGGGCCGTTAAGATGTTGACCATCCGCCCCTGGACGTAGCTAAGTGAAGTTGTTATTCTAAGAACCCACTTGCTTTCAAAATATTTGAATAAATAAATGACACCAAAAATAAAGCTAAATATGCAAAATAACTGATAACATAAACCAAAATTATGATTACTATAAATGGTGTTTTTTTTCTATTTAGTAGCATACGTCCAGTCCGTTCTTTAATAAAGTGATAACATTACCCGACTGATAACATTATCCGTGATTTATATAAGCGACGTGAACTATATTTGCAATAAGTTTTCAAGCCGGTTTTCTATATTTGAATAAGTAAAAACTGACTTTTGATTGTAACTATTGTGGTAAATGCTGTGAGATCCGTATTTTAATATGTTTTCACGTATGGCATTAATTATTGTTCTCTTTAATTTTCCGTCATCTACAAAATAAATTGTTAGTAAAATAATTACAGCAGATACCAATCTATATTTCTTCGTATTTACACTAATCTAACTTAACAAAATGTACTTTGTGTACTCGATTACGCTTATTTGTGAGTGTAACCATTATAAGACTTTTGTTAAATAAACAAAAAACGTTGTTATATAAGACGTAAGATAATATTATTTTCAAGAACTGAAAAGTTTGGTAAAAGTTTATAATCATGACTTGTAAAAGCTTAGCTTAGCTAATCTTGAACTTTGCATAACTTTTTAAAAGATTGGCCTGAGGTTTTAAAAGCTTGGTTTGATGTCAAGCCATTTTTTTTAATACGGTACTAACTTTGTAAATTTTTAATTTTTTTAAATACCAGCAGTAACCTTCAACATTGAATACACCACCCATAATGTAGAACATTTAACTATTTTATATTTACCTACAAATTAATTTAATCTTTGTCTGCGCAATCGCTTGGTTTCGAGAAAATGTTATTAAGCTTTTGGCTTAACCTGCCCAATCATCTGAATTGAACATTTATGGGGTTTAGTTTAGCGCAAAGTCAGTCGTCACATAAGTCAAAAAAAAATTAGAAACTCGCTTGCGATATAAGTCCCGAAAACTGTGAAAAGCTTGTAGAGTCTTTGCCAAAAAGAAAAATCTGAAAGTTAACCTGGGTGCTCAATACTTATGGCCAATGCGTATGTTTGACTTTTTTCATTTTTTTTTGTGTTCAAAAGAAGTATTTACAATTTGCCCAAAACAGCAGAATTTCTTATAATTTCTTTTGATATTGTTTAAAGTCAATTTTTTTAAATTAAATTTTCTATGTAGTTGTTATCGACCATAACATTTATAGATATTGCCATTATCAAATAATGTTTTTTATTTGTTTTTCTTCTTTTAGTGGATAACTTCAATTACTATTAGATAGATCTTACTCATTTTTAAAAGTATCTATACCATTTTTCTTTGGTTGCTACTGTGCTCTTTATTTTAATTCTGATTTTAGTTTATGCTTTGTTTGCAAAACTAATTTAGTATGTTTTTATGAGATATTTGAAATGGTTTGGGACCGTCTATAGTAACAATCAATTCTTAATTCAAATTTGTTACCGTATTATAGTAAATGCGATTCTGTTTTTTGCCTATTATGGTAATGACTCATCAAAGAAACCGTTATACTTACATGAACCGGTACCGGAACCACAGTTTGTTCAAATTAGATTTATTGAGTTTATATAAAGAAAAATCTATATTAAAAGCCAAATAGCCTGTGGTCCTTGCTGTCCAGGAAATAAAACTGGTTCTGAAAATTTAGAAATTATTTCATTTTTTTCAATTTGGAACAAGTCGTCAACTTCTGGTTAGAAGAAAAAAGAACCTTCATCTTTATTTCTTAAAAATGTAATGTCGAAGTCAGAATGACTATAAACTGCTTGAATGCAAGCAATATTATTCTTGAACCTTTTCTTATAGGCAAATTTCACAAGAACGTAGTCGCAAATTTTTATTTTTTTATCATCGCACAACATGTTTGGTTCTGAATCTTCAACAGTTAAACCTTCATTGTCTTCATCTGTTTTGAATTCCGCACCTTCGTCAGAGTCCGACTTATGTTCTTTAGATACCATTATTTTTCTTTTTACAGTTTTTATTTTGTTTGTTTTACTGTAATTTGCTTTTTAGCAGCATATTGTTCTTCTAACTGAGTTTTTTTCCGGAGTGTCTGTGTAAATACGTGACTTACACTTAGTTCGTTTTCGTAGGCTTTTACGTGGCTTACGTGTTTTGGAAAATGGTTTAATTTCTTCTAGTGATAAAGCTTTTATGTTTGAACCGAATGCCTCGCCAGTAACCTTTGAGATTGATAGGTTGACACTATTTGACTCAGTAGATTTTTATGGAGAAATACTATTTACTACTGCGGTCTAAAAATCGGGAATACGAGACTTAACGTATTCCAAATTACACGAGTTTAATGTATCGACATCAGTTTTTGTGACTGTGGTATATTAATTCTGTCTGTGACATGATTGCAATAATCTTTTCAGGTAAATATTTGTCTGTTTACTGGCCATATTCTTGTTTTTTAAAAACTGATGTTATATTTTCGGGGTAAAAGCTTGCAGGTGTGCTTTTGATGCAACAACCAGGGTTTGTTCTCATCCAGTCATTCAAAAACACCTTTGCTGCTAGAACTAGAACATCTAAAGGTTGCAGCCTATGAGAGCAATGAGGAGGAAAGGTTAACTATACCGTTATTTATTGAACAACTGATGGTTTCAGTTCTAATGTGGCTACCGTTGTTGTCTATTAACAGCAAAATCGGATTGTCTCTTGAGCATTGCGCATACTCTTTAATGTGTTTTAGAACCTATGGAAAACTAACCACTACGAGTTGCTACGTCTCGACTTCCAAGACAGGGAGAGTGCTACAACCTGCAGCATTTCTAATTCTGCATAAAATAACTAACTTCTCCCCGTTCAGGGACTATTTGCCTCACTTGCTTTTTACCTGACTGTGGTATAACTTTATTCTGTGAGGTTTAAAATGATAACAGTCCGTTACATTTTGAGAATTTCTAAAAAAATCCTGAACGTTCTGTTTGTTAAATGACGTTATTAAAATTTCTGCTTTTACGAATGAAAAGACAATTATTTTGTTAGTTTTTTTGGGTGTTTTTTGTGTTTGTTAGACGTTTGGCACCCAAGAACAAAACAATACGGCATTTTAAAAACCGTTTAGTATAATATTTTGAGATTTTGAGATTTCATTTGGGACAGGATCCTGTAATACAACAGAAACGGGAGTAGTAAACTCTTGAATAACTCTTGGTAAAGACCATTTTGTTACAAATTTTATCTTTAGATAATGGGGTAGAGGTTACGAATTGATTTACTAAAACCTTTTGATTACCCGAAAAAGGCGCCACGGGATGTTTTCCTTGGTTATAGTGTCGTTTTGTTTTCTCATGAGTTTGTACTAAATGCTCTTGTATTACCTCTACCGAAGGAGGTTTTGAGTGCGATAAAAAGGACTGAAAGTTCCATAAGTTATCTAAAGATGTTGATATCTCTTTGTTTAAGAAAATTGATGCTGGAGATGTACCAATAGACTCATGAAACTTGATCCAAGCGCTTGTGTTGTAAGAAGTATTGTTTAATCATCAAGGTTAAATTGTATTTAAGGTTTCTATTCCATCTCTCACTAAGATTTGCCTTTGGATAATAAGGCAATACCAACGCTTGTCGTATGCCCCAATACATACAAAACTAGAACATAGCATTGCTTGGAAAACATTTGGCATTATCAGAAACTATAATTTTACAAGGACCATAGTTAGAAAATAAGTTGGTTAAACATTTAACAGTAACAGCGGCAGTCGATCTCTGAGTTGGATAGACTATTAACCACTTCGAAAATGAGTCAACGCAAACTAACATATATTTGTAACCGTTTTCTGAGGTTATTATTGGACCAACATAATCTATGTAAATCTTTTCCCAAATACTTTTAGGAGGAATGCTAGCTAGATGAGCATTAACTTTAACATTCAATGGTTTACATATTTGCCATAAGTGACACATAGAAACATAGTTTCTATTATGCTTATAGATTCCGTCCCACTAAAATCTTCTCGCAACTGAACGGTAAGTTTTCAGAATAGAATTGTGATTACCTATCTTAGTATCATGGTAATAAAGGATGATGACATCCCTAAGTTTTTGTGGAAGAACGACTCTTTTGAGTTTTTTCCTACCGACAAAACGAATTAACAAACTGCCGTCTACCGCAAAGTTATTTACATTTTCACCACTCTTTAAGCGGTTACAAATGAGTTTGCAATATTCGATAGAAATAAAAGACTCTGGAATTTCAACTACTGAGTTAAACATAGCCCGTGAGTTATTGGGACAATCATTGAGGTGTATAAATTCATCATTGTCAAATAACCGAGATAACACATCGGCGGTATTATTTAAGGAACCGGGAATGTGCTGTATGGTAAAATAAAATTTTTAAAGTTTAAGAAGCCGTCTGCCAAATTTAGATAATTGGGAAGGATGATTAGAAAACCAACGAATAGCGTCACAATCGATTTCCAGAAAAAAACGTGAATCAGTAATATAATCTTTAAATTTATCTAAACTAAACATTACAGCTACAGATTCCTCTTCAAAAACAGAAAATTTTCTTTCGGTAATAGAAAGTTTGCGAGATAAAATAAACGGGATGAATACCATCTTCAAATTTTTGAAGTAAAACTCCGGAAATTCCGATGTTGCTAGCATCGGTTCGTACTATAAATTGTTGTGAAAAATCAGGTAGTCGAAGAACAGGTGTCTCAGAAGTAGCCTTTTTAAGTTTGTCAATTGCAGAAATGTGAACATTAGTTATTTGAAATTTAGTGTTTTTCTTTTTTAATTTATTTGAAGGAGCGACGATTTCAAAAAAAATTTCAATAAATTTCGAACAAAATGATACGGTTCCGATAAACTGCTGAACTTGTTTGACGTTTTTTGGAACTGGTAGTTGCGAAATAGCTTCAATACGTAATGGATCAATTTGAATTCTACCAGATGAAACAATGTGTCCTAGTATACGAAGCTTTGACATAGCAATTTTTGGTTTCTCTGGATTTAATGTTATACCGCATAAACGAAAGCGTTCTAACACAATTTTGAGATGCGCAATATGTTCACGAGGATTCTTGGAAAAAATAATAAAATCGTCAAAGTACTTAATAAAAAATTTATAGCAAAAATCTGAAAACTCATGCGCAATGAGTCTATTTAATTCTGTGGGACTTATTTACAATCTAAATGGCAAAAAATTATATTCTAAATGATGCGTCATCGTAACAAAAGCTGTGTATTTTTTTGACTCTTTTGTTAACGGTATTTGATGGAAAGCAGAATTCATATCAAATATAATAAATATTTTGGCTCCTTGAAGATAAGTAAAAATGGCTAGCTGATTAGAAGGATGAAATGGGTCATATTGAATAATTTTATTTATAGCACGATAGTCAACGACAAGACGTTTGCCTGAATCCTTTTTTGGAATAAAAAAAACTGGACTCGCATATGGAGAATTGCTATTACGCACAATTCCTTTATGTAAAAGATCTTGTAGGTGATCATCCAGTTCCTTTTGTTTAATAGGATTTAAGTAAAATGGATTTCTGAAGAGTGGTTTATCCGAATTCACTTTGATTTTGTATTCAAAACCAGTAGCCATACCAATTTCTTTAGTCAAAACATTTGAATACGAAGAAATAAGATTGTCGACTTCTGAACGTTGATTGCCACTAAGGTCATATTTAAATTCACACATTAAATTAAGTACAGAAGAAGTATTTTTCCTTTGGTTGTATTCATAAAACGGAATTATAACGTCTTTATTAAATTTAAATGAAACATGATTTTCCGAAAATTATAACGTCAAAATTTAAATTATTTACACCAAGAAGTTCTAAAGGTCATGATAAATTTGAAATTTTAATAAAAGATTTATTGCTACCTTAGAAACTGAAACACAATTAACGATTTTTATCCTAAGCAACTTAGCAGTTACTTTCGAAGATATGAAATTATGTAATAGAGACGGCCGGAATTTATACTAAGATAAGAATGTTTTCCGGGTTTGGACCGTGTCATTGTTGTTGTAACCGAAGTTACCAACGTTTCGTTTGTTAGATTTTCGTTTGCTTTTTCAAGTTATTTTTTTCTTTCTTACCTTTTCAGAGTTTAGATTATGGCTTGTTTCACAAGTGGATAACCTAACTTTTGAGAAATTCTTAGTTAGATTTCGGTTGCTTGTTTTAGGTTTGCGATTTATTTCACGCCCTGATGAAACCCCTTACGAAAGTGGGCGAAACGTTGGCAACTTCGGTTACAACAATGACACGGTTCTAACCCGGAAGACATTCTTATCTTCTATGTATAAAATTATGGTTTGTTGCGGAATCAAGTAAGGCTAATATTTTAAAATGTGCAATTTCAACACAATTAACTGGCATACAATTAGAACTATGTAAAATCCTTAAAACTAGGCTTAAAACAGCAAATTAATTTTTTAAATAACTATTCTGTCTATTAATTCTTTTTCGACAATTAACAAGATAACCATACAATCGACAGTATCTACAAAAGAGCGTTAAAGGATTTGAATGTTCTGTTTTGTTATTAATTAAAACTGGCTGAAATTCCGAAAAACACTAACTTGAGATTCGATAGTTGATACTTCAGGTTGAGAAAATGATTTATCCCGTCTAATTATAGATTCGATTTTTCGGATTGTATCATCTAATTCCCTAA
The DNA here is from genome assembly GCA_035610365.1 of Aquatica leii. Classification (NCBI taxonomy): domain Eukaryota; kingdom Metazoa; phylum Arthropoda; class Insecta; order Coleoptera; family Lampyridae; genus Aquatica; species Aquatica leii. The sequence continues at coordinate 28,439,476 of CM069433.1, read as the reverse complement.
ACGTAAAAGGTACAATTAAAAATCTGATAATGTCGAAGGTTGTCTTATTGCAATGTGCCCACATTATAGAAACTAGTTAAGGTTCGGAATAACCCAAATTTAAGGCCGCTGCTTTAGAGTTGATATCCGAAGTAAAGGTTTCGAACACCTTGTTTGCGATTTATAAATTTATCTCGCAGGAAAACAAGATCTGCGTTACAGACATATTTATTATAAAGCATAGCTTAAAACTGATTCCAATCAAGATTTACTACCGAAGCCCACCACTGAGAAATTTGCTCGTCGATTTTAACGGTTAAGGCTGTGAAAAAACTTATTTTATCGATATGAAGAAGCTTAAGAATTTATTCTGCTGCTTCAATGAAAAGTATAATTGTTTCGGGAGCATTGTGATTACACATTACAATACCTGAGATTAACTTATTAGAGTCAACAGAAAATTTAATCATACTACAAACGGAAAATTTTTCGGTTACTTCATTTACAGATTTAGTTAGTTCAATTAGAGCACCATGATTTTGATGAGCTAACCTTAGATTGGTGGCAACCGAAAGCAACGATAATTCTAAATTGAACCTGCGAGATCTAGAAGCAGGTGCCTTTTCAATTTTAGTTTTTATTAAAGGTTTAGGAGCCGATAACTGTGAACTTTTAGCTTCTGAAGAGCCAGCTTGTGCCACTTCGGGTGAAGAATTTTCAATACTTTGAACATTTATTACCTTAGTGTTTTACTGTGCAGCTGGAATAAGGTCGCCTACAATAGCTTTTCGGGTTACGGGAGGCATTTAGATTCCTGAACGAATGCAAATGAAAAATACGACATAACGCTCACCAATTAACAAAATACAAAAACAAAATTTAATTAAAATAAACGTATGACAGATAAGGTAGACCACCTAAATGAAGGAAAACCCCGCTCTGCTACCATTTGTTAGCCTATCTTCAAGAATTAAAAAAAAACTAAACCAGTGGATCGATTGAATAAGCTAAACAATATAAAGAAAATCGACTTCCGCAATCAGATAATGTATCTAGTCATTAAAAATGTAGCGAATGGCATAATCTTATAACACTTAATTATATGTAAAACAAAATTAATTATTTATTTAGAAACCTAATTCTAATCACCTTAAGGTCTTAAAATCTACGTAGATCAAAATATTGTTTGTCAGTAAATAACATAAAAAAGTTTTCACAAGCACAAAGAATGTTAACTTTTGCACAGCGATCATTAAACATTTGTATCTAGTCTGCCATTCATTACTTTAAGAATTAGCAAGTAAATTAATTTAAGTAAGCACGATTTTCTGTGTTGCACTTATAAACGTGCAAAGTTGAAAAATGAATATTGATAAGAATACTGGAACGATATCTAACTTCAACGGCACAAGGCAAAAATAATCAAATTTAAAAGTATAGACGTTGCCACGTAACATACTAAATATGCGGTATGTTTTAAAAATATACAGGTGGTAATTTAGGTAAAAAGATGTTTTAAACAAATCGCTTTACAAATTATCCATAAATGTATTTTCACCGCAAATGTATTAGTTTTGAAGAGTACTTATTCTTTAAATAAACAATCGCACGATAAAAAAGTGGCGTTAAGAAACGGAAACGTATAACTAATCGTAGTACGCTACTGTAGTATAATCGTGGCGAAAGGGGCGATATTTTGCATAAATTCGTTAATCTTCTTTTTATTTGGTTATATAATTACAGTTATAAGTTCACCAATATCGATATTTTTTGTTATATAAAAAATAAATTTTATGAGATAAAATCTATTAACCCAGATATGCCTAAAACTTTTTTTGACAAAAAAATTAATTGAAATTTTCGTTTATTTATGTAAAATGCTTTATTATAAGCGAGAGAGAACAACTTTTATATAAACAATAACAATAATTTAAAAAAAAGGCCGTCCTATATATAGGACGTTAGGCTATCAAAGGAAAATACCCCTTTTTTCTCTGATAGATACGCGATATAAACTGATACTATTCCATCAACGTTTCTTGCTGAATCATGAACATCTTCGATCTTAACAAGGGCATCATTTAGAGAAAACTCCCTAAAATTATAAAAATTGTGGTAGACACATAACTGCCTAGCGTCCTACATATAGGACACCAAAATAAAAAACATAAAAAATACAATAAAACATTTTTTTAAACGTTAAAAGCGTTATTGTATTCAAATTCTCTAATGTTTCTTTTGCAGAAATCAATAAGTTTTTCTTTTAAAAATCAAATGTACAATAAAAAAAATACATACCTTTGAAAGTGCACACCCCACTCAGCCATTGCTTTTTTAGAAAACGTTTTAGGACAAAAAGCTTATTTCAAACTTAACAAAACACGTTCGTTGTTCTCGGCAATTGCATAAAGACTAACATGCGCTGCATTGCATTGGTTTCGACGTGCACAAATATGCAAGTTTGCACTTGTTAGAGCCGTCCTACATATAGGACGGTCGGCATATCTGGGTTAAATAATGTATTTGTAAAAAACAGCCTAACCGGTCTAACATGTTGTTTTTACATGGGAAATTGAGTATTTTCACTAGAAAAATACAGTCAGGTATTTTTAAAATTCAACCAAATCTTAAAATTTGTGTGTAATTTTTCAAATTAATCTTTCATGTATAAATTTCTGTGGGATACATGTTTACAATGAATTAGAAGATTTACCAGGTGGCAGGTTATAACAATTTGTTACAATATTTTTTCTACTATAAATGTTTACATTAAATTATTATAACGTTTTTTACACAAAACTAAAACAATCTGAAAGTTTACTAGGCTGTTTTACTATATGTACAGACTCACAACAAAGTATGAAACAAGACATTACAGGTTATTATTTTTAATAGGTTTTTTATTGGTCATCAAACTTCTTATACTGTTACAAACTAATTGTAATTTGTAACATTTATCAAGTAAAAGCTCAAATTTAATTAAGTTTATAAGTAACTTTTATATAAATACCGTAAAATGGCTCTAAGGTTTTACATTTAAATTAAATATATAATAAAGTACATTAGTCATAATCATGAAATTTTCAAATTCTGAAAATATAATTATACATACGTTACATCTACGTTTTGTACTTACGCATATAAATGAATCTTTTAAAAATGGAATAATTGTAATTTTTTTTTAATAAAAACTATTCCAAACTAATAATTAATTATTATAAAGCATTGTAATTATCCAATTATGTTTCTCTGAAAACACTGTGAACCTCCCCCAAGCTTACAACTTTATCCCGTTTGGTCCCATTGGTTGCTTAAAAATGTGTCACATGTAAATATATCGTTTTAAGTATCGCTCGACAGAATCTTGACAAACTTAATTACTTTCACAGTAATCAGTGCGTTTAGTAGTAGTGCATTTTAAGCTTTTCTATTAATAATATAAACATGCATTTCGTTAATAATATTAAAATGGAAAACGAACATTGTGTATCTTCATCTGGTTCAATTAATTATAACAATTGCTACTCCGCAAGCATTCTTAACTGTGATAATTTTAATCGTTCATCAATATTTTACAATAACAACTTACAATGCAAAGATGCTTGCCAGGACTACCCTTATCAAGGTGTTTTTAGTTTTCCTAACGCTATCGTTGCATATAATAAAAGTGACAATTTTTATACAACGAACAATGCTAATTACGCATTTTCTTTCAAAGATACATTTACCAGGACCACTCCATCGCCACATTCAACATTATTGAATTATTATTCACAGAGAGATTGCAGCACTTTTGACAATCAACAATATGAATTTCGGTATTGGAATGGTATAAGCCAGCATAGTGGTTCATGTCTTTCGAACTCAAGTAATACAAACAGTAACAATGATGCTTCCAATCTGGAAGAGAATTGTTTTAATGAACCAATTCACAGATCGGTTATAGATTCTCCAGAGTCGGATGTGACAGGTAATTTTTTTGTTTTTGCAGTATTATGCATTTAAATAAGTTCAGTGTTACATATTATACGTATTTATAATTTTAAATTTTTTTTTGACTCAACTGCAATCAATTGAAAATCGATACCATCAAACTAGACTTGATTTGTGGCTTTAATCTTTAAATTTGAATTGGCATATCAACTAAATCTAATTTTTTATTTTGCATATACTTATAATAAAATAGTACCAGAAACGTTTAATTTTAAACAAGCAAGTTAAAAATATTTGAAATAATGTCCAGGTTTCGCTTAAAATTTCTTAAAATTTTGTATGCAAAATTTTTAATTATTTTATTTACACTCCTTAATACTCAATTTAATTTTTTTTATATCCAAATCAATTTAATTACTACCAGAAAATTTTATTTATGACAAAACCAATTTTTTCTTGATTTGTTTATTTTATTGCATCAAAATAATACGTTTATATGAACGTTAATTTGTTTTATGTAAAATTATTTCACGAAAAACTACAAAAAGTATTTTGATTTGTATTATAATGTCTTTAAAATTTTATAGGTTCTTTAACATTAGTACCATTTCCTAATAGTACACTTAAATAAATTAACATTGCGCAAAAGAACTGCCTTTAAACCTAAAAAAAGAAACATTTTTAGGTGTAAATAACAATTGCTGTTCTTTCTTATTGAGCTATAAACAAATAATCTCTATTTGTATGCATTTAGAGAATGATCAAAAACGTTAAAAAATAAAGCGACGTTAATGCGGTTAGACATAGTAGTAGTAGTAAAATTATTGAAAAGATTTTTTTTAAGTTTACAGTTTTTGCAAGGTTGATCGGCAATCTCGAGTATACAACAAAATCAAAATAATATAATTAAACTAACTCTCTAAATATTTAGATAGAAAAATTATTTTAAAAACTAATTTTTCCAGAAAAGCTTTGTTTTTAAATTTGTAGTTAATATTATTTTTGAAAATTTTTAATAAAACAGCGTTTTGGTTAAAAAAACCGTTTTTTTTCTTTAGTTTAAAATCTGACTTTTTGGTAACGACGTTTCGCTTATCTTGTAAGCTTTTTCAAACCTTTGTTGTACATAGTTCAAATTTTATAATTTTGTGATTGTCATTTAATTAAAATTTTTTATTTTTATAAATTTTTATTACTTGGTTTTGGTTATATTAATTATTAGCATCTTATTACTTTAAATAACATAGTTGAATATAAATTTTCACGTTTTTAATATTTCTTTTATTGAAAAATTTTGTCAATCGTATATATTGTCTTCTCGTATCTGTAGATATGTGTATGTGATATAAAATTTGAACTATGTACAACAAAGGTTTGAAAAAGCTTACAAGATAAGCGAAACGTCGTCACCAAAAGTCAGATTTTAAAATAAAGAAAAAAAATGTTTTTTAACCAAAACGCTGTTTTATTAAAATCTTCAAAATAATATTAACTACAAATACATTTTTAAAAAACAGCCTTAACCTCCTTATCATATAAAAAATTTAAAAAAAAATTGTTTTTAAAATTTTTTTTTAAATTTTTGTTGTATAAATGTTAGATTAGATTTGAGGTATTTTTAATATTTCTTCTTTGGTAAATATTAACCTATAATTAAAATGTGTTTTAATGTTTAAACAACACTTCGTTATATAATCCTTTAAAATTAATTTTTTAAATCTTTTTTGCTTTTAGGTATATTTGCATTTCGCAATGACAACTCATCTCAAATCAAACGCATAATTAAAAAATAACTCAAAAAACATGGTCTTGCTTTAAGCAATTATTATCAAAAATGATAACAACTGCTCCTTTTAGGAGATACTATTATTATGTAGTAAGCAGTGGCGGCTTCTTCATTAAGTCATTTGGTCAATGACCCTCCAAATAATACTAAAAATTGTTTTATTAATAATTTGCAATTGCAAATATGTTTAAACTCTTAATGCAAGCGTAATACACTCAAAATCTAGTAAACTTTCCTAGAGTCAGTTTAACCCAAATATGCCTAAAAATGTATGTGAAGTATTTTAGAAGATTTATTTGCTAAAGTCCGAAATTAACTCTTATTATAAAGATCTAATTTTAAAGTATATTACATGAACAAACAACAAAAGAAAAAACTATATACATATATTTTAAAATAAAAAACAAGCCCTTGGTTCAATAAATGGTGGTAGTGCTTGGTAACCTGTAGAACTATTCGCATCTGTAGTAAGTCAAAAAACAATTAGGTTTGTCATTTAGACAAAGACCATAATCGCATATGGAGTTTCTTTCTTGGTACTACACAAGGCTCACCGACGAGAATTACCATACATAGACATATGAGCTGATTTATCCATTCTTTATTCAATACTAACGTATTTTTTAAAGTGGTTCACATTTTCGACAGATTTGCCTATCTTTTAGATAAACACCCACTACCAATTAATCCGGATGCTACATTCATTCTAAATTGCTTGAGATCAAGACTTGAAACAGTACATCTTTTTTGAAAGAATATGTATGCATTGACCACAGTGGTATCAAGAAAATACCAAACTATCCTGTGGTACCACTTTTTACTTTTCCGGTCAATAGCATAACATTTCTTCAACATGTCAGCTTTACCTACTGACCCCATGTGTTGATTGTAGTCAGAGACTAATCTAGGACAACTCACTTCTTCCAGTAAACTTTCTTTGTTTTTTTTGGTGGTGCTAATATCTTCAGGATTATGATAGTTAGATAAAAAGTAAACTGGTTTTTTATCTTTCTATTTCAAACACACTAATGAATCTTCTGTCGTTCTCCAATCATACTGACCTCTAGTTAATCTTTTATTTTTTTTTGAGCATCTCCACAAGCATAAATTTGATCTTGCATCAAATGGCACAGAAGTGGAACACTAAAAAAATTATTATCAAAGACAACCCTGCAGTTGTTATTTCAATTCGAGCGTTAGATCTCTTACTACTCTTGCTCCTAAGTTTTTCTCGGGTAAACCACTAATTTTCCCGGCATCGATCTGTAAAATGACAAATATAACCAGAATTGTTCGCTCGAACCCAAACTTTGTTACCACGCTTGGTTAGTTTTGTTGGCATAGATTGTTTCATATAACGATCTGCCTTTATATTTGATCATACTTTCGTCTACAGCTTGGTATTCTTCTGGAGTAATGTAATCTTTATACGTCTTACTAAGTGTAGTCAGCAGTGATCTCAACTTATAAAGTTGATTGTAATTTGGTTTTTTCTTTTTTGTTGCAAGGTATTTTCAGCAAAATGTAAATTGCTCAACAGCCAATAAAATCTATTACGAGAAATAATGTAAGCATCCCTTACTTTTTCTTGAGAAGACCAGTAATCTTTTCAGCTGGGACGTTCTTTTATTCCTATCAGAATATGAACTCTCAAAAACAGTTTCATTTCTTCAATTATAGTCGGATGAAATGTTTTATTTCCTTTATTGGTACATTTTTGGGTTGCATATAAATAAGTGTTGAAGACCATCGACTCTAATAAGTTATTTGAAAATAAACAAGAATCTACAAGAATTTCAATTGTCTCATCTATATTAATATCTTGTGCCAAAACACAATCAGCAGGCTACTGATAAAAATTTTCTGTATGTCATACTACATCTGAATATTTAGAAGCTCTGCGTTGCAGTTTTTTTTCTTCTTTATCGCCCGATAAGTATTCATCCGTTAAAGATTCTAAATCTGACAAAATTTTAGTTAAAATTGCATTAAACCCATCAACGTTTATGGCCTTAAGCTCGGCAAAACTCCATTTATTTTTATCTGTAACAAACACAATAATAGATTCTTAGACATTCTTAGTGGTCATCCTTCTCAACCACCACGTGTTCGATGATACAAAATAATTTGAATAAAACAATATTTTTAGTTATACTAAACGAAAATATACAGTAATAAGAATTATACTTACGAGCCATTTTAAATTATCACTTGTTTATAACACTTTTTAAAAGCTTCTAAGTAAAACCTGTCGTTGTGGTACAAACTGTTATTTAAACCAATAATAACGTAAAATGTGACTTCAGTTAAAAAAAATCCAATAGATGAATCTAAAAGTAACCCATATAAACAGTGGCTACGTTAAAGTACCAGTAGGAGTTACTCTACAAATTATAATATACGTGGTTATCTGGCTTATCCAGTAGGGCGCAAAGAGTTAAAACAGCTAAAATAGGATGTAATAAAAAGAAAATAACGTTAATTCTGAAAAATGTTTATTAATAAGTGCACGCCGCTTATTGGAATCATAGATAATGTTATCAGTCGGGTAATGTTATCATTTTATTAAAAAACAGACCGGGCACTGCTACTACATAAAAAAAACGTCGTTTATAGTAATCATAATTGCAGTTTATGTTATTAATATACTTCTCAGGTTTATTTCTATACATGAACAGTTTTTAGCTAAATTTTTAAAATACGCTTGTAAAATAAGTAAAAAACTTAATCATTGTACCTTAAAAATACTTGTTTTTCATATTTAGCTTTATTTTTGAAGTGTTATTTATCTATTATGGTATTTTGACTTTCCCTTTGTGACGTTGTCTCATTTAAGCGTCTGTAAATGTGTTATCTTTGAATTATTTTGTATTTTCAGTGTACCTTGAAATGTGTAGTTCTTAAAACCGTGAATTAAACATCATAACATTGTTTAGGATTTCTTTTTATTAGTATCATCGATATGTTTTGCTTTTATTGATGCTACAATGTCATCCTCTAAATTAATAATCTGTTAATCCGATTCACACTATATGTATTTACTCCATTTAAACAAATGCTTTTATTTTTTTTTTTTCAATATCGGATATTGTAATTATTTGGTTACTGTTTTCAAAAACCTCAAGTCCAAATGTAATTTTATTATATAAAAACTTTATAAATTCAATAATAATTATAATTATGTGTGATATGCCATAAAACACTTAACATGGAGCTCAATATCACACTATTTACATCTAGTTTTTGTACAGCAGTGTCCACATTTTGTTTGGTTTTTTTGGAGAGATTTATTTTGTCGTATTTAATGTGCGCATTTTGCATTTTGTTCTGTTCGTCCTCTAGAATAAGTTGCTGTTTTTTTTTATTAGCATATAACAGAGCCTTAGCAGTATTCCGTTTAAAGACAAGGTGTTCCATGTGTGTCCCTCACTCAACCTGTGAAGCTGCCAAACATTTTGAACCGCCATATCAATGCATTGGGTAAATCAGCTAAAGTACCATTTTTTCTTCTGATAGAAATTCTGTATTAACTTAAATTTTTGTCTAAGCGATCAATGCCACCCATATTTTAATTACATAATTTTACTAAATGAGGATAATAGACTTGGATGTGTTTCTTTTTAAATATTTTGTTACTTTATGCATAGGATCGATTCCATTGCACAATAATAATTTCTGGATTGGCACATGTTTTATACAAGTGATGCGCACGTTTCTGTTTTTGTGTTTTATAAAAAAAAAAGATTATAAGGAATTCTATTGGTTCTAATAGTACCTGTTCTTTGTAACTGTTTTTCGCTTAATTTTGTAACCGAAAAAGTTATCTAAATACAAGTGGAATTTTGCATTACGCCATTTTGATTTGAAGACATCTGCTTATGTCAAGACTATTTTCACTCTTACCCGTAAATCTTTATATTTCAAGTTAGAGTGAGTTGATGTTTCTTGGTAAAGTTGAAACCAATTCATGTAAGCTAAGCAATTACAGCCTATTCAAAGATTACATCCATATCGAATCGGTTTACCATGTATGAATTGTTTACAGTCATGGTATTTTTGCAAATTTCAGGAATGATTAATTTAGTTTATTAAATAAAGGTCGCAATTTTGTAAATTTATCGGACTGTGTTATTATTTGAAACTATGAAAGTTGGACATAATAAAATCAAAGCTGTTTCGTGTTATTGCATTTGCAACTAGTTCATTGTGCGTATCTTTTTCTTGTTCCCAATACACACGTCTCCTGAAAACCTAACTATAGACATTAAAAATTAATACGCCCAGAAAAGGTTTTTGTTGATATTACTTTTTTTGTTTTTTTATGAGCAATAGTTTCATTTTATCATATCTATAAGTTGGAACTTCAAAAAGTCAAGCTTTCAATATATTAAAAAAAACAAATTTTGACTGCTTGCAATTAGAAAACTGCAATATTTACAACTTACTGATCTTGAGCGTAAATTTCAATTTTGTAATTAGTACCTACAAAATAGGTATTGGAAAAAATCCATTGTTTTATCGAAACATAATTTAGTCCAATAAAGCTTATATTAGTAATGCAGGAATTTTTAATTGTTAATCTTCATCGCACTGCCGTTGCCGTTGTAGGGAAGATTGATTTTAGCGTGTGGTGTGTCTTAATTGGAAATCAAATTCTGGTTTACGACATATTTCAATAAAATTTAAACAATCAACAATATTATGAAATTCTGAACAAACATGTTGTTGAAGAATTTTTGGATGACATGCCAGAGAAGAAATGTATTTTTTTAACAAGATGGTGCACCACCTGATAACAGTGCAATAATTTCACAGCTGTTAAATACACATTTTGAAAAATAATTAGATAAGCATTTCATGTGTTGCTAGGAATGAACAAAATTTTGAAAATTTACTTTGAATTTTTATTTATTAATTAGGTATTAAAATCTAATAATTTATACTATTAATCGTAATTTGTTGTTCTTGGTTTGTCAAATGATCCATGATTCCTCAGTTTTTGTTTCAATTTCATAAGAATGAAGTTATGAGGTTGTCGGGTTTTGGTTGTCTTGGTTGCAGTTGTCTTATGTTAACAACACGTACGCGACGTATTTATGTTCTACTAGCACCGGCGCGGCACTTGATTTATTTATCTTCACTCGCGTTTATCATTTATTTATTTAAACCAACAAAATCTTCTCGATTCAATCCGAAAAACTGACCTATGCTTCTTTTGAACCGTTTTTACATATTTTTGTTGTCTGTCTCTAGAATGTTCAACACTCTTCGGTAAATGTTGACAATAAGTTTGAGAACGTTTCAATATAAAAATTAAATATGTCAAGTATTATTTATTAATAACATTAATTCTGTATATAAAAATGTTACTAAATATTTTAGTTAAATAGATTTTTATAGTCACATCAGTAAATGAAATAAACGTAGACTACTTCTTCTCTAAGTGGATCACCCTGTATAGGTAGCTGATTTTTTATTATTATGGGATCAAATTTAACATCTTTGTGTGATTTTTATCATACTACACAAAAAAAATCTTTCAACTTAAGGTAAATTACTTTATTTTGAGTAAATAATGACTTTGATATAATTCTAATAAATGTTTTCTTCAAGTAAGTAAAGCATTTTCTTAAAGTTTGATATTCTCATTTCAATGCTAGTAATGATCGTTTTAAAGCTTCTCGTTTTTTTGTTTTAAAGCACGAGGTGTTTAATTTGATTTACCATATCTAATCTATTGAGTATCTGAATGCTTGAATCAAATTCATCCGATTTATAACTGAAGACGTATTTATTTAGTTTGTGTACTGAGACACATATACCATTACTTTTATGAGTGTTAGAAATTGTTATAAAAAATATATGAACGAAAATAATTGCATTTTTCTTTTACGAGGTTTTTAACATCGGTTATATTTGGTGGCTGGTGTACCAAATTCTTTGCGTTTTTTAAAAGAGCAGTACCAGTAGGTCCAGGATTCCATAACACCGACACACAAGAATAATTATTCTGACTAAATAAATTACTAAAGTTCAAATTGAAAAAATTAACAGTCAAACATTACATCATTAGAATAACACGTTGAATTTTACAAAACAAAAAAAATTAATCAATTAACTTTAAAGTTCTAGATAATTTCTTTCAAGATTCCCCAATTCTTATGAAATCTTTCATGTTCAAACGTTCTAAAACACAGCATGATACGCAGTACACAAGTACGAATTGCAATTACTATAAAATGCTATAAATTATAATAAAGGCAGTCACGTAGATGTATACTAGGCATTATTTAAAGGCACAATCATTGAATGGTACAATGCTCAAAATAAAAAAAAAATTTAGAACGTCAATGTTTCTATGGTTTTAATTTTTATAACCGAGTTTTGTTAATCAAAGTGCATAGTTTTCTTTGTTTTTAGAACTCGGTTGCATTATTTCTATTGTATTTCTTTAAAGTAAGAGTTTTCTGTATTAACAAACTAAAAAATTTAATCTAATATAATTCTCTTAGTTTGAGAACATATTTAATAAAATCTAATACAAAATATACAAGAGAATGTAGGTCTTTAATTTGAGATTTTCTGTGTATTATTTTATTAATTTTATGTTAAAACAACAATTTTGAAAAATCAAGATCGTCATTAAGAAAAGTATTTGAAAAAAAAACCTTAATGAAACAATTATTTGCATTATTAATAAAGGTTTTATTTTGCAAATATACAATATAAGTAAATTAACCAAAAAGATTGATCATTTGTTTCATTAATTAAAAATTTATTAAACATGATAGAAGTTTTGTAAAAAGTAAGAATTAAATTTAAATGCATGTTAAGTTGTATATTATAAAAATAAACATTTATAACGTTTCTAAATGTATGAATAGACTGTATGACGCTATTTAGTTAATAATTTACATGATTCACTAAAAAAAGAACTAAATACGATACATTTAATTAGCATATTTATGTATTGCTCGGTTAATTATTAGTGGAAAAATAGTAAACAAATTACTCATGGATTTAGATTTTTTTCACACGCAAGAACTAAAAATACTCCCACACCTAATAAATCAAACTCTTATAAAAACAAGAGAAAAATACAGAATGTCAAGAAATGTTGACCCATCTGCTCATCCGTTGAGTCATAAGGAAGTAATAGGCAATTTGTCACTGTGTCACGCTTAAATTGCAAAGAACTTACCGAAAACTAGTAAAATGTATTAGGTAACAAAATTCAAGATTACTACACTTTTCTAAATTTAAAAAAAAATTTTTTTTTCAACTAAAACAAGCTGCGGAATATATATGACTAATACAGCACACGCATAAAATTACAACAAAAAAAAATCTTCAAGAATAAATAAAATCCTTAATGACTTAAATGCATATACGTATATAGTTTTAAAATGGTAGAAATAAATTAGTCTAATTATAATCATAATCAAAATTTGTTTAAAGCTTACGTAATGCACAAGTGCAATCCAAGCAGCAATGCACCTTATGCAAATTACGAAGTTGCTAAAATGTTGAAATTAGATGGTACACGATTGCGGAGCTTTTGATCTCGACGAATATAAAGTTTTTTTAATATTTAATAAAACTTATGTTTCATTTAGTGATGAAATAGAAATGCTTAATCTTAGATGTAGATTAAGTTCTAGAAATTGTGTAATTATATTTAATCTGGTCAAACTATTAAGTTGTAATACTAAATTTTCATGTTTTCAATGAGATTCTTAGAAATTTGAAATTTTATTATGTAATGTAAAATCACATACCATATAATTACTGATAATTATTTTATAAGAAAAACAAAAAGTTAAGTTTATTTGCTATTTTTAGTAGGTTCCCAACCTTTCATGGACTACCGCCCCCTTTACAAGAAAAAAAATTCCAACACTCCCTTTTACATCATTGTTAATTATACCAATTTTATGTCTGTCTGTCTACAATCAGAAATTAAAAATTAATTCTCTCTCTCTCTAATCGTGCTTCTCGTGGTCGTGGCAGAAGGTCGTGTGATTATTAATTAATTAAAAATACAAAAACATATCATAATAAAAATATTAAATTCAGACAAAGACCATACGAAGTATTAGAACAAAATTATAACTTAACCAACAAATGCAAGACAAAACACAAAACTGAAGCATTCCGCTCTGCACAAAGACAAAACGATTAATCAAAATTAGTAAAAAAAAATATAATAAAAAAACAAAATTTAATAAGAAACATAAATATCACTGCGATGGTTGAAGCTGATGGAGTTTTAACAATTTGTTAATGTCAGGTTTCAATTTAGTTAACATCACTGGCAAATTACCACGCTCAGTGATCTGCAGTCTATTCCTTTTCTTAGACAATAAATTAGCTACTGCACTAAACCCACGCTCGGCTGAATATGATGAAGGAAACGCAATTAAAAATTTCTGTACTATTTCCTACAATTCAGGGTGAAGAGCTGATATTGAATTTTGCAGTTAGTATCCATTTCTGAATTTTACATTTAATTCTTCATTAATTGTGAGTTCTACGAGTTCTTCTAAATTTGATGATTCTGCTGTATCTGCATTTGCGAAAGAGTCTAAAACCCAGCTTGGTATATTCATATTTGAAATATCCTGGAATCGCTCTGTAAAATCAGCATGAAGAGCTTCCCACAAAAGCAGCTATGACGTTTTTTGTTTTTATTAAATTCAACTCATCACCTTGCAATTGTAAATTAACGTCATTAAATATTTTAAAAAGGTCTGTCAAATAAGCGATGTCATTTTTGGACGCAATCAAGTTTCCTCGCAGTTCATCGTCTCTGTCTTCAAAGCAGTCCCGTACTGAGTCAAATAGATTAAAAAAGCGATTCAGACAAACATCTTTCGAGAGTCATCGTACTTCTGTTTGCATCAGCAAGCGATTATAGTCTTCATCATTTTCACTATAAAGTTGCCTAACTAATCTGTCATTTAATAAATTGCTTCTTATCTTGTTGACTGCTCTAATAACGTAATGGAGCGACGTATGCAGGCGTTTATTAAGATTTTTTGCAAGCAAGTGCTGACGATGAATAACACAATGTACAGCAAGTACATTTGGTACTGCTTGTTTTAAATGCGCCATGAAACCCTTATGACGCCCCGTCATTGCTGGAGCACCATTCGTAGCAACTGATAAAATACTTCAGATAGGAATTTTAACCTCTTGGAGAAAACGTGCATGGTGTTAAATATGGATTTTCCCTTTCTATCGGTTTCCAATTTTTTTGCAAATGATAACTTTTGACAATTTTTTTCTTCTTTTATGAATCGGACGTAAGCCAAGAGTAGTGCATCGTTATTTGGTAAAGTTGATTCATCGAGTTGAATGGAAAATTTAGAAGTTTTTAAGTAATCACATGATAGTTCAACGTCTTCCGCCATTTCATCTATTCTTCTTTGCACTTTGTATTATTACTTAAAGGAATTTTTTTATGATATCTGACGGTGTCTTACGATGAAGAACAATTTCTATTACCTCTCTGACTGCCGGCATAATTAATTCATCACCCATTGTGTGATTTTTCTGCTTTTGCGATTAATAGTGAAATATTATATGAAGCACAAAGTCTATGATCTTCTTGTTTAGAACACGATACAAAAAGGTTTGATATAGTGCCTGTTTTAAATGTTTCTTTTCAAGTCCTTAAAAATAGGAAAAAATTTTGTCCTTTCTATAAGCATGTATTTTATTCAAATACTCTTAGAGCCTAGAAGATTTCATGACTTAATTTCAAAAAAATGTTTGGCAAATTAAACACATAGGTAAAATACCTAACTGGTTTGTTGGAGATTTGGAATTCACAATTTTTTACGATTGCAATACGTTATAATTTCTCAACCGATTTATGGAAAGTTATAAAACTAATGGCAATAATGACGTCTTTTCCTTATCAGTCACGCACGAGTATGGATCACTGACTAAGCACACAAAAACAATAAGACATAAGGAAAGCTCTATCCCTGCTTTTTAAAGTTTTGATTTCGAGCACGCAACAACTTGTATGCCTTTGTTTGTTTGCGGTGCCCCGAAGTATTTTCAAAGTATTTTATTATATCAAATTATTATATTAAATTTTTAATTAGATAGGTACGCCGCAAACGCACTCTTGACTCTTTGCTTTTGCATCCGCTACCGCTTCCACAAAAGTTTCAGCGCCCACTAGGGGATCAAAAGTTTTTTTCCGGGCCCTGTTTTGCAGGGCGACAGTGCTACATTTTCTTCTCACGTAACTTTTATTGCAATCGTACTGTAATGAAGACTTTGCCTAAATAATTTTTAACCTGGAAAGTATCGTTTTACTGAACCAGCTCCCTAAACGTGTATCTACTAGACTGATTTGGAATTATAGATTTTTTTATAATATATTATATCATCATTTATCTTAAATTCTTTTTCTACATGATCATATATTTATTCGCGATGTCAGTTTTAATCTAAATGAAACGTTCTATATATTTCTCCTTCACATTTTTATGTCCGACAAACGGTAAAAGCGTCTGCTCAAAATGTTTGGAAACCACGACAAAATCAATGGCCAGTAAATTCAGATTTACTAATTTCAACCATTCCGCTATTTTTTCTGACATTTTACTTAAAGTGTGAATTCCAATTGGTTGGGTTTTACAATTTGTCTTCTTGAAAAAAAAATGAAGAAGTAGGAGGTATGGGCTGATCGTATGGCTAACTATTTTCGATAACGGAGATAAACGTGA
Organism: Aquatica leii; assembly: GCA_035610365.1. NCBI lineage: Eukaryota > Metazoa > Arthropoda > Insecta > Coleoptera > Lampyridae > Aquatica > Aquatica leii. Next base: position 28,423,033 of record CM069433.1, on the reverse strand, counting down.
TCTTGTACACAAAGTACATTTTGTTAAACTAGGTCAAAAATAATGCTAAGAAATAAACATTGCCATCTGTTTTAATTATTTTATTAACAATTGTTTCTGTAGATGATGAAAAATTAAAGAAAATAGTACTTAACAGAATAAATGAATATTTTTTTTCTCTAAAACAACGAATGTTCCTGTTGCTTATGTGCTCAAGCGTGATATTCCTTTATGCCCGCATACGCTTGAGATTCTCATTATGTGCACCACGTTTTGAGAATTTACATAAATTATTATTTCATAAAGAACACTTTAGTGATGCTGTATCTTTGTATTTAAGAAATCTTCATCAAAGACTTTTGTCAGGAGTCTGCATACATCTTTCTTAGTAAGAAATTTTTTTGGTTTACTTTCTGTGCTGTCACTCTTTATGAACAAGTTAAAAGAGGTTTCATTATTTACTTAAGTTTGTTGTTATGATATTCTTCTTTAGGAGGGGTAAATAAAACACTCAAGTTATTTCTTTATGGCGACGTTCCGTGCAAGGTAGTGTGAACTTCTTCAAGCCACTGCAATTTATTCGTAAATATAAACTAACACAATAATGTAATTTGTAAACGTCGCCATAAAGAAATAACTTGCTCCTCCTAAAGAAAAATATGATAACAACAAACTTAAGTAAATTCAAAAGTAAAGGAAGACAAAAACAACACTACCTGTGTTTTATTATGTTGTGAACCAGTAGTAGTAAAGTCAAAAATCAGAATGAATAAACAAAAAATTGAAATTTTGATAAGTTTTAAGTTAATTTCAAAATCTATTTAAACAAACACTATAGAAATCTGAAAACTGACTATATAATGGGTGTGTCTGATTAACGAATTATTTTAGCAGGTAAAATTATCTTAAATAAGTTTTACCAAATCAATTTCTCCATCTCCTAAATTTATTTTCAATTATACAGGGTGTCCTATATCTGCCAGGCCGGACCCAACTTAATTTTTTCAAATGAAATGATACAATTTTTATTGCATTTTTAGATTTCTCCGTAAAAATAAAGGACAGTTTAATAAGTCTTCTTTATACTTAAAATTAGAGCATAAATACAAGTAAAAAATGTCAAAATAAGAGTTCCATTCAAACATTTAGAAAAATCAAATCGTAAAGGTTGTTGACACCGCAAATAAAAATAAACTGTTCCAAAAAGATCAAATTTCTTCTTAGCGATTTGTTGACATCAAAAATAAAAATAAATACAAAATAATGTTATCGGATAACGCGTAGTTAAATTACTGTAGTTAAATGAAATTGCTATTTTGCACATTCTTTTCAAACACACTAGATAATACTTCCTCCATTGGATAAAAGACAAACGTCTAAACGTCGCCGAAAATTGTCAATTCTGTCTAATTGTATTTGCCGCCGCAAAAAAATGATTTTATAGCTCTTGTCTATTGTTTAAGGGGGTATACTTCACCTTTCACAAAGCTCCAAAAAAAAGTTTAAAAGATTAATATCTGGTCTAGTGCCGTTTCTTCCAATCCAACGAATTATTATATATAAGCAATCGCAAACGAGATGTGCATAAACCAAATTGTTCTGCAAACTTCAAGGGGTAAGTCATCAAATTCTTACGCAAATGATTCTTGTAAAAGTACAAGTCGCCTGTAAATCTTTTTGGTGAAATAAACGGTCCAATTAAACTATTTCTTGAGGAAAAAAAAATAAATTTAAATATTTCAAAAGAAAGCAGCTGTTTTTGTAATTTTTAATTAGTAGTATGTTTTAAAGATTTTTTTTTATATATAAACATGTTACATGCCAAAGTTAAAACAATGTCACTGCCTGAAATGAGGTAACATAAACAATGTTGTGCCGCTGCTCAGTGGAGTCGGGGTGGGTTATATTTAAAAAGTTTCGTGATTGATTTGGATAACTTGACGAAAAACACAAAATCGAAAAGTAATAATGTCGAAATCAAAGGGCGCCAGAAAGGAGTAAAGCTTTATGGACTTCTGGCCCTTGCCAACCACAAGTCCGCTCCTGAAGGATACACCCTAAACGAACTTACCTTGTTAGAGTGCATCACACTAAAATCTGTAATAAATTAATACACACGCGGAGGCCGACGGAATTAAAAGCTCTTTACATTTAACAATTTAACATTTATTTGCACACAAAACAAAAAAAAATAATAATGAGTAAATTAAAATAAATAAAAAAAAAAATAAAGGTGTTGAAATTAACAAAATTAACCACACAAAACAACAAAAAGTACGTCAATGAACGTTTGGTGAAAACAAAATTTAAAATTATTTGAATAAATGCACAAAAACAAAACAATACAATACAAAATACAGAATTTAATAAAACCAAGCACAAATTAGTAAATCTTAATTTATCACGGCCGTGTGCGCGTCGAAATTACTCATTTACAAAACAAAATAAACTTATTTAATATAAATCTAAAATATCTATCTTAAATCGAAAATTCGGTCCCGTTTAATAAATTTTTAACTCGGGATTCTGTCACAGTTCCGATAAATACGGACAATAATTAGTTACATTAACGTTAAATCAATTCGAGACACTTAAAACTTTTATTTGAAATTCAAAGCTTTTAACACTCAATCACGTAAATAATAACTTCACGATTAAATATATGGTGCAAAATAAATACCTTGAATTTGTTGTAACTTCAGGAAAGAACCGGTGGTTGGTTCTACGTGGCCAGTTTTCTACGGGAAGAATAACGTTGAAACCCCAAACAATTGCAATGACGGCGGAAGAATTTTCTTTTAAACACTTAAATAAAATCCGCACAAATGCGAAGACTGGATTTAGCACAACCCCTCGATTGCATATCCAACTTAAAACGTGAGTTTTATTTTTGGAAACCATGAAGACTACTTAAACCGTAAATTACGAAATTTGGAAAATCAAACTTTTCCACCACTACACTTAATTTTCACGGTTCCATCTAACTTCCGCGGTATTACATCACGATAGGGTAAAAGTACCCTAACCACTCAACTACATTACGGTACCCGGTTTTTCTTAATTGCCACCGAAAAAAACAATCAATCATCTCTCAAAATCAAAACTTCACTCCTTATAACACCTCGCGATCCCACTTAATTCAACAAACTTGCGCCGTAAAATCTTTGTAAAAGATAGAACACTAAACAAAGTAAATTAACAAAGATGAAAAATATTTTTACCACGTGCGTCCTTTCACGTAGGTACGCGAAAGAAAGAAAATCTTCTCATAGAAAACGCTTACTCCGTTAAATTATCAAATAGCTCGCAAATGAACTCAACATAAACAAAAGCATTGATACTAAGAAAATTGATCGAATTACATTCCAAAAAGAAAGTCGTAAATTAGATAGAGTTGTTATTCTACTGAGATAACCAAAAGTAAAAACACTAAATCAAAATCAAAACCACGGAACTTTATGCGTTTAAAAAAAACAAATAATAATTGTGAAATAACTATGAAATACAAATAAACTTAAATCAAACGTAATAAAATAACGAGTAGAACGTTTTCGATGCTAACATCGAACTAATCAATCGTTAAAAAAAACAGAAAACAGAAAATTCAGCCAGATGAATCTAATTACGGGGTCTTACATAAAAGATTCACGACGAAGTTTCAACGCCGGTTACAAACAGCAATTTATTTTAATTACAAAAAAATAAATTGCTGTTTATACATAAAAAGAATGTTTAAAACATACTACAAAAGACATATTAAAGTTTTGATTTTATTCAAAAGCTAGCTTTATTCATCTTCCGTTGTTAATACATTAAGTGATCTTTCTCAACTACGGCCTTTGTCTTTTTTCTATTAGCATGTCGTTTAACCCACACTCTACGTGTCGTGTGGAAATTATAATTACCCTAACCGTACATTAAAACAGTATCATTGTATTCTGCAGTTCTACACAATAAAGAAACTTTAAATTAAATATTATGAAGTGCGAGTACGTTTACACGAATCACTTAGCATCAACTAAAGAAATCTGTTAAAAAATGGAGACAGAAATAAATCAGATTGTCGAACTTTCTTCTAAAAAAACGGAATTTTGCATTTATTTATCTAAAGTCTTGTTTTGGTTACAACCGGAGATAAACGTGATCTTGTACACAAAGTACATTTTGTTCAGCTAGGTCAAACATGATGCTAATAAATATTACCATCTTAATTATTTTATTAACAATTGATTCTGTAGATCGACAAACAATTTCCATTTGTTTAGATAGTCACGACCGCCCTGAAAACTTTAATTGCAAATATCTCAAATTTGGTATCACCTTAGACCAAATTTGTAAGAAAAAATTTTCATTTAACGTCACAAGGAAACTACTTCTTGAGTTTGTAGTCGTATTTCAGATACACCTTGTATAAGTAAGAAATTTTAAAATGTTTTCTTTTTTATAAACACATCAACCAAAAAATACTAGTAATAAAGACTTGTTAATCATAAATGCAACGACAAAAGCACAGTTAAGTTGGTAAAAATTTACCACCAGCGAATGATAGAACATTTTGACATAAACCGACTACGCCAGAGATCATAAAGTCCTGAAAGACCGCTACTTTATTGTACTTCATGCATATTTATGTCTTGTTTTAATTTAAGCGTGACTTTCGGCGTTGAATATGGTTCAACAAAGTTGATGCCATAGAAACTTAACTTTTTTATGTGTACAACTTTTTCAGTTATTTCTTTCACTTTTTGCTGTTAAACTATGCTTCAAACTCTTGAACAACTTGTTCATGCGTGTCTCTTGACACATAAGGAAGCAAAATATCACAATAAGCTTTAGCGTGCTCGTTAATATTGTTTTTACAGTCTAAATTACTTCTATCGCTTATTTTCAATACAAAATTCTCTGAAAATTCTAAACAGAAGTGCTGTTTTTTGAAGTTAATTATTATTTGTTGACTGGTTGCTAAGATAACACACGAATAATAGTATTTTGGAAAGTTTTAAAAAAAAATTCTACTTGTGTTAAACTTTTATTTACCTTCTCCATGACAACATCTTGATTTAGTGTGTTTTATGTCAAAAAAATTGTTATTATTTTGATATTGTGTATTATTATCTTTGATTTAAACGAACTCTAATACAAACTCGCAATTGCAAAATGCATCCAGCGCAAATATTTCAGCTGAAATAGAGACATGGTTCTAAGAAACACCAAAAAAATCAATCAAAATCCTATATGAAACTAATTCATTGATTTTTGTAAAGAACGAAATTTTGATTTGAATTGTCAGCAATTATGTTTGTTTTCGCATATATATTTTCTCGTGATAATTATCGCATAGATATGAAAACATAAGTTGCCGTAATCACAGTTACTATCGCATGAATTACAGTCTCTCACTCGATGTGTTTCTAGACAAATACCAAAGTTTTAATTTTGAGCTCTAAATATTTTTTTATTTATCATACAATTTACAACTCTTTTATTGCTAAGCACGATCACCGTTGTTTATTTTTTGTCTATGGTGTATTGCATTATGAAATTTGAAAATGGAAATTAATAAAAATTAGGTATTTGAAACAATAAACTTAAATAAATAAAAACGACAAAGTGTGTTCATCATTGCGATTAAATGTGCATTAAATTCAACGGGAGAAACGTTTGGCTTAAAATGAACAAGAAAACCAAAAAAGTTTAAGCAATAACATCACCAAATTTTTAATTGAGTTAATCGAATTCAATGAAAATGAATTTCATAATCACAAAAACGTTAAGAAATTTGCTTGCTGCATAGAGATTCACAAGCTTGACTTGGTTTTTAAAAACTTGGCTTGAAATCAAGCCAAGCTATTAAATATCCAAGCCAAGTTTAATATTAGTCAAGTCAAGCTTTTACAGGTCAAGCTTTCAAGCTTTTACCAAACTTTCAAACTCTTGAAAATAATATTATCTTGATGTAAAATTTATGTCCCAAAACAAAGTTTAACGAAGGCATTTACACAAATCACTTTAGCAAACATTGTCAACTGAAGAAATCAATTAAGAAAAAGTTGTAAAAAAGCTAAACTTAAAGTTTATACTTCTTGTATTGCAATGGTTCTTGTTTATTTAGCTGAAGTCTTGTTTTGGTTGTAACCGCAGATAAGCATAATCGAGTACACACAGTACATATTGTTAGGTCAGTGTAAATACGAAGAAATAAAGATTGGTATTTGTTGTAATTATTTTACTAACAATTTATTAGGTAGATGACGGATAATTAAAAAAAACATAATTAACGCAACACTTCAACTCTTCAAGACGTTTTAAAATACGGATTTTACAGCATTTACCACACGGTTAAACACAGAAGTTAATTTTAACTTACTTAAACAGACAAAACCGGCTTGAAAACTTTAATTGCAAATATTAAATTACAGTGTAATTAACAAATGAAAAAAATTATACAATTAATTTTACAACATATGTCAAAATCGTTATATAAACGAGCATTGTTAAATTGAGAAATTTACGAAAACGCAGAGGCGTAGCTACTTTGGAGCAGTTGGAACGAACTGCTCCGAGCGCAAAAATTTTGAGCGCGCACGAGTCAGGGAGATGCAAATTTTGAAAAAACTTATTATAACGCTACTAAACAGTTTTATCAAATGATAAAAGATGTTTAACTGATTGTCAATATAGGTACGTGCACACAATTTGACTATCCTTAATGTCTTTAATATAATATATTCTGTAACATTCAAATTGCAATACCAAGAGTAGGTAGAAATTTTGTGACCAAACTTGGCGGGAAGGTTTAGCTACTCAGCTCAGAAGTAGTAAGTAGTAAAACTTTATTTAAATGTATCAAGTCGTAATGGCATATCTGATTTTTTTTTGTTTCTACAATTTTATTATCTTGTGTATTTCGTGCAAGTATTAGTTAATTTGAAAATTGTTGTTTCTTATGGTTTTTCTGTTTTGAGAGTGTGATTATGCGTAAAAATTACCGCCAATTAAGCGAATTCGACAGCGGTCGAATTAATGGCTTACGCAATGGTGGTTTTTGGTACAGGAAAATTGCAAATCATCTTAACAGGAATCAATCCACTATCATGGGCTATTATCAAGCATAGACTAGGGAAGGTCAGAGTTGTTGTAGACAAGGAGTTGGAGGACAGAGGCAAACAATTGAGGTGCACGGACCGCCATCTTTGACTTACGACAATAAGAAACTGATTTTAAATATTTCTGTATTTTAAATAAATTGTCATTAAGAAATGTTTAAAATTGAAATAAAAAGATAAATATATTTTGTTGGAACTGTTGTAAGAAAAAAGAGAACGCACAGATTTTACTTGCTTCAGGGCGCTGAATATATAGCTACGTCACTGATAGAATGATGCGCCAAATTCAGTCACACTCGTCAATCATTTCTAAGTACAGTGTACATAAACCCATATTCAGTGGTTATACTAATGTCACTTAACATTTAAGATAAAGAAGTGGTTTTATTATCATTTTGGTTTGTTATAGTAGTAGTACTAATAGTAAAATAGTAGTGATCTTGATCGTTTTAGCGGCATAACACACAAAAATTTAATTGCAAACGAGCAAGGAAGGTCATTTCAATATTAAAACGTTAAAAACGCATTCATATTTGATTAAAGGTTTATATTTAAAGTCAATTTATCTATCTTTGGAATAAGCAAAATAAAATGAGACATGTTTGCAATTGTAAATTATTAATAAAACAATTGTTTGTAATTTTTTGGAGGGTCATTGACCAAATGACCTAATGGAGAAGCCGCCACTGCAAACGAGTACTGATTATGAAGCATAGTAACTCTATATATAACTTTAAGTTTTACAGAAGTTTTGTAAAAATAGAGTACCGATAAACAACAAAATTACTCGATTTAAGTTTCGTAGATATTTTAAGACAAAGAGTAGAGAAAAAATAGAAAATATTTATTATACAAGTCATTATTTTTTACTATGTTCGTTACTAACTGACTCATCTTAGAGAAAATCCACTGTGTGATTATTGTTAATTATAATAAGCTCTAATTTTTCTTACAAATATTTAGTTGTATACATTATACTTAATTTGTTTTTAATAATAAAATATATGTTAGATTAGATTTTCTAATCAAAATTATTATGTATGTTATTGTTTTTGCACAAATTTGAAATATATAAGACATTTTTGCACATATTTATACTTTAATATAAAATAAATTTTTGTTTTAGAAAAAAAACATCAAGAATCAAATAAACCACGAAAAGAACGAACAGCGTTCACCAAAAATCAAATAAAAGAGTTAGAAGCAGAATTTATACACTCCAATTATTTGACAAGATTAAGAAGATACGAAATTGCAGTTGCATTAGATTTAACTGAACGACAAGTAAGAAAGTCATTTTAGTTGTATCTTTCGATAACAGTGATAATGTTACAGGTAAAAGTTTGGTTTCAAAACCGCAGAATGAAGTGGAAACGTACAAAAGGAACCACTGCAGTTCGAATAAAACAATCTAAAAAGCAAAAACCTATTATTAAATCGTAAGCTGTTATAATAAATGGCTGTAGTGCATTATGGTTACGACAATGCCACAAAACAATGTGATCTGTTTTTGTTTAGTTTTTAATTTATTTTTTACTGCTTATAGATGTAATGTAAATAAACGTCACAGAAACGTCAAATGAATTTTGAAATTGTTACAAACAGTTTTATTGTTATGATATTATAATAGATTTAATTAATTATCAATAATCAAACTAAGTTTATAAGTAGTTTTAATTAGCTTTTAATATTGGTTCATCTTGCACGTATTATTTATATTGTAATTTACATTTAACGAATTAAAACGAAAATGTATAATAAAAAAAAATAATAATTTACAAACAGATAAATATTTCTTTTTCATTATTCAATAAATTATTATGTAGTAAATAGCAGTAAAATGTTTTTTATGCTTACTAGTAAATTAAAAAATATTAGATCAGAAGTTAAATTAAAATAGTAATGTCTTGTTAATTTACTTTTAAGTAAAGGTAATAATTCAATTATTTCTGTACTAAATAAAAACTGTTAGTAACGTACTTTCTTATTCTTTTTTAGTTTATAAATTTGTATAGACTAGCCTCAAACTTTTCAAATATAAGGTTACAATGCCATGTATTTTAAAGTCTTTTTTTGTATAACGTGTTATTTTTTAACACTAGCATAGATTGATAATAACGAAATAACGTGTTGATTTTATATATGAATGATTAAAATAAATGAATGTATCTAAACTAACAACACAGCATAAGTAACAAACAGCAGTGCAACTCTCGGGCGGTACCTTTGAAGTGGGAGACTTAAATTTGTTGACCTTGAAGACGCCATTCCGGTATAGCAACAGGGACGTAATGTGTACAGAGCTGACTTCATTTTTTTTGTAGCATCTAATTTTTTTGGTTATATTACATATTACCATACAGCACTTCAAAATATTTTGTCATATCACAATTTTAACATCAGAATGGATAACTAACTTAAAATTCTATTATAACTAATTAAGAACGCAAAACAATCGAAATTGTTAAAATACTGAAATTAGCATTCTTTTTTGATACAAATTGAGCTTAAGTTAGTCTGCAAAGTTGTGTGATGACGTAACTAATGCTTAAATTTGAACATAATTTTTTTGTAAGATTAAATTGAGCTGTCATTAAATCATTGTCCAAAATATTTAATTGAATCGAATAATTTATTACGAAATATCTTACTATAGTGCTCATAACAAAAAAAAAATGTTGGTTTTATAGTACACAGTAAAAAATATTTTGTTAATTTCACTTTTATTTAACAACATTTTAAAAGTTACTTAGTTAGAGTAAATAGCAACTGTATTTTTTAGTTACTTTTACTGATGGGATAATGCTAGGTCAATAAGCAGTAAATTTACAAAATACGTTGTAGAAATAACTCATATAATGTCAATTATTGCAGTTTTAGATAATCATGTATCAAAATGTTGTTGTTGTTACAATTAATGTAGTACAGTTTGACAGTTATGCTGTTGTTGAAGTTGGTTCCATAGGTTTTGATAAATTTACTAAAAATACGAGTGGACCTGCTGGAACTAAAAGTTGTAGTTAATTTAACTATATATTTTTTACTGTGTACAATGATAACAAGGTAGTAGAATATAAAAAATATATTATGGAAAAAGAAATTTTAATAAAAAAGTATAAACTCACACAAACATAAAAAATATAAAATTTACAAACTTATTAATTGTGACGCCATATAATCAATTTATTTTTATTAATATGTTTAAAATTCCTATTAATATCTTTTAAATCGTAAACACAAACCCAAAGACCAAATTACAGGTTAGGTAATCAAATTGTCTGATTTTGCGGGAACAAAGCTGTTAGACTAAAATGGCGTATGCGCGAGAATATGCGCCAATCCTTTCCGAGATTGAGAGTTTCCCTGCTGTTTGTTATTTATGCTGTGCTAACAATTTGCTTTAGTCTTATAATGGCGTTTGTTTAAAGATAGTACAGCTGTAAGTCATGTGCCACGTGATTAAACGAAAGTAAAGGTAGGTATAACAACATGTAATCAAACTGCGTCGAATTTTGTTTTTTTGCTTACGTCCGTTTTGATGTATTTTACAAGCATCATAACCGGCCGGAAATTTTATTTTTCCGTGTAGTAGAATTTTATAACTAGAAGTTGGCACTAATACTCATTAATTAATTAAACGTCATCTGTCAATCTTTCCGATTTCTTAACATACACCATTGTCTGTGCTATCGTTGATAATAAAACTAACAATTTTTTTAAAACTAATATAACTAATTTGCATGCGTTTAAATTAAGAATTGAGATAGGAAAACTTACGAATCTACCGCAGGCTTACATTTACGTATGTCCGCATGTGCATAATATTGAAGCCGAATCGTCAATGGTATAGCTATTGTAGTAAGGCACACATAATACAATTTTATGTGAGGTAGAAAAGAAGATAAGTAAACGCTTAAATGCTTGCTTGCGGTCTTGAGTCAATCCGCCTACTCAGTAGTAGTGCAATGCTTACGTGACTTACATCATTTATCATTATCTTCCCAGCACGTGTGTATAAAACACAGATGCTACAATGCACATTTCTTATCACATATGACAAACTTTACAGTCGATTTTCTTAGTTATTATTTTCTAATCACGATGGTACAAAACATTAAAAAATAAATAACTAATATTAGTTTAGACGTTTAAAATTTAAATTTAATGCTCGCCCTCAGCCTTTACTTCAAATTCGTAAGATCAGTAAACATAAAAATAAAGAAATCCATAGTAATTTTAAAGAATCTATGTATGATTAGTCAGAATGGATTTGTGAATTTAAAATAAATAATAGATTTTTTCCACTACTAGTTGTATAAGCTTTCATTATTACGTATAATAGTAGGTTGTGAAGTTGTATTTTTTTAAGCGCAGGCAAATAATATTTTATTATTAACCAGTGGTATTTGCATTTTCTGATAATTCTATAACAGTTTTAAAGAAAAAAAGTTTGCAAAACTATTTACCAAGAGCAAGAGATTGTATTTAATGCTATTTTAAAAATTTAAATTGTTTATTAAACAAATTAAATTGATTTTAAAAATTTAAGTTATTTGAAGTTCGCGCTTAACTAAATGTGAATCTTACTGAATTGAATATATTTTAGATATAATTAATGCTTAAAGTATTAACGTTTTGAAACAATTTTAGTAATTTTAGCAAAAAAAACATCAATTTATTTTTGTGCTATAAATCACAATTAAGAATTACGTCAAAATTAATTCTATTAAAGCAATTATACTAGATACAGGTGCAAAGGTTTTAATAATTCGTAGTAGTGGAAAAAAATTGTATATATACCACGGTTGAGAAGTTCATTATAACCTGCGATTCGCATCTCGCGATATAATATATCGCTTAGGTTATAATCATACACTTCTCAACCTTGATATATAATATACTATTATAAAACAAAACAAAATTAGTTTAAAAAGTAATTGATAATCAAAATTTCATAAATACCATTTTATTACTGCTATACACATAATTGTTAATTAATATTTAAATGACATATAATTACTATAAATTTATTTTGGTCCTTTAACTCTACGTTATGTACTTCGGATTTTTTTTGTTCATGAGGTATAGAATTTATTAGAGCAATAAAAAATGCATATTTTGCAATTTTTTTATATTTAGGTAATAATTGTATTTTATGTGAAAAGGCCATTTTTACTACATAACTTAATGAACATATTCTCAAAATTTTGATCTATGGAAATCCTTTTAAATGGGTAGAAATCATAGAAAATCTTTGAAAATTGTTGGAAATCATTGCAAATCTTTAGAAATCATTACAATTCAACTGGCTAATACGCATGCGCGAGTCAATGTTATATACCACAATCGGTATTAGAATAATAATTCAGGAAAGGTTATTTATTTTTTGTGTTAAAACAACATATCGATATACAGAGTGTGTTATTGTATCTTTGAACTAAGAAAAACATGCTAAATCAAACTCTACCAATAAAATGTTAGGCTGTCATTAAAAAAAAGAGTTGACTATTGAAAGGTTACGGTGGTTAAGACAACATTTTTTTTCCGGTATGTAGTACTTTTTGAACCTTTTAGTTTGATGTAGCGCTCGTTACAATTGGACTTCAAATAAAAAAATGACTTAGGCATTGATGGACATTTACACGTATAAAATAATTTTCTACACTTATACGTAGAAAATACGTATGTAATACGTAATATGTAGATAATAACGTAAATATTGTAGAATAAGCGCCATTTTTAAAAATCCAACCTGCTTTTCGAAGTTTTTTACCATTTTTTTAAGATGACAAAGACATTATTTGCTTAAGGCAGCAGAATCGTCTGAGCTGCCTCTGAACGTAGATTCTTGTTTGCGTTCGAACGCGTCCGAGTTCTCGTCCTTGTTAACTCGAATTATTAAAGGATTTATTTTTGACTATCCAATATTATTTATAACCCTTCTTATAAAATCTGCCACTAAACCACAGTTTCTATTTTTTCCGAAATATTTTGTATGTTTATTAGTTACAGGGGTTAAGCTTATAATATTATCTGCATAAATATTAAAATTGCTCAAATTCAAAAACCAATCAATTTTTTGAGATGAAAATTTCACAAATGGATTTCAACATCAATTTATTACCCATCAGTTGTAAAAATTAAGGATTTTACAAGGCCAAATCAAGTGATATAATAGTATATTATATATCAAGGTTGAGAAGTGCATCATTATAACCTAAGCGATAGATTATATCGCGAGACGCGAAGCGTCGAGGGATATAAATCGCGCAGGTTATAATGAACTTCTCAACCGTGTTATGTATACAATTTTTTCCACTACTAGAATTATTAAAACCTTTCTACCTGTTACTAAATCAAATTTAAAATTTAAGATATTAATTTTAAATTAAAAATCAAGTCAGTAATTCTGACAGTTGTCATTAGTTTATTAGAATTAATTTTGACGTAATTCTTAATTGTGATTTAAAACACAAAAATAAACAGATAACGTAAGTTTTTATTGCTAAAGTTGTTTAAATTGTTTAAAAACATTATTATTTTAAGCATTGATTATATCTAAAACATTGTAACGTGTAAATTTCTACTGCGAGTCAAAATCCGCCTGAGAGTTAGGCAACTAACAGTAACATCTTTGGCCTCGAACCGTAGTTCGAAATCACGCCTACGGAGGCGCGAAAGTTGTTAGTCGTCGACGAATTATATTCATTTTTATGCTGTTTGTGGATCGGTTTACAACAGGGGAACATCGGAGAGGTGAGATAAATGGAATTTCTTTTCATCTGGTAACATCTTCTACACCGACGTTTATTTTAGCCTTTTGGAAATAAATCCGATTGAACCTCCGGTGCAAATAAAATCGGCACGATGTCTTGTGGACGGCCAGACACATAAAGTGGGTTAGTATTCTTACACGTGTTAGTAATGGAGGCCAACCAACTAATCTTCACAATTTTTAGCTTCTTTCTTTGGGTCTTTTTCTGTCCTTGTTACGTTGCGGTTGATATTAAAGTGGATGCTGGATACTCGATCTTCGCTTCTGACGTCTTCGTCTGTCGTTCTGCGGTATATCTGCGTGTACTTTTATCTATAATCTGAGGGAAATGGTGAACGCGCTAAACCAGTTCGGATGTTCGACAAAGTAAGGAGAACTACTACGATACTCGAGGTATTTATGACACCTTTATATTGGAGTCGCGGGAGTCTCGCTGTCGACCTTATTTCGACCGGACGCTGTAGCCTTCGTTTAGCAGCGGCCGCGATGCGTGCATGAGGAAACGCAAGATCGTGTTCGTGTCGCCATTTTATCACATATTTCAACTAAGATTGATCCTCGTATAAATATATAAATGATTGCGGAAGTGGGAGACGACGTCGAGTATACTTGTTTTCTTATTTAAGTTAATATCACCTAACGTCAAACTTTATTGTAATTCATAATCTTTTTGTACAATAATTCTTTCAAATGTTAAAATCACCTAACGTCAAACTTTATTGTAATTCATAATTTTCTTGTATAATAATTCATTCAATACTTTAACTGTGTAATGGTCAAGTCATTACAATTATTTATGATAACTTCTCATTCACTTATAGTAATTATTAAATTTTATCAAAGGTAGAATTTTGGGAGTTACCCGTCTCTCTATATTAAATTGATTATTATTATTTACCGGTCCTATGACGCTTGATCAAGCTGTCCCCCAGACGGTACGTTAATTAGCGGGAACGCGTTTATCTATTAAATCATCGCTACCGTAGCCGCGGTAATTATTAGCTACGTAAGCGATCTTAGCTTCTGTGGCTTCCAAACTCTATTTGTTGTTACTTATATATGTGTACTTGTAATTGATATTTGTGCTTAATAATTTTTTTCTCTGTGGGGTTATATAAATAATTGTCAGGAGTTACTAGTGGCGTAACCGTCGCAGTTTGTGTTTCTTCCGTTCGGAAGGAGATGGTGAATCATTTTTTTAATAAATGGTTATTGGGAATACTACATATGTTTTCTTTTGGGGAGACTTCGGGTCTAGGCTTTCCTTTTCTCTTCCCTAGACCATAATTTCTGCGGATAACAGTTCGAGAGAAGGTGGCGCACTTGGGCATTCAGCTTACCGGAACTAATTGAGTATCTTATGATTTTCTTTAACCCGACGACCACCTGCGGCGAGGCTAGCCAAAAAGGTAAGCGATAACATCTGGTTAATTACGTGAAGTGATACTATTCTTCAATTCTGTGTTTCTTTCTCCACCTTTCCCCATTAGATCACAATAAATATTGTAACAACATATTTAACTCAATAATATTCACATTTAATTAAGCGCGAACTTCAAATAACTTACTTTTTAAAATCAAATTAATTTATTAATTGAGCGATTTGAAAACTTAAATTAGCATTAAATAAAATCTCTTGCTCTTGGTGCGCAGTTTGGTCAGAAAATGTAAATATGTTCATTATTAACTACTAGTTAATAATGAAATATTATTTACCTGCGGTTAAAAAAGTACAACTTCACGGCCTTCTATTATACGTAATAATGCAAGCGTATACAACTAGTAGTGGAAAAAAAAAATTAATCATACTGAATGTGTCGTGTGTGGTCGGAAGTACAGCCATAATAGTATCGCGATACGAGTATCGCTATATACTTTATTTGTATAGAATGCCTGAAAGAAATTATTGTAGTTTTTTATTATAGTATTTATTAGTTAATAAGGATGTTTGTCTATTGTAAATTTGTTTTCTCTTCTCTCCTTGTATAAAGAATGGTAATTTTGTCGGTACCAATAATATTACCACCGCCTCAAAGCTTAGTTTTTTTTGTTAAAGCTTCTTTGTTTAATCTGCTTCATATATAACGGACACTTTCCTTTTTTTTGTTATTATCGACCAATCAGAATCGCTCCTGTTATTAACAGAAATAGAAAGTTAAATGCAACCTAGAAATATTTTAATTTAAAATTATCAGTTCTATTTTGGCTTACAATGTAATAGCAACTTGCAACTCCCGGTCTGAGACGGTTACTTAAAATAATAATTTGAAAAATATATGTAGTAATAGTGGTGTTTGCAAATATAATTTATATGAGGGGTGTATATGCAAAACGCGACAAGTCACAAAAATTTCTAAATTTAGTTAATTACACCATTGGATTTGTCTACTTTTACTGCATCGTTTAAGCATAAATTTAAGTGCAAAATGCTACAAACCAAATAGGAATAATAAATAAAACATTGCAGTAAGATGCAAAATGCGACAAGTGCATGGATAGTTTAGATGCAAAGTACGACATATCCTTAACAACTAATAGAAATACAGAGATTTGTTCACATGATCACAGCATGACATTGTTTAAAACGTTGCAAACGCAAACAGGTGTTTCAGTTTTGTTTCTGTTTAGTTGTGAGTTTAAGTTCAAAGTAGATAATGGATGTTAGTAAAACAATAATAGAAGACGAAGAAAACCGTTCTAGAAAAAGACGTTGCCATCCTGATGAATGGAAACGTACAAAAGAAAAATTTGCAAGGTAAAACTTACAAGTAAAAAACCGCTTATGCTAATTTACAATTTAATTCTACAGGTACACTGCTAAAAATTTACCGATATTTCCAAAATGTGGTCACAAAGGCAAACCATATCAGCCTTATCAATGTAATTCGCATCTTAGTATGACTGACATTAAACAGTTTCACAAGCTATTTTATTCGAACAGAGACAAGGCTGCTCAAGATGCATTTATTCTTTGTTATTGCACCGGAACACCACCTAAAAGAAGCAGGACAGGCAAAAATGAATCAAAAATCATAAAACGTTCAATATCTATTCTGTATACAATACCAACAAAAGAAGGAATAAAAATTCCAGTTTGCGGAGAAGCGTTTTTAGGTGTGTTAGATTTGAAAAAGGACCGAATTATAAGGTTGATAAAGAAGTTTAAAGAAACAGGAAAACAACCCATCGAAAATCGTGGAGGAGACAGAGTAAAGAATCAAAATGATATGAAAAAGAAAAGTATAAAGAAATTTGTTGAATCTCTCAAATGTACTGAAAGCCATTATTGTCGAAGCAATACGCCGCACAGACTTTACTTACCATGTTATTTAAATATTAAAAAACTTTGGAATATTTATAACGTACAAGCAGAAAACAAATTAAAGGTGCGTCATTGTTATTTTAGAAGATATTTTAATACGCATTACAATGTCGGGTTTGGAACTCCTCAGACAGATTTATGCTCAAAGTGTTTACAATTTAAAGAAAATATTAAACACTATAATGATCCAACTCTAAAACTAGAGTTAATTACCAACCATAAAGTACACAAATTGCAAGCTAAAAGTTTTTACGACATGTTAAAAAGAGATGATCCGGAAACTGCTGTGTTCTCTTTTGATTGTGAAAAGAATATGCCCTTACCTAAATTACCAGATCAACAGGCATATTTCTCGATGCAGGTAAATTTTTATAATTTTGGTGTAGTTGCTGGAAATTCAAAAGTCAAGCTTTCTAATACAAATGTTACATGTTTTGTTTGGACTGAAGCTGAAAGACCTAAAAGTTGAAATGAGATTGCGTCTGCAGTTCATCATACTTTAACACATTTTACATTTTCTGAACAAATAAAGACAGTTCGTTTATTTTGTGATGGGTGTGGAGGACAAAATAAGAACTCCACGTTTATGGGAATGATTTCTAATTGGATGAAATGTTCTGCTCCTCCTCAAATTAAGCAATGTGAGGTAATTTTCCCTGTCGTGGGACATTCATACATACCACCTGACAGAGTTTTTGGAAACATAGAAAAAGATGTTCGAAAAATGATAGAAATTTTGAAACCAGAAGATTACACTCGTATCATAGAGTCTAGGGCTAATGTATTAAAAATTGGCAAAGACTTTAAAGTTTATGACTGGAAAACAGAAACTAAAAAAATCTTAAAGAGTCCATCCAATTGGCATTTTAAATTTAAACCTTGTAAGAGATTTATTTTTACTAAAAGTAAGAATAGCATCGTGCTTAGAGGAGAATCGTTATACAGAAATGACGTAGGACAAACTAAAGGAGTTTGCAAGAGAGGCAAGAAGATTGAAATAATGAAACCAAAAGAACTAACCGTAGGAGTGCCCCTTAAGCCAGACAAAATAAAAAGTATTAAGAGTTTGTTTAACACTCACTATGGCGAAGAATACAAAGAGAATCCAGATTTGGATTATTTTATTAAACTGTTTGAATGCAATAGTGATAATGTAGCCGATGATGTCTTAGGACAACATTCGGAGTCAGAAGATGACGAAGATATAACAATTTAAAACTTGTATTTTATATTATGTTTTGAATATACACGTTACGTGTTGTTTTTTTAATTATTATTAATACCTATTATTTTGTATCTTTAGTTAAGTACTTATGTATTTATCAAATGCATAGTATGGCAAATCCTGCGGTTAAGTGCAAAATGCGACATATCGAGTATTTCTTTTAGAATTCTGCTTTTATTTGTTTAGCTCAAATTAATCAAAATACGAATACCAATGTGAATAAAAATAGCCTACTAAACTAAAAAAAAACGGTCTAAATATCATGGATAATAAATTCAGGAGTGTTTTTTGCGGTTTTCTCAAAATACGTTCAGAAGGATTTGTCGCATTTTGCATGTATACCCCTCATATATTAAACCTCGTATTATTAATGCAACGCGTACGAATACGTTTACGAGAAAGTGCGTGTAGTTGTGTAGCAGCTACATAGACAGTGTATTTTCTGCATTTATTAAATCAGAACACATCTTCGACGGGAACGTAAGTTCTCAAAACAATAGTTTTTATATCAAAATAAATATTATTATTGAAAAATTTATGGCCAGACCAAAAACGCTACACAAAATGAAATGTGTTGCTGATTGCTCATTCCCATGAAAAACAGCTAGCCCTTGTAATTATTTCAGTTTCTAGCTCTTATACTTTTTACAAAAAAACGAATTTTGTAGAAGCTTGCGACGCATCAAAGCGATCGTTTTAGAACCTCCTTATGTAATAATAAATTACTTCCGTTACTTTTTGTTAATATGTAATAGGTACTTTTAATAGGGTGTCGGACAATTCACCGCCGGACAATTTGCTTCCGAACAATTCGCCCTTGCATTTACAATCACTATTGGATTTACGTTTTATGTATTATAATATTTATTTCTTCTCTCTTGCCTTTGTACCCTCTGCGCAAGTCCTAGACATTTTTGATATCCTGGTCAAAAACTCAGGTCAAAAGCTCAGGAATTGGTAGATTATATTGGTTGCCGTGGACGACAAAAGCGTCCTCCTCAATTTTCTATTCCTTTATGGAATATGTTTGAACGCACAATACAGAACCAGCCAATTTCGTGCTTTCCAAACATTTTTAAATTTAACAACAAAACGAAATACCATATGCGAAGTAGCGAGTACGGTGTGAAATGAGTTTTAATAATTCGACCAATAAAAAAAAATATTCAAATGTAGCGCATTTTTGTAGAGCGGAGCTTAACTATTTCTCTTGGTCGAACGAAGAATAATATGTTCATAAGATATTGGTTGGCGGTGAAATTGATATCACTCGTATATTCATATATATAGTATGAGATATCAGTAGGACATCATTAGGATACAAGTGTGCTGTGTAGAAAATGTTTCCATTTATTTTTTTTAATAATATTTTTTGCTTTCTTTGCTTCTCGAGTTAACGGGTTGTAAATAAACTCAGCTATGCGCTGTACGGCGAAAAGATAGAGTTAAGCCCCTCCTTCAATTTTATATGATAATTTAAACCAATGTATGAAGAGACAAGTTTACAAGACTGAAATTAGTAAAAACGCAAAAATTA
Organism: Aquatica leii; assembly: GCA_035610365.1. Taxonomy (NCBI): domain Eukaryota; kingdom Metazoa; phylum Arthropoda; class Insecta; order Coleoptera; family Lampyridae; genus Aquatica; species Aquatica leii. Next base: position 28,403,089 of record CM069433.1, on the reverse strand, counting down.
TGTAATGTATGATCTCATAGGCATGGAAGATTAAAGTACGTAGGAAAACGTATAGTTTTCAATAAATGTACAAAATTAAAAATTTTGACTTATAAGAATAATAAATGCGGTTACAACTTTATCTATTAACTAGCTGTACCCTGCCACGCCTCCCAGTGGCACATTGTGATTGAATGGTTGACATTTAATGTAATTATATTTATATACATTAAAAGTGAGGCTAATCCAAAATAAATAATATAATTACTAAATAATATAATTACGTCCACGTGTTAGATGTAATAAATAAGATATAACCACTCACTTCTGTTAGAAATTCTTTTGAATTATAATAAGTCCTTTTATTTTGCCTGTCAGTTAATAATATTTTTACTGTCCATCTTTGATATAAAATATAACCTCTACTTACGAATTGGTGAAAGGCCCAGTTCGATCACAACACTATCACACCAAAAATTCTTGATTTAAGTGAATATTTAATTCAGATTGTATAATAATCAGAATCAGATGCAAATTTTTTTGTAAATAAACAATGTAATTGGGAACGAAATTGTTTCTCATGTGACTGCGTCATTATTATTGCGGTTGTCAGCGAGTGTTTTCATCGCTTATGGCAGATGGCGCGGTCACTGGTACACAGCTGATCGTTAAAAAAACTGTTTTCTCGCGGTCGTAGATATGTGACTGATGCAAAAAATAGATAAAAACAATCCTTAATGCGTATTTTATATCATGTTAAAATTTCAACTCAATCGGTGCAGAACTTTTTGAGTTTTTGAAGCGTACACAAACCAACATAACATTTTTATATATATATAGACTAGCTGTACCCTGCCACGCTTCGCAGTGGCACATTGTGACTGAATGGTTGACATTCGTATTATTTAATAATTGCTAGTTTTAATGTAATTATATTTATATACATTAAAAGTGAGGTTAATCCAAAATAAATAATATAATTACGTCCACGTGTTAGATGTAATAAAAAAGGTATAACCACTCACTTCTGTTAGAAATCCACTTGAATTATAATAAGTCCTTTTATTTTACCTGTCAGTTAGTAAAATTTTTACTGTCTATTTTTGATATAAAATATAACCTCTACTTACGATTTGGTGAAAGGCGCAGTTCGATCACAACACTATCACACATTTAAGTGAATATTTAATTCAGATTGTATAATAATCAGAATCAGATGCAAATTTTTTTGTAAATAAACAATGTAATTGGGAACGAAATTGTTTCTCATGTGACTGCGTCATTATTATTTCGGTTGTCAGCGAGTGTTTTCCTAGCTTATGGCAGATGGCGCGGTCACTGGTAAACAGCTGATCGTTAAAAAAAATATTTTCTCGCGGTCGCAGATATGTGACTAATGCAAAAAATATATAAAAACAATCCTTGATGCGGATTTTATATCATGTTAAAATTTCAACTCAATCGGTGCAGAACTTTTTGAGTTTTTGAAGCGTACACAAACCAACATAACATTTTTATATATATAGATATATTTAGTTACACGATTTATTAAAAGAAAATTATCAAACTCACTTGAAATGTGAACTAAACATTTAAAACGCATTCAAACGCATTCAAAAAAGTTTTTGCATATAGGTATATGAATTTGACTAAACTAATGACATATTTTATGGGAGTTAAATAACATTCTGTATAAATAAAAAGACACTTAAGATTTGTCAAATGAATGGAAATAACGGAAACTTAAAACTGCGAATAAGTTAACCAAAATCTCAACCCAGTAAACACACGACGTCCCAGGCACGTTCGTTTTATGTCCAAATGATGTCTTTACATCCCGGGCTTTAAAACGGACCTGTATAGGATGTCTTTAATAGGACGTCCTCAGGATGTCAATGAAGAACGTACGATGGGATGTTCTATGCGGCAAAAAACAAATGCAAACTTAGTGCGCGTGTCCACTTTCCTTCTTGTTCTCTAGTGCCTACTCAACACCCGTACGCTCCTTTGGTATATCAAAGTGATACACTCTGTTTGCACCGTTTGCACTCTGTATTTGTTTTTAGTTGTATTCTGACTACTTTATTTATCTGTTCTTTATTTTATTATCTAACGTTTTTTGGGTGTTTTAGTGCATAAACAAATTTATTTGGTAAGTTTTTGGTACCTTGTATTTATTTATAATATATAAAAATCATCATTTATAATTATTATTTTGAATTACTAAAAATTAATAAAAGTCTATTGAAATTAAAAGATCACAATTATTAATAATGGTGATTTGAAACCCCATCTCGCGCGCATACCTATGCGCTGAATTGAAAATATTTCTCATGTAAAAAAAATTTTTTTACTCAAAAAATTATTTAAAAAATGTTCTCTTTGTATTAAAGGTTTAAAAGTGCGACGTTATCTCACGACTTTTATCGTCGCGATTCACAATAAGTCATCCAAAAATGTCAACATGACCGATAAGCCACAAAATCGCTAATCTAACTAAGAAACTATAACGTTATCGCGTTCTTGGTATTCATAGTTATGATTAGTGTGCGTAATCTCGTATTGTATTACTATTTCCACAATAATTAGTTAGGTAGTTAAAAATACGTCTAGAAATAATTTTGTTTTTATCACATTCCTCTGATGAAATGTAAATGCGAAACGGATAAAAATTCTTAATGAATTTGCAAAACTGACGCATTTACAATTTAAAAAAAAAACCATTTAAACAATTTTTAACTGGTTATAATCGATCATCTCTTATGATTTAATCAATAATAGAATCGTCAAAAAGATCAATCAATGATTCTACAAAAGAAGTATTACTTTATCAATTCTTTAATTTAGAAAAATGTAAAATCTGATTACATAGAAATACCAAAATAAGCTTTTTGTATTAACTTTTTTATCGATTCTACATGACGATTACCATCTCTTATGTAGTTGCGTTCTTTCAGGCGCCACTTAAAAAAATCGGGAAGAAAGTATAAAAAGCTCGCTAAGGCCAAAGAACGCCGGGATCGAGAAGATAAAAAAATGAAATAATCTAAATTTATTTTAATTGAATATATTTTGGATTATTATTTAAAAATATAGTTTTATGTGAAAATAATTTGTATTTTATTTGATAAAGTTATTTTTATTCATTACGTCAAGTCGCAGAGGAGTACGTTAAGTGTCCTTACTGAATAAAAAAAAACAATAGAAAAAAACACAAAGTAGATGTACTTTAACTGGAAATGGTACTTTTCTTGATAAAAATATAATATACATATATAGTACATATCCTACAGTCATCTAAATAAGGACATCGTAGGGATGCACACACTTGTGACAAAAGAACGTCTCATGAATGTCCCTAGGACGTACACAGAACCAAAATGGGATGACTTTGGGACATTTAGTGATCCGCAATATCATGTCTTTGGGACATCCTTGTGTTTGTTGGGAAACATTAAGCTGAAGTTTGTCATTCAAATACAAGTGTTTATTGTGATACTGACTTGAAAATTTTACCCAATAAAAAAAATATATTCAAATTTAGCGCAAATTTATTGGAAGGGACTTACAGATACTAGTTATGAGTAGGTATGCTTCTTAGTAAAGCTATAGATATGCTCTTTGGTAAAGCATAAAAATATAAAAAAAACTCTTAAAATACACTTTCTTTAATAATTTACTAGACAAAGTGGATGTTTTTATTTTAATATATCTCCGTCAATTAAATCAAATGTTTTTCTTGGATGGATTTTATAGACGGTTGATCCTATACCGAGAACCGGCACCAGCCGTAAATAGAAAAATAATCATTCTATCCTTCATATTCTAATTTTGAATTCTGTATGTAACATTCAAAAATAAAACAGAAACACAAAAACAGAAAAGAAAAAAATAGTACAGTATATCTACAAAAGTAAATTACATTTAAACTAATTTAATTTTATTGCTTACTTTACACATTTCACACATAAACGATACAAAAACAATACTTTTTGTAACAGAATTAATTTTTTCCGTAAAATCGGTAAAATTAAGACCTGCATTTTACTAGATACGTGATAAAACAAATGATAATACTGTTTATGTTGACCGATTAAATTACCGTATCTCGATAGTGGACTCGATTGTCAATTGACCAAATTGATCGGTCCCTCTCAATGGCCAATTGACCACTAATACCTACTAATTTAACCTAAAGAAAATTTATAATCAAATCATAAAGAAAATTGAAAGTGGTAATTTGCTTCATGCAAAATAAAAGTATTTATCTGCTAGTGAATATTCTCTTTTATAAATATTGCTTTATCTGTTACATGTAAGCACTGAAATTGAAACGCTGCAGATAAAAAACTCATAAATTTCATCCGCGTGTAGTTGATTATGCATGTCACTGTAACAACCTAAACCAATGAAAACTAGCATACACAAATAAATTATAAGAGACAATTTTAAGTAACTTTTTTGTTTATCTTCTTTTTTTAAATATGAAATTGCATTTAAGTTTTTAAATAATTTGAAGTAACGATCCACCCAAAGGATTTAGCCAGTGTGTATCAACGGTAGAAAGACTAATCAAAAATCAAGAAGTGCATAAGTTATTCATATAAAATAAGACTAGAAAAAACTTATAATATACTACAATCACACAAAAAGTAATACAAGCAAAGTTATTGAATTGCGATGATCTTATTTGGTACCTAAAAAAACTGCAAGACTTCTAATCATTTCTTATATAGCAAAAACAAATTTAGTCGATTGATACCTCAAAGTTGTTTGTACTGGTAGCTGATTTTGATTTGCTGTACAGAGTATATTTTTCTCCCTAGATCTCTTTAGAAACCAAGTTGGATAAAGCCAACCAATCTTGTATGTAGATCCACCAGACAACGCTGAACCTCCATAAAAAAATGATTGATGGGATGTTTAAATGTCTTAACAAAAATTTATATCGTAGTAAACAAAGGATCAATTGCATTAACTGTCCTATAAGAATAATTGTGCATAAATAAGAAAGTCATTAATCATTTTATTTCTAAACAGAATGTACAGCAAGAAATTTACTTATTTTGTCACAATAAAATTAAAAATTGCAGTTTTTATTTAAATTTAAATCTTATCTGCCAATTCAGGAGGAACATCAACCGGTGTAAACGTATAATCAATTCCCAATGTCTGTAACTTTTCAATAGATTTTTTATAATGTGCTATGTAGTGCCTGCATTTTTTCAAATAAGTAGCATCATCTCTATGGGCATTCTTAAATGCATTTGCATCTTTTCTAATTTGTTTCAAAGGATAATTCTGCTCTGACCAAGGCGTACCTTTGCTCATTTTATATTTTCTCATTTTTTCGGCAGGTATAAATTTAGCTAAAATAAATTTAATGTATCTTTAAAAATGTTAACATTAATAACCCACCATCTAATCTTTTCTTAAACATAAGATAATTATGCATTGTGGTAGCGGCAATTTTTGCTACGCCTTCATCTGCGAACTCAATAAAACCATAGCCTTTGCTTTTGCCTGTTTTTCGTGAACGACACACTCTTACATTAATAATTTTCCCGAATTGTTCAAAATAAGCAGTCATTTCTTCTTCGTAGAATCCATGTGGAATGTGTCCAATATAAACCCATCCATGTTTAACTTGAGAGAACTTCTTTTTGAATGGTTTCTAAAATATTTTGCTTAATCTTTGATAAGATAAAAGTTATTTACGTACTTTTACTGTCTTCATGTTTGATGTTTTTACTAATGGCATACTTTCAACCATTTTATTTGAGTTGTATTTTAAAAGTAATGTGTATACATAACCTCAAACGCACATGTAAAATATTCGATAAAACGCGGTGTTGTCAAGTGTAAATTTTTTTCTGTAAAATAATAACGAAGTGAAAATCTTTGTAATTTGATTTGGTACAATCATTTCTTAGATCTGAATTTAATTATTAGCTTACTTCTAGGCATTGAGCTTACGTTACTATCAGATTACTTTAACGTTACTGGAGCATTTCTATTACGTAATATGCGTAACGTAAGTTTTACTGTATATTTACGGAAAAAAGATCGGGGTCGTATAATGTTATTTTTATAATAATTTTATTACCTTTTTTAGAAAACAATTACCCTTCTTGTTATAACACTAGACATTTTTGTAGAACGTGCATAAATCATACAAATATGCAAGATATTACAAAAACTATGTAAGAACTTATTTTTTACAGAATATTAAAGAACTATTATAATTATTATGTTCTATGTTAACACAAGATAAAAATGTAACAAAACTTATACGGAACGGCGTTCAATTTATATTATTTTCGATTTTACTCCAAAATCTATAATTAAAATAAATGACGTCTAAAATTAATTTGTGAACAATTAGAAAGAAAACATATAAGACTTACATATTTAATTACCTCTAATGTGCAGCTTGCCAAAAGCTTGAAGCCATGGGCATTAATTAAAGAGATAATGAAAGTTTAAAGTTTTTCTATTTTCTGGAAACAAAAATTGCATTTGTATCTTGTGTTTGAGTTAACGTACGTAGAACATAATAATTATAATACTTCTTTGTTCTTTGATACCCTGTAAAAATAGTGGGTACTTATATATTTTTGTAATACAGGGCACGCCGGCTATTTGAATCACGAATAATGTTATCAATCGGGTAATGTTATAGAGCGAACAGTCAGGCAAATGTCTGGAACCTGCCTATTTTGCCTATTTATGTAACTTTTCGGTTTTTTTGTTTTTTTAAAGAGTATTATTTTATATTGCCTTTTTACATATAAATTTCGAAAAGTTTGTGTAAACAGTGTTTTAATAGGTAGATGACAATAACGCATTACAGAATTTTACTTAAATTACGTACAATAATATAATTAACATTTTTCGCTCAAAAGGTCTTACCACGAACCTATAAATAACAACAGGGATTTTCATGTTTCGTTAAACAATGGTTTCCAGAAAACATTAAATACAAAAACTGCATATAGAGAAGAACTATTGTAAGAATTTATACTAGGATTATGTACAATGACAAGCTTAACAGAACACTATTCACAAAACCGGAAGTATTTCGGAATGAATCATATTTTATAGGTCTATTCAGTACCTAAGTAAAGCAAACAGATATAGATAATTTTAATTCTGTCCGGTGGGATTCCTTTAATGACTGAAACACATGACTTTCCTTGTATGTTATATACAAGTACATAAGTATATACATAATATACGAACAAATTTTACATATTTAATTCATAAGCAGTAGTTTTTAATTTATATTTTATATTTATACCATTAATAAGAAAATAAAGATTTGAGAATTACCCTTCCTCTGAGCTTTTTGAACAATTCACTAAAATTCAAAAACGAGAGGTCATGAAGCATCAACAGAAAATATCATTAACAATAACAGAAACATCGGCTTAAAAATTTGCTCCACTAACATCTTGCGATGTCGAAAGAACTTATTCCTTCTATAAAAATATTTTAAACGATAAAAGGCAACAGCTTTTTGGTCAAAATATTGAAAAATATTTGATTTGTGCATGGAAAAGTAATAGCACTGAGTAAACATTGTAAAACAAAAAAATAAACTGTAAATTTTAATAGATATTTATTGTGCCTTTTTTATTGCTTTTTTGGCAGGTTTAATATGCCTTTTTTTAAGTATTTTTTCTTGCCCTACTATCCGCTCTTTAGTTATCACTTTATTAAATCACTGGCCGGATGTATGCTACTACATAGAAAAAACATTGTTTATAGTAATTATAATACCGGTTTATGTTATCAATTTTCTTCTCAAGTTTGTTTCTATACATAAACAACTAACCTATTTTGCATGATTTTTTTAACTAAATTTTCACAGTACGCTTGTATTGTATTGTTTAGCATATTTAGCTTTATTTTTGCAGTGTTCTTTATTTATTGATTTAAGTATTTTGACATTACTTTATTTAAACATGCCTGAACACGTTATCTTAGAGTTCTTCTGTATTTTTAAGTGTACTTGGAAAGTATGCGCAATTGTTAAAATAACAACTTAATTTATCTACGTCTTATATGATAACATTATTTTGTATGTTTTTATTTTTAGTGTCAGCAAATTACTGAAAAAAAATTCTTAGAACAGTTCATTAAACATAATAAAAATTTCAAAATATTTTATTACAACCTTTTGAATTTGATATTTTTGGTTGGTTGCAAGCAAGTATAACTAAACTTACATTTATACCATGATTGTAGAACTGCCCTTAAGCATATTGCAATATTAAAAAAAAGCGTTGATTATACATTTTTTATACATTAATGTAACATTTGTAAAATATTATAAATATATATAAATAATATTATAAATAAAATTTTTAAACATTTTTAGAATGTTTTTCTAATATTGACTTTGCAACGTAATTCTGGTCATTAAGACGTTTTTGCAATGTTTTTAAAAATGTAAATATATCTTTTGTAAAATGTTGAAAAAAACATTTCAAAAATATTTCCTTGTTGACTGGGTAGGCATTAAAAAGTGTTAAATTTTTCATTTATTTACATAAGTGTTGTGTTCACAATATGTAAAAAAAAAACTAAAAAAACCCCTTTTAATTTGTAAATTAAAAGGATTAGATATATCCTTAAAATGGCATGTAACTTTAATATTTTACGCTTTTTGCAAAATTTCGATTGTTTGTTCTACTTTGGAGTCACTTACGTTGCATCAAGTTTCAAGAAACATGTTCTTTGAACGCTTGAAACAGTGCTTAGGAAGAATGGTTAGTAACCTCGTAATATCGCTGCACGTAATGTCTGCAATGCCAATGTTGTCAAATTTAAGTAGGCGTTTTGTTATAACGTACGTTTAGTGGCCTATCTTGCAGGTCGCGCTTAAAAGTGTTCAATTACTTTTTTGAGGTAGTGTACTACATAGTAAGTACCATACTGAAAGGGTCCCAAAAAATGTTTGCCTAAGGGGACTTGAATACGTTTAAAACATGGTATTTTACATAAAATTGCTTATTACTCAAAAACCGTCAATTTAAAACAATAGGACTATTAAACAAAATTAGCATTAAATTTTATTATGGATAGTTTGGTGTAAAGAAAGTAAGGGTGGTACATTTCAAAAAAAAAGTTATTACTCTTAAAACATTTTTAAGTTCAATATTTTATTTTCTTTTTTGTAGTAGAACAGCTGCGCAAATCGGAAACTGTTGCACGTATAAAGCGCACTTTTTGTTGCAAATTGACGCTTTTTTATGTCTTTGTAAGTGGTTGTCAAGTTATCAATTTATAAAAGACACTCTACAAGACGTTATTTTTTTGCAAACAGTTGAATATCTCAGTAACCACGGCAAATAGATTAACACAAGTTTATACAAAATTACAGCAAATTAAGCAAAGAATCTAAAACTCAAAAAAAAAATAAACTAAAATCTTATTTAAAATAATAATGTTGCTAGTTATTTCCGGCATACCGGTAGTCGCCATCCTGCTAAAAATATTTTACAAAGTAGATCAAAACAGACTATAAAAGTTTGTAAATTTTCAAATAACTGACGTTTACAAAAGCTGAGAAACGTCCAATGCACTAATTAAAAAAATTACCCTGTATAATATGTACATGTATAATATGTACAGCCATAGTCATTGGAAATGAGCAATACCGCACGTTCAGCCACATTCTTATAGTATTAATCGTATTTATACCTGTAAATATATCCTAAGGTTATGGTTTTTTCTTTGTCGTATAAATACAAAAAAGTGATTACCATTACTTAATTTTGTATGTATTTTTCAAATCATACGAAAAGGCTTTTAAACATTACTCTGAAATAAACGTTTTATAAAACCAAAATTTTCTTTATATTTTTTGTGCGAATTAAAAAACAAACACTTTTTTCTAATTAGTTTGAATAACAATTTGTTAACATATTTTTAATGAACATAGGACATACTATATCGTCCAATTTTTAGGTAATAAATGTTTTGAATAAAAATGCCGAAATTATATTTGCAAAATTATTTAAAAAGTACGTTTTAACAGTTACGTCTAAATTTTAACTATTAATGTAATGTGTGTTCTGATAGTCACATTATTTTTATATGTAGGATGTATAAACCTGGCTTATCTGACCCAGAGTAATGTTTGGTTATAAGAATATGCAGCGTTTGTTACTATAATTTATAAACAATTTTTCTTATATAACAATTAATAAGTAACAACGATACTTGTTTTTTGTTATAAAATAACTGTTTATTTTTTCAATTTCTTAATTTGAATGTTGGTCCGGTTTATGTAAAAGTAGGTATTGTACCGGATATGCATCCTAGAGTTACGCGGATTAACAAATACCTCACTTATTAATGATGTGTTGTCAATGAAAGTGCGGTAATGCTTATTTTAAAGACATTTAATAGTATTGATCGTACTGACATCTATAAATATACCTTGAGGTTATGGTTTTTTGTTTGTCGTATAAATACAAAAAGGTGATTACCATTATTAAATTGTATTTGTGTTTCTTAAAATCATACGAGGAGACTTAAATATTACTCTGAAACAAGCGTTTTATGAAACCACAACTGCTTTTATGTTTTATGCGAATTAATAAACAATTCTACCGGATATTAATCTTAGGATTAAGCGGATTAATAAATACCTCACTTATTAATGAGTTTCATAATTGCCTATTGTAAATATATCATCAGGTTATGCCCTTTTGTCGTATAAATATAAATTCTTTATTTACAAAATTGTAATATAAATTGGGAGTTCCTAGTGGTAACATCATTGTTTATGTGATTATAATATTTTGTGAATATGCCTCGAAGATTAGGACAAATGGATTTTACCTTAGAATTAAGAGGAAGTATTGTTGGGATGGCACAAGCAGGAATGTCACCTCGAACAATATCACAACATGTTGACTTATTGGTAAGCATTTTTCTAAGGTATATTTTTTACATTGCATTGCAACACGGTCAGCATGTATTAAATATGATCACTAACAATCAGTGTTGTGCATTATCTAGATGAAATTATATAGATAATTTATCTAGATAATTTTTCTTCATCTTTTTTTTATCTAGATAAAAGTATTGAATATTATCTAGATTATTATCTTAGATGAATTTTCTGTTATCTATCGTGAAACCATCTAGATGATTTTTTAAAAGTAACATAAATTTTTTATTTTAGATGTTTTTTTATAATTTTTATATTTGTAAAAATAAGATAGTTTCTAATGTCTGTGGTGATGTAGTACCGTCCAGATTGATAAAACCTGATAAATAATCGTCGTAGATGTTTGGCATTTTTGCAACTCTTCTGCTGACCAAAACTAACCTCACATGCCCTTGAGCGTAAATACATGCAATACGAGATATAAACAAAAACACAACTCAAATTACTGAACCTATTGCGAAAGTATCTTATAGTCTTTATAAACAATAATAAGCTTTTTTATATAAGTACATTTATTCCATACATTATCTTGCACGATTCATACATTGAGATTAACAGCTACTAATTTTGTAGTTTTGAAAATCTAATTAGTTGAAGTGCCTACACAGCAAAACTATGCTCAAGTAAAAAAATGCTTAATTGAAAAAGAGAAAATTCACGACTTTTTGAGCAGTTGAAAGTGGCAACCCTCGATACACGTGATTTAAGTTTTTACCTTACTCTTTAAATATTCGTGTTGAGTAAGTAATAATAACGTTAAAATACAGTCGCAATAAGATCCTAATGTAGACCGCGTCAAATAAAAACGCTCTTATATAATTCTAAAAATCAATGTAAATTATCTCATGATTATGACAACCTGTCAAATATAATTAACAAAACTGCATAACAAAAATGCTTATTTTTACATTTGGATTTGTTGCACTTACAATTACAAAAAGTACTGACTAGAGCATAAACTGTTTAAAATATTGGAGTCCGCTGAAACCCACATTTTTTAAAAAAAACCTAAAAGCTGAATCTTTAAGTGCTCGCTGATGTAAGCTGCTTAAAATTTGCTTAAAATATTGAACTACAAATGATAACTTAAATTTAAAAACAAGAAGCAATAATACAGGGAGTTTGATTAACGGCTATGAACAATAATTAATTAAACATATCAATTTCGGCGCTAATTGAAAGACTAGTCCTGATAGTCTTAAATTTTGCTTAGCAATGAAAAATTTGAAAGGACCATATTGTATCAAGAAATTTCATACTTTACAATAGTAGGTCATTAAATCAATAAAATTTTTGTCATGTGTTTTTTCGGTTTTAATTTTTTTTTCAATTGGTCTTTCAGTTTTTTAATTAGTAAATTTAATAAACACTGAATTTGTATTTATTTTGTTGTGAGATTATATTATACAGTTACGTATATGATGATAATTAAATGGTAACAATCAATAAAAATAATTACATGTTTGTACCTATATTTGATAGAATCATCTATCGTATTATCTACGTAAATTATAGATTATCTTATCTATTATCTAGATAAATTCTTCAACTTGTATCTAAATCGTTATCTAGATACAAAAATTGGAAATTATCTATTATCTCATCTAGATAAAAATTAAATTATCTATGCACAACACTGCTAACAATACTATTTTATAAGATATTGGAATCTATTAAATTAACGTCAAATTTTTAAATACATATATAATGTATAATGGCTTTTAATATAGTACTAATGATAAATGTAATCTAATAGGTACTAAGAACTTAACACTTTGTAGATTAAACAAATCTGGCGATGGATTACGAAAGGTCACCCTAGTAGAAAAATTCATTTCTGCAACATTTTCAAAACGATTTTTATGAAATAAAGAAATATACCAGAATCGTTTCACACTTGTCTCAAATTTGATAAATGTCCGCCCTTTGCAATGTTTCTATAAATCATTTCCTAAATCATTCTTGAAATGTTTTAAAACACTTCTAAAAATGATAACTAGAGTCGTTACTTATTCATGTTCATTTAATTTATTAAATTGTTTCTTAAAATAGCATTGGAACGATTATTAAGTTTAATGAAAATATAGAATAGGAAAACTTGCTAGAACTTGATCTTGACGACCGATTGGACTTCTTTAACGAATAAAATACGTCATTTGATATATTGCTTTATAAACAACCAAAAAATATAATGAGTATCACGAGTGAGGCTCGTTATTTCTACGTTTGGCAAAGGTTACATACCACGAGTTTGGCTCGCTATTTTGTCCCAATGGATTAATACTGAATCGTCAAAAAACAAAGCTATCTAATAGCTTTTTGTATTAAGTTTAGCGGTTTCATATGTATAGTTTTGGAAATACAAATACAAATCATTCAAAAAATGTACGTGTAAATAGTTTCTAGAAACATTAAAAGATGATAACTGTGTATTATTCTGCAACGTTACGTAGATAACTCCGTAAATTATTTTGGACATCAACGTTTAATATTTAGTGGAAACTAACTGAAAATGTTACAAACACGATTTAGGCAATAATTGTTTAGTCAATTTTGGTATTATTTTTGAAATCGATTTGTATGCGCTTCAAAAACCGTCTAAAAAACAATGTTCGGATTCGCTTTTGAAGCAGTATGACATTGATTTGAAAACGTTTTATAAACGTTTTAATGTACCATTTAAGCGTATTAAATATGTTACAAATGTAAATGATTTAGAAACGTTTTGCTCTACTAGGGCAGGAAGTTGGTAATGGGCCACTTGTAAACAACAGACCACCTAAGCCTAGAATTACTTCTCGGCAAGAAGATGCCGACATACTCCACTATACATTACAAAATCCTTTTACCACTTGCCAAAAAATAAAGGAAACGCTGAATATTAATTGCTCTGTTTCCACCATTCCAGAGACGTTTACACGAATCAAATTTACATTGTAGAAAACCGGCAAGTAAACCTAACATTACAGAGCGTCATGCTGCAGCTCGGTTGCGCTTTTGTCGCTAATATTTAAATTTGGATTGGAGTACTGTTATCTTTATAGATGAAAAAGTATTTTCTAGCACTGATCAATGTCCAACTACAGTGTGGAGACCACAAAACACTCGTTACAATATAGAACATGTTTTCCCCAATAGGCAAAGTGGTAGAGTGACAGCTGTAGTGTAGGGATAGATATCTCAAGCGGGTCCAGGAGAGTTAGTGCAAATGACACCACCTCGATTTACTTCAGAGCAATACCTGAATATTTTAGATAACATCTTGATACCTTCTGTGAGAAGAATATTTCCACAAGATGAGCTGGAAATTATTCAAGTAGTCCAGGATAATTCTCCTATTCATACAGCACGAATTGTTAGGGACTGGATTGAAGATCAACTCGAAGTTGAAATAATGGAATGGCCAGCGAGATCACCAGATTTGAACCCAATTGAAAATATGTGGGGTGCAATGATCAGAAACTGATATAGTGATATTCAATTTAGAACACCTGAAAATGTTATCCAACATTTACAATTAGTTTGGGAACGTTTTCGGGGATTACAGTTGTGCGAAAATTTAGTAAACACTATGCAGTCTAGATTAGAAGCATGCATGCAAAATAATGGTTATTACACAAAGTATTAATTATTTCTATACAATTTTTGTATTGTTATTGTTTTTTATATGATAATATGTTTTTTTATTTAATTATATTATTAAAATAAGCTACAGCATGAACTGTAATTATAAACGTATGCTTATTTATTAACATTTTATTAACGCAAACGTGAGTAATACCTAAATAATTATTATTAAAATAAAAATAATATTAATGAATACAAAAATGTAATTATGATACTCATTATTAAGTGAAGTATTTAACCGCTTAAACAAAAAAAAAAGAATGTGACTATGTGAACAAAAATTTAAATAAATCACATTATATTGGCACAAATATCTATTATTCTTACACCGGAAAATTCTGTTTGATAGTATCATTTATATTTAAACGAAATTAAAGTATAAAAGTTTCACTTTATTTATAAATAATTTTGCACATACAGCGAAAATAGTACCTACGTAAAATTGTTTTTATAAAATCAGTAATTAGATTATTATTAACAATTTACCTTAATTTTATACGTTCACAATTTTACTATCAATAAGTATGTATCTAAAATTATAACAAGAAATGTGTGTTTTTTATACGCATAAAAATATAAATACGGTCATAAAAGTAATACTATTCACTTATGGTTTGAAAAATACATGTAAAATTTAGCAATCGTAATCCCTCTTTTATTTACAAGACAAAAAGAGATAACCTCAAGGTATATTTACAAGTATAAATACTGGTAATAATTAGAATGTGACTGAAAATGCGGTAATCTTTATTTTAGGGACATTTCCAATGACTATGGCTGTACATCTATGTATTCAATAAATGCATTAATTGTTAAAAGCACTGTTGTTCATAAAATAGAAATTTGACTAATTAAAAAATTTGCTCTAAAGTAATTAATATAAAAAAAACTCTTAACACATAACTTTTTGTTTTACAAATTTTTTTAGATAATTTTAAATAATATTTAGTGGGTTTGAATAGACCACATATTTAGAGTACTTATATCACAGCTTATATTGTTATATAATAAAATTTATTAGACATTTCCTTTGCACTGTAGTAGATAACAGCTTAATCGCTTGTTAGTCTACATATAGCACAAATACTCCACACGATTCCTTGTTCTTTGTATTGATAAGAATCGATCTTTAAAATGAGACATTTGAAAATAGTGATAGATTCTGTTGTGGATTTTATAATGATTCACTCATAAATTTCTACTGCTATCTATAATAATCTGAAGATCAAAAATCATTTATTGTAAACTTATAATATTCAATATAATAAAATTTATTTATGTAAGAAATAATTCTTTATTTTTGTAAAATTTCTATTTTACTGAAATAATTTAGTTATTTTTAATCACTTTTGTTAACAAAAGTGTTCAAGTTTAGATTAAATCATTGTATTTATTATCAGCCCGGAAATAGTTTTGCTTAAATTTATTGTTAGCCATTTTGATATGATCTGGTAATTTTAATTGTTAGCATAGCAATAAGATTTTCATTGGCTAATTTAAATATGACATTGAGCGGGTCTTAGTTAAAGAAAACTTCATTAATAGGGAATTTTCTTTAGTCAGTTGTGGCGGCACTGTTAAAGTACTGTCAGTGCGAATTATTAAATTGATTAACATCTTAATATGTAATTGCGGTTTAAAACTAATTTTCGTGTAAATTTATAAATGAAGTAAACATGTGCGGAGGATTTACTTGTTCAAAAAATGCTCTTATTTCTTTAAACATTCTTTATATAGTAAGTATTGCGATTTTTAAGTACTTTTAATGCAATATTGATTCAAGGGAAAACTAATGACTTCTCTTTTACAGTTAGTATCATTTATTTTAATTGGAGTTGCTGTGTATGGAAGAGCTGCGTCACTTGTAACTAATTTACCAATTGTTGGAGGAATCTTAGCATGTGGGGTTATCCTGTTTTTAATATCACTACTCGGATTAGTAGGTGCTGTTAAGCACCATCAAGTTTTGCTCTTCTTTGTATCCTTTATATCATTATGATTCACACCGTATATATTTTCTTTGATAAATATTGATATTAGTTAGAACTTTAAGTAACAAATTATTGCTTAAAAATTAGTTAAAGTACTACGAATATCGAATTTCGGGTAATTATTTAATTAAGATTAGTTGTTTTCCACATTACATTGCTTAAATTTAAAAATCATTAAGATAACATTGAGCATTGTTTTATTGTAATATGGAATTACCTGATCAAATATTAGTAATGTTTATATATGATTAATTACGTAATCATATTTATGCTACTTTACATGACATTTTAAAGCTTTTCATGTTAGTTAGTACCAAATATGCAACTATGTATTATTGTTCTGTTAATTTAAGGTATAATTATGCTGTTGCATGTCGTGAAGTCACTTGGGATTTTTTTTATACATATATTTTTTACCTATGTATATTTGAAATACGTTTTTGCAAATGGTTTCTTATATATTTTCATATTTTGTAATTAGGAAAAGTTGAACAACACTACTTTTTTTATCAATTATTTTTTTTGATGTATGCTTCATATTCCTAATTAGTCTTATCAATTTTATCTCCCTGTTCTCTCATAGTCTATCTAGGAGAAGCATTAGTGGGTTTCTGTTTATTCTTGTGTAGGTATCAGGATTGTATAGGGCAAGTCAAAAGCTAGAACTTTGTAGGTTTAATAGTAGCTTGGCGAGATTGGATTAAAGCATCACAGCTCATTTCTTAAATTTTGTGATCACCTGTTGATTTTGTCAATTAAAACTAGCGAAGATTAACGATTAATTTTGTTCTAATACATTCCTAAACCAAGTATTAATCAGGTAAAGTTTGTTAATTTATATTTCTTAGTTTTTTCTAGTTACTCTGTTTTTTCTCACATTACATTACATTAGATCACTTTGTTTGGTCATACTTGGTGTTCATTGTCCAGCAGAGTAGAAAATGGCATGTAGACGCATACCACGGCGTTTCTACTGCTACAAACACTTGATTCTGAAATATTTGAATAAATTTAATGTTGCTCTCTCTCAGGTGCAGCTGAATGCTATTTAATCACAGTGGTTTCCAGATCTGATTTTTAGTTTAACCCCTATTTTTGAATAAACAAGTCGTTTGGTGTTTAAGCTGTATTTTTTTCGAAAAACCATAGCAATTTTCACCATTGTTGTTTCGTTTCTATTACATTTTTCGATCTTAGGCACAGACGGGTTCAGTAATGCGATGTATTTAGTCAATTGTCAAATGTTTATCTCTAAATTCAAATAGTAAATTTAAAATTACATTTGTATTTACTATGATTGGTCTTAATCTTTGAAGTAATAACTTCTCTTATTAATTTTTAGACTATAGGCAAAAAGTAAATGCGATAAGTTTTTCCTCTTTACGCGGTATAGCTGGTTTTGGTAACATGATTACTATCAGATTTTAATTTTTAACTAATTACGTGCTTGGAAATTGTTTTGAAATATTGCGACTATTCACCTCGGAGAATCCACCAGTAAATTTTAAATTTTCAAATAAAAAAATATTAATGGTGTGACGTAGTTAGATATACTTAATATATTATTTTTCTAAATAATTAATACACAAAACCAACGGATTTCACACTTTGTCTGAAATTTAAAATTAATTGATTCCTTTCTGTCAGATATTATCGTCCATCTTATAACAAACCTAGTAGGCATGCTACTATCAATTTTATAGTATAAGCAAACAGTGCTGTCAGTGTTTTACAAAACTACATTTTGTCAAAAAAAAAATTAATAAGTAGATTTGGAAGTAACAGTGTTCAGGAGATAGACAATATAATTGTCTCGAACATACTTGCCAATATAGTGAAACGCAAAAATAGTATTCGGAGACAATTTACAAAATTTTGTGAGGAACGCCAATATGATTTAAATGAATATACACCGTCAGTTTAATTAAATAATATTTTAAATATTGGACATTCACGATTATAAAGTTTTTGTTTGAATTTTATCCAAGTGGTTCAAGTGGTTCGTCTAGCGCCCCTGTACTGCGGTCTCCTTGATCCTTTGGTGCACCTCCGATTTATTACTTCCTTAGCAGCTTTCTGTTTCGTCTATCAAGTCCAGAAGCTATTCCAAGGGGCTTTTTTCAACTCATCGTCGGTTAGCTTTGGTTTACCCAGAATCGTTGTGAGTTGGATTTGGTATGCTTTGCATTTACACAGCAAATGCTTCGGAGTCTCGTGGTCCTCCAAGCATCCGCAGCATAAAAGGCTACTCTGTAGTTCCATTTTATCCCTATGTTGGTTAAGAGCAGTGGTCTGTTATTAATAAAGTGATTTTCCTTAACTTTTGTCGACTTATGCTTGATAGTGAATGTTGATTGTTATTTGTGGCTCTGTGATGAAGAGTTTTCTGTGCTTCGTCCCTGGAGACTTTATACAGTTTCTTATATTCTGCTGCTAATTTGCTGCGGATTATTTCTTTGCCGGAATTGTAGGTGATTCTCTTTTTAGCTAGTGCGTCCGCCATTAGGTTTTCCTTTATACTTTGGTCTTTTGGTATCTAGATAAGCTGCATTTGTTAGCGAGTTGTCAATGCTACCAAACTGTTTCTGCTTGCCATAATCAGTTTAGATTTTATTACTGTTGATCTTAGCGCCAGTAGTGCTGCTTGACTGTCAGACATGATCGATATCGGACCGTTTGCTTATTATTTCAAGTCGATTATGTTCTTGACATAGCAGTTGATAGCAGCAACTTCAGTTTGAAAAGCGGACGCATGTTTACTTAAAGTCCGCGAAAGTTGCTTCCCATATTGCCTGCCTCTATATATTCCCGCACCGGTACTGTTGCGATTTTTATCCCTATCTGTGTACCAGATTATTTTTTTAACCACGCCTGGATAAATGTTCTTTGTTCACTCGTTTCGTGGCTGTGTTATAATTTCTTTAAGATGTGATAATTTTGTGGAGTCGGATCTCATAGTTCAGATTGTTTCGTCACGCAGCACGCTTTGTGATTTCCGGTAATTGCCGTGTATTCATTAATCTGCACCCTGTATGCTGCTTGTCTTGCTTTCATCATCGCTCCTGCTATCAGCAGAAATCCCATTATTTGTACTTTGCTTAGCTTGGAAGCTGTGCTTTTTATGTTGGCTCTCTTACCTTATACAACCGCACCGTATGTAATGATGGGTCTGACCGACCATCCGTTTGGTTGCATTAAGAACGCCTATGGCCTACGTTTACGTAATTTTTTCTAAATGAGCGTTAAAAGTCATTCTGGTACCAGACTTCGTACATTGTAAGTAGTTTTACGTCATCCGGTTTTTGTCCTTTGGTAAACGGAACGATTGTCGTCTTAGCTGGGTTCAGTGATAGTTCCTTTTTTTTGCACTATTTTTCAATGGTGCTTGGTGCACTTTGCATTATGTTGGATACAGTTGCCCCAAACATTCCTTTTGTGATAGTGATGAGATCGTTGGCGTATCTTAAAGCGAATACCCCCTCGTCTTCTAGTTCTTAAAGTAGGCACCCGCTAACCACTTTGGCTCGTACAGTGCTACCGTACAAAGTAGCTGTTACCGTCCGATTCTTGAGTATTGAGTTGACCCAGTATCGCACTACAGGTGTGATGTCTTTTTCGTCTATTGCCCTTGCAATTGACATGAAGGTAGTATTGGCAAATGCTCCTTCCATATCTAGAAAAGCACCCAATGCAGTATCATTGTATTGGATTACATTTTTGCATCTGCTTACTAGTTGGTAAATTGCGAGTTCCCAAGATTTTTAGGATTTTCCGGGAAGTGTTTTTGTAATAGTAGTTGTAGAGTACCTTTAACTGAGTCTGTAAACTTTCTAGTCAGCATCGAACCGATGTTTCCATCGCGGTCATTGCTCAAAGCTTTTTGGAGGCGAGAACATGTAGGTTCGTTTTCTTCGAGGTTTTTTTTTAATGGAATTGTTGTATATTGTGTGGTTCTGTATTCATCCCAGTCTCCGCTCTTTTTGCGTGTGTTAAATAACCTTGTAGCGCGTGCCCTTGCTTTGTCAGACTTTCTGTTGTACCAAGTTATTTGTTGGGGGTTCGTTTGACAGTTCTTGGGCAGTTTGCTTCATATGCGAATTTGATTGAATTGAATTGACTATAGAGCAGTCCCTGATTGGACCAACTAAAATTTCCTTGAACAACTCCCAGTCGGTAAGCGTAAGATCAATAACTTCACTGTACGATACGGTTATTTATTATATCTATATTGGATTTTTCAAATTCTAAAAGTTTTTCACCTTTGTGTTCCCCCAGATGGTGTGGTGTGCATTGGATTAGCATTGTATTCGACTAGCGTTCGGAGAGTGATCCTCGAGAACCCGATGTGCAGTTGGTTGGCTAATGATTCCACTTTCTCCCAGGACCCCTTCTCCATAAACAAGGACGTATTGGGTTCCTTTTGGATCGGGTTTAATGTTAACCACTTCCGACGTCTCAGTACTACTGTTATTCTGTACCAACATTCTTTACAGTAGGGGGACCGGTTCCAGTACTGTTCCCAGGACCCAAGTAAGAACTTTTTTGGGTACACGAAGGTCTTTAAGATGAATAATTTTAAACTTTTTATACTCCCCCTGAAGTTTCTTTTTGTGTGACGTGCCTACTAACCACTCTCTGGTTGCTTCGTCTACGCACGTTATTTTCAGGAATCCCCATTTATGGGTACGTTTCTAATAACGCGGAGAAGATTTAACCTTCTCCAGTTCATCAATCTATCCGAGTATTGAGGTTTTTATGACTTTGGATTTTTCGGGACTAATAGTGTTTTTAGGGAACCCTTTAGGTATGAGCCTGTGTATGAGGCAAGACCAATTCTCGTCAAAGTGCCCTTAAATGTATTTTTTTTTGGTTTCTTCAATCCCTCGACCGGTAAGGTCGTTTTTGTCACACTGGTGTGCTACTGGTACAATTGCGTGTGCCGTCTCGTGTCGCTGTTTCGTTTCTGACGTGCCCGCCTTTTCTTCTTGTATAGGTAGGTTTTGCTCTCGCGCTTCTGCCGTTGGGACAAAACCTGTTGCCTGAATCCTCGATTGTTTTTGTTTTATCAGCTTTCACTGCCCCCGAAAACTTTTAGGTTTTCCGGGTTCGCGCTCAGTATCAGCCGGTTTTTTTGGGTTCTGCTTAAAGTTCACGTCTTTTTTTTGAATTTTCTACAAGTGGTTCCATATATGTCCCACGAGTACGGAGGAAATGACGGTCGCCATGCGCAGTGCCCCGATACGCACAGCTGTATACAACGGGTTCGCCTGGTGCTCCTGGAATCAGTGACGTCTGGTCTTCTATCCAGTCACGTATCTATCGTCGTGGTCTACCTCACCTGAAATTTAGGTTTTTAATCTCTTCTTGGTTCAGACAATTAATACAAGACCCACCAACACTGCTTGACCGTGAGACATGTCCACAGCAGCGAAGAGTTTTGGCTTTGTTTGTGACCAAAGTCAGTAGAGCAGCGATAGGTATCGTTATCCTAGTGTTGGCTCTTGCCACGACACTACAGTTTGAGCTGGGAGAGCTGGTTTGCGTAACAGTAGTATTGGAATACGTACGGATTTTAGGCCGCGATCTTAAACCTGCCAAGGTAAACAGGGCTGTTCCGACTCAGTACCGTGACATTTTATATATCCTATCCACCACTTGAAGACGCGTCTGATAGGTAGCTCAAGCCACGGGTTATAAAAAGTACACAGTGTAAAATCTATGTGGAATTCTTCGGCAAAATCATTTCAGAAAGTGTTTTTTAAAAAGTATAGTATAAAAATTGATCGATTTCAAGGAATAGAATACAAAAGAGCCCGAGATCCATCCAAATAACAGAGCATTCATCTTCAATGCAACCATATTTGCAAATGCATGAACAACGCTATGAAAGTGTAGCAAACAAATCAATTAATTAATTAAAGCTCTCGGGCTTTAATCAGATTATTAATGCAAAAATTACGTCTCGGCGAATTGATTCTAAAATACACTCGAAATTTAGATGCAACAAAATTAGTCAACTATTTATTAAAGTCTTGTTATATTACCATTGACTATACTACCTTTTATGAGCAGTTAGTATTTTTTTTTGTTTTGTGATTATCTTTGGTTTGTGATCCTTTTATCCTTTCTAGCTGGGGTATTGTTGTGAGACTCGTTTGGTTTTTTCATTAGCTTTCCAGAGAGAGTATACTGTTTGTTTGTCTCGTGGTATGGATTTATTGACTATTCTCTGACTATTAATTCCTCTTCTCAATAATTGAGTTAGATTGTTGCAAGTTAGTGGATCTTTCTACTGTCATTTTCTGCTAGGTTGTCTTTTTATTTGACTAGTTCTCTCATCTCGTTCCGGTAGTTGACTCTATTGGTTATGTGAGGATTTTTGTTTGTTTTGTTATAAGCAGAATTTTAATAATCTTGGTAAACTTTTTAACTGCATTTTTTAGTTCTTTGACATCCAGATTATTATTATTCTAGAGATCAATGTGGAACATGCCCTAATTAGTAGTTGCGTTGACAGGATTAAGTCAAGCTGTCTTTTTAATTTTTTTTAACTTAGTGTCAGTATGAGTGCTAAGTGATTAGGATCCAGACAGTTTTCTTTTAAATTAAAATTTTCTTTGTTATGAAGGAGTAGCAGTGTCGGAATTTTGTTGGGATTGGTGTGCCACCTAGGCTTACCTGTTGAGTGAGAATTTTCATACAGCTTTTCTTAGTAACATACAATAGAATGTTCTTGGTTTTTAAAGTTTTTAAAGGTACCAAATGTAAATATATATTCTTAACAATTAATAGTACATGGTGATCTTGTTTTTACTATTTTTGATTCAATTCTCTGTAGCATGTGCGTGTCTAGGTGTAAATATGGAACAACAAGAACAGTTGGCTGAGCAGGTAAGGAAAATCTATTTTTATCTAAGAGGAAACGTTTTGATTTGACGCTATTTGTCAATATTTTTTCAAACATAAAATGGTGTATAAATTAGGGTTTTATATCCCTAAAGTTACATCACTTAGTGTTTGAAAAAGAAATGTGAAGCAATAAGCTTTATTGTAGGGTTGGGGAAGGGTGGACAATAATACAAAAATGGAAGTGCAAGTAGCGTTTAGTTGCTGTGGGTTTGATACAAAAATTGCCGCCGATCATCGGACAATGGACCATCCAAGTTGTGAAACTATTGAGGTATAGGTTTTATTTGTTATATAATAATATTGCATCATTACATTGTTGCAGTTGAAGTGTTGTCCAAACCCTAACAAAGAGTGTCACTGTCCTACGTGTATGAGTAAATTGCAAAGTACGATTAATTATGCTTTTAAGCTATGTGGTTGGATTGGACTATTTTTCAGTTTCACAGAGGTATGTTTCCGTTTACTTTTTGTTTTTTGTGTTAAAGTTGTTCTAACTATTGTAAATATCGATTAACAGAAAAATTCATTTTACAGATAGGAAGAAACTATTATTTTGATATTAAGAAAAATATCCCTTGTATATATTTGTAACTAATTATACAGTAAGGCTTGGGTATGGCGATATTTCTGCACCTGAAGTTATTTTATAAACTTGTATGTAAGATAAGATCGCCATAAACTCTTATTCTCCAATTTCTAATCACTTGTTTTTCACCTTGTCTCCGACCACTTTTAAATTTTGCCACAAATTTTTACTAATCAACTTTGACATTGTAAGTGTCGCTGTGTGTACCAAAGATCTATTAACATTAACAGCTACTAAAAATCAAGTAATTGAAACATGCATGAAAGCAACTTATATACTGTACTAAAATTTAAGTTTTCATGGGTTACACTATTATTACAATTTTCAATTTTGGATCATTCCAGTAAATATGCTACCGAAATACACCTGTAATCAAAACTGGTCTTCAGTCGAAGTTGAGGTATGTCAGATGACTAGTATACATCTCATAGCGCGAGTAAATAAAATACATAATTTGTTCTTTTGTACCTATTAACCGGATCGAAATATCCAGTCTGGTAACTGACAAACATTTGCTTGCGATTGTATTTTGTTCTACATGGTGGTAATATTCTGATTTTAATTGGACAGTTACCAACAATTGTCACGTTAGACCTCAGTTCTATTACTTTTTTGGTCGATTACTTATGGCCTTCTTTTGGATCGTTGATAGTACGAGTTTGACCTCTCTCTCTTTAAATAGATAATGCCAGGTAGTTTCAAATCGATGGTTCGCATTTTGTATTTGATAATGTATCACTAAAAATGCAATGTAAATAAATTTAATTACTTATGCATGTTACAGTTTTTGGGAGTATGGTTAACAGTGAGGTATCGCAACCAGAAAGATCCCCGAGCTAATCCCAGTGCTTTCCTTTAGTTACAACTCTTCTATATGTAGTTTGGTGGGTCTAACATATTAACAACAAATGATGTTTTTTTTCTGCACGTTTATATTTAGTAGCTGTATTCGCTTTTCAATTTGACATTTGATATTACTAACTATTTACAAAGCATGCAGTACTTAATTCAATCTGTTTTTTTTAATTATTTATTGAAGCGCAATATGTTAGTTGCTTTTTTTGTAATTTAATTTATATGTTATTGAATATGTTTTTGCTTCTGTTTTTAGGTAGTAGGTATGTTTCTCACAAGACATTATCGGAATCTCTCGGACCCTGATGAAAAAGTAGCAACTGCTATCTTCCCAAGCCATAATTTCATTTACTAGTCATTTTTGTCAATTATTTGTTTTTATACCAAAGACTCTATTTTTATTTATTGTTTCTTTTATAGTATACGTGGTGCATATTGTTTTAATTTATACAGTAAATGTTTGTATTTATAGTGTTTGATTTTATACGAATTTGAGATCTCTGGTTGTATTCTTGCTGTTTACTTTAAATTTGTATTACTTAAAAGACATTAAGAAGTAGAAGCCATCTATAACAAAGGAACCAGTTTTTTGAAGGCTGTTACTATTATGCATATTTGTAGATATTAGGAAAACTTGCATGTATCTAAATTAGTTAAGTTTAGGGTATTAAATTCAGGTGAACGTCAATATATTTTTTCTCCGCTAGTATTTAAAGTTGAAATTAGTTTTTTCCAATCTATTAATGTAATATATTCCATATTTAGAAGTAGATAGTTTTAAAACGATGACTGTAATTTAAGACTTGCTTGTTAGTAATGTATAATAAAATCTCAATTTTTTGTTTAAGTGATGAAATAAATTGTTTAAGCATTTTTGTGTTTTACAATCGCGGAACATTCAAAAATATGTCCATACGTCTTTACTTTTATATAATTGTACATAACATTAGAAATGATTGCTTAGTCACATCTTTATCTAAGTTATACAGAGCAACGGAATCGTCGTTTATTACCTACAGCGGAAGTTACAAATGGACAAAAAATGATTTAATTAATGTAGTACATTTAGGTTGAAAAACTAAACTTATGAACGCTGTGACTAATTCTCAAGCTACAAGACCCACCACTACGTTGCGAGTTTGGTATAAAAGTTTTGACGGAAAAGTGCCATGTTGCCTAGTACCTTCAGTTGAAAAAGAAGACACGAAGAAATTTCTAGATTCTTTAACTGAAAGAAAACAATATTATTTCATAATTTAGGTTTATAAAGTGATTGGTCTTTAATCAAAGATATCAACAAACATAAGAAAGCTAGGACATCCCAAGCGTAAGTAAATTTAAAAAAATACACATGATTACTGGTTCGAAGCTCTACAGACATATAAAAACGTACACAAACATCATTACATTAAACATAAACAGAGTTACTTAACAGGCGAGGATAACAGTAAGTGGGTTTTGGTTACGGGAGCAACACCCCATCTAACACAAAAATGTCTCGAGGACATATTGCTGTGGATGAGTGAACGTCCCAAAATGATTCCATTTTGGTTCTGTGTTTGTTCTAGGTACATCCATGAGACGTGCTTTTGGCACAACGGTGTGCATATAAACTCGATGACAAAAATGTATGATACGTCTTGGGGAGATGTATTTGAGACGTTTACAAGGCGGATATTAAGATAACTCTAAGATGTCTCGTATATATATTTAGCACAAAATAAAACATCTCTGAGATATCCTACGTTTTGTTTTCGATATCTGTGTAACGTACCCGTTTATCACACGATCTCGGTTTAAAAAAAAATGAAAAGAGATTGTTTTTTTTTGGCTTGTCAAAGAAAAAAATAAGAAAAAAGTAGTTTTTTTAAGATATGACGAGATTATGGTGTATGTACAGTTTAATGGAATTTGTTAGTTGAGGACCGTCTTTCGTTATTCCTTAAATACTGCGTTGCGTTTTGAATTTTTGAATAAATTCACTGGCGCCCATCTATGTTTTTTTTTTACTTTGTTCGTTGATTTTATTTTTTTTGGCAGACAAGCAACAAAACATAAACAATCCTGAGAATGTTCCTACTTCACTTTAGTGGTCTCAACACCAAAATCTGAGCTCAGCCTGGTTAAGATTAAGGTAGGTTACATCTGTGAGATATTTCTGATACGTAATTAATTTATGTGGGACGGGATGTCCCTTTTAGATGGTTGTGGGATATCTAGGTAGCATTGCTCCCCCTCTTTTCTAAATATACAGAGTGTATCTGAAATACGACTACAAACTCAAGGAGTAGTTTCCTTGTGGCGTTAGATGAAAATTTTTTCCTTTAAAGATTTGGTCTAAAGTAGCCCAATTTTGAGATATTTGGAATTAAAGTTTTTAAGCCGGTCCTGGCTATCTAAACAAAAGAAAATTCTCTAGTAGAAAAAATCGGTTTCTTAAATGTTACAAATTTATTTTTTCAAAAACAGAACGTTTTAAATTTTGGCAGAAAAATGTTTTATAATCACTATAAGAACGTGAAATGTTTGCGTACAACAAAACGAATTAGATTCGTTTAATAAATGTCTTAACAATTCGTTGGGAGAGTGTCACGTTGGTATTAAATAAAAAACAATTTTGGAAAGTAAAATAGACTATCAAAATATTGACAATATCACAGATATTTATAACAAACAATGAATATTTTAGTAATATGTTTTAGTCATTAAAGGAATCCCACCGGACAGAATTAAAGTTATCTGTATTTGTTTGCTTTACTTAGGTACTGAATACACCTATAAAATATGATTCATTCCGAAATCCTTCCGGTTTTGTAAATAGTGTTCTGTTAAGCCTGTCATTGTACCTAATCCTAGTATAAATTCTTACAATAGTTCTTCTATATAAGCGGCTTTTGTATTCTATGTTTTCTGGAAGCTATTGTTTAACAAAACATGAAAATCCCTGTTGTTATTTATTATAAAAAGGACTTCCTGAAGTTTCTGATTTTTTTAATATCAATAAATTTGTATAAATTTTTTCATGAAAGTACTAAGAGGTGTAATTTGATCAAAAACAGTCAACTATGAAATCTTAAAAAGCTCTGCTCAACTAGATAATTGTCGAGGAATGATGCACTGAATGCTCCGCGATTTAGATATACTTTCCGATGTAGGTTTTTTATCATGTAGACTTACCAAAGCAAACACTTTGCTTGCAGAGTTATCTATAAAAATACTCTTTAGCACTAACCAACATTTAAAAACTTAAGCAAATAACACGGATTTTACCAAAACTTTACATTGTTCTACACAAAAACAACGGCTAAGACCAGGCAGCAACGTTGCTTCTTTGCATTACATGAAATATATGTCTAAATTTAGCTTTATAGTCAAAACTGAAAATTATACTACTACACATTAAACAAATTTAACAAGGAAAGATTCAAAAGATTTGTATATTCATTTATAGGTATGCGCCCGATATTTGTTAACAATTTTTAGTTTTTGTTGACAAGTCTAACGTTTTTGAGATTTACATAAAGTTGTCAAATTTAAATTTTAAGTTTATCAATTCCAATTTTTGACTTAAGGTCACAGTATACAATATAATAAAACACCTATAGCTCGGTTAAAGCGTAAAAAGAATTAGTTCTTTAACTTTAATTCTACGCAAAGTTGTTCTAAAGCTACTGTAAGAGAAGAAGAATTACGTTTATTGAACGTCTTCGGACATTTCTAGTTGTACGGGAATTTTAATACAAGGTGTTCAAATTTTCTTACCGTCAACTCGTCTAAAATGGGACGTAAGTGTAAATTAAAACACTACTTATGTTCTTGAAATAAAATTGTTACTGCTATCGTACGATATAGTGTAGAACTATAAAAATTATAAACGTTTGTGTCTCAGATATACTACCACCTATTGCTGTGTACAAGTACAATCAGAATAAATAACGTTAAACTTTCGTGTGCCCAGGTCAAACTAATAGTAATTATTATTCCAAATTAAACAAGTGCGTAGCTGGTTCTATTTGCATAAATCGAAGAAGTATTTAAGTTACGAAGATGAAAATTTACAAAAAGCGTTAACAGCAATTGCCGATGAAAAATTAAGCTTTAGAAAGGCATCTAAAAAATTCGATTCAACAATAGCTTACCGAGAGCGGAGTGGGACCGAGAAAAAGACATTTAAATGTTCTGTCAACCCGCCTACCAGAAAACGTGAAATGAGGCCGAGCTGCTGTCGATGAAAATATAATCAATGAATATTTTGAAAATCTAGCTAAGTCAATGAAAAATGTACCTCCAGGTAATGTAATTAATTTTGATGAGATCAATATGTCACATGATCCAGGACAAGTAAAGGTAGTAGTCCGACGACGTATAAAATACAAAATCAAGTGTGTCTGTCATGTTTGCAGGCACAGCGTCTGGTGGCTTACTGTCTTGCTATGTAGTTTACAAAGCAATAAATTTATATCATACTTGAACACAATACGGACACCACGTATTGGACTGGTTCTTCAAAATTCTTATGCCGTCTTGTAAAAACATCGAGGGAAATAAAGTCCTCTAGGGGATAATCTTATCTTACACATATCAGTGACTGTGCTCGAAGCGTGCGAAAACTATAGCATTAAATTTATTCTATGCTACTCAACTTTGCCAGCCACTGGACGTAAAATTTTTCCGTCTCCTTAAAATACAATGGCAAACAATTCTAACCAATTGACAAAACAGGCATAAGGGAGCAGTGCTTAAAGATACTTTTCCAAGCTTATTAAGAAAGGCTTTAATGGAAATGGACGAACAGATACCTGAAAATTTGAAATTTGCATTTAGAGCTACAGGATTAGTACCGGTCAACAAAGAAGAAGTATTAAAAAATTACCTCGTAAGATTATTGCTATAGATTTTAATAATCTCATGTCAGATTCGTTCCTTAATTTTCTATAAACCACTATAAATAAGCAACAGGAAGTTCGACGACGGAGACGTAAACTTAATGGTTAGCTGCAGATGTAATTGTTAAAACTCCATCTACGTCATTTGCAAAAGAAAATGCTCCAGATGATCTTAATACAATTGTATATGACAACAACAAAGAAATGCAAGAGGAAGAGGCGGCTTCAGAACCGGCATCTGAAGAAGAAATGCAATTACTAGCAAATGATTTTATTATTTGTACTTTTTTGTACAAAAAAGAAATAACCAAACACTACATTGCAACAATTCTGCAGACCGATTCTCAGTCAGAACTACGAGTCGAATGCATACGTTACAAGAATGAGGTTTATGTATTTACCTTTCTTACAATTCCAAATAACAAGTATATTAAGAAGAGCAATATTTACATGAAACCTTCTACTATAAGAAGAGGAAAACGCACTTTTATTACGAAAAAGCTTTCAAAATGGTTTCTAGTGTGATTTGATTAATTAATGTTTATAAATGTTTTTTTCGTATATTATTTTATTAGATAGGTAGGTAGGTATTTGTACCTAAAGTTACTATTTTTTAAAAAACTTTGTACTATATATGTACAATACAATAAAATGTTTTGCAGTTTATTTTATAAATGTTTTATTTCATATATAAGTTTAACTTTATTTGTTGCCTAAGTTTACAAATTGGTTCGTGCTTTACAATTACTACCTTACATTCTATTTAGATTCTATTTATATTTTTTTATAATTTCATGATAAGAATAAATTTTTTTTTAAATTTATTTTAAAAAATACATTTTAGGTGTCCTAATTCATACTAAAGGCATTTTAAATAACTAATAAATAATTAGCCTTAGTCTTTATAAGTCAAGTAGGACTAAATAAAATATTAAAACACACAAATCATCTTTCTGTTCAAGACACCGTTTACCAAGGGTCAAAATACGTACATAGATTGCGTCGACTTAGTTATTTTAATAGAATACGTTTGAAATACGCTAATTTTAATTTATAAGAAATTACCTTGTATAACTAATGAGGTCATATAGAAATTCCATTTCACCCTGTAAAATTACAAGTGTGTTTAATTGTGTCTGACTAAAAAACGTAAAACAGCGTTGTAATCTTTCATGAATTTGGTAGATACAAAATGGCTGGATTAAACAAGAAACGTACCTTATCAGTTATCATCCTGCCATGTTAACATTCGAAAATTCGACATCCTTAATTACCAAAACCGAACGCGTACACTCAAAAAACAACCCGAAATAAATTAGTACTAGTTAGTAAATTATATAATATTTGAATAAACGAACACTAAATCAAACTAAACACTTAATAAAACGCGTCCGTAACTATTCTTTAACCGACATTAAACAAAAGCTTTAGCTTTAAGGTAATATATTTCCATGGTCACTTTGATCATAACTTTTAGAAACGATTTAGAATCGCGAATGTTGTACAGAGTGATTTGTTAGAAAATTTAAGATTTATTAGTAATCGATTTCGAAAAACTTACACACGAGAATAAAACAATAAAGTTTATTTAATAATACAATTTTTAATATAGAGACACTTTCGAAAATAACGAAAGTGGCTATCGGCTTTGTTATTTTAAATAAAATGGTAATTATGTTTTTATTGCAGTTTATTTATTTTTCGTTTTACACTATGAAAAAATGCATCAAATATTAGCACAGAAAAGAGTGTTTTATCTTTGTCTACTCAACAAATTTAGGGTTGTTCTTTACTTTTATACTAGTATCATAAAAGTGTACAGTATGTTGTAAGCAATTTAGCACAATCCATAATAAATATGACTTCCGCTCTAGTATCTACTTTTTTAAGAAAATCGTAAAATCTACTAAAGTTGACAGTGCTGTTGTAGATGTCTTAGACCATACTTCTGGCAAGTTGTTGAGGAATTGATTTGGATGAATCGCTGGTTCTTCATTTTTAACTTTTTTGCACTTTATGCACCACGCGGCACATTAACGAATAATTTTTTTTGTTGCTATTGTAGGGTTCTTGTGTGAATAAATGACACATAAACTGAATTAATATTAATATGTACATTTAACGTTTATTTTAGTATTTATCAATTTACACCATTTATACAAGATCAATACCATTTACACAAACAAATAAATTGAATTTTAGCCTAATCGTTGGATAAAGGTGATAGGGGTCTAAAATTTAAAACTGCCTCTATCTGAATTAATAAAGTGCTAAACTCTTCATAATTTAAATGCACGTTTCTGAGTAACTTACTGAAAAGTGTTTTAACTGCCTTAACGGCACTTTTCCACATACCATTTTGATGTGGATTTTGTGGTAATATAAATTCCCAACGAATACTTTGATCTGTATAAAAATTAGCAGTAATATTCTTTAATTCTTTTAATTTTAAAAATGAGTAAAGTTCCTTTAATTTGTTTGTAGCACCAACAAAATTTTTCTATTATCCGAAAAAAAGGAAATTGATTTTCTTCTACGGCCAAAAAAAAGTCTTAGCACTGCTGTAAAGGCATCAGTAGTTAAAGATATAACTATACATACAAAAACGCAAATATACGATTTTATTAATTTAGCTCCGCGTAATTTTTTGTCTTTGATCAAGATCGGGCATGCGTAATCTACGCCTACGTGAGAAAAAGCGGGGTTTTTGAAATCCAAACGTTTTCTTGGCAAATCGCCCATTAGAGGCTCATACGATCTGGGTTTGACACGAAAACATTTAATGCAGTTGTGGACCGTATTTTTAGAAAGGATTCGACTTGAAATTAGCCAATAACTGCTTGGTATAACCGCCAATAACTGCTGTAGACCACAATGCAAAAGCGTGAAGTGGTAATGTTGAAATAACAACTTTGTTAGATGATGTTTTGTCGTATGAAAAGTCGGAGTTTTTTATTCTATCACCAACTCGTATAATCCTCCAGTAGCTTTAGAGCCACAATGTTAGATAGAAAAGTTAATGGTTGATCATTTTTTAATAATTTTACTTTGCGAGAAAACGATTCTTTTTGACACAATCTTATCAATGTGTGTAAAGAATCATTAAATTCTAAGCTAGTTAAAGCATTGTAGCACCGTGACGACAATTGCTTAGTACAGTTTATTTTAAAGCAAAAAATCCAAACAACAATACGTATTAATCTCGTTAAAGAAGAGTATTTGTCAATAATGGCAAAATATTTAATGTTTAATAAAGTTAAAACACTACTAAGCTTTGATTTGCGCTCCAAAACAGAAGAAATTTTAAAATGTTGATTTGAATTTTTAGGCCATAAATTCTGAGAAAAATTTAAAAGTGATGGTCCCTGCCACCAAAGAGAATTTGACATTAATTCTACCGCAAATACCCCACGAGAGATTAAATCTGCGGGGTTTTTCTTGGAAGGAACGTGACGCCAGTTTTCTGCACTCGAAAGCTCTTGTTTTGCAACAATTCTGTTTGCTACGAAAACGTTGTATTTGTTTGGCGCGGAGTTAATCTAGTTTATGGCTATAGTGGAGTCTGACCAATAATATATATTTTAAAAATGCACGGTATTAATTGTTCCTTTATTTGTAAAACTTCTTCTATGGTATCTCCTCCCGTTAGAAGATCGTCCATATAAAAATCTGATTTTAAAGCTAAAGCACCACTAGCAAAAATGTACCGAAACAGCGTTCTGCAAGATGTTGCAAACATTTTGTTGCAAGATAGCTAGCTCTAGAAGTTCCGTATGTAATCGTTTGTAGTTCATAGGTTTCTATAACCGAATGTGGATTATTTCGCCAAAGAATTTTTTGCAATTTTTGTTGAGGAGGATGAATTATTATTTGACGATACATTTTTTCAATATCGTCCGCTAGAACCATTTTGTGGTGACGAAATCGTAATAATATTGAAATTAAATCATCTTGCAGTATGAGACCCACAATTTGGGCATCATACCTTTTTAATTGTGATTTATCAGGCAGCTCCTTAGTAACAAAATTTACTTGACTACCGCTGTCTAAAATAGCTCGAGCATTAAATCAACTGTTATTGGCACTTCTTATTCTGAGATTTGCTGTAGAGAGAAGAACATCCGGAAGTGAATTGTTAAATTGTGAAACGGAAAGCTACGTGGGTTGTGAATTTTTGAGAACTACAACACCGTTAGAAGTTTCACTATTTGATGAAGTCTCTGACCTTTCATTAGATTTAGAATTTGTATTAGAAATTTGAGTAAAATGCAAAAGAGTATGATGCCTCTTACGACATATTCGACAACCATATTTAGAATTGCAAGTGTAAAATTTTTAAAGACTGATGGTATCGTCATGCGTTCTTCGTTATATACCGTCTTTCGGCTCCGCTTCTCTGATCCGTGTCCGTTCTGGTCTGTTTATTTGCGTTCATACACGTCTGGTGACTTTTTGCATGTTCTTCACGCAGCGTAGATCTGCATGTGTTGCTTAATCGGTATCCATCCTCATGGTTGAAATTGTTAGGAATTTTTAATTATTTCCAGTGACTATAATAACTGGAAATAAACTGACAGCATGATCAGCGAAACGTTAAGTGAAAGTTTTGTGACGCGGCAACACCCGAAAAACAGTGCTACATTTAAAAGAAGCTATTTACTTAAAAAATCTGATAAGCGCACTAACGGGCAATTTGAGTTGAATAATGTTATCTAATAACAATCAAAGTGCTCAAAAATTAACATCTAAAACCTTGTATTTCATAAAAGATCAAAACATATAGATGCGCGTCATCATTTTATTAGGAAAACGGTTGTTAATAAGTTAATTAATATAGAATACTTGCAAACAGATGATATGCTTGCAGATATATTTATTAAACCCTTGGGTTCACATCAGCACTATAAATTTTTAAGTAATTTTGGCATTGTATCTGATAATGTAAATTTTTTGAACTAGTGGGGGTGTTCAAAATTGTAGAAGTTCAAAAAATTGTATAACGCCATCTGTTACTTTAAGTTAGTTGCATTACTGTAGTACCGTTATAATACTAAAACCCAAATATATATGTATGAATCTGTATGAATATAGTCTTCACAGAAAGCCCAATCGAGTCACACGTGTTTCTTTTTGTAACCACATTTTTTCACATTTCTATTACCGAATTATTAACAATGTATCTATTTACTGTTTCCAAGCAATTAATTTCACAAAAATAATTCTTGAAGTGTATGCGTGTATCATAGAAGCTTTGAAGGAATATATTAAAGTAAGTACACGATTGTGCATTAATTTTTTTATTTATAAGTATAGGTACTTCAATAATAAAAAATATTATTATAATGAAGCTTTCTACATAACTTGCTGCTGATGCTGAAAGCAGATTTTTGAGAATTTTTCTGATGTTCATTACTGATGTTTCGTACGATTTTTCATTTTGTAATGTGTTCTCATTATCGCAAGAGTTTTTACTTCTTCAGTAGGAACACAAGGATATGGTGATTGTGGTTGAGTAAATGGTGTAGATGTTCTTGGCCAGTAATTGTTAATACATGCAAAGTTTGATTGTGGTGAGGGGTACCGACTTGTAATTGTTGATGGCGATTGTAGATGGTTATAGGAGCTCGCGTATGTAGGATTGGCATGCAGAAAGTGATGATAATATTGACCCAGATCGGCGTTAAATAGAATGTTAATGAACAAATGTTGTACCATTGTTTGTGTTCGTTTAGTATAACTTCGTAGTTTCACAGCAATATGTTTGCCATATATGTCACAACCATTACGTTCACTACACTCTTGTAGAAGGTTGAAAGCTTTGTCAATACGAGGATCAGCTGTGGCTTCAAATTTTGGTTGTTTTGTTTTTGGCGTACATGATTAGGGTGCTTTGCTTTTGTTTCTCGTGAGGCACTATTATTAGTTGTATTCTGAGTGGCGCTATTATTTATTGACGTTAAATATTCTGTATCTTGAAAAACTTATTCTTCAGTTGCTACTTATACTCATCCGCGTCGTTATTTTATAAAAAAACAAATTGAGCTTATGTTGTCATATCGACTAACCCATATAATTGTGCGCCTCGATATTGCTTTCCCCTTTGATAAATCAGTAAAAATTCCATAAAAAATCGTCGCAGGCAGGGTTCGAACCTAAATTATATTTGTGAATTCATTTTAAATTATAAATAAACAAAATATCTAATAAACTGTTAATGCTAGAAAATATTTTTATTTGAATAAATTGTTAGGAAGAATTATCTCTATAAGAAACTGTAAAAATAATTCGAATAATTTACATACTTTCGGTTATTTTTACGGACCCATCTTTTGGTAGAACCGAGAGATTATGATAAATCAACTGTATACCAAATTGCAAGTTACTAGGACTTTTGGATCGAGAGTTATGGGGGGGTACATCGTTACACACACACACACACACACACACACACACGCACGCACGCACTTACGCACCAAGTTTCGATAACAACATTTTCCTTGGTTAATTTTTTAAAACACTTTTTCACTTTCTTATAATTAATACATTTTTCACATTTTTTTACATTTTTCGTACAATTTACTTATTAAAATTCTAATTATACTAAATGTTTTGAATTCAAATAATTTTGTATTTTCTAATTTTGTTTAATTTTTTATCAACCAATAAAATAATTTTTTTAGACCTAACATGACTCCCACTTCAACACTTATTTATTTATAAAAGAATGATTATTAAAATTCCTTGTTTTAATCATATATTTTAATTTTATGTATTTTTTTTGTACTTCCTATGTATTAAAAATATAATTTAATTTAATTCAAACTATTATATTTTTGTTTCAACATTCATATTTCTTTAAATGTATGTTTTCATTTAGAGGATGTTTTAAGAACCGTTGTAAATAATACACGAAGGTATCCAAAAAGTCGACTTACTGAACAACTTTATTAGAATAAAAAAATTTTTTTTGTTTGCAGAAATGTGTGCATGTATTGCGTCAACTAAATTACATTTCACTTAGAGTAAGATCACGTCAAGTGGACCCTCTATTTTCCACTTGATCATAAAAATTAAGTCCATGTACTTTTTTCATAAGTAGTTGCCATGAAAAATTGATCCCCCAAACGATTTTTAAAAATTTTAATTTAAACAATAATTTTTTTTACAATGAAAATTTTAGGTACTTTTAATTAAAAAATAAATTTTAAATCAACCGTTAAAGATAAAGTGATGAAATTTTTAGGATTTATCTATTTATATTTTAATAATATATTAACAACTAAAAGTTATTTGTTTATTATCATATTGTTAATTAACTTTTAAGTAAACAAATGAAAATTTCAATGATTTCTCGGTAAAAATATGAAGTTTTTTTTTATTAGTTAAATGCGTTATTTATTTAAGTTTAAGATTCCGGAAGAAAATTTCACTGCTCGCGATTAGTTTAAACAATATAAATTTATTTATTACGGCGCGCCGGGCGTCAAGCGCTGTCAGAACACCAGGCGGCCGAGCGTCAGGCTACATTGCAGCTTCGATTAATTATAATTATAAATAACAATTAAAAATGTAATCTTTAAACGAATTTTATCAATATTATAACTGAAACACATAAATTAATTCTGTTATTAAACAAAAACAAGAAAAACGAACTAGTAATTAAATATATTAAAATTTGTGAACTCTCGTTATCTTTATATTATTTTTAAACTATTTGTAAAAACTTTTTCATCTTACGACACAAGCTTACATTGCAGTGAGACATCATCCAACTGTTTGTAATAATGGAATTGACGAATATTTTTTATCGTCACTGCCCGTTCGAATCGTTGTTTGTACTTTTCTTCGTGTAAATCGCGATCTTTCTGGTCACAGAAAACAAAATTAACTTTTTTAAATGAATTTTCCGGCCATTGGAATAAAGAACGTGGTGTCGTTATGTGATTATTATGGTCACGTTAAAGGCTAGCACGATAAGCCTGTCTTTTGACAATTCCTGCTAAGCCGCCACACGCTCCTTTGCCATGAGATTTAGCGAAAAAATTCCACTCTACTTTAACTCCAAAATCATTTGTGTGATTTATTAAGTTGGCAAAGTTATATTTATTTTTATATTGCGAAGCTGCTCCATCGAAAAAGTATTTAATTTTTTTAACATTTTCGGCGCCAAATTAATTTTTTTAAAACGCAATCA
Organism: Aquatica leii; assembly: GCA_035610365.1. Classification (NCBI taxonomy): domain Eukaryota; kingdom Metazoa; phylum Arthropoda; class Insecta; order Coleoptera; family Lampyridae; genus Aquatica; species Aquatica leii. The sequence goes on along the minus strand of CM069433.1, from coordinate 28,365,096 downwards.
GTTTTGTACTAAAGAGATGTACCGAACTTGCGTCGTGACTTTCTCTGAAATCACTACAAAATCCGTCCGTCAATAATTTAAATTTTTTAATGACGAAGTCAACTTCTGGACACTTCAGTCCGTGTAATTGTAATTTTACATTTTGGTGAATTTTGCATACACATACATTGTGTGTTCCGCTTTTTCCAGCTGAAATGCATTCCCGTGGTCGTGAAGTTTAAAATTTAATTGATTATTTATTTATTTTAGCTGTTTAATGTAATGATAAAAAATTATTTAATTGCATTATTTATATAAGTTTAAAAAAAATAAAATAAAGATTAACGAGAGTTCAGAAATTTTAATATATTTAATTACTAGTTCGGTTTTCATGTTTTTGTTTAATAACAGAGAATTAATTCATGCGTTTCAGTTATAATATTGATAACAATAATAATAAAATTTGTTTAAAGATTACATTCTTAATTGTTATTTATAATTATAATTAACCGAAGCTGCAATGTAGTCTGACGCTCGGCCGCCTGGTGTTCTGACAGCGCTTGACGCCCGGCGCGCCGTGATAGATAAATTTATATTGTTTAAACTAATCGCGAGCAGTGAAATTTTCTTCCGGAATCTTAAACTTAAATAAATAACGCATTTAACTAATAAAAAAAAACTTCATATTTTTACCGAGAAATCATTGAAATTTTCATTTGTTTACTTAAAAGTTAATTAACAAAATGATAATAAACAAATAACTTTTAGTTGTTAATATATTATTAAAATATAAATAGTTGACGATAAATCCTAAAAATTTCATTACTTTATCTTTAACGGTTGATTTAAAATTTATTTTTTAATTAAAAGTACCTAAAATTTTCATTGTAAAAAAAATTATTGTTTAAATTAAAATTTTTAAAAATCGTATGGGGGATCAATTTTTCATGGCAACTACTTATGAAAAAAGTACATGGACTTAATTTTTATGATCAAGTGGAAAATAGAGCAGTAAAAAAAAATAATTCTGTCAATCGGTAAATAAATTGAAATACAAAAATTGAGAAACTAAAAGTTTTGTGATTTGTCAAGTGTTAGTTCTTCGGCAGCAATCTAAACCTCACCCACACACAAAAAAAAACTTCGTTTAGCGTAATAAAAAAATCGATATAGTACTTAAACATGTTCACAAATAAAAAAAAATTCTATATTAAAATTTAAAAGATTTGTCTAAAGTTGTTTCTTCTACCGTTTCTCTGAATTATTTATAGACAAAAGTAAAAAAACATAAAAGCACAATGAGTAAGTCCATATACCAATCAATATTTAGTTTTCTGTACTACAACTCAAATGCAGGTTTTTGCTAATTATCCGCACAAAATTGATGTGTTCTAGAGCGAAGCAGTTAACGACCTTCCTTTGTGTAATTCACGACCGGTTAATTAATCTAAGCATTTTACATTTGGCATAGCAGCTACCTATTAGTTTTTTTTTTATTTTATGATAAAACTGTATTGATAAAAATTATTGTTGATTTTATTACTCAAACACTTTTACTAAAGTACCTATACTAAATTTAATCAGAATGAATATAATAGGAATACTATAATGTTTACAGTAGCATACGTTTACATTGTGTTGCCGTGTTGGGATTGTGCAAATCTATTTTTGGTTGTAAAACTTAATAAAATGTATATTTATATACTTATAGTTTGTTTTAAGGCGGCAGTGAATACATTAAAATGATATCCAAGGAAATACAATAAATAAGTAGATGTCACAAAAATGTAATAAAATAATATTTTTTCTCAAATACATTAAAAATAATAAACGTATTTAAAACGCATTATTTAACATGGTAGCAGAGGTCCGAGGTTAACTAAAGTTAGTGTTTATTAAAAATGAAAAAAGTATATAATGTAACTATTCTCGTATTTAATGGAGAGGAATATGGAAGTTGTTAGAAAAGGTTAACAATGTATTTAAAAATGAAAAATGTGACCACCCTGGTCGTCCGTGTGAAATTAGAGACGGGCAAAGATGAAGAATGAGATGAAATGAGCTATTAATTACATATATAGTTCCATTACGAATAAGAAGTTAGAATTTGTATATGATAAAGAGACAGTGGTTGAAATTATCAATAAGTTTGATGAGTTATACTCAAAAAAATCGACTGCATTACAAATAATTTGTAGAAATAAATTGGATAAATTAAAGCTAAAAGATTACAGTGATACAGCGGAATTTTTTAGTGATTTTAAAAAAACAATAATTGAACTCAAAACTGCAGGAGCAAAAGTGAGGAAACAAGAAAGAATGAATTACGTGTTAAGAATGTTCACAGAAAGTAATAGTTATGTAAGAGATTTAGTTGATATATTAAAAGAAGAGGAACAAACAGTATAGTATGTTAAAATAAAGTCAAAATGTCATGTTGGGTTTGTGGGCAAAAAAATACTAGAAATTGTTCATACAGATTTAAATGAACCACATGGAACAATCGGTTATAAGGGTTTTATTGACGATTATAGTAAATTAGTTAGAGTTTATACTATAGGTAGCGTGACCATATTTATTTTCAGAAAAATAAGTACAGAAATAAAAAGTAACAAAAAGTTGTATTAAGAATAGGTAAAAACGGACAAATCAAAGAACTAAATGTAGAGTGACATAGCCAAGCATCAAAATGAGAATAATAAAAAATAAAACAATTTTTAATGACACATGCATATAAATAATATATGTACCTATATTAGAAAAAATACAAACACATAAAATACTCTGGCAGAAATGGGTAATGTTATTAATTATTTTGACGTGCCTGCAACGCCATCGTATTTTTGAGAACTTAGGATAGATTACAAAATTTGCTTTCTGGTCTTCAAAAACTGGAACATTTCACTGCAAGTCTCATCAAAGTTTGTGTACACTTGCATCACAGCTTCTAGTGTCGATATTTTCATTTGCGATTTTTCTGCACTCCAGTAGTTATTAATATTAGAGAATAGTTGCTCAATTGACGCACTTGTTCCAAGAAGACAAAAAATTAACTGACATAAAATCTCACAATTTTTGAAATCTTTACTTGATCCAGACCCTTGATTATGTTTTTCGAGTTTCACTCGGCAATTTTATCTTCTGACAGTTTAGCTTGTAATAGACTAACTTTATCGAAGAGTTCGTCCTCATTCAGTGTCGAACCCAAAGAGTCTTTAAAAGCAGCACATGAACACATTTGATTCCATGAAATTTGGTTTCTCAAATTTATCCATTCAAAGAGCCTTAATTCATTTAAATTTGTACTCCAATTCTTCAAGTAACTCACACAATTTGAATAAAATAATCTAACATGTGAGATGAAGTCATCTCGATAGTTTAAATCAAGAATCAATTTTTCCAACAAACATATTAATTCTGAATTAAAATGTTTGTTGATAATTTTAATTCTTCAATTTTAATTGGCGTTGTAGGTTGCGGAGGTTGTGAGTACTTTAACCAATGGTAAATTTGCACTATATTTTGGTTAGAGTACTCATAACTTCCGCAACCTACAGCGCCAATTGAAATTGAAGAATTAAAATTATCAAAAAACATTTTAATTCAGAATTAATATGTTTGTTGGTAGTTTTATTTTTGATTTAAAATTGAAGAATTAAAATTATCAACAAACGTTTTAATTCATGTAACATTTTAATTCGACATGCATTTTAATTCTACAATTTAAATGATTCTTATTTTTTGTTTGTTATATAAAAAGTGTTACATGAATTAAAATGTTTGTTTATATACTTTTTTTCTCAGTTTAAATTAAAGTTTTTAATATGATTGTTAGAAATTTTGAGCAAAATGTATTGTATCAATAAATACGTTTTTACCTAACAATTTAAATGTGTTAAGTTTGTTTAACAAACATTTGAATATACTAAAATAAATAGACAAACATGTAAATAAACTTAATCAAAATTGAAGTTTGTTTAAAATTGTAGCAAAACAAATTTAGTATTCAATAGTAAAACAATAAAGTAACTAAAATATTTAATTGAAATGTATAATATTGAGTTAAACTACATTTAAAATGTTAGTTTAAAAAACTTGATGTTTTTAACTGTTGGCTGATTTAAAATGTTACTTGAATAAAAATATACGTTGAAAATAAATGAAGTAACATTACAAATCAATTAATTTTTATGAATGAATATAAACGCTAGACTAATTTTTAACAACTTACGTTATAAATGATAGAATTAAAATGTTAGTTGATAATTTTAATTTGTCGCTGTGATCGGTGGTAGCTTTTGAAGGTATTTCAGTATCAGGAAATACATGTACATGGTAGTTCTAAATGACGCTACCGATTGCAGCGACCAATTAAAATTATCAACTAACATTTTAATTCTATCATTTAAAATGTTTGTTGCTAAAAGTTATACTAGCATTTTAATTTATTCGTGAAAATTCGAGGATTTATACTGTTACTACTTCAATTTTAACATTTATTTTTATTCAAGCAACATTTTAAATCAACTTACAATATACTACCCTAAAGTTTTTCAAAGCAAAATGTAAATTGTAACAAACATTTTTAATATGCACAAGAAGTTATTTTATAAGTTACATATAAAAACGGACAATAAAAATTAAAACGGCGTTGCATAGTAGTACGTGTGCGTAAAACAGATGCTGAAATGCACATTTATTATCACATTGACAAACATTACAGTGAATTTTATTAGTTGATTCATAATATTCATTTGTCTTATCGTTTTTGTTTTATAACGACGGTGGTACAAGACATTAAAAAAATTAATAGCTAATAATAGTTTACACGTTTGGAATATAAATTTAATGCTCGTCTTCAGCCTTTACTTCAAATCTGTTGAATATAAAAATACAGAATAGTATTTTAAAGGAACTATGAATCATAATTTGTCAGATTGGATTTGTAGAATTGAAATAAGGAATAGATTTTACTGTTTAGACCGTGTTTTGGCATGATTCAATAATCATTAGGGTGTAAAAATAACATTATGAATTTATAGCATTTAAAAAAAAAGTAGAAAACACTCGTTATGGGCAAATCGCATGAAAAATTGTATGAAAATGTTTGTCAAAATAAATACATCTTTCAATAAAACAATCAATTGACTTTATTATGATTACCCCAGCAAGTGAGCGATGTATCTCTACATTAAAAAAGAATTAAAGCATTTCTACGCAATCGGCAATACTATGAGACAAAAAAGATTGTGCGCATTTTTATGCTAAGCATTGAAAAATCTTGCATTAAAAACTGTAAACTTTAATTAGCTTGTTATTGATCATTTTGGTAATTGTAAAGACAAATATCTTAAATATAATTGATCTTAAATATAAATCGCGTTACTATAAGAATGTTTTTTTAGACTTTTTGTGATAATTGCGTTTTTTTAATGACCCTCCTGTATGATTGACCACCAGCCGCCACTGCTTTTATATATTAGTTCAGGTACTAAACTAGATATAAGTTATAGTGTGAATTATTTAAGTCGTTTCCAGAATAGTTATAATGAGACTCATTTTAAATATGCTTTAAGAATTTTAAAATAATTGTATTTTACAAGAAACTTAAGCTTGAATTATTGTAAAAATGTAAGAACTGATATCTTAGATTGTTTTGTAGATGCCGATTGGGCAAGTGATAACGTGGATGTGTATATTAAGATTGTTTGGTAATGCTATTTGTTGGAAATCTAGAAAACAAAATAGTGTTACAAAGTCGTCTACATTTACTGAGTATGTAGCTTTATCAGACGCAGTCAGCAAAGTCAAAGATATATTAGAAGTTTTTGTTGGAATTGAAAACCTTATAAAAATATATGAAGACAATTCCGGAGCTGTAGCTATTGCTAAGTATGGTAATTTTACTAAAAATTCAAAATATATAGAAATTCAATATCATTTTGTAAACGAATATTATGAAAATGGCACTATTGACATTATTAAAACTGATTCTGAAAATAACATTGCAGATATTTTTACCAAATCACTTGATAATACGAAGTTCGTAAAGTTTAGGGACATTTTAGGTATAATATAAGAATGTTAATAAAAATGTTAGTAATTGTTTTGTAATATAAATTTAAGAAGGGATGTTAAAATGTACATTTATATGTAGTTTGTTTTAAGGCGGCAGTGAATACATTAAAATGATATCCAAGGAAATACAATAAATAAGTAGATGTCACAAAAATGTAATAAAATGATATTTTTTCTCAAATACATTAAAAATAATAAACGTATTTATAGTGTATTATTTAACAGTTAATATGTTTATAACTTTATCTTCTACTAGTTTTGTATGGTACACAATTTAGAATAATATTTTTTTTCATGTAGGATATACAAGTGACATTGATTACATTTTGGGTTTATTTATAATCGTGCCATAAATTTGGTACTTCTATACAGTGTGTCCGAAAAGTATGGAATATATTATACAGGTCGATAAATATGCACTTTACACGAAAAAGTTGTAAATAAAAGTTGTTTATCACTTAAAGTTATCTACCACCTGGGAGATATCAATTTAAATTTTTGCTGTAAACAAAATCGCAACGAATAACACTTACATTTTTTTAAATGGCAAGGCACGTCTTTATTATACTCATTTGATAGAGTTTTTTTTTCTCTTTTCAACCATATGAAACTTGAATACCTTTACATCAAAAAATTTTCAAGAAAAACAAGGACATGTCTAACAAATTTATTTTACTGAGCAGTATTAATCAGGTACGTAATATGTAGCATTAAAACAATTGAATGCACTTTAGAACACTGTCACATTTTGCTATTTGTTAGTGCTTGAAATATGGCTCAATTATCTGAGAAACATAGAATTGAAATTTTAATGATTCTAGGATATGGAGATAGAAGAAGAACCCAAGACGAAGTATGTAATTTATTTAGTAACTTGTATTCAGAATTAAACATTTCGCAGTCCACGGTAAGCAAAATTTGGCGGAAATTTCAAGAGACAGGTTCGGTGAAAGATGCGAGTAGAACTGGTAGACCTTTGTCATTAAGTAATGTGAAACGAGAAAATGTGTTCTTGTCTGTTGAGGAAAATCCACAAATTTCTGTTCGGCAAATTGCTAGAGACCATAATTTGAATAAATCGGCTGTACATGACGTTTTAAAAAAAGAAAAATTTCATCTTTATTAAGCTTGTGTAGTTCAAGAATTATTTGAAGACGATTTGGACAGAAGGCTGGAGTTTTGTGAAACAATAACAAACAAACTTGAACGAGATGCACATTTTCATAAAAATATCCTTTTTACTGATGAGGCCACGTTTTGTTTAAACGGCACAATTAACAAACAAAATTACTGTTCTTCACAAAATCCTCACTGGTATCTATAAGGACACACCCAATACCAGCAGAAAGTCAACGTCTGGGTAGGAATGATTGGAAGTCAAATTTTGGGGCCATCTTTTTGTGAAGGTAGTTTAACGGCGAATATTTATCTCGATTTCTTAAGATTTGAGTTAGTTCCTGCTTTGGCCGAGTTATTTCCACATGAAGTAGATCCAGATATACCTCATAACAGAATATGGCTTCAACAAGACGGGGCACCTCCACATTTTGGAATTAATGTCCGCCACTTTCTTAATAATACTTTTCAAAATACATGGATAGGCAGAAGAGGTACGATAGAATGGCCTGCTCGCTCGCCGGATTTAAGTCCACTAGATTTTTTTCTTTGGGGCTATATTAAAAGCAAAATTTATGTAAATAGACCTGATAATGTTGAAGATTTAAAAAATCGCATTAGAGTTGAGATAAGAGCTATAACTCGAGATATGATTTCAAAAGCAATCGATGGTTTTAAAAATCGAATTTACCACTGTCAAATTATGAATGGTTTACATTTTGAACATTTATTGTAAGTTTAGTTTAAATACATCTTTTTGTTATAACAATTTTATGTAAAGATATTTAAAGTTTAATATTTGCTATTGTGACAGTGCATTCAATTGTTTCAATATTACATATTACGTACCTGATTAATACTGCTCAGTAAAATAAATTTGTTAGACATGTCCTTGTTTTTCTTGAAAATTTTTTGATGTAAAGGTATTCAAGTTTCATATGGTTGAAAAGAGAAAAAAAGACTATCAAACAAGTATAATAAAGACGTACCTTGCCATTTAAAAAAATGTAAGTGTTATTCGTTGCGATTTTGTTTACAGCAACAATTTAAATGGATATCTCCCAGGTGGTAGATAACTAAGTGATAAACAACTTTTATTTACAACTTTTTCGTGTAAAGTGCATATTTATCGACCTGTATAATATATTCCATACTTTTCGGACACACTGTATAAGTATTAGTTATAATTAATACATCAAACATGAGTTTCTTATTATTTTAAATAAAAATGTATCTATTTATTCAGTATCAGAGTTAGACCCGAATAATTAATACATACTTGTGTTCAAAAAAAGTTATGGTTGTTTTTCTAATTATTAAGTTATAACCTCTACCTTGTTATTATGAAGTAGGTCGCCAGGTGAAGGTTAATTGCAAATTGATTTAGTCGCGACGTAACGGTAGTCGAGGGTTACTTTAAGAACAGTTAAAAAACGTTCGATTCTGAAAGAAAATAATTTATAAATTTAATTTTCAAAATTGTTTAATGTTTAGTAAATTGTATTTAAATTTTTATTTATTTTATTAGATGATTGCATTGTTTTTAATTTTTGTATACAATGTAAATTAACATTTATTTGTACGACGTCTTATAAGTAAAAGTTATATTATTCAAAATATGTAACCCCGGCCATTATTATAATTTTGAGTAAAAGGAAACCGAATCCTACGTAAAAGTATGTAATCAAAAAAGACAACTATTTTTTTATATGTTCTATTTTTTAATTAAGTAAACTAAAAAATAAAAGTTTATCATTATTATGATTTAATAACATAATTAGTATTTATTAATAACCCAAAGTAGTTTTAACTATTAACATAACAGTAATTTACGTAACAAGCGTCAAAACTGAAGCATAGCATAACGAACGCTCATGCGGCGCGAGACTGTAAACCGAGCTCTACATAAATAATTTTTTCCACAACTAGCTGTATAGGTTTTCAATATTACGTATAATAGTAGATTGTAAAGTTCTACTTTTTTAAGCGCAGGTAAATAATATTTCATTATTAACCAGTGATTAACAATGAACATATTTACATTTTCTGATAATACTATAACAGTTTTAAAGAAAAAAAGTTTACAAAACTGTCTACCAAGAGCAAGAGAATTTATTTAATGCTAATTTAAGTTTTCAAATCGTTCAATTAATAAATTAAAATGATTTTAAAAATGTAAGTTATTTGACGTTTGCCGTTAATTAAATGTGAATATTATTGAATTAAATATATTTCAGATCTAATTAATACTTAAAATAATAATGCTTTTGAACAATTTAAACAACTTTAGCAATAAAAACTTACGCTATCTGTTTATTTTTGTGTTTTAAACTACAATTAAGAATTTTGTTAAAATTAATTCTATTAAACTAATGACAACTGTCAGAATCACTGACTTGGTTTTTAATTGAAATTAATATCTTAAATTTTGAATTTGATTTAGTAATAGGTAGAAAGGTTTTAATAATTCTAGTAGTGGAAAAAATTGTATATATACCACGGTTGAGAAGTTCATTATAACCTGCGCGATTTATATCCCTCGACGCTTCGCGTCTCGCGATATAATCTATCGCTTAGGATATAATCATACACTTCCTAATCTTGATATATAATATACTATTTTGTTCTTCCTTTTGTGAAAATTTTGATAAAATTAGAAAAAACTACTTTTAAAACATCATAAATATAATATTGGTAGTACATTTATAACTAACTGAGTCTGTCAATTTTGAAATACTTAGTACGAACTCTTTAATATATAATACTCGAATAATTCAATTATAGAATGTTTAAAGCAATTTTCTTATAAATTTGAATAAAATTGAAACTTTTAAACAGATTTTCTACCAGACACACAATTAATTAATAATTGATTTTTAAAGCATAGTTTTACATAGATTTTAATTTATCACCTTGCTGCTCTACATTTTTTGTCTTTACATAAGTACACTTACAAACAAATATTGATGTTTGCAATGAGGGCAGCACAAAAATAGTAAGTTATGTAACAAGAGTCGAAAGTGATGCATAGCATAACAAACGTTAACGCGGCGTGAGGCCGCAGCCAAAGCGTTTCATGAGAGTGGGTTATGTTACAAGATTTACACATTGTTTTTTGTCAATTTGATTTGTGCTTCATTTAATTCACTTTTTACTAAATTTTGCATTTATCGTTTAATTACGAATTTGTTTTGTATCTTAAAATTTTGTGCATTTCTGTTATTTCTTTTTTTAAGTTATTTTATGTATGTATGTATTTATGTAATAAATGTTAAGTTGTTAAACTGTAACAAAATTTTTAATCAATTTACTTCTTCGCAAACCAAATATGTTTTGTTTTCAGAATTTTGTGATTTTACACACTGAAAGGTAGGTTCTAATAGTGTGTATACCGCACAGTGTGTTCCTTTGGTTGACAAAGGTAGAGGCCTGTTGTAACGTTGTCTGGCGTGGTTTAACTTGTTTTGACTTTTAATTTTACCTTTTGATATTTTCAATTAGTCACAAATTTTTATTTTTAATTTAACCCATCTTCTTGATTGGGCTCCAATCAATTACACCGTTTATATTACATTAATTTTAGACGTTTCTTTATTAACATCTTTTGCACGTAACAAGTTCAGAAAAGTCTGTTTCCTAGTGATTTTCATTTAAATTAGTTATTACTTTATTGACAATCAAATCCGCTATTTTTTCAGATTCACAAAATTTTTGTTGAAATTATTTTGCGTGCTTACAGTTGGCTTTCTATTGTTTTATCGTAAATTGTTAATAAAACCCATAACACAATTTCGTAACATTGTCGAAACTAAAATTAATATTTTTAGAGCTACATAATTATTGTTTTATAGCAGGCCGCATAAGTTTAATAGAGTTCAAATCCGGGTGATACGGAAATCATTTTACATTTTATCAGTTTTATACCGTTTATACTTGTGTTTATCAAGGTTTATTATATTCCCGTCGGACCTTGCGTACACATTTATGTACATACTTTTATTGTATGTTAAAAGATAGAAATTGATGAGTTTGTAATCTCTTTACCTTAATATCAAGGTATTAATAAATTTGTTGTATATATATCCACGGCGGTGGTAGGGTGGTTGGTATCTTCGAGTTTGCGATCACATAAAAAAAATAATCATACCATTTAAAGATTTAATTAAGGCACATATATGTATATAATGATATGTACAATGTTGCAACGGCAACTTCTACATTTAATCTTTAGGCAGCTATTTGGATTAACCGCTATAATGGTACTACTCATGCAACTCTAAAATCTTTTCTTTCCCCTTATTTTAAAATCCTCGACACGCCCAGATCGAATTCAAAAGCTGGCACATAGGTATATAAATATCGAAATATGTATACACAGAGACTTACAAAATAAACTTAAAAATAGATTATTAATTATTACTAATAAGAAGAAAAAATGAGTATAGATAACGACAAAACACTCGCCCCCCTTGAAATCATTCAGATTTCAACAGAAACATAAAAATAAACAAATTTTATAAAACCTATTAATTATAATTATAATTAGAATTTGCATCAATGACTAAAATTTCAAAAATAAAACAAAAAAAATTCAGTCAATAATAAGATGATGCATGATTATGATAATCGGTAAACACTTGTCACTAAACACTTGTCAGGTGTTGAAATGCTAATAGTATATTTAACTCGAAGGCAGCACGCACATTTTATGAACAGACCGACGCACTACACTTCCGTTAGTCAGACGCAAGGATGCCGCCCGTGTGACGTTATCAGAACCGGGATGTAGCTGTATTACACGCCCAAGTCGCCATTGTAAAGGCCGAACATCGTCTTCTTGGAGTAAAACAACAGAATCTAGCTTCAATAGCTCAGGTAGTCGCTGAAACCACTTTTGCCTTTGTTGGAGTTTGGGGACCACTTCACGACTCCATCGGCGCCAAAAATGTTGAAACATCTGTTGCGCTCTCCGAAATGCAGATAAGCGATTTTGTAGGGTTTGAGTTAAATCTGCTTCAGGGATGGAAGTCAAAGGACGACCAATTAAAAAATGACCTGGAGTTAACGGAATAAGGTCTTCAGGCTCAGAGGATATGTAAGATAACGGCCTTGAGTTTAACACCGCTTCTATCATTGTCAGAGAAGTATATAGCTCTTCAAATGTTAAATTCGCGTTACCAAGTACACGCCTTAAATGCATTTTAACAGACTTAACCGAACTTTCCCATAAGCCACCTTCATGAGGAGCTCTAGGGTTAATAAAATTCCATTGTATGGATTTAGAATGCAGATAATTAACAATTCTATTATGCGACTCCTGCTCGTGCAAAATTTTGAATAAAGATTCTAATTTTGATTTGGCGCCATGAAAATTCGTAGCGTTATCGCTTGATATAGAACCAGGTAGTCCTCTACGGGCAATAAACCGTTTTAAGGTGTTTAAAAAGCGGTCGGTAGATAAAGACGTTACAAGTTCTAAATGTATAGCACACGTAGCCATGCAAACAAACAAGCATATATATGCCTTTAAACTACGTGCTCCCCTCGTTCGCCTATCTTTAATTAATATTGGACCTGCGTAGTCAAGTCCAACGTTATAAAAAGGATAAGTCAATTTTACACGATTACTGGGTAAATTTCCCATTAAAGGATGTCGAATAATTGGATTTGCCTTAAAGCAATTAATACATTTTTTAATAATTCCTTTTACGTAGCTCAATCCTCCGATGGGCCAAAATTTTTCTCTAATAGCAGAAAGAAGCGACTGCGCACCACAATGAAGTAATTCCGTATGATAGTGTTGTACTATTAATTCTGTAAGCTTGTGACCTTTAGGGAGTATCAAAGGATACCTTTTTTCAAACGAAAAAGTAGACTGTGACAACCGCCCTCCAACACGGAGACACCCATCGGCGTCCAAAAAAGGATTTAGAGATTGGATACGTAACAGCTTAATAGTTTTTCCGTTTTTAATAGATTTGATTTCAGTATGAAAAACAGATTGTTGGCACAATTTTACCAATGTGTTCAAAGAATTATTTAATTCACCTACGCTGAGTACATTTTTTAACTTTTTAGGGTTTCGACAGTTCCAAACAAACCTTGAAACGTAAGCAAAAACTCGTTGAAGTTTCTTTAGCGTAGAATATTTACAAAAAATTGAATTGATATATTCAGTTTCAGTAGATGTAAAATTAGCTAGTACAGTCAATGTCTTAAGCTCTTCAGTCTCATTCGTTTCTCTCATGTAATTAGTATAAAACGGTAAATCGTTTTCTAAAAGGAATTTGGGGCCGTGGAACCAAAAACCATTGTTTTTTAAATTTGTAATGTTTGATCCACGTTAAATTAAATCAGCGGGGTTATTAGAAGTAGCGACATGGTGCCATCTTTGAATATTAGTAAATTCTTGAATCGTAGCGATACGGTTTGCCACAAAGGTCTTGTATTTATTGGGAACAGAATTAATCCAGTTCAAAACAATCTTGGAATCTGTCCATAAATAAACTTGAGTAGGCTCAAGGTTAAAAATGCTAAGAACCTTGGGGCACCATTCCGCAAGTAAAACTGCAGCGCACAGTTCCAAACGAGGGATAGAAATAGTGCGCAAAGGTGAAACGCGAGATTTTGAAATCAAAAGATTTGAAATAATCTTGCCGGTAAAAGTACGGCAACGCAAGTAAAAACAACAACCATACGCAACGCTGCTAGCGTCGCAAAATCCGTGTAATTGGATATCTGTACATTGTGAAGGAATAACACAACGATTAACCTTTATAGTGCCTAGCTCTGACAATTGAGCTCTAAAGGCAATCCATTTAGAAACAAGATCGGTAGAGATAGGATCGTCCCAGTCTAGGCCACTCTGCCATAATGCTTGCATCATTAATTTTCCTTGTACAATGAGAGGTGAAAAAAGACCAAGAGGATCAAACACCTTGGCGATAGCAGAAAGAAGTTCTCTTTTCGTAGGGATGGCATCGTCGTCAGATACTTCAACCTTGCAAAATAAGCAATCGTTTTCCGAATCCCAATGCAAACCTAACGTTTTAGAATCAGATCGTTCACCTAGAGGAACGGTAGCAAGGTCGACAGCTGCTGTATCAGCAGAATTAAGAACTTCAAGTTTATTAGACAAAAACTTTCTCACGACAAATCCAACGGAGGCAAGAATAGAAGAAACTTCATTCTTAAGGCGGATGGCCTTCTCAACTGAAGTAGTTGATAGGAGAAGGTCGTCCATATAAAAATTTTTTGATATAACTTCCGCTGCTTCGGGAAACGCTTTCTTATTCAACTCGGCAAGATAAATTAGACAACGAGTAGCCAAGAAGCTGGCGGATGCAGTGCCGTACGTAATTGTATTTAAGCGAAATATAGAAAGCGGTTTGTCAGGAGTTTCTCTCCAGAGAATATGCTGAAATTTTCTAAAATTAGGCTCTACGTTAACCATGCGGTACATTTTTGCAATGTCTCCAGAAATGGCAACCTCGTGCGCGCGAAAGCGTAATAAAATGTCAAGTAAGTTATCTTGAACTTGAGGTCCCACCAGCTGAGCGTAATTAACTGAAAAACCACTGGCAGATTTAGCACTAGCATCAAATACAACACGTAGTTTGGTCGTTAAAGATGCCTGCTTTAGAACAGCATGATGAGGAAAAAATTGAGGTGGTACAAAACCAACATTAAAAGATCCATCAGCCGTTTCAACAAAAGAGTCAGATAGCGAAAAGCATTCATTTTCGGTAATTTTGGTCATATGTCCAAATCTTTCATAATCGGACATAAACTTGGAGTATTCTTTAAGAAGCTTAGGATTCTTATGGAGACGCTTCTCTAAGTGTTTAAAACGTATTTCCGCCATATGGCGAGAATCGCCTAACAATGTTATTTTTGAGCTGTACGGAATGCGTACTGAAAAATGACCACTCTCATCTACACGAATTGAGTCTGAAAATTGGTGTTCACAAAACCTTTCTTGTGGAGAAAGCAAAGATAACCTTGAAACAAGTTTATGATTGTCTAAGTCCCAAAATTTAGTCAATGACTGATGTAGATCAAAATTAGATTTATTGATCTGACTTGTCGAATAGCAACAAATAGTAACGTCACTAATATTGTCCGCCTTTGAAGAACCGCTTATCAAGCTCTTAGGTAAGTCACCAGAAACGACCCATCCAAGCAATGTGTTTTGCAAAATAGGCATAGATGCACCTAGAGATATTTGATCAGGTAATAATAATTTATAAAAAATAGATGAACCAATTAATAGATCAATATCTCCGGGTTCATGATATGAGCTGTCCGCTAGACGCAAGTGAGGAGGTATGTCAAGAAGATCCTTGTTGAAACGGACTTTAGGTAATTTATCTGTGATTGTAGGAACTATTAAACAATCAATATTTAAATTGAATCTTCCAGTTGTAGATTGTAACTGAATAGATGTGTACTTTGAACAAGTAGAAATAACGCTATTGATTCCTTTTAGAGTTAAATTAATAGGATTGAATGGAATATTCAATCTTTTATAAACCTTTTCTGAGATAAGGTTGTTTTGAGACCCCGAATCTAATAAACCTCGAACTGTTAAACATTTATCACCGTTAACAATATTAACCTGAACAGTAGACAATAAGACTTCGGAAGCTCTAGAAAAGCCACAAACGGAAGACTCTGTGTTGCCAGATACAAATGTATTATTTTCTGTAGAGTCTAAAGAGCCGCCGGCAGAATCAGTTAGAGCTTCAACCTGTATGGTAGAATTCGTATTAGGTTGAGCAGGACTCTTGAAACAGAGCAGATGATTATGACGCTGCTTACAAAATTTGCAATTTAAAGTAGACGTGCATTTTGATTTATTGTTGTGGCGAAGACAAATGGTACAGAACTTAAAAGCTCTTACTTTATTAAAACGAGCTCGAGTCGACAAAGTCAAGAATGATGGACAATTGCTTAAAAAATGTTCTTCTTTACAAAGAAAGCAAGAACTAGACGATTGTGCCAAAGTGTATGAAAAATTCTTGGCTTCACAAATAAATTTTTTGCTACCAAAATGCGACTTACTTGGATTTCCTGGCGGGTCTTTCAGAACAGTGCCGCAAGTTTCTTCAATTATATTGCACCTATCAGATAAAAATTTAGAAATTTCCTGTACGGAAGGAATTCTTTTTGGGAATAATTTCGCAAATTCTTCAGCAGTTCGGCTGTCAATTTTTGCTTTAGTTATATAAGCTAACACCGCATTTTTATATTCAACGGGATCAATTTTTTCATTGTCAATAACTCTAATATGAGTAATAAAGTTATCATAATACGACCTTAATTGTGATTCTTTTGTCAATTTAGGCGAATCTAATAGTAAATCAAAATGTTTAAAAATAAGAATTTTTTTATTGTCGTAGCGTTCTTTTAGTAACTCAATTGCTACGTGATAATTAATCTCGCTGGTTTTTAACTCACCAATAATTTGTCTAGCAAAAACTTTTCTGTATCGTTTAGATTTCCATTGTTTCCTACTAGGGCTTCAAAAACTTCGAAAAAACTTCGGAAAGCTTGATGAGTTCCATCGAAATTTGGTAAAGATATAACGGGAAGTTTCACTCGGTCTTGCGAGTGAAACCCGGTTGAAGTAAATAAATTATTTGAATTTATTACCGCGCTATTTTCAGTAACATTATTTTCTAAAAGAATTTCTGCTTTAACTTTTAATTCGGTATAACCTTTCCTAAACTCAGCAAGCGTTGGAAATTGATCAAGTTCAAGGTTTGTCGCAATGCTTTCTACTAGAAAATTTGAATATTGTTCCAGTAGAGGATTGAAAATATTAAGTTCGACGCGAATCTGCCTTTTACTTAAATCAGTAATGCATTCGTCAGTTAAGGAATCTAAAAAACTACGAAAATAATCACATTCTTCAATTAGACTTTTACCCTTCGTAAACAAAAGTTTATCACTAGAGGCTTTCTTATGTTTATGTGCCATTTTACCGAATTTATAATCAAAATAAAAACGCGTACTAAAAAAAACAGTATACTTATTTAAAATCAAATAAGTTAAAAATAGACCAACGAATAAGGGTGGTTTCCACACGCTTAACGCTTGACTTAAAATTTAAATCGCCCGTGACAAATATGTCTAGAAATCGACGTTAAGAACGTTAAAATAATTATAGGCGTATACAGTTCTACCAAAAGTATTTATAAAAACATACAAACACAAACGTATTTAAATAATTAAATTAAATACATATTACACAAAGCCGTTGTAATACAAAAATCAAAAGGAAACGGGTTGTAAAGGAGGATTGAAAATCACTCACCGATTCCACAGGTGCGAAGGGGTATACCTTACGCTATGATGTTTCCATCAATTAAAAACTATGTGTCGCAAAATGTAGATAATTCGAAGAATCCGGCTCGAAGGACCAAATGATGAGTTTGTAATCTCTTTACCTTAATATCAAGGTATTAATAAATTTGTTGTATATATATCCACGGCGGTGGTAGGGTGGTTGGTATCTTCGAGTTTGCGATCACATAAAAAAAATAATCATACCATTTAAAGATTTAATTAAGGCACATATATGTATATAATGATATGTACAATGTTGCAACGGCAACTTCTACATTTAATCTTTAGGCAGCTATTTGGATTAACCGCTATAATGGTACTACTCATGCAACTCTAAAATCTTTTCTTTCCCCTTATTTTAAAATCCTCGACACGCCCAGATCGAATTCAAAAGCTGGCACATAGGTATATAAATATCGAAATATGTATACACAGAGACTTACAAAATAAACTTAAAAATAGATTATTAATTATTACTAATAAGAAGAAAAAATGAGTATAGATAACGACAAAACAGAAATGGATACACTTATGCTCTTCTGTTCCTGCGCGACAATCTAAAATCGAAATCCTAGTAAGTAACACAACGTTTGTTAGTGAAGCAAGAGCCGACATAATGGCGTCGACAAGTATCTCAAATTCTATAAGTTTCGAAGCACGTCGCTGTAAAAAAAAATATTTTTATTATAACGATCCTGATTTTGAAAGTTGATGATTAACATGCTTTAATTAGTTTGTAATACGATTTTATATACTGAAAATTTTTTGTGTTGGCAGCGGACATCTTCAAAGCCTGGAAAAAAAACAAAAGCTCACCTTGTGATAACGAAATCACGGGAATTATCCAGAATGAAAAATTGTATTACAAATGCAACCCGTGGAAACCTGAATTCCACTTTAATCAGTGTATAAATATTAACTTTGAGTTAATAAAAATTAATGTTTGATTTTAATTGTCTTCATTTGTGTGCTTTAGGTCTGAATACTATAACGCAATTCTTTGTTAGTTATTTCAGCAACCCAAAAAGCAAATTCTGCCTATCAGGAATACTAATGGAACCTGAGCAAAAACTGATAAAGAGAAGATCGAAGTTTTTCCTGGGTACTTGAGAAAAGTCTTTTACCCTCACCACCGTTCATAACCAACGACGATAAAAAAATAATTGCTTTTTTGAATAAACCATCAGAACCTAGTGAATAAATTAAACGCATCACATTAACAAAACTGAAAGTAGTAATTAAAAACTTAAATAACAAAAAAACACCAGGGTATGACTTTATCACTGCTCAGGTCATAAAAAAACTACCTAAAAAAGGATAGAATTTGTTAACATTACTTTTTAATGCTGCAATTAAAATAAACTGTTTTCCAGTGCAATGAAATCTGGCACATAAGATTGTTTTGAACAATGGCTAAGATATTGGAAAAACTATTAGCTAAAAAATTAGAAGATACTATTACTGAACAAAACATAATTCCAGACCACCAGTTTGGTTTCAGATCCACCATCGAACAAATTCATCGAGTAGTATATACAATCAACAAAACTTTAGAAAAAAAAACTACTACTTCTTGATGTCAGACAAGCTTTCGATAAAGTCTGTCATCAAAGACTATTTTATAAGCTAAAGAAAATATTACCAGAAGCAATGTATTGTGTCCTTAAGTTGTATTTACAAGAATTTATTAGAATTAGATATGAACCTCGGGTGTGCCGCAAGGAAGCGTACTGGGCCCTATAGTATATCTTCTATTTACAGCGAATCTGCCGACTAGTAGAAATGTAACCACAACTACATTCGCCCACGATACCGCTATCCTAATAGTTCACCCAAATATCAGCGAAGTTACAAATATACTCCAGATTAATATTGACAAAATAGCAAACTAGGCCAAAAAGTGGCGTATCGGAATCAATGAATCTAAATCTAATCATATCGTTTTTACGCAATGTCGCAGTGCGCCAGTGCACTCTTACCTATTTTAATAAATAACCAAGCCATTCCTACGAGAGACACCGTGAAGTACTTAAGAATACACCTTCAAAAAAATTAATTTGAAGGTCGCATATTTGGAAAAAACGTAAGCACCTTTATAAAAAAAAAAAATTGGTAAACACTATTGATTACTCGGCAGAAAGTCACAGTTAAAGCTTAGCAATAAACTATTAACATTGAACATGTTACGTAGGTTTTCTCGTAACTAAAAGAGAGCGACTACTAACTCAGTTGTTCCGGCGATAGAGTTGTAAGTTTCGTGGTGTTAGATTATAAAATAATTTAAAAAAGCGCCAAAACGATGAAAGACTAGTGTGAAAGACAGCTAAAATAAAAGAAATGACAAGACAGAAGTGGTAACACAGAAAATATTTATTTTTTCACAAACAGAAGTCAATGTTAGAATAAAAAGAAGGTACATAAGTATATTTATATATATTTTACCAAACACTAAAATAGGTCAGTATCACATACAAAATATAAACTACGCTATTGACTGGGCAAGACGTTGTACAGCAAAGTGATCTAGTCGACCTAACTTTTACATTTAAAAAAAGAACGAATTAGTTTTCTTCAAGTAGGGGATTAGCTAGTACACCGTACCGTACTACCTAAAACTTAATTGAACACAAAAAAACGTACATACGGCGTTATACACATTTTTATTCATACGATCACTAAAAATAAACGACTGCGCAGAGTTTCCCTCAAATTAACTTCGTAATTTTTGGCAAAAGTTTCTTCCAATACGTATAATAATTGCATCCAACTCTACAAAGGTGTAGATCGTGTTAGCCACAGCAACGTGACGTCATGAATATTATCCAATTATAACATCTGCTAGTTATTCGGCGAACATCGAAAGTGATCATTCATTAATACTTTGGAAAATAAGAAGTAAATCTCTATTAAAACGAAAAGCCGAGCCTATGTATACCGAAAAACTCAACGTAGAGCTATTGGAAGATGAGAGTACAAGAAATCTATACGAAGTAAGACTGAAGAACAACATCAACAAAACACCAATAACGGAAAATAATAATCCAGACGAGGCATGGACAAAAATAAAAAACAATATCTTAAAAGCGGCAAAAGAAACTGTAAGGACACGAAAAGTCAAAAAAGGATTATCAAATAATAAAACCCCTTGGTACATTGACAACGTAAAAGAAATAACAGAATGAAAAAAGAAAGCATTCAAACGATATAAAACAACAAAAACAGAAGAAAACAGAAGAATATATATAGAAGAACGTAATATAACCAACCAGAAAATAAAAAATTTGAAAGAAATGTACTTGGATAAATCCCAAAGGAAAGTATGGCGAGTGCTAAGAAATAGGAAGGCAGAAATTAACGAGACTGTAAAAATAGACCCAATCAACAAGAAAAAATGGGAAGAATTTTTTGAAAATCTGTACAAGGGAGAAGAAGATACCCCCGCATACTTCACAGCAATGAACTGGAATGAACACGAAGTAGTTATAACAAAAGACGACATCCAAAAGGCAATAAAGACATTAAAGAACAGAAAAGCCCCCTGAGACGATAATATAAGAAACGAACTGCTGAAGTATGGTGGAGAGTATCTAAAAGAAGAATAACCGAGATGTTTTAACCTTGTACTTAAAAGAGAAAAAGTGCCTTTAGAGTGGAAAACTAGCATTACCATTCCAATTTTTAAAAAAGGTGATAAACACAACCGTGAAAACTATAGAGGAATTACACTGTTAAATACGACACAAAAATTACTAACTAAAGTGATATTAGAAAAAAGCCTTTTAATTAAGCATTAATGAAGAGCAACAAGGATTTCGCCAAAATAGATCTACTAATGACGCCATATTGATTGTTCGTCAACTAGTGGAAAAAGCGATCGAATTTAATGCGCTAGTCTTTATGTGCTTTGTAGACTTGCAAAAGGCATTCGATCGAGTGAAACTACACGACGTGACAACAATATTGCAAGAGAACAACATACCAAAACAGCTGATAACAATCATAGAGGATCTAAACACAGATACAAATACCAAAATTCAAACGAAAACTAGGTTAACTAATGGAATTAAAAATAATACTGGTATCAGACTAGGCGATCCTACGAGCCTGATGCTCTTTAATCTCACCATGAACAAAATCATAGACAGCGTGAAAAACATGAAAGAATATAAAATGGCAAAAAACAATCTAACCATCGAAAAGAGATAGAGTCAGGAACAAACAAATGAGAAGAAGGAAATGGAACGAGCACGTTCAAAGAGCAGATGAGACCAGGCTCATAAGAATAGCGAGAGATCAAAGACCAGTAGGAGGAAGGAACCCTAGAAAACCAATAAAAAGATGGAAGGATAGTTGAGTCTCCTTCTCTATCGAAACACCGTGAAAAGCGTAAAGAAAAACAGGTTTCGACCTAAATAAAAGAAGAACAAGAACAAAGCACGTATCGCCACAAGTGAACTATCCAGAACGATCAGTTTTATATACACCTGGTGGTCCTTTGACTGGCAGCACTTACTCACCCCATAAGATGGATGAATAAAAGTTTTGTCTAAATATATAATCCGTTTTTTATTTTCTCCGAGAGCAGAGGTTACTCTCAACTTTCGTAGATAACGGGAACACCAAGTGAATATGCATTTTATTTTATATGAATCGGGCTAAGGCGACTAGTGCCGAGTAACAATGTAATTTGGTGATATAAACAAGTATTGTAGAAGGTTATAGATATGTGCCTCAAGGGAAGGCATCACAATAAAAGTTGTTTTCTTTTTATCAACCTGCAAATGTAACAAAATAAGATTAATTAATGGAAACACAAACACCAAGCTACGATATAATTGCGTTCTATGAGCAATTTTCTTTGTTTTTCACATTTTTTAAACTTGAACCCAATTTTTAAAAGATGTCTTCGAATAGTTTCTCGTCCGCCAGTATAATTAATCTTGTCTTGCATCTGACTCACTAAAATTTTTAAAGTTGGCACTTGCTTGTCAACCGAGTAAAGCAATTGCTGTGTTCTTTTCAAAATTCTTAAAACAAACTCATCCATTACTATTCTATTAGATCCATCGCTTATCTTTTTTTTCGAAGGTGATTCAAGTAGATCACCGTTAACCACAGCAGCTTCTTTTTGGTTCTCAAAATAGTAGCCACTAATATTCCAACAGCAGCCGGTGCAAGTTTGATTGCTTTGTCCGAGCCTCAGGATGGATAGCTTTCTTCGTAGTTTCGGCCATAATAATAATAATAATAACCTTCAAACATAGAACCTACACTAAAATTACATTACAATTACACGGATTTTAATAAACAAGAGTAACGCACGTGGGCAATGTCAGCTGTAAACTGTCATAATTTGCTTTTAATCAACTGTGAATGTACCAACTTCAAATTCTCAAATATGATTGTACAAATTATTTATCGCAGCAAAAATTTCAAATTAATTTTTTAGTTGACATATTTTTCGACTATCTTGTGTGCAGAGTGGAGTTGTAGCTTTCTTATTTCGTATTTGTGAAATCCTGTTTTATTCTCCAATAAAAAATGTAATAATTTTAATATCGTTAACATTTTTTATTTTATAATTTTTTTAAGTAAAAACATTTAATACAACAATAGGTTTTTTTATACTTTTGTAAACTGCAATTGTAAGATGTGCAATTAATTACTGTGATTATTATACAGTGCGAATTAGAGCTAGGTGTAAAAACTGTAACTCAAAATTCTTCTTGCCAATACAAAATTTTTATTCAACTAAAGATAGAAGATGTTTTTTTTCAATTCTCTCTAACGGATAGAAATATTGTTTTGAAATTTGATGTATTCAGTGTGTTAATGCAATTATACTGCGCATGTTCGTATGAGAACGCAAGGGATGCCGGTGGGTAAAAATCCGACACTTCCTTTTGGTCTATCGCTGTATCATACACGACATTACATTCCAATTTATGTTAAAAGCCAATGCAAGTTATTTTTATATTAAACTAAGTGTAAATAATGAAATAAAAGTAAGTGTACTATTACACTCAAGTAGCGTCTTATTTATTTACGTAATAATACGAGTTCAAAGAAGCAAAATTATTCTTAAATGGTGCCACATGGTGTCAAGTTGCAGAAAAGATATAAAACGAAGAATCAGCGATCAATCCAAACCAATTCCTCAACACAGTGTTACTACTAATAACGAATAATAACTATTACAATAGTTATTTGTGTCACTAGTCCAGAAAGTGCTATTTTGCGAGTATGAGCATATTTGTAGGCCGAGGTGAAGCCGAGGCCTACAAAAAGCGAATACTCGCAAAATACTTTTAGGACGTGTGATACACAACATTTTTTGTGCTGACCTTTATAGTATAAATTAATTAAAAGCAGTATTGATTTTTAATAAAATTTAATAACATATGTTGATAAAACTGAAACCTGTAATGACGAAACACAATTGTTTTTGAAATTATTTTGACAATTACGTAATATTATTACAATTTCACTTATATGAAAATAAAACCATTGTTGTTTTTAGCAATTGTAAGATATAAGCAAATTTGTTATATTTGTTTAAAATTTTTTTGTTAGTGCTACTCTAAACAACAACACAGATAATGGTGTATGTTAATAAATTTGACACATTGACAGATGACGTTTAATTAATTAATGATTACTAGTGCCAACTTTTAGTTATAAAATTTTACTACACTTTACCGACCTAGGCCGGAAAAGTAAAATCTCCGGCCGATTATGATGCCTGTAAAATACGTCAAAACGGACGGAAGCACAAAAATGTATTTTATTGTTCATAACTGTCATAAATTTTAATTTTTCGCTATTGTAAACCGTCTTTGACAGTTTTGACACACTTGTCAACATAAACGTCAAATTATTTTTGAAAGATTTTGAGACTTTGTAGGCCTCCTAGTCTCTGTTTGAGCAATAAAATGTTGTATTTAACTCGTTCCTGTCTAAATTGAACGCTTTTTTTCCCTCGAGGACTTTTTAAACCCTCGTTTCACTCGGGTTTAAAAATGCCCTCTTGGGAAAAAAAGCGTCCAATTTACACAGGAACTCGATAAATAAACTACTATTATTGTTCTTAACTGTCATAAATTTTAATTTTTCGCTATTGTAAACCGTCTTTGACAGTTTTGACACACTTGTCAACATAAACGTCAAATTATTTTTGAAAGATTTTGAGACTTTGTAGACCTCCTAGTCTCTGTTCGAGCAATAAAATGTTGTATTTAACTCGTTCCTGTCTAAATTGAACGCTTTTTTTCCCTCGAGGACTTTTAAACCGTCGTTTCACTCGGGTTTAAAAACGCCCTCTTGGGAAAAAAAGCGTCCAATTTACACAGGAACTCGATAAATAAACTACTATTAAACAAAATGTGCATCTTTTCACAATAGCAGGTTTGTAGCAGAGCGCTTAAATATTTGTTTATATCAGATGATTTGGTTCTATGAGGTTGCTTACAGAAGTCTCGCTAAACATTTTTTAATGTTTAAATCAATTAATTGACAACAAAGTAATTAACAGTGGTTGCAAGAACGAATTGCAATGAATGCATATGAAGTTTGTAATAAAATATGAGTTATGTGTCTGCATCGTTAATACAACAGTATCGAACTATATTGCAGCTAGACGTCAGCACTTCATTCGATATAGCACCTTAATAACCCTTGTAGGTGTTTATTTTCAAAATGTTTATAGAAACAATTTATTTACACGAAAAGAAATTATTTACCGACATTAAATATTTGTTGATTTGTTTTAATATCAGTCACTGCCGTTTTTTAAAAAAATATCACCATACCGATGATTCTACGCCACTGACTTTTTTATTTTGCTGGCATTTCACTAAGTAATAGGTATTAGTAGTGACATTTACTACACCTTGTATATTTTAAAAGAGGGCTTACACTATATAATACACTTGAAATAACTTTTTATATTTATTATTCTAGTTTAGTATACATTAAAAAAGAACAAATACGTTTTGTACTATTTTCTACAAATAAATATATTTTTATAAAAACACAAATTAATTTATTTAAATATACAATGATTTTTGACATTTTTATCTATAAATAAACGGAAAAATATAAGGATGATGTTTGTAAACTTTACTAAGTTCTTGATTTTCAAGAAGAGAATGTTGGTTAGTATCAGTCTTGAAGTCAAACGCTTTTGTGTTTTCTCGGCGTTGATTTTCAAAGAACTGTTTTCGATCACCATCACTGCTATCTAAATGTTGTCCTGATTGATAATGACCACCAAGATTTTTATCGACGGCTTTATAGTTTTTATTATTGTGACCTCCTTGTAAAGAATTAGCAGCGTTATTAGCAAAACTACCTGAATGGCCACCATAGTTTGTATTTCCCCCTTCATCGTGAGATTCGTCATAATACTCTTCATTTTTAGAATCTTCATCTTTATGATGATGTTTTTTAAAACCTTTAACTACGTGCCCTTTTTTGTGTAACGCATTTTGATTTTTATGATTTTCTTGTATACCTAAAACAATTCGTTTATTAAAAAAAATTATTGTTTATTTTGCATTACCTTGTTGATTAAAACGATTATTTTCTTTAAACAAATTTTTGTCTTCTTCTGATATTTTTTTCTCAGCTTCTTCGTTGTACCGACCCAGATTACTTTTCGTATTTTTTAAATTACTGTTGTTGTCTTTATAACCTCCTATATCCCTATAAACTTGTTCACCTTTATTTCCACCAGCACGTTCAAAATCGTTTAATGCTTTTAAATCTTTGTCGTAAAAATATTTTCTTTCAAACCCACTTGGTTGATAAAACTGTGGAAAATATCTTCGATTGTGAAATCCTCTGAAAAACCGGTTTTCAGTAAATGGATAAGCGTTTTGGTATCCCAATCCTTCATATCCGTATTTACGATGTTCCGGATATGTTTGGAAACCGATATCTGGATAATATGTGTTTGAATAAGAGCGATGAATAGGATAACTTGAAGCACTAGTATCCATTTCATTAAACGTATATCTATAAACTGGCAATTTGCTTTGGTTTGCATTAGTAAAATAAACACACAACGTAAGCATTAGTAAATACACTGACATGTTGATTTAAGTAAAAGGATAAAATACGTGTGAAGTAATATTTGTTCGTTGTAGAATTTATAGCTGTTTATAACACGCATGATTAGTTACCTTTTTTACAAAAAGTTTATAAAAGATGTGTGTGACCTTTAAAAGAAAATTACCAAATGAGTTTTTGTTTAATTAAAGGCGACATTGAAAGCAATTCGTAGATTCGTTTCCGGAAATATAGTTTTAACGTTCAATTACAGTTAGTTAATTCATTATCAAATGAAGAACGGTAACAAAATGTTTTAAGTTAATTAAATGATTGTCATTCCGCCTTCTAAAGATTGAAACATTTGGTTAGACATTTTTAAATGAAAAACAATAGCAAAAATTATTTCGTTGAAAGTACTGGAAAAACTTCAAAATTTAGTATGCTACAAATTCAGCAATAAATAATACACTTGATTTGACAAAAACTATGTTAAAAGTAGCCGATTTTTATTTTTTTGGTAAATAATCAATTTAAAAATTACTACTATTTAAACGTAGGTTATTGATTATCCCAAATGCGTTTATAGTCACAGCATAAAATAATAATAAATAAATAAAAACACTTTCATTCCGTTTCAAATAACCGCTTATATTTGTATTTACGTGTAGGTATTTGAAGCAAATTATTCCTAATTATCGTAAACACAGTTTTATACGACGCAGCAAAATTTCGTCAGTTTTTAATTAATTTTTAATTTGTGTTTCTACTTCGTTTGATAAATTTACAATAGTAGTATCAGTTTTTAAAATTCATTATTGTTCAATGATTCGTCTAATTTTTTCGAAGTAACTGAATTGTTGTACCGTAAGTTATTTCAATAAACAAAAATTGATTCTGGTTTAAAATTTAAAATACTATAAATCGACATTTTTTTTTCTTAGGCACTGTCGCAAATATTATTGGAAATGACGAAAAAAAAATACTGTGAAAGTTTCAGCTCTTAATATTTATATTAAGGGGTGCCGCATCGCAACTTTCGATTTCCCATTTAATTAACATGGGAAAAAGTTTTGTTTAGACTTTGGAATTTTGTAACTTAGTAACTGAATTGGTTATCAATAAGACTATAATATACGGTTATAGGAAATTTAATGCTCAACAGATCTTATATCTTATCAATTTTTCGTAAATGTACTCCTTCGAAAGTTATTGAAGGTTAAATTAGAACCCTCGAAAAATTTCGTCATTTTTTCAAATTTCCAGCGAAACTATCAACTTTATCGGAAAATGTTATTGAACTTTTTTTGTAGATCATTTAATTTCCTATAAATTATCTATCACGAGTTTTTTGAAATTTTTTACTGTTCGTGAGCGGCATCCATCAATTTATAGATAAATTATTAAATTAACATGGAGAAATTATTTTTTGGATTTTTGGGATTTTATATTTCATTATAATTATAATTCATTCACTTATAAATTTAAATTATTTTAATTATATGACTGTCAATTATTCTTGTTTAATTCTCTAATAATTTTTTTTATATTCAATTTATTTTACATTATTTGAACAAATAATGAAATTTATCGATGGTTCAACTTTAACCTTCAATAACTTTTGAAGTGGTAAATTTACGAAAAATTTATAAGACATAAGATTTGTAGAACATTAAATTTCCTATAAGAATATGTTATAGTCTTGCTGATAACCAATTCAGTTACTAAGTTACAAAATTCCAAAGTCTAAACAAAACTTTTTCCCAAGTTAATTAAATGGGAAATCGAAATTTGCAATGCGGCACCCCTTAATATGAATATTAAGAGCTGAAACTTTCACAGTATTTTTTTTTCGTCATTTTCAATGATATTTTCATAGTGCCTAAGGAAAAAAAAATTGTCGATTTTTTTGAAACAGTCTATGCGTTACCATAATTTCAAGTTTTGTGTACGGTAAATAAGAATAATTTGCAAAAAAAAATTATTGGTTCATAACACTGAAAATCTGTTTTAAGTATACAAAATAGAAAAACAAATTGAAAAATCTGTTTACAATTATTGTTACAAATCGCTTTATTTAAGTATAGTGTTAAACCATTTAATTCTCGAATTAACAAGATATTAGTAATTTGTCAAATTATATTTGTTTTATTTAAAATTAATTATCAAGAAAATATTGAAAAATAAAAGTTAGAATTAAAAATTAACAAAATTTCATGTCTAAAGATAAATTAATTTTTTTAGTGATACATATTAAATGTGTTCTAAAATACAAAATCAAGAGTGCTAGTATACGTTAGTTCCAAAACTAGTGCGATGAAAACACGAATACAGAATAATGCAGTTAGCTTTTTAAACAATTTTTTAGTTTGTAGTTTGCAAATAGTATTTTATATTGATTTTAGAGCTCGTCTTACGTAAAATTGGAAACGTCAATCATTTTTTCGCGCAGCTAATGTAGTACTCACGTTTTTGTTCGCGATGTAACATACTTATCGAAATAATATTGTAACTAATTTTAAAACTAATTTATTTATGCACAAAATATTTACACGTTTATAACTACACGAAATAATTTTAAATCTAACGATATTAAAGAAAAACACATTAATTTATGAATTATAATTACTCGAAAAATAATGTTCACGGATAACTTCTGTTTATCTTATAATTGACGTACGTTTATATTCCGTTATATTTATCGTGAACACACGCGTTAATCACTTATTTATTTAAACACCTTCTTAACACTGCCGAGAATTTTCTACAGCCTTCCCAAACGTTCTGGAAGTGGATAAAAAGTTCGTGAACGCTTTCGAAGCTGAACGTTTCACTGCCCCCTTCTTAAGACTGTTCTATCTTAGAACAGGAAACTGGATGTGACACCGGTAGAAAGGCTCGTGGCAATAGCGGCAGCTTTCTCTATATCGGTAAGTTCATTGACCATAAAAGTAGCAGTCAATCAACTTTTCCTGATCCAATATTCTACTTGGTTGGTAACTGCAGACCAATACCTGAACGCCTGTTCCTTGTAAGACGACCTCCAACATGTTTCAAACTGTTTTAATATTGTAAAACTTCATTTTTTCTTGAGATTCTATAATGCTCGTCACAGATTTTCGTCCTCTGGACATGTCAAGATCCTCGCTCACGCAATGTGCGATGGCGTATTTTTTTCGTGTTTGGAACAGGTCTTGTTGTTACTCGGTTGTAACTGCAATCTGGCTTTTCCAGAACATCCGTATATGCTCATAAACTTATCAAAATTCATTCCTTTGATTTGAGCCAGCAATCGGGGGCTAAACAATCGATGTGGACCTTTTGGCTTGCCTCGACAGATTTAAACCCACCATTTTGTGCCTTGACGTTATAACTGGTCTTCATTCTGTCAATTTGTGTGTTTTTACTGACTGTCTCATGTACTTCGTCTAACCTTTTGATTAGCTTGCTGACGTAGTCTTGTCTAACACCTTTTTCTTCCGGTCTTTGTCCAAATTGGAAGTTGCATGGCAGTCGTATTTCGCGACCGAGGATGACACAGGATGGTGTTTGGCTTGTGTTTTTGTAAACGGATGATCGGTATGCGATAAGGAAAATGTGCAAGTACTGATCCCAGTCTCTTTGGTGTTCGGATACTACGTTGGCTAAGTATTTTCTTATTCTTCGATTCATCCGCTATCAGATTGGAGATAGTGACGCATCGTCCTAGTTTTCTTAATTTCCAACAGTCGGCAAACTTGTTGAAACAACCGAGACTCAAAGTTGCAACCTTGGTCGGAATGTAATTCCAACGCTCTTTCACTAATACGTTTGCGACTGTAGCTGTTTCTTGATTGAGTATGGCGTAAGTCTCCGTCCATTTCCTAAAATAATCCATCGCCATCAGGATGTATTTGTTTTCCGAATTCTGGGAACCGCCCTGTAATGTCAATTGCTACTCTTTCTAAAAGGCTTCTTACGATGTATTGTTTCATCGATGCTTTGCGCTTTCTCGCGAGACCATTTCCTGATGCGCAGAACGTGCACTTACGGCACCATTTCATGACGTCCTCTTTGCAGTTTACCCAGTAGAATCTTTCTCAAACTTTCACCAATGTTTTTTTTTACGCTAAAGCGTTCTCCCGATGTACCATTGTGGAGATGCTTCAACGCTTCTTATACCCGGCTCTTTGGCACTACCAACTGTAATCTGTTTCTCGTGCCCTCAATACTCTCTAGGGATCGTTTAACAAAACCGTCTTCTACTATCATAGAGTCCCACTGCGCTTAGTACGCTTTGATGTTTCTGCTCAAAGCACTCACTTTTTCTCCGGTTGGTCGTCGGCCGTTTTCTTTCCAGTCCAGGAGTAGTCTTATTTCAGAATCGTTTTCTTGTTCGCTACGTAACTGCTCAGGTTCCCACTCGTCATTAACCATAGCAGTTCTCTGGAGACATTTGATTTTTTCTTCAAGTTGTAAACCATGGCTACAGTTTGCCGGACATGGTCCTCTGGACAAAGCATTAGTTTTTCGATGACTACTTCAGGCACGGTGGTTTGTGTCATAGTCATACTCTTGCAGTCTCTCGATCCATCTTGCTACTTGTCCTTCCGAGTTACGGAACTACAACAGAAATTTTAAAGCGGCGTGATCCGTTCTCAGTAAAAATTTTCGTCTATACAAATATTTGTAGAAATGTTCTATAGATTTGACGACTGCAAACAGCTCCCTCCTAGTCACGCAATAATTCCTTTCTGGCCAGGACAAAACTTTAGTAAAATACGCGATGATTTTTTCTTGTCCATCTAGCACCTGCGAAAGAACCGCACCTAAGGGCAGATTGCTTGCGTCGGTATCCAGAACAAATTTTTCCGTTTCTTCTAGATAACTTAAAATCGGCAAAGTGACTAGGACCTCTTTTAATTGATGGAAAGCATTTTTACAGTCTGCGTTCCATTAAAATTCTACTCTTTCTTCACTCAATTTCGTCAAAGGTTTGGCAATATTGGCAAATCCGTGTAGAAATCGTCTATAATAGGAATCTTTGGATCTGATGTTTGTCGATTGTTGTTGGTCATGCTTGCACTGCTCTAATTTTGTCTCGGTCAACCTTTACTCCATCTCTAGATACCACCTGGCCAAACACGCAAAATTAAAAAGTGTTGGTGTTTCTAAACCATAACAAACTCGTTCAAAACCCTCCGAATTTAACAAGAACTTGTGTGAAGAACTAACATCCGCGGGCATTCTCTTAAGCAAACTCAAAAATGAAAAACTACATCAGTTTTTAGAAAAATATACTCAAAAACACAATTTACAAACAGTGTATAGACAAAATTCGTGATACAATTGGCAACAACAAAATTTGGGTTTCACTTGACGAAACCACGGATGTTTGTGGCAGATATGTGGCTAATGTTGTAGTTGGTGGTTTAAGTAGTAAAGAAGAGGACTGCCACTCCTATTCACTTACTGTTGAAGTTTTAACAAAGGTAAATCGTTCTACTATCGCGGTATTTTTTAATGAATCGCTTAGTCTTCTGTGGCCTGGCGGGGTAAAATATGAAAATGTTTTTTTGGTCTGCACGGATGCTGTCCCATATATGGTAAAGGCAATGGAAGGATTAAAAATATTCTACTCAAAACTGATCCATGTCACATGTTTACCTCATGGATTGCATCGAGTAGCAGAAATTGTTCGTGCTGAATTTCCTGCTGTTAATGAATTGATTTCAACAAATAAAAAGGTTTTTGTGAAGGCACCTAGCAGACTTGCAAGTTTTAGAGAAAAGGCTCCAAACATTCCTTTACCGCCAGAACCCATTTTAACACGTTGGGGAACGTGGCTGGAAGCAGCAGAATGCTATTCCAATAATTTTGAATGTTTAAAACAAATTATTAATTGTTTTGACCTAAGTGATGCAAAATGTGTTGAAGGCGCTCAAGCACTTTTAAAAAAGAAGAGAATTTGCAAAGGCTTACTATTTATAAAAACATATTTTATGTGTGCATCAGTTGCAATCTCTAGTTTAGAAAAGAAGAACGTTTTGTTAAGCGAATCTTTAAAAACTGTGAAAACTGTAAAAAATAATATAAAAACTGTCCCAAGAAACCACATGCAAAATTTATTTATGTCTTAGAAAAAAATGTGGTTATTCCATTTTAAAACAATTGTTTAGTGTTTTAAATGGTGACAATCAAACTTGTGGCAATATTTTAGAGAATTACAACATATCTGAATATGCATCTTTTAAATATGCTCTGATTACGTCATATGATGTTAAACGTTATTTTTCAATGTAGAAACATATTTTAGATGATAAGCGGCAAGGGTTTACATTTGAAAATTTAAAACAAATTTTATTTATTAAGTGCAACTTGTAATATATTGTAACGTTTATTTTATTATTATTATTATTATGATTAAAACTAATTTATTTATACTACAAATATGTACACGTTTAAACTAACTGAACTAATTAAATCTAGTAATATTTAATAAAAACACTTATACTAATTTATATATAGCGCTATCACTGACACGTACCACGTTATTTATCTCACACGTGTTAAATATTTATTTATTTAGACTTGAATAATCTTCTTAACACTGCCGTCTTCAAATTACGGGAAAAAACTGATCTACGATTTGTTTGTACCGTATTTATACACATTTTGGAAATCTTCCTTGAATGTTCCATTTCTTTCGGTATACGTTCTAGAACATGGATAACAACTTTGAGAAGGCTCTTGAATTTGAGAACGTTTTACTGCCCTCTCCTTAGGACTGTTCTGTACCAGAACAGGAGACCGGATGCGGCACAGGTAGAAAGGATCTTGGCGATAACGGCAGCATCCTCCACTCGGCAACTTCCTTGACTAAAAAATTGACAGTCAATAGACTTTTCCTGACCTGATATTTTTCTTGGTTGGTAACTACAGATCAACATTTGAACGCCTGTTCCTTGAAAGACGACCTCCAACATGTTTTAAACTGTCCTCCAATTTAGTTGATCTAAGCCACAACCAATTCTTAACATGGTGGAACTTCATTTTTCTCTTGATATTCCATAATGTTCGCCACAGATGTTTGTATAACGGCTTGGTACGTAAGTATTTCTTAGTGACTAATTAGAAAACGAAGCGTTTGTCACCAAGTAGTCCTAAAATTTTTCCGACTGCCGGTTGCTGTCTTCGTAATTCATCTAGCTGCCCAAACTTCTTTTTAAACACGACTGCAACCCCTCTGGACATGTCAAGATCCTCGCTCACGCAATGTGCGATGGCGTAATCTTTTTGGGTTTGGAACAGGTCTTGTTGTTCCTCGGTAGTAACTCCAAACCTAGCTTTTCCAGAACCTCCGTATAAGTTCACAAACTTCTTGAACTTCATTCGTTCGATTTGATTCCTGATTCTGCTGCTTGTTACTTTGGTTCGGACCTAAACTTGCGTATTGTGGTTATCGCTAGCAAACAAGGCTAGACGATTGACGTGGACTACTTTTGGTTTGTCTCTGGGTGGTTTTCGGATGCGATATATGACATCATTAATACGCTTCACTACTTCATAGGAGACCTCCTATTGCGTTTGCAGCTTCGTCGACAAACCACGTCTCCTTTGTGGATTATACAACCAAACCATGTCGCCTGGTTGAAACCCACCATTTTGCGCCTTGACGTCATATCTCTTCATCCTGTCGCTGGCAATTTGTATGTTTTTACGGACCTCCTCATGTACTTCGCCTAGTCTCTTGGTCAGCTTGCTGACGTAGTCTTCTCCAGCAACTTCTTCTTCCGGTCTTCGTCCAAATTGAAAGTCGCATGGCAATCGTATTTCGTGACCGACCATTGCACAGGATGGTGTTTGCCCTGTGCTTTCGTAAACGGATGATCGGTATGCCATTAAAAAAAGGTGCAAGTACTGATCTCAGTCTCTTTGGTGTTCGGACACTACCTTGGTTAAATACTTGCTCATTGTTTGATTCATCCGCTCAACCATACCATCAAATTGAGGATGGACAGGCGTCGTCCTAGTTTTGTTGATTCCTAACAGTCAGCAAAATTCTTGAGACAGCCCAGACTCAAAATTGCGGCCCTGATTGGAGTGTAGTTCCAACGGAACTCCAAACCGACAGAAAAATTTTTTCACTAATACGTCTGCGACTGTAGCTGCTTCCTGATTGGGTATGGCGTAAGCCTCCGTCTATTTCGTGAAATATTCCATCGCCACCACGATGTATTTATTTCCCGAATCGGATTATGGGAACGACCCTGCGATGTCAATCGCTACTCTTTTTAAAGGGCTTCCTACGTTTTATTACTTCATGGGTGCTTTGCGTTTTTTCGCTGGAACATTTTCTGATGCGCAGAGCGTGCATTTACGGCACCATTTCATGACATGCCAAAGTGTCCTCCTGGTGTACCATCGTGGAGATGCTTCAACACTTCTGACACCCGGCTCTTTGGCACTGTAGTCTGTTTCCCGTGTCCTTGACACTTTCTAAGGTTCGCTTAAGAAGACCGTCTTCTACTATCAAAGAGTCGCGCGCCCAGTATGCTTTGATGTTTCTGCCCAAAGCACTCACTTCCTCCCAGGTTGGTTGCCGGCCGTTTTCTTTCCAGTTTAGGAGTACTCTTATTCCAGGGTCGTTTTCTTGTTCGCGACGCAACTGCTTGGGTTCCCATTCGTCATCAACCATAGTAGTTCTCCAGAGGCATTCAAATATTTTTTCCAGTCGCGAACAATGGCTGCAGTACATCGGACACGGTCTTCTGGACAAGGCATCAGCGTTCCGATGACTGCTTCCGGCACGGTGTTCTGTGTCATAGTAATCCTTTTGCAGTCTCTTGATCCATCTTGGCACTTGTCCTTCCGGGTTACGAAACTGCAATAGCCATTTTAAATCGGCGTGGTCTGTTTTCAGTAACAATTTTCGTCCATACAAATATTTGTAGAAATGTTCGAAGGATTTGTCGACTGCTAACAGCTCCCTCTTAGTCACGCAGTAATTTCTTTCTGGCCTGGACAAAACGTTGCTAAAATACGCGACAACTTTTTCTTGTCCATCTTGAACCTGCGAAAGGACCGCGCCTATGGTCAGATTGCTTGCGTCGGTATCCAAAACAAATTTTTTATCTACTCTTGGATAACTCAAAATCGGCGAAGTGACTAGGGCTTGTTTTAGTTGATACAAAGAATTTTCGCAGTTTTCATTCTATCTAAATTCTGCTCTTCCTTCAATTTTGGTCTCTAGATACGACGTTACCAAGATATTGCACTTCCTTCTTAAATACGTGGCACTTCTTTCGGCTCACTTTGAGATTAACCCCACGTAGTCGCTGAAACACTTCTTCCAAGTTGTTAAAGTGTTCTTCAAACGACCGTCCAACCACGATCCCGTCGCCTACGTACACCAAGCACGTCTTCTAAGACAATCCGCGCAAGATAGTCTCCATCAAACGCTCGAACGTTACACAGGCCGAAGAGCAGCACGGTAAACTGCCACAGAACAGTTCCAATCGTGAAAGCTGTTTTTTCACGATCCTTGGGTTCCAATTCTACCTGCCAGTAATCACCCTTTAAAGCTAACGTGGAAACCCACTGAGATCCTGGTAGGGTGTCTAACGTATCGTCAATTCTGGGTAAAGGGTAGCTGTTCTTTTTGGTCACGTCGTTTAGCTGTCTTTAATCTACGCAAAACCTTGTTGATCCATCCTTTTTCTTTACGAGTATCACAGGGGATGCTCATGGGTTACTTGAAGGATCAATCACGCCTTCTCTCTCTTTATCCGTAATTACTTGTTTGGCTTCCTCTATTTTTGCCAAAGGAAATCTGCGTGGATGTTGTCGTATCGGCCGAGCGTCTCCGGTATTAATTTTATGTTTCACTACGTTAGTTTTTTCTTGGGAACTACTCTCCAGCTCGAACACATCTTGATACTCTTGGATCAACAATTTAACTTTAGCCAGCTGGTCTAGGCTAAGGTTTTGGCATTTGGTGGTAAGAATGTCCAATGGATGTTGTGAACACTTTTTCGGCGACGTATCTTTGTTAGACTTCACACATCTCACAAATTGAGATACTGGCATGGATTGGCCTACCACGGTCTTCTTTTTTAACGTTATAGGATCTGAGTTGATGTTTAAGATCCCTACTGGCATCGTGTTTTTTACTCGTACTAAAGTTCTGCCAACGAGTAGTCCCTTTCCCACTAAGTCGCTCTCCATTGGTTCAATTGCGCAAATGTATCCTTCCCGGAAATTTCCATCCAGGCGTGCCATCACCACACTTTCAGTTCTTGCAAGCAGAGTAACGTC
Source organism: Aquatica leii (assembly GCA_035610365.1). Classification (NCBI taxonomy): domain Eukaryota; kingdom Metazoa; phylum Arthropoda; class Insecta; order Coleoptera; family Lampyridae; genus Aquatica; species Aquatica leii. The sequence continues at coordinate 28,328,229 of CM069433.1, read as the reverse complement.
TTCACTCAATAAGATTTGCACGGCTGCCTTCTCTGACAAATGAAAAGGAATTTCTTCATTTTCGATCTTTAGGACATCGTTCTTTATATCCAAATGGGACCCATACTTCTTTATCACGTACATTCCTAGGATAACTTCTTCCGTGATGTCGGCTACCAGCATCTTATGGTCGAGTACTCCATTTCCCAAACCAATGGTTTGATTTGTTTGTGAGTAGGTATTTTCTGACCCGTCGCCGTTCAAAGTACTGTTACTGGTGGTGTCCTCTCGTTTTCCGATAAGATGTTAGGAGGAATGTTTTCGTCGCTTCTGTGTCAACCAGTAACTGAACGTTTCTTCCATTGATCTTGCCATCGAAATAAATGCGATGCAATTGCCCCCTAGGCGATGCCATTTGAATAGTAATCTCCGGAGCCTGACTAGATGAGACTACTTTTTGTCTCTTTTGGTTACCTCGTTCCAAATTTTCGAGCGCTCTTCTTGTCCTCTTCTTAGATTTCGTACGTTGCCGTTGTACACTTTAAAGCATTTATGAAGGCGCATGACTCAGTAACTTTTAATTTGCAGTGTTGACTCAGAAACTGGCCAACTATAACATTAAGGAGTATCTATTATTTATCTTTCTACAAAGGTCAGGTAAGCGATAACAATGCTTGAATGCTCTACACTTAATATATATTTTAGCCAATAAAGTTAATTTTCTTAAATCGAAATCATTTAAACAGTTGACTATTTCTTTTTAAATTCGCAATTTTTGAAAAACGTAAACCATTATAAAACCCTTTATTATTTGCTTCTAACTGCATACTTTAATTCGATGTCAATTTCTTATTATGTTAAAATATTTGACTTTGTCGATATTTTGAAAACATGTATTTTAGACGATATCTTATATACTAGGCCGATTCTAACAAAATTCAAACCACCTAACTGTAGAAAAAATATTAATTCTAAAATGGTGGAGTAATCAAATAACGAAATTAAAACAGGAAAAAATTATAAAACTTGTTTCGTATTATATATCTATTATTATAAATGTATTGTAAATAAAAATAGTAAATACATATGTTTATTAATTTTTAAAATTGAATATAGCGATTTAAAAAATGTAATCACTTAAACAGCTTTTCGATTGTCATTTTATTAAAAATTGGTTTAGTAGTTTTTGAGATATCGAATGCAAACTCACTGATCCACATACCAAAAAATACATTTTTGAGATTCGTGTAGATCCAAAATTTGAAATTGATATCATCAAAAAATGCCGAGATACGATACTCCTCATTTTGAGATAATTGCAATACTTTCCTTATGCTTCGTATTATTATATTTATTAAAATACATAACTATAATTTTACTCTCACACATTGATTGTTTTTTAGTACCAATTGGAAATAATATAAGCACAATATTGTCATATCCAAAGAGATATTTTTTTATGATTAATACACACTCGTGAAATAAATACGCATAACACAAAATATTTAAAAAAATATTCTATAAGCATTTTAACAAACAAATGTAAATTGGATGAAAATTAAAAGTTTTATTACAAGCAAAGCACAAGTTAAAACACTAGTAATATATGATTATCACTAATTAATAATATATAATATAAACACACAGTAACATATTATATTGATAATAATAGTTTCATTTTGATTTAATGAATTTGCTACATTTTCTTTACGAAATCGGTTTTCGTATGATCAACAAATAATTATGAGTTACAATAACTCATTGTCAATTTACAAATACAACAGAAAAATAAATAAAATTACATCAAAGTTTAATACCTCGTCCACAGCCCGTTGTTTGCGATGCAATCAGTTAATGTATTTCTTATAGAGTTAACTATGTTCTCACAAATATTAATTAATTAATTAATTGTCCCACACTCGGAAAACATGATTATCTAGTGCTTGGATGGTTCGGATGTTGAGATTACCAAGAATATCTCCGTTATCTCACCTGCTAACCATGCGAGCCTAAATATTTTCGATGGGGTTCAAATCAGGAGATTTTAAGGGCTAGTCGAGACAGGTCACTTCATGGTTATTATCAAACCATTGCCGAACTACTCTCGCCGTATGCACTGAACTATTGTCTTGCACAAACAATATTCGTAGAGGTTTGTGATATATGGCACGGACGGTTAGTTATAACCTGATTAAAACTGAAACTTGTTATGACCTAATTAGGATTTAATTTAGTCTTTTCAGATAGTGTAACCTTGGTATACAACTTAGCCAATCGTTTATGACAGATTATACTAATAAGTTTCAACAAAACTTTGCGTATTTTTCAGTCTCTGCTTTGAACTATTGGTAAACAGTTATTGTATTACTATACCTACTACTAGTTATCTAAGAATGGATAGACGTGGGCATCTCTTGGAAGTTCAAGCACGTGCAGTAGGTTTACATAAAGCCGGAAAATTTTCTAGAGAAATTAGTAGAATAGTTGAAGTGAAGTTCCTCTTCTACTGATAAATTTTGATTAGTGGTAATGTTTAAGAAAGGATTTCTAATCCAGTCGTACTCACTAATATTTAGAGAAGGAAAATAATGCTGAAGTTTTTCTTCTAAGTTAATTAATATTTCAAATATTGTATTTAAAATCCTACTGTCACGTTTAAGTTTTGAAACTAGCGGAAACATATCTAAATTGTTATCTTTTATTCTTCTCTTCCACATACCCAATTTATCATTAAAAGAATTAATTTTATCAGTAGATACTAACAGATTTTCTTGTTTGCCTTGTAAACATAAATTTAGTTTATTTAAGTGATGAAATAAATCTGCCAGAAATGCTACCTTTGAACACCATTCTTCATTACTCAAATAATCACTAAATTTGTTTTGCTCAGTTGTAAAATATACAAGTAATTCTTCTCGTAATTCATAAAATCGTGCTAATACCTTGCCCTTTGATAGCCATCGCACTTCTGTGTGCAGTAATAACACTAAATGTTCTGCTTCCATTGCTTCACATAGTTTCGAAAAAATGCGAACTTTTTAAGGCTTGCTTTTTATAAAACTGACCATTTTTACAACCTGCTGAAGAACATTTGTCAATTAATCGCCGATACATTTTGAAATTAAATTTTCTCGATGTAAAAAGCAGTGGGTTGTAATAATACAAGGATTGCATTCTTTAACTCTTGTCACAAATCTTTTAATTTTTCCAGTCATTGATTTCGCTCCATCAATGCATATTCCAACGCAAGATTTCCAACTGAGATTAAAACTTTTCAAATGTTTGTCAGTTGTCATGAATATATCTTCGCCAGTTGTTCTTTCAGGTAATTCTTTACAAAAGAAAAATTGACTAATCATATCTCCGTCAAAAATAATTCTAATAAAAGCAATTGATTGAGCTTTTCCACTTTTATATATTCATCGATTTTCAGGGCAAATATGTTATCACGTTTGAGGTGTTCTATTACTTGAGTTTCTACGTCTTTCGACATATCTTGAATTCGTCTGCTAATAGTGTTATTTGAAAGCAGGATTTTTAAAATTTCTTTTTCTCCTATTAAAGTTTTGACCATTAAACGACAAGCTGGTAAAATTAAATTTTCAGCAATAGTATGACGTTTCTTTTTTTTGTGCTATAAGCTCGGCAACTAAGAAACTACATTTCTGTGCTTTACTTGAAGTTTTTATGTAATTTGTTAATGACTATGCTTGTTTGTGAGACGATTTTAATAACGTTTTGAAATAATCAGGAGTCTTTGATTTTAAATTAGGATGTTTTGTATCCAAATGGCGTTGTAATTTATTAGAAACCATAGAAGCATTTGAAAATTTATCGTTACAAACAACGCAAATTGGTATAGGACAGTATTTATCTTATGTCCATGAAAATCCCAATGCTATGTATTTTTCGTCATACGAGTATCCTATCTCGGCATTTTTTGATGATATCAATTTCAAATTTTGGATCTACACGAATCTCAAAAATGTATTTTTTGGTATGTGGATCAGTGAGTTTGCATTCGATATCTCAAAAACTACTGAACCAATTTTTAATAAAATGACAATCGAAAAGCTGTTTAAGTGATAACATTTTTGAAATCGCTATAATCAAATTCAAAAATTAATAAACATATGTATTTACTATTTTTATTTACAATACATTTATAATAATAGATATATAATACGAAACAAGTTTTATAATTTTTTCCTGTTTTAATTTCGTTATTTGATTACTCCACCATTTTAGAATTAATATTTTTTCTACAGTTAGGTGGTTTAAATTTTATTAGAATCGGCCTAGTATATGAGATATCGTCTAAAATACATATGTTTTCAAAATATCGACAAAGTCAAATATTTTAACGTAATAAGAAATTGACATCGAATTAAAGTATGCAGTTAGAAGCAAATAATAAGGGGTTTTATAATAGTTTACGTTTTTCAAAAATTGCGAATTTAAAAAGAAATAGTCAACTGTTTAAATGATTTCGATTTAAGAAAATTAACTTTATTGGCTAAAATATATATTAAGTGTAGAGCATTCAAGCATTGTTATCGCTTACCTGACCTTTGTACAAAGATAAATAATAGATACTCCTTAATGTTATAGTTGACCAGTTTCTGAGTCAACACTGCAAATTAAAACTTGCTGAGTCATGCGCCTTCATAAATGCTTTAAAGTGTACGTGGTCTATTTCATCATAGTTTAAAGTCGTCACTCCTCTTTCCCTAAGTATTCGTCGAGGCTTTGCAGTGTCTGCGCGGGTACTTTTGCAACACAGCAGAGTCTATGACCGTCACGTTGCGATGCTTGTTTTGCTGCTTCAAACTTCAAAGCATACATCAAAGCGTCATCCAAAGTTTTCGGTCGAGCTAACCGAAGAGTCTGCTGAGTTTCGTTGTCTCGGAAGGCGCCTACAAAGGTTTGAATAGCCAACTGCTCCAAGTAGGTGTCTGGTGCTGTAGGATACGCAAGCCGTGTTAATCTGGCGATGCCAGCCTCAAACTCTTGAAGACTTTCGGTAGCTTTCTGAACCCTACTTTTAATTTGAGCTTGATACACTTGTTGAAGATGAGCATCACCATATCTCATTTCTAATCATGAAATTAAGAGTTCGTAATTTTCTTTTAGGTGGTCAGGAACAGTATGTGAAATTCCAAGCGCTTCTGCACGTAAGGACACTATTAAAGACGTCGCTTTCTGCTTGTTGCTCCAACCATTAGCTGTAGCTGCGGCTTCAAACTGCTTGTAGTAGGTTCACCATGGAACTTTACCATCAAAATTTAGCGGTACAACCTTAAACTTGTTAGTGGTTTCTTCCCGACGGTCCATTATTAAATCTTCACTCGTGACACTTCTTTCATCATGGTAATTCATTTGGTTCATTCTTTCTTCAAGCAGTTTCATTTTGTCTTCTAATTTGTCCTCTGTTGCTTCTATTTTCTCATTCCTAAATTTAACATGTTTGCTTGAGTTTCCTCTTGAACAATTTTGAATTGATTTTCTATGCTCGTTCGTATTTCTTCTTTTAAACTTCTAGAATGTTCGTCCATTTTCTGAGAATGTTCGGAGAGTTTGTCTTCCATTTTTTTAAAATTTTGTACTATTCTTCTGGAATTTTCTGACAGTTTTTCTTCAATCATCTGAGAATTTTCACCCAACTAAACAGTTATTTACGCAATCAATGTTTTTATTACGAGAGCGATATTAAATTGCTTAATGGTATTTACACTAAAAATCGCGAACAGCTTATTTATTTACACGATTTTATTTGATACCCCGCACTGACGCCACTTGTAACGTTTATTTTATTATTATTTAAACTAATTTATTTATACTAAAAATATGTACACGTTTAAACTAACCGAACAAATTAAATCTAATAATATTTAATAAAAACACTTACACTAATTTATATATAGCGCTATCACTGACACGAAGATAAGATACAATCACACACTTGTTTAACATTTATTGTTTACGTTAAAGTCACGTACCAGGTTATGTATCTCACACGCGCTAACGATTTATTTATTTAGACTTGAATAATCTTCTTAACACTGTCGTCTTCGAATTATGAGAAATAACTGACCTACGATTTGTTTGTACCGTATTTATACACATTTTGGAAATCTTTCTCGAATGTTCTATATCTTTCGGTATACGTTCTAGAACATGGATACAACTTCGGGAAGGCTTTTGAATTTGGGAACTTTTCAATATAAAATATTAGTAATTTACCTATACGTAAATGTATTTAAAACTGTAACATGAACTTATTTCTATTTATACTGTATTATTTTTGTATACGTTTTTGTATATTTATATAATATAAAGCATATTACGCCAGTATTACTTATTTCTACAGTGCATAGTTAAGAGCATATTTCAAGCTTTGTTAGTGCATATTTGCATGTATATTTTTGAATTTTAAAGGCATAGTTATCCGCGGTTTACTTATGACATATCTTTTTAAATAGTAGGATTTAGGTTTTTGTCAGTTAGTTTTGTATTACAGTTATTCATTCAGGATAATTCCTTGTAGTCGATTTCTTACAACTTACACCGGAATTATCCAGAATAAAAAGCTCTTCTGCGGACTATCAATTTGGTATTTATTAATAATAAACTTGTAAAAACAACATTCTTTTAGAGCGTAATAATTAGAAAACACACAAAAAGATGCCGACTCCAAGAAAAAAATTTTTCATTAGTAAAACAAAAAAGTTAACAATTTTAGACAATTTTTTAAACGTAACTAGTACATCTTTTTGACATTGTTAGAAATATTAATTGTAAAAAATAGAAAATAGACTGCAAATTTAATGCTATCAAAACAACACAGAAAAAAATTACAATCACTACTTAAACAGAAATAATTACCGCAACTAAAATTTATTCTTGAAACTAATTTAATTGAACTTTCTGTATCAAATCGAGTCCTTATTAAATTACAAACTACGCAACGTACAATAACGCTATATCAAGTACTGAATGAAAACAATATTGAACACACAAACTTGAATCGATCGTGTAATAACACGCCGCAAATTTAACGTGAGTAAGAAAATGTGTTTTTGTATGTTCGTTTTAAACAAAGTTAATTTAACAAATTTTTAAAAATCTGGCGTTAACGGACATTAAAATAAAAATATTAATGTTTTAGTTCTCAAAATAAAAAGAATACACAAAGCCAATAAAATAATTTGTGATTTTTTGAAGCAATATTCTATGTGTTATTTTAGGATAATCAACAAACAATCTGTAAACCTGAAAACTTACTGTTGTTACTGTTTTCGAAGAAGCAGAAACGAAGCTTACGCGTGTTTCTAATTAATGTAAAAAATAAAATGTATGTTTAGCGCCCTTGTGTTGTTGATCAAACACAGATCCAAAAACCACAATTGATACTAACCACAAATAAATTGTTTTAAACAAATTATTAATTTATTTATGAGCGTAACTGTATGTGTTAAGGGTTTTATTGACGTGCTTCATACCAAGACTTTATAAAGTTAAACATCAAAGCTAATTTGTCTTGGTATAAAGTTGGTTGACAAATCAAGTTAAATTTGTAATTTCGTCGCAGAGAAGACTTGTTTGAAGCTTTGACGTTTATAGATTAAAGACTATATATGTCATTTTCTAAAAATTACTAAAATTGTTATAATCCTATGTAAAGTAAATAGGTTTTTACTAGAATAATTCCTATATATATATATATATATTTTTTTAAATAATAAAATTTAATTCCGTTGATAAAGAGCAAGTACTTAAAAAAATATCTAAAGTGTTTTGAAAACACAGAAGGTTTGAAGAGGTCTTCAGTGTTTGGATCAATAAAATACGTAAACAATTAGGAGCAATTTAAAAAATGTTGCAGACACGAAAGCGTAGAACGGTATTGCCTAAATATTAGGAGTACAGGACTTTAAAGAGAGCTTACGCAACTCTAGAGACGGCTGGTATATACTGATAACAACGCCCCGGTAGTCAAGCCCGTCAACGTCGAAATCACTAGCGCTAGTAAATCGTGCCCTTACTGTTTCAAATACATTACCTATTATTAATTTTCTCTATGTACAAATTTTGGTTAACATATTAACATAGCGAATTTATGGATTAGTATAATGTGGAAAATTTTATTTTGATAGTTTGAGTGATCTTTCGAAACGCAAAGAACGGCAACAGAATGTCTGACGAAGAAAGAGACGAGTAAGTTAATTGTTAAAAACATTAATTTTGTTACGTAATTGTTAGTGAATAGTTGCTTTTTGTACCGTTCTCTTAAAATGTCAATATTTTAGTTTCGTTTTCATTATGTTTCGCAGCATATGTTTCTTAATCGATTTTTCTATTGTAAACATAGTCTAGCATATTTTTAATTATTAGCAATAATGGTATTGTGCAGTACGTGTGCACTGTGTAATCGTGGTTTAATAATAAAAATAATTGATTCGTTTGACCACTCCCTAAATAATTGTATGTAATAAATAGATCTAAGCTAATTATTTGTGTGTCAATGTTTGTCACACTTTATAATTTAGAAATAATTACATTGCAATAATTGACTTCACGGTCAATTTCATTACGTTTATTTACGGAATGTACGTCTCTTAGACAATTTGTTGCAGTATTGATTTAATAAAACGTACCGTTTGTTTTCACAAACATCTTTATTGTTTATTAGGTATAATAAGATCATATCGAATAATGAATAAGAGAAGCTATACAACTAGTTACCACTTCCTTGTTGCTATGGTTACAGAGATCCTTTGTCAAAGACGTGCTGAACACAGTGAAAAATTGCGAACACCCTTTGTAATCATATTTGACCAATATTGAGATATTAGTGATTGCGTTGTTGTCATAAAGATTAGATTTAGGTAAACTAGCAAATAACTTATCTATGAATTTAGATTTAACTTTTAATTGATTGGACTTACACAGGATTTAATGAAGCCATATCTACAACGGCGGTGATTTTTTAACTGTTATATTCTTAGAGTAAATTTGCTTCTATGAACTCACTTAATATCTTTGTGAATTGTATATAATTGAAATTATAGATAAATCTTTTTTGTGACTAAACAGTATATATTTAGTACATGTAGTTATCAATATCTAAATTACGTTCTTTTTTAAATACCATTAATTTACCATATATAATACAATAATCGCTACGTTATGTAAGTCAACGATAAAAATCCTTATGTAACTTTTTTGATATGTTACTAGATTACTGTTTGTTGTGTAAGATTTTATAATATTAAAGTATAGGAAACCATTAAATTTAATTAGCATGTTCAATCCTTAAATAATTTTAGCGTCCGTTTCTTATCGAATCAATGATTTTTTTGAGTTAAACTTTTAATCTTATTTGTTTTATACTGTCATTAGACCACTAAATTATAATATACAGTTTATTAATTATCGGTGGAAAATAGATATTTAAGTATCAAGTATGCAAAATGATGTTTTAAGGGATGAGTCAGGATGTTTGTCGAACGAGGCGTTGACAGTCAGAAATTTCTGACGAGTCCGCAATAACATTTTGCGTACGTGATTCCTACAATTTTTTTTGCATGAATTCTATAAATTATCAAATTAATTTAATAAAATTTGTTTCGGTGCGTACAGAACAGTCGTGAGCGTCATAGTTAGTTTTGAGATAGTGTATTTTGCGAAGCATTTAAAATCTGCAAAATATTCACTGGAGAGAGTATTCGAGTGTTGGAAATTAAGTTGTGGTTTTTAGTAGAACGTTTGATTACTTATGTATAATTTATGATAAAACAAAAGCTTAAGATTCATGAAAACAAAAACATACAATAGAAAAACACCTTAAATTGTATTAAAAAATAAAATGAAAAAAAATGTTTGTTAAACAAAAGGACACTAAAAATACGGTAATACGTTACAACTCTTAGAAAAAATTTTCTACTTTTACTTTCATAATTTGCTTTTACTCGAAGTTAAAGGTTTTAAAATTTTGTTTAAAGAATATACCTTATAGCAAATTGACAAATATGAGTATAAAAGTTTACAATTTTCAAATTTGATGCATTTGCTTTAAGATGTAAATATTAAAAAAAATTACCAACCTTTTAATTCAAGTAAAAGCAAATGTTTTTATGAATGCGGCCTAAAGAACGGACAAACAAAATGTATAGAACTAGTATTGAAAAATTAAACATGATTATTTCGCGTTTTGTTCATTACATACATACATACATTTATAACAAAATCAATTCGTAATAAATAGATTAATTTGTATACAAACAAAAAATAATTAAACTAAGAGTGGAAATCATACCAGCAGTAAACGTAAGAAAATTCAATGTAACACAGCTAAAATAGAAAACAAAAAAAATTACAATAAAAACTTTTTATTTTATGTTTGTTTATAATTTGTACAAGATTTATATTACAAATCCCTAAAGTAGTTTAATATTTCATCGTCGTTTTCCTTGAAAGATTCGTATGTCTCGGACACAAACATATCCACCATTTTCTTGCTGGGAAAAACATTCTGGCACCCGCCCGCCTCCTTCAAATAATAGCTTGTCCTTAAAAGGGCGTCGCACAATAAAATGGACGTCCGGTTGCGTAGTTTGTCTTTGATAATATTCATGATTGAAAACGCCCTTTCAACACTGGCATTCGAAAACGGCAAAGAAAGTAGTGCTGTCGCAAGGAAACCGATTTCTTTAAATTCATGGTCACCTCCGGCATTCTTGGAAGCAAGGACTGCCCCCCAAAAAAATTCCATCTCCAAGCGACCCTACTGACGCAAAGCAAGTCCTCTCCACTGCCTCTCTGTTTCATTCATGTCACAGTCGATAACAATTTGGAATCCTCATAAAAGATTGCTAATGTCCGGTCTCACCAGACTTGTAGCTGAATCAGGTAATAGCCACTTCAAACTTTTTAAAAATTCCATGTTTTGAGGGCAACGTAATTGTATTTCTTTAGTTTATGATTGTCTTTAAACAGATAACTTTAACCTCTGTGATTTCATTTCTTGATACGCCAGTGGTAAAGCACAAACGCGTACCCCAGATGAACCTGTTAGGGTCCCATTAAATAGTTTTCAAAGTCATATGTTGCAAGAGAACACTGCTGTACTTTTTTTAACCTTTGTGGAGACACAATAAATTGCAGGTATTCCCGTAACAATTTATGTAAGTCACTCATTAGTTTTAGTGGGTTGGCGTTTTCTGTTACTCCAATAATTGGCTTTAAAAAGTTAGCCATAAAAATAATGAACAATTTATTTTTTTGACTTTCTAGCAGCTCTTTTAATTTTCTTGCGGTATAGCACTTTTCTGTTGTGCTAGCCATAGAAAAATTAAGCTTTAAAACATCCCACTGATCCAATATTTTCTTTACTGCTTCATATCTAGCCAACCATCTTGTACCATCCAATTTATTGATTTTGAAAGGTGACGGCTCATTCATAGCCTCAAACAAAGACCGATACTCCAACTGCCGTTTTGTACTTTGAAAAAACCAGTTATGACACTCCCTAATGACAAATTCTGGTTCTTTTGGAAAGTAACTACACGCTGCTTCAGCTGCCAAATAAAGAGAATGACAAATGCACTACAACAAGATGTGGCAATTGTTTGGTTAGGAAAGTGGCAAATGAATGGTTCCTCCCTACCATCACATTTGCTCCATCTACGCCAATACCAATTAAATGGCTTAGCTTTAGCCCATCTTCTTGCAGGCAAGATATAAAAGAAGTTGCTACAGTACCTGTACTACCTGCAGTGAGGGCCATTAGCCTATAAAATGAGGGCGAAATGATATTCTTTATGAGTGCTGTGCATTTTGTTCGATGCAACTTAATGTCAGAAAGCAATTCCGATTCTTTGTCGATAGTTTTCAACAAATTTGCCAAATGATGACAGTTTTTACAGAGCAGTGCTCTGCGATGAAAAATGCAATCTTCAGTTCAGTATCTTTCTTCTTCTCCGCGATAACTGTTTTGGTATAGTAAGTTATCTTCTGAGAACTGGAACTTGCTTCCGAACGTTTCATGGAGTTGATGTGTTTCTTGCATTTTGAATGATTGGCAATATCTTTCTTATTTGTTTGCAAAAAACAGTTGCATACTTTGCACAACGCTTTGTTTTCTTGTCCAAGTGCTGCTGTTAGCCATCCTGAAACGAAATATAATTAAGAAATCGGAATTTTCCAAAAACATTAGGTTTGCTTTATTTGAAAATATATCAGTAAACAATTAGCCTCTAGATTTTTATCATTATTATTGGCTCATATTAAAGAGCATGCCGAGATACGAAAGAACATAATTTTTATTAATTCTTATTCGTTTTACTTTTTTTTGTAAAATATTATTGAAAAAACGAATTTGAAAATTAGACCTGTCCGTTAAGGAGTTAATTAGGTTTTTAATTTATTTTGTGGAGAACACGGTAATTGATTTTATTTATAATTAATCGCATTAATGATTTTTAACAAATATTTAAGAAAAATTACTTCATATTTTTAGAATAACTGATTATTTTAGGTTACCTATATTTGCATCTTGCCAAACTATAATTACATAAAATAAATAAAATAATCATACCTGGAAATTCAACTTCCCACTCCTTTTGGTATTATTTTTTCACCTTGTACTTTAGGCATATTATTCAAACCGTTCAAAAACATCAAACGAAATATGAGCACACGTTCAGGTCTATTGTCTATAATGGCTTACAGGTGGCTTTGAAACCATTATTTTTTCTCTAACTCTCGTTTCCCCTTTTTTTCCCTCTAGTTTTCGTTTTCCCTTCTCCTTTCTCCTCGAAATTTTTTCCCCTACTTTTTCCTCTGGACTTCTACTTTTCCCCTAAAAAAGGAAAATTTTCCCCCATCTGGCAACGCACTGAGACTAATAAAACAGGTAAATTTACCCTACGCATATTTGTGGTGGGTTATTTTAGATTGCCGTTATTCACAAATTAAAGAAAATTTTCTACATCCTCCGCCTGCGGAAATAACGCTTCAATTATTAATTTATAGAAGATATTATAGCTGCACTGGCCGTCTTTAGATTTGCCCATTTACACACTTAACATAACAAGCTCTTATTTTCCCATCGCCATTTTCCTAAATAAGTTATAACTTGTCTCGCTCGCACAATCCAAAATCGTTTTCTTACTTCGCAAAATGTGGCATTTACTCCGCTATGATGTAAGCTTTTATGCGTTTTAAGAATAATTAATTAGCTTAAGTATGCCTTTTTTGGTAACAATATTGGATGTTGAACGTCAAAATATTGGATGTTTAACGTCCTTTATCAACGGTATCTCTGCGTTTTCAATTTTACTGATGCTGCCGGTAAGCCTATTGTCTTTGTTGCGCATGTTGTTTAAAAACCGTAACACATATGCTAATACTGTTAGCAAACGATCAAGTAAACTAAATCTTTCACTTTCAACGAAACAGCGGCTGTTGATAACATTCTCGTCTACTTCGTTAATTAAACAATTATTTAACAAACGCACAGTATTAGGCACCGTTTCTGCAGGCCATTTTTTTCACTTCTTTTCAGCCATTTTGGATCTTGCAATCATTCTAAAGAATTAAATAAATCTTGAAAAGTAATTCCCTTTGTGAGCTTATTTGCTGGATTGTCTCTTTCCGGACAGTAACGCCATTCGCTGTTATTCTTAGATAGGGTTTGTGTTTCTTTAACTCGGTTTGCTACATAAAGTTTTCGTTTATCTGCTTCACCGCGTATCCAGTAGTAAACAATTTGCGAATCCCACCAACACACTGTTTTAGTAATCGTTATGTATAAGTTTTTACAAAAATAATTTATTAGTCGCGCCGCTAATAGAACAGCGGTAAGCTCTAGCCGCAGTACTCAGGCCCAAAAAAAACAAAAAAATTTTTTTTTGTCTCGCATAAAAATATGTTTACAATGAGTCCCCTCCAAACGGCAGCTCAAAAAAAATGTTTAAAGGGTCGCTCCAAGTTTTTAAAAATTTCTAAAATCGTTAAATATCATTTCTTTTCTTTTTTAATTTTTTTTCTCATTATTTAATTTTTTTTCTCATTATTTAATTTTTTTTCTACAAAATGATAACGATCCTGAAAATCTCAAGTCAAAATTTTAATATTTAAAGATCTTGTGCTTCAAGCCATTCTTTAGTACCTATGTCAAATTCAAGAAAAAAAAAATAAAGTTTGTTGATACTAACATTAGAATGTCTTCCGGGTTTGGGCCGTGTCATAGTTGCAACCGAAGCTGCCAACGTTTCGCCCACTTTCGTAAGGGGCTTCATCAGGGCGTGAGAAAATCGCAAAACTCAAACAAGCAATCGAAATCTAACTAAAAACTTCTCAAAAGTTAGGTTATCCACTTGTACAACAAGCCATAACCTAAACTATGAAAAGGTAAGAAAGAAAACGATAACCTGAAAAAGCAAACGAAAATCTAACAAAGAACCACTACTGAGTTAGGTAATCAACTTGTGAACCAAGCCAGATTCTAAACTCCGTAGAAGTGACTTAAGAAGAAATAGTCTCCGTATTTAAAGGAAAAGGATCGTCACGGATGGTTGAGCTCGACCCTGATTGGGTTACGGTTGCTAGGGGGCGTGTTTTTGATAAATGACTAATAACCGGGAACCAAAGAGGGGATAGTTCGAAACCATGATCGCGATTGAAGTTATTGGGGTGTTTGATGATTTCTATGCTTTCTCGGAATTTCCTGTTGAAAAAGAATGGAGATTTGGCAATCAACGAAACATTATCAAAATCTATCTTGTGACCTGTTTTTTTGATTTTGATAATGTTTCGTTGATTGCCAAATCTCCATTCTTTTTCAACAGGAAATTCCGAGAAAGCATAGAAATCATCAAACACCCCAATAACTTCAATCGCGATCATGGTTTCGAACTATCCCCTCTTTGGTTCCCGGTTATTAGTCATTTATCAAAAACACGCCCCCTAGCAACCGTAACCCAATCAGGGTCGAGCTCAACCATCCGTGACGATCCTTTTCCTTTAAATACGGAGACTATTTCTTCTTAAGTCACTTCTACGGAGTTTAGAATCTGGCTTGGTTCACAAGTTGATTACCTAACTCAGTAGTGGTTCTTTGTTAGATTTTCGTTTGCTTTTTCAGGTTATCGTTTTCTTTCTTACCTTTTCATAGTTTAGGTTATGGCTTGTTTTACAAGTGGATAACCTAACTTTTGAGAAGTTTTTAGTTAGATTTCGATTGCTTGTTTGAGTTTTGCGATTTTCTCACGCCCTGATGAAGCCCCTTACGAAAGTGGGCGAAACGTTGGCAGCTTCGGTTGCAACTATGACACGGCCCAAACCCGGAAGACATTCTAATGTTAGTATAGATTCCGGCCGTGGAAGCCTTCGCTATTACAAAGTTTGTTGATATTCATGTTCAGAAGTCGCTCGAAAAGATATAAAGTACTTAACTTAAAAACCTTCAAAAATTTGAAGCGGCGTCACTGCGTTAAACGTTTAAAATATTTTTCTGCACACTCAACTAAACAAAAAACGGGACGCCTTGGTTACTTCGATTGAAATAGTTTGCGGTGTAAACTAGGCATATTAGCTAATGCGATCGGCAATCATTCGTGGCCGTTTGCGATGCTATTTAGAAAATTCAAATTAAACAAATAATAAACATTGATAATACCAGAAGGTCAAATCGTTTATCCGAAAAAAGTAAAAGCTCAATATGTATATTCTTATTTTTGAATGATTTGGAACAGTAAACTGCATTTTATTTTTCTACCAAATATTTTCGTATGTAAATAAAAATTCCATACTGAAACAGTGCATTATAAATTTTATTAAGGCACAATTTATATTACACCCATGTAACATCCTATTAATAACATTATGAATATAAGCTATTGTACTTAAGTTTTAATTACATTGTAAGTAGTTGCTTTAATTTCTCTTTTTGGTCGAAATTTTAAAAAAAGCAATTATAAGCAATGTTTTAAATAAGTCCTAACACACTTGTAAAAACTTATTACCAGTGAAATGATTTTTTGGCAAAAAAGATATATGTATGCTGCGTTTTATTTTTATACAAAGCATTTTCGTGAATAGATAAACGAGTATAATCTTTGTAAAAATAAATAAATCAAATTTTATGTGTCATTGAATGAAAAGTACTATCACTAGTATGATAAACAAAAAAATTGTATTTTTCCTATAAAGTGTTTTACCTTTACATTTATTTACTATTTTCAAAAGTCGCTGTTATAGTCTAAAAAACTGACGGCTGCAGTCGCCGTGAAAGAAGTAATGTAATTTAAAATTTCTGTATTGACGCTGCTACTCTCTGAGAATTAACTGATATCATGTAAATCACTTCTTGCATCAACATGCAAATCAGTTTCTTTTGATGAACCTTGGCTATTGCATAAACAACAATTTGCCTGTTCTACCTTTTGTTGTGTTAGAAACTAACCGTAACTAAGGATTTTTTTTTTAAATTAACATTATGAATCGAGTATACTTTTCTCCACTTAAATGTGTACTTACCAGATAAGCTAATGTGTGCAACGATAGGGAATACGCACTGTCAGCCGCTCGAACGGGAAAATGAAACAAATTCGACTGAGTGACAATTTATTTTATTTTTGAATATAATAAAAGAAAAGAAAGAAAAATGAAAAAGACTAAAAGAAAACTATTTATATTTTAATATAGTTAGCCACGCCATCAGCCGGACGGATTTACGTTGTTTCCGGGTCTCTGAAACAATTAAACAAAATCTCAGGCGGTGAGCCACGCGAAAAGAAATACTAAAGGAGAAAAATGGCACACTCAGCGCATTATGACAATTAATTGACAATTTGGTTGGCACACGGTTCAGACCGATTTGTTGTTGATAACACTAAGCACAACAATTATATGGTGGCGCTAAGCTCAGATTAATTAGTTGATAACACTAAGCACAACTAATTATATAAATAAGGTTGTCTGTCATATCAATTTACCCCAAGTATTAATTTCATGCGACTCACCCCTTTCTGTATAAATTTTGTTTCTTTTTTTTCTCGCACTAAAACAAATCTAATAACACTAATAACCAACTTAAGCACGCAGAGTGACGCTGCTTCAACAGTCAGCTTTGCGTCTCTCCGTCTCACCACTTAAGACAAGGGGATCTCCAACTACACTCGCTAAACGTCACCTCGTGACGTATAATACTTCCCCTATTTAAAACTTTAAGGGTCTCTCCTCTCTCTCTAACAGTATACGTTTTTATTTTATTTTTTTTTAACTTAAAATATTATTTACCTAACAGTTGCGAATATAATTGACAAAATTGGAAGAATACTGAAGAAACATGACATTAAAGTTGCTTATAATACTACCACGAATATTAAAAATTTGTTGAATTCTGTAAAAGATAAAATTCCACATAACACTTGTAGAGTGTATCAAGTTCCATGCGCTTGTGGCAAGGTATATATTGGAGAAACTGGTGGAACTATTGAAACTAGACTAAAAGAACACAAAATTCACCTTCGTTTACTTCATCCTTCTAAATCTGCTATTGGCGAACATGCGCTAAACACTTTACATAACATAAACTTGGAAAAAACTATAGCGATTGCTAAAACCAAAAATTGGCGTTTAAGAAAGATCAGAGAAGCGATTGAAATTATTAAAATACTTAGCAACTTTAGCAAGGACAATGGTTATGAGTTATCCGACACCTGGTTACCTGTTATTTCTTGATCTTTACTTTATCCACCAAACACACTATAAGCTACGTCTAGAGTTTTTAATAGTTGTTTTTCTTTAGACTTTCGAGCAAATGCTGTAGCTAATAGTTATTTACATACTAAGTGCGGGAAAGTTATGTTCCCAAATTCACTCAAGGCAGCACTCGCAAGCTCGTGCTGCCAACTCGTTCATTCGGGAACAATCTTCCCGCAAGAAGTTTGAACAATATTTTTTGTACGAATACTATTAAACTTGTCTAATTTATATTTTTATTCATGTATTAATTCCAGAACATAAATATGTATAAACAAAATTTATATGAGTATTAAATCAAATCACCATAAAAATGAAATTTGAGAGTTGGCAAGTTTTTTGTTTTGTTGATTTACGTAATTATTCAATTAAAACTTTTGTCATAACGTGAACAGCGCGTGATTTCTGTCATATATTGTCATTAACTTAAGGGTATAACTTAAATAACTTAAAAATTAAATAAAATAACTTAAATTATGAGTAATAGTGAAAATATTGATTGCACACCGCCAGAAGTACGTCAAGACGCTAATGAGGCATTGTTAAATTTACTACCAAAGAAATCGAAAGCAAGGTATGAATTGGCATACTCAAAATTTGTCAATTGGGCCCGAACAAAAAAAATTTCCAATTTTACTGAAAATGTTTTATTGGCATATTTTCAAACGTATCCTAATAAAAAGTCTTTGTGGGCTACGTATTCAATGTTAAAGGCATGCTTAATTTTACACGACAACGTCAATATTTCCAATTATTCAAAACTAATTGCCTTTTTGAAACGAGAAACGGAGCACTATCAGCCAAAAAAATCTAAGGTTTTAGAAGAGGAGCAAATTGCTAAATTTATAAATGACGCACCCAACAATGATTTTCTTTTAATGAAGGTATAGATACAATACTCATATTATTTACATATTTTTAAATTTTAAAATGTTAGGTTGTTTTAATAATGGGTGTAGCTGAAGCTTGTCGTCGCGAAGAGCTATGTAAAATGGCATTGAAAGATATCGAATTTAAAACTGATATGATATCAGTAACGGTACCAGATACCAAAACCTATACCACCAGACGATTCGTAATTGTAGATCCTAAATGGATTTCTTTGCTGAAAGAATATAAAAATATTAGAGCTAAGTATAACCAAAATCAGGATAGGTTCTTTTTTACTTACCATAATGGTAAATGTATAAATTCCCCAGTTGGCATAAATACATTTGGGAAAATTCCATCACTAATCGCATCATACCTTAAGCTTGAGAATTCAAAAGAGTATACTGGCCACTGCCTTCGTAGAACCTCGGCCAGTATGTTGGCAAATCACGGAGATGATTTGGTGACTCTGAAAAGGCATGGAGGTTGGAAATCTTCGACTGTAGCTGAAGGGTACATTGAAGAATCTGTCAGTAGTCGCATAGCTACAGCGCAAAAATTGACTGCGGGTACATCCAGTACAGGTTCAGGCAGTTCCTTTGAAATTCCTGTCATCAATGTAAACATGCCTCCTGCTTCTGCTACAGTAACGCAGTCTTTGAACATGAAGGAGATTGTTCCAGGAGTCCAAATATCCAATAGCGGAACTTTAAATATAAATAGTATAAATGTTACCATTTGTAATTCAAGCAATCATCGGTGAAATAATTGTTTCATTTTATGTAATTATAATTACTCTAGCTCTGTTATTTTGTTACAGATTATTAAATATTCCGTTTCTTTGTTCTTAACTTGTTCAAAACATGAAAATAATAATCTTCTGATATTATTATATTTATTTAAATACTTACATTTTCTGATACGATAATTAAAGGTGATGTTAATTAACTTAACCATTCTACAAACACAATTATTTATCAATTACTTCACTTTGTTTAAATAAATATCTTCATTTATTACACAATAGTATATTGAAAAACAAATGTCACAATGAGACTTTTTGCCGCACGAAGACCAGGTTTGCAGACCGACTGAAAGGAGGAGGAGGTCGAGGTCTTAGTATTTTTGCGGGAAGTACACTCCAACAAATCATATTTTCTTATTTTGAATATGGTTTTTAAATTAATACTGTAGAAATGCCAGTGTTTTTTTCCATTTTCCCGCACGCTGTTTGACGTTTGGGTGCGGGAAATAAATGTCATTCGGGATTCAGATGTTCCCAATTATGCGTAGAAGGCGGTAAATGGCATCGAACAGTATATGAGTACAAAAAAGAACTTACAACATTTATTAAGTTTTTCAAGCATTTGTTTTTTCTAGTTACCTTAGTTTCATTATTGTAATTTTATTAATTGTCACCTGAAGAAGAACGTAGACCACGTTCGAAAGGTTGTGAGTTTTTTAATAAATATATACACCATTTATCCAAAAACTATTTTATTATGTTTCATGGTGAAAATTTTGTATCTAAAACGTATAAACTGTTTTAACAGAATCGATCGAAACAAAATTAACTTTGTACAAAATCAAAAATTGATGCCCGGTGTCTAAGTTTCCATGTCTATTCAATAGTAATCGATTTGATGAATTTATCGGGTAAATAAATTTAAGGTTTGAGTGAATTCCATGGACCATGGTCTCCGATCTTTGCAACTTGTTTTTGAGCGAAGAAAATAATACAAATTTCTTTCTCATTTTGCAAGTTTTTATACCTAATATTAATATCAATCTTAACAAGTTTTAAATAAGATACGTTTTGATCTATTATATTATAATTATAGATATAATATTATTAATTAATATTGATTTTCGTTAAGTGTTTATAAGTTAGAATGAATGCCATAAATTGTTAAACTATTGACTTACCTTGGTTTCAGTTTTTAGATTTTTTGCATTTATCAAAAAAAAAGTCAAAAATAACAATGATTAAAGTAATTCAGCGTCACGATCTTAAGTTTTAATCACATTATAAGTAGTTGTTTTTTAATATCTCTTTTTTTGTCGAAACGTCAAAGAAAGGCAATTATATATAAATAAATCAAACTTAATATGTCAATGAATGAAAGTTACTATCACTAGTATTATAAACAAAAAATTCGCATTTTTTCTGTCACCCATATCCTGCTTTACTATAATACGATAAATAACCGTTCTCATTTTATTTTTCAGTAATGTCAATTAAAAACAATAAAGTATTTTACCTTTATATTCATTCACTATTTTTAGTTTTTAAATCGCTGTTATAATCTAAAAATGGCACTCCATATACCTCATTGCAGTGTAATATAGTAATCAATCATTCTGAGTTTATTACGTTAATAAAATATAGATTATTTATTTAAAAAAAATTAAACAAAGGATTTAGTTCTTATTTATTTTACAGTAGGTCCATCTAAATTGAACTTGAAATTTGATCCTAAAAAAACTTATTTTACATGTTTGCTGTTTTTATTTGAATTTTACACACGATTGCTAATAATGAGTACGACCTTCTTGATTATCGATGCAATCTTACAGTCTAGTCGTTTAGGCATTCATGCTACAAGAATACGTAGGTAATCATTATTAAGTTTGTCCAAAGCAGTTTTGATGGCAACAATTAATTTTTTGTAGGCTTTGGCAATAGAATTGGCTTCTTGTTGTTCCCGGATAGTACACACAATTTTTTGCATATTTTATACTATACAACATAAAAAAGTTTAAACAATAAACAAGTATAATTATTTGTAATATGTACTAAATAATGTAAACAAATTTTCAGTATAATGAATAATTCTAAAACACGACAAATTTTATTTGCAAAAAACAATAAGAACATTGTAAATTTTTAAGTTTTTGACAAAGATAAATTGTATGTAAAGTGATCAATAAATTAATAATAATTCTGTACCTATAAAATAATTGTATAAGGAGCTTGAGATTAACATAATTTATTTTGCGTGCGCGTTTAGGCACCTGGGGTCTTAAAGTAATATTTCAACTTTTAAATTGATTAAATACTTTTAATACACCTTTATTGAAATTTGCTATGATTACGTGGCTAAATCTAATCTGACGTATGGTTATAATACTTTAGTGTACTAAGCTATCATTTTTGATTAAATGCGACTATAAGTAAATAGGTTGGTTTATCAACAAAATTTTATGAAAGGTACAAAGTGGTTACCGAAAAACACGTTATAAATTGTGGAGTGCATTGTATACAACTATATAGTATATTGAATACAACTGTAAGATATTATCAGTAAAATTAATCAATTTATTTTTGGCGACTGCTTAAGAGTAATACTTTAGATAAAATTGTATTTACAAAAGATTCAAGTGCATAATTAAAGCAACAAAAATTGTAAATACACATTTATCTTTATTAATGAATAACCCTCTGAACCTACAGAAAATGTATTCAAACCCATAAAAATTTTATTGGAATTAATAGGTTTGAAAAGGTTTTGTAGGGAAGTATAGGTACTAAGTAAAGTTTTAAATGGGTTTATATAGGTGAATTTTAAGAATCGTTTTACTTATAGAAAACTATAAGAACATCCTAGAAAATTCTTATTAAAAATAAATAAACATACAAAATTAACAAATAAATCTGTTAAAGAAAGTGTAGTATAAAATTGCATATTTATTCCTGATTTAAAAAAAACTGATTTTAATCAGAATTTCTATAGAAACAAATAAAAAAAAAAATTAGGGCGTGTACTAGTGTATACATGTAAGAAGTGAAACTTCTTTATGGCCTTATTTTTCGCAAAATGTTCTACATGCAACTTTTCAGAAATTGGTTAAATAAAGTTAAATTAGATAAAGTTTAAACAAAAGGATTTTATTATCATAGACATGAATACAAATAATACAATTATTTCACTTTAACTTTTTGCTACTAAGATTATTACAGCATTTCATTAATTGTAATAGAATTATTACTATCATTGTCATCGTTATTATATATTTTTGTAATTAATGGCTTATGGTAACTGAAATATGAAATTGAATCTACAAAAATTAGTTAATTCATTTACAAAAATTAATAACATATTCCAGAATTTATACTCTATGCCAATTAATTGATGTTCATTAAATTAGCAGTCGTATTAATTAAAAATGTGACGCGTAACGAAATAAGCGACATGCTATCCCTACTGCGTTGGAGAAACTGAAAGTACTCTTCGTCTGAACCAACCGTGTTTCACTTTAACTTTTTGCTACTAAGATTATTACAGCATTTCATTAATTGAAATAGAATTATTACTATCATTGTCATCGTTCAATCAGAAATTGAGGTTAACCTTAAATATCTTAAATTTAATAATTAATGGATTATGGTAACTGAAATATGAAATTTAATCTACAAAAATTAGTTAATTGATTTACAAAAATTAATAACATATTTCAGAATTTATACTCTATGCCAATTAATTGATGTTCATTAAATTAGCAGTCGTATTAATTAATAAATACTATTTTAATGAAATCATATACATTGACCGATAGTTACAATAAGAAACTGAGGTTAACCTTAAATATCTTAAATTTAAAATTAGATAAAGTTTAAACAAAAGGATTTTTATTATAATAGACATGAATACAAATAATACAATTATTTCACTTTAACTTTTGCTACTAAGGTTATTACAGCATTTCATTAATTGAAATAGAATTATTACTGTCATTGTCATCGTTCAATCAGAAACTGAGGTTAACCTTAAATATCTTAAATTTAAAATGTCATCGTTCAATCAGAATTTGAGGTTAACCTTAACAAGTATTAGAAAAATAGATATAATTACTTACTTTTGTTAAAAATCCACTGGAATTAGAATTAAAATAAAGCCCTTGATTTTGTTGATCACTTTAGTATTGATATATTATTTATCTCGTCGCTATTGCGTTTCAGAAAAAAAAAAGATGGCGCGTAAAGGAAAAATGTGACGATAAAAAATGTGACGTGACGCGTAAAATGTGACGGTAAATTTTTTTCCAACGCCGATAAAGAAGTTTCACTTCAAAAAGTAGATTTTCACCGCAAATGTTATTGTATACGAAAATTCATTAGCTTTGCTTTGGCTTCCATTGACAACCTTTGAGTCGAGTTTGACGAAAAATATTTATGGCGTAGCGTTACTTCGCGTTTGTAGTTTTTTTTTGTGTAAAGGCAAGATTCAGATTTATTTAGATTTTAATTCAATTTATCAATAACATATAAAATAAGTATACATGCTACTTTTAATATGACCTTTGTTTTACAGTTTTTTGTAGAGGTTTTCTCTAGTTTTTTAAATAGAAATTATAGTTTTTCGTAATAACTACCTTATAGGAATTAATTTTTGAGATTTTAACTCATAGGAACTTGTAGGTTTCTATAAAAATTATAGGTTATCTTATGGCATTCTTAAAAAAAAAGGTTATTGCTTATATATTTCAATAGGATTCAATAGCTAATTTCAACGACAAAAGCACTATATAAATCCTTTTGGATCCTGTAGCCTTTTGTATAGTTTTTTATAGGCCATTTGCAACAGGGAAAGCTGCTTCATCGTGAAAAATATGACGGAGGAAGAAAGTGTTAAATAAAATGATTACTCACTTTTGCCGTGTAAATGTAAAAATAAAGCTGTTAATGGAACAAAGGAGTGAAGTGTGATACCACCCATCATGTGTTAAAAACTATAAACTTAATGGAATAATTGACGAAACGACCATAAACTGTTGTAATACGCTAGTGAATGACCAAAAACAAATGAGTGATAATACTAATCACACAAACAACTCGGTAAATCACGTTGCCGTTCTATTAATTATTCAATTAAAAAACGAAATAATATCAGATCTCAGAGACAAAATTGTTACCATGAAGAGCCATATAATTTTTTTAGTACAAACAACCAATTTATTTTGAAATCGGCAAACTTAATGTCATCTTTAATGAGAAAGAGATTCAAACCATTTTTCAACACCGATAATGAGTATTCTCAACTCGACGTTCAATAATAAAAAGACGCAAAGACAAGTTAATTCAGAACTGTTAGAACAACTTGATAGTGATATTACTATAGTAAGGTCGATTACCTCTGTTATATCAAATTTATATTTCCGAGTTGTTTGCACAAACAACAAAATAGGTAAATCTTTGGTAGCAATTGGGATGGATCCAGTAATGACATCCGAAGCTCGGAAACAAAATAGCCGTAAGTCTGAGGAGTTTACTATTTCAACTGACGTGGATTCCAAAGATACCTTTACGATAGTTAAAAATTAAAAATTAGGAGGAAGGTAGATACTATTTTAGGTACAGTTGAAACAGCGTCTATAAGTAGAGTAGCTATACTAAGGCATTTGCATGTGGACAGAATAAATCTTTCAGTATCTTAAGACAGCTTGAAGAATTATCTTCATAGAAAAGGGTTTGAAAGTATAATTTGAAAACTTGAAACATCCAGAAAAAATGCTTTATTCAAAATTACGGCACCATTGTAGAAAAACTGGATCCCACTATTTGGCCAAAAAATGTTTGCTTAAGTCCTTTTTTACATTGTATCGATAGATTGGCAAAAAACTTAAATCTTATAAATCTACTTACTAAAAAGCAATTTTTGCACACAGATTGTAATAATAAAATTAACTTCAATTTAAAAGTATTTCACCTAAATGTTCAACGCTTAACTAATAAACTTAATAAATTTGAGGTTTCTGTCAGCGATAAAAATTTGTGAACATTGGTGCACTGATAAATGCCAACTTATTTGAGATAACGTCTTGGAGCATTGTTTTTTCGTTTTGCCGGTCGCAAGCAACTCATGGTGGTGTTTTAATGTTAAAAAAAGTGATGTGAAATCAAAATCCTTAAAAACTATTAACGCAATTTGTCTAAAACCGAATTTAATAATTATTATGTATACTTCAAAACAAAAAATTATTTCTTTTGGTTTTATGAAAACTGTCGTGTGTTACTAGGGGTACCAATTGTTTAGATAATATTTTTGCAAACTTTTTAACTTTTTTTAATACTAATACTATACAAACTGGGCTATCCGATGTAATCAAGACAGTAACTTATAAACCAACCATACATCGCTCTCTAACAATGAAACTACAATTCCACCACCAACTATTTCTAATTAAAATAGACTTCCGACATAATAAAACCATAGATACTAAAACAAAATTTCCAACTTCTTTTGCTTTTATCCACAATACGTATTTATCCAGTTCATAAAGCGAAATGCCAGAACGCAAGATGTGAGTATATGCTGGTTCAATTTGTTATGTTAAAAAGTTGGTATGTTAAAATTTTTTGAGTATAAAATGTGTTCTCGACACTACCACTTTTTGTGGTTTACTGTCAAATTTTAAAAGCACGATTTTATTTTTCTTCCGGTAACGTTTGTGCAACACAGATCTCCATTTAGCGGTGTCTACGCCCAACAAGGCTTTCATCATTAAACTATTTCACACAATTCCACGTAAATATGTCATTGAATTTTGTGTCTATCTAAGCAAAAGTTTATTTGAGCGGATTTCCATACTACCAACACGTTTCCTTTATCGGTGGAGATAACAAGCAGATAGTATATGTAAGAAAATCTCCATGACGTCACGTTGCTGTAATTAAACTATTTACACCGTCAAGGGGTTGGAATCATTTACTATTTCGATTTTCTTTGGAAGAAATTTTTACCATCAATTATTATATTGAGTCGAAGGGAGACGCTGCGCATTCGCTATATTTAATGATTGTATGATTTAAAAACGGAATTTACTTTTGATAAGGCCGTATGTACGTTTTTGTGTTAGATTTCATATTACGCTTTAGTTAATGCAGTAACGGAATTACCTAATCCCCTACTGGTTAAAACATAACTGTAAGTATTGCAATTTCTATTTTTATGAGTACTACTTCGTTGATCATGTTGATTGTTAGAATGACCCTATGTACATGTTAGGTTGTTAACACAATTAATTATTAAATCATTTCGTGCAGTGCGCGTTCGGTCTGTAAGTCTTCATTTTTTTATGTACTTTGGTGATTTTGAATTTACGAATATAAAGTCATTCTTTCTTTGAATGTAAAAGTTAGACCGATTAGGTCATTTTGCTGTACAACGTGTTACCCAGTATAAAGCGTAACTTATATTTTATCTGACCCATGTACTAGTGTTTGGAAAAAAAATATATAACTATACTTATGTACTTTCTTCGTCCTTTTTAACTACTGTCTAAGATAAAATAAATATATATATTCTGTGTTGTCATTTCTGTCGTGTTATTTGTTCTTTTTTCTTAAACGATGTCTCCCTAGTTTAGCCTTTTATCGTTTTGGCGCTTTAGTTTCTAATTTAGCATCACGAAGCCTGAGACTCCATCTTCGAGAACACGCTTACCTTTTGTTGTTACGAGAAAACCAGGCTAACAAATTATGAGCTAAAGATCATGCGTGATAAATTGCAAATGCTCAATGAACTATATCACAAATATTAAACACCAAATCAACAACAACGTTTTTGTAAATGGTTAAAAAGCGACTATAAGAAAAAACTAATATCCTCAAGAATCCAAGCCAATGATAATTTCATAAATAACTTTCAAACACTATTAAAGCTATATGGTCAGTGATTAATTCTCGTAAACAAACTAATGCAAACATTCACGATACAATCCTTGATGCTAATAAACTAAATCAATATTTTACGATAAAGTAATTATGTAAAGTTTACGAAAAAACATGACAAACCCCATCAGCTTATGTAAATTAAATCAATCTCGACAAAATTTAAAATTAAATCTATTTAAAGTGTCATTTACTGAAGTTTGCAATAGGACCCTTCATTAAAAAACAATAACTTTAAAGATGCATATGGCATGAGCACCAAATTAATTAAAAATAACAAGCAATATGGATTTCATAAAATAAGAAATACTATCAAAGCTTTTGTTAATGGTTTTCTAGATATATAGGGTCTATTTGCAGTTAGTATTTTTTTTAACTGTCCAAAGCCTTTGACTGAGTATCACATCCAATACTGCTAAAAAAATTGCAAGATATTTACTAAATTAATCTCATCTTATTTAAAGAATAGATTTCAATTTATCTTTAATAATCAAATATCTGACAAACTTTCAATTACAATCGGAGTTCCGCAGGGATCCATTCTTAAACCAACGTTATTCTTAATATACACTAACGATCTGCATTTAAATTTCAACTTGAACATAAATCTGAATTGTTTATCATACGCCGATAACACAACTGTAGCTGTCTACAATATAAATCTAGATACAGTGATTAAGCATTTTCAAATTGTAAGTGACTGCAACTACTAAATGATGTTTAACAAATCAGTTAATGTTAAGCAATTTTAAAACTAAAACTTGAATTATGTCGTTACAAGCCCACTTCAGGCAAGTGTCAAATTTATTGGATGCCACATAAATTCAAAACTCAGTTTTAGCATCTACTGCTAAAAAAAGTTTATTAAGATTAATAAACCAATTTATCTTCTTAGGAGATTATCAATCTTAACATAAAGCAAAGTCCTATGTGCGTAATGTGAATTTAAGAGGTTGATCATTTTTTCAAGGAACTCATCATCAGAATTTGATTAAATTGAAATAGGACCTATCCTAAACCCACTTTTTAATAAAAAATTCAGATATCGCAAATCTTGCAACTATGAGAAGGTGTTAAAAACAAACACAATATTACATACGTAATATAATGAACAAGGTTTATTGCGATTTTTAAAAATAAGAATGCATACATAAATAATAAAAAAAACGAAAAACAGAAAAAACTAGTATTCGAGGTGCATATTAAACGAAAATAGAATCGTATGATAGTTTACCAATTGTTTGTATTAAACATTTGTCATGAATTGGCTGAGAATTGTTTCTCATAACCTCTTCATCGTTGGAAGATGATGAATCAGCAACACCAATGACATATGGAGAATTTTTTGTGATAACAAATGATGAGCGAGACAGCTTATTATCAAGAATTGTTGCGTGCTGATAAAACGTAGTTTCCAGTGACATATCTAAGGAGAAACTAAATCGCGTTATCTTAAATCCATGGACTTGAACAAACATCATAGTATGTAAATTGACCGGGCTCATAATTAGTATTAAAAACTCTAAATCCAAACACTTCCGGCTGTTGTTTCCCATTTATAGTTTTAGTAGTATGTAATAGCTTAGTGCGAATTGATTGCAAACTGGAGGGTATACTTTTATAAAAATTTTTTTTAGAGAAGCACAAAAATGAGTATTTTGGGCTAATACTTTTAAATCGTTAACAAAATGCGCAATAAACTGTCATAAATTCGCGGTTTTGTTCCACCAGTAGCCCATTGTTGGTACTAACATTGAGACACGATGTTTTGGTTGTAAAGCTTTAATGTCGTGAATGGCCGTACTTGTTCATTTACTCAAAATCTAAGCTTTGTTTAGGCAACAGGTATTAGGAAATATTTGGGTTGTGTTAGTAACGCTTAGGTTCTTTTTTCCAAGCGATGTACGGTAAGAAACACAACGTAAAGAACAAAATCTCAAAACATCGAACTTTATTTGACACAATATATTTTCAAAGCAAAAAATCACCTTTACAAAGCTTAAATAGTCATGTTGCGCTCACAAGCAGTTATGCGAGAAAAGGTCAAACAAATTGAGCCTCACGTCCACTGACTGCCATTTTTTGCTGGCTTAGATACGGTTAAAATCATTCGGATAAATGTAAAATTTAAAATTTTCTCTGGACACAATCAATTTTAAAGCCAAAGTGGAATTTTCAGAAATTTATATCGCGTGATTCCTGGCAATTGTTTCACCACACTATAAACAATAGGAAATTTTTACTGGATTTTACTAGAGTTTTATAACGGTTCACAATTCAACAGCTTCTAAGATTATGACACGATTCGAGTTACGTTGCCACATCCTTTCAGATGTAAAAGTTTTGAAGTGGAGATTTCACCTTTGGAAATGTGCATCCACAGTTTAAAAACTGTTTTTTCAACAGTTTGTCGCGTTTGCAATTCCTTGTCATATGTAAAGAAGACTTACAGCAGACTGGACTTGCAATAAAAACATTTTGCGACGTGAAATAATCGACATGCATTTTTATTACATTCTCTAGGTATTCTTAGCGTGATCTTTCGGCGCAAAAAAGTAAAACTAATCTTATAAGCGACCCGTCAATTGCCAAAGACAAAGAAAAGAAAATATTAAAATTGCTCTCTCCGTTTACAACAAAAAAACAAACAAAAAACCTCGTTAAATGATAGAATTAAATTTAAATAGTTACTCTCAATTTTCTCGCGTTAGACAGTATCTCAGTTCATCGTATCTCTCGTACAACAATCAAATAAAAAACTTACAAACGCATATCCAAATAAATTTAACTAATTTCTGACCTTTCAAAAGAAAAACTCCCATATGCAACTTTTTTCGTCTTTGCACCGCGTCAGAGTTTTTAAAACCTTCGTTTAAAACTCTCCTCTTTCTTTGTACGCAATTTTGAATTTATATCCTAAAACGTTTTTTTCTGATTGGGCAAGTTCACGAACGCTCTCAGTACCATATCTACCAATTGGCTTTTCCTTTTTTTACTCAATCTGTTAAAAACGGCGTTAAGCCCCCTTCTACCCTTAAGATGTTACTACATTCTGTTATTGGGTGGCGCTGCATGCTACAAATGGAAAAAGAATTTACCGATGCTACTATTTTTTTTCCTATTAATATTAAACAAATGCGCTACTGATTATAAAAAAGCATCAAAGAGATAAACTTTACTTTAACATGATTTTTTTCTCTAATTTTAACAGATTTATAACGCTAATAGTTGTAATAATCTTTACAATTGCCTGACTGTTTATACAATTTCAACATTCAAAATTTACTCAAATTTTATTTTACATACTTTCGTTCTATACTGATAACTTTACAGTAAAATCGTTTATGATTCAAACTTGTAGTTACTGATAGTTTTTATTATAAAACTTTATAAATCAGATTTATTAAATTACTACTTCGTTTGCGCATTTTAAAATTTGAACATAAATTTTCGGTTTAGTCGAACATGTGTGATTCGGTATAGTTGATTTTGGTGACCACCACGACTTTTTTTGTGGGTAAGAGTACCTTTGTCAGTGTGGTAATATTTGGAGTTGTTTTTCTTGTAAACCATCCTGCATCGAAACTGCCACAATTTTTGTATTAAGATGATTTGCTTAATTTTCTTAGATTTATTCCGATAGCGGGAGAACAAATCAACGTAATAGAAGGACACTTGCAAACTATGGTGAATTTTTGCTAGTAGATTAACCTGTGACCCCCGTTCGCTTCAGTGATAAGAATGTTTCTTTTTTGAACACATGTGTTTGTTTCTGCTGCGTTTTATAGAGTTTTCACACTGTCGGACCGTCGCCCCCAGGGTTCACATGGGTTGAATTATGTTCTCAGACAATCAGCCTGATGCCAGATCACTCTCCTTATGAATAGCGATGTTGTTATCTAGCAGAATCGTTATTTTTGTAAAATCGGTATGCTGTATAACTTATAACGGTTCCACTCATATCGACTCTCGTTATCCATTCTCGTTATTTTGAACCATAACGATTATGATATAACGGCGGCGTTTTGGTAGCCGTTATAAACATAATGATTGTGATATATAGGCTTGAGAGCTTTGTTTGTATGAAAAAATGAATGTTGGGGATGTTTTGCGCGTTGCATTATGCGAGGCACTAGAAAATGCAATCAGAAAAAGAGTCTTTTCAGTTTTACCGTGTATTTAAGAAAGTAAAGTTAGAAACGTATTCTTTCATACAGGCAAAAGAGCATTTTACGCGAAAACAGCGCCCCGTTTGAAGTAGCTACGTAGACAAAATGTATGAAAAATATGTAAGTTATGTAAGGGTGTGTTTTGCAACTCAGTTTTATTTCGGATTAATACAAGGTGCTTATACTTTCACGTATTAATTAAAGCCATTATTCATTAGAAAATTGGGGCTATCGAGAGATAATATGCGTAACTTAATGAAGGTTGTAGCAAACATTTGAATTTTATTTCATACCAGGTAGTTTTAGTCTGGATTTTTTCTATTTCAAAATCTACCGGTCAAATGTATTACGACGGCACGGCGCGTGCCCTTCGGCGGTCGTATAGCACTCTTTGTTTTTTTTCAGGCGATACTTTTTTTCAAAGTTAGGATTGCAAGATAGTGGGCGACATATCGATATAATTAAAATACCGATACAGCAAACCTATTTTACCAGCGATTGTTATGTTAATTGTTATCTTCGACCGTTAAAATCTTATAGCGATTGGTCGTTAAGTATAACGAGAGTGTTACAGCATCAGGCTGAATACAGTAAACCCAATGAGAATAACAAATAAACTATTACCCTAAAACGTTGCAAGAGGAAAGTCCGCGGAAGGGTACAATTACCTTTTATAGTTTAGAAGATACAAGTGTGTGAAGTTACACGATAATATCTTACATTACATTAAAATGCTGTAACTCGTAAACTATTAGATGTAATTATACCCTCTCGCGGACTTTTTTGTAGTAAATGTTGTGCTCTATAAATATGTTTATGTGCAATTTTCATCTATATTGTACCGTTTTTGCAGCGTACAAGGCGGTATAAAAACATACAGTCTACATTTTGAAAATGTATGAGATGGGCGACATTACAATTACAAACAAAAATTGTTAGATAAAGAAACAGCCGGTATGTCAAAAAACCTCAATAAATTTTCGTATTTGAAGGTTAGTAAGTTGTAATTCTTCATATATAATTAAAAATACATAAAACTAAGATTGTTACATATAATTAAATATGTAATAACAACGAAACGTTTAAAATGCTAATGAAAAACTTCCAAAGTAATTGAAACAGATTTTAAGCGGCAATCAAATTAGATTACGTACGTGTAAACGACAATGAAATTGATGTCATCAAATACATATTAAAACAATCTCAACAATGAAATGGTTGAAACGTTTTGTAAGCAAGCTTCTTTATATATCTAAATTTGGTTAGATGTATGTAAATAAATTCATAGATTAGCATTTACAATTAAAGAAACAGCAATGAGAAGCTTTTTTATATGTAGTACAAAACATTAAAATGTAACTATTTAAAAACATGTAATAAAAAACTTATAAGTATTGTTAGAAATTTATGTAGTAATCGTATTAATTTAATTTAATTCTAAACTTCAAAAAAGATGTTACGAAACACAGTCCACAGTGTTAAAGAGATGGCAAATAAACAGCTGAATTTCACCCATAACAAAGATGTGATTTGAAGTTTCAGTTGTAGGCGTGTATAATTTTATTGTAAAGAGAGAACTGCTTAGTTTTAGTGTTCACATTACATAAATAACAGTGGTTTAATCATATAGTTGTAATGTAACTGTAGTTATGGCCGCTTAACACTAGAACCACCGAGGGGACAAATTTGTCCCTTTTATAGATTCAAATCGTTCTCAGAACAGTATTTATGTATGTAAGATCTTGCCGCTTTATGACTTTGTCTCATTATAGGCTTAGTTTAGAATGTGATAATTATATTTTCTCTTAATTTTTTACTTTTTGATTTATAACCAGTTATACCTAGAACCGCCATGGGGGACATTTTTGTCCCTTACACATAAAGCGCATAATTAATGTGTCTGAGTCATTCCAAGAAATTTATTATTGTGTGTGTGCCTTATCATCAGTTTTCAACGTGTTTGCGCATGCATTTTGATGATTCATTTGATACATTTCGGGCCACAGTAGAAGAATTTGTCTGGTTTTGTTTCCTTCAACACCACTTCAATCGAGTGCGAATAATAGAAGACAGTGGAGAGTGTGTGAATTACTATGGCAAATAAGCGTGCATTGACAGAAAAAAAGTTACTCGAAGCCCTACAAGATTTACCGGAAGATCATTCAGATAATTCCAATTATTCCGATTTACCAGCAGATTCAGAGCATTTTGAATATGACCCTCGTAGTTCTCCGGATACTTCTTTTGATTCCGACAACGACCAAATTGCAGGTAAGTCCCTACTGCAATACTTATTTATAACTACTAATATTTACATTCACATTCAGATCACGACCAGGAAGTTGCTAATTCTGTAAAAATTTCATCTGAACGAAGTAGTCCATGTCATAAGATAAGGAAATTTGAGTTTTCAAATAGGCCAAGTACTTCAACCAATACGTTGTCCGCTGCTACACAGCAACGTTCGCTCGGCAAGTCTACTTCTAATGTCTGTCAAGCAGTAATTCCTAGCAGCGCAAAAAAAATAATAACACACGGTAAGACTGTAAGCGGGTGATAACGTAAAATAGTTCCGAATTCAACTTTTTCTCCTGGAAATGAAATTACGGCACCTGACAAAACTAAATGGACTGTAATAGCACTTGGCAACATTACATGCGGTTGACGAGAACAACAAAATATTTTGAAAAAAGTTCCTGGCCCAACAAAAGTTTCGCAAGGCAAAATATAGACGTCTGTAAGGTATCAAGTTCTTGATCCCTGATTGTTGATGTTGATACTTAAAACATATTAAAATATGCACTGAAGAAGAAGCTAGACGACGTCTATTAGACGCCAACTGGTGCATAACTCTTGAAGAATTAAAATCGTTCATAGCAATTTTATATGCCCGTGGGGCAACTGGAGCTCGTGGACTTGAATTAGAAACATTGTGGTCAACAAAGTGGGGCTTGCCTTTTGCCCGTGAAAGTATAACACGCAATCGCTTTCGGAAAATTATGAGATTTCTGAGATATGATCAAAAAAGCAACCGTTCAGTACGCTTACAAACAGATAAGTTTGCTCTTATGTCACATATTCGGGAAGCTTTAATCGCAAACACTCAAAAATGCTACAAACCATATATTTCAGTTGAGGAACAGCTTTTTCCAAAAGCTAGATGCAGCTTCACGCAATTCATGGGTTCCAAACTTGATAAATATGGTAAAAAAATTAGCTTGCAGTGAACAAGGATGCGAAATATACTATAAACGGCTTTCCTTATTTGGGAAAAGATGATCAAAGACCTGCTAATCAACGCCTTGGGGACTATGTAATTTTGCGTTTGATGCAGCCATACCTCAAAAGCGAACGTAATGTAACATGTGATAACTTTTTTACTTCTTATTCATTAGCTGAAAATTTGAAGAAAAAGGGTACAAGCATGGTCGGAACTGTAAATCGCGCACGAAGAGAAATACTTACGGTAATCAAGAAGACACGTGAAGAACTATATTCTACAATAGTGCTAAAAAAAGACAGTGCAACATTGACAGTTTATCAGGGAAAAGAAAACAAAAACGTTCTTCTTATGAGCACTATGCATTCCGGTGTTTAAATTAACTCAGATGGTAAGAAAAAACCGAACCCAATTAAATTTTATAATGAAAGTAAATATGGAGTAGATGTAGTAGACCAAATGTGTGGGAAGTATTCCGTAAAAGCTGCATCCCGCAGATGACCTGTGCATAAGGTTTACAATATTCTTGATATTGATATTCAGATATCTCAAAAACTCTCTTATATTCTCAGGGTCTTAAAGAAAATAGATCAAATGAAACAACAACAGCGCGTCGGAAATGTCAAATCAAAACATCTTGCAATTCCAATAAACGTAACAAAATATGCTCAAAGAGCAATAAAATTAGTTGCAAAAAGTGTATAGGAAAAGAAACACTAACAGTGATTTGTGTGAAGTGTTTATAATTTTAGAAACTCTTTGTAATGCAACAAGTTTTTTTTTACAGAATTTGGTTCTATTACTGTTTTGTCGTTTAACTTTAATGTTAATAATAAAAAGGTGTTTTTTCTGATATTATATTTATTGAACTACATTTGTTTTTGTACTATATTTTTACTTTTTTATCAAAATTGTTTAAATATTTGTAAGCAATAAATAAACTAAAACAATTGTTATAACTAAAAAATAATAAGTACCAGTTTAAAATAGCTGTTTCACCACGGGGACAATTTTGTCCCCCTCGGCGGTTCTAGTGTTAAAGTGTAGATACAGTATTTGCACGGAAGCTTAACGAACTCTTTCCCAAAGGAAACCATAAAAAACCTTAGAATGTATCTTTGAGCGGCAGTGTTTGTTATTTTGGCTATAAATACAAAGTAGGTAGTTGGCAAAGCTGGCTGCATGTTGTTGTTTGAATTAGAGTGGTGTAGTTGTTTTTAAATACCAGGCTTAGTGTTACCGTCCACTGTGTGTTAAATTGAACTGAACTGAAAAAAAACCCAAATGTTATAGGAATAGCGAAGGCTTCCACGGCCGGAGTCTATACTAAGATGAGAACGTCTTTAGAGTTTGGACTGTGTCATTGTTGTAACCGATGTTGCCAACGTTTTGCCCACTTTTGTATGAGGCTTCATTAGGGCGTGAGAGATATCGAAGTACTCAAACAAGCAACCGAAATCTATCTAAAAACTTTATAAAAATTAAGTAATTCATTTGTGAACCAAGCCAGATTCTAAACTCTGAAAATGTAAGAAAGGAAACAATAAGTTAAAAAAATCAAACAAATATCTAACAAATAAACACTACAGAATTACATAGGTAATTAACTAGTGAACCAAGCCAGATTCTAAACTCCATAAAGTGACTTAAAAGAAAATAGTCTCCGTATATAAAGAAGTATCGTCACAGCTGGTTAAGATCGACTCTGATTAGGTTACGGTTGAAAGGGAGCGTGTTTTCGATAAAGGAGTAATGGCAAGGAACCAAAGAAGAGATAGCTCCAAACCATGATCACGATTGAGCTTATTGGGGGTGTTACATGATTTCTATGCTATCTTGGAATTTTCTGTTGAAAAAAAATAGAGATTTGGCA
The DNA here is from genome assembly GCA_035610365.1 of Aquatica leii. Taxonomy (NCBI): domain Eukaryota; kingdom Metazoa; phylum Arthropoda; class Insecta; order Coleoptera; family Lampyridae; genus Aquatica; species Aquatica leii. Next base: position 28,291,678 of record CM069433.1, on the reverse strand, counting down.
ATCACCGAAAAGTTATCATAATCTATTTTGTCACCTGTAGTAAAATGATGTTCAACAACCCCAGACGTAGAAATATGCCTTTTCCTTATACAACGATCATGTTCTGAAAGGCGAGTAATGACGGAACAACCGGTTTCACCACTGTAGACTTAACCCCATGAACAAGAAATTTGGTATACACCTTGAGATGAAAATGTAGGAAATTTGTCCTTGGGCGAAGGAAGAACCTGAGAAATGTTGCCTGACGAGTTGAATGTGGATTTAATACCATTCTTACAAAAAATTTTCCCTGTTTGATCTGCACCCTTGTGAATGTAGGGTAAAAAAGCCAGTTTTGAATTGAATTTGGGAATAAAAATGTTCTTAGGTAATCGAGTACGAAGATGTAGACGACGGTTAATAACTGTATCAATATCTCGCTTCATATAGCCATTGTATACTAAGGTGTTAGTAAGATGACGGAGTTCCGAGTCTAGATTCTGAGGTTGACAAATAGAAAATGCACGATGAATCAACGATTCAATAACAAAACGTTTCTGTGCAAGATGATAATGAGACGAAGCATGAAGGTATCTGTCCGTATGGGTGGATTTGCGATAAACAGAATGGCTAAGTCCGTCGGGTTTACGAGTCACAAGAACGTCAAAAAATGGAAGATAACTATTGTTTGCGATTTCCATAGTAAATTTGATATGACCATGAGACCAAACAATGAAAGTGTCGTCAACGTACCTAAACAAAACTTTAGGTTTTAATATTGATAATTCCAAAGCAACCGTTTTGAAGGATTTCATAAAAATATTAGCTACAACAGGCGATAGAGGAGAACCCATAGCAGCACCAGAAGCCCGTTTGTAAAACTTGCTATCAAATTGGAAGTAAGTGGAGGATAAACACTTATGAATAAGATAAACTAAACTCAAGTCCTTGTCATGTTGAGACAAAAACTGTTCGATGATAATAAGCAATTTCTTAATAGGAACTTTAGTAAAAAGTGAAGTGACATCAAAGCTCACAAAAAGATCGTGGGGTTCAAGTTTTATAGTTTTTAAACGTTGATAAAATGCTGAGAGTTAAGGATGTGAAAAAAAGTTTTACCTGTTAATTAGTAACAAATGTTAGACAAGCACTTAGATAGCTTGTAGGTAAGAGATAAATTTATAAGGGAATACTTTGTTTGTGAAATTTGGGAAGTCCGTATAAACGAGGTGGTTTAGAATCTGATGGGGTAAGTCGACGATTAGTTTCAGAAGGTAGATTGGAAGATTTGATGATTTGGTTGACATCAATTTGGTTCAAAACGACAGTAGCGTTGTCTTTGTCGACTGAAAGAACAATAATTTCAGGGTTCCTACGAAGACTTTTTTGGGCTAACTCTTTGGACTTAGAAATGTTGAATTTAGGAATGTTAGAGGATTCAATGATTTTGCCAGTCTGAATACGAATGGAATGTGAGATGTATCAGACTGCTGGTAAGTAATGTTGTCAAAGAGATTCAAACTATCCGGGGATAGAGTGTTGGCCAACTCAAGATGAAGATACAAGAATTGTTTCAAAATGATGTCTAACTCTTGGCTAGCTTGCTTAATCCATTTTTGAAAAGTTCTTAGTTAGATTTCGGTTGCTTGTTTAAGTTTTTCAATTTCACTTACGCTCTGATAAAGCCCCTTACCAAAATGGGCGAGACTTTGGCAACTTCAGTTACAAGAATTACACGGTCCAAACAAGGAAGACGTTTTCTTCTTAGTACAAATGTTATAGTTTGTAAAATTACTAAATTTAAACGGATTTTATGTATCTAGCAGATTTTTATAAGTTCCCGATATCTAGCGTATTGTGTCAAGACAACAGATGGAAGTTTGAATTTGCATTTAAGTTTTTTGGTAATTCTCTTTCGCCTGGTTTTGTAGTATTGTAAGATGTAAGAAGTATATTTTTGGTAGTTTGAATGTCATCAAATATCGTTCGCTATGTGTAATTAGCTTGTAAAGTTGTTAGACGTTGGGTTATAGATGTTATGTTAGCGTGCTGAATAGTAAGTTTATTCGAATATTTGTAGGGCAGTTTGTGAATTTTGCGTGCGTGCGTTCCCGTGCAGCAATGGATTTCAATTGAGTTTGCGTAAATGTTAAGTATAGTGTTGCTCAATAATCAATAATTGAACAAATAAAACTTTTGTACGTGTGCTGCAAGGTTTTGGGATGACAGCCTTTGATTCGGCCGCGTGGGGCACTGAGAAGATTGCTGCGGTTTTTCATTTTATTTAATGTTAATTGGAGATCAATGTTTCAGTTGAGGGTTCTATTAAATTAAATTCTTAAATATGTGATTTGATTTTGAAGGTTAATTCGTTTGTTTAATGAAGATAACGAGACATTGTTGTCCGATTGCTAGGGTTTACGAGTAAAATTGGAATGACTGCGTTTTTGTAGGATTTAACGTAATTCTCTATTTGTTAGTTTGCATGAGAGCAGACACCGCTTTGCTGTTGCGGCAAAACGCCCAAAAAACTTTGTCGTCGGCGTACAGCAATACATTGACATCAGCGATATAGGAAGGTAAAATGTGGAGTTAGTCGGTTTTGCGTAGGGCTTTGAAATCATGATTGTAGACGCTGTTGTCTAAGAGGTCGAAAAGTAAGATATAATTAAACATCTATTGTAAATTTTACATAAAAAACAAACGGTTTCTGGAGAAAGTTGTTGCAGTATTAATCTGTTGTTATGGGATGTAAAAATGGGTGTACGTTTTCCAGAGTAAATTTGTTGTTATGTGAGTATGCAAACTCATTGACAATTTGTTTATTTTTAATTTTAAACGCATTGTGAAAATTGGGGTGAGCTGGAGGTTGGCTGACTGAATGCAAATGTTGAGAAAATAAGTCAGCTTTGCTTTGAGAAAAGGTAACAAAATTGCCGTCGGGATTTATAAATGAGAAGTTGATGAAGCTTTACGTTTTGGTAAACAATTAAACTTGTTCCAAAAAAGTTTTGCATTCGGTAGTCGAAGTCGGTGGTTGCTTTAATCCAGTTTTCATTCGCGATACGAGTGGTTTTGCGTCTGATAAATAAGCTAAGCTTGTTGTACTCAGTTTTGAGAGCTAGATCTCTTGCATAGAATTTGTTAAACGTTGGCTTGCTACACCAACTAGTTTAGGAATTCTATTTTGAGTTCTGAAAGTAGGTGAGTTGGCGTTAATTAAACTAGTTATAAATTGCTCAAACCAGGGGGTTTAGAATTTGCTAAGACGTTTGACACTTCTACGATTTGAATTTATTTCGGTACGTGTTTTTTTTAAATAATAATATAGTAACGTAATTTTCTTTTAACAATATAACTCACTGTAATTAAACCTAGTCGAGGCTTGACTTGTCATTATAATTAGTTTTGTAGCACTTGGTATATTGCTGCCACCGTAATTGAAATTTTACCGTAATTTCTTTGCAAACGTAATTACTACAAATAAATACCAGTGGTTAAAACACCTGCCATAATTTTGTAATTAAAATTTAATTAATTGACATTAGCATTAGCTTTACTAACATATGCACAATTTGAATTTAAAACACAAGTCCGTATTGGGAAATAACTAATTCTTGTTACAGTATTTGAACGTTGCCGAGAATCAAGGTCAGACGCGTATTCAAATAAAACCACACAGACTATAACGCTTATTATAGTGAATAATTTTTATAATAAAATCATTGTTAATTTAAACTAACATTTTCCAATTTAAGTTTTTTCAGTGTACTAAAAAAAATTAAAAACTTGAGAAAAGTGATTTCAATGCAGTTCTATGTTATGTAAAGTAAATGTGTTTAAATTTTTTTGCAAACTGTATTTCTAAAAAATACGTTTTGCGTTAGTTTGTATAATTACGTATTAGTACAGCACAACAATTAGTGAATACATTTTGAACAACACTTTGACAATTAAATGAGTAATGATTTGGTTACATAATCACATTATTTAGTATACACCGGGTGGTCCACTAAATATGCCTTGCTAAAAGATCTTGTAAAGTACTTATGTAACAAAAAAATTTCTTAGATAAAGTTTGATTAGTATATAAAAAAGCGCATTCGAAACTCTCAAAAGCTGACGGCCCCCCACTCATCAAGATTATTTTATTATTTAGAAATTAGTTGAACATTTTACATTTTATGTGGCCTCAAGAATGATAATAAATTTATACTGCAGTTGTAATAAAAAAGTGATGTCGCAACTTTGTGTAACATTCTCTAAAATCATTGTAATTAAAAAAAATAAATCTGATAAAATAAAATTTTGTGAAACCTGTGTCAAAAAGGTTATTAAAACTCACAAAAAAACAACAAACACCGCTTTTCAACTTTTATCGCTCTTGTTATTAATATTCGACTATGATAATTGGAAAAATGGCAATGTTTATACAAAACGAGATGCAAATTATTTTCCTAAATAACCATTATTTTTAATTTAAACCGTCAGCAAACGCTTGCTTTTAGATCTGGTACAAAATCAATTTATAGACAAATACAACGCTAATTATTAAAAACACAAAAAAAATTTTTTATCAAGATATACAATTTTAGTTTCTGTATAAATCAAGGTATTAATAATACTTTAAGTTTATACAAATTTTTTGATTTTTCAATTCTTAAAATAATATAAAAACACCAAAAACCACAATATTAAGTTTTAAAAGTTAATATTGTGGTTTTTGGTGTTTTTATATTATTTTAGTGATAGTGCCACAAAATCCATTCCGGTTTCATTATCAATTCTTATTTCTTATTAATTTGTTTTGTTTACGTTTATATGAACAAAATATTTTTAATTTTAATTTAGTAATGTTTTTAACTTAAAAGTTAGTACGTAAATTATATATTGTTTAATTATTTTATATATAAATTACTAAAATGAACTACATAGAGCAAATTTAGAAATTATTAATTATAAATAAGAAACTTCTATGCGTTACTCTTTTTTAAATAACTTACAAAACATGCAAATTGCTTTTCAGTATTTAACATGAAAATGTATGCTCTCAAGTGAAATTACGCTTAAACTTGTCTTTTAACGTTACCTTCCTGTAAAACCTACTTTATAACAAACTTTTCTTATTGTCAGAGTTAAATTGGGTACTCTGAGATTTAAAGACTAATTTTACAAGAAAGTTTCGTAGTTAACTATAACAAAATTAACTTTGCAGTAATTAATATTTAACATAAAGTTTAATTGATAATAACGTGTTTAAAACAATTTTAGAAATACGTTTAAAGAACGTACTATTTGGTTTTTAGTTTTAGTTGTTTATTGTTATAAATTTCATTAATTAAATGTTGCATAGATAACGTATATTAAAAAAAGTTGGTGTTAACACCTAAATGCAAAATTGAATAAATTCTTTATTTATTCAGTAACAAAAAAATATAAACACAAATAATAAAAGTAAAACGCGATAAAGACTAATGTAAATAAGATTATGTAATAATATTATGAAAATAAAATGTGCAAATTGTTTATTTCTCAAAAATGATTATAAAGTTCAAGGTTCCATCTATAGACATTTGTTCACAATTATTTAGAAGGCAGTTATGTTGTATGGTAGAAAATTGATACTTGTTATTGCAATATATAGGGTGTTTCAACCCGTGCCGGCAGTATTTCAAAGATGAATTCCGTAACTTATTTTGAGTTGAAAAGTTTATATAAATATATGTCCTAAATGTTACCGTTAACAAACTGCTAAAATTTTATTTAATCGAATTGTATTAAATACTTTTTTATAATACATTTGCATTGTTTTATTTACGAGAAATGTTTAAAATTATTTCCATTCTATTTAATACACAAAACCACGTGTCGCAGAAGAGATCGCCGCGTTCTTAATGTGCTTGCTAGATTAACTAATAACATCGACAGCTGGCTGTGTTCTTTAGCGTAATTGTTCTATCGTGTGTATTTCAGTTGCATAAACAATCTGTTTCATGTCACCCCAAAGTTAAAAGTTTAACGGAGTCAGATCCGGCAAACGCGGTGGTTATACAATGGGTCCTCCTGTTCCAACCCATTTTTCCGGAAAATTTGCATTAAGCCAAGCTCTAACACAAAGATATTGTGTTGATGTGCTGGAGTTCTCTAGAAAATGTTTGTAGTTTGCGGCATTTAGATCAACACTAAATCTATGTTGAAAATGTAAGCGTCTTTTTAAATGAGAATTTTTCTCAGACCATTCATGATAACTGTGATAATTAGTGATATTATCTCTTGTATAAATATAAATATGCGGTAGTAGGTTTTGACTATTTTGTAACCAATTACAAAATATTAAACACATTTCAAAATTATTACCTATCAGAGTTTGAACTCGGATGATATAGATGTAAGCTAGCACTTTTTATTGTTTTCTAAACCTGGTTTCTACATATTCCCGTACGTAATACAATTCTTCGCACACTTAAAGACGAATTTTCTTGTAATAAATCATGAACTTGTTTATCATTGTTTATGGGTCTACTGACTACTCCTTAACCGATTGCATGTCTTGCACGAAAATTATTGGGGGTATCTTCTACAATACACATAAATTATAAAATAAACAATAACTCGTTAAAAATAAGGTTTAAGACATATGTTTATATGGACTTTTCAACTTTAAATAAGTTCAGGAATCCATATTTTGAATATTGCCGGTACATTTTGAAACACTCTGTATACTTTTTTAAACTATTGATAGTAAATTGATTAATAGTAAACACTCTTGAAGAAGAAAAATACATATTGTGATTGTTTAAAATTTAATTTTAAATTTCGAATAAATTTTTTTGGTTTTTTAAATGGTAGACAACAAAAACTCAAAACATACTTTTCGAACAATTTTTTTAATTTAATAATTCAACTTAAATTAAATTTAACAAATTATAATCAGTTTTGTTGTGTTACTTATACTTAAGCATGTTTATCTTGATGAATGGATTAACATTATTACGTTTGTCGTAGACATAAAAATATTTGTCATAGCTTGAAGCAACTGCTATTTGAGTTGCCTATTATTTAATTGTTTATTTTGAAAAAAAACACAAGAGTGTTGTAATAATACAAGAACACAGATTACTCAAGAACCGTTGACATTACTATTAATTATGTGTGCTTAAATTTTTGTTTAATCATTGAAACCGCAATCAGAATTACACATTCTATAAGCTATTTTGTTGACCTTACTTCAGGTCAACTGGTCAGCATCGTTTTAGTTTTCTACTGCTCCGGTTTTGCAGTATGAAGAGGTTTGTATTAGTTTAGATATTTCTTTAATAAATTACATTTACGGTAAAAAGTATTCTAAGATATTTCACATGTGCTAATACTAATAATTATTTGTTGTTGATCGTTACTGGTAAAAATTATTGCATCCGTCAAGTAAAAATAGATTGTAGAAATTTGGTTTTGTTAATTTTGATTTATAGTGACAATAAGCGTGCCATCAACAAATGTTTCTTTATTTGTGGGGTTGTAAAAAGATCATTTTGAAAATTTGGTAACAGGAAAGTTGATATTCCCATTTCAGATAAACTATTTTTTAGTTTCTAGTACTTTCGGTTATACCAGAAGTGGACCATAACATTCTTACCAAGAGTATCACCGTAAAGGTATGAGTATTTATATCGCTCCAATAGTGAGAGTTAGTCGGTTGAACATACCATTTTTTGTAAATCTTGATTATGACAAATTCACTTAAAAATATTTTTTTTAAGAATAATTTTTTAAGAGCTAAACAGAGAGAATGCATAAGGTTAAAACTTGTGTTTTTCAGAATTCTGTTAATGGATGCTTAAAATAGTAATTTTCACATTGTCACTGTCAACAACGATTTAACAATTATTGTTTTGATGGAATCTTAATTTTTAGAGTTTTGCATAATTTCTTTTACAACTTTTCGTATTTGTTTTTGTAGATAACAAACGGCAAATGTCTTACATGTGCTCGTCAAAGCTATGTCACATTCTCCGTAAATAATATATAAGTTTAAATATTTGTCGTTTAAATATTCTAATTGCGCCGGCATATTTAAAATTAAAACTAATGTTATGATCAACTAAGAAAAATACACTAACACCGTGTAGTTTTATAGGTTTTATTAACAGAATAAACAATAACTTATAATTAACTAGAACCAAAGAACTATAAATATTAAAACTACTTAACAAAATTTAAAACTCGTTAGTTCCCGCTTTAGGCAGGTTGTTACGAACTGCCGATTTTTTACTTTTGTATGCTACTACAGCTTCTGTTTACCGTAGCGCCGACGCAGTCGCCACATCACTCCCTTTCTATTGAAACACTTGTTTGTTTTGCAGTTTGCCCACAAATAATGTTGGGTCAACATTCGTTTTTGTGTTTACAAAAAATTCACCAGGAAGTCGTAATTGTGTGCCGTATAATAATTCTGCTGCTGTGCATTGCATATCTTCTTTGAAAGCGTTTTGTAACCCTAACAATACCATAGGCAAAGCTTCTACCCAGTTTTTCGCATTGTGGCACATTAAGGCAGTTTTTAAAGATCGATGCCAACGTTTTACATTGCCATTGCTCTGCGGTCTATACGCTGTAGTGCGATTTTTTAAAATATCCATTAAATTTGTTAGAGCTTGCATTAATTTTGCTTCGAACTGTCTACCTTGATCTGTTGTTATTGTATGGGGACATCCATAGTGCGCAATTCATTCTTTAACGAACGTCTCTGCTACTGTTTCAGCAGTTATTTCCAAAATTGGAATTGCTTCTGTAAAGCAATCAATTAATGTCAAGCAGTAACGGTAATTTTGTACAATGGGAAGAAGTCCTATAATATTTATATGTATACTAGCTGTACCCTGCCACGCTTCGCAGTGGCACATTGTGATTGAATGGTTGACATTCGTATTAATTAATAATTGCTAGACGTGTTAGATGTAATAAAAAAGATATAACCACTCACTTCTGTTAGAAATCCACTTGAATTATAATAAGTCGTTTTATTTTACCTGTCAGTTAATAATATTTTTACTGTCCATCTTTGATATAAAATATAACCTCTACTTACGATTTGGTGAAAGGCGCAGTTCGATCACAACACTATCACACATTTAAGTGAATATTTAATTCAGGTTGTATAATAATCAGAATCAGATGCAAATTTTTTTGTAAATAAACAATGTAATTGGGAACGAAATTGTTTATCATGTGACTGCGTCATTATTATTTAGGTTGTCAGCGAGTGTTTTCCTAGCTTATGGCAGATGGCGCGGTCACCGGTAAACAGCTGATCGTTAAAAAAAATTATTTTCTCGCGGTCGCAGATATGTGACTGATGCAAAAAATATATAAAAACAATCCTTGATGCGGATTTTATATCATGTTAAAATTTCAACTCAATCGGTGCAGAACTTTTTGAGTTTTTGAAGCGTACACAAACCAACATAACATTTTTATATATATAGATAGATGCTGTAATCTCTGCTCAGGAAATGGAAATGCTTGATGTGGGCTCTTAGTATGGCGATACACTTTTGATTTTTGGCAATCAAGACAGTTACGCGTTCATAATAAAATGTCTTTGTTTATGTTAAATCACACAAACCGGTCATGAATTAATCTGCCCGTTGTACGTTCACTGGGATGCGATTTATTGTAAAACATCTTGAAAATTCGATTCCTTAACGATTGACTTACGTCCTGTCGAATTTTTGAATGAAAAGTATCACATAGGACAGGTGTTTAACGATGCGTTGTCTAACTTCTTAAGCTCTTCGTCCTTGTTTTGTTCTTGTGCAAATTTTTCTGTTGCGATAATGGTAGGAATGGTTATTTCCTCTACGCGTGATAACGCATCGACTATAACGTTATTATTACCCGCAATGTGTAATAACGTTGTTGAAAATTGACCAATTAGATCTAGATGGCGAAGTTGACGTGGTGTTGCTTTCTCTGATCTTTGCCGAAAAGCGTAAATGAGCGGTTTGTGATCCGTTAGTATGACCAATTCTCTTCCTTCGATTAAGTAACGAAAGTATTTAATAGCTTCATAAATGGCAAGCAGTTCTCTATCGTAAGCGCTGTATTTTTGTTGCGAAGCACTTACTTTTTTAAAAAGAATACTAACGGTTGCCATAAGTCGTTTATACCTTTTTGCTGCAATACCGCACCGATCGCTTTGTCCGAAGCATCCGTTGTTAGTGACAAGTGGGTATTTTTCGCTGGATAACATAAAAGGGTTGCGTCCGAAAGCTTTTCATACATTCCTCAAATGCAAATTCTGCTTCTTCTGTCCAAATAATTTCTCGTTTGTCGTTCTTTTTACTGTTCTTGAGATATATAACAATGACAAAAGTTAAGTCCTTAAAGAACCGTGTTCATAAAGCGTTGAAACGTTTGTGCTGCGTTACACAATCCAGTCATATATTTAAATCTAAATAATCCAAATGGTGTAATTACAGCTGACTTTGGAATATTTTCTTCCGCGATAGGAATATGATGATATGCCCGTACTAGATCAATTTTAGAAAATACTTTTTTTCGTGTAATATGTACGCAAAATCTTGAATGTGCAAGATAGGGTATTTGTCGGATTCGGTCACAGAATTCAATCTTTGGTAATCGCCACATGGACGCCAGCTACTTGTTTCTCTTTTAAGCACCAAATTTAACGGACTTGCCCATGGACTGCTTGAAGGTCTGCAAATCCCGTGCTCAACTAAATAATCGAATTCTGTTTTAGCAATTTTTAATTTTTTTGGTGGTAAGCGACGAGCTTTTTGAGCTATTGGAGGGCCCTTTGTTATGATGTGATGTTGGATTTTGTGTTAAACTTGTATTCCGTTGCTACCTGTTGTTAGAATTTCTGGAAATTCTGTTAATAACGATCGGTATTTTGAATCTTTGTTTATGACAAATACTGTATCTTGGGGAGATTTTGATATTTGTGCGATGATTGATAGTTTTGTAATACCATCGATAAAGCAACGATTTTGTAGATCCACTAATAGTCCATGTCGTCTTAAAAATCAGCTCTGATAATAGGGCGAGCAACCTTAGCTATACAAAAGTGCCATTTGTAAGGTTTCTAACTTTTTGCCACAGGTATCCATAACTGTACCGTTTGATGCGTAAGGTTTCAATGCCGTCGGAGTAAGTCATGCGCATAAAGTAGCAGGTATAACTGACACATCAGCACTTGTGTCAATTAAAAAACAAATTTTTAAATTTTTATCTGTAACAAAAAGACGGTTTTGTTGGTCATTTCCGTCGATGACCGCCTCCACAGGGACGGGTGTATTAGTTTTCGAAATGTTCGTATTTACCTGGTTTGGTGCATTTATGCGCCTTGTTGCAAAATCTTTGGTGATAGTAGTAAATGCCCTCTATAGACGGAGATCTGTGGCGTGAGTGAGAACGACGGCGTTGCTTTCGTTCGTAGGAATGCTTTTCATGCAACATTGATTCCATGAGCTTAGTTATTGTTGTTACCTGTGCTTGCAAGGCAGCAATGGAACTTAGCATTTTTGATGATTGAGATGTGCGCCGATGCGAACGATACCGATCAACTTTGGTACCGGATGGCATGCTTGAATGCATTGCAGCTATCGTTGGAAATGTATGCGACTGTACTTCGTTAATTTTATCCGCTACGTCAGCCATCTTATCTAACTCTAAGGTATCACTTAGAGTAAGTATTACCTAAACGGACGCTGGCATTCGCTGTAGCCATAACGTTTTGAATACTTTTTCGTCGAATCTTGTTCCTGCTAATAATTTCATTTTCCGCAATAATTGTGATGGGGTTTTATCACAGAATTCAATTTCAGTTACCACTTTTCTTAATAGTCTATCCTCAGAGTCCGAAAACCGTAAAATAATTTGTTTTTTTAATGTGTCATATTTGTCTTTCACGGGTGGCGTTGCTATAATGTCTGACACTTTTTGCAGAACTGCACTATCTAACGCACTAATAACCGTATTTAGACATATCCGCCTGTAGTTTATAAGTTTCGAACTGAGCTTCTACTTGCGCAAACCATACAATTGGATTTTTATACCAAAATGGCGGCAAGCATAATTGCCTCACTTCCTCTATGTGCTGAATTTGTGTGTTGTGGGTATGTGTGTTTTCTTCTGTGTGCATTTTTTTTTTGGAGTCATCAATGTAGTTTTATAGGTTTTATTAACATTTGTCGTGAGATGCTCTGTCTGTCAAACATTAGATAGGTCTAAGTACATTACCTTAACCAATAACAGTTTCAATTGAGTAAAAAATAGATCAATAAATTCATCTGTACAGTAATTTTTGTCATTCAAATATGCTTATCTATCCAATGTTACTGTTCTGTTGTAGAATGCTAAAATCAAAACTGATACTCTAGATTTTGGCAAGGACTTTTTATCGCGTACTTTTTAACGCAAGCTTTTAGACACGAGCCTATTGCCGCAAAACGTTTTGACGCAGATACTGTTTGCCGGGAGTTTTTTGACGCGAGTTGTTTTTCGAGCACGGACGAAAATAGTCAGAAGCTATACATAATCCTTTTTAGTATTGCCTTTCGTTAACGCTCACTGAAAAACTATTACACATATTTGCATGACATACTATCTGCTTAATATTTTAAGTAAATATGCAGTGGCGGTTTCTCTATTAGGTCATTTGGTCAATGACTCTCCAAAAATAAATAAGAAAGGTATTTTATTTGCTTTAAAATTACAAAAAATTTGCGTTTAAATCAAATTATCAGCGTTTAACTTTCATGCGTTTAAATAATTGTGAATTGAAACGCAACAGATACGAAAGATTGCAAATTTACCCGAGGCTGACACGTACTTGTGCCCGCATTTACATTATATTACGATGATAGTTATTGTAATCAAGAGTGAGACATACATAATACAATTTTATACGAGTTAGGAAAGAAGATAAGTAAATGTTTAAATACTTTCGCAGGGTATTCAGCCTACGCCAAAGATAATACTTAGTGCAATTATCTTTGAGTGCAATGCTTACATTGCTTACGTGATTTACGTCATCTATCGTTATCTTCGCAGCACGTGTGTGTTAAATACAAATTTCTTATCACATATGACAAACTTTACAGTCGATTTTCTTAGTTGATCGATAATATTCATTTGTAAGGGACGATTTATCATTTTTGTTTCATAATAACTGTGGTACAAGACGTTAAAAAATAAATAGCTAATAATTGTTTACACATCTAAAATTTAAATTTAATGCTCAGCCTTTACTTTAAAGTCGACCAACCGGTGAACATAAAAATAAAGAAGTTTACAGTAATTTTAAAGAATCTGTGTATGATTCATTAGATTGGATTTGTGGATTTGAAATAAATAATAGATTTTAGTGTTTTGTGTTTACTGTTTTCAGATGATGCATTAATCATTATGTTGTAAAAATAATCTTACGGATTTATAGCGTTTAAAAAAAAAAGTAAAAACCAATTGTGAGGTCAATTAAAGACTATATTTGTAAAAACTAAAAATAGATACATATATTAAATAAAACAATTGATTGACTTTACATATCTACAGTAGAAACAGAGCGACATTTCTCTGTGTTAAAAAGAATTCAAACATTTCTACGCAATTGGCAATACTATGAGACAAGGAAGATGTGCATTTATATACTAAGCATTGAAAAATCATTGTAAGTTTTAATGAGCTTGTTGTTGATTATTTTGGTATTTGTAATTATAGACGAATTTCTTAAATCTTAAACATAATTGATCTTTAATATAAATCACATTACTGTAAGAATGTTTTTTAGTCTTTTTGCGATCATTGCGTTTATTTTTTAAATGACCCTCTTGTATGATTGACCACCAGCCGCCACTGTAAATATGTTGAATATTAAATTAGTTATTAAAATATGTATTTGAATTATACTTACGTTTCTATACATGAACAATAATTTACTTTGCATAAAATTTTAAATTGAAGCTTATTCCGTAGATGATATCGGATTTTTTTCTGTAAATTAATATGGTCCGAAGTCTATCCATAGTCATAAATTAGCATGCACCAAAAGTCAACCCACTTACAAGCTTATCTTAGTTAAGTAAAACACTTTTCAATTATAAAAAATGATATTAAAATGTTATTACTATCATTTAATGATGTAAGTGGAACTACCACAAAACATAAATTAAATTGTATATTTTCTTGCAAATATTTTTACATAAATTTGTTATGCGTCACGTACAAGTTTTTTTGGGTGCCAAAACAAAATAGTTTGTAATAATAGTAATAATTATTTAAAAAAAAGAAGATACAGATATCTAAGCATACTTAGCGTTTTTATTACATTAAAAAAATAATAGTGATAAACTTGAACAAAGGAATAGCTTAATAGTTTTTTATAGTAATGTAGTATTAGATATCAACTTGATAAAAAAATTGTAATTGCATTTTTTTAATATCTGGTAAAAATAATGTTGTTTCTGCACGAAAGATGTATTTTAAATTAGTGTCGGTATTCCTTGATTTATCCACCTTGGTGTAGTGAGTCGAGCACTTGAAGGTCGTTTACTACGCTAGCGGAGTTCAAATCCCGGCAACGTCTAGAATTTAAAGTATCTTGGAGCTTTTTACCGTTTTTTTTTAAACAAAAAAATGCGGATATTGTAGCATTAAATCATTATTATATTGAGATAACAAAATTTTTTATTGCTGAGTTACAAGGCGCAGTATTAATTATTAACACTAGTTGTTGATTACTCTACTTCAAAAATAAAACGGACTGTGAATTCGCATATTTAAAATTATTTTTATTAAACATGCGTTAAAAATAAGAGTAATAAACTTAATACTAAACTTAAAACTATTACAAATTAAAAGAAAACATGGCTCGTTACTGGATTAATAAAAAACTTAACAAAGTCGTATTCTAACCAATGGTAGTAAAGGTTATAGATTATTATACACAATGACGGTAATTTTAGAAATTTCTGGATAAATTTCTGTGATTTGACCAAGACTGCACTTAAGTGGAGATAAATTATATTCTTTAAGGATTTCCATAGCTTAAGGTTCAATTAAAGTTGAATTGGTTTCCTTCCATTCCTTCCTAACTTGCAATTTAGCAACATATTCTTTTGAGCATCGTTTTAAAAAAAAATGTGTAATTTTTTCTAGTCTTTCAAATCTGGAAAACTTGTCGTTTATGTTGTACTCATTTGCTTTTGGCAACAGCGTTAAACTTTTCCCAATTAAAAATGTCTAACGGTTAAATGTAAAAAGTCTAGAGCTAGATAAATAACATTAAAGTCTGGAATTGAAGTATGTTTCCATTTGTAAGCACACTGTATAAAATTCCTTATAAGTGAGGGAAGCATCGCCGACTACTCTCTTAAAATGATATTTAAAATTTTTAACACTCTGTTTCTAAATACCTCCCATCTGAAGCGATTTACTAGAGATAAAATGCCACAAAATATTTTCCTCTAGCAGTTGAGTGTTAGAAATTCGTCAGTTAAGTTTTTGTTTGAGTTCTAAGTGAACTTTTTTGAAATTAATCGCGTTATCCGAATAAATATTTTTACTGTACCTCGGCGAGTCACGAATCTTTTTAAAGATGCTAATTGCTTCTCAGACATTAAGTTGCTAATAAGTTGTATATGAACTGCTTTTGTTGTAAAACAAACAAAAATACAAACGTAACCTTTAGTGAGTTTAAAATTTCTAGTATTTTGATAGCGCAATTTAAAGAAACCACAGTAATCTACGTGGCTATTTAAAAATGGTTTAGCAGGAATTACACGTTGGTGTGGCAACTAGGTCATTAAGTATTTTAAATCTTTGGGTTTCACACAAAAGGAAGCGACGTATTTCTATGCTACCTAAATTTGTACGACCTAAAATCCAATAGCGTTCTTGTAGAGATGCAAGTAATAATTGCGGTCCTTTATGTAACAACTGTATATGCTAGGATCTTACTAATAAAATTCACAATGGATGATTGCTTGGTAAAAAAACACGATGTTTTTTAAAAAATCTGTAAGAGGATTTAATTATCCTTCCGCCTACTCTTAATTTTTACAATGAAATTAGAAACGTTTTGTAATTCATTGTTTGAAAGCATGCCAACCTGTTTACTTATATTAAGTAATTTGTAATAATAACTGTAATAAGTATACAACAACACGTTGTAGTTTTGTAAATGTAGAATACCTTTTAATTAAATCAAATTTGGATATTAACGGCACTATTGTTAATTGTTACTAAGTTTTCAACTTTTTTTTGAAACATTTTGGAGGCATCTTATTGCTAAAAGCCGTACCGTAAGTTACAGTATTCAAAGTATACTATTAACTGGTTCATTTAAATTACTTCTTCAAAACATTTTCTGTAGCCGATTATCATCATTATGAATCAAAATTTGGCAATACATTTTAGTTATATCCCCTGCTAACACACAACGGTGTATTCAAAAACGTAAAATAATTGATATTAACTCGTGTTGCAGTGTCGAGATTTGTTTAAACTCGCCTAAATTACTTAATGGTTGTTTAAAAGGCAATTTTACAATAAATCTTCTACTAGCATTACACGTAGTCGCTGTTTTGTATAACATTTTTATTTGTTTATCATTTTCTGAAGAAGGTATGATACAGTCGATATTCTCCAAA
Organism: Aquatica leii; assembly: GCA_035610365.1. Lineage (NCBI taxonomy): Eukaryota > Metazoa > Arthropoda > Insecta > Coleoptera > Lampyridae > Aquatica > Aquatica leii. The sequence goes on along the minus strand of CM069433.1, from coordinate 28,275,029 downwards.
AATTTTTGTAATTTATTGTCAATGTCATCTAACTTTGTATTAAAATTACATTGAAGTCCTTAGTTAATATAATCATGAGCAATCTGATACAATCCAGCATAATAATTTTGTACTATATTAATCTTTATTTAAACTACAATTTAAATCAGTAACAGAAACCGCTACCTATCTTTGTTTTAAATTCATTTTATCGGCTAATTCCTTAGTGATGAAGTTACTTTGCGACCCAGTGTATAACAATACTAGATTGATGATCATTTTCTAGATTATCCTGAATTGTTACCACTGCAGTTGAAAGTAGCGGCTGACTTGATGCATTATTTATGTGTGCATTTATAATTGAATTAGTAGCTTTATATAAAAATTTAAATTTTTTAAATGTAATATTGTATGATGTCTCTTGTTGCATTTCTTACAGTTAAACGTAAGCTTACAGTGTTTTGTTATATGTTTCGATTTGAAACCATTGATGCATAGGTTTTTAAGTTTTACTTCCGAAAATCTTTTATCTGGTAAAAGTTTTAAAAATTTGGAGATGCGTTAATATACTGATTTTTTGCACAAAACGTACAAACTGATTGGTTAGTATAAACATATGATTTAAATTTTGGTTTATTTATTTATTTAAAATGATTTTTGCTTGCATTTAATGTTTCCAACACACGACATCTTTTTTCTAAAAATTAGCCATTAATTGTAAGAAAGTAGTTTTTGCATCGCGGATGTTTCCCAATCCACACGACTTACGTAATCGAATTTATTTATTATTAAATTATTAAAGCATCTTAATGCATGGTTAGTTCTTCCAACACTACTAGCGCGCGTATATGTTTATTTAAACCATCGTGTAGTAGTTGCAACTGCGTATTCCTTAACTATTTCGGGCAGACTAAATAAAGTTTTGATATGATTGTTAACAAGAAATTTTAATAAACCGGATGTTTCGTCTTTATGTGATAGACGCAAGTAATGAAATTTTTTGATGAAGAATCGTCAAATGTAAGATGGCAGTTTATTATTATTTGATTTAGCCTAGCGTTAGAACTTGCAATTACACGTATTGGTAGTGTCTTAATCATATTTATTCGTTTAAAGTGACTTTTGCAAGAACTAACTAATGAAAATTTTTATTTTCAAATTATTTGCGTTCTTTAAAGTGATTTTTCAACACGGTTTCGGAATCCGAAAGTTCGATTTTGCTTTAAACTTCATCAAATCCTTTAAGAAGTATTTATAACAACTTTCAAGCTAAACTACATCAACATGTGTGTTATCAATGAACGTTGATTGAAATATTGTTAAAAATAAGTAATTTTAGAAAGATGTGGTTATGGCACATACTTTAAAAGTGTTAATAACTTTACTTTTTTATTTTTGAGGTTTGGTAATGTTTTATGAACGTCTTTGTTCCAAGGCTGTTTTTTACGATGATACTTTTAGTGAATATTTTAGGGTATGTTAAATAAATTGAAAAAAGCAATTTATCAACAAATCATTTAAATCACCAGAGACCTAGAAAAAATAAACGTCAATTTTTGTAAACGTCTTTATTAAATTGCCTAGAAAAACTGACATTGTATGCTACAATTAACTCATTTGTTTATCGTTATTATAAAAAAAATTATATTACACACGTTGTTTTACTAATGACCATTTTAAAACTAAAATTAATGATTTTATAAGTATTTACAAAAATTTAGATTTTATGTCGCAGTCAGTATTTACATGGTTGCTACTAAAATAAACCCAAAGCTTGTCTAGTAGTAAGTAATAGCTTTTTATATTAGCGACTAATAAGTGTTACCAATATTAGACCAGATTTACCCTGAACTTTAGAATCAATGTAATTTGAGTTTAATTTAGTTTTTTTTAACAGGCAGATCTCAATACTTTTTTTTCAACATCTTCTGCGACCGATTTAAGAATGCTAAATATACGTGCACGTTTACGTCTAGAGCACATTCCCAGTTTGCCGTTCTTATCACCTGAGTAAGTAATATTGTCAATATGTCTACGTTTCTAGATATATCTTAACAGTGTAGTTGTATGTTTTCAGTTAACGTAAGTTGACTCTGTAACGAAAAAAAATTAAAAAAAAACTTTAAGATAGGTAATCTAATTCTAAAGCCATTTAGCTTTTAAACTCAACAATATCAACCTAAACTTTATTTTTTAACATAAAAAAATAATTCAGATTATTGTGCATGTTAATAATAATCCCATAATATATTTTAAAACTGAGCAAAATAGAACTTGTAAAAGGTAATCGGCAAAACAGCTTCTGATATAAAATTTCCAAAAAAAATATTGACAATAATTATCGTGAGTTTTACCAGTATAAATAAAATAAAATATTTAAAATGTACTCTCGTTTGAGCAACAAATACCTATGTATAAATATAAAAAGTTAATGAATGCATAGTATGTAAATGCAAATGAATGAAATCACACAAAAACACAATATTATTAAATAGTACTATTCAGTTTAAAACTAATATTATCAATTGCGCAAAAAATTAGTACAGTAATATAAAAAAATTGTTTATGTTTATGGTTTAATCAGTGACATCAATAGTAAATAATATAAATAACGGAAAACTAAATAGAGTCAATAAAAATTTACGCATTTGTATGTTGATAAATAAATAAGTTTTAAGTGCTAATTTGATAACATTTGAACTATTTCTTGATATTTAATATTATTCATATAGACTTCTTTTATAGTGACACTCAAAATTATCCCATTCATGCTAATTTATAACAGTTATAAATCATAAAAAGATAATTTTGAATTATGTACAGTTTGATTATATATACAAATGCCTAAATTAAATTCCTAATATACAAGTGTTAAAATAAAAGATTCTATATTAAATGATTTTTTTCGTAGATTGTCTTTTAGTAGCAATATTAAAGTATAATAATATATCAGAAATAGATCGTTAATGACCTCTATTAATAAACGATTTTGAACCAATAAATGAAAATCGTAGGCAACTACTGGTTTAACGATATTGCGCGACTACTAGATATAACAACAAATTACGCATATTTTAGTTTTTTTATAACTTTACACGTGTTACCAAAGTACGATCAACAGAAAAACTAACTCTTTTGTTAATCGACGACAAGTAATCTCGACAATATTAACGCGTTCGCTCGCTGCACTCGCTCACGGCACTCGCTCACGGCGTTAAAATGTCTCTATTATTAATCGCTATCTTTAACTACCTTGTCCGTTAGATAACTATTTAAAATTGAATTATGATGCTTTTTTAATAAACATTTTACTTTTTATAAAACAATCTTACATTTTTTTAGAAAATTTAAAAAACTCAAATGTAAAAATTGCATAGGGTTTTTTTTTATTTTCGTCACATTACAAAATGCATTTAAATAAAATCATATGAATCTTTTTTCTAATTAAATATTTTTTAGTTTATCTATATTTAAAAAATAAGGTAAAACCATAATATGTTATTACAAGTTTTAGTAGCTTATCTTAAGTATTATTCGTAATTTTTATACATAATTATTTAGTGTCGTATGTTTCTAGAATAATTATTTTTATTCTAATAATAAACTAAATAGCTTATTTTATTTTTACTTGATGCAACTTTAGTACCTGATAAATTAATTCGAATTTTCGACAACCATAAATCCCACTTATTATTAGAAGCACCAAATTTCAGGAATTTATGTTTTGACTCTTTATTCGCATATAGGGTGAGCCCAAATAATTTAGGTTAAGTAGTTCAATTTCTCGCTATATATTAAATTAAACTTTGTTATCTTAAGTTGACCGCAGTTTATTTAACAGTAAGGAAATAAATCATTAAATGTTATGTTGTACCTTTTGAAAAACATTTGGTTTGATGAAAAAATAGAAATATCAGCTTAGTTCTGTTACAGATAGGTTTTGTAAGGATTGAGTAGACAAAAGTAAACTTCCACTTAAAAAAAATAAATAATTAAGCAAACAAAAAGAAACACAATACAAAATTCTGAAAAAATGCTAAAATCATCAGCTGTACACTTAACGTAATGGTTAATCGTTTTTTAATAATTTGTTACGCTGGTTTACTCGTAACAAACAAAAAAAAGGTAACGGCTAACACAGTTGTTCTCGGAGATGGGGTCGCAGGCTACGTGATGATCGATCATAAACTAAATCTAAAAAGGCGTCAAAACGACGAAAGTCTAAATTAGGGAGATATCGTTTAAATCTATCGGCAGTTGAAAAAAACAAACAAATAACACAACAGAAGTGATGACACAGAATATATATTTATCTTATCACAGATAGTGGTTAAAGAGGACAAAGAAAGTACATAAGTATAATTATATAAGTTTTTCAAACATTAGTAGATGGGTTGATATCACAGGCCAAGTATAAGTTACGCCCTCGACTGGGCAACACGTCGTACAGCAAAGTGACCTAGTCGGTCTAGCTTTTACACTAATCGAAGTAGTGACTTTACATTCTTAAATTAAATTACAAGAGTACGAAAATCGAAGGTCTAGAGAATCAAAGCGCACCAGATAATAATATGACACAAAAAAGATTTTAACATTAATTGTGATTACAACCTAGTATGTACGTATGGTCGACTGACCACCAAACTATTAAGAATTAAAGTAAAAAATGTAATACTTACAGTTATGTTTTATCCAGTAGAGGATTAGCTAATTTCGTGCTAGTATTACCTAAAACTCTATTGAAATCTAACACAAAAGAAAACGTACTTACGGCGTTATCAAAAATAAATCCTGTCTTTAATTTATACGATCATTGAGATAAGCAAATAAAAAAGCAATTAACTTTGCAACTTTGGTATTTATTTACTCTAATAAGATTGTATTCAACCCCTTGAACTTCAGCGACGTGACATCATTGAAATTTTTCAATTGTAACAGTTGTTTATCAGCTCCACAGATAAGGGACACAGGTCGAGATGTGGAGAGAGCTAAAAAATCAATTTAAATTCTCAATATAAAAAAAATCTAACGACTTACCCCGAATAAGCATTTAATCAAATAGACACAAAATTCGACCGCATATTCACGTGGAATTTTGTGAAATAATTTAATGATAAAAACTTTGTTAGGCGTAGATACCGCTAAACGAATGTTACCGGAAAAAAAACGAATTCGCGCTTTAGAAATTTGACAGTCAATCACGAAAAGTGGCCGTGTCGAGGATAGATCTAATACTGAAAAATTTTTAATATACCAAATTTTTAACATAACAAATGTGCACGCCTTAAACGCCGTATGACAAGTACAAATTTAGCTGGGAACAAAAAACCTTATGTAAAGTTCATTACAAGTAATAATTTTACTTATGCTTAAATGACCTATAGTACTCATATTATCTAGTTCTAATTTTTGTAAATGTGTCAGATGAGGAGCCAATCCTCAGTTTAAACTCTATTATCATAGCAATGGTCTTTCTCAAAAACATGGTAAACCATTATCCAAATGTTTTCTCGTGACAATTCCCTTTTGATAAGAAAAGTTTATTTATCAAACACGATTCAACTGAATTTCACAAATTAAACTGACATTGACAGATAAATACTTAACAAGAATTTGTTTTGCATTGTTAACTAGATTTTTCTATTTTGAATATTTGTAGCTTAACTCTCGTAACTAACCTTTTGCACATTTAAAACGTTTTTAAGGCAGACCGGCGCAAACACAAATGCTTTTTTTTTATACAGATGATGGCCAAAAAACCTCAAATATTTTAAAATTTTAAGCGTTTTTTTTGTCAATTGTTATTGTACTATTCAGGAGATAAACAATAGAATGTGTATTAGCGATCTACTTATCCCTTTTATTTCCTTATAAAAACAGCAACATAAACAACAATAAAATTTTGTTTAATTAGATTCAATAAGTATTTTAAAAGTTTGTGTCTTGGTAATTACTTATTTAAAACTATTAAAATCCAAGAGGAAAATACCGATAGAATTATATTATTCCGTTAAATACTAATAAAAAATCACAAATGCTGATAGACCTATTAAAACCAATAAAAACCCATACTTGTAATAAGTAACTACCAATAAAAACTCAACACCAAATGATATTTTTAATAAAAATTTTAAATACAAATATTTTATTTAATTATTTATCTCAACAAATAGATAGTTAATATTTAAATTTCCTTGTGCTAACACGCGCTAGAAAATTAAAGTTAGAGGCGGTTCCAATAACTGACGAACTTATTGGTGTGTCCTCACCCATATGCGAATTCTTAAATGAAACACAGATTAAGAAAAAAATTCATTTAGATCTTACAACGAATGAATATTAGTACACAGTTAGGCACAAACATATTGACACAACAGTTACTATGACACTCAATAAAATGATTAAGTTTATGATAAACAATAATAATTATTGAATTAATAATATGATGTTATTTGATTTGTTAAAATAAGAAAAGGTTTGCAATTAAAGATGCCTAGTCACAATATGTGCTGACATTTAAAATATGACTAATAACTTTTGAATTATTTTGAAAAAACAAAAAAAACTTGAATTCGTTTTTGGCTTCTTAAACGATTATTTGTGATCGGACGAAAAAACTAAAATTATTTTGTTAGGACCCATTTAAAAACTCTTCAAATTTGTCTTATCAGGTTTTGTGTAAAACGTTTTGCTCCGGAAAAAACACTATCCGATTCATTTTTTTTTATGGCCGTCATGTTGTATTTTTACATATTTAGACAGCACATATTTTTCTGGTTACTTTAATGTAACATGACATTTAATTTGCAAACAAAACATCTAAATAAATATTTAATATAATTAAAACCAACTTAATGAGTAATTACGAACGAAATATTTTCTAATAGTCAAACACATCAAAACTTATAGAATCCAATTGGAATACCGCTTATTGGAAATTCCATATAAAAACCTATAAACATTATACTGCAAAACCAATGAATCCTATTAATTTCCACTAAAATTTTTTTAATCTTGTATTATTTCTATTGGTTTCTAAGTGATAATTTCGGTAGGGTTGGCATGTTTTTAACACTTTAGTTGTATTTTAAAACGCTAAACTATTACTTTTGCAAATGCTTTTACGGAGAGAAGATATCGATTTGACGCCATAATTTTTATTTTTTATAGTATTGCAATAATGTCACTTTAATTTTTTTATAAAATGCCGTAGTATTTGTTTATATGTTTCTTTGAGCGTTTTTGTAACAAACATTTATTATTCATTTGTTTTCAATAAAAAAAGTTAAACTCACGTTTCGTATGTCATACATTTTAGATGTAACAGTTTCTAATATTTCTTTAATATCTTAGATTTTTATTCAGTTGTTAACTGATGTAATCAAAAGTACGTTTTTAAAAATAAATTATAATTATTGACTAAAAGGATAATTTAAGCTGTATATTTCTTAGTTTATTTTAAATATGAACTTGACTGACATTACAAAATAGGAATGGCAAAAATTTTTTTCTTTTTTTAATTTTAACAAACAAATGTTTTAATAAAAAAAATTTTAAGCAAAGATTAAAACTTTTTTATATTAAAATTAATGTTATACAGTTTTCGTCTATTATTCTTTATTGTACAGTTTTTTAAAAATTAATTTAAAGTAAATTTGTTTTTATCTCATTTTGATATTATAGATATCAATTATAAAAAAATAATTTACCATTAATAATAGCATATATACATATAGTTTATTACAATTATTTTTTTAAAATTAAACTAGGAACGAAGTGTTTGAGTTGAAACTCAAGAGTATAACTGTAGTTATATACCGGATGTGAGGCTGAGACGGTCAAAGTTTATATCAATTGAATGTTTATCGACCCTAAGATTATAAAATCATACGATCTGAAAATTGTTTACAGTTTTTTTAATTTTTAACTGATAAAATAGACGTAATTTTTTTAATTTTTTATTTTTAGGTTAGTCAATTTTGATAATTTAAAACATAGAAAAAACATTTTCTACAATAACAATATTTTATTTTTAAACTATAAAAAAATGAAAGCTTAATATTTTACATAATTCAATTGAACTTACTTACATAAATACACATACATACGTATTATATTTATTTTATGAAACTGTTTTTGCGAGTGAAATGTCAATAAACGTATATACATAAATAAATTAAAGTTTGTATATATTTGAAGTAGGTACCCTTGATATATTTAATCTAAAAATTAATATTGGATTTTAATCAGTATTTGCTCAGCTAACTATTAAAATTAGTAATTTTTAATTTTACATGTACCTGTATAGAAAACTACTTAATGCAATTTAAAATAATAGAAATGCCAATATATTGTTATGATACATTAGTTTACTTATTTTTCAAAAACTATTACAGTCTCATTTTGTTTGTTTAAAAACTGATAATTGTAATCTTGCTTTTTAATTTTATAACTCGTTTAGATCAAGATTAAAAATAAAATACTTGTAAAAATGTTAAGAGTTTTTGTTACTTAAAGTTATTTACAGATAACATTTTTTAAGTTGATTATTGTACCAGTAAGAAACATTGTTTTATAAGTTTCTTGACCTTCTTAACTTAACTACTGATTGTGGTACTTTTAAAAATCTGTAAATATTTTGTTTTAAACATTTTTGACAAAAAAACCACCTAATTCTCACGTAAATAATTTTTAAACTGTTTTAAAAGCATTGACAAATCCAAATTGATACACGTTTTAATATTGTATGTAGATTAATGTTTTGTTATAAACTTTTAAATTGTTTCTTATTAAATAATAATTGTGAAGAAATTACTTTCATAAACTAGAAATTCTACTGTTATAATCGAATCAATCACGCATGGTATGCACTCAAAAGACATCGTTTTGCAAAATATAGTATTACACAACGACGATGAGCTGTTTTGACGAGTAATGAAATATGATTTCACAAACATTGTTTGATAACCTGATTAAACCCAAACCGACTAAATCCCAAACTCGCTTTTCAACAACTTAACAATATTGTTGTTAAAAAAAAAGAAAATTAAAAATCAATTTGTGTAATTTTTAATAATTATTTAACAAACAAGATTGTTAATGATAACGATTCATAATCGAGACATTTTAACGCCGCGAGCGAGTGTAGCGAGCGAACGCGTTGATATTGTTGAGACTATTTGTCGACAATTAACAAACGAGTTAGTTTTAAAGTTTTTCCGTTGATCGTACCTTAATAAAACGTGTGAAGTTATTAGGAAACAAAAGTATACGTAACCCGTTGTTATATCTAGTAGTCGCGCAATATCGTTAATCAGTGGTTACTAACGATTTCATCGGTTGCTATACAAAATCGTACATTAATAGAAATTCACTCATTGATTCAACAGTAATCTACGTAACAAGTGTCGAAAAGTCCATCATAGCATAACGGACGCTAATGCGATGCGAGGCCGCACGGCCGAGCGTTGCATGTGAGTGAGTTATGCTATGAAATTTTCGGCGAGAGTAACGTACATTATCTTTCGTTGTCTTTTGTAAAATTATATATATTTTTTTAAATAAAAAACAAAAACACCAGAAATATAATGTTGGTACTAGGTACATTTATTACCAAATCTGTCAAATTTGACATTAACTTTAATGTCGTTTTTTTAAATTCTAACTGAATTTCAAGAGTTTGTAATGACTTTCACCAGTTGCATATAATAATTGACTTTGAACACTTAGTTTTATGTGGATTTCTAGTTTTCATTTTGCCACACTAGAGCTTTTTTCGCCCATTACGTAATTACACTAACGAACGAATATTGGCGTTTGCGATGTTGGCAACACAAAAAATTGTTTATTAATAGGAGTCATTAACGATATATTTCTGGTACATTATTATACGTTAATATTACTATTAACAGATGATTGACGACAAAAAATTATTATGTAATTATTTAGGAGAACACCGTAACAGGAATATTGTTAAAACCTTGCCGCAAGATAAACCATTAAAAAAAAAATAGGCAAATAAAATACTATGCTGCACAGTAGCGCAATTAAATTACAATTTTTTTTAAACGTTAAAATGCTGTTGAATTTCCAATTTAATTAATGAGTTTTATAAATCGATTTGTTTTGACACTTAACTCTCTATTACTCGATTCCAATTAAATCAAATCTGTTATAGTTAATAGGAAATAATTAGTAATTACTGCTAGCTTGAGGTACCTAAGTTAAAATTTTTATAAGTAAATATAATATTAAAATTTGAAATATAATGATATATGTATAAGTTGCAAATTTTGCAGCCAAAAATGTACTACACTTAACTTTTGTTTAAAACCGGCAAAAAGAGAAAACTCTCCTTAGCTTATTACCTAGAGCGCTATAATGAAATTTGTATAGAATTGACAACAATTTAAATAAATGATAAGTAATATAAAAAATTATTAATAAAAGTACAGTTGATGAAAGCCAAATGTGAACGCCAAAATTTAATGGTGTTATTTGAGTTTCAAGACATTAGACATTCAAATTCGATAGTTCTTAAAAACTATGGTCAGATAAATTTTTATTTGCAACACCACTAGCCAAAGCCAGACTTACAGGAATGAATTTCAGTAAAAAATCCCATGACAACAAGCAACGTTTACATTTGGGTTGCGCCGATTCTACGTGTATTTCTATTTTTTTGTATTTAATATTTAACGAACAAAGTTATTAATTACATAATTCAAAATCGAGACATTTTAACGTCGTGAGCGAGTGTAACGAGTGTACGCGTTAATTTTTGTCGCCGATTTACTAACGAGTCAGTTTTAAAGTTTTTTTGTTGATTGTATATTGGTAAAACGGATGATATTATAAACAAAATCAATAAAATCGAGCATTATCGTTAAATCGGTGGTTCTGAACAATTTAATTCGTTGCTATACAAAATCGTTCATTAATAGAAATTCATTCATCGGTTCAAAATTATTCATTAATAAGGGTCATTAACGATCTATTTCTTATACATTGTTATACGTTAACATTGCTATCGACGGAAAAAAAATATTAAAGACAAACCAAATGTTTGAATCCGGCAGATGTTAATAATGAACTATAACCATTATAACAATTACAGTATTCGGCGTTTAAGTATCTATTAGTGTGCGTTTTCTTTCTACAAACGGAATGCCCCAATTTTCCGTTATTTTTTTATCACCAGTACATCAAGAAAGGCTTTATTAATCGCTATTGGTATAAATATCGTTATTTACACTTTTTCATTCAGTGACATTTACTACTCTGAAAATGCAAGCTGCAATGACTTGCGAAACGTCAGTTTGTTTGGGTTCACGAACGACAATACGGCAAAGGCCAAGTTCTACTTCTTGTTTTGGGTCTCAAGAAGAGACTAGGACCAAGCCTAAGTCTGGGTGTTTAACTACGACGTGGTCTAAGCCAAAAGTCGCTTATAATCATAAACATAACAACCGAGGTGTTTTTACAAATTAGATCTTTAGATCATTTGCGCCAAAAGAAAGAAAAGCTACTTACAGACCTAGCATTTCTAAAACGTTGCCAAGACCACAACGTATTACCATCGTGTATGAGAATTAAACATCAATTTCTAAATTCTCACACTGAGCGATTTTTTCGCAAAGCTGGCTTCGAACTGTTACGCTCGAAAATGCACAATAAACGCAAAGTACTGTATTCTGTCAGCAAACAGTTACAAAAGCTACATTTAAATTTGCCTATCAAATTAGAACACTCCATATGGGTAAAAATAGATGCTATCACTACGATACAAGCTAACAAGATTTATGAACAATCTAAAATAAAGCAAAATAAGAAATTCGAGCGATTACATCCTTCACAGCCTAAGAAAACGTTAGACAACCATTAAGTAATTGTCAACCTTACAGACACGGTTTTGGATGCACAGACCACATCCTTGTTAAAGAAGGGTTTTAACTACGCCGTTACACCTAAGACAACTCCGATAGAAGATATGTACCTAAGGAGATCTCTGAAACTATTCGACAAGATGTTTGCAACATTGTAAGAAAAGCAAAACCGCGACGCGACAGACATGAGAGAGAAGCAGCTAAGCGGTTACGTGAGAATAAAGACATTATGGGGTTCCGTTGTTCAAATTAATAGATTTACACCTAATTAATAACTTGTTTAATAACGACTCAGACACTTACATATGTACGTTACGATAACCTTCGATGCCAACGCGCGAGTGGCGGAAAAAGCTTGTTGCTAGTTCCGCTACGTCTATTTGACTTGCGCATGGTATATAATTTATAATAAGTGGTGTAGATGGCGCTACAACATTTTAGTATTGAGAGCAGATAAAGGAAACGCTACAGTTGTTATGAACATACAAGATTATAACGACAAAATGACGAACTTACTCTCAGAAAATTGCTACATACGTCTACAGAGAAACGCTTTAAACTCCTTATGCACTAATGTAAACTCCGCCATTAAAAACTCCACTACTATAGATATTAACAAGAAACAAATTTTGATTGTCAAAAATCCAGTTATGCTACGAATCTACGGTCTTCTCAAGATACACAAAGAAAAGGAGTCCTCCTTCGACCGATAGTGAGCAGCATTAATTCACTAACCCAATCGTTAGCACGTCAGCTAACTGCCAAACTCTTGCCGTTGACACGAAATACAGAGACTCACATTAAAGATTTTACAGACTTTGTAGAGGAAATTAAAAACTTGCGTCAAAAGAAGATATTCTAGTCAGCTTTGACGTGGTATCTCTTTTTACTAAAGTCCTGGTCGACAAAGTGTTGTTTTTGCTTAAGTAAAAGTAGCGGCCATGGGTTTACCGTTTTCTCCTGTTATAGCCAATATTTACATGGAATATTTTGAAACTGAAATTATAAAAAATGTTGAGTTAAAATCAAAAACTTGGTTCAGATATGTTGATGATACGTTTGTTGTATGGCCTCATGGCAACGATAAACTAAATCAGTTCTTTCAACATCTAAACTCTGCACATAACAGCATTAAATTTACTATGGAGTTAGAACATAACAGCAGTCTAGCCTTTCTTAATCTACTAGTGATAAAGAAAAATAACGGAAAATTGAGGCATTCCGTTTATAGAAAGAAAACGCACACTAATCGATACTTAAACGCCGAATCTCACCACCATTCAGTACAGAAGAATACTGTTTTACATACTTTAGCCAAAAGAGCTATACGTGTGTCAGATAATAAAAATCTACAAAATGGATACGGGTTCAAAAAGATCCACAACGCATGGAAAAGAGCAATGAATCCAAAAGTCAAAGAAGACTTATCACCTTCTACTAGCACCGTTTATTTACCATACTGTATAGGTTCGACAGACGAAATAAGCAGGGTGTTAAAGAAACACAATATTAAAACTGTCTGTACAACTAAGGATACCCTGAACACCTGGTTTACATCTGCTAAAGACAAACAAGGGGCTCTAAAACATCCCGGAGTTTACAAAATTCCTTGTTCCTGTGGATTAAGTTATATAGAACAGACGGGACGCTTTATGGAAGTTAGAGTAAAAGAACATATGGCTAACTGCAAACACCGCAGAGTTACTAAACCAGCAGTGGCAGAACAAGTGTGGAACCAAGGACACACGCTGAAATTTGACCAAACTAAAATGTTGGCTAGAACTCCTTTCTACTTTTTCAGACTAATCCGCGAAGTTGTGGAAATAGAAAAACATCTATGTAATATGAACCGCAAAGACGGTTTAAGACTCGGCAAATCTTGGCTACTAGTATTATATCCTCTAAGACAAAGATCGACCTTCTTGGTAAGGACACAAACACTTACTCCGAGTAATAACGAAGTCAGTCGCTAATCGTTATTGGTATAAATATCCTCATTGACACTTTTTCTTTCAGTGATATTTACCACTCTGAAGATGCAAGCTGCAATATCTTGCGAAACGTCAGTTTGTTTGGGTTCACGAACGTCAATACGACATAGGCCAAGTTCTAATTCTTGTTTTGACTCTCAAAAAGAGACTAGGACCAAGCCTAAGTCTGTTTGTTGTAAGAATTTGTTTATGACATATGGTTCACCGTTGTAATTAACTTTCACTTACATTTTCCGAACTAAAATGTTCATTGTTAAAACTTTCTTATCTACACTTTAATATGTATTAAAATTAGCATTGTTTTTACCGTAGATTTTTAATGTTTCCTGGTTAGCCTATAATTTTATTCCTAATAACAATATTCGTTATTTGTGAACCATTGTTAAATGTATAAACACTTTATTTGCTTTATAAATAATTTTGATTTGCTTTTTACAAGAAGTTCTGCCTCTGTGTACAAAGAAAACAATCCTACGATTACCTTTCATAAAAGAGAGCTTTTTGATGTTTCGAGGTGTAATTTTTTTTAATTTTTGGACAATACTGTTAATTACATAAAACTAAAGAAATGTTGCAATCATTGATATTTTCAAAACTAATTATAATCAATCGAATTGAAATTTAATTGATGCGTTGAGGTTATACAGCATTCCCATTACTTAAAAATCCCACTACCGTTGATACTATAATAAAATAATTGTTCAGTAGATAAAATTATAAAATTATAATTAAGTAGATGCAAAAATTAATAAGATACGATCGACGGAAGAATTTAAAAACCAATTTGTTTGATAATATGCAATTAATAATCTCAACGACATTAACGCTCTCGCTCGCTGCGCTCGCTCGCGCGTGAAAATGTATCGATTATTAATCGCCTTCATTACTAACCTTGTTGGTTAAATAACTATTGTTCAATCATTTAACTGTACGATTGTTGAAACTTTCGGCGGATGATTTATATTCAACCATCTATTGTACATAATTCTTGTAAGCTTGTACTAGTAATAGTTTGTTCTGTATAACTCGTTTTACATTGTATTTATTTTAGAGACCCTTTTTCTTGTTAAACTACAGGTACGAAATAAAATTCTTGTTTGTACCTAAATATTTTTTAGTCAGTATGAATTCGGAACTGGTATAGTAAACTTGTAAATTACATAATAACGAATTTAATATACTCAAATTTGATTTCAATACATTTTTTTATTTAACAAGTTGCAATACGCAACAACACTATACCATAAAATTTCTTTATGCAGTTCTAGGATGAAATCTAATTTGACAGTATGAAGAACATTTTTTTATTCGATTTTAATTTTACCAAATAAGTATTGTTTTATTGCGCCGATAACATTGCTAAAACTTCTCATTTTTTTGGTAATCGCGTTTTTAATAACTCCAGGTTTCTGTTAATAGGCATTTATACTTTGAAAAGTACAAAGTTAAAACTAAATTTCAAACTTTGACTTACATTATAAATTGACTACGTGCTTTTTATAACTTTGAATTAATTGGGCTCATAACCTGTTGTAAATAAAAAAAAAACATTTTGTAGCGGTAGCTTTTTAATTAAACAAATATTAATTTTAAATCAATTTACATTTTACATTAACAAAATAAACAATCTTTGTAAACGATACACTTTAATTGTATATGTTAATTAATAGCAAGCTTGCACATTTTAAATTTGAAACGTAATTTTTTTGTGTAACTTAGACCCTGAATTTAAAAGTTTTAGAATTTGTTTTTAAATCAAAACAGACAATTACAATATATTTAATTAAAAAACAAAATTAAATAAAAATTTAGCGCTAATTCCGTAAATCATAAATATTTAGATTTCTTAGAACAACAAATTTTTTAAAATAATACGTACTAATCCGGATTTTCCAAGACATAACATTACTAATACTACACAATTGAAGCAACTACAAAAATTACACACTATAAGATAACTGCATCTCTACTTTTACTTTTGAAAATACGGGGTTGTTGGTAGGTACAGGTGAACAGTTATTCACTGAGGTACCTATAAAGTATAACGGTTGTAGGAAAGTCGTTACAACTATTAGCGCAGTCACTAACATCACAGTAGCGCTCAGCTGTTAAAAACGCGAATACTTGCAATTGCTAAATTACGAGATCATTAATACGTAGTTGCTGGTCAGTTATATATTAAACAATTTCATTCGCGTGTACGTGAAAACCGATTAACGGATTGTGTAATATAACGATAATACATTCTGACCTTATGAGATAAAAGTGAAGTTACTTTAATTCTATCATCGGTTAGAGTCAGTTTATGATAGTGTGTTAAAAACGTATAATTATAGTAACGTGCCAAAATTTTGTTAAATTTAATTATTAAAAAGATTAAATAACAGTCGTTACAATGCCGGAAGTAACTAACGACGTCGCCGTAGCTAACGACCAAGACGATCACGATTTCTGCCATTACAGTGACGACGAAACCGACGGCACTGAAAATGGCAAAAACCACTGTTCGTACAGTAGCAGCACTGTTCAAAAAATTCGGTAATTTTATTAATGCTTAAAATCTATCGATTAAATACAATTGTTTCAATCAAATTTTATTACAGATATCCCGATGGATCCGTTAAACTTAGAAATCCAAATATTGAGCTTATGGATCAAGACATATTGTACCATTTGGCCCTTGGTAGTGAATCGCATGATCTTGTGGAAATGTTTGGAGATATCAAGGTAAATACTTTTATTATATTTCTAATTATAGTAGCTGAATATGAGAATTAACATTTTTATTAGCTAATTTAAACTTTTACACTCTGTAAAACAATTAACTAATTAAAATCTGCAATTCAGTTTTATTGCAGACACACTCAATTTATCATAATTCGAAACATGATTAAAAATGTAACAAACCATATCATCTTATTTACACATAATTAAGTTATATATTGTAACCATATAATGAAATGCTATTTTAATTGATTTTGTTTGTATCTTCGTAAATTGTCAATCTTTTGTACAGATTAACAACAAAAGTTATTCAAGTATAACATAATAACGTTTAATTTATTTTTACGATTCCAATTAGAGGTTTTGGTAATCACACGATCATGACCATGAGTAATATAAAAAACCACGTTACATAAACTCTTTATTCACTACTTACTGATACTGATTAAAAAAAAATTAATAATAAATTATAAAAATAATTACTTTATAGTTTACTATGAATTGTGATGAAAACGCGTAATTTAATGTTTTAAATAACTTCAATGCAAACTTAATTGGTAGTATCTTAAACTTTTAGCTGAAGTATATCTTATCAATATATATGTTAATTACTTTGCAATGGGCTTAGTGTAAAATTGTGTTAAGCTTTTAATTTTTATTAAGTTTTTAAACATCAAAAATTAGTCTTGTCTATTACGTAGGTAGAGGTACCTGTTTATCCAGACGCATTCAATAAAAATAAAAATTCGTTATTTCTTTTCTCTATTTAAAAGAAAAAAACAACATTGTTGATTTAAATTATGTTGCACTTATGTATGTCTATTTAAATAATTTGATAGCATTTAATATATTTTCATACTACTACTGTCTTCTAAGTCTTCTAACAACTACTATTGTATCTTTTTGAGCAAGTGCTACTACATAGATGACTAAAAAGCTCTAAGTTTTTTTGATAACTTAAATTTTTAGAAATTATTTAAATATAGATAAAACATAAAAATTTACAATTTGCATTAACAAATTCAAGTTTACATTTGTTTAGGTTTTAGAATTGCTAATTTGTAACGTTTTTATAGTTTGACCATAAACTTTTGCAAAAAGAAAAAGTTGTGCATACTATATTATCCAAATGTATTACATAATAAACAAACGTTTTCATTAGTTTTGGTTTAAAAATATACTAAACGGACTTTTTTGTTTACACTATTACAGTGTACAAATGTCTGATAAGATGTAGCAAAGACGTTTGACAACATTAGTGCGTAGATCAATTCTAACTAAACATTAATTAAACGTATCACTTAGCATTTTTGTTATATAATATAAATTTTCAAAAATATGATTATACAAAGTATCGCTGTTCTGGCAGAATAGTGACTTACCGCAAAAAGTAAGTTTTCAGGAGAGTCAAAAAACGAAGACGCGTTTTCTTTATTGTTGATGAAAACTATGACTTTCAAAAAAGTTTTAAAAAAAAGGTTCATAAAACCCAGGGATAAGTTTGCCATCAAGTAAACTTTTTAAGCTTTTTTTTTTGCTATCGCATCTTCTTTGTATACGCAGGTTTTTTGTGGATCTCTTTTAACGGTTGTAATTCAGAAGTGCGCCGTTTTTTTAGCCCTGAATTCTACACAATCCCATTCTTCTTGCTTGTAATTTGTTTTGTATCTAAATAATAGGTTACTTTTTTCAATTTCTAATAACTTTACTTTACTTATTTTAAAATCACTCCCGTGTGTATTTTTTGTTAAAGTGAGCGCCATTTCATCATCAAGAAATTTTAAATCCAAGAAGTTATCAAAGTTCATCTCTTTTACCTCCAGTGGTTTACCATTTTTCTGTGCATATCGAATTGCAGAGATATACTGGTCAGGAACGTAGATTGGACCAGATTTTTTAATTTTTTTTACCGATTTCTCAATAATACTGTGAATGGCGTCCCCCTCAATTTGTGTGTGGCCACGAACTAGATATTTGTGCGTTATATAATTTATTTCAAGATAGTCGACAGCATAGAAGTATGTAGAAATCATATACCTGAAAAAAATATCCGTTATGTCACAGAAAAGTTGATTGCCAGGCTGTCAAGTAAGTTTTAAGTGACTGCGATGATTTTGTTTATTTTTATTTTACATACATACCTACCTGTTTTTCTGTTGGCCGCCACAATTGTCGGAGTAAAAGACTACGTCGGCACCAAGGTTCGTTCTTCAAGATAAAGTAAAACACATGAAGCAATTTCTCTAACCCCGTTGTTACCTAGACCTTCATGTCAAAAGAAATAGCATGATTTGTCGTTTAGGATTTCTGTTATTTGTAACAATAGAAATTATGATAATCTTGGCACATTTTTATACAATTTTTAAGCGTATGTTGAAATCTTCTTTACTCACCGTAAAATTATAACAATTTAAACGGGACCTATAAAAAAAGCCGATGACTGTCCAGTGGGTACTGGTAGCACTGCTTGCAAGTCATAAAGTGCTAAAACGATCTTTATTGTTAGCATTTTCTTTATCGTTATGCTTCTCTCTTTGGTTTAAATTTTTTTCTTTGAGACTCAGATATAGAAAGACCACCGTCAATGAATTCTCTTTTCTGAGATAGTGACTTTCAACCTGTGGAATTGAATTGATGTAGTCACGTACATATTTCAATATATCCGTTAGAACTTTTCCAGTGCCACTTGCCCTGGATTCAATAAATGTTCGTATTGATCTTTCACTTATACCAAGAGTTTACACACGCGAATCCTTTGCCCTTCTTTAGGAATGTAGAAGGCACAATTGGCATTTTTGGGTTGTTTAGCAGAAATACGTCTGTATTTAAAACCTAATTTTTCAATGTGAAAAGCCAGAAAGTTGCATTGTCGTTGCAAGGTACCCAATTCTCAATATTCTTTAAATAATTCAACTCTAAACATCTCGTCAATCTTTTTGAAACATGATAGCACACATTTCTCTTTACAAGGTTTTTTCATCTTCCTTTCACTAATTCTTTTTCCTGCTTTTGACCTATAACTCTGACTTCTATTTTTCAGTCTTTTAGCTTCTACATTAATCCAGTTATCAGAGTTGCGGTTTTCATTTTTCCTTTTTTAGGAATTGGCTAATTGTATTTGTCTTCAATAATTTCTGAAGTGTTAAACACCGTTTGTTTTGGAGGAGTGTTTTCATTAGAAGGTTCAGAGTCACTTAATGAATGCTCACTTTCTGGAGAAAAGTTGTCACTAGAACCAGATGAAAGATAGTCGTGTTCTTTTGTTTCATTCGGGTCATTATAAGTTAACCTAGGGACGTTTCTTAATTGTATGGTTGTTGAGCTTCTGTTTTCAACAATATAAAATTTAGAAGAATGCGCGTTGGTTGAACAATTTATATTGGTGACGAACAATTGTTAGTTTTAGGATCCAAATCTGCAGAAATCGACGGCCCTGGAACCAGGTCAAAAAATTGGCACTTGCTATATTATTTTTGTTGGACTATTCGTCTAAATCGGTAGACAGTACATAAACTGCATAATATGGTGATGAAGTGTCAGTAGTTTCAGAATTATGTTTATCACAATCTACGTGGGACAAGCAGTTCTTCAATATTTTTGCTGTTCTTGAACTCATTTTTTGTTATAATTTACAGAACTCTCAACTCTGTAATAGAAAATAAAATTAAAAAAAGTTTTACCAAACGCACTATTTATGAGTTTTAACACAAATAAGTATCGTATTTAGAAGTAGGTACCAGACATACTAACAGATTGATACTTTTTTAAAGCATATTTTATTAAATTGTTTTAGTAGACCGAAAAGACACTATTACCAAAAATAATAGTAACATTTTACGACAACATTGCCGTAAAATACAAATGCGCAATTATTCAACTAAAACTAGTTGATAAAACAACAAATTTTTGGAAAAACAATGACATAAAATACATTTACCTCTTTGTCTCATAGAATTTTTAAGTTAAATTAGGACATTTTGGAATAACAATGACTTACGTCGTTATTTCGCTAAACTATGAACTAAAAATATTAAACCACTAACATAATCTACTACACTTGCGACGTTTTCTTTCCTAATCAGTAACGCTCCGATTGAATTTCTAGAGCATTTGAATATCATCGCAACTACCATCTAGCGGTGACGAGTGGTAGTACACTTTCGGCATTATTTTGCTATAATGTTTAGTCTGTTTTTAAATCAATGATGGACTTAACTCAATTTCTGAAAATGTTGCAGTTGAGTCACTATTCTGCCATAACAGCTATATAATTAAAACGGCACATCTGAATGTGCGGTCATTGCTGTCACAATTTAATTTATTCTCTGCAAATCGGAGCATAACATTGTTGCTATATTTGAGAATTGTTTGACTGTATATGTAACGTGACCATTTATTTTTTTGTCAGAACAGGACGTCTCCTGTGGAATTATGCAAAAAAAATGTTTTGGTGTATTACAAGCTTAATATTAGAGAAAGTAGAATAACATTAATACAAAATAACCAAAGCACTTAATACAAAATAATTAAGGAGGTTGCATAAGTAACTAAACCCCGGTCGCGTGACTTCTAGGTTTTTTTATCGGGTCTTATTTTTAGGTACATATGGAGCTCAATACATGATTTATTTATATTTATCTTTGAAATCAATATAGTTTTCATTACTACGACGCTTAACTGTGTTTTATCACTCGTCTATATTTTGTTCATTTGAGAAAAAACTCTTTGGACAGGTGCGTTACTTCCAGACAAACACATAACGTACTCGATCATTGTGAAAAAGTTCGTTAAGTGGAGATTGTTGGCACGGAAGTGCTGGATTAACTTGATCCAACGGTTTTCAGCAGCAATATTCTCAGCATTCCAGCCAGTCATTTTTTCATCTGTCGAAAAGTTAGAAATAAGCGAAAAAACGTCGAAGACTTTCGTATCTTGGCTGCTGCTAATAAACCTATTTGTGACCAGCAGATCCATCACCCTTTGTACCTTTTCCTAAGTTGGGACTTTTGTTAAATTTGCCCATTCAAACACTTCTAAATTTGCGTTGAATTCACACCACTGCTGCAAGTATTCTTTGCTTGTCTTATATAATTTACCCGCCGCAGTTTTTACATTCTGTTGGTCAACAGCGGAAGATTAGGGACGGTGTGAGGAAGAAAAATCGTATTCTCTTTGAGTGCAAAGTTATCTCGAAGACAATTAATTTCCTTCGCAGACTGTATTGTAGATACGTTTTGCCCGTCGATTTTCAATACAGCTTCATGAAAGATCACTGCTTGTGCGTGCAAAACATATAACCATATTTCTGAGCTGGAGTTTTCGAAAAACTTTTTTAAAATATTTGAGCATTTGTCAATGCTTAGAAAATAGTTTTTCAAAGGTTGAAACATTTTTAGAACTCACTGAAGCGCGGGCATTAATGCAAGCCACTTTGTTGTACTGTAGCCAAGCAGTTTGTGATACTCTGTGTCAGTTGAATCACAAAACTCTTTCAAAGCTTCTATTCAAACGCTGTAGATATAGAAAAATGAATAAATTTTTACAATAATGCATTTAAAGTCAACAGGAAGACAATCAGCGGCAGTTTTAATTGCATTGTGGATTATGTGTGCTCCACATCCAATTTCTGAGCTGTCTTCCGAGTGATTGGTTCAATTTTGCGTAAACATTGTTACTCCCTTTCCTATTCTTTCCTCCAAAATTCGTGTTGTCTTCACAAAATGCCAAAATTTTTTTATTTAAATTATTGAAAGATAACAATTACTATAAATAATCTACAATTATATCCAATGTTTCGCCGGGCTGCTCCCGAAACCTTGACTTTGACGCCTTCGTATGGTAAAAAATAGCGAATCAAAACTGGGAATAATTTGATTAAGCCATGGGTAAAAGCATCCGTTAATAAGGTAATGCAATGAGCTTCGCAAAGATGCTCTTTTAATTCATCGGTTGTCATAGGTGACAGCGCATTTACAATAATAGCTTGAGATTTTGTACAAGTACATCTAAATTTTTGCTGAAAACACGCTTGAATTAAATGAGAAGAACAGTCATTTGAGCAAACGCTGTGATTATGTTGCGTTGTGTGAAACGCCCACGCACCTTCAGCTGCAGCTTTCTCCAAATCTTTGGAAGTCGGCGAATCGGTTCTCTTTTAAAAAGTAAGCTTGGACGTGCCTGAAGCAGCAGCTTGATTGCAAAACCTATGTTTTTCTGGTTTAAATGCTTTTCAATATCACTGGCACCACCATGCTCAACACTAAAATCAGTACGACACCTTTCACACGTAACGTCTGCGTTTTATAAATGGATACTTGTGTTGCAAAATAATATTAAACGAATACTTGCGTTTCGGTATTATTGATATAACCCCACACTGCTTAAGTACGATCACTGTTTCGTTTCGTTCGATTAAAACAAAATCTATTTCGAAAACCGCCGCGTCTTTGCAACTGCGCCGCGCTCCGTCACGTGTTGCGAGCGGCAAAAATAAATTTTAAATTATCGTTTGGTCGGATTCCGAAAGCGGGACCATTTTGCCCTTGCTGGGGAAAGCGGGACTGTGTCGCCTAAAGCGGGACTTATGGTCATGTTAAGTATATGTCTCTGGACATCGTTTTATTTTATTGGATTGTTGTACATGTGAATGTGGTTTGCGTTCTACATAAAAGATCATTTAAAGTTTGAAATTAGCAATGGTAGCTTTATTCGTTATTTCGCCGAATTTTTTTCTGTTACTATTCACTTAAATAACTCTAAATTTGCTAGTCTTCAGCTAATGTGAAACATTTTCTTGAGTTGATAGAGGATGTATTTGCAGATGTTATCCTATCACATAACAATTTTGTATGTCTTGGAGATGCTAATATTGATCTTTTAGGTCAATCGTCTTATGTTCGTCGCTGTATTTTTATTTTAGGAGGGATCGGTTTAAGGTAGCTCATTGACAAGCCCACACGTGTAAGTAGTTCCTCTCTACTTTTGATCAATTATGCCATTTTGGCTACATATTCTCTCCGTTATTGAATCTGAAATGATTGATACTCATAGTTTGTCTGACCATTCACTAGTGTTTGTAACACTTAATTATAACAAATTCTCTGCAGCTACTAAGACATTTAGGCATTTTAATAGTATACAAACAGAATTATTTTTAAAAGATTTAACTTCAATTCCTTGGAATGATTCTTATCGCATTAATGACATCGACGAAAAAGTATCGTTTTTTAATACTGCTGTGCTTGAACTTTTAATATACATGCTTATCTAAAGTTATACAAATCCTATAAGCCTTCTACTCTTTAGCTCACTGATAACGTTAAATTAGTGATAAAACTGTGAGATACAGCTTTCCGCCGATTTAAGCGTGATCATGTCTCTGCAAACTGGGTTTATTACAAATTGCTAAGAAATGTTGTTAACGCATCTGTACGCAAGGAAAGAAAGCTTATTTTGAATATATTGTTTTTTGTAACACTCACAAACTCTGAAAGACAATTAAACCTGTAAATGTGCAACTGTCGCCCGCTGGTAATCTACCTCTCCATCTTTGCGATCTGGCTACAATTAACATATTTTTTGCTGCTTTCTACAATAGTTCAATTACTACTTCTGGTAACTTAATATCATACTATATTAACAATGTTAAAGCTGGAGTTACGAAAGCGTTCTCATTTATTCTTGTCTCTCAGCAGAAAGTTGAAGGGGTATTATATGGCATCAAGTCAAATGCGATGGGGCCTGACGAATTAACTATACGAATGATACAACTTTGTTGTCTTTCCATTTTGCCAGTTGTGATGAATATCATAAACTCATGTTGACTTCAGTCTGTTTTCCCTCCTTCATGGAAAATTGCACATGTTCTACCGATATCTAAAACGAACTGTGATGAATTCAATGATTTCCGTTTAATAAGCATTATTCCACTTTTATCCAAAAAAAAAAAGATATTTGCAAAGCAAATTAATGCTCATCTTACCAAATTCAATTTTTTCCAATCAGTGCAGTCTTGTTTTAGACCGGGGTATAGTTGTGCTGCAGCTTTAGCTTCTATCACTGATGACATTATTGCAGTTTTAGATTTTGGATTTGGCAAGCCTTCTTTAAGTTTGGTTAAACAATTTTTAGGTAATAGGTCTTAATGTGTCATAGCGTATGATAAGTTTTCCAAATCTACTTCAGTATCTTGTGGCGTCCCACAAGGTTCAGTCCTTAGACTCTTGCTATTTCCATTTATATGTGTAATATTTTCTAATGTCTAAACTCATCTAAATTTCACTTGTATCCTGATGACTCACAATTATGTTTTTCGTTTAAAACATGTGACTACTTAAGAGCCCAGCAGTGCATAAACACTGATCTTACAAACATTTTACAGATGACTTACGATCATTGCCTTAATATAAACCCGGTGAAATCTTTTTTCTTGTTCTGTAGCCAGGCCGCGAGAAACTTTCTCAAAACTAACGTTTTTATCAACCTGGGTTATGATTCTGTATTTCAACATGAAACGAAAAGTTTCGAGTTAATTTTGAATGTTTTCTGAGTTTTAGGAGTCATATATCTTTAACAATTAATAAAACAATATCTCTATGTATGTTCGTATACTTCTCTGTGATATGCCAGTATTACCTATTGCGATGTTATTTATGGTCCTTGTTTAGATTGGCGCGAGACTAATATAATTCAAAACGTCCAAAATTGTTGTTTGCCTTTTATTTATAGTATGGGTCGTCGTCAACGTATCTCATTTCTTTTGAAAACAGGACACTGGCTGAAAATGATTCAGAGAACGTACTCACATTTCAGTATTTTTGCTTATCGCTACTATTGTACAGAAACCCCGCTTAAACTTACGGCACCGAGGCTTAATATATGTTCTACGACATAGTAAGACTATATTTAAACTGCCATTTTTGTATAATATCGTTTTGGTTATCCTGCAGTACATTTTTAAGTGTTTAAGTTTCTATCAACTTTTTTTTATTGGAAAACTACATATTTTTAAATGTTTTAAAAGAACACAAAATTTTGAATAATAAATATCTTATGCACTACTACTTTAAATTTAAAAATGAACAAATAAGAAACGTAATAGCGAAGGTTTCCATGGCCGGAATCTATACTAACATTAGAATGTCTTCCGGGTTTGGACCGTGTCATAGTTGTTGCAACCGAAGCTGCCAACGTTTCGCCCACTTTTGTAAGGGGCTTCATCAGGGCGAGAGATAAATCGCAAAACTCAAACAAGCAATCGAAATCTAACTAAGAACTTCTCAAAAGTTAGGTTATCCACTTGTGAAACAAGCCATAACCTAAACTTACTAAAAAGGTAAGAAAGAAAACGATAACTTGAAAAGGCAAACAAAAATCTAACGCCCTGATGAAGCCCCTTACGAAAGTGCGCGAAACGTTGGTAGCTTCGGTGGCAACAACTATGACACGGTCCAAACCCGGAAGACATTCTAAATAAGAAACGTTTAAATTTTTCATATTCTGCAGTAATAAATTAAAATGTTTACCTTAACTAACCTTCAAATATATCTTGTTACCGTTTGGCAAAACATTCATTTTTAAGTTATAAATCTATACAACATCCTAATAAGGCAATACAACCTAACGTAGACATTCGACAACACTTTACTCGCATTGTTTACATGTGCTGCGCTGCACTGATGCGTCGTTGATTTTCGTTTTGTCAGTTGGAAACATCTGATGCTAAAATTATCAGCAGTGAGTTGTTGTGTACTATTTGAAGTGATTGTTTGTTGAAAGTTTTCTATACAAAAATAATACGGAGATTACATAAAGTGAGGATTGCTATTACCCATCTTTAAATTACAAGTAGCATTTTGTATAGTGCACATATTTACACATTTAGTTTTGTAGAGTTTTGACTACATTGCAAATATACTAAAAAATGCTACTGTTTGTTTGCCTGTATTTTTTGCTATTAGGTTTTCTTCTTTCTATGATTTCCTGACAAATCAATTTTTTTAATTTTAAGGATCGATAAATACGATAGGAGACCGAAACGGAGTTGAAAAATTTTTGAAAAAATGTTATTGGTTTACAGAGTGAAGATGAGGTTGACGATTTATTTAATGATAACAATTTGGATGACTTCTTGTATCAACCTGATAAAGGTAAAGAAGTTATGACAGAAAATGATGTGACAGGCGACGCCATTAATTCACAGGATGTCGTTGAGATACCGACTCCTTTTGTACAAAATAAATCGAAATGTGAAGAAGAATCTAAAGCTAAAACAAAAAAATATACTATGGCAAAAGTATATACATGTGAATGATGAAATAGTTTTCCGTGGTAATCCAGAAATACACAGAGAGTTTTTGTTTCTCGAAATACCATATCAGTTTTTTAATTATTTTTTATTCTGATTCATTGATAAGTGTGATTACCGATTAAACGAACCTGTACTGTGTACAAAATCAACCAGAAAAGTAACTAAATTTTGATATAACAAACATAAAACCATATACATATATGAGTCCTTCTATATATGTCTCTTGTTCATATGCCAAATACAAGATCGTATTGGAGTAAACAACTTGAATTGAAAATTTGAGAAATTGCAACAAATTTCTTTGTTTCAATGATAATTCTAAGTTTATAGCAAAGAACGAAGCAGGCCACAATAGACTATTTAAAATTAGACCACTTATAAACACGTGAAAATCATATGCAACAGTATACTGCTTGAGCAACATTTATCCATTGACGTGCAGATGAACTCAACTAAGGTTAGACATTACATAAAACAGTATATGTCAATGAAATCTCATAAGTGGGGCTTTAAACTTTTTATCCTGTCGGCAATATCTGATTTTGCCTACAGTTTTAAAATCTACAATGGACAGGAAAATAATGACGGTCCTTCTGTCTCAGCGCCAGACTTGTGCGCTACTTCAAATGTTCTACAGTTGTCATACTAAGAAAAAGAATTGACTAAGCCACGATAATTATGATACCTCAGTACCACTCATGGTTTATTTAGCTAATGACGGTATTCATACATTGAGTAGAGTTTGGCGAAATGCATTACCCAATTGTAAACTTCCAACAAAAACATTAATAAAGAATAAAGAACGCGGTACTAATAAAGAGTTTATGGAATTGATATATCGTCGCTAGTATGAAAAGATAATAAGTAGGTAATTCTTTTATCGTCACCCATCTGCAAACATTAGTAAAGCGATTTGATCAAAAACAAAAAAAAAGTGTCGATGTCAATTGACTTTACATAGTTGAAAAATATAACCGACACATGGGAAGTGTAGATTTCTTAGATGGGTTGTTATAAAATCAAGGTAAAAAATAGGAAGTGGTATATAAGGCTTTTCTACCATTTAGTAGAATTAACAATAGCGAATGCATGGTTAGCATTCAAACGGCTACATCAACAAAATGGAACACCGATTCCGAATATTCTGGAGCAAGCTAAATTCAGAACCGAAGAAACAGAAAAGGAACGTTGAAAAGAAGTAGATTATCTTCAAATGTAGCTGAGTAAGAATTAGACAAAAAAAAAGATCAGCACAGTATGTACCACTCCAAGATGTACGCCAGGATCAATTTGGACATTGGTCACCTGTGGATACGAAAATGCGATGTAAATATCTTAACTATAAAGGCTTTACTTGTACAAAATGCGGAAAATGTAGAGTTTGCTCTTGTTTTAATAAGAATTGTTTAAAAAAATTTCATTTGAAGTAATTTTATTTGTACTCCACTATATCGGAATGCACATTGAAGCCATTTGGCAACATATAATTATTTTGTAATAAATACACGTTTTTTGAAGTTTTGAATTTGTTCATTATTTTTTTTATTAATATTTTCTTCTTCTAGGGTAATATTAGATAAAAAAATGTATAAAATAAAAAATAGTGCATTTAAGAGTTAAGCTCAACTAAAAGTAGAGACACATTTTAGTTAGTTTATCAAATATTGAAAATGTTTGTAAACACATTGTATGTGTGAATATGGTGTATAGTTTAATTTTTATTTTGCTTTGAAGTTCTAAAACATTACGGTATCGTTGCTTGTACTCGTACATTTCATCTAGTGGCGTTAGGTTAAAAAAATGTGCAAGTTAACGCATCGGTGCGTTTGTACCTACCTACCCGTTTTCTATGAAAAAATTTTGATAAATATGTATTTCTAATATAATTATGAGCAGGAGCCCCACCTTGCTTAAAATTCAGTGTAGTCTTAAGGTCTTGCCTGAATTAAAAAAATTAGATTGGTCTGTCCATAGAATAAATGTGAATTTATTCTGCAGTTGACTAGAAAAATTAATGAACCAGTTGCAAAAACTCAACTTCTTTTTTGCATATTCGGGAAGTAACGTTATGTTTCTTCAAAATAATTTGAACGGTACTCTTTTACACATTTAATTCTCGAGTGATGTCTCGAATAGATTTTTTTAGTAACGTTTCAAAAGCTGTTATTCAAAAACGCGTTTTGGCATGTCAAATAGTATGTATTATATTTTTTTTAGGAATGACGTGTGCTTTTAGCATATCGCATTTTTCTACATGTGTGAACGGCATTTGTTAGCAAATGAAAAAAAAACATTATTTATTGAGCAGCAAGAAATTGCGAAAACAACATACACTAAGTTTGTTTATTTTGTCGCCAAACAACTTATACCGTTGTTTTACAGAAAATGAACTTGGCCAACTTGATTACATTATAGTTACATATCACAACTTAAAACGTATCTCGTTTGTTTGTTTTTAAATTTAAAGTAGTAGTGCTTAAAACATTTGTTACTTAAAATTTTACTTACTTATTAAAATTTAACCTTCTTTTATGATAACCAGAAATATACAAGGTGCCTCATTACCAAAAAGTAGTGTAGCTAAAATCCGATGTTTTTTTGATTACACTGCGGTAATACACGGGAAACATGCTCACATTTTGCTAATTTAATCCAATTCGAAGCTTTAATAATAAAGAAAATAATAATAGTAAACAGATAGTTTTGGACACCCGACTTAGTAATCTGTTATTTAAACCACAGATACACTGTAAACCAGTTTTAAGACAAAATTAATAATCAATTTTAAAGATATACTCGGTATTAATTTTTTGGATTAAAGTTATACATGTTATTAACCTTTATTAGATAAAGTAATTAAATAAATGTTTTAACAAGTTTTTATAAAGGTCGGCGAACAAGATTTTGTTTATTACACGCCTAGAAATGATTAAAAATCTGCAATTTTTTGTAAAATAAGATTATCTAAATTAGTAATTCAAACAGCTTATTTAAATAAGAAATTTGGCTTGTGAGTTCTGTATAATGTTAAAAATAATTTACGCAAATTAAATGTTTATATTATTAATTTTATTATATGCAGTTTTAAAACGGTAACAAATAAAACACTATGAACAACGTATCTTTGTTTCTTAATAAAAAAAACAGATTTGTTAGTAGAACAACATAGACCCAAACCGATGAGTAATCATTTGTGGAATATGTTGAACATGTTTAGTGCAATAATGCAATATGCAATGTATGTAGTATCTGTTTAATATAAAATTGTACATGCAATATTCTTAAGTAGTATACAATATGTATGGAATGCGCATGCAATATTATACAATTCTTATGCAATATTGTGCAATGTTGCTGTATTTGCAAGATTATTGCACTGTAAATAAACAATTTGCATTTGTGTATGTTTTGCTCAGTAAAATAATAATATATGAAAAAAAAACTGAGTAGGTAAAACAAACAGTTGAAGCTATTAACCTAAGAAATATTTTGATAAAAAAGCAGAAGTAAACAAGGGTATAAAAAATGTTATTGAAAAATAAAATCAATTTAAGTTAAAAAAGTACAAAACTTTTTCAATCAAATTAAAATTGGTTACATTAATCTCTTATAAGATGCTTTTAAATCAGTTTAAATACAGTATAGGGTATAGCGAATTTGATTATTTTAATAACAACTAAAAATAAACAGTATTAGATAACTACTTAAACTACATTAGATCCAAATATAGAAGTGTCCTTGGCTTATGCAATTTAGCATTTAACTAAGCCATAAAACATAGTAATTTATTTGCCTATTATATTCGTGAGTCAAATATATACTTTAACCAGGAATTGTATTGCAGCGTATTGTATCAATTCATAAAGAAATCAATAAAATCATCATTGATTAATAGATGTTATGTTGTTGTATACAGTTGCCTGTAAATAGGAACAAAATATACGTATAATCAATAATTAATTTACTTAAGAATAACAGAAAATATCAAATTTGAAACGTATGTTTTTTAAAATCTTTACAATATTTTTTCGCACAGAACAGAACATTAAAATTCGTTAAAACTCTTAGAATATTGCAACAAGAATAATGTAAACATTTACATCGTTCATCAAGATTAAGGATTTCTCGTGACAGTCTCATTGATCACTTACTCTTCGACAGTATTAGACACTTAAGATACTGTTTCTATATTAAGTTTGCTTTATTAAGTATAATTTATTTTATTAACGTGTATATTTTAATATTTTAATGAAGTATACCAAAAATATCAATTAATCCAATAATGTTGTACAGTTCTTGTTTAGAACAACCAAAATGGTTTTATCTAAATAATAGAGTAAAATATTAATTAAAACGTTCAAAAAAATTAAATAACTTGTAATTAAATAATTAAGTTTTCACACATATGTATGCGTGTGAAACATTAAAACACTATTGTCTTCCAGTTACCAACTTTTTACTTGCCTGCGAAATATACACAGAAACCTAATTTAAAATTATTATCAACTTACTATACTACTGCAATGTTTAGATTAATTTGATATTTAGACGCCGATAAAAACGGTATTAGAAAAAAACTGTTGCATTCAAATATGTCAACCTTTAAAAACTAGTATTTTTAGATAAACTAGTTTTGCACGAGTGTGGAAAGTGTAAATTAAATTGGGCCGGTTTGCATTTTGAACAAAAGGGCACTTTTTTGAGGTGGAAAAACAAATGGCGCAAAATTATCCATTATTAAATTACGGTAGCAGCATTTAAATTGCTATTTTGATTAATTAAATATGTTAATTAATCGGTTATAACAACAAAATATTGTTGAATTTTAAAATTATAACATTTTTATTTACATGAGAAATGTCCACCAAGAAAATCTAATGAATACGATAATTAAATTCAATTCAAGCGTAGTATCATTTCAGTTAACGTTAATCGAACAATTTCCACACCACTAGTTTATCAGATTCGTAGTTTTCCTCTTTACGTATGACACTGATAGTATCAGTAACAGCATGGCTGTCTTTTGTAAGTCAAAAACGAACATAACGTGAGGGTCTATTTAACAAGATGAATATAAAGTTAGACACTGTTTTGATTTCTAGTGAAGATTTTAAGTCAACCATTATTAAGTTCATTGCGCTGAAAACTCATTTGCATTCAGTACTTGATATTGGAATGCACTTGATACAGATCAGCAAATCATTCAGTTCAGGACCGATCACTTTCCCTTTGCTTTGTTTGTACTTACGGAAGCTCTTCACAACAGCTTTCTTATTCAGCTGAAAACTGTCACAAAGATCAACAACTACATTCTCTTTATAAAGAATACTGATGTTATCTTTCCAGTAAATTGGAAACAGCTCTTTGTTTTTTCCGCAAGCAGTTCATAGATACTTTCATCCACTTATAAATCAACAGCATTACGACCTGCATGTAATAGTATATTGTAAAACAAGTGTTACAATGACGATGATTGTAACGCGAGTAAGTTTGCTTAACGAGCCGCGTAGCGGCGAGTTAAGCAATCCACGAGCGTTACAAAAAGGAATTGTAACAAGAGTTTTTCATACTATTTTCTCTATTTTGCTTTGATTTATATTTATTTCTGATAGAAATTATAATATATGTATAGCAGCAATTTTCGATGTATTTTAGTTGGTTACAATTGTCAGCCTCTGCCTACTTTCTGAATTCAAATTTGAAAACGCGATTGTTAATGAGATAGTTAGAAATATATATAAAAACTGTTTATTTTTAATATAAAAGTCTACTTATTTAAATTTTATCAGTTTGTTTATCCTTTCGTTCCCAAGAATGTGCTCTGTCCAGGATTTTGTTGAACTTTCCTGCACTCCTCTTGAGTTACGTGAAAATGCCAATAACGCCATTCAAAAATTATTACTTACTAAATCTAAAGCTAAACATGAAAAAGAATATCAAAAGTTTTGTACCTGGTGTGATGACAATAATGTGAACGATCTGACTGAAAACATTGTATTAGCTTATTTTGAAGTAATGAGTAGAACAAAAAAGTCATCTACAACGTGATCAAGTTATTCCATGCTTCGAACATGCCTCTCGATTTAAAAAAATATTGACATTTCGTAGTATTTAAAAGTAACCGCCTATTTGAAAAGGCAGTCGGAAAATTATCAGCCAAAAAAATCAAGTATTTTACAGTCCGAGTACAACATTAAGTTTATTAGTGATGCTGATGATTACACTTTTTTGGTAATGAAAGTAATATTCTGATTTACACTTTTAAGGTACAATATTCAATTAGTTTATTTCAGGTTATATTAATTATAGGGTATTGTGGAGCCTGAAGACGAGATGAGTTGACTCATATGAGGTTAAATAATATTGAGTTGAAATCTGTTACAATAGAAGTAACTGTTTTCTCAACCAAAAATAACATATCTCGTGTATTCTTCATAACAGAGGTATCTTAGATTGCTCTCATTAGGAAATACGTTGAAGTGCGACCACCTCACACTGCACACGATAGATTGTTTTTAACTTATCGTAGAGGTAGATGTACCGTATCTCCAATTGGAATTAATAAAATTGGTGAAGTTCCTGAAAACATTGCTGAATTTTTAAAATTGTCAAATTATGAAACATATACTGGCCACTGCTTCCGCCGCCGGGTATTTCTTGTTTATCAAAGAAATCAATAAGATTACAAATAATGTTTCGTGGTTAAAAACGAACAATTTTTCAGGTTCTGCTATCCATTGATTAAAACTGTAATACAAACAGTTACTTTAATTAATTACTGGTTCTGTTCTATACATACAATAAATAACTTATTCGGTGTTGTAAATTAAATAGAAATAATTTTAACCTAAAAATACTTACCAATTGTTATACAAGTAAATTGAGGTAGATTGTCCTAAAACCACAAACAAGACCAAAATTCAAATATAAAAGCAAAACGTAATTCAAAATTCAAAATAACAACGTAAATAAAAACCAATTTTCGATAAAATTATTAAATAAATGTTTACGTTTTTAAATGTACTTTAACGAATTGCGTTACATGATTGGTCGACACGATTTAAATTAGTTCGCATATTTTCCGGGGTTGATCTGACAACCAATACTTACTGACAACTTTACACATTACACACACAAAAATCACTACTTTCGGTTGCACAAAGTTGAACTTTGTGACACTGTTTTTTGAAAAAGTAGTTGCACAAAGTAGCGATTGTATATGCGAAATAGAGAAAGATTTTTATGGTAAACATTCTTTTTCTGAGATTGTTTTGTAGACTTTGATAAAACCGAGCGTGTGGTATCACTATCACAGTTGCAGCACCTGTGTTTCGACCACTACTCTCATGCAAAGTGCAGCGTTTGAAGCTTCAGATCCAAAATATCCAGGTTCCTCCATTTTCGCCTCGAAAATCGAGATTAATATTAATATTATGATGTGCTTCAATGATCGAAATGTCACGTTTTTGCAGTTCGAGGGATAGTTCACTAATTTTACATAAAACATCGTACATAAGGCCCATGTTCTTCACGAATTCAACCAAGCTCAAAAGACGTGCACAATCACCATATACAGCTATTGAAGAACCATCACGTTCTCCGCCTGATTCGGATTTCTATAAGAAAATTATATTGCTCAAATAATTTTATATAAACAATACAGACTGCGAAATTAACAAAACTAAAACACCAAAAATTATTGTTATTTAAAAATTCATTAATAAGTTGTTTGGCGAACCGGTGCGAACCGCCATATTTTATGTCCTGTTCTGCAGCTAAAAATTTGAACTCTATTGTACGAACAGCGTTTTAAACATTTGACTTTTTTTATTCTATAAAATTTTTAACATACAACAAATTTCATTTATGGATTAAATAAAACACAAAGTGAAATTTACATTAAGAATTGGTCAATAACTCAGTACTAACAACAGATTTAGATATTATTTCAAATAGAGCAACTTCAACAAGTAAAACTTAGTTTAGATCATTTGATTTATTTTACCCCTGTTTGAAAATAAAACAAAAATGAAAATGCTGTTTTTTTATAATATGTTTAACTTGTGGTAACTTTAATTGACTAATTTTTAATGTAAATATTGTTTCGTGTTTTATTTAATCAGTAAATTAAGTTTGTTACATGCTCGAAATTTTATACAAAAAAAGTGTTTAATGTTGTTTGCAAAATAGAGTATATGTAAATTATTAGCTTCAAAAAACTACATATATAACTGGCTATACATTTCATTGAGGAATTGATGCCGCTCCCATTGGAGCTTTTCGGACTGTGTTAGTGGGTTGGTTCGTCACTCCTTTCTTTTCTTTTACTTTACAGGTCGTTGTGTTTCTTTGCCTCTTCCACTATTTTCCTCCATATCTTCGTATCTTTCATTTATAAAAAAAATAGTTTATATTATTTTTCATTTATCTTCTTTGGTCCATGTATTCTTCTAATTATTTTTTGTTCAAATACTTTCAATTTCTCTGCATTTTTATTTGTGATGCGCATGGGACCACTTGCATATAGTACTGCTGGTCTTATTGCTACTTTGTACATTCTCATTTTTGTTTCCTTTGTTATCTGTTTACTTTTC
Organism: Aquatica leii; assembly: GCA_035610365.1. Lineage (NCBI taxonomy): Eukaryota > Metazoa > Arthropoda > Insecta > Coleoptera > Lampyridae > Aquatica > Aquatica leii. The sequence continues at coordinate 28,239,547 of CM069433.1, read as the reverse complement.
ATAATTTCTTTAGATCTGTTGTCTGCGTTAAGTCTTGATTTTATTCATTGTGCTGTTTCTATGTTTCTCTCGTGTTGCTGCTTATAATTATTTTTTAACGTCTGTTTTTTATTAATTTTCATATACTTAGTTTTCTTTTGATTTAATTCTAATCCGCGGTTTCTTGCCTCATCCTCTATTTTCTGTGTTATTTTCTTGTCTCTTGTCACTACTGCGATGTCGTCTGCATACGCAATTACTTGTATTGACTTTTGTATTATGGATCTAGTTATTTTATAATTTCTTATTACATTTTTTAATGCTATGTTCAATAGAGCTACGGATAGTTCATAGCCTTGTCTTACTCCTTTTGCTTGTTTTACTGGGTTTGTTAATCCTTTTTGTGTTATTATAACCGCTTTTGATTCCTCCAATGTCATTTTAATTAATCTTTTTATCTTGGTTGGTATTTCTAATGCCTTTTATTATCGTTTTTTTTTCTAAGCTGTCAAGTGCTTGTTTAAAGTTTATGTACAAAATATGCAGATTGATCTCTCTTTCATAGCATTTTCACTTGATTTAGCATGTGTATTGCATCAACTGTAGATTTCCCTTGACAGAATCCATTTTGGTATTCTCTCCCTTCGTGTGTATTTATTCAGTTCTTTTAATATTATTGATGATAACACTTTATACACTGTATTTCTTTTTTTGCATACTGCCACTAGTAACTCGTATATTCTTGTTTTTAGGTCGTTTTCTCCGTTTCTTAGCATTTCATTGTATATACTGTCTGTCCCTCGTGTTTTTCCATTTTTTAGATTATTTAAAATATTGTTTACCTTTTTTTGTGTTGGGTTTTTCACTATTTCTTCCTCTTGCATATTATTTGTTTTTTCATCTCCGCTAGTACCTTTTTCTGATGTTTCCATGTTTTCTAGGTATTCTTGCCAATTTTTTTATTTATTCCTGTTATTGCCTTTTTCCTTGTTTGTTGTCTTATTTGTCTATATGATTTTGTGTTGTTTTTGTTGTCCTTTTCTAACTCCTAAATTCTAAGCTTTTTGTTTTTTGAAGTGAAACTTCTTTATCGGCGTTGGAAAAAAATTTACCGTCACATTTTTCCGTTACGCGCCATCTTTTTTCTGAAAAGCAATAGCGACGTGATAAATAATATATCAATACTAAAGTGATCAACAAAATCAAAGGCTTAATTTTAATTCTAATACAAGTGGATTTTTAACAAAAGTAAGTAATTATATCTATTTTTCTAATACTTGGGTGTAATTAATTGACATAGAGTATAAATTCTGAAATATGTTATTAATTTAAATTTAAAATATTTAAGGTTAACCTCAGTTTCTGATTAAACGATGACATTTTAAATTTAATATATTTAAGGTTAACCTCAGTTTCTAATTGAACGATGAGATTTTAAATTTAAAATATTTAAGGTTAACCGCAGTTTCTGTTTGAACGATGACAATGATAGTAATAATTCTATTTCAATTAATGAAATGCTGTAATAATCTTAGTAGCAAAAAGTTAAAGTGAAATAATTGTATTATTTGTATTCATGTCTATTATAATATAATAAAATCCTTTTGTTTAAAATTGATCTAATTTTAAATTTAAAATATTTAAGGTTAAGCTCAGTTTCTTATTGTAACTATCGGTCAATGTATATGATTTCATTAAAATAGTATTTATTAATTAATAAGACTGCTAATTTAATGAACATCAATTAATTGATATACATGCAACTTTTCAGAAATTGGTTAAATAAAGTTAAATTAGATAAAGTTTAAATAAAAGGATTTTATTATCATAGACATGAATACAAATAATACAATTATTTCACTTTAACTTTTTGCTACTAAGATTATTACAGCATTTCATTAATTGTAATAGAATTATTACTATCATTGTCATCGTTATTATATATTTTTGTAATTAATGGCTTATGGTAACTGAAATATGAAATTGAATCTACAAAAATTAGTTAATTAATTTACAAAAATTTGTATTCATGTCTATGATAATAAAATCCTTTTGTTTAAAATTTATCTAATTTAACTTTATTTAACCAATTTCTGAAAAGTTGCATGTAGATCATTTTGCGAAAAATAAGGCCATAAAGAAGTTTCACTTCTTACATGTGTACACTAGTACACGCCCTAATTTTATTAACTTTATTCCGTGTTTTCGTATTTGCCTGTACTTTTCATAATCGTCTTCTTTGTTTGTTCTTATCCATTTTAATCTTGCTTCTCTTTTCCTTTATCATTTCATCGCATTCATTGTCGTACTAATTTTCTGTTTTATTTGTTTTCTCTTTATGCTTTTTCCTGATGTTTCGATTATTGCAGTTTTTAAATTTTTTATTCGTCTTCTAGGTTTTAATTTTTGTTTCTTTTTCCTTATTTTGACTTCTTTTTGAAACTTTCCTTTGTTGTCTTCATTGTTTAAACTTTCAATATTCTATTTTTTTGCTATTGTTATGGTTTTGTTATCTCTGAATTTACACAGGTTCTACTATAGGATCTTACATCTTGTATTACACTTTCTTTTTTCTTTTGTATTAGGTTGTGGTCTATTTGGTTTCCTTCTGTTTGCCCTGGTCTTGTCATTGCGATTTTATGCTCCTCTTTGTGTTTGTACTTTGTGCTTGCTATAAACAAATTAAATTATTCTGCTAGGATACATAATCTTGTTCCATTACCATTGGTTTTTTCATCCAGCGTTTCTTTGCCTGCTACATTTTGTATGTGATTTTCTTTTCCTATCATTGCATTCAGGTCCCCTAGCAATATTAGCGTGTCGTGTTTTGGGATTTTCTGGCATGTGCTTGTTATAGTTTCGTAGATTATGTCGTTTTCTTTGTTTGTTGCTACTTCAGTTGGTGCATATACATTTATTATAGAAACGTTTGCTATCTGGTTTTTAATTCTTAGATATGATATTCTGCCACTTATTTTCTTGAATTCCAGTACTTGGTTTCTATATTTTTTATCTATCATAAACGCTGTTCCATTATTTCTTTGTTTTTTTTCTCCTGCGTACATTATTGATTATTTTTCTTCATCTATTCGGCCTTTATCTCTCCATCTGACCTCTTGTAGTGCTAATACATTTATTTTATATCTGCATTTTCTTATTTACTTCTTCCATCTTTTCTATTTCTAATAGTGTTTTTTGTTCCATGTTCCTAATTTTGCCTTATTTTGATTCTTTTTTGTCTTTTTGCTCTTTCTCCATTTCTTCGCCATTGTCGTTATATTTTTATTTTTTCTATTTTCTGTTTGTGAAGCTAGTTTTTTGGTTTGGTTTCGTGCTTCGTCGTTGGAAACCCCGCTAGTAGACCTTGTGCCCATACAGTCTTGCTTCTTGATGGCTTTGAATTTTCTGCTTCTTGAATGTGTTGTATTCTCCATTTATTATTAGTTTATTGCTGATAAGTTTTGCCTCGGATTGCTTTGTTCTCGCTTCTTTTATATAAGTTATTAATGTTCTTCTTTGTTGCCGTACCTGTTGTTTATAATCATCTGAGATCCAGATCTCCTCCCCTTTTTATTTATCGGGTGCTTTAAGGACTTCTATTTTCTTATTCCATAAGTTACATTTTTTAATAACTGGTCTTTTTTTCATTTGTTTTTGTGATTTTCTGCCTATTCTCTTTACTTTGCGGAGTTCCGTTTCCATGTTTAATGCTATTTTCATTTTGCTTGGGACTTTTCTTATTTTTTCTATCAGTATTGGTTCCTGTTCATTGTTGCTTTCTTTCATTCTTTGTATAATCATTTTGTTTTTGCGTATTTCTTTCTCTAGTGATTCCATTCTTATGTTTTGTTCTATAATTTGGGAATAGTTTTTCATTCATTTCTTTGAGTTTTTGATTATCACTTTTTACATTTTATATTTATAATTGCAGGACATCTACTTTGTTTCAATACGTTTGTTCTTTTTATCTATTGCTTCAAGGTTATTAACTAAATATAACAACATTCAAATGCAATAACAGTGCTTTATTCTCATTGCTCAATTTTTTATACATACATAATTTACTACTTGTTTGTTTATTTGTTACGGGTATTTGACTATCAATATTTAATTTAATTATTTGCTTTTATTTGACATTAACAAAACATTTCAATTACGTGCGTTAATAAAATAAAATTGTTGGTGTATGAGCTTCAAAACAAGTTTATCTATAAATACTAGTTTTCGAAAGTTAACATATTTGAATGCAACAGTTTTTTTTTTGATGCCGTTTTTATCAGCTTTTAAGTATCAAATTAATTTAAATATTGAAATAGTATCCAAAATTGATTTAAATTTTAAATTAGGTTTGTGTGTATATTACGCAGACGGGTAAAAGGTTGGCAGCTTTATACTATCTACAATAGTGTTTTAATATTTCACACGCATACCCATGTTTGAAAACTTAATTATTTATTTACAACTTTTTTAATTTAATTTTATTAAACGTTTTAATTAATATTTTACTTTATTATTCAGATAAAAGTACTTTGACTGCTTTAACAAAATAAATGTACAATATTATCGAGTTGATTGATATTTTTGATATTAAATTAAATGTACACGATTAATTATCAATGCCAATAAAAATAAATTATACTTACAAAAGCAAATCTAGTATAGGAACAGTATCTTAAGCGCCTAAAACTGTCGAAGAGTAAGTGATCAATGAGACTATATGTCACGAGAAATCATTAATCTTGATGAACGATGTAAATGTTTACATTATTCTTGTTGCAATATTTTAAGAGTTTTAACTGATTTTAATGTTTTGTGCAAAAAATTATGTATAGATTTTAAAAATCAATACATACATTAATAATAATTTACGTATTATTTCTCAAATTGTTGGTACATTCTATTTTGATTTTATTTCAAACATTATTAGATTATAATGATTTCAAGTTTGATATCTTCTGTTATTTCCTATATAAATTAGGTTTTTAAGACAGTGTCTGTATTTATAGTACAAGTACAATAACAGACATGCATAAATTAATAATCATTTTATTGCTTTTTTTATAAATTATGAATTGGTACAATACGTTGCAAAACAATTTATTTTTAGAAAACCTGATTGAAGTATATATTTGACTCACTATAACAATATGCAAATAAATGACTAGGTTATGGCTTAGTTAAATGCTAAATTGCATAGGCCAAGGCCACTTCTACATTTGGCTCTAACCTAATATAAGTATTTATCTAATGCTGTCTATTTTTAGTTGTTAATTAAATAAGTTATTTGTTGTAGTCTAAACCAGTGGTTCTCAAACATTTTTGGGCGTCAGACCTTTTTTCATAGTCAAAACTTGCCCACGGACCCTTGAGTAAACAAGCTACTGCAATGCATAATAAAAAAAATTGTTTAAACATTGGTTTCACCTTTTCATTTGTAGATAATTAAATAAGTTGCTTCTATATTAGTATGTACATACCTATTCATCTGTATTTGTGCTCTGAGTTTGACTACTTGTAAAAGAGTTCCCAGCCGGAGATATCGAAGTAAAGAATGTCTTCACATCTTTGGTTAAGGTCTGAATGAAGTCCCGTTAAATGTTGACAATAAGTAAACGAATCTTTATCTCTATTTTTTTAAGCTTTGGAAACTTAGAGATCCTCCTCGTCCCAAGTTTTGTTTGTAGAGCAAAAGTTTCGCAACAAACGCAATTATTACATTTGTAACTTTTATTAAATTTAATGCGTCACCTTTTAGTTTTAAATTCGTTTCGTTAAATGTGGCAAATAAATCAATCATATAAGCATTTTTTGAGATAATTAAATTGTGCCGCAAATCACTGTCTTTACTCTCCAGGAATTCCAACATTGAATCAATGAACGAAAAGAAGCGATCCAAACATGCACTTTTAGATAACTAACGTACTTCTGTGTTAAGTAGTAAACCATTGTAGCCATCATCATTTTCCAAACAAAGTTGAGTAAACAATCTCTCATTTAAAGCATTTTTTAAATTTGGTTTGATTCCTGCAAACGTTTACTAAGGTTTTTAGCGACTAAATAATGTCAATGAATGACACAATGTACCTATAATACATTTGATATAGCATGTAAGTATGCTAAAAAGCCTCGGTGTAGGTGTGGAAGCACTGCCAGTAGCAACGGAAACTATATTAGTCAAGGGTTTAGCTTTTGTATCGAATTTTTTTTTAATTTAGTAAATAACGTTTTATCTTTTGTATTAATTTGCAAACATTTAACAAATAATAATTGTTGGGCAAATGTTTCTACTTTTACAAATCTCACATAAGCTAAAAGTAGAACTTCGTTTCCTGGTAACGTTGACTCGTCAAGCAGTATAGAGAATTCAGACGTTTTTAAGTACAGTATCTTTTTTGTTACTACGGATTTTTATCATATGTTTCTTAAGCTTAAAATGTTCCATTGAATCGTTTGATATTGTTTTATTACATATTAGACACATAGATAAAAGTACATGTTTCCTGGTGACGGTATAAAGCCATATTTTATATATTTAACACTGTATTGTCTGCATGTTTTTTCGACTCATTCATACTGTTATCTGAAAAAATATATATATCAAAACTTTTATTTGCAACAAACCACTGTTAATTATAATTTTTTAAATGGAATAATGTAAAGTAACTAACGCGGATTTGGTTATTTTCGGAAGCAAACAAAATAAACAAAAATATATAATAGTAAGCTATAACTTTTAGAGTGCATTATATGTATTAAATTATAAAACCCAATATGTCTAACTTCTTTTACAGAATCACTAATAATATATTCTTTAAAAACACATCTGTGTTAGAAAAACTTACAATCCCTAATCAAGACTTTAACTTTGCTTAAATAAATTTAAATTAAAAAATGATATCAGTTTTATTCAAATATACTTACTTAACAAAAATATGCTATCTGCTTAACGATACTAAAAAGTATACTTCTTTTTGTCCAATACTAAGAAAATTTGTTGTATGCACTTCATATCACGCATAACGTAAAACTAAATTTGTAGAAGCATACATAATTTATGTTTGCCGCTTTTAAGCAGCAGTTACCTTTTTTGTACGAAGGGTTGTTCGGAGCTATTCGACAAGCCCTTGACAGTTAGTTACCCTAAGATAAGCATAGAGAAATGTAGCAACTACGAAACCAGCGAGTAAATACAACAAATACGTTAAATTTGACAGAGCGTTTTATTTATATTTATAATGAATAATTAGCCTCTACAAAATTATTGATTAGATGCACGACTCTTTTATAGTTTATATTATAGACTAGTTGGTGCAGGTATCGGCTCTACTGCGTTTCTGTATAAACCTGTATAGATAGACCTGACTCACCACGATGTCTGTTATTACTTAAATTTTATGCAGCTGTCTATATTTATATTTAACTTAGGACGTAACAATTTCTAATAATTTATTCATTGTTATTTATCTCAGTTTCCATATTAATAAAAATGTGACACAATTTTTTAATTTTATATTAAACCTTGCGAGGACCCCCCGACGTTCAGGGACTCCCAAATTAATTTTAATTTTTAACACCCCGCCTGAATGATCGCGGGACTTTTTTAAGGCTGCAGCGACTTCTTGTCTCATTTTTTATATTAATTTACAAACGGTGGAATGGTTTTCAGTCTGGTTATTGGTGCCATCTTGACCTTACAGGGTAGCTTGGTAGACATACTATAAGTCAATTAGGAACATTAATGAAATGTGTCTCATTTTCAGAGCACCATCATTATTATTTCCAACCCTTCTAAAGTACCGGACACATATGTACCGTCAAAATAGTTTAGCAATTTTTTTGCTTCTGTGGGTGCCACTTTTCTTAAATGTAACATTTCTTTTCAAACAAAAACGCTAATCCATCATTCTACAGAAATGGTTGAACGCTTTATTTTTTTCATAAAGATTGACAAGTCCTAATTCTTGGATTTTACAAAAGGTGCTTTGGGCAAGATGTAAAAGCATCTCCGGACTGATGTATTTTCTCCTAACACAGTTTTTCTTGTGTGATCGCAGTATAACTTTCTTTTCTCGCATCTTTGAAGTAGTGTGAGCAGATATTCATACGTTTGCTGGGTTTTCTTTTGTAATAAACAAAAAACTGCAGTAGTCAGCAAATTGTTCGAATGTATTCTAAGTACGTATAACGGAGAAAATAGCAGCTGTGCTAAAGAACAGTTTTCATCCAGATACTAATTTTCTGCATTTTTGAAGAAGTGCTAATTTAATTCATAGTAAGAGTAGTTTTTCAAACTTTTTGATGTGGTATATAAAGGAGAAGTATCGTCACGGATGGTTAAGCTCGACTCTGATTGAGTTACGGTTGCTAAGGGGCGTGATTTGGATCTCTTTCCAAATCCAGTCCGACATTCACAAGGTTGCAGATCAAATAGAGAAACTTCTTCGTAAGAATGGTATTAACCCATATTTAACTCGACACTCAAAATCTCTCAAATTCTACCTTCTCCCAAAGACAAATTTCCTACACTTTCATCTCAAGGTGTATACCAAATTCCTTGTTCATGTGGTTTAGTCTACATTGCTGAAACCGGTCGTTCTGTCATTACTCGCATTTCAGAACATGATCGTTGTATAAGGAAACGGTATATTTCCAAGTCTGCGGTTGCTGAACATTATTTTACTACAGGTCACAAGATAGATTTTGATATAATGTTTTGTTGATTGCCAAATCTCCATTATTTTTCAACAGGAAATTCCAAGAAAGCATAGAAATCATCAAGCACCCTAATAACTTCAATCGCGATCATGGTTTCGAGCCCCCTCTTTGGTTCCCGGTCATTAGTCATTTCGAAATCACGCCCCTTAGCAACCGTAACTCAAACAGAGTCGAGCTTAACCATCCCTGACGATACTTCTCCTTTATATACGGAGACTAACCTAACTTTTGAGAAGTTCTTAGTTAGATTTCGACTTACGAAAGTGGGCAAATCGTTGGCAACTTCGGTTACTACAACAATGACACAGTCCAAACCCGGAAGATATTCTTATCCTTTGTTTTAGATCTTAGCCAAGTTTTGGAATTAAGATTATAACAGATACCTTTCCGTATGGTAGATCGTGTTCCGGTATTAATGCAGCGTTAACCAGCATGGTTATAATCTTTGTTATTTTATCTGGGAGTACTTCGGCTAGTTATAAGACTCCAGTTTGGACACTTTTTTGCATTTAGACTATACTGTATAGAGTTTAGCACCTCTTTTATGTTAAAATTTTTGATGGGTAGCTCTAATTGGCCCCGTGGTTCCAAATATTATCGTATTTGGTGCTCGTTAGTTTGCGAGATCTCTCTTGGAAACGGCTGAAATACTTTTTCTAGGTGTTCAGAAAACGCAACTGATTTATGTTTACTTGATCTTGTCTAGCGGCTGTCCTCCAATCTAATTGATGATACGTGCATTTGCGGTTGTTTTAGTTTTTTCTTGTTTTTCATAGCGAGTAGTCAATCGATCATGTTCCTGTTAAAGCTTGCAAATAGTTTTGAATAACATTATTTTTGTCTGTCTTTTTTATACATTTGTTTAATTCAGCTTTGTCATGAGAAGAACGAGTTTGTTGCTATTTTGTCCTTAGTTTTCTTTTTTTACTAATTTTTGTTTTAGCGTTCCTTAAACAACCCATTGGTTTATAAAATGCTTCATCTTTGGGTGTTGCCCTCCAAGATGCTGTTTGTATATTTACTAACATAAGTTTTTTATTGCACTATCTAAGTTTTTATTTGTCTTCAGTTGTATGTCTGTTTTCCTAGATAGTATATCCCAAAAAATATCCCACTTTATTTTCTTATTTGTGTAGTGGTGGTGGTTTTGGTTTTTGTTAGTAGTCTGATGTTAGTTCAAGGCATGACTGCTTAAATGCTTTGCAACTATTCTTTTAACCACACAAAAATTTTGTTCTTTTGTAGCTAAAATTTTGTTGTTGTTACATGTAGTGTTATTAATTGTTTAAACGTTTTTATTTTTTTTTGCATATTTTAGTAGTGTGATATTTGTATGTCGTTGTTTTGGATAATGGTATATAATTAGAAGTCTGTTTTGTGATGGCTTGATAACTGAGTTGGAAATTTACCCTAAGCTTTATAGCTAGTTAAAGTTTTTACTGTAGTGTTTTAAGTCATATTTATTCTAGTCTATGTTTGCTTAATTTTGTTTTTATTTTATTTAAATTTTCTAGTAGAATATCTAAAGTTATTCTTTATTTTCATAATCTTTCGGTAAAGTAAATTATTGGTTTTTCTAAAACTTGAGACATTCTTTTAAAACTATTTTTAAAAAGCTTTTTTGATTGTTAATACTAGCGGTTTTTAGAAATTTGTTATAATTCTTAAACAAATTGAATACATTTTATACTTCTATCTAAATCAGATGCATACCGTCAAAACTTCAGAGCTATCAGAATTCATAATCACGTTTTCAGTTTTAGGTTATTTAAGTTTGTACAAAACTTTGTGGCTGTCCCTGTACTTGGCAGAACTGTTAACAATTATTTTGTTTTTTGATTTAAGTTAAATTTTTTATATGTTATCATCATATGCATAAGTTTTTAACAATGCTGATATTGTTTATTAGTTAGTAGATGGAGCTGTTAGCTTTTTTGTAAGAAAATTTATATTCTATAGCTATATCAGTATAATTGTGGAAATACATCAGAGAATATTTCCCATAGCTGATGATTCCGAAAAGGGTGAAACGGCCATACACTGGTTCTCTCTGGTGGTAATTTTTGCAATTTTACTGGTATAGCTACTTTTAACTATATTTGTTGGTAGATCGCAATCGTGTATTCGTTGGGCTACGATTTCTATGCACCAGTTTGTTAAAATTTTATACGTGGATTTATTAACCACGAGATGTTATCGAATACAACACTTTTATATGTAATTAAAACAAATCATGAATATAAGCTATAGAAATATATCAGTATAATTGTGGAAATACATCAGAAAGTATTTTCCAGAGCTGATGATCTTCAAAAGGACGAAACAGCCGTACACGTTCTCTATGGTGGTCATTTTTGCAATTTTACTGATATAGTTACTTTTTAGTATAGTCGTTCGTGGATTGCAATCGTGTATTATTGAATACAATATTCAAATTTTTGCGATTAGCAAATTCAACTAACTTGGTACAATCTTTATAGCAGTAATTTGTTAAATTTTATACGTGGGCTTATTGACCACGAGATAGCGTCGACTACAACACTTTTATACGTTCATGATTACTTTCTTATCTTCTGCAGCAAAATGTCTTTTTGTTCTTTATTTAGGTGCTGATAATGAAATGTTAATAAAATTCTCATTATCCATTATAAATATATATTTTACAGCAGTGCGAAAGTAAAAACTATTAATGACAAAAAAACTTATTGAGAATCTAATAATGATCATAATTATAACTTAGGTAATAAAATAATTGTCAAAGTCAAATTGACGAATTGAACACAAAAAATTATCTTGGAGATAGTTCACATAAATACCACTGAAACTGGCTAACGGTTTGGGATAGGTTAGGTAAGAGCAGTTGTACAGTGTGTACGGAACTTTGACCAAATACGGGCCTGAATTTTACTGGCACGTGAACATCACACGTGTTTATTACTCTATCTGTTAAGTTGCGCCAACCATTGAGAATTGTGTAAATTTTTTAGAATTTGTTAAATAAAACAACTACAACAAGCTACATACAATAATCATTTTAGTTTTTTTTTGTAAAAATAAATGTTATTCCAAAAAAAATTTTGTATTGATAAAACTTTACAAACCTAATGCAATTTCTTGAAAATAAAATCAAATAATTTTTCCAAAACTAAGTTTGAATCTGACTTAATAATAAACTAATCAACAAGTTTATATAGCCCCTTCTTTGTACATAGTTATTTTAAAAACTCATTTATTAGTGATTTCTATTTAAGTTTGACTTTATGGACATATAAATGCTACTCTTGTTTCAGAACATTTAGTTTTATTTATTTTAGTTATTTTTAACTTTTACATTACACATTTATTAAATAATCATTTTTAAATACACATTTTTGTGTAGGGTAAGTAATTATTAATAACTGTTGTTTTCTAGTTTATCTGCATGGGAGGAACTCCAAAAAGAATGGAAACGTTTGCAAACTTTATAATGGAAGAAATTGGACACAAACTACCTACTGGAACAACACTTTTGGATATTAGTCAATATTCTTACCGTTATTGTATGTATAAAGTAGGACCCGTGCTTTCAGTAAGCGTAAGTTACTGCCTATATCCTTTTTAACAATTAAATAATTACGTTAATTTTAGCATGGCATGGGAGTACCTTCTATAAGCATTCTCTTACATGAAATCATTAAACTAATGTATCACGCAAGAGTTAAAGATCCTATTTTCTTTAGAATTGGTACATGTGGTGGTATTGGCTTAGAAGGTGGCACAGTTGTAGTTTCTGAAGAAGCTGTAGATGCGATGATGAATAATTATTATGAAGTGGTAAATAAAAAAACTTTTTTTTATGTGATTTGATTAGCGTTATTGACAATTTTAGCCAATGCTTGGGAAGCTTGTGAGACGTCCAGCAAAATTAGATCGAAAATTGGTTCGAGAGTTAAAAAATCTAGCAGATCCCGAAGATCCTTACGTGACAACCTCTGGCAAAACTATGTGTACATCTGATTTTTATGAAGGTAATTTATTTTATTTATTGTAAGTTATATTAAATTAACAAAAAAATGAGTGTTAGAAAAGTTGTATACATGTTATCTCAAAACGTGGCAACAATACTTAAGAAATGAATTTTATAGCCAAGTGTTAATAAGCTATTTTACTTTTAGTATTATGTTTGGTTACGTTATTACACAGTGTGTATAGAAAATTTAAAAAAAAGTTTTGCATTTGACAAACTTGATCGGGCGACTAATTTTTAGTTTCTCTGGCTTTAAAAGTTAATGAACGACATCAATGAGTATTAAAGAAGTGTTATATTATTGTTATGCACGTGTATAATAAAACTGCTATCTTATATAACATTTAAAAAAATATATACATTTACTTCGACAAAATAAAAAGGTAATCTTTGTTTAAAAAATGTTAAAAACGCAAAACAAAAAAGTAACATATTACTTAACGGTTTTAAACGCAAAAGTTAAAGCAGATATTCGAATTGTCAATTTGTTAATAAAACAAATTAAGTTTTGATTTTACAATGCTGTAGGTTATTTAAATCAATGTTGACATTTAATGATGATTGTTTGTTTTATGTGTGAATCTGTGCTTTCAACAAGTGAGCCTATTCTCATAAGAGTTAATTTGTCCAGTCATATCAGAACTAATTTAGACAAATAGCAAAAATAACCGGTAAACTTCTGCAATTTGGTAAAGATGTTCATTATGGCATACTTCTCAACATACTTAAAATGCTGGACTCAATCTGTTACGTTCGAGCCGCCATCTTGGAAAAAAGGTGCTCGAATTCGGTTGATTTTATCGGAATAATTGTTCATACAAAAAATGCAATTTATTAAATTCTCTATAAAAAAGGCAAAATACATTTTTTCCGCATATGCGTTAGTTTTGCGGTATATCAACGTTGAATATGCTAATAATTATTATTTTCGATCCGGGGTCTTCACTTTTCGTATTTAGACATAATAAGAATTATAATGTATTGTGCCATTGATGTTAATAAGCGCTGTGGTTCTCTTTTTCAATCCTGAGCAACATCTAAAAATAGATGTTCTCACTTTTCAGTTCGCCACAGGAGACCGGGCAAAATAGAACTGTTTTTAGTTATGTTACGCGTTTAAAATGTCGAATAATGATAGATGTTTTATTTGCTAAGAAAACCTTTGCTTAAGTAAAATTGTGCGAAGAAAAAGGCCTAAATACTTTTAAAAAAATTAAGCGAGATAAAAAAGGATGGCAAGCATGAAAGATTGACTGGAATCAAGACTGCGATTGAGCACGTATCGTGTAGGAAAGACTACACCCTAAAAGACAATATTACTGCGGCACTAACAAAATAGAAGAGAGCAAAGTAGGATTGACTAGTTCGCCATTGAGCGGAAAGCTAAGATCATCTAAGCCAGGTTTCGATTTTAAAAAAGCATGCGTTTTCTGTACAGAAATGATAGATCGGAAGTTTTATGAAAAAGGAAAGACAATGCGCTGTGATAAACGTATAATAGTACATCGCGTTCAAGGTTTTTTCGTAAAGAATAATGTTTTAGATAAGGCTATACAAATTGGAGTCGCAAAGTAAAACAGCGAATAGAAAGTGTTTCTGACTTAGTAGCTATATACCACGAACGATATTACGTAAACTTTTTTAAAAAACCAACAACAGGAAAGAATAGTAGACGCCCACTCGTAGATGATGTTACTTCAGCGATGGAGGTAATTTTTGATATCATTGAAAACAGCGATGAATGCCAATTTTTATTACCTGATTTGATGAGTCGTGTCGGAGATTACGTTACTGTTGAACAAACGATAAAAAGAAAACTTTAAGAAAAATATGGTGATGACATAATTATAGCCACAAAATTCTGTCGGAACATTGTTACAATCATCGCAGTACCGACAAACGCAAGGAAAAACTTCGAGTAGCACAGCAGCCGCTGAAATTATAAGAGAACACATTCGGTCACAAATTTACGACACTTCGACATATTCCTCGAACAATGATTTTCTCAAAAAAATTAACAACGGTATTCCAGAATCACTCGATTTTTTGTTGAAAGTTATAATAATGAAAAAAAGAAAATGTCTGCCGGAAAATCTTGAACAACAATGTATTTCCATCGCTCACGTTATTATATCCGCGACCAGACTACGATCTTTTTTATCGCCTCTTCTAGTCAGCGTATCTACAATTTTGTATCGAAAATTTGGCTGCAAAAAATTAATAAATAAATTATCTAACTTGGGATTTTGTACTTCTTATGACGAAGCGCAAATACTAGAAGCATCAGCGACGCTTCAACCTGAGGCCAAAATATCGCCAGAAAAGTTTGTCAATTTGTGTTTGATAATTTCACAGTATGAGCGGCATTGCATGTGTGACCCCTTGCAGCGCTGTTATTCCTGGTCAGATGATCAAGCGAGTCACGAAAATACCAACAGGTGCCAGTATTGAAAAGAAAGGTGTATTTCCAATCAAAACATTTGAGAACATCAATGGAAAAGGATTAAAAAATGCTGTCATTGCAGACGTTCCGTGCTTAGAATCTTCCGAGGTAAATGTTCCGATGCCATCATCATCCGTTGTTTTTTGGATGTTTGGAAAGTTTGACAATATAAATCATATTCCTGGATGACATGAGTTTATGGAAACTTTAACAAGTACACAAGAATTTAAGTAGTTTAAAATAATTTGCCAGCTTTTCGTCAATTCGCCACCAAGTTATGACCTTGTTCATACCGTGTTGCATACAGCTGTTGAGCGACCTCAAAAAATGGGTTTCAATACTACTTTTGTCACGTTTGATCAACCGCTATACATGAGAGCACGCGATATAGTTTGGTCACGGGTACAGATTCAAATTTATTTAATGTTATTGTAATAAAAGGAGGATTCCATCTGATAATGTTTCTCGGCTGCATAGGATTTATCATGGCAAGAAGTGGCTTGAAAGAGCTGCTGAGCATGATATACGCTTAATTCTTGGTAGAAAAAATGCTCACAGGTCACGTTTATGCACGTGCTATGTGAGGACATTTGCTAGCATTGGCCCTCGCAAAAATAATTTTTTAAAGCGTAAATTTTTTATTTTCTGAGCATCAGATCGTCAAGATTATTCTATATGATTTTGATAATGACCCTCCGACTATGGCATCGATTTTTGAAGAATCTACTATCCAACGGATCTGCGAGAAAATAAAACTGCAATTACCAAAAATCAAAAGAAATGGTCCAACGGCAAAATTGTGAATCCAATATTTTCACATGGTTAGTTTGGTAAAATAATATATATCCAAGCGGAACGGGAAGGCGCTTGCATAGGTCATTTAGACATTGCCTAGCAAATGTTTCCGTTCTTTCACGCAAGTAGACACTTTCTTTATGCAAACGCCTGTCATATGTATCTTCAAGACATGCTTGATCTGAAATCTAAGATGCATATTGACGAGTATCGCAAATTCCTAGACCATGATTTTTTTACGATAAGACGAACTCCATAATATCTGCGAAACATTAGAAGAATACTGCAGCTTAACTATTGTCAACGGGGAACAACATGTGTATTTTAAAGAATCTCTAGTAAAAAGAGATAACGATGACGTCAAACGACTAGACAACTGGTTCTCATGTCATGATCCATTTTCGATTGGTGATAACATAATGTCGATCAGTACCGGAGTAGTTGGTGATGAAAAAAATATATTGCCACAATGCAGTGAAGATAGAAAAGAAAACAATGGAGGAAATCATCGGAATAATTTCAAGAATGTAAAGATGAAACGTGCTAGTAGAGTTTTGTCTCTGACTACTGTTAACTTAGCGATAAAAATCCGGTACTGCTTTTCCAAAGAATTATAATTGCGAAAAAAGATGACGACGAATTAACAGATTACTTGGAGTATGAATTTGCGCCATTCCCATTTGTTTTATTTGATGGGTCAAGCATCCAAAATAAAAAAAAACCCTGCTTTATACAATGTTTTCAAAGAAACGTCTACGAACACAATTCCTGCTGACTGTACTTATGTTATCATCGGTGGACTTCTCTTACACAGCGTGGTATGGCACCAAAATCAATCTTATCTTGGAATTTACTCTGGCTACGTTAATTATGTACGAAATCATTTTGGAGAGCGGTTTATAATTATTTTTGATGGTTATACCAACGGCACCGACAAGCAGAACCGATGTAGTTTGAAACACATCAGTGCAGACTTACGCTTTGATGAAACTATGGCTGTTACCATCACGCAAGAAAAGTTTTTGAGTAATGAAAGAAAGAATAGTCGATTTATTTTAATATTGTCAACAAAATTTGAAAGCCAAGGATTCACCGTTAAACAAACTGCAGACGACGCCGACACTATAAGCGTAAGAACGGCTATCGAGATATCGGAACGAAACCAAATTTGCATCATAAGCGAGGATATAGATCTTCTTATAATTCTGACTGCTGTGACCCCACCTAAACGAGATATTTACTTTGCAAAAGGACGAACTAAAAAAAAGTCTATTCTTTGCAAAATCTACAATTGCATCAATTATATTTACAAGATATGGTTCTATTTGCTCATGCCTTCAGCAAATGTGATACTTTTTTAGAAAGGTAAATTGAAGGTTTTTAAAATATTGAGAGAACGACCGAACATACAAAACATTGTTAAAATTTTCAACAACATGGACGCTGCTCAAACTGACAATACGCGTACTGGAGAACGGTTTGTCTTATCGGTATATGGAGCACCTGCAACAAAAACATATTTGAATTGACATAGATACAATCTGTTCATAAAATCAAGTTATAGAAGTAAGCCATATTTAGCTGCGTTACCACCTATAACTGCTGCGGCTCAGCAACACTCCTTGCGCGTGTATCATCAGGCACAGAAGTGGCGTGAGAATAAAAAAAGTTTCGAACTTTGGGGCTGAAAAAGAATACGTAATTTTCTCAAACCTGCGCTGACATTGAACTTACCTGCTCCAGATTCCCTGTTTAATCTGGTATTGTGCAAATGCAAAAAAGTCTGCAGTTCGGCTTGCGGATGCAGAAAAGCAGGGCTGAAATGCGCAATAATCTGCGGATATTGCCACGGTAATTCTTGCCCTAACCCGAACAAAATCATTAAAATGGAAAGAGAAAGCTTTGTCGAGAAAGAAATTGAAGCAGATGATGTAGATCCCGATGATGTCGGAGAACGAAAACCTGAAACTCTAAATGATATCACAACTAGTACGAGTCGCGTGCTACGTTTTTGATTGGTGAGATTATCAAAATTTTCCTTTTTTTTTAATACTGCCAACGTATCACATATTTATTACTACTACTACCCCGGAACGAAAATTATGATTATTGGCATGTTCTACGTTGTTATATCGCGAAACTGACACATATACGGAAAAAATATATTTTACCTTTCTTATAGAGAATTTAATAAACTTCATTATTTGTATAAACTATTATTCCGATAAAATCAACGGTTATAGAGATGTTTACAAAAAACCGACTTAGAGCATCTTTGGCGGCTCGAACGTAACAGATGGAGCCAAGAATTTTCAGTATTTTAAAAAGTATGCCATAACGAATTTTTTTACCAAATTGCAAAAGTTTACCGGTTATTTTCGTTATTTTTCTGTATTTGACTGGACTACATGCAAAGATAAAACTTTCACAAAAACCCTGCGGTTTTTTGTATATAAACTTCATAAACATTTATTTCTATGTAGTTGCCAGAATTGACATTTTACTAAACTAAATAATTGATAAAGTGATATTTCTTGCTATTTTGTAAAATTATCGATTGATCTTTTTTATTGACGACTCAATTATAGGGCATGAAAGAAGATTACAACCAGTCCAAAATTGTTTATTTAATTGTTAAAAAAAATGTTATTACAAACACATCAGTCTGGAAATACATTTAAAATTTTTATACACTTTGCATTTACGTTCCCTCAAAAAAAAAATGACAAAAACAAAATTACCAGGGTTGAATGTTTATTTAAAATACAATACTATTGTATTTATATAACTAATAATTTATTTATTTACTATTTATCAAGGCGATACTATACATTTTCAAATTTTTTAAGTTAGATTAATTGCGGAATTAAGAAATAAAATCAAAGTTTAAATAAAACCGGAATTTCAAAATTAGACCTTTTTATGGAAAAAAAGCACAAAAATTGGGAAAGAAATATGGTTTTAACTAATTGCTTTCATTAAGTTGTCATCTAAAAACCATACAAATATAATCTATATTTAAATTATAATATAAATACGTACCAACCAGCCTGCTTCAAAGAAACAATGTTGTACAGTTGAAACTAGAAAAATTAATGTTCTGTTGTTTTCTTTTTTTCTCTTTACAATGAAACAAAATATTTAATTTGGAATTGCATTCCGGCATAACGTTCTATGAGAAACATCAGAGAATGCAATGTGAGGAAAATAGGCAGCACACACTCTTTTAAGAAACTTTAGTTTTTTTTATTAATGTTTCATATTGATGCATTATTTTTAACTATAAATCACGACGCCCTTATTGAAATGCAATTTAAACAAGAGAGGGTCATTTTTGAAATCTATTACTATTAAATCTTTAATGATTTGTATTATATATTAAAACTTACCGTCTCATTGATATTAAATTAATTTAAACTCAAGAAAACAGTGATTAATTTATTAAAAAACTGTGACCAAAATTGATAATATTTATTTATTTATTCTATATATCTTTGTTTACTTTATATTATCAATAATCAATGTATAATTTGATTAGAAATATTAATTGATAGAAAAATTATAATCCCGCATAGAAAATTCCATCGTATGTCCTTCATTGACATCCTAGTGACGTCCGATTAAAGACATCTTTAAGACGTTTGTATTCAGTCCAGGGATGTAATGACATTATTTGGACATAAAACGGAAAACCTTTTTCTACATTTAAAACATTTTAAGTTTTTCTTGACATCTGTCATTTCATTTTTATTTTCAATGACTTGACTTCGGCATTTCACTTATAATTTTTCATTTGTTACTGACAAAAGTGCAGGCAGCTGTTTTTTCATTAACCATGTTCAAAAGTTTAGATTTGATAGAATTCATCGTTATATCCTTGATGTGTAGGGGAAGGGCGCCGAAGATATTGCACCTAAGGATATTATTTACTTTTTAGTGTAAACATTAAATTAATTTAAATTAGAATGTCTGTAGTTAGTACATCTTTGCAGCCACTTGATGGGCTTGTGTTTCAATTTAATATAGTAAACTATATTTTAAGTGACTTATAAAAAATAGTTAATTGGCGTCATCTTACCCTCCACTAAAGATAAGATGACGCACTGTGCTGGCAAAGATGGCGCATTTATTTATTTATTTAGTAGTACAAAGAACAAAAGTTATTTGAGCAAGAAACATATTGCTCAAAAAAAGTAAATAAAACATATAAATTTCATATTAACAAAAGTCACAAACGTAATTTTCGGGTCTTTCGGAACCACTACATTCTTTATTCACCCATTTTCTGCAGCTTGTACATCGATACCACGTCTTTCTACTAAAATTTCCAGATAAGATGCACATATCCATTTCTGTTCCTTCGTAGCTCATGTCGTCCAATTCATCGTCATTGCAGAGAGCTTCTTCGTCCAAATTGCTGTCTTCAGTATCGCTGTAATCTATAATTTTTTTGCATATTTTTTTTTCATTGTGCCTTGGACTTTGGTTTTTCCTTTATTTTCATTCCGTTTTTTTGCACCGAGTCATCATCAAATACTTTTCTAGTAAATTTTTTCTTTGGCTCTTGCAATTTTGCCAGTTTTTCCTTTTTTTCTAAGCTTTCTTTCAAAGGAGTGCTTGTTAACATTTCAGAATGTTATTTTTGTCGACCATATTTTCTTTTAACTTGCTTATTAGGCACAGGAACAGGTGAAATATGAGGAATAGAAACATGTGCATGTTTGTTCAGTAAATTCTGTTTTGGAAGGGGCGACTGCTTGCTTGTTGATGGTCGCGGTGATTCAGACTCTCTTCTTGAAGATTAAGTTGTCGTTCGCGGAGGAGTTGTCATTTCTTGAGGAGTTTCCTGAGGTATATGTGCCCGTGTCGGAGAAACCACTCTCTCCAATCTGTTGAGATTTTCAGCAGGAAGGAAGTCATCCTCTGTAAATTTATTAGGGTTGATTGGGAAAATACCACACACTTTAAACCCAGAAACTGCCTTTTCACTATTTGCAACCTGTTCGTTTGCCATCTTAAAAATCTCAGCAGCAGCGTATGGCGTTATTTTATCCTTAAACAATCCCATTCTCTTGGCAAAATTTATTTATGTCAAATGATATATAGCTAGAGTGATTGTCCAATATAATTAATACGGGATTCTCGGGGCTAGATGAAACATTTTTTTGGAAATGATTCAACCATAAAAAAAACACGTACTCATTGCTCCATCCATTATCTGTGCATGTGTAAATTGCACCGTTTGGTCCATTCTTCTGAAGCTGCGGGCTCATTCGCTTCCTAGGGAAAACAAACAGTGGTGGTATATAATTTCTAGATGCACTAAACGCGATAATCACTGTAATGTTTTTTTCTACGTTCCCACGAGGAAATAACCCCAAGCTCCTTTAGGTCCTAGTCTTTTACACGATTCTTTAGAAACCGTAGATATGTCGGTTTCATCTACATTTTAGATGCGGTTTGGGAGAAACTTATACTTTTCCTGCACTTTTTTCAAGTTTTCTAAATAACGGTTCACTTCGGCTTTATTGAACGCGGTTATCCGATTTATACTGGTCGCTGTTATACTGGTCGCTTTGGGTTTCTTTAAAAATATTTGAGGATTCCTTTTTATAAAACCTTGGTACCAGTCCTTTCCCGCCATTCTTTTTTCTTTGTTGAAATTATGTTTAATTTGATTCTGTTCGGAATACTTGAATACCATCGTTCTTAATTCTATGCAGGTGATGCCAAAAAATAAATTTGCCAAATTCAGAACATGGCTCACAATCTCCTGTTCCTGAACTGACGAAAACAATGGAGTTCTACCAAGCGACCCAGATTTGCATTCTTTTGTTAAATTTTTTACTTTAAGTTTTTGCCTCAACATAGCTTTATGAATTCCAAATGCCTTTGCCACTTTCCGAATTTTACGGCCATCATTCAAAATTGCATATAAGGATTGGTCAAGAGCTGCCGCAGAAAACGACTCTCTGAGTTTTTCTAATATATTTCCCCATTTCTACAAAAAATGTACAATAAACACTATAAATGATACTTATTTGGATGTGTCGTGTTTGTTAAGATAAGAAACTAAAAGGGACAAGATGACGCACGTTAACGGCAAAGATGACGCAACCTGCGTCAACTTAGCCGACTAAGCACAACTGAATTAAAATTCTCCCTAAAATGATTTAGCATCAAATATTTCACTAATAAACCCACGCTAAGAAAGAATAAATTGCACGCAAGCCTATCATATTAAACTGAACTTAAAAGAAGCTCAATTAAACAACTTACCATTAATATTTGCAGGATAATGAATAACAAAAATACCACGTGTTTTGCATTTAAGTGCATCACACACACTAAACAGTGACCTGCACTTACCGGTAACACTTAGAGGTAATAGTAGACTCCTAAGGAGGGCGACACGAGTATTAAAACTGAATTTACCGTATTAGTAATTAAAATGCAGAGGTGCGTCATCTTCGACGCTCTTCCCCTATATATAGAAACGTATCAATGGTGATAATTAATTTAGCTTTCTCTTCGGTGTTTTTATGTGGATTGGTTTCGTTCCTCTTGATGCACTTCATTAAATTTTGAAGAACCAGCAAATTTTTCGCTGCAAACGCCCATTCTGCGTAATCTTTGCGACCTTTTAATTTTACGTGTTTCGGCCCATAATCTGTTAATAATAGTTCTTATCGACTACTACTTTATTATTTACTACACTAGATGGCGGTACATATATTATTATACCATAGTTAGTTATATAACTTCGTTATAGATACGGCTTTCAGCTTTAAATGTTATTGAAATAGTGATACAGAGCCAAGGGTCAAGTGCGGTAAAGGGTACTCTGAAATAGTACAGTTCTAACACGCCGGCGCGGAAATAACATGTATTGTACATTTAAATATTATCGCAAAAACGTGTAATTGTGCTATTTATCTTTGTCTTTGTTTACGTAGAGCACTATACAAACCTCGGAAAGGCGCATCTATAACGAAGTTATATAAATATCTATGTATTATACTCTATGATTATACTTAATTAAGTTTGTTATCTCTTTTTTAACATTTAATAATTAATAGTTATTTAACAAACAAGGTTGTTAATGATAGCGATTAATAGTCGAGACATTGTAACGCCGTGAGCGAGTGTAGTGATGTATTTTTCCGTCGATCGTCTGTTAATAGGAATATTAATGTACATATAATAATGTATTAGAGATAAACCGTTAATGAGCCTTATTAATGAACGATTTTGAACCAATAAATGAATTTCTATTAATAAACGATTTTGTATAGCAACCAATTCAATTGTTAGCAACCACTGATTTAACAATATTGCGCGACTACTAGGTATAACAACGGGTTACGTATACTTTAGTTTTCTTATAACTTCAGACGTTTAACTAACCAACGATCAACGGAACGACTTTAAAACTAACTCGTTTGTTAATCAGCAACAAATAATCGCAACAATATTAACGCGTTCGTTCGCTACACTCGCTCACGGCGTTAAAATGTCTCGATTATTAATCGCTATCATTAACAACCTTGTTCGTTAAATAACTATTAACTACACCATATGTTATTAGGTCAGGGAAGATTAGATGGAGCATTCTGTGAATATACGGAATCAGATAAATTAGATTATCTCGAGTCGTTACGTAACCAAGGAGTAGTTAATATAGAAATGGAAGCAATACCGTTTGCAGCACTTACACATCACGCGGGAATCAAATCCGCTATAGTATGCGTTACTTTATTAGATAGACAAAAAGGAGATCAGGTACAGCAAATACAAAATTAAATTTATTTTTTAATAACTGTCGTTACAGGTTATGGCTCCAAAAGAGGTAGCCAATGAGTGGCAAATAAGACCTCAAAAGCTGGTTGCTCGATATATTAAAAGATATCTTCAAATGAAAGGAAGAATATCGTTTGAAGGACATGGATCAATGGCAGTAAAAAGTCCACGTCGTTTTAAACTGGTTCAACAAGAATCTGAAACCTTTGAGTAATTGTGGAATGAACTTAAAAAAATTACGGTTCATTCAAATTTTTATTTTTTATAACATCTAAAAAACACCGCTTTATTTTGTTTTAAGTTATTTAATTTAAATTTGTTAATGTAAGTAAGCTTTAAATGTTTTTAATGTGATTCATAAGCAACAAAAACATAAACCAAACATATCATTAACTTTTGGCTTTTTGAACTGAAATTTATAAACTTGAATGTTCTTACTGTCGCTTAGCTATTATTGTAATCATATACAACTGTAGAATAGAGGAATAGATGTGAACGTATTATTATCATCCTGTTTAAACTCACATTTTTGACAATATACATAAATATATAAATATTTGTTAGAAATTATAGCATGTAGACAACGATAACAAATATGGTGATATGTAAAATTTGAACAGCCTAAATATAACGTTTGCTTTTAAAATTTTGAGTTATAAAAATTCACTTATGTAGATAAAATTTTAAAAAGTGTAATTGAAATATGTGAGATCGAAAGATCGACGCATCTGTTAAAATTTATTTGTTATGCTATTTAATACTTACATATATTTATAGACATTAAGCACACTGAAAGAATAGCTCAATTAGCAACTGTGTTAATTGTACATATGTAAGTGTTCCCAGCGCAATTTCTTTGTCATTACTGAATTGCAAAATGTATTTTTTTTTATATTTATCAAAACGTATATAATGTTTACCTAAAGTTTCTACGCAATCAACTGCCTAAAATTTTATATAAACCGTTTTTTGGTATTACCGTACTTAATGTGGTTATTCTATTTGATATTACAGTTGTCTAATGTAGTGATGTTAGAGCTTTGCAAAACTATTAAATAAATGAATGTCTCATATTACTGTCTTTTCGGAGTTTGATGGTATCTACAAAGGAGTGTTAAATTTATTATATAGCAAAAAGTTTCCAAGTATTTCAACTTTTTATCTTTAAGAATATTCATATGTACACTGAAAAAATAAAGTTTTTAAATTAGGCGTTCACAATATATAAAAATTACAACTGTAAACCTTTACCTGTTCAGAAAGTGGTTAATTATTACTGTAATTATACAACGAAATTAAATACTTTTTTCACTACACATTTTTATTTCAAATTCGTATAAACACATTAATTGTTATAATTGATTTTGTTACATTACTAGTAGATTTTTAATTGTTTTTTTTACGGTTTAGACAAAATTAGATAACAAGTAAAGGTGACATTAAAAGTAAAATTTATATAAAAACAGTTTTAATGTCTTAATTATTATAATAAAAATAAATATATGTACATGTTTATCGATCGTTATAACCTAATCCAAAAGTATTCATTATTAAAAAGACATGGTTATTAGTATATTACGTAATGCCAAGAAGTGCTTATTGTTTCTATAAAATAAAATTTTATTTGGATTACCAAATAATTAGTTTTCAATAATTTATTTTTTATTTGAACAACAATTTTATCTGTGTTATTTCATTAATATTAAATCCTAGTCTTCCTTTGATTAATAATTACCGTTATTTATAAAGTATGTTCTGGGCGAGTTGAAAAACTGTCTTCAGGCTTGTCATTGTTGGTAATGATTAAAGAGCGGACAGTCAGGCAAATGCCTGAAGCCTGCCTATTTTGCCTTTTGTGTAACTTTTTTGTCTTTTTTGTCTTTTTAGCCTTTTTAAAGAGTAGTACTTTATATTGCCTTTTTACATATAAATTTTGAAAAGTTTGTGTAAATAGTGTTCTAATCGGTAGATTAACGCATTACAAAATTTTACTTAAATTACGTACAATAATATAATTAACATTTTTCGCTCAAAAGGTTTTACCACGAACCTATAAATAACAACAGGAATTTTCATGTTTTGTTAAACAATGGTTTCCAGAAAACATTAAATACAAAAGCCGCTTATAGAGAAGAACTATTGTAAAAAATTATACTAAGATTATGTACAATGACAGGCTTAACAGAACACTATTTACAAAACCGGAAGGATTTTGGAATGAATTATATTTTATAGGTCTATTCAGTATCTAAGTAAAGCAAACAAATATAGATAATTTTAATTCTGTTCGGTGGGATTCCTTTAATGACTAACACACATGACTAAAATATTCTTTGTTTGTTATAAATACCTGTGATATTGTCACACTGTGATAGTATATTGCTGTTGTGCTGTGAGTAAGTTTTAAAAAATGCCACCTAATAACAATCAAAATTTGAAAATTAATACAAGTGGAGTAAATTGGACAATAATTTAACAACCGACTGGGAAAACCTTTTTTGTCAAGTTTGTTTAAAATCAGTAAGGTTGTATTATCTTAATTTAAATGCTTTTAATTACTAGTATATGTATTATTTTAGATCGGTGCTACTAAAAAATATTATGTAAAACACTTGGGTAGTAGTTTACATTTAAAAGATATTAAAAAAACTATGAAACAACCATTGTTAAAAAACGTTATAGAAGATCAACAGAATAAACCTGGCCCATCAAAAACAGCTTTTGCTCTAGATTTGTGCGAAGCTTGGTGTCGGCTCAAATTTTTCTTAAAAAACTTGATATCAATTTTTGCAATTTTCTCGAAAAATACACCAAGTTGTTCCAGATAAATCAACTTTGAGAAAAAATTATTTAGACATATGTTACCAATCGATAAGCAGTTTAGTTAAAGTATTAATAGTTTTCAAAATGCTGGTTTACCTTTTATAGAAATACAGCCAATAAGGAATGATATTGGGGGCCATTACTATTCGACTTCGGTTGATGAAAGAAGTGATTGCAGAGGTTGATATATAGCAAATTTTGTAGTTGGTAAATTGTCTGAACTAGAACCAAAAAAAGCTCATTTGCTAGCATCCAAAGAAATTCCACAGACCAATCACAAAACAGTGGCAAATTTTTTCGATGAGTTTTTTTTTAATGATTGATTAATATAATCCCGAGGGGTAAATCACTGCTAAAATAGTGTACACAAGATATCCCTTTTGACAAAGATACCCTATGATATCCCCGTGATATCCTGTGATATCCTATGATATCCCATTGATATCCTGTGATATCTTATGATATCCCATGTTGTCCTATGATATCCCTGTGATATCCTATAATATCCCCTTGATATCCCATGATATCCCCTTGATATCCATTTCGGACATTTGCACTATAACTGTAAGTTAAGGGCGTCAACTGATCAGAAGCATCACCGCTTTTTAAATCTGACGCTGCTGTGTAGCACGCCTTTTCAACGTTGCCCTGTTGCGATTTATTTATGAAACATAACAGCAATTAAGTCATTTGGTTAAAAACCCATTGAAGAGCTTTGTTTTTATAATGGTGGAAAAGGGATGAAAACAAACTCATAAATTATATTATGTAATTTTACGAGATTTTATTAAGCATAAAACATGCAACATGAAAACGAAATAAAAACATAAAATTACTTCTATTTGATGTAACTAATAAACAAAAAAAGTTCTAATCATAGGTAGGTAGGCATCTAAGGTACCACCGACACGTACAACAAAAACGTATTGGAATATTCGAATACTGAACAATAATTCTATATAAAAAAAAAACGTTAAACCGAGGTGTTTACACCTACAGTGAAACAAAAATATGCATAATCAAACAAAACAACCGAAAGTTTCATTTATTCATAATCTTTAATGTTTATATTATTATCAAAGGAATAAATACCTCTTCGATTTTTAAAAGTACGCAGCCTTTTTATTATTTGATCCTTGGTAAACTCAGTCACAACAGGAACATTTGGATAAAAGTATGTGTGATTAATGTTCGGATTAAGATTAGAAGTCTCATTTATGCGTAAAAATTGAGCGCAATAAGTATTTTCTGCAACAAGGGAGACTACATTTTCAATAAACGCTTTAAATCGTACTTGATTGCCTTGTTTATTCTCAACTGGAAATCGAACAAGTACCAAATACCCTACATCTAGGATTAGTGTATCACTACTCTTATCATCACGCTTTAAATCAGACTTATTGTCACAGCTTTGGTCAGTTTGGCACAAATCATGTGCGTCACATCTTGCCTCATTTCCTTCCTCGTTTCCTCCCGAACCAGTGTCGTCGTCAGGCCTTTCAATTTCTTCTTCATTATTTTCTAAAGATAAAGACACATCAGAACTAGGGGAATTAAGTTAGTTGTTGCTGCTGTTAATTCTAAGGACGATAAGTTACCCTACTTTTGGTTACTATTCTTTTTGGAGTCCATTTCATAAATTTCTTTCTCTATTTCCGAACTGAATACTTCCGAATCTGTACTGTCATCAGGGTGAAAAGTTTCGTTTTCAGAAGTTGAACTATCTGAGAAAGAAGTAGAAAAACGTTTAGATTTTCGGAAAAGAACTTTTTTCTTGTTACGGTCCCTTTTCGGTTTGGGACTAAGATTTACTCGATTTACTTCATTGGTTAATTTACTTTTATTATTCAAAATAAAACGCCCTAATCTATCGGAGCTGACTCTCTCTT
Organism: Aquatica leii; assembly: GCA_035610365.1. Classification (NCBI taxonomy): domain Eukaryota; kingdom Metazoa; phylum Arthropoda; class Insecta; order Coleoptera; family Lampyridae; genus Aquatica; species Aquatica leii. Next base: position 28,211,097 of record CM069433.1, on the reverse strand, counting down.
TTCCCTGGTCTAATAACCAACACAAGGACGATTTTCTGATTATTAATGTCTTGTCGCCAACTGATACCGCAACATATCTTCCAGTTTCCTTTTTAGCCGAATAATCTTTGTGGTGTAGACCGTCACTAGAAATACCATTTATGGAGTGAATTTTCTGTAAATTCTTTAATAAATCATCTGGTAATTCACTAGTTTCGCGTTTTCCCGTTTCTAAATTCTCTAAAAATCTTTTTGATAAAGAGTTAGTTTCATCTGCACCTACATCAATTAATATTTTTTTTTCATCATGGATCTCGTCGTGGATATTTTGGATATTTTCCCTATTGTCACTAATCCCCGGTGTGTCAATGTGATTCCAGCAATTTCCTATAACACTCATTCCCAATTCACGGATTTTGAACATAACATCTTGTAATGCTGATTCAAGTGTTGCTTGTATTTCATGACCTGAGATGTTTTTGACATCGAAATCCTCACTATCCATCTCGCTATCTATTTTACTTTTTCTTAACCTTTTCGATTCTCGTGGAAAAACGAACGTTTCATTTAGATCATTCGTAATACAATGGATCATTTGAATTCTGTCTGTTCTTCGCAATATGTCCTTGATAGTAAAATTTACTACCGTAGAAAACGTTGCAGTAAGTGACTTTGTGGCTCTGAAGTGTTGCTCACAAGGTTGGCTATTAAATAAGAAAGACAAAAACATATCCTTAGACAACCCTTCTGTTTTTTGAAATTGTTTAATGATTTTAATTAAACAATGTGCATTTAACTCAATACACACATAGCAATTGGAAGATAGAAAATTTTCAGTGATTTTATATTTGTTCTTTTTGAGCCATGATTTCCAAATTCTTAAAAAGAAAACACAGTGCCAACTACAATATACTCTTCTTAAAACTGGTGTGTTTTTATCAATAAAAGCTTTATTAATAAAGTTCATAATTTGTAAGTATGCTTTTGTGCAAGCACTCACGGGGAAATTCTCTTCACATTTTATTTTGTACCACTCCCAATTATTTAAAGAGCTTCGATCTCTACTAATTGGAAGAGAAATGTTGTGGCGCATTGCTTTTTACGATCGTGTGTCCCCATCAGATGATATACCAATAACTTCAATTCCAATATATTGGCACTGCCCTTTGTCACTTTAAGGACTATAGGGGATTTTACCTGTAACACGGGTTGCATCCTCACTCAACCATACATAGAAAGGTAGATTTCGCTCGTGCAAGAAATTTTTAAGTCCATCATAATCAAAACACCTTTCTTGTATACCGCGCCTTTCTGTACGTGTGAAGCGATGTAATGAAGATAAAGACGGTAATATATTTTTTTAATTATTTTGGAGAGTTCCATATAACATGCGCCCTCTAATATAATACAGATACAAAGAAAATAACTTCATGAAATAGATGTAGATCGCCACTCTGTATTAAAAAAGACGAAAAAAAGAGAACTATTTTACTAGATACGCAAATTTACATAGTCCATAGTCGTTGCGTATCTTTAACACTTTTCAATCAACGGTATTAGGTACCTACAATATATACTTCTGGGAAAAGCGTAATGAAAAAAAACCGATCAAGCAAAACCATGGTCAACGTGTATGATTCTTTATATAACTCGACTAATGATTACGTTGGACAATTTTGCGGATACCATCAAATCACTTGTTTTAAACCACATTTGAAAATTTCTCGGAATATTGAAATGATCCTAACCTACCATACCTGACAATTCAAAGATATCTTTACTGGTAATTATAAAGTATTATAATCAAGAATTAACAACATAAATACTTTCCTTACATTGAGTAATAATACAGCATCCGACAGCATCACACAAAGAAAACCTAGGCTGCTTTACTAAGAGTCATATTGGCTGACGCCGCACTTACAGAACTTTAACATTCTTATATGATTTCTTCAGATATCCTTATGATATCCCTTGATCTCCCCGTGATATCCCTTGATATCACCTAATATCCCATGATATCCTCTTGATATCCCTTGATATCCCCTGATATCCTCCTGATATCCCGGAATATCCCCAACAGTGTTCACAAGATATCCCCAGTGGTTTACCCCTCGTATAATCCAATCTATTAATTACAATTATACAATTTTATGTTTGTAGGACTTCTGTATCCTGATGGCGTAAAGAAAGATAAAGTTTTCTTATTCGTAACCAATGCAGCACCTTATATGATCAAATCCGCTCAGGCATTAGAAATATTTTATCCGAATTTAAAACAGTTAACTTGTCTAGCACGTGGAATACATAGGGTGTGTGAATTCATTAGAGACGAGTTTGCAATAGTAAACAAGTTAATTTCTGCCACCAAAAAGGTAAAAATCTTTAACATATTAGATTCTCTTTGTTACGGACAAACCGTAAATAATAAAATTCTTAGTGGACTGTAATTTAAATTTAATTGAAATTGTTTTGAAATATTTACAATTTCGTATTACATCTGTATCGTTACAAACTTAAATTTGTTCTGTGTTCAACTTACTTCAAATTCAAAAAATGATATGTTCCCCCACTAAATTAAGTGCGCAGAATGTCTTAAACACTCTTTTTGATTATTGGATCTTGTTTCAGGTTTTTGTGAAAGCACCATTACAGGTAAGAGCCTATAAAGAAAAACTTCCAGATGTTAAACTTCCACCGGTACCTATCATAACAAGATGGGAAACTTGGTTATCTGCTTGCATTTTTTATGCCACACATTTTGGAAAAATTAAAGAGGTACAGTTCATACTATAATCTGACATTGTCTTATAAATTAATTGAATTGTCTTACTACATGTGGTTTGATTATTTGACGAGACGGCCTCTGCAGCAATTGCTAAATCTCAAAAACCTTTTAATGACGAAGCTGTTAAGAGAAGACTAAGTTTTTATAAAAACACACTTTTCCGGCATTCCTGGCGAATTAAAGAAGCTAGAAAAAAGCAAAACCGCAATGACCGAATACAAAAAACTTTTCTTTGACCTCTTTAAACAACGGACTGAAATTCAAAAAGGGGAGGTCATGAAGCATCAACAGAAAATATCTTTAACAATAACAGAAACATCGGCATTAAACTTTGCTCCAGTAATATCTTGTGAAGTCGAAAGAACTTTTTCCTTCTATAAAAATATTTTAAATAATAAAAGGCAACAGTTTCTTGGTCAAAATATTGAAAAATATTTGATTTGTGCTTGGGAAAATAATAGCATTTAATAAACATTGTAAAATAAAAAAATAAACTGTAAATTTTAATAGATATTTGTGCCTTTTTTTTTACTGATTTTTTGGCAGGTTTAATATGCCTTTCATGCCACCTTTTTTGGTATTTTTTCTTGCTTTACTATCCGCTCTTTAGATATGTCAAAAAAAGTTATGACTGGATCTAAATTTTTTGCAATTTCATCTTCAAGAGAAATTATTAACATGTCCGTCTTTCTTGAGTCATTATGTTTTGCAAAATATTTTTTTATTTTACAACTTTAACTTTGAAAATGACCGTTTCGCGGGTGCTACTGTAACAACCACTATTAAGAACAATATGCAAACGGTAATTATTTTAGTTGCTAGCGGAAGAATAATTTTCAATATGAATAAATGCAAGCAGATTTTCTAATGACTTAATTCCTTCTAATTCGTTGCAAAAACACTGGCGAAATAATAAAATTTCCGTTAGAAGTTACGTGCGCAATATCTTTTTTCATAAATTTTGTGCCATTTTAAATAATTTATTATCCCAGTTATTTAAAAGAACTTAAAAAATTAAAATTTTAAATGTTTTTTTTTAATAAAACAAAGACTTGCTGATCTCTTGTCTAATTCAGAAACAATAATATCTATTGTTTTCAAGAATAATTTTATTTTAAAATAATCTTCCCCCCTTATAATTCGTACCCTCATCAAAAAAGATTTTATGACGAGATAATTGTTTTTCTGGAAATTCTATCAAAAATTTCCATTTTTCTGCTAATGTAGGAGCTTCCTCTTTAATTTCTAGTGACTCAAAAATTTTTGTTTCTGTAATGTAATGAAAAAAAGTTTTAAAGTTCTCTAAAGTATTTTTTTAGTGATTATTATTATTTTTAATTTAACAATACATTATTAATTTGAGTACTTCTTGTTCGTGCCTCAAAGAAATTATTGCAGTTAGAATTTTTATTATAGCATCAGCAAAGAGTATAAAGGCATGAATTCATTAGCATGTCGTTTTAAAATTGAATTTTTGAGAACGTTTTAAGTCATAGGTGTGATGTTCATAAATTTTTTTAACATAAGGGCCTGTAAATTTACGATATTTTTTATTTCTGGCATTTGTTTTTATATATACTTCATCTCCTATATTAAATGTTTTGTTTTTACAATTCTGATTAATTTTTTCATTCCGATTTTGTTTAGTACCTAGTTATTTGCTTATCTTGGAGGGCATAATATTTCATTTTTTCTTTATATTCAGTCATATGATTTTCATAAAATTATTTTTTATAATCTAAGTCAAAAGGGGTTTTACATTCAGTGTGTCTAAACAGAATTTTAAAAAGTGTTATTTTTAGATTTGAATGGATAGTGTGATTATAAGCCATTATACATTTCGGGATTTTCTTATATTAATTTCTCCTAATAGTCTATAATGTTCTAGAAGAGTGGTATAAAATCGTTCTACAGTTGAGTTAGATTGGTGGTGATGCGGTGTCATAGTATGTATTTGGATTTTATGTAATTGTAAAAAGTTGATGAATAGTTGATTTTTAAATTTGTTATTTGCTACTATGATACTGGGAGTACTATAGGTTGAAAAAAAAATAATTGATTGGCCACATCGATCTAAAATATTAAATCGGAGATGATACCCGTGAAAAAGCATCTGCAACTTTGTTAGTATTCCCTGGTAAATATTTTATTTCAAAATCATATTCTTCCAATTTTAATTTTGATTGATTGTAATAAAAAGAGATTGTGGTTTTATAAATATTCAGGTTAATATGACTAGGACGAAACAAAATCATAAAGAGACCCCAATAGATTATTTTAATAGAATTACGGCAATATTAGCAACATTAAATTTTAAAACTGTCTTAGGTAAAGAGGCACAAAATATTAAATATTATAAACTATTAGCTGCAAAAAGCATTAAAAGTATTTATTAATGGGTTCTTAGAACCTTTGCAAAGTTCCATTAGAAGTAGGTCACCCGACAGTATAGAAATAACTTTTTCCTTTGTGAAAGAAGAATTGGACATTAGGTATTTTTAAAATCAAAATAAAAATAATTTCTCTACAGATCAAAAATCATATAATCAAATACAAAGACTTAACAACAAACCAAATCATTTTCTAACAAATCAAAATTATTTTAAACTTCAATTCAGAAATAGTTTCATTCCAAATTATACAAAGGCTAGAACTCAACAAACATCATTTTTTAAACAAAATAATTATGCAGATAAACCCAGAACAGATGTTTTTGCACCTAAACGAAACTATCAGCCAACATTCAAACCCGACCCCATGCAAATTAGTACAATACAAAAACATCCACCCACTTAATAATTTAGGAAACCACCAACCCAAAATTTTTACTTTTAGTAAAGAAATTATCAACGTCAAAATATTCAATCTCAGGAATTATATAATGTGGGTTTATTAGAACCTTCAAATAATCAACAAAATCACAATGAATTTAATGAAAAAAATCGCAGTCCATTTGATGATAATAGTTTTGAATCCGAATCACAATCACCAGACCAGGATGTAAATTTTTAATACGACCCAATCAAAACGTTTAAAACCTTAAATCCAATTTACCTTACATTATAATCTCCCAAACAAACGAAAAATTATTAATTGATACAGGAAGTTCTAGGACCATTATTTCACCACAATTTGTAAAAACTCATTTTTTTTAACCATTTTTGAACAACCTTTTGAAATTACTACCTTTCATCAAACCACCTATCACAACCTAGTTGCAAATATTCCAATTTTAAAGTTATTCTCAGAAGAAGGTACTCATTTATGTTAGTTATTTGATTCTCATACTGAATATGTTGGACTAATTGGCACGGATCTGTTAGCTAATTTACCTGCAAACATCGATTGTCAATGGATGCATATTCAAACAGATAAAACCACAATCTCTTTTTATTATAATCAATCAAAATTAAAATTGGAAGAATATAATTTTGAGATAAATATTTACCAGGGAAAACTAACAAACTTGCAGATGCTATTTCACGGGTACAAATTCACCCTCTAACAATTAATGACAAAATATTTGAGGATATTGATGAAATTATTAATGACATGAATAGATTAAATACACCTGAACCTAATTTTAGTATAATACGTAATCAGTCTCAAATACCAGGCATAAATGAGTTAATCGATATACTGATAATTAACGAAAATGACTATAATTCATTACCAGACAATTTACATACACAACAAAGTTCAACACCTGTAATAGATATCTGCGATAGCCCATTACATTTTAATAAACAAATTAAATTCATAGAATCTAAGTTATCTAAGAAAATTCAAATCACAAAATTTGATGGAACGTGCACTTTTCGGTTTTTATACTAAATGGTACCAATAACAAAGAAACATTTAGTGAATTACTGATAGATTATTGTGAACCAAACACAAATTATTATTGTTATTTTTCTAACAATCTACTTACTTTATAATCAATTTTCGTTTTGTTTAAACACAATATTAAATGACAATACACTTAAATTTTACAAATGTACCAAATTAGTAACATATGTAACAGACCAATTAGAACGCAAAATTCAATTACAAATTAGCAAAACCAATTATAGAAGAGTATTAGAAACCATTAAACATCTTTAACAAAAATATTATTGGAGAGGTATGATTGCTGATGTGAACAATTTTATTCTTAGTTATGAAATTTGTAAAACTTAAAAATATAATCAAAACCCGGTAAAACAACCATTGCATTTAACCCATGATTTTAATCGCCCGTTTCATACTATTCCCATGGACATATTCCATATAGGAGGAAATAAATATTTAACCTTAATTCATCATCGTTCCCTCAGTTTATTTTTGCTTAAGACATGCCATTTAATTCAGTGCCTTTTTTCGTACCTTAAATTTGTTTTTATTTTTTTGTTGTGAGTTGAACTTGTTGCTTTGGTTGTCAAAGCATTGCGTTTACGAACTTAAACATAAGTTATTTGTTATCTACGATTACTTGTGTACGCTATAAACTTATTGTTCGGTATCGTTCATTTATTGTACATAGACAGGTAAGCAACAAAAACATCTCCCCAAAAGGTTCCTACGACCCTTGTTTCGAGTTACTTATTCGTGCAGCCGCTTGCGTCATACGTGCATTAGTCCTCAAAAGTTTCAAGATCCTTGTCGCACTTAATTACGTGGTGCATTGGCTAAAAAAAACGTTTAGGTCCAACTAGTTTTGTTGTATCTTTAGATTCTAAAGTAATGAAACTTTTCATAATCTTTGTGAGTTATCAAGCCTTCACAATCTAAATGAAGTACCTACTGTTAACGATTGTCTTCGAATTAAATCTCGATTGTTACATTTGTCTAATCGAATTAATCTTTTTCCTGCTTCTAGCGGAAACGAAAAAGCTGTCCTTGCTACCTTTGTGTCTGATTTGATGCTAATTGAGGGAATTCTTGTAGAACATACAAAATCCTTGGCTACTAAAGATCAATCTTTACCTTCTGTTACAGTACCTTCGATACCTTCTCCTCATAGACAAGTGCCTGTTTACAAATGGAACATTAGTTTCGCTGGTTTAAATTCCAAAGATAGCCTGATGTCTTTCCTCGAACAAGTTAAAGATTTGCGTGTAGCTAGACATGTTAGTTACGCCGATTTGTTTACTTCAGCTAGATATTTATTTACTGGCTCTGCTTTACAGTGGTACCGTAATATTAGACGTGAAGTTTCTAAATGGGATGAGTTAGTTAAATGCATTAAACGAGATTTCTTACCTTTCGACTATCACTATGACTTACGATGAAAAATTCAAAATCGTACTCAAGGTCTTCATGAAAATGTTATTTCATATATGATTGCAGTCAAAACCTTCTGATACCAAGGCGATGCTAAAGGATAATTTCTTTCCACAAATGTTAAATAATAAGCATTATTGCATTTAGAATGCATCCGTGGCAGTTTAAAATCCTTTGTAGGTGCTTTTATTGTAAACTAAGTAAAACATGCTTTTTGGTACAAATTTAGAATTAAGAATTTAGGACTTACCTTCAAGTTGTTATTTTACGAGTTATTTTATTACTTGTATATACTTTTATTAGATCATAGAAATGTGAAGAGTTTATATTTCATGAACTCAAAGCAATCTTAAATTAATTTAAACAAGCTAATGTTGCTAAAGTTCGTAACAGCGTCAACACTTTAAAAATCCATTAAAATTGATATTTTATTTGTACTTATCTACCTATATGGTTTCTATTCATATGTGACAGAAAAATATGTTTTATTTAAAATTTAGAATATCGTTTCGTTTAAGTAGAAGCTTACTGTAAACTTTCTTCTTCTGGAAAACTAAATTTGTTTTATTGTACACCTTAATTATAAAATGCTTTCTTGACATAATTTATTTCAATTAAATTACATATTAGCCAAATTTTAAATAGTTTTATTTGGTTTAAGTAAATATTTTATTTAAGATGATTATAGTGGTTCCTTATTAGTTATAATTTTATTTTTCAAACACACATCATTTTACTAAAGTCGAAACAACCCTTTTTCAAAATTTTTTTCTTTCACGTATAACATACAATATCTTTTTTGGGAAAACAAATGTTTTTTTGTATGTGGGATAAATAAAAAAAGATAAATAATTGTTCGTAATAGGAAATAAACTGCAAGGGTTTTGCAAGGTGGTATTTTTTTGCCGATATCTTGCAGAGCTAGTCTTGCATTCAGTCTTGGTTTTGCAACTTTGAGTCTTAGTCTTGCATATCTTGCGAGACCAAGACAAGACTGCAAGACCAAGGTCGATTTTGGCCATCAGTAAAAGGTACTTACAAAGTAATAGAAGATAAGGCTCCTAATGTAACAATTGAAGTAGAAAATAAGTTAGTTACGGCACATAAAATGGAATTAAATTTTATACAAAGTAAAAAAAAAATTAATCATTATCATTTTAATTTTTTTTCTCTCGGCCAATGGAGGCGTAATGCCATAGCGTTTAGTGTAATAAGTTAATTGAACTTTGTAGGTATTGAACTTATACGTTAATTGTAGGAAATTAAAAAGACGAATTATTAATAAATAAATAAAATTAATAAAAACCAATAAGTTTAATTCTTTAATTAATTTAATTTTGGGATAAATCTTTGTGTATTATTTGAAAAAGATATGCTGAAACAATATCTAGATTTTACCGTTTCCGTAAAGTTCAAAATTATTTTGTAGATGTTGATAGTATACTATATTAAGACGTGTTTCTCAGTTAATAGCTACCGTTTAAAAATTTTAAGCTTATTTTTACTTACGTTATTTCTAAACTTTTTGTCATTTTAGGAACTTAATTAACGTTGCTTGCTGGCATTGCTTTTAGTAAACGGTGTCTAAGCTTAAATTAATAGAAATGTAGGTACTTGAGAACATCATCGACTTATGAAAAGCTTTTACGGTTAGTATTAACTTCTATACCAAAAAGTTTGTAAGAGATGAAACATTAAATAGCTTATAGATATTTTTGTGACTACGAAGAAATGTTTAGAATATTATGATAAACATGATGTATATAATGCTACAAATTATTATACATTTTTACGGAAGTATGTTATATAGTGCTTATGTTTCTAGATATAATTAACCAATTTTTTCTATTAACTTAGGTACCGTAATTACTAATGCCGGTGATAATTCTTAGTGATATGAATTAATAAATAAGTTTTCCCATCAATATAGATTTGCATAAATGTAATAAAATTTTGAAACAGATATAATCAATTATCGTCGTGTATTTTTAGTAAATGTATTAAAGTGCACTATTTTCTAAAAGTTCAAAATCATCTTTGACCACAGAATATCAATCATAATCTTAAAATGAACGATTTTTAAACATATAAGCAGTTTTGTAAAAATAAGTTGCATATGTATGTAAGTATTTAAGAGACTATCGGTAAGGTGTTTTGCCATCTTTATGAATTAAGACAAGAAGTTGAACAATATATTTGTAAATCCAATTTTATTGACTTATCTACCGCCAGGACAGCGCCTAGCATTTTTGGCGCTATTGTGCAAATTTAAAATAACTCCCCAAATTGTATTACGTTTATATGTGAATTCAGATACGAGTTAAGTTAGGTATTATTATCCACTATTAAAAAATAATTTTAAAAAGTATTTTCATAAATTTATTGTTATTTTTATATTTTACAAGTACAAGCCATAAACCATACAAGTATTTTTTCATTGAGCTACATAACATAATTATAAACTTATAGAAAACAGAAGTATATTCTAACAGTATTACAACTCAAAATTTTTGTATTTTAGTTTCAAACGTAATATATGATACAAAAGCACAAGAAATAAAAAAAATATTTAAAACATTAAAAATACTAGTTTATATATCACAAGACAAAACTGATCGAAAACTAAAAACAAAACAATATATTATTTTAATAATGCAACATGTCACCTTTTAAAGGTTAATATCCAGGTATTAGGTATTGTTATTAATATTTTAGCTAAGTGAATTCAGCTTTCCGTGCTTTAATTTCTGCAAATTGTTTAATTAAATCTTCCGTGTCTAATTCTTTTAGCTATTAAAATGATAGCAAGATTACTTAGTCGGTTTTGCCCCATCTTATATAATTTTTTATTATTTTGAGTTTTGAAAAAGATCGCTTTGCGGTAGCAACAGAAACTGGCATTGTTAATAAAATACGAAGTATTATGCTTGTATTAGGAAAATAATCCACTAAGTTGTGAATTGTTATATAATTTAAAGTTTCTTCTGGAAACGTATAAACTTTTTCATCAAAAATTATGTAAATATTGCAATTGTTTAACAAGTTCCATGGCAGTTATGTCTCGTTCATTGCGAATTTTGTCGTTTAATAAACTTTCAACTTTTTGACGTAATTTTAAATGTTCCTTTTCAGAATCATTTTTAAGTTTAAAAATATTCTATAAAAACGCAAAATTATTAGAGTAAGAAGAAAGTAATTGGAATCTCTCATCTACTGATGCTATGATTACATCTCGAGCATTAAAAAAACAATAAACTTTGAACTTTAAAGTTTCGTCGCGGATTGATTTATCGTCACATTCATAATCAAAATGTTTTTTTTATTTTTCGCGGTCTTAGACCTCTTTGTTTTTTGAATTTAGGTTCTATGTCTAGGCTGGATGCTATTTTTTTAGCATCAATCAATAGATCATTAAAACCTTTATCGGAGCAATATGCTTTCAAAAAATTATTTAAATGATTACAACACCGACCCACATCAAAGTTCGGTTTTTGAATAATTTCACTAACAATGTTAACTTTACTTAAAATATTATACCACAATATAAGGATGCAAGTGTTTGATTTCTTTGTAAAAGATTTGACGACACTTAAGCAATTTAAATGATTTATTTCACATTACAACGAAATACTTTATAAATCGGTTTTATGTACATGAATGAGTAATATCAAAACTTATATTATATTGTTTGTACGTAGCGCACAACCCTTGCGACGCTTCTTCGTTAAGGAGGGGAAATGCGATGTTGGTTGCCAGTCGCAGGCGTCAAATAATCCTTAACATGCCTCCCGCCTTGAAAGACACTTTCAATAAACACTATAGCTTGAGGCATCACTATGCACTACACTAAAGTCCCTTTTGGTAATGGGCAAAGTTTTGTAAGTGCTCTTTTGATTGTCCCATTAGAGGTGCGAATATCTGCAACTCTGATAACACCGTCATTTCCAGGATATGTCTTCGTGATTCGACCTAGCTTCCATTTAGTTGGCGGCAGATGGTCGTCGTTGATTAGTACCAAATCGTTGGTTTTCAGAGTGTCATGGTTGTTACGCCATTTGGTTCTTTGTTGGAGTTGGTTGACGTATTCCATACTCCATCTCTTCCAAAAGTGCTGAACAATTTGTTGAATGTGTTGAAAGCGCGACAACCGTGATATTGCGAGGTGCTTAACGTCTGGGTCTTGAACTGTTGCAATAGATCGCCCAATAAAGAAATGACTTGGCGTTAACGGCTCTAGATCAACTGGATCCGAGGATAAGGATGTTAAAGGTCGGGAATTGAAGATGCCCTCAATCTGTACTAGGAGAGTGTAAAACTCCTCAAATATTAAAATCGCGTTACCTATTACTCGTCTCAAATGATGTTTGGTAGATTTGATCCCTGCCTCCCAAAGCCCTCCGAAATGAGACGAGTGACTAGGAATAAAATGCCATGTTATGCCTTCATTTAACGCGCTGTTATGAATAAAATGCTTGTTTTTATGTAAAAAACAATTTAACTCTTTCAAAGCAGACTTGGCACCGGTAAAGTTAGTGCCATTATCAGAATATATATGAGTAGGTCGCCCACGGCGCAATACAAACCTTCGCAAGCACAGAATAAATGTTTCTGTGGATAAGTCTGAAGCTAATTCCAAGTGCACAGCCTTGGTAGCAAAACAAATGAACAAGCAGATGTAAGCCTTTGAAAGTTTACATCCTCTGCCTCTCTTACTTTTAAGCATAAAAGGACCAGCGTAATCTACGCCCGCGGTTTCAAATGGAAATAAACATTCTACTCGTCCACGAGGTAAGCTTCCCATTAGTGGTTTTAGAGAACATTGTGCGGTACGGCAACGTCTTACACAATTATGTATTATTTTTTTACAGAGAGTGCGCCCAGAAGTTATCCAAAAGTGATCTCTTGTAGACGCAAGAGTAAGCTGTGGACCAGCATGCATTAGCCGAAGATGTTCCCGAGAAAGTATCAGTTTCGCTAGTGGGTGTGCTCCGGAAATTAATATTTGATGTTTTTTGTCGAACGGGTAAGTAGAATTATGCAATCTTCCTCCTACACGAAGAACGTTATTACTGTCCAAAAAGGGCTTCAAACTACTTAAACTAGTTCGAACACAGAGTTCCTTTGATCTTTGAAGTGTTTCATTCTCGGGTTTAAAAGATTCTAATTGAGACATTTTTATTAAGCAAAATTGGGATTGTCTAATTTCCAATCAAGTAAGAGTACCAGAATCCTTTTCTGTCTTTCTACAATTACGATAGAAACGAAGACAGTACGCTATAATTCTTTCTAGGCGATTTAAACTAGAAAAATTCTCAAAGGGAAATCCTTCAAACTTGTAAGTCATAAAGGATTTAACTTCCTTGAGCTCTGGAAGTCCGTGCTTGGGCTCGCTGTTATCAAGTGTGGGCCATGATGACTCTACAAGTAAGAGCCACTCAGGACCATGAAACCAAAGTTTAGAATGTTTTAATTCTTGAGGTGTGACTCCACGAGAAAGTAGATCAGCAGGATTTGATTTTGATGAAACATGTTTCCAAATAGCATTTTGAGATAGATCCTGAATTTCACTAATCCTATTAGCCACGAATGTTTTCAAGCGAACAGGAGACATTTTCAACCAACTCAGTACAATGGTAGAGTCTGATCAGAATATGCATTTCTGAAATGTAACTCCTAAGGTTTGTGTCACTTGCCTTGCAAGTCTAGAGAGAACAAGGGCTCCACATAGTTCCAATTTGGGAATAGTAATACATTTTAGCGGGGCCACCTTTGTTTTGGAACAAAGAAGATTACAGAAGATTTCACCTTTATTGTTAACTGAACGAACGTAAATACATGCTCCGTAAGCTGCCATTGAAGCATCAGCGAAACCATGCAACTCAATTTTGTCAGGATTGTTGCATATAACACGTCTTGGCAGCGCAAAGTCGTTTAAGTCAGGTAAGTTATTTCTAAGAGACAACTAACTATTTTCGATTTCCTCAGGAACTGAATCATCCCATGATATTTTTAATAACCATAAAGATTGCAATAGAATCTTGGCGCTTATAATACAAGGAGAAAGCAACCCAAGGGGGTCAAATACTTGAGCTATGTGAGATAAAATAACTCGTCTTGTAATTACACCACACGAAGAGTTAGAGATAGCAAACATCAAATCATCCGAGTGACTTGACTACAACAAACCGAGCGTCTTAGCATTTTCACCAAAATTTGAGATAACAGGATGAACATTTGTCGGTTCAATTCCTTCCAAAACCCCGTAGATCATTTGAAATCCACTTTCTGAGATTAAAGCATCCGCTAGCTAGAACTTCATTTAAAGACTTACAAATAATTTGTGCTTCGGTAAGCGAGTTAGTGCCGGTTAAAACATCATCGACATAGATGTCGTTTAGTATAACTTTAGAGATTTGAGGACTAGATTGAGCACATTTGTTTGCCAATTCCACAAGACATCGAGTGGCGAGAAAACTAGCGGAAGCCGTACCATAAGTGACAGTGTTCAATTCATATGTTTGAAGCGGATTGTCAACCTTATATCGCCAAAGAATTTTTTGCAAAGATCTGTCTTCTTCAGTAATTAATACCTGACGGTACATTTTTTCAATGTCTGCCGTAAATATAAAGGCGTGTTGTCTAAAACGTAGCAGTATAGAAAAGAGGTCTGATTGTACAACGGGGCCAACATGCTGAATGTCGTTCAATGAGAGTCCCGTAGTGCTATTTGCACTGCCATCAAACACTACACGAAGTTTGGTAGTCAAGCTATTCTCTTTGATGACACCATGATGCGGTAAGTAAAACACATCTTTATTAGTTTCTTTGGTAACCAATGACATATGTCCTAGTTGCTCATATTCACGCATAAACTCTGAGTAACTATTTCGAAGAGCAAGGTCAGAACTTAAACGTTTTTCCAAGTTATAAAAACGTCGTTTAGCCTGTTCTAATGTGTGGCCTAAAACACTTGGAGATTGCTTTAGTGGAATGGAAACCACAAATCGGCCAGAAGATTGGCGCTTAAACGTTTGTTTGAAATGGGATTCGCACTCTAGTTCATCCTTTGAAAGTAACTTTGTTACGGATACTTCTTCAAGTTCCCAGAAACGGGCTAATTGATTTTGAACATCATATGTTGTTGCCAGATTGCAATGAGTTTGAAGAGAAGGTAAAACAGAGAAGATCGGACCCGAAATAATATAACCAAAGCGAGTCTCGTGAAGTATAGGTTTTCCAAGACCTAACGAAATCTGGTTCTTACACAGAATCTTCCAAAAACAATTTGCACCAAGCAAGAGACTAATTTCTCCCGGTTTGTCAAACTCTGGATCGGCGAGAATAATGTCAGTTGGGATGTTCCAATCATTTTCATTCATTTCAGTACCGGAAAGGGTACCTGAAATGTGCGGAATGACAAAACAATTTGTGGTTAACTTGTAATTAGTTGCATTAGAGCGGATGTTGACCAGACAACGAAACGCTATGTTTGCGGACAAATTTGTAATGCCATGGACCTGTACATTAACAGAGGATAGCTTCAGTTTGAGTTTCTTGCATAAATCAGATGTTATGAATGAAGACATACTACCAGAGTCCAACAGCGCCTTGACCTTGTGAAGTTTACCGTCTAAACCTACTACTTGCAGAAGGACAGTCGGTAACAAAACTTTGGACTGATGGGAACGAAGTGACGAAAGACTAACGTTTGTCTCCGGCGGTGAATCAGTTGAAACTAAGGGAGTGCTAGAAGACGGTCTAGCATCACGAGCTAAATGCAGCAATGAGTGGTGTCTAGCTTTGCAGCGATTGCAATTTACCTTGGATTTGCAATTTTTGATCGCATGACCTCCTGATAAACAATTGAAACAAACTCTAAGAGTTTTTACATTGTCTAAGCGTTCTCCTACACTTATACTCTTAAACTGCTCACAATAATAAAGTGAGTGCGAATTATTACACAGTGGACATGTAGGTGCGGTAGAAACAAATGTCCTTGAAGTGTGGCGCTCTGCGGTTTCGGATTGTTTCTGCTCTATGGTTTCTAAGGTAGATGCTCTTCCTTTCAAAAATTTGATAACGTCATCGAAAGACGGTGGAGTGTTTGAACTGTTCAAATTTTCGAGTTCTCGTAAACTGATAGAATCTAGTTTAGAGTTAATCAAATAGATCAAAAACGCTTCCCAAAGATAATCTTTAGTTACGATTGCATCTAAAGAACGAAGGTTTTTCTCGACACAATCAATCAGTTGCCTAAGTTTTGAAGCGGATTCCCTACCAATACTTTCGATATTGAATAAAGATTTTATGTGATTGTGGACTAGTACTTTGTCATTATTGTAGCGGTCTTTCAAATTATCTCAAGCAATGCGATAATTAGAAGCGGAAAAATTCAAATTCTTTATCGATTCGGCAGCCTTGCCTTTTAAGGACGCACGAAGATAATGAAACCTTTGCACATCTGATAAGCCTTCGTTATCATGAATAAGACTAGTAAACACATCTTTGAAATTTAACCAGTCTTCGGAATTCCCTGTGAACGTGGGAAGGTCAATTGTGGGAAGTTTAACAAATTGAACAGGCGAATGAAGGTTACTTAAAACAGTGGATGCAGTGCTTTGCATCTGACATATTGAATTAGAAGGAGAAACTGGTTCCTTTTTATTAAAGTTACATTTATCAAGAATATACTCAGCGTGACTAATTAAAGTATAATAGTTTTCCTCAAATTCTTGAGCATATTCTTGTTCGGCTGAGGGATTCTCAGATCTTCTTCAAATCTAGTTAAACGTCTCTTTAAGGTACCGCGAAGTTTAACTTTATCCATGATACTAAATTAATGGATGGTGAATTAATCACTGCGAAATTATAAATTGGAATTAGGAAAAACAATGAATGATGAAAATTATATTGTTACTTTGTAAAACCTAAATAAGACTTACCTCGTACTTATTCAGTGCGTAATATTTAAAATGTAAGGTTTGTATACGCGCGAAAGCTGTAATCAGCAGCAAATAACGTAACTATGGAATAAATTGGCACTTATTTCCACATTAAGAATTATCGTATACAAAACACCAAAATCATTTAAATCGTTGTATCAATGAAAAACAAACGAAACAATTTACTACTAGCAAGTACAGATCAAGAGTATAAAGAAGTACATGTATAGGAACTTACTTGGTAGCAAAGGAAAATTTCCAGCGGTCGTTGTTTGCAAGCATAAAAATGGTGTCGATTGTACCCTTAACTACGTTTCTACGAAGGACCTTGCGATTAGCTCAATTTGTGTTCAATCCGGGTCGATGTACCATGTTTGTTTTCTTTGTAAAAGATTTGACGACACTTAAGCAATTTAAATGATTTATTATACATTACAACGAAATACTTTATAAATCGGTTTTATGTACATGAATAAGTAATATCAAAACTTATATTATATTGTTTGTACGTAGCGCACAACCCTTGCGACGCTTCTTCGTTAAGGAGGGGAAATGCGATGTTGGTTGCCAGTCGCAGGCGCCAAATAATCCTTAACAGCAAGTAAACTCAAAATTTTGCAATTTTTTGGCCAATTTTTGCATTTTGGCAAATTTTTTACGTTATTTTCAAAGTTTCCTTTGTTTATTTTAAACAGAGCATCATAAGATTCCCAAGTTGATACCTTAAAAGAGTTATTGCGTTTATTCTACTAGACCATCAAGTATCCGATAAAGGTTTTACAGTTAAATTTGTTACATTAGATAAATTAGATTTCAGAATTAACCAGCGTTTAGTAGAAGCTGAAAGAAATACAAACAGTTTTTGAACAAAAAAAAATTGATGCTCAAAGTATTCGATTTTGCGGCATCATTGACGATTAAATTTAGGGCCTGATTGCAACAGGGAACAAAGAAAGCTCGCGGATTAAAATAATTTTTTTTTTGTAGACCATTATGCCTACCACGCATATTTGCCCCATTGTCGTAACCCTGACTCCGCAAATCGTTGATATTTAAGCCTTCTTCCTCTAACGCCGACAAAAGAAATTTTGTCAAGCCTTCACCCGACATATCATGTATAGGACAAAATAATAAAAAATGTTCTTTTATACTAATTCCCGTGCTCTTTAAATTAAGAAATCTTATACAAACTTAAATTTATTCTTGGTATCTAGAGTCAGGAGTGCAGTCTAATAATATGGAATAATATTTTGCTTTTTTAGTTAGTTCTAAAATTCTGAATTTGATATTTTCACTGATCAAGTTGATTACTTATCCCTGAGATCGTTTTTTAGTCTTTTATTTGAGAGCGTTTTGTATGTTCTGACATAATCAAATCGAATTTGGAAATCATTTCTATGCATTTTAAAAAGTTGCCATTGTTTTATCTTAGACTTATTACTACTTCCACGAAAAGCTAAAATTTGCTGACCTAAAAACTGAATCACGTAGAAAATTCTTTCTATAACAGCTTGCCAGTATTTAGTTTCTCTGTTTATTACATTTTGAATTTCAGAATCAATTATTTCATTTCTATTAAAACGATTAGAAAGATTTAGTGATTAATTTTAAAAAAATTTCAATATGTAACTTGCTCTTTTCATGAATGTTTAAATGTTCACTTAAATGCTGCCAGTCATTGTAACCAGGCGAACAGATTTCAAATCGCTGTCATTAAAATTTTTGCAACAGAAGCAGTAAATTGAATTTTTTGTTTCGGAATACAACAAATAAAAACTCTCAATTTTTTCATTGTTTGGTAAAATTCTAAAGCAGTAACTATTGGAAAACTTACGTCCCGATTCCAAACCATCTTTCGCATAAATATCTTTTTAGTTCTGATAATGAACAGCGCCATGTTCTACTAATTCTTAAATATTACTAGGGCGTAATTTCTTTGGTGGATTGCTTTCTAGAAGATCAGTTTCTTGTCTGCTGCTGATACTTGTTTCAAGTACAGGCTCAAAATATTGGGATTCAGCTGTATTGTTGTTGATATTAATATTTAGCAAAGTAGACTTGGGTTTTGAAAAAAAATGCGTAATTTTGACATGGTTTTCCAGTTCTTCTTTTCTTTTTCATTTATTCAGCAAATTTTGGTATCTAGACAATTTCTTCTTTTTTTCTGACATCCTGTATACTGTAAAAAAATTAATACGTAAATAAACAAATTGACAAATTATTCATGAAAAATGGAAATGTTTCGACGTCTCAAACTCAAACTCAAAGGTATTTTCTTAATATTACTTATTTCAAGTTATTTCAAAATTTATAAATTTTTATAAATAGTAATATTAGTGCTTATCAATTATTCTGTTTTAATTTATTTCAATTAACAATGATGTTTATATAGCCAACTATAAAAGAACTTTTGAGATGCAAGTTTTTGGCTTTTAATGTTTTAATAAATCTAAAATAAAAAATAAATTTTAGATGAACTCACCTTAATTCACAACACAAAACACATCACTATAAAGTCTGTAAAACTACAAAAAAAACTAAAGTTTTAAAAGCCGATATCCTTTATCCCATGCGCCTTTTCACTTTGCTAAGTTAATTATTGATCGGCCATTAGGCAACAAATAAAATCGCAACCAATACAGCGCTTAAATATATAAAGTTTTGTACATTGCAAGCTTAGACAGGGAAAAAACGCTTGTTCGCTCGTTGCAAGCCAAATTTCAAGTTCAAACATGAATAAAATCAGATTTGTTTGAGTTCACAAAATTCATGTTATCATGTTACGTATTACGAATTCGATCGAATAAATGCTACTATTGCGTACTCTCATTTGAAAAATATATTATTTTTGAGAAGTAATTCGGTTCCCTCGTCTTAAAGAGTAAAAATAATTTTTTATTATTATAAATTTTGTTTTGACAATGTTGTTCGTTGCTTTATCTTTTTTTTTACTTTTGAGTTTTGAGGCTTTTCGGTTCCTTCAGCGCCTCGGCGCCGTCGTGCACCACACGACTTTGCTCTTATGTACGGCGCGGGACTGTCTACCGCTTCATCAAAGTTAAGAGCGTGTTTTATTATAATTTTAACAATTTTTGTTACTTTATAGTATAGTTCTAACAAAATTCTGTTGACAGGAAATTTAGCTTTAAACTCCGCCAAATGAAACGTCTCATAGTAGCAAGGAAAGTTTCTGTAGTTAAATCCCTTTCAAGTTCAATGTGTATAGCGCTTTAGTAGCCAAACAAATAAGTAAATATGTATTTAACTAATTTTGGATTTTTAAATTTGCCTTTTATTTGAAAAGGTCTAGCATAATCTAGACCGACATTGGAAAACAAAAAACTAAGTAAATATTTAAGAATAGGAGTAAAAGCTTACTTTTGAGGAACAGTTGCTCATGTTATAATATTTTTTTGCAGACATTACGTTTGTCAGCAGACCAATAATTTTTGCATAATAAAACAATAAAAAATTGTGAAAAGTTAATAGTTGTTTAGGACGTAATATTATAGTATGAATGCATTAAGCTTAGTAATTTTCCACCTACGCGTAATATCCCGTTTGTATTTACAAACCAATTTAGTGAAATAAGATGGGTTTGACATTTTATCAAAATTGTTTGATTTATATTTTGTAAATACGTTTTATTTTACAATAATATTTATTTTACCTTTAAAACGCTCTTTATTCACTTTATTTACTGGCTGTTAAAGCAAAATTTTGTAAATAATTAATATTTTTTAAAAATTCATATTAATTTAAGATTGAAATCAATGTATTAAAAAGATTAAAATAGTAAGTGATTTGAAGTTATTAAATTAAGATTACTTAAAAACAATGTGAAAATGGAGGTTGAAAGTTATGTGGGTAGTTCTTTTGATGAACAACTCAAAATTGCAAGCATGCTTTTTACTAAAAATACTGCAAGCGTGCAAAATATGCCCAACTTATCTGTCTTTAGCCTATCATCCCAACAGTTTTATTTCTCAAATTTAAAGTAAGACTTGCATCAGGCAATGCTGCAATTAATATTTATTTTAATAAGACGCTATAAACTTTTTCTGTTAGATATAAACACAACCTGCATTTGTGAATAAAGGAACATGCGTGTTGTTTTTACCTATTCATTGCGTTCACCCACTCTCCATGCCATGTACCTCAGAAAAATTGGTTGCATAGATAGGTACATTAATTTGAATTTTTTAGTTTAAAGCTTGAGTGACGCCATCACAAGCGTGGGAAGTGTACACCACTGACCGTTAGGTAATCATGGTAATCGCCCAATTAACAACCCTTAAAGAGTTCGAAAAGCTATAACTTGCTAACTGAGTGTGAATAAAAATTTTAATTCACTTTTGATTAAAATAAACAAAGCAAAAATCGCTTACTCATTATTATCTTGTTCAAATATGTAGTGGATGACAAGAAAAGAAAACCAGAGCAATTATCAGAACCCTCAATTTTTTTTGTTGCGTTATCGTAACATCTACGTAATTTCTTAAAAACAAAACAGTAATAATATGTGTGTTATTGGTGGCTTAACAAAGGATCGTTACGCTATGCTTCACTTTTAAAGCTAATGATATAAACTATTATTTTGAATATTGTCGGTGCTCATTTAAAATTGTAAAATTTTTTTTAAAGCATTATCTTTACAATAACCTAACGGGGTTTTAAATTTTTTATGTTGGTAGATGCACAAAAAAATCTTATTTGATTAATACCATTAAAGTTCATACAAGTTAAAACCCCCAAAACGAAATTTTTCATAACTGTTATTTTCTTTATTTATTGGTTGTTTATGTCATAGAAAAGTGCAGTTTATCATTACATCTCTCGGGAACAAGATGGCGTTAATAATGAACGTTTGTTACAAACTACCTGCAGAAGTAGAAAGCCATTGGTCACACGGAAAAAAATATAACAACATTTTTGAGCATGCTTTGGTTTCATTATTTACAACTTTTACTATTAATCGAGAGAAGTTGCAGATACATTGCAGTTTGCGAACTGTTAGGGATGATTTTAATGACAAAAGAGTAAGCTGTTAACACTTTGCATCACCACTAAAATCGCACATTTAAAGTGACAATTCGTCCAAAACTACAGTAATTTTGAGTAGAAACGTGTAATTTTTTCCAACAAAAAACGTTTTGCACATCCAAAGAATCACGGACATATTTGGAAAGTGATTCAAATTGTTTTGTTGAAGATTTTCTATTAGCATAATAAATTTCACGAAGTCGTTGCAGAAATTTACTTCTACTTAGCTACTTTACATCGGTATGAATTAATAATTCTGGCTGTCCTTCATCAAGTTGCAATTGGAAGAGATGCCGTTTGAGGGCACTTCCTCGAATGGAATTAACAATTTTGAACGCTATGTCTATTATTTCTTTTGTATTTAATTTTTTGCTAGCTAACACTTAGTGAATTATACAGTGGTAGCTCAAAAAACTTGAGAATTTGTCATCATTTGGCATAGAGTTAGAAATCTATTTATGCCGCCTATCATTGTTGCTGCTGTTGTTATGGAAACGAATTTAAAAAGTGGAAGTTTCAAATTGGCGAGGAATGTTTTAAAAGAGTTGAATATATCTACACCTCTAGTCCTTTCTTTCAAAGAAATCATACCCAACAATTCTTCTTTAGATGTATAATCTTTAAAAACCAAGCAAATAAAAATAAGCAATTGTGCTATGTCACGTACGTTCGTCGATTCATCAAATTGAAGCGAAAAACAAGAACATCTATTAAAGTCGTTTTATAACTGTCCCCTTATATTTTCACTTATTTTCTCAGTCCGCCGCATCACAGAATTTCGAGACAATTGTAAATCTTTAATTGCAGCAATAATTTTAGTCTTAATTTTAAAATCATTAAAAAGTGAAACTGACATTTCCAAGAAAGTTTCTTTTATACATTCCCCGTCAGAAAATGGTTTACATTTTTTTGCATATGACTGACTTTAAATTATGCAGTAGTCACTGCACGAGATTTTAACATGAGCTTTTTAAAAACATTTTGTTGACTTCTTAATTGAGCTTTAAATTCCCTAATTTTATTTTTTCTGAAGTCATTATTTTGTGGATAATCTGTTCTATATTTGTTATGTGAAGTTAAAAAATATCTTTCTAGATTACCGTTTTTAGTAACTATGCGATGGAGGCATTGCATATTAAGCAACAAAGTCGCCGGTTTTTTGGTTTATTGCTCATTTTATGAGTGTTAAAATGCATAAGAAGTATACAATTAGTTAATATTAACTTAAAACATAGAAAAAAGGCAGTGGCGTAGCTACATATTCATATTTAAATAATTAAATGAAATTTAACTGCTAGGTATGATTCTAATTCAGGAAATGACGTTCTTTAACATGGATTATGTGATTGCTAGATCAGTTACTTGAGCACGAATTTATTAAGGAAATTGTGTTTTAACAAGTTATGGGCCTATGACCACTTTTAAATTAAACACCTAATATATTTTTATATTTTTTATCTATGTATAATATATTACTTTTTACAATCTATTGTTTTGATTATCTTTTTTTGTAAAATTAAATTAAACTAAATTAAATATAATGCTGTATACTGCAACCTTTAATTAACATAATATTTTATAAACAAACTACTTATTTTTAAAATTATCTAAAGAAGAATCCAAAAATTTGCTGTAGGTGGATACACAAGTAATTTAATAGTAATAGTCACAAATTGTACAAAGTCACGTAAACAGAACAAACTGCTTTTCACTCCTCAAGGTAAACGAATGAAAAGCTGAATACTACCGCTTGCTTAAAAAATCCCCAAATTCAGCGCCGGTGAATCCCATGAGTGCACGGTTGTGGGATTTACTGGCGACTGTCAATCAAAAGGTACGTTTACAACGAACTGTCAACGAATTTCGGCTGGTTACGTTTATGCTAGTAAACACTTAAATATTTCATTATGCACTTGACTTAGGTACAATAATTTTTATTTCAGAAAATATACATTATAAATTTTACTGAGATTTTTCAGTTCGTTTTGGTGCGTCGTGGTTATATTGTATTTTCTTGATTATTTGTTTTTGTTGTTTATACAGTTCTTTTCAAAACTTCCAAACATTTCTTTTCGGTTTTTGTGTCGTGTTTGCGTGACTAGAAAGTTAATCCAAATGGAATTTGATTTTTCAAGTTCATCATCCGATGACAAAGTTTTTGATCTTTTGGGCGCCGTGCACAAGGTTAAACTGTTTAGACCAAGACCCAATCGGTTTAAAAAGTACAGCAGGGCAGAGTTTTGGGCTCGATATTCCTTTTCACCAGAAACTGTATAAACCATAATTAACTTAATCGAAGACAGGATTTCCCCGTTAACTTTAAGAAGTTGTTCGCTTTCCACAGCTGATTAACTTTTCATTGCATTACGATTTTATGCAACAGGAACGAGTGACAGAAACGTATATGTCCCCCTTAAGGGACATTGCTTATCGATGTACGTCTTACTGTATGACTCCGTTGCTGAATCCCGAGACCCAGTCAGAAATTACATACAATAAGTCGCATATAAAAACAAGAAATTGTATCGAAAGATGCTTTGCAGTTTGGAAAAGGCGATTTTCTTGTCTTTGTTTTGGTCTAAGAACTAAGATGGAAACCAGTCTTACAATAATTGTAGCAACATCTGTATTGCACAACATTGCTGTTAAAGAAAATGATCCTAGTGACGATTTTGAAGAAGATCATAACATTCCAGCTATGGATGTAGAAGTGCTACGAGCTGTTAATGAGGAAAATGGAAATGTTAGAAGAGGTCTAATAGAAACGGCTTTCAGGTAAAGTAAATAAAGTATTATAGTTAATTTCGATAACTCAATTCTATAATATAAGAACACAGAAAAATCTTTCTAATAATTCGGAACTTATGAAATGATAGTTAATAAAATTTAATTACTTCTAATTTATAAAAGAACATGTAAATAACGACTAAACATGATAGATCTACCTACGATAGGATTATTAACAAGAAATTCTTTAACAATAAAAACTATACTAACGTTTTTAACTACTTATCCTATAAAATTGAGTTATTGATTTCTTTAATAAAAAAGCTCAAACCCAAAAAATTTAATTTAAACATATCTTACTAAACAACTAAATTTTATTTGTTCTATTTTATTAATTAAATTCTATTTCTTCTAGTAGAGCATTTTTTTAATTTCATGAATTTCTTTTTCTTGTATAATTTGTTGTTGTATTAACATTAATTGTCTTTCTTCAATGGTTTTTTCTATTTTCAAACATTCTAATCTATCTACTCCCATTTTCAAATTTTTTTCAACTTGGTTGTGAGTCGATGTAAGATGTAGACGAATCATATTTGCTTGGCAATGGTATAAACTGTGACTTTAAAGCCTGTTTTGTAAGCATTTTTCTATAATAAAAGTTTTATAAAATGCAGTATGTAAAACAGACTCAAAGAACTGGTTTATATGCAATTGTTTGGTTTTGCTGTGCTACGTGAAAAGTTTTTGTACAATTATTTTGTCACTAGTGGTCTTATCGTTTGTCTGTTGCAAATTCAGTACCAATAATTGTATATTTGTACACCAAATTTCTGAAAAATTGTCGAATATCCAGAAATTGTAAATTGACCAAGTAGATTTGTAGTTTGGGTCTCTATTAAATATTTATGATTAATGATTATGAATAAACTACATCTTATATGAGTATTTATTATAGTATGTGAACTTACCTTGTCACACTGTAAATTTATACGTGCAATGCGTTTTAAGTTATCATATAAATCGTGCAGCTGCCTTGCTGAACGATTGCCATTTTGGTTCTGGCAATTAAAATTCACAGCAATTTCTTCACATGCTAGTTTTTTTTTGGCTAAAGTTACGCTGTCTGTTTTTTTTATTGTTTATTATATCGCTATACTTTGACGTAACTAAATCAAATAAAGTTTTTTTTTTATTTTAGGAAACATTTTTTCCACGAATTCTTGCATTTTCCATCATTAAATTCGCACGCAAACAATGAGGTTCAAACTTTTAAACTTCAAATTTTGTTTCAAAGAATTCTTTTTTTTAAATTTCGTCCTATTTGGAGGTACCAACATAAAATAAAATAATTAATCCGGGATCAGTTAAGTCTCCGTTTAATTGGATCAAAAAACCAAATGATATTTTAACGCTCCGTTAATTATAAGTCTCGATTAGTTAATCTTCGATTAAATGTTTATTCTAGAAACCGGCTAATAATGTTGTGAAAAATGTTAACGTGAATCAGTAACTGGCAAAATTAATATTCCTGGGCAATAAATACTTAATTAAATCTGTTATTTTACAATAAATTTGGGTTAGTTATTAATTCCTTTAATAAACTGTTCTATATTAAAATTTATCGAAAATGTATTTTTTCATAAATTTCATATCTAAAGACAACAAAGAACTACATTCCACAACTAACTTTATTTTTATTTACGTTTATTTACTTTTTTTCTAATAATTTTTAAATCGTACTTTTTATGTTTCATTTGTCAAATTAAGAAAAAAAAAACACTTCAAAAGGCATTAAAATTACTTTCTATTTTGTTTATATATATATATACTGCTTATTTAACAAAATTGATTTATTTTAGATATAAAAGTTTTACCATGAAACATATTAATACTTTTTTACGGTTTAATAGTGCATATATTTATTTAATTATAATCTATAAGCTTTCAAACTTGAACTAAGTTCTTCGTAGGGCAGTGTAAATTTATACTAATTAAACATTAAACCTAAAAAAAATATCATCAATAGTTTATATTTAACATTTGTTTTATCATCCTGTAACCGCATCTAACTTTTTAAACAAAGTGGTTTAATGTAAAACATCTGTTACACTTCGGTCTTAAAACCGTGTCTTCAAACATCTGTGACATTTAGTACTGTATTGTACTTGTGATTTTGTAGCACGTTAATTTAATTTCTTTTAGTTATATACCGAATGCTTGTTTTGTATTTATAACATTAACTATAGTTTTTTAAATACATTTTTAAAAATGCATACACTGACGTTCTATATATTTTATGCAATTGAATTTATTGATAATTTTAATAAAATAATTTTTTATTGTGTTAAATTAAACTTAAATAAAAATGCATAAAAATATATCTTAACTTTTATAAATATATTTTTAAGCAAAAAATAATAATACATATATGTAACAAGCGTGGAATGTGAAGCATAGGATAACGAAAGTTAATGCGTCGCTGACTGTAGTCCTTTTAAACAAATTTTTTACTAGACACACTTTTACTAAAATAAGAATTAATTTTCAAAACATAATTTTGCGTAAATTTTGGTTTTTTATTTTGCTATGCTGGAGATTTTTTTGCCATTACGTAACAACAGTAATGAACGAATATTTTGACAAGAGTACGTTATCTTTAGTGTTGTCTTTTGTAAAACTACATTCTTTTTTAAAAAAATTAAAAAAAAATTTTGAAATAACCAGAATGTTGGTACCCAATAACTCGTTGGTATAAAAAACGTTCTAATGTCCGGCTGATAAACTTTAATAGACAGACATTCAAACGTTTTTTATGCCAATGTGTTGCTTGACATTTATTGCTAAATCTATTAAATTTAACATTGACTTTAACATTGTTTTTTCAATTTTAACATTTTTAATTGACTTTTGCACCTGTCATGTAATCGTTTCATTATAATATTTAACTTTGAAGGCTTAGTTTTATGTATATAAATTTCTATTTCTTATTTTGCTACTCGAGAACCTTTTTTGCCTATTATACAACTGCACTAACAAACGAACAAATTGATATAAAAAAATGACAATTAAAATAATAGCCTATTAGAAACTACTTAAAGTTTAGTATAATAGTTGTAAGGATTCTAACACAGATAAATTTAATTAAACATTTAAAAATACCCAATAATTAACCTGTTAGTTGTGCAGTGGTTTTTTATTGTTTATGTACAGAATATATATGTTAATATTGTTTGAGTAATACATAACAATACGGTATTTTTTACAATAACAAAAACATTTTTATGACATTATCTTAAAAAATAAATATAACTGTTATAGTCTGACTGCAATTGATTTTTCTAAAAAGCTCGCAAATAAACGGGTAGCTTGAAGCGCTTAAGTAAATTTACACGTGGGCGCTTACTAGAATTAAAAGGCTTTTGTGTTTAACTTTGTTTACAATTTACAAGTAAACACATATTCATTAAAACTTAAATTAAACATTTTTCAATTTGAAAATAGCATTAAACAAAATTTAAAATAAAATGTCTTAAAATTACTTTTATTAAAAGTGTTATTATAAACCTTTAAATAAATTAAAAAAAACTGAATTTATTTAAAGTGATTTTAACGTGTTATTATAAAAGTGTCGGAGAGACTCAAACTAAATATACTAAACTGCATATAAAGTAAAATGTTAATTGCAATAAATAAATAACAAAAAAAAAACTAACACCATAGTAAATACAATAGGAACAAAAAACTAATATAATCATTGGTTACTTATCATATTATTGTACGTAAATTATATTAGAAATATTTAAAATAATAATATCAATTAATAAAAATAAGTTGTAATGATAAAATACAAATTTTATTTAAATATAGTACAAAAATATAATCTAATAAATTGATAAATTTTACATTGAGTTAGTTAAATTAGAAAACTTGTTTCATAAAAAAAAGTTATAATAATTTTAAAGAAAACTAAGTTTTTATTTATAAAAGTTATCGGATTTATGAAGATTAAAAGTAAAACATATTAATCAGTACTTTTGTAGCTCGTTTGAAGAAGTTTCTTTTAAAATCTTTACATATAAAATAAAACGGTTGTATTAAATTATTTTAGTTTTTTAATAGCAAGATATACAAATTGATACTTTTTTTTACAAACTTTTATTAAAAAAATAGTTTTTACTAAAAAATGCAAAAGAACAAACAAACATCAACTAAGACACCGTTTACATGTGATTCAACTAATTAGTTTTTTTTTTGAAAAAACTTGACTTATAGAGTTAAATTCTTTCGAAATTTATACGTACTACTAAAAGATTTTAAACAACTAGAAAATGAAAATTTAAAATTTATATGAATATCTTTTTAAATCCTTTATAAAATAAAAAACATGTTAATATGTATAATATTGACGTGTTTGAAGTTTAAATAAAGACGTGCATTAGTAAGTTTTACTTTGATATAAAATATTCTGAAAATACAATTAACCAACTCCAATAAAGAAAGCGCTTGCCAAATCGTCGAAATATTTTTTTAAATGTATGTTCAACGGTAATTCTTTACCACATTGACCGATTTCGATTATTCTATTTCTATTAGAAACAAGATACTGTAAGAATGGTCTCACATAAATTTGAGTTCTGATGATGGAATTCATGAAAAAATGTTCAAGTGCTTAAATTTAATGTTCAGCATTATAAATGGTAATCAGATAAAAAACAATTAGTGTTTAGCAATAATTTTTTACTACTTTAAATCGTAATTCTTAGTTTTTGTTTGTTTTTGTACTTAATACGATGGACGTGACAAACACACGTGGCAAAGCAATCCGTTTTAAAAAGCGCGAGTTCATAAACAAAGTAGTTAAAGAACGCGATACTTTTTTTTACAAGGCGTTGGCCCACCGCAGTGGCTTTTACCATGCTCAGTCCTAATAGGTGGTAACAACACACGGTTTTCTTCACGCTGTCATGACCTCAAATACACAGTTACACACCGCTCAGACAACTAGGTCAGCATTCGGAGCACACGCGCGCGCTATGGTAGTAGGTAGGATAAGACTTAATTTTGCCCCCTTTCCCCTATTATTTGTCTTGCTGGGACCGTCGAAAAAAACGCGCTAATTTCACTCTAGGCTTTTTTGTTTTACAGCATAGACTTGCTCAGGTTGTTTTGGTCAATGATATATGTGTTACTCAGAGTCTTTCTTTCTACGTCCCATCTCCTGCACATAAAGAGGGTGCGCGCAACGTTTGCCACTTAATCCGGGAAGTTTTTTTTTAAAATCCTGCATTGAATAACTTCAATAGAGGTCCTGGATGATCTTTAGCTAAGATTTTAATCGTTTCGTTCGGGATACCATCTGGACCAGCAGCCTTTTTAGTGCCTAAGCACAAGGTTGCGTCTTTTCATTCTTGGAATGTAAGAAAGAGTTGAGGAGTGTCTCTCCGATGCAGTTGTTTATGAAACGTTCTGGAAATAATGCGTCGGGCTTCGTTGATGAAAGGGTGTTGAGTTCTTTGTTATTCTTCATTTTTTGTGACTACTTTGTATCCCGTTCCCCAAAAATTATTGTTGAGTTTTGCGCACATATTTTCCTACGTTTTTGTTTTTGCTTTGACAATTCATTTTTTGTAGTTGAGCCTTTTGCTTTTGAAATCATCCACTATGTGGGACGCAGGTTCTATTTTCCGTTGCTGTAGCACTCTCCTAAGGCTCTGCTTGCAGGGTCTTTGTGATCTCTCTAGCTCACCTGACCACCAATATAAAGCGCTTCTGCGTTTACCTTTTCTTAAAAACGGTATGCTTGCGTTGCAACCAAAGCTCCGAACCTGGGTAATCGACTCGGCGTTCATAACATTATCCTAGTCTAATTTACTTTTTAGAGCTATATCGAATTTGGGCTCGTCGAGTTTATTGGGGTTCCATCTATGTGTTAATAAGGTAAGTTTTCTTTGTTTACCATCAAGTTTCAGTTCAAACGTGATGTATTTATGATCAGTTATACTTTCTACCTGTAGTAATGTCCATTGCGTTACCTGACGTGTCGCATCCTTGGAGCAGAACGTGAGATCTATAAAAGAGAATTTACCTCTGCATACAAACGTCCTGTGTTTAGTATAACTAAGTTTTCTTTTGCCATCCACTCGAGTAGGTATGTATTCTCCTTTTTTATTTGACTTGATAGATCCGCATTTTGCCGTTTTTGCATTAAAGTTCCCTACGAATTACACCAAGTCACCTGTATCTTTGCTGCCCTTGGAGATGTTATGTACCTCTGAGCAAAAGTCTGTAAACGACCTGACTACCGTAATGTAATTATACATAATTTTGACGCAAGAGTTATTTGAGTTATTGGATAGAAGGTGCCGACGGTGAGAAAACTTTAACCAATCGTTTAAGAATTAAATTAATTTTTTGTGACTTCGTCTAGGTGTCTTCTCGTTAGGTGCTGACAGTAAGGATTTTTCTTGCGTTTGTTTACAAAACGTTAATTAATTTTGTTAACGTTTATATATTTTTTGTTCTCGACATACTCTATATTTTCATACAAATTTCAGTTGACAGCTCCACATTAAGGGGATTTGGTGCGTTTTAAGGCCTTTCTTAAATATTTAAATTAGATAAATTTTATTAGATACTTTAAAAATAGCTAACAAAAAGTGTATAAAAAAATTGAAAAAAATATTAATCGAAGCAATTAAAAAAGTTATTAACGAAAAAAAGTCAAAATTTCAATCAGTGCCACCACTAAAACGGACAGACTTACAAATATCATATTTTGTATAATCAAACTACTCTATTATGTAAAAGCAGCCAATTGACTTTTGGGTATAATGGACGACGATAAAAGAGAGAACATATATCGGGCGATTAAATTCTTAATAGTGATTAAGACAAGATGATAAGGAATATAAATTAAAAAACTACTCTATTTTTGATCAAGTAAAAACTCTAGTATACAATACGAACAGCAACGTTTATCTAATCCAAAAGCATTTAAATACACTAGACAGTTGAAATACATTTTTCGATCAATATGCTGTAATTTTAGAAAATTTATTTATTTTGGACTTTATCGGACCTAGATTTAAATTAGGATAATTTTTTTATTTTTCATTAATTTGGAACCAATATACGAGGGTTGCGAAAAAGAAAAAAAACTGTGGAGATAAATAAAATTGAAAGAATGTTTCAGCAAATTTATGGAAATACACAGTAATTAAATTCAAAACTAGATGCTGTAATGCAGAAAATAAAGCAGGTAAAGGAAAAAAAACAATACTTCTTCAAAAATTGCTGTGCAAGAAAAAAGAATAAGTATATTAGAAAGACCAATGAGAAAGAAAAACATTGTAATAAATGGAATAAAAGTTAACAAGAACGAAAACGAGAAAGAAACGCAAGACAAAGTTAATACAGTAATACAGACAACAGGAGCAAACTTTAACATAAAAGAAGAATTAGATGATGCAAAAAGAATTGGGAAATAGAGTTAAGAAAAAACAAAACCAATAGTGATTAGATTATTGATAGAATTAATAAAAATTATTATTTTAAAAAATGCAAAAACACTAAAAGGCACAGATATCTGTATCAATGAAGATTATCCTAAAGAAGTACAAAAGGAAAAAAAAAAAGATTGATACCGTACATAAAGGAGGCAAAAAATAAGGGATATAAAATGCAAATAAGATATGACAAACTAATAATTAATAACGAAACATTTAAAACAGAATACTTGAGACTGTAAACGAAAGATCCCCAGAAAGTAATAAGTTTCAAGAAATTAAAAGAAAAGAACATAGCAATAAACAAGGATACGGTGTACAAGAAACGCCCAAATCAAATAGAAAGGAAAAGGAAACAGTAAAATATACAAAGAAAAAGAAAGTGAATATAAAAACATACATTATTATAATAGTAACGTGGAACATAAAAACACTATTAGAAACAGAAAAAGTGGAAGAAATAGAGAGATGGAACGATACAAAATTAGTATATTAGCACTACAAGAGATAAGATGGGGATGTAAGGGAAGAGTAGACAAAGCAAAATACTCAATATCGTATAGAGGAAATGAAAAACAAAGTCAACATGGGACGGCATTCATGATAGATAAAAAGATTATAAACAAACAATTTAGAAAAATAGATGGAAAAATATCTTATCTCAGAATTAAAAGTACAATACCTAACATATTCATAATAAATGCTTATGCTGCTACAGTATGAGCAGCGATAGAACAAACTACAAAAAAGCTGTAAAAAATACTCAAACACAATACATTAATAGTATTAGGAGCTTAAAATGCAAAAAATAGATAGAGAAGATTTCATAGCAGATGTGACTGGGAAAGAAACTATCCATAAAATAACAACAGAGAACGGCATGAGGTTATGTCACCTAGCAACACAAACGGACCTGTATATCATAAGTTCAAAACTTAAACACAAAAAAGAACGTAAAACCACATGGAATATACCTGCAAAGAATAGAGGCAATCAAATACCCCATAACAAACAACAAAACAAAAATGAAACTAAGAACGGTTAAAAAAAACACAGAAAAACTAAAGAAAGAATAAGAAAAGAAGACATACGAAAATGAGGTAAACAACCTACTACAGAAAGAAAACAAAAAAGAATAGAGAAGGAGTGGAATACAATTAAAACAAGTATCCTAAAATCGACAGAAAATATAATTAGTTGGGAAAAAACAAGTTAGAAATAGAAACGAATGGTTTAATGAAGAATAAGAAAAGATAATAATGAAATAAAAAAAAGCAAGATTCAAATGGATAGCAACCAGCAAGCAAGAGCATTACGAGAATTACAAGAGACCTGGGAACATTATTTACTTGATGAAACAAAAAAAGAAGAAAAAGAACAAGTAGAAGAATTACAAGATGAAGATGAAAAGAACAATATAGAAATAAGAACACCACAAAAACAAGAAATGGAAAATATTATAAATACAGGAAAAAATAAAAAAGCGACAGGAACAGATAATATATGTAACGAAATGTTTAAGTATGAGAGAAAAAAACTGAAAAAAAGGTTATACGAATGAAGTAATAAGTAAAACATGAGAAACGCGAACAATAGCGCAAGAATGCAATACAAGAATTATTAGACCAATACTCAAAAAGAAATATTTAATTAATTGTGTAAACACAGACAAATAACACTACTAAACACAACGTACAAAATACTAACTACAATTATACAACACAGATTAAACGAATACACAGAAAAGACCATAAGTGAATACCGAAATAAATTTTGGCCAGGAAAATCAACATAGAGGCCGTCCATACACTTATACAAATCATAGAAAAAACGTAGAAAAAAGCAATGAAATACATATAATGTACATCGATTTTAAACAAGCTTTTAAGACCCTTAAGGAAAAAAACTGGCGTGGTCACCACACGACTTTCCTTTAAGGAATGATGGAATATCTACATATTTTTTTAAGGTTATGTTTGAAGTGATATGTAAAAGATTGAAGAACCTGTAAAAATAATTCGAATAATTTACATACTTACAAAATTATCTAAGAAAACCTGTTAGAAATGGCGGATAAATCCACTTTCGGTTTCCTTATCAAACCCATCTTTTGACAGAACCGAGAAAATATAAATATAGAATACACACATACGCACGCATGCACGTACGCACACTTTTTTTGTCAAAAAGACATTTTTTTCATTCAATAAACCTTGAAACGTAAAATTATGCAATAAAATTACAAAAAAATTGCGATCGATATACTTTTTTTATAGGAAAGTAAAAATTATAATAAAAGATGCAAAAAAAACAAGGTATTTCCAAAAAACTAAGAAGTTTAATTTAAATAACCAAGGAAAAATTAGAAGCTGTAGTACAGGCACATGAAGGAACAGCAAAGAAAATAGCAATAAAACGAGGGGTTAGACCAGGAGACGGATTATCAACAACCTTATTTAACATCGCAATGGAAGGTATAATAAAAGAATGCGAAATTACGCGATCAATTATACGAAAAATAGTGGAAATAATAACGATGTAACGGTAGTAGCAAAAAACAAAAAAAAGATTAGAAGAGATAATAGATAAAATAGAGCAAGCACCAAAGAGAAGATGACTTGAAATAAATCAAAAAAAGACAAAATATATGAAAATCACAAAGAAAGGTGAGCAAGCAGATGAGGAAAAAGGAACGAAAATAGAAAAACATAAGTACAAAATGATACAAAACTATAAATACTTGGGAGTAATCATATGCCTAACAAATAAAGATGAAGAGAAAATGAAGATCTTTGAAAGAAGTTAATTAGAAAAATAATGGGACCCGAGAAAATAAACGGAGAATATAAAAGGCTCATAAATACAGAAGTGAATGAAATATTAGAAAACGAAACCATAACAAGAATAATTCAAGCCAAGAGAATAAAGTGACTAAATTTTTGGTATGTCCTTCAAATTTATAATTCACCTTTTATTTTTTTTAATGTCTTTGTTCTAGCACATGCTTAAATTATTTACGAAAATCGCTGACGCAATTGAATATTGTTAAAAAAGGTACAAAACAAAAAAAAACAAGCGAGGAGCTTCAATACACGAGATTCAAACTTCTTCACAAAAAGCAAAAAAACACAAACAACCGCTCCTGTAAAAGGATGGCGGTATTTATCTTTTCCTCTCCACCAACAAGGGTGAGATTTTCTTCCTTTTTCTAATTATAATCTTTTTGGCGCGAATTATATGTTTTTTTATTTATTTATGATTGGCATACGTTTTTAACTATATTTCATTTCTAAATTTTTCTTATAATTAACTATTTTTAAATGTTCCTCTCCTGTCTCAGCTATAATTTCTAATTCCTTGTCTCGATCAAACATAATTTTATACCTAAATTCTAAATCGATGATCCTATCTTCCGTTATACATAATTTTCTTTATTCTTCTCATTTTCTTCTTTTTAAACACCTTAAGTTCAATGACCACACCATGCTTTACAATGTATAAACAAATTAATTATATATAAATTTTACAAAAATATACATGTTCTGCTTTTAGATTATCAAAATACTAATCCTAACAATACTTAAAACTACATAAAATGAACAAATACAACATTTATCCTTCCGATAAACATTCTTCCAAAACTCTTTTGTTTTAGGACAAAAACATTTCAACAAATAGGTTGACTAAAATTTCAATAAGCTTTTTAGGAGTCATATAAGATTTTGTAATATTAATTAGATTTAAGATTTAGTTTAGTTATTTATTTATTGCTTTGCACAAAATTTCTGATGCTTTAAATACTTTCTCTGCTACCTATACTTTTGCTTTCGATTTGCTTTAGCATTAAGTTACTCTTATGATTATTAAATGTTAGGGTATACGATCTTTTCGTGACTACTACAAATATTTATTTAGAAATGAAAAATTGGAATTTTATTATAAATTGTTGTGCGTTAATGTAGTCCTTAGATGTGACAATATAAAATTTGTTCGTGATTATTAGCAATACTCATTTAGAAACATAAAATCGAAAAATTTTTTTTGAAACAAAAATGTCTGCGTATTTGAGAAAACGTATCCAATTCTATAAGACGTTTACGTATTTACGCATTGTTTAATATAACTGGTATCTCATAAATAACTTTAACTTCATTTTATTCTGCTTGCAAGGATTTTTTCTTACATCAAAGAGAGTTTAAACCGTAGTGACATGTAAACGTAGGCGTTTCAAAAATATTTATTAAGTAATAGCACAAAAGAGATCTGTGCGTATGTGCTTGTTTTAGATGTTAAAGTAAATCAATTTTAAAAGATTGTCCATTGTATTTTTAAAGCATTATCTTCAAATATAATACATAGGAAAATAATAATCAACGTAAACGCTATCTTATGTTAAGAATTATGCGCAAAACGGACAAGCGAAAAAGTTTTTATTTAATATGAAATACAAATTCATAATTCTTACATTTTTTATTTTTGGTTTTAAAAATATTAAATACATATAATTTTAATTTAGATTAAAAACGTAATGTGTTTTTTTAGTATTAAATTCTATTACTCTTATCTACAACAGAAGGTATTTAGCAAATTTAAGAAATTCTCTGTTAATATTGTTTTTAGTCTTTTTACTATTACATTTCTTATATTTTATAGACTGTAATTACCTAACACCTTTTATTCCGCTATAATTTTTTGTTTTTCTTTAAATCACATATCATTCTTATTCTCTGTTGGTGTGGAAGTCTTTCTCTTTTTTATATTTTGTTAATAATTTCGCTTAGCTTTCTTACTAATATTTCAATTAAAAATATATTCTCTCTTTGTTTATTTTGTGTTTTGTTTTTTTTTAATTCTGTTTAATTTTCCTTTCAACAGTGTCTTAAATTTTCATTCTTTAATTTGCATGTTTTTGTTGGTTTAGATATTTTTATTTATCTTTTTCTGTAATTATTTATTTAATTGGTTTTTATTTTCCGCCTTGTAAGTGTTTTCGTCCGTATTTTAACATTTTAATTATTATCTCATTAAATTTTTTTGCTGATTTTTAAAATGGGTTACATTGTTTTAGATTTTCATCAATGTCTTTGTTTTAGTAGCAATTTATTTTCTTTTAATTTTTTTAATCTGTATTTTTAAAATATGTTACTTAACTTTGTTTCTTCGATCGTATCTTTTACCTCTTCAGGCGTCGGATTGTGAGCCACGGTCCTGTTTAACCCATTTCTTACATGCTTTCCTATCTCTTGCTAAAGTTTCCACATCTTCCTTTGTTTTCCCTTTTTTTTCTTCCATGTTCTTATATCTGGTCTAGTCATTTTCTTTTTTTCTTTTCTTGGTCTTCCTCTGTCTTTATTTCTTGGTTTCCCTCCTTTCATAATTCTTTTCATCAGCCGATCGTTATTTATTTTCATGAGATGTCCGTACCATAGTAGGTTTTTTCTTTAATTCTTTCAAATATTGGTGTTTGTTTTATTTCTTTCTTTATGGTTTCTTTTCTATCGTGGTCCTATTTTTTCCCTACCATTTTTCTAAAGTGCTTCATCTCCATTGCATGTTTTTTCGTCCATGTCCAATTTTCCGCTGCATATGTGATTGTTAGGATTATTATTGTATTGTGTATTTTTTTTCGTTTCTTTATCTATTTCTTTATATCCTAGTATATGGTTGAGTGCGTAATATAGTTTACTTAATTTATGAGTTGTTATTTCTGCGTTTATTTTTCCATCATTTGTTAATATTGTGCCTAGATAGTTGAAAGTGGTGATTTTATCTAGAAATGTCTTCTTGCATTTTATTTCTTCGTGTATATTTTCTGTTTGATTTTCATTTATAATAAGCAATTTTGTTTTGTTGTTGTCCATTTTTATTTCTTCTATTTCTTTTACCCAGATATTTCATAATTTCTGTATTTTCTTTTGCGAGTCCGTTATTAGTACTACATCATCCGCATATAATAGACTATTTATTGATATACGTTCTAGCTTGTTGTATCCTACTGTAGTTTTTAAGTATTCTTTCTTTTTGGTTTGTTTTACTTTTTTGTCTATTATTATCAAAAATAAAATTGGGTTTAGGCTGTCCCCTGCTTTATTCTTGTTCTCAACTCAAATTCTTCTGATCGCTGTTCTGCTATTTGTACTTTCCTCCTTATTGTTTTGAACGTGCTTCTAATTATTTGGATAAGTTGTGTCGCCACTTCTAGTTCTTCCAGGCTATTCCATATTGTTTGTGTACAGTGTCAAACGCTGCTTTCAAATCAATGAATATCAGGTATAGCTCTTTATCCTCTTCTATTGCTCTTTCTATTAGCGTTTGTAGTATATAAATGTTGCCGCTTGTCTGTTTTCCTGTTCTGAATGCAATTTATTCTTCTTCAAGTTTGTGTTCTACGTATTTTTTCAGTCTTTTTTCTAGTATTCTCGTATATAGTTTAATGTGGTCTGGGCTAAGCATATCGCTCTGGAATTTTTATAGTTTGTTGTCTCGTCTATTTTATGTATAGGATTTATTAGATTTATTTCCCAGTCTTTGGGGACCTTCTTCGATTTCCACGCCTCTTTTAATATTTCATGTAACCAATTTGTTCCATCTTTCCCTAGATATTTAAGCATTTTTGATGCTATTTCGTCTTCTCCACCCGCTTTGCTTATTTTAAATCGCTTTATCGCTTTCTGTACTTCATCCCTTGTTATCTCTGGTACTTCTACTGTGTCTTCTTTGTCTTCATTTTCTACATTTAATTCACCTCTAAATTTCTCTGAGTAGAACTCTTTCCAGACTTCCAATATTTCTATTATTTTCATTTTGAGTTTCTGCTGATTATTTTTTATTGTTTTTATTTTTTTGCTTTTAGTTCCTCTCAATCTTTTCATTATTGCCCAAAACTTTCTTGTGTCTATATTATGTTTGTCACTTATTTCTTGTCCAAACTCTTTCCAGCTTTTCTTTTTCGATTTTTTTTTACTTTGTTCTTTTTTTTAAAATATTTTTCTTTATCTTCTTGGTCTTTTGTTCGAATATATTTTTTACGGGCCTGTTTCTTTTTTTTCACTATTCCTTTTATCTTTTTAGTCCACCATCTTGTTCCTTTTAGGGTTTTTTTGATGTTTGTTTTTCCACATACCTCCTTCGCTATCTTTAGAATTATTTTTTTTGAATTTTTCCCTTCTTGTCTTCAGGTCTTTTTTCTTTGTTTACGAAATTACTTGTTTGTTTCTTGGTACTCTTCTTGTCTTTCCGGTTTTTTAAGTTTGTATAGGGCTATTCTGTTGTATGTTTCTTCACTCTTATTTACTATTTCTTCTATTTTTACAACTATGTATGTATGATGCTGATATGAAAAGAGTTCAACGTATCCAAAACTCTTGTGTTAGATTAATTCTTGGCTTTCAAAAGTATGATCACATCTCTCGAAAATTAACTGATACAAAATGGTTAAATATGAAAAATCGTAGATTACTACATTTTGCTTGCTTAGTTCACAAAACCTTGTTAACAAAAAACTCCATCATATCTTAGTAGTAGGCTCAGCTTTCGTACGGATGTACACAACATCAATATACGAAATAAAGGTCTTTTAACAGTTCCAAAATATAAAACTGCTGTATTTAAACGATCATGTTCTTATAATGCTGCTAAAGTGTACAACTCATTACCAAATTATATTAAAGATCTGCCATTCGCTTCCTTCAGAAACCAATTGTATATATACCTGTTTAAATTGCTATGCGCAGCGTGATACATGTATATATGATTACATGTGTGTCTTTATTTTTTACATGTAATTATTATATTTTGTTTAGTTGTTTTTCATTAGTTAATGCTATTGTTATTCTGCATTCTCGGTTTTTTTGCGAGATATCCTGGGTTAAGTGGAAGAACAGATGACAGTACCCTGTTATCTGAACTCCGCCTGTGGCATAATGTTTTATTTTTCTTTGTCTTTTTATACCAATTTCTATGTATAATGCTGATTGTGAAAGATTTTTTCCAGATTTCATGTACTAACTTTGTACCGTATATTTATACTAAACTGTATTATGTAAGCAAAAGTCACGTTAGATGATCATTCATAAATATTTGATATACAACATAATTATGAAACAAGAATTTGCAATAGCTTATGTTTAAAATATAGTCGAATAAGTAAAATCCACAAAAGCTTTACTAATATTTCAATAAAAATTTTTAATCTCATACCGGTTGAAATACGAAATCTTTCATCAAAAAAATTGAGGAATGTAATAAAAGTTTTTTTTAATAAAGAAATTTTTTTACTCCATTTCGGAGTTTGAAAATTGTCAGCTTAAACTTGACCTATAATATGTATTCTGTTGTATGAATTCATGTATTTTCTTTATTTATTTATGTATAATTTTAATTGACGTATCTTATAATATTGTAATAATCGATGGATTAATAAATTACTTATTTACTTACTTATTTGTTTCAAACATAAAAGAAACCTAATTGTAATAAAGTAGCTTTATAGGAGAACAAATAACGTAGCAAATAAATAATTTAAATTAAAAAAATTGTGTTGGTGGTGCCTGTAGTAACACCTAAAATGATAATTAAAAATTATATGTAAAGACTTTGTATTTACTTTATGTCAATTTGTCAGTGTTTATTCTACTAGTTGTAAATATAGCTATTATTTGATTTTTAGGTATTTACCTCTATTTAGAATCATTTACTATCTTAATTGTTTTTATACATTAATTTTAAGCAAAAGTTAATATGAATAAGCTTAGCCAGTTTAAAAAATATCAATTAATTACAACATTTTGCTTCTACAACCAATAAATAAAAGAAATCTATTTATACGAAAGCCTAAATCGTTAATGATGTTTTAAAGTTTTTCCAACAAATACTATGTTAGTGTGTTTTGTTTACGTAATTTGTAAAGTACCTGTCACGTGAGTTGCGCAGTATTCGAAATTGACTTGAAGAACCCATTCTTATGAACGTTTTAATACGCCGTCTTTAGTAGCTAGTAGACACGAACGGATTAAAACTATTACAGTCACAAGATTAAAACAATGATTTCATTACGTTGTTTCATCTTAGTTTCATTTGTAATTCGGCTACATGTAACTGACAGTGAATAAATTGAAAGAGTTACGATTTTAGTGTTGAAAACACTTATAGGATGCTTGATTCAAAGGTTCATGTAACGAAACAATGAAACCTCAGATGCAACAAAGCTGGAACTTGCGGTGATGCACAATTTCACATAATTTTTGTATTTTATGTTTTAAAAATATAATAAGTCTTAAATTCATTCAGCAGTGCTAAAAAATAATTATAGTAATTGTAGAATTAGACCCGTGCGAGCTTCTGCCTTGATCGCTGCAAAAACTGTACAATGAAGATAAAAATTGAGCATAAACAATTTATTGAGCACAAGATTTGCTACAAAAAAGAATTTCGATGTAATGTGAGACATTTTCGTGCACCTTTGCACACTTTTATCTTCTAAACTATTGAAGGTAA
Source organism: Aquatica leii (assembly GCA_035610365.1). Taxonomy (NCBI): domain Eukaryota; kingdom Metazoa; phylum Arthropoda; class Insecta; order Coleoptera; family Lampyridae; genus Aquatica; species Aquatica leii. The sequence continues at coordinate 28,169,356 of CM069433.1, read as the reverse complement.
TTGTATCCTTCCGCGGACTTTTTTATAGTAAATTTTGTCCTCTATAAAAAAGTTTCTTGTATCTTGCACCGTTTTAGGGTAATAGTTACAAAGCTACCCTAAGCCGCAAACCGACTAAACCGATAATTTATGTTCAAATTTTAAAATGCGTAAACGAAGTAATAATTTAATAAATCTGGTTTATAAAATTTTATAATAAAAACTATCAGTAATTAATAGTTTAAGTCATAAACGATTTCACGGTAAAGTTATCGAGATAGAACAAAAGTATGTAAAATAAAATTTGATTGATTTTGAATCTTGAAATTGTATCAACAGTCAAGCAATTGTAAAGATTATTATAAATCTGTTAAGACTAGAAATAGGGTTCATTTTAAAGTAAAGTTCATCTCTTTAATGCTTTTTTATAGTCAGTAGCGCATTTGTTTAATATTAGTAAGATAAAAAATTGTAGAATCGGTAAATTTTTATTCCATTTGAAACACGCAGTGCCGCTCAGTAACAAAACGTCGTAACATCTTAAAGGTAGAAAGAAGCATAACGCCGCTTTCAACAGATTGAGTAAAAAAAGGAAAAGCCCTTTTGACAGATTTGGTACTGAGAGGGTTCGTAAACTTAACCAACCAGAAAAAAGCGTTTTAGGAAATAAAGTGAAAATTGCGTACAAAGAAGGAGAGTTTTAAACTAAGGTTTTAAGAACTCTGACGCGGTGCAACAATGAAGAAAGTTGCAAAGGGGAGTTTTTCTATTGACTTACTCGCAAAAAAGAAGTTACCGTCGTACTGTTTTTTTTAACGTACTCGCGCAAGGAAGTTAATTTACGCGCTGGTTTCTTTTTACCTACTTGAAACAGTTATTTACGAGTTGTTTTTTTTTTCATTTATCCGAAGAAAAGTTACTGACGGGTAAAGTTTTTTTTCGTACTCGCGAAAGGAGGAATTACTGACGGGCTGGTTTCCTTCACGTACATTTATTATTACTATTATTATTTTTCTTTGAGAGTACGTTTTTTATAAGGTTATTAGTTAGTAACAAATTGTTACGTGGTTGTCAACCTGCGCCCAGTCAAGGCCCAACAAACCGCAACACGTGATCTTTAATTTGAGAATTAGGCGCCGTATAAAAAGGTCAGAAATTAGTTAAATTTACTTGGATATGCGTTTGTAAGTTTTTTATTTGATTATTGTACGAGAGATGCGATGAACTGTCTAACGCGATAAAATTGAAAATGGTTATTTAAATTTAATTCTATCGCTTAAACGATGCTTTTTGTTTGCTTTTTTGTTGTAAACGGAGATAGCAAATTTAATATATCTTTTATTTGTCTTTGGCAATTAACAAGTCGCTTATAAGATCAGTTTTACTTTTTTTTGTGCCAAAGAATTACGCTAAGAACACCTAGAAAATTTAATAGACATGTCTATTATTTCGCGTCGCGAAATGTTTTTATTGTGATCTGCTGTAAGTGTTCTTTAGATATGACAGAGAATTGCGAACGCGACAAACTGTTGAAAAAAATCTAGTTTTTAATCTGTGAATGCACATTTACAAAGGTGAAATCTCCGCTTTGCAACTTTTACATCTGAAAGGATAAGGCAACGTAACTCGAATTGTGTCATAATCTTAAATGCTGTTCAACTGTGAATATAAAACTATAAAACTCGAGTAAAATCCAGTAATCGTTTAGTTCTGTTGTTTTTTTTAAATGTGCCTCAAATAATTGTAGTGCGGTGAAACAATGTAACCGTCGTTTAAAATAAATGATTAGAAGACCCGGTATTTAGATTGACGTTATTCATTTCATGTATTCTGAATTTGTTTTAATGGATTTTGGATTGATTTTAATAAGTTATTTTACGTTTTTGGATTCAACTTCATAATTCAAAGTTGTTGATAAAATTTTGTATTTTGTTACGCCGTGAATCATCCGTATTCTCGATTATGTTTGTTTGACAGTTTCTTTGTTTGATCAAAATTCCAGTAGTAATTTATGTTTCCCTTCTGAGAGATAATTGTAATTAAATATATTTTAGCCGTTTGTCTATTTTAAGTTGGTTTAAAAGTTCTTTGTTTTAAGTGCATTCTCAGTACATTCGTACTTGGTTTCTTTGTGTTAGTCGATTAAATGACGTGGGAATGAAATCATTATTTTAATTTATCAGACAGCTTAATCTTTACAACAGCAATGTAATATAACATTTTGTCAGTTTGACACTTTTACGTAAAAACAAACGCCGTGGTCCAATACTACGATTTTGACGTTATTTGATCTGTTTGCTTCCTTGTCGCACTTCTTAATGTGATTGTTTTCTTTCATAAAGTTTCTAACACAGCCATTTTGTAAATGGTAATCGAATAAGGCTATATATATAGGTGATTTTGGTGATAAGAGTTAGTTGGCTGATAGTCGTCCGAAATAACTTAAGTACCGGTATGTAGTTGTCAGGGGTTAAAAGTCGCCCTCTTTAGATGTAGTAGTACCGCGGAAGGCTTCAACAATGGTACAGTGAATCGTTCAAGTAGAAAAACTTTCCTATTTCGTAAAGCATTTACGGCTTATTGAAGTCACTGTTTATTAGTTTCGTATTAGTATACATCGTGGGTTTGCGTGTACGTTGTGTTTGGCAATCCCAATTCTCGCCTTGTTGGTGGATAATTAAAAATCTTCCGACGGTAAGTGGTTGTGATACTCTATCGAGATTCCGGACGACGTCATCTGGCTTAAGCTAACCAGGAGCTCGACTTCGAACAATCAAAGTATTTATAGATTACCGATTAAGTTTTAATTTGTGAGTTCAGTGATTGAAAAGCTTTGAAATTAGTTGTGAGAATTTATTGATAGATATTGAATATTTCGATGAATCAAACCATTTATGGTGTTCATGTGTGCTAATTTTAAGTATTATTCTTATGCACTAAATTAAAAGACGTAATGAAACCAACTTATAAAGGTTGTTACGACATATAAAGTAAAGAATTAAAGATATTCTTAATTTGCGCACCATAATTTAGGATTGTAAAGTTTGCTTTATACCCTTACGGACTTGACTTGATTTAATTAAGTATTTTATTTTTTTTTCATGCGCACACGGCCGTTCAGTTTTATTTTTTTTACATTTAAAAAGCTAATTCAATTTGTTTATTTTTTTTATTATTTTGATTTTGTTTTTTTTAAGATATTATTTGTGTCAAATTAAGTTTTAATTGTAAATTTCTTGTTTTATTGATTATCTATTCTCATTTTAATTATGTAATAAATGTTAAATTGATAAATGTAACAAAGCTTTTATTCCGTCGGCCTACGCGTTTGTGAATTTTTAGAATATTTCAGATTTTATGTGAGATGCACTCATAAGGTAAGTTCCAATTGAGTGTATCCATTTGAAGCGGACTTATGGTTAGCAAGGGACTCTAGTCCATTGAGCTTTACTCCTTCCTGGCGCCCTTTGATTTTGTGTTTTCGTCAAGTTTTCTGAAACAATCACGAAATTTAGAATATAACCCACCTCGCCTTCACTGAGCACCGGCATAACACCGTTTATGTTGCTTTATTACAGGCAAGTGTCATTGTTTCAACTTTAGCATGTAACAACAATTGTCAGAAATCAAGCGATATAAATTGTTTACTTAATCATTGAATTATTTATTTAATCCAAGCGTATTCAATCAAAGTCTGGTTAAATTTCTGAAAGTTCTACTTTGGCTCTAAAATTGATTGTGTCTAGAGAAAATTTTACATTTATCCGAATGCTCTCGACGGTATATAAGCCAGCAGAAAATGACAGTGGACGTGAATCTCAATTTTTCGACCTTTCCTGGCATAACATGCTTGTGAGCACAATATTATTATTTTAGCTTTGCAAAGGTGACTTTTTGCCCTGAAAATATTTTGTCTCAAATAAAGTTTTGAGATTTTATTGCTTGCTTTGTGTTTCTTACCGTACATCACTTCGAAAAGAGGACCTAAGCGTTACCAACACAACCCAAATATTTGCTAATACTTGTTGCCTAAACAAAGCTTAGATTTAAGAACGTAAATAATTACGGTCATTTACGATATTAAAGCTTTACCCAAATACTCATTTGTGTGCTTCTCTAAAAAAAGTACCCTTCAGTTTGTAATCATTTTGCACTAAGCTATTACATACTACTAAAGCTATAAATGGGAAACAACAGCCGGAAGTGTTTAGATTTAGAGTTTTTAATACTAATCCAATGCCGCACAATTCCCGTTTCTCTTAGAGAGATAAAGGGCAAACAAATTGAACTACAAAAATAGAAAAAAATAGTGACTCCGGCCTATTTACATGCCAAGATTTTTGTTCAAGTGCATGGATTTACGATAACGCAATCGGGTTTCTCTTTATACATGTCACTCAAAGCTATGTTTTATCAGCGCGCAGCAATTCTTGATAATGAAGGATCTCGCTCATAATTTGTTTTTACAAAAAAAATCTTTGTAAGTCATTGGTGTTGCTGATTCATCATCTTCCAGCAATGAAGAGGTTGTGGGAAACAATTCTCAGACATTTCATGAATAAATGTTAAATACAAACAATTGGTGAATTATCACAGGACTCTATTCTCGTTTAATATGTACCTAGAATACTAGTTATTTGTGTTTTTTTGTTTCTTTATTATTTATGTATGCATCCTTATTTTTAAAATTTGTAATAAATCTTGTCCATTATATTACGCAGGTGTGTTTGTTTTCAACGCCTTCCGATAGTTGCAATAAATTTTAAATTTTTTTTAAATTGTTTGAAGATCTATTAAATAAGATTGAATTATTTTCAAAAACAGTAGAATCGTTTTAAAATTGTTTTAGTAAAAACGAATACTTTGTGATTAGTCAGCATTAGTCGTTGCTATCCTTTTGATTATTGTCGTCATTCATTCCAAAACACGAAACAGTATTCGTAATATTATTGACTTTTTTGATAAAAAAAAGTAGCTAGTCAATGAATATATCCATTTGAAAAAACTTCAGAAATTGCTGCTGGAAAATTCATCAAGAATTTGATATTGTCAGAGACTCACCTTTATGAAGAAAAAAAAAGCAACGAATTGATGTTGCGAATAAAATTGAGTTGGATGATTTTGGTCAAGGTGTTTTAAGAAGATTTGGGTATAAAATGCATACAGTTGATAAAGTACTAACAACATTAGTTAAAAAAATAATAAACAAAGTACTACTTGAGAAAATTAAAATTTTACAAAAAGTTTTTTTAAAACTCGTTGCTCGTTACAAGAAATACTCTAATATAAACTTTTAATGAAACGAACTGATATGGTAGCGTGGCGTTTAAGATATTTGAAAAAACAAAGGAGAGAAGGTAATAATATATAACTAATTACATATTTATATGAAACCTACATTCACTTATCGTACGAACTAAGTGTTGGCAGTTTGAAGAAAAATCAGGAGTATAAATGTGTTTGAACTATGCAACAATATTTTCTTGTGCAGGCAGGTAGTTCATATGGGTTTGTAAACATCGGTTTTCTCATTTTTAAATGACAGACTAAACATGAGTGCTATCATGACGATATAAATCATAGAAACTTATTTTAAATTTACTACCCAATCCTCTCACCATAATGGATAATGCACTAGCACGTTACTACTTAAAGCCAATAAACAAACCTTTGACTCAAAGTAATTGACAAGAAGATAATTGTTTGTAGTTATTGTTAGTTAAACAGTATCTCACAAAAAATAGTTATTTTGTCGATAAATTACTAAAAGAGCATGAACATACTGTTATTGAATTGCTACCTTATCATTGTGACTTAAATCTAATTAAATTCGTATAGAGAGATATTTGTACAGTGATCAAAATTATTCAAATGTTACAAGAAAGCATTTTTTTAATTCAAATTATGCAACCAATTTTACATTGCCATTTGGTGGTTGCCTAACTTTAAATATTAGCGCCAAAATTCTTTTTCATCCGATTATACCTTGTACGAGCTCCTTTAGACACGCCTACTCAAAGTCCTTGTAAGCTTGGTAAAGCTGTAAACGGAATAGAGGATCAAAATAATACAAAATCGGAATTGCAGAAATTTTTATATTTATAAATATACATAAAAAACTACAACTATTTTTTTAAAAATACAGAATGTCTCTCTTACAATAAATAACATCGTCCTTCAGATTTTTGTATCTAGTCTATTTGTGTATTAAGTTACACAAAATTTAACAAATAGTTAACACTTATTAATAGTTTCAGTGATGTATTCATAATGCTCCATTAGTCGTTTTAGGTTCTTTTGGTTTTTTGAATTGATTGAATAACAATTTTGTAAGCAAAATGTAAGGTGATTCAAAGAACAAACTGTACCAAAACGCAAAAAACAACGTTAACATTCCAATGCCAAATATAGACAAAGCCTAAAATTTTGCATGATTCTGCTGTACACACAAATTAATAATACTTACAAAACTTGATAAGGAAGCACTTTGACTAGACTCTGCACTTAAATAGATAACGTGAATTAGCAGCGGGTGTATTAAGTAACCGCAATATGTTAACCTACTGAGAGGAATCCATCCACGGAAAGATAAAAATTTATTAACAATACCTAGAAGCATTACTACTTTTATACTATTATTGCTTGTCATGTGCTCACCTGCGTTATTAGTTGAACAAGCAATAATGAGCCAACCCAGTCCAATGCCCCACAGGCTTCTTGATAGACCCATATAGACTGCTGAAAACTCTACTGATATTTGTCGACCGTATAAGGTAAACACAATCCACAAGTTTATTAGTGGACAAATAATCCATAACAATATTAAATACGGCTAAAGGTTGTTATTAAAAGAATCTAATTATTGATACAAGATGAAAGTTATTTGCATACCTTTCGTAAGTTAAGTTTTCCTTCTAATTTTATAGTCAAAACATATCCTGTAATGACACCGACTAAGTATGGTCCAATTCGATTCCAGGGTAGATCATAAATTGCGTCGAGTTGTATAAACTGCTCATCCATTCTAGTTAAAAGCAATTGTAAGAATTATTTTGTACGTTATATATTCTTACGTAGGTATGTATCCGACAGAGTAAGATCGGTATCCTGTTGCACCCATGCAAACGACAATAAGAAAGAGGAGAATTGATACGGCCGTTTTAAACCAACTGTAACAAGTATTAGTTATAACTACATGGTACGCAGATTTTTTACTTACATAGTTGACACAATTAGTAATATAGTTGATACCATAAAAAATTGTGTATCTGCAGATAAGTACCAGGACCACGATAAACACATTTCGGAACGAGGATAAAAATTGTTTATATATAAAACGTTTCTCCACCAATGTTGAGAGCACTCAATGTCAGGTTTTTCAACTACATTCAAACTTGATGATTGGCGGTAGTAAGAAAATAAAACATCCGCAACTAATATTGTTATTAAGTATACCGGAGTCAATCTAAAATATTTTTTGTAAAATATTGTGTTTAAAAATTAGATTATTTACCTTAAGTATCTATGTGTAAACATCATAAAAAATTCGGATACTTTTGCCAATACGTTTACAGGTCTTTTACATTTTACTATACCTTGCTTAGATTTATAAAATGTATATGCAAGCAAAAAACCGCTAAAATATCGTATTAAATAACACTAATAACTAACAAAAGAACATACCTTAAAAATAAAAAACTGTCTACACAATAGGTGGAGTTACTAAGTACCTGTACTAAGAAATACTCTGACAGTCTAAACCCAGTAGGTACATTTTTTAAAAAATCAATTTGGTAAAAAATCGTGTGCACACAAATAACCCATATTAATGAAAATAATCTAACACCATGTATGGAACTAATAGCGTCAGTAGTGATTTTTGTTTTTGTAAGAGCTTTCACATTAGAGTAAATTGAAAAACATTGCAAAACATCAAATACGATTTTAAATTTGTTTACTTTTTTGACTTTAAACTTAGAATCGTTGTCTTGGGATTCTTCTACACCGTTGCTTTTAAAATCTACAATGTAATCTTAACAAAATCTGCAGGCTTTTTAAATCTAAAATTAGTTGCATTACTATTTATTATTGAAATCGAGCTGACTTTTGCATTGTTATTTTCTACGTTACAGTCCATTTTAGCTTTCAATCTTGGCTGAGTTATTTTTACGTCATATATTGTACCCAATATTACTAAAAATACAGAAACTAAAAATACGCACCTAAAATAAAAGTGGTTAATAAACACATTAAGACATAATTTGAACTTACAAAGCGGCCATAGTTTTTGGTAAAAACATCCATGAGTCATCGTCCAAAATCTTCAACGATGATATTTCTATATTAAGATTATAAAATTCTTGAGCGTATAAGAAATGTGTGTTTAAGTAGTTGTTTAATAATTCGTGTAACTCATTTGTAGAACAGGATTTTGGTATGCACAATCCTAATTGAATTGTACTCTGAAAATAATAGATAATAAATAAAGACTTCTTTTGTTATAGTTAATTGCAAATTACTTATGTAAGCCTAATAGTTGCTTTTGGTAGTTTATATAATTGTTGCAAAACGTATAAATGCTAAATGCGGAGTGTAAATTAAATGTAAAATAAAAATTATTTAATATTTATGCAATCTAAAAGTTTTAATAGGTAAAAGAATGTGAGTGTATATGATTTTAATTACGTAAACATATTTTTTAAAATTACATCTAATTTATGTAATTTAATTGAAAATGTAGTTATACCTGTCATTAACAAATGTTAAAATATGCATCTTTTTTTTATAAATTTAAGTAATTTTCCTTTACTCAATCTAATTTAAAGTTAGTAATTGATATTATGAGACAATTAGCTTATTATCTAACTTTGTCGTTAACTCTGTTACTTTGAACTGTATTAAGTGTAGCACTTAAGCAGTACGAAATAATGTACTTGTTAATAGACATTAACGTTGTTTATATTTTACATTAACGTATTTGATTTCTTCTTATTCTGTTTGTAATTATACTTGACACTTTATTTTTCCTCTTGATTTATATAACGTAGTAGTCTACTTGAAATGGATAAATTTAATAAAATTGTTAAAATATTTAAAAAAAAGGCGAAGATAGGCTATACAGTTTGTTTTAAAATACAAATTTAATTTTTTTTGGTCAAATCATAAAGCTTATTTTTTTATATATTTTAATAATAAAATGTAATAAGTTTTATAAAGAAAAATTGGAAAACGAATATTAAAACTATCAAATTTATTCTAAAATAGAAATCCTATCAATAACGTTTAACTTATGGCGATTTTTATTTTGACATTTCTAGTTTTGCAAAACTCATCAAAAAAGTCTGCCAATGCGGTTTTATAATTTTAAACATAAACAAAGTGGTAGATAAAAATATGTGCCAAATACAGTTTTAATGTTGCAAAAAAATTAAATTCAATTTGTAGGAGTGTTGCCTTAACTGTAAATGTGAGAAAAATTACAAGCAAAAAATTTAAAATTTAGAAAAAGACTATTGTTTTCTTTAACTAGTACAAAACTAGATTTTCCAGATTATGCTGTAGTGTCATGGCAAGACCTAGCAAGGGGGGAAAATAATAGTTACTGCTGCTTATGTGTTTTCAGCTAATAGACATGAGAGATTTAGCAATTGTGTGAAATTGATGCTCTTGATGCTGATTTCACGTAACGATACAAAAATATTTTACCACCGGTTCCACCAATACGACTTGATGCAATTATTAAAACTATAGCAACAATTATTTTTAAGCATTGCTTAAGTTTAAGTCGTTATGGTGGAACCGGCCGTTAAACATGCACAACCAGGTTGGGTTTTAAAAGTTTTCTCAAACACAGAACCCAGCTCTAATAACAATTTTGAAAAACAAGGATGAAAGTAGCAATAAAATCACTGTACAAAGAATTTAATAACATAAATATCAATTTTTATATTCTTCGCTCAAGATTATCTTCTGTATTACACAATGTGAGCTTAATTACTTAGACTTTAGTATTAGAGATTATGTGTTATTTAGTGGTAATGTAATTTATTCGAGTCCTTGTAAGAAACTCATTAATTTACGCAATTTACAGCCAGTTTCATTTCATTCAACTTCAAATTATAATGAAACGTTTTCAAATTCAAGAGCCTTCTCGAAGTTGTTATCCATCTTCTAGAACGTATACCGAAAAATATGGAACACTCGAGAAGAATTTTCCAAAATGTATATAAATACCGAACAAACAAATCGTAAGTCAGTTATTGCCGTAATGCGAAGACAGCAGTGTTAAGAAGTTTATTCAAGTCTAAATAACTAAGTCGTTAGCGGGTGCGTGTAGATAAATATACGGAGAATAATCTTGTACGTGACTTTACTGTAAACAAGTGTATGAAGCTATCCGCGGACTTTATCTTATCTTCGTGTAAGTGATATAAATTAGTGTAACTGTTTTTATTAATTATTATTAGATTTAATTAGTTCGGTTAATTTAAAAGTGTACATATTTCTAGTATAAGTAAAATATTTTTAGTAGTTTAAATAAATTTTAGTAGTTAGTAATAAAATTCGTTACAATAATTTTTTATCTCATAACAGAAATTTTCATATTCCTTCTATTTTTACATCTTCATCTAGTCATTCTAATACTTGTACTAATTTTGATTCACGTCACAGCTTTCACTCTCGGATTCTTAATCTAAATAATTTTTTTTTTAATTTCCAAGAACAGTTTTTGTTAAATTCATGCCTTAAATGCAATTTTCCGGTTAAAACTACTAAAAAACTTGTTGAAACTTTAGCAGCTTGTTCTAAAAACATTTTAATTCAATTTATAAATCTTGTTCATTATTAAGATCCAAAATTAAATCTAATGATCTTATTGTTTTAAAAACTGATAAGGGTAACTGCATTGTTATTCTTTCTCGTTTTGATTATGTTAATAAAGTTGATGATTTTATTAGTAAAGGTGATTTTAAAGTACTTTTCAAAGATCCTTTTAATAGTTTTTGTTCATCTTTTCTTTCATATAATTGTGTAATTCGTGTAATTAACTTTTAATTTTTTTGAAAATAGAAATATATATCATTTTAAACTTATCAATCCCTCAAGACTGCTTCTTTATGGTGTACCAAAAATGCATAAATTTTCTATCCCAATTCTAAACTTGCTCACTGGCTTAACAATATTATAAGAACTTATTCTAATTTTACTAATTAATATTCTATACTTAATTCTTCCGACCTTGCTTCTAAGATTAAAACATTTTCTTTTTCTTCTTCATTTATTCTTGTATCTTTTGATGTTGTAAATTTTTTTCCATCTATTCCTCCAGAAGAATGTATTTTTCTTATTCGTAATTTGTTTTTTTCTGAATACTTGCCAGATTTTAAATATTTGTTCTTTGCTCCATTTGGCTTTTAAACAATTTTTTTTAAATTTAATAATAATTTCTATTCTCAATTATCTGGTTTAGCTATGGGATCTAATAATCTTTCTGCTGAAATCTTCATGAATAATATTGAAAATAAAATCCTTTCTGATTCTTCTTTTTCTAATATGATAAATTTTAGGTTTAGATATGTTGATGATTGCATTGTTCTTTTTAATGGTTCCTTAGATGATTTGAATAATTTCATTAATTTTATTCATCCCAATATTCATTTTACTTATGAAATTTAATGTACTCTATTCATCCTTATAATCATAAAATTGTTTCTGTTCTGTTCGTTCTTTATTTAATCGTCTTTTCTATTCCTCTTTCTAAGTCTAGTTTTAATAAAGAATTTATACAAACGTTTAGCTTATAATAATGGTTACCCTTTTTATACTTCAATGTTTTTTGTAAAATTCGTTTATACCATTTCTTTAAATTTTTTGCTCAAAATAAATCGGATAATGCTATCTATGATTGTATGCCTTATATTACGTCTTGTTTTCTGTTTCTTAAAAATTATTTTAAAACGCATATTATTTCTATTCCTTTTTTTTCTAATAATAAAGATTCTGTTTCTTTTTTAGATAAATCTGGAGTGTATAGAATTTCTTGTTTCTCTTGCAATTGTTCTTATGTAGGACAAACTGGTAGAAAGATTAAAAGAACATATTTATTTCTTAAAAGGTATTTAAATTCTAGTATATAAAACACTTGTTCTTCTTTCGCTAATCATATTTTGTCTACGGGTCATTCTTTTTCTTCTGACCTTAATGTTAAATTTCCTCATTTTTGTAAGTTTTTTTCTCCATCATCTTGAAATTCTTGAAATTCATCGTCTTTATAATGAAAATTCAGATAATTGTCTAAAAGAAATTCATGATTTAAATATTTCTCTTCTTCTTAATAATAAATTGTAACCTACTTTTTTCATTTTTAATTTTCTTTTTCATATCACCTATGGCTGTGTATTTATGGTCAGTTTGAATTTAAAATTTTTAATTTGTTGTCATTCATTTTTATATTTTGATATAATGTGTAAGTTCTTTTAAATGTTTAATTATTTTTGTTGATTCATTTGCTTTTTAATGTAACCGATAATGACAATTTAAATTGTTGAAACTAATTTTATAATAAAAATATAATTGTGGATTGACTTTAAGAAAATACCATATTTTATCACAATTTATCTACCTAGAGAGATGGATTGCTTTAACTATATTAACAATTTTGTTATTATTATATTATAATAAGTACAAGTTTTTACATGTCATTATTTATGCATTTTCGATTTGCCGACTGTTTCTAAAATGCGTAATTGTTTTGAAATCTACGGAAAGAAAACGCAAACGGGAATAATTTTTATTATTTTATTTATATACTTGACATCGCTGTAAACGTTCGATTTTATCAAGACGCTACCCTCCACATTTAATATACTGTTGAAAAGTTAATCAATGTATTATAACCGAGTAAAGCATTTTTTTTTATTAAATTGGCGTTTACAGAAAGTTTTTTGGGACTATGAAACGGTTTTCCAAGCGATATAGATCTGCGGGAATCATAATCGCTTTTGTAAATAAGGATACGCCTTTAATTAATCTCCAGAAGCCCTGCGATCCAAGTCAATGATTGACACTTGCGGGATCCGCATTTATCCTAGTGACTTGCGCATTACTCTAAAGTGTTTGCGGACGCCAATGGATCGTTGTAGCCGGGAATCTTGAATTAAGAGTGTAGGAATCATATATTTAGAGCAAGGTGCAGATTATCATTATATTCTATTCGTAAATGTTTATAAATTGTGAACGCATTGTTTTAATATCTATGTTATTAAAACTGTTTCTATATATATTTTATAATTATTTCAAGTTTAAGACTACATCAGATGTGGGTGAATTGTGTGTGTGTGTGTTAAAAGACGTAAGCGATAACATTAGTTCGTACCAGTCCAACAATGCTTATTTTAACCCAACATTATAAGATTTTTGAATATAATTCAGAATTTGATCCTAAATCGATGGATATTGACAATTGGTTAGACATACTCCAACATAATGCTTAGATTCATAAATGGTTCAAAAATTTCATTGCATATCAAGCGTTAAACAACTTAAAAGGGACTGCTAAAACTTGGTATGATAGTTATATTGACAATAAAATGGGTTGGTCTAAGCTTACTTGGGCACAGTGCATGTTAATCTTCAAAAGTACAATTAAAACAAATTGTAACGGCTATAAATTATTAACGGGTATTACCAACCTTAAACCGACGGAAGGCTGTTCATCGATTTTCATTTTGCGCATTTAACCAAAATTAATAAATTACCATTAAATTTTTCCGAGGCCGATAAAGATTCTTTTATTGGTGCTATCAATAATAGCAACATAAGTAAAACGTTGAAGCTTTAATTATTACCGATCCCATTGTGTTAGGGGTTTATTTGAAAAATAAATTTATTGTAAAAACAATAAAGGCCCATCTAGAAACGTGTTAATCATAAAATGTTACTCTTCCAATAATAATAATTTTAAAAATTACGTTAGCAAACGTCTCCATTATGAATTAAATTGTGTAGCTTGCGGTTATATAAGTCATGATCGTACGACGTGTCTACATCGAAAACATACTTGCAATTTCTGTCACACAAAAGGTCATATTGAAAGAAATTGTTTAAGTAAGTTACATCATAAATCAAACAGTGTGGAAAATTTTAAATATACATCTATAACTAAACAAAGTCAAAATGAACGCGTAGATCTCATAAAACATACTGATGTATCATCAAAATTTTATAAACAAATTTCTCTTAATCATCAAATCATATTAGCATTCATAGACTTTGGTAGCGAATGTTCGTTAATAAAATCTACTATTGCGCATAATTTTTGTTTGCAAAGAAAACCTTTACAAAACAATATCACTTTATCCGGATTTTTGCCAACGGGAACAGTAGTGACTCATTACATTAAAACCGGCTTTTGTTTACGTTAGTGCATCGCCAAAAGCTCACTGTCGACCGGAAAATCTCAGACCAAATTAAAGTAAAGCAAAGCCGGAATAAGTTCACAAATGTGCCAATCAAAAATGTTTATTTTGCGTCAATATCTTGATATCTGCGAGTCGAGGATCTTTATTAGTAGGTTCTCAGCCATACCCACTCACTGACATCATAGCTAGCAGTAGTGACGTAATTGTTACCAACGGGGGTAAATTCATTATGCAAAAGAAAGCTTACACGTTTTTCTTTTAAATTTGATAGAATAGATAATTATCAAATACCATTAAGAAATTTTTCTATACAATAAGGTAAGAACACTTTAAAATGTGAACTATTGACTTAGTTTGAAGGACTTCTGGAAATTAATCAAAGAAGTATCCCTATTTACGATGAAACGATTATGATTCCCGCAGATTTATATTTAGGAATCTTGCTGTGAACGCCAATTTAATAAAAAAAACCGCTATGTTCTGTTAATGCACTGACGAATTTTTCAACAGCCTTTGGAATGTATCGGATAGCGTTCTGATAAATTCAAGCGCTTATAGCAATGTCAAGTATGCAAATAAAAGAACGAAATTTACTTCCGTTTGCGCTCCTTTCTTGTAAATGTCAAAAAGATTACGCATTTTACAAACAGTAAAGTCAGCAAACAGTGACGGCGTGAATTTTATTTTGAATTATCATGTATCAAAAATGTATAAATAATGACACGTAACAACTTATACTTAATATAATATAATAATAACAAAAATGTTATTAGATGTGAGTTTAAAGATATTTGTGTTTGTATTAATTTGTCGGTAGGTGAATGATTGGTCATAAATGTTTGTAATTGTTTATTTATTTCAACTACACTTTACAACTGTTTGTACATTACTTCTCTTACAACTATATTACTTAAAAACCACCCTTGCTACTTCTCTACTTTTTATGTACATTAGTGGGGAAAAAAATATTAACTAATAGTACTTAGCATGCCAGCCCCCTTGACACTTTTGGGTTTTAAATTTTTATTTATAATTGATTTACTATGATATACATGTAATCAACCTAATTCTTATATTTATAGTGTTTTTTTTAACTTTTACATTTTCACATATTCTTTTACCGGTAACACAGAATTTGTTTAGAGGACGTTTAATTACCCCTTTAGTAGTTTTTACAGACATTACTCGCGCTACAACATCGTTTTCCGCATAACTACACACAATTCTGCCAACTTTTCACTGCAATAGAGGTAAATTATCTTTCTTAATAATAACTAACTCCCCTAGTTTTAAAGTTTGTCTTGAATTTGTCTTCTATTTTAATCGTTGCAGCAATTGCGTGACATATTCGCTGCCTCCAAGCTTCCAAAAATGCTGCCAAATTTTTTCCATGTGTTGCCATCAAGACAAACTAAGGATAATGAAATGGCATGGAATAAGGAAATGGCCGGGCGTTAGAGGACCAAAGTCATTGGGATCATTACTTAAGGGACAAAATAGTCGGGAGTTAATACAGGCTTTTGTTAAAGTTAATATGGTGTGCAACTTCTCATAGGTCAACACTGTATCTCCTACTACTCTTTTTAAATGATACTTAGTTGTTTTAATTTGCGCTTCATAGATGCCTCCAAAGTTTGAAACACGAGTTAGTATAAATTTCAAACTAATATTTTTGATATTTAGGTTATCAATTATAAAGTCTCTAAAAACGTTGGTTGAGATAAAATTCTTAATTTATTTTAATTTGCGTTTAGCTCTGGAAAAGGTTTTAGCATTATCAGAATAAATTTTTGCTACTGGCGTCTAAATCTATTTAAACAATTTAAGAACGCGTTTGTTGTTAAATCCGTTACCAGTTCTAAATGAACTGCTTCAGTTGAAAAACAAACGAACACCGCAATATAAGCTTTACTACGGACCTTTGATCTAATTGTGGGTTTTGTTAAAATCTACACCACATTTCCAAATTTTGCTCTAATCTAATAGCCGGTAGGTTTTCTATAATTGGGTTGTCGGTTTTAGAATTATTTTAAAACAGGTAACACATTTGTGCAATATTCTTTTAACCGCATTTGCCTCTGATATTTCCCAATATTTTTGTATAATTGTAATGTAAATAATGTAAATTTTGAATTTGTTTCTGGCGTATTAGATCAGTTATGTGGCGTTTCTTGGGTAGTATTAATGAATATTTTTTTAATAGAATTTTTTAATCTACCTCCTACTCAAATTATTTGAATTCATAAAAAGGTTCAATGCACGTAATTTTTGAACTCGCTTGGTAGCACGTCTAGATTAAATTTTGTTTGATTGTTACTGATTTACATGATAACCATTCAGGTCCTTGCCACCAAAGAGATGATTCCTTTAACTTATCTGCCGATATTCCTCTAGATATTAAATCTGTGGGGTCATCACCTGAAGTAACATGCGCCCATACATTAACATTAGAATTCGACTTGACTTTAAAGCCCAAATCAAGTTTTTACGTTTCAAGTCAAACTACTTGGCTTGACAAATCTCTATTTTCACAGGTAGCTTACTTCTCTTAAGCAATATAAGCAAATTTTTTGTTCTATGTAAATCATTTTTATTATCTACTATGGAAGATAAAAGTAAATTAAAGAAATAGGCATGTTTGGAAATATGGTTCTAACATTGATGCAGCTATATTTGGTTTTGGGCTATACGGCATACATCAATAATTGGTCCACGAATTTTATACTGTGCAATATTTTGCAGTACCAAATTTTTGTGGTACAATAAGTAGATCAAAATAGAAAAAAATTGTTTAATATGCAAATATCAAAAAAGTAAAGTAATACGATTTTTACTGATAACCTTATGTCATTAAAATGGCAAGTTAAAAAAAGTGAGAATAATTTCCACCTGTAACTCAAACAAAATGATTTAAACAGAAACGAAAAACTGGCTTACCGGCAAATATAAATACAAGTCATAATGTATTAGTAACTATATTGAAAACATGGGAGCTGTGGTTTGCATAAACATGCTCCAAATCTTCATCAAATAACTAAAAACAACTATAAAATGGTACAAAAAGGTGTTTTTTACCTGATTGACTGACACTTTTCAACGCACATGTCGTATATAAAATGGAAAATGGAAAAAACATTTTAGTGGTAGAAACTAAAATTCGTACAATAAATTGTAAAAAAATACCGCAAAACACCATCTACGACTGACAAAAAAGGTCCTTGTCTTTTGTATCCTCCAAAAAAAGGTAAGTTGAGGAAGTTTTTTACGATTTTACGCAATCTTCTGTACGTCATAAATTGTTTTAAAATGTATCACATAGTAAAAAATTATTCAAAAAGTTTTCCAAAATTGTTTTACTTTGAAACAAAATTTTTCTATATAACATATGTCAAAGTGACATAAAAAACGCTTTTTTAGTCTCTTTTTAAATATATTTTTTTTAGAAATGTTATCTTTTAATTTGCTCTCATTACGGAGAAAGGATGAACATGTGTAACAAGATGCAAGTGTGGGAAAAGGGCGTTTTCTCAAGGTTTTACTCTCTCGGTTTGGACAGCAAGGTTTGAGAATTGTAATTTAAATGTATATTGGAAATAAACTAACAAAACAAAATTTTTGTAAACGTGGTACTTACACAGTGTGTCCTAAAATGTTTTATACAAATGGAGAAAAAATGTATCTTACATTTCTCAAAAAAAATTCTTGATAAAATACTTTGCATGACTAGTATGTTAAATTTAGTTTTATGTAATATGTTATGTAATTCGTTGTATTTAAAAAGTTGGCATTTATAAAAGATTGAATTAAAAATGAGTTGCTTAACAACGTCACGTAAAGACCACATAAAGTAAAGGTAAAAAGAATAGAATTAGATAATGGAGGACAAGTAATTTCAAATAATTTTAGAGATTTTTATCAAAGTAAAGGCGTAAAGTTAGAATACACAATGAGTTATAGTCAGCAACAAAATGGAAAGTCTGAAAGGATGAATTTAGCATTATTTAATAAAGTAAGATCCAAAGTAGTAGAATCGGGCATTCCTAAGGTTTTATGGAGTGAAGCGCTTAAGACAGCGCTAACGAGATTAATAGAACGCCAACTTCAGCACTAGAGAAAGGACAAACTCCATCTTATATTTAGACGGCAGAAATAATCTGTCGAAACTTCGAGTTTTTGGGTGTAGAGTATGGACAACCATAGTACCAAGGCAAGGTAAATTGGATTCAAGAGCTAAATGTACAGTTATGGTTGGAATGAAAAGAAAATTATAAAATCTTGAGATGTAAGATTTAAAGAAGATGAAATGGAATATAAAGAAAAATTAGAAAATACAAATAGCCAAGAAAGCACACTAATTCTTACAAACGATGGAAAAGATAATCAAGTAAAATTCTAGTTAATGTAATAGTGAAGGCTTCCACGGCCGGAATCTATACTAACATTAGAATGTCTTCCGGGTTTGGGCCGTGTCATAGTTGCAACCGAAGCTGCCAACGTTTCGCCCACTTTCGTAAGGGGCTTCATCAGGGCGTGAGATAAATCGCAAAACTCAAACAAGCAATCGAAATCTAACTAAGAACTTCTCAAAAGTTAGGTTATCCACTTGTAAAACAAGCCATAACCTAAACTATGAAAAGGTAAGAAAGAAAACGATAACCTGAAAAAGCAAACGAAAATCTAACAAAGAACCACTACCGAGTTAGGTAATCAACTTGTGAACCAAGCCAGATTCTAAACTCCGTAGAAGTGACTTAAGAAGAAATGGTCTCCGTATTTAAAGGAAAAGGATCGTCACGGATGATTAAGCTCGACCCTGATTGGGTTACGGTTGCTAGGGGGCGTGTTTTTGATAAATGACTAATAACCGGGAACCAAAGAGCGGATAGTTCGAAACCATGATCGCGATTGAAGTTATTGGGGTGTTTGATGATTTCTATGCTTTCTCGGGATTTCCTGTTGAAAAAGAATGGAGATTTGGCAATCAACGAAACATTATCAAAATCTATCTTGTGACCTGTAGTAAAATGATGTTCAGCGACCGCAGACTTGGAAGTATACCTTTTTCTTATACAACGATCATGTTCTGAAATGCGAGTAATGACGGAACGACCGGTTTCACCAATGTAGACTAAACCACAAGAACAGGGAATTTGGTATACACCTTGAGATGAAAGTGTAGGAAATTTGTCTT
Organism: Aquatica leii; assembly: GCA_035610365.1. NCBI lineage: Eukaryota > Metazoa > Arthropoda > Insecta > Coleoptera > Lampyridae > Aquatica > Aquatica leii. Next base: position 28,149,766 of record CM069433.1, on the reverse strand, counting down.
TGGGAGAAGGAAGAATCTGAGAGATTTTGCCTGTCGAGTTGAATATGGGTTTAATACCATTCTTACGAAGGAGTTTCCCTATTTGATCTGTAACCTTGTGAATGTAGGGTAAAAAGGCCAATTTCAGGTTGGATTCAGGAGTAGAAATGTCCTTAGGTAATCGAGTACGTGGATGTAAATGACGATTAATAACTCTATGAATATCTCGCTTTACATAACCATTGTTTACTAAGGTTCTAGTAAGATGACGGAGTTCTGAGTCTAGATTCTCAGGTTGACAAATAGAAAAGGCACGATGGACCAAAGATTCAATAACAGAACGTTTCTGTGCAGGATGATGATGAGACGAAGCATGAAGGTATCTGTCCGTATGGGTGGGTTTGCGATAAACAGAATGGCCTAGAAGTCCGTCGGGCTTACGAGTCACAAGAACGTCAAGAAATGGAAGAGAACCATTACTTTCGATTTCCATAGTAAATTTGATATCTAAGTGTTGATTGTTAAGATGATCAAGAAATTTAGACAATTCAAGATGACCATGAGACCAAACAATAAACGTGTCGTCAACATATCTAAACCACACTTTAGGTTTTAATATTGATGATTCCAAAGCAACCGTTTCAAAGGATTCCATAAAAATGTTAGCTACAACAGGTGATAGAGGAGAACCCATAGCAGCACCAGAAACTTGTTCGTAAAACTTATTATCAAATTGGAAGTAAGTAGAGGATAAACACTTTTCAATAAGAGGAACCAAACTCAAGTCCTTGCCATGTTGAGACAGAATCTGTTTGATGATAGTAAGCGAATCCTTAATAGGAACTTTAGTGAAAAGTGAAGTAACATCAAAACTCACGAGAAGATCTTGGGGTTCAAGTTTTATAGTTTCTAGACGTTGAATAAAATGCTGAGAGTTGAGGATGTGAGAAGAGGTTTTACCTGTAAACTCGCAAAGAATGTTGGACAAGAACTTGGCTAGCTTATAGGTAGGAGATTGGATAGTACTAACGATAGGTCGAAAAGGAATACCTTGTTTGTGAATTTTGGGAAGTCCGTATAGACGAGGTGGTTTAGAATCTGATGGGGTAAGTCGACGTTTAGTTTCAGGAGGTAGATTGGAAGATTTGATGATTTGGCTAACCTCGCGTTCAATCCTCGAAGTGGGGTTATGGGTTAGAAGAGCGTAAGTTTCCTCAGACAAAATAGAATTGATTTTCGTAACATAATCAATATGGTTCAAAACTACAGTGGCGTTGCCTTTGTCGGCTGGAAGAACAATAATATCAGGAGTTCTTACGAAGACTTTTTAGAGCAGACTCTTCCGACTTAGAAATGTTGGATTTAGGAATTTTAGATGATTCAAGGATTTTGCCAGTGTTAATACGAATGGGATCTGAGATGTGGCGAGGAAGATGTCTTATAGAAGACTCAACAGCACATAGAATATCTTCTTTAGGAATACGTTTGGGAGCAACCGCAAAATTCAAACCCTTAGAGAGCACCGATTCCTGTTCTGAAGTGAGAACCAAACTAGATAAATTGACAACCGTCTTTACTGAGTTAGTAGTAGAAGAAACTTTAGGATTCTTGGATTCCAATAATTGAAACTTTTTGAGATGACCTTCAGTGGTTAGACGTAGAGTGGTATCAGACTGCTGGTAAGTAATGGTGTCAAAGAATTTCCAATCATCCGGGGATAGAGTGTTGGCCAACTCAAGATGAAGATAAAAGAGTTGTTTTGAAATAGTGTCTAACTCTCGCCTAGTTTGCTTAATCCGTTCGCGTATCAACGCTAGACTAGCACGGTGTAGGATGTTTTTAGAAGAACGTGTCTGAATGTGGAACTTAATTTTGAGGAATGTAGGAATGATGTTGTGGTCACGACAGCGACTAAGAAAGGTTAAATTGCACAAAAGTTTGACGAGTTTGTGGCGAAGTTTGGAAAATACGGAGGTTTTAGAAGAAATATTCTCCCCGTAGAGATTGTTAATGTAATAGTGAAGGCTTCCACGGCCGGAATCTATACTAACATTAGAATGTCTTCCGGGTTTGGGCCGTGTCATAGTTGCAACCGAAGCTGCCAACGTTTCGCCCACTTTCGTAAGGGGCTTCATCAGGGCGTGAGATAAATCGCAAAACTCAAACAAGCAATCGAAATCTAACTAAGAACTTCTCAAAAGTTAGGTTATCCACTTGTAAAACAAGCCATAACCTAAACTATGAAAAGGTAAGAAAGAAAACGATAACCTGAAAAAGCAAACGAAAATCTAACAAAGAACCACTACCGAGTTAGGTAATCAACTTGTGAACCAAGCCAGATTCTAAACTCCGTAGAAGTGACTTAAGAAGAAATGGTCTCCGTATTTAAAGGAAAAGGATCGTCACGGATGATTAAGCTCGACCCTGATTGGGTTACGGTTGCTAGGGGCGTGTTTTTGATAAATGACTAATAACCGGGAACCAAAGAGGATAGTTCGAAACCATGATCGCGATTGAAGTTATTGGGGTGTTTGATGATTTCTATGCTTTCTCGGAATTTCCTGTTGAAAAGAATGGAGATTTGGCAATCAACGAAACATTATCAAAATCTATCTTGTGACCTGTAGTAAAATGATGTTCAGCGACCGCAGACTTGGAAGTATACCTTTTTCTTATACAACGATCATGTTCTGAAATGCGAGTAATGACGGAACGACCGGTTTCACCAATGTAGACTAAACCACAAGAACAGGGAATTTGGTATACACCTTGAGATGAAAGTGTAGGAAATTTGTCTTTGGGAGAAGGAAGAATCTGAGAGATTTTGCCTGTCGAGTTGAATATGGGTTTAATACCATTCTTACGAAGGAGTTTCCCTATTTGATCTGTAACCTTGTGAATGGAGGGTAAGAAGGCCAATTTCGGGTTGGATTCGGGAGTAGAAATGTCCTTAGGTAATCGAGTACGTGGATGTAAATGACGATTAATAACTCTATGAATATCTCGCTTTACATAACCATTGTTTACTAAGGTTCTAGTAAGATGACGGAGTTCTGAGTCTAGATTCTCAGGTTGACAAATAGAAAAGGCACGATGGACCAAAGATTCAATAACAGAACGTTTCTGTGCAGGATGATGATGAGACGAAGCATGAAGGTATCTGTCCGTATGGGTGGGTTTGCGATAAACAGAATGGCCTAGAAGTCCGTCGGGCTTACGAGTCACAAGAACGTCAAGAAATGGAAGAGAACCATTACTTTCGATTTCCATAGTAAATTTGATATCTAAGTGTTGATTGTTAAGATGATCAAGAAATTTAGACAATTCAAGATGACCATGAGACCAAACAATAAACGTGTCGTCAACATATCTAAACCACACTTTAGGTTTTAATATTGATGATTCCAAAGCAACCGTTTCAAAGGATTCCATAAAAATGTTAGCTACAACAGGTGATAGAGGAGAACCCATAGCAGCACCAGAAACTTGTTCGTAAAACTTATTATCAAATTGGAAGTAAGTAGAGGATAAACACTTTTCAATAAGAGGAACCAAACTCAAGTCCTTGCCATGTTGAGACAGAATCTGTTTGATGATAGTAAGCGATCCTTAATAGGAACTTTAGTGAAAAGTGAAGTAACATCAAAACTCACGAGAAGATCTTGGGGTTCAAGTTTTATAGTTTCTAGACGTTGAATAAAATGCTGAGAGTTGAGGATGTGAGAAGAGGTTTTACCTGTAAACTCGCAAAGAATGTTGGACAAGAACTTGGCTAGCTTATAGGTAGGAGATTGGATAGTACTAACGATAGGTCGAAAAGGAATACCTTGTTTGTGAATTTTGGGAAGTCCGTATAGACGAGGTGGTTTAGAATCTGATGGGGTAAGTCGACGTTTAGTTTCAGGAGGTAGATTGGAAGATTTGATGATTTGGCTAACCTCGCGTTCAATCCTCGAAGTGGGGTTATGGGTTAGAAGAGCGTAAGTTTCCTCAGACAAAATAGAATTGATTTTCGTAACATAATCAATATGGTTCAAAACTACAGTGGCGTTGCCTTTGTCGGCTGGAAGAACAATAATATCAGGGTTCTTACGAAGACTTTTTAGAGCAGACTCTTCCGACTTAGAAATGTTGGATTTAGGAATTTTAGATGATTCAAGGATTTTGCCAGTGTTAATACGAATGGGATCTGAGATGTGGCGAGGAAGATGTCTTATAGAAGACTCAACAGCACATAGAATATCTTCTTTAGGAATACGTTTGGGAGCAACCGCAAAATTCAAACCCTTAGAGAGCACCGATTCCTGTTCTGAAGTGAGAACCAAACTAGATAAATTGACAACCGTCTTTACTGAGTTAGTAGTAGAAGAAACTTTAGGATTCTTGGATTCCAATAATTGAAACTTTTTGAGATGACCTTCAGTGGTTAGACGTAGAGTGGTATCAGACTGCTGGTAAGTAATGGTGTCAAAGAATTTCCAATCATCCGGGGATAGAGTGTTGGCCAACTCAAGATGAAGATAAAAGAGTTGTTTTGAAATAGTGTCTAACTCTCGCCTAGTTTGCTTAATCCGTTCGCGTATCAACGCTAGACTAGCACGGTGTAGGATGTTTTTAGAAGAACGTGTCTGAATGTGGAACTTAATTTTGAGGAATGTAGGAATGATGTTGTGGTCACGACAGCGACTAAGAAAGGTTAAATTGCACAAAAGTTTGACGAGTTTGTGGCGAAGTTTGGAAAATACGGAGGTTTTAGAAGAAATATTCTCCCCGTAGAGATTGTTAATGTAATAGTGAAGGCTTCCACGGCCGGAATCTATACTAACATTAGAATGTCTTCCGGGTTTGGGCCGTGTCATAGTTGCAACCGAAGCTGCCAACGTTTCGCCCACTTTCGTAAGGGGCTTCATCAGGGCGTGAGATAAATCGCAAAACTCAAACAAGCAATCGAAATCTAACTAAGAACTTCTCAAAAGTTAGGTTATCCACTTGTAAAACAAGCCATAACCTAAACTATGAAAAGGTAAGAAAGAAAACGATAACCTGAAAAAGCAAACGAAAATCTAACAAAGAACCACTACCGAGTTAGGTAATCAACTTGTGAACCAAGCCAGATTCTAAACTCCGTAGAAGTGACTTAAGAAGAAATGGTCTCCGTATTTAAAGGAAAAGGATTTTGATAATGTTTCGTTGATTGCCAATCTCCATTCTTTTTCAACAGGAAATTCCGAGAAAGCATAGAAATCATCAAACACCCCAATAACTTCAATCGCGATCATGGTTTCGAACTATCCCCTCTTTGGTTCCCGGTTATTAGTCATTTATCAAAAACACGCCCCCTAGCAACCGTAACCCAATCAGGGTCGAGCTTAATCATCCGTGACGATCCTTTTCCTTTAAATACGGAGACCATTTCTTCTTAAGTCACTTCTACGGAGTTTAGAATCTGGCTTGGTTCACAAGTTGATTACCTAACTCGGTAGTGGTTCTTTGTTAGATTTTCGTTTGCTTTTTCAGGTTATCGTTTTCTTTCTTACCTTTTCATAGTTTAGGTTATGGCTTGTTTTACAAGTGGATAACCTAACTTTTGAGAAGTTCTTAGTTAGATTTCGATTGCTTGTTTGAGTTTTGCGATTTATCTCACGCCCTGATGAAGCCCCTTACGAAAGTGGGCGAAACGTTGGCAGCTTCGGTTGCAACTATGACACGGCCCAAACCCGGAAGACATTCTAATGTTAGTAAAAATTCTAGTTAGTAAAATTTTTTTTAAATGCATTTAAACCATACAAACCCCATTTTACTAATACTTTAAAAGAACGAGATTTTGAAGAAAAGTTCGAATTTTGCTAGTATCCAAGCAGAATTAGATAAGATTTATGACCCGACAAATACTTTTCTCTGACAAAGCAACGTTTATGTCTAATGGTACAGTAAGTTCTCAAAATTGTCAATGGTGAAGCGATGTTAATCCTAATTTCAATGTACATACCTGAGATCAATATTCATTTAAAACTAATGTATGGTGCAGCATTTACAAAAACAGAATTGTTGGACCATTTTTTTTTCGAAATAACATGAATGGAGAAAAATATTTACAATTTTGAAATAATGAGTTGTATGAATTTTTTGATGAGCTGTCACTTAATGAACTATAAAAAACCATGTTGGAGCAATAGAATCATTCGAAATTTTCTCATCACCACTTTTAATGGTAAAGTGATCGGGAGGTACATGGCGTTTTATTGGCTTCCATAGTCTTCAGACATTACCTCTTTAGATTTTTTTTGTAAGGCTACTTAAAAGAGAAGATGTATCTTAAGAGGCCATTTTAAGATCTTAATCATCTCGAAAGAATTATTTAAGAAACATGTGAAGCTATAATTGCAGATGTGATTAAAAATTATATAAAAGAACTTAATCAAAGAACAATTACTCGTTTGGATAAGGACGGTGGGTACATTGAACTTCTGTACTGTTTAAGTAATTTTACATGGTCCCGTTAAAATGTATTAGTTGAATGTTATTCATTGTAGATAAAGTAATAAGAAAGGTTATCAATGTTTTATAAAAATTAATTTACTTGCTATTGCTGAATTTTTTATTATAATACCTTTTAATTTATATCTGGGATAATCAATAATCTACAAATGTGTATAATTTTTAGCTGTTTATTAACAATTTCCATGAACATTTGGTTTCCCAATACTGTTTGAACGTATTTTACTTTTCCTCGAAACCAATTTTTTTTTATTTTTCTTGTATTCCAGTCAATGTTTTAAAAATTTTGTACCTGATTATAGATTTACTAATCATGCCGATTTTTTTTTGTGAAATGTAAGATAAACTTTAACTTTATTTGTATAAAACATTTTGGGACACACTGTAGATCGACAGCAACTATTCGAATTTATTTTTGTAGTCATAATATTCACAATAAAATAAAAACTGTTTTAGTTAAAAACATTTGATTTTCCATTGGTCATTAAATTTAATTAAATGAATGATAATTTAGATATATAGAATATATGTGGATACTAATTAATACAGAAAAAAAGTATAAAGTTTATGAATTCAACAAGATTTTTAGAAAGGATTTTATTTAATACATCAGAACTATAAGTGTTAAACATTTTTAAGATGAACTACATGTTATTTAATCCACATGTAGGAAACTATGAAGTTGTTGATTAGATAGAAAATATTACAACCGTGAATTTCAAAAAATGTATTTGAATTATACGCGGCATAATATTTCTAACTGTACTACGCAAGTGCCAAAATTTGTTTATCTAATTGCAGAAACCATCTTAGAGACCAGTGGACAGCTGTTTCGTCCTATTTGGACTCCTCAGCACTGGAATACTTTAATGCAGTTTCCACAACTATATAAAACAAATTGCCATAGTTTTATCCCATTTGGGTGTTAAATTGAATAATAAATCTGAGGCTAAGCGCCATCACTGGTCTCTAAGATGGTTTCTGCAATTATAAAAACAAATTTTTGCACTTGCGTACTACAGAAATATTATGCCGCGTATAATTCAAATACATTTTTTGAAATTCGCGGTTATAATATTTACTATCTAACTAACAACTTCATAGTTTCCTACATGTGGATTAACTCGTATGTAGCTCCGTTTCTACGAGATGGCGTTTAGCCTCAGATTTATTAATGTTATTTAATGTAGTTTTATTAAAATACATTTTTTATTTTACTTGTCAATGTATTAAAAAATTAGATGTTGTACTCTTTATAAAAATTGAAATAATTTCATTTTTTTTACGTTGTAATTATATAAAGCTTAGTTGTGGCTGTTCTGATTAATTTTGCCTTTTATCTCCAATATTAGTTAGACATTAATAAGTACTTTTGATTTCAGATTTAGAATAGCATATCGTTTTAACCTTTGATCCTTTTAAAGCTTCCTCATTGATGGGATAATCTACCAATTAATATTTACGTTAAAGTAATCCATTATATTATTTAACTTATCAAATGATTATGCCTACTAAAAATTAATTAAAACAATTCTTTTGGTGTTATTTTTATTCTTGAACTATTTGATTTATCATAAGTGTACGTTTACTTTTAACGTCGTTGTTTCGAGTCATAATAAAAACAAACTATAAAGATTACAATTTTTCTACGTCTATAGCATTCATACTATTTTTATTAAATAATGTAACAATCTTAAAACCACACACCTATTAAAAAAATCAAAGCCGAACTAGCATAAATTTAAATTCGTAAATGTAATTATGAAACAAAAGCAAAATTCAAAGAACACTTCACAACAAGTATCAGCACCGAAAAAGCTAAATAAATGCTACAATTGTATTTGATTTAGAAATAACTATTATTTTTTTTAAAATAAACTGTATATTTAGTAGATATAAAAATGTATTAATTGCATTTGGTAATATTTTTTAGCAGTCAAAATATGTACATGCGTTAACGAGCATATTAAAATTTGACATACATGAATATTTATGAATAATTTGTTATTGTAATTTTGTAACGAACTTTCTACAAAATACATCTAAGTGAAATGTAATTTGAAACTATGCTTGTACTTAAAATTTTATGGAAACATTTTCAAGATTAATTAAATGTTACGTACGAACCTCAAGAGGCATTTGAGCATGTTGCTGTTGAGTACTATTATGTTTCATATAAGCCATTGCAAATGCCATCTCGTACGGAGGATAATCATAAGCAGTTTCTTCTGGTTGTTTGACTTTTAAATGATTGATTTCAAGTGGTCTTTTATTTGATATATCGGAACATTGAAAATGTGAACCTATCCATAAATTATTGCCCCATAAAAAACCGGATTCTGGCTGTCCACTGGCATCTAAAGCTGTAACAAATAGTTGATCGTCAGTTACATTATCATACATTTAATTCAAAATTTGTAAAATGCCATGTTTTGTTATTACGTAGTTTTGTTTTAATGCTGTGAAAAACGTTTATTAAAGTTATTACATTAATATATACGTCTTAAACTCTATGTAATGTACAGTAACGTTATAGTTATTTTTATAGTTGTGTTTATACGACCAATTCCAAAATAAATTTTATGAACACACGCAAATTTCTATAATTAAAAAGTATACACAACTACATTGTAATATTATAAATATATTTAGTAAACTCTAAGGTTATTAATCATTTTATATTAGTGTTATATTTAACGCAATTAAAAATTTATTTAAACATTAATTGACTAAACTGAAAAGCTGAAAAACTCACATTTTGAAGTATTTTCAATAAAGTAATAGTTTTGTACTATGAAATATTATTTTATTACTAAACTTAAAAATATTACTACATTATAAGTTAACTGTAGTATATCCCACTGCTGACAAGTCTAAAAAAGACAAAATTGTCGTATAGTCGTTTATTCTGCGAGCAATTTTCAAAATTGTTTTGACATTGTTTATTTTTTTAATGTAGTACAAGTTGTACATGTTTATTCAAATTCATTTGAAGATTAAGTAGATAATGATTTACTCAATACAATTTCAATTAAAGAATGTAAATACACGTGACAAAAATATTTTGATTCATTAAATTATTTTGCATGCACAAGAGACATAATAAAAAAAATTAATTTAGATTTGAAAGAGCTTATTCGTTAAAAAGATTGCCGAGAAACATTTTTGAAAAACCAATTTGCATTTTAAACTTTGATTGAAAATCAGCACCTAAGGCGCATTAATCCTTAACTAATCGAATAGGTCAGATATGACCCTCATACTTTCTAAAAAAAATAATAATTTAGTATTAAATTATATAATCTTTTAATTAGTAAATACCTCAACCTCATAAAGTTATTTTAAAAATATTTGATAAACTTTTATTTTTAATATATATTTTTTTTTAATTACACTTACCCCATGCGCTTAGTTAGATGTGTTAGAATATTACTTTAAGAATCTTTGCACCTAGCTGTGCATATAATAATACAATATCGTACATTCAAGTTTTAAATGATAATTACATCTTTTTTAATCACTTCGAAAGCGTTTTAATTCAATTATTGATTGAAAATAGATTATTGTATTGCGTGGAGTAAATAATGAGATTAGTCTATTGTCCAAATGAATAACCATTTTTTTGTTGCATAAGTATTTTTGTTTTGTATTTTGTTAAATAACAAAATTATTTAATTTTTCTTTAAATTATTTAAAATTAATTATTACACCTTGCATCAACTATTGGTACACATACAATGCATTAGAAGTTTTTGGTATATAAAAAGTAAAAAAGATTGTTGAATTTAATAACAATTTACATAAAATTACTTTTTGAAATCGATGGCATGTGTGACTTGACGTAGGACGAGGTTTAATTCTTAATATTCACTTTGACAGTTGGAGTAGGCTATAGCGGTTAGGTTCTGAACATACTTGTGTGTATCTGAGCGCAATCAACCACATACAAGCAGTTCGAACACTTATTAAAAAATATACTTAATACAACATCCCACTCCACATCGCATTTATTGACTACCATAAGACTTTCGATTCTGTTCAAACCTGGGCAATACTAGAAGAAATGGCAAGAGCGCGGATTAGTTCAAGATATATTAGGCTCATCAAGCATATAAAAATATAAAAAAGCAACGTTGAAAATAAAAGTTAATAAAGATTTGACAACCGATAAAATAACAGTAGTGAGAAGAGTGCAACAAGCAAACGCGATCTCCCTTAAACGCTTTACCCTAGCTCTTGAGGACGTATTTAAGCTACGGCAAGATAAAGGCATTAACATACATGAAATAAAAGTAAACAATTTAAGATTGGGGATGATATAGTTTTAGTAAGTATCAGTACAAAGAAATTTAAAGACATATTGCATGAATTAGACGAGGCCTTCTAAACAATAGGCTTCATAATGAATATCAAAAAACTAAAACTATAAGCCTAAAAAATATTAGTATCATTTTCAGAAATCAAGCTATAAAAAATGTCTAATAATGTAACTATTTAAGGCATAACATTAAAGAAGGAAAAAAAACTAGACTACCGAGCTAAATAAAAAGATTCTCACATGGGCAGCTTTTGTAAAACTTAGTTATATCATTAAAAACAACAAAATACCAAACAATCTCAAGTAAAAGGTATCCTACCGGTGGCTGCAGCGCAAACATTACGAATCTGCTAACTAGCAATGGAAAGAGTCATGCTCAAAGTCAGCCTAAGAGACAAAATCCGAAAGAAAGACATAAAAGCAAGAACGAGGGTTGAAAATATTGTAAAAAAGACTGCAAGACTGAAGTGACGTTTGGCGGGTCATATCGCCAGAGACAATGAAAAGTGGACAAAGAAACTAATACAACGGCGACCACAAAAACAAAAAGAAATGTTGGACGACCACAAGCACAATGGCACGATGATCTGAAAAAAACAACGGGAAAAAGTAGATAATAAAAGCCCAAAACAGCGACACAGAAAAAGCTGAAAAGGAAAAAAGAAAGAACTTTCTTCTTCCGTAATATCTGTTGAAATGCTACAGTACAATACTGAACGTCCATTATTTATGTATATTAAATAATAGTGGTTGTATTTTGGTTGTTTAAATAATGAATAATAATATTTTGTTATTAGTGTCAGTTATAAAAAATATAAAAACATATAATTAAACCTTTTTATAACTGCGATGAGAATCTTTTACTTTTTTCTACTCAAACTCTAAAAGTTTATAGGCCTAGGAAGCGCGGCATAAAAAAACCGTATTTGAGTGTGTTTATTCATCCTTATTTTTAATAAAAAATGAAGAGACCTGGCGGTTGATTAATTAAGTTCTAATGGCGGAATAATTAAAGAAAAATTGAAAGATTGTGAAAACTACAGTGACTAGAAGTTCCAAATGAGTGCTATACTTAAATTGGATGGACTTTGCCACTGTGTTTCGGCGCAAACAGCAACAACCACGGTTAAACCTGTTGTGTAGGTACGTCATGAAGAAAAATAATACTTGCTCTGGACAAATCAACATATCCACATGTTATGCAAGCAAAAACAGCTTGTAAAGCATGGAATGCACTTGAAAAGGCATTTGAAGACAAATGTTTACATCGTAGGTTGCGCTTATTACGAAGTTTATGTTCAATTAAACTTAAACTTTAATAATATAGAGCAGTATGTTAATAAAATTATGGCTCTTGCACAGCAACCTATATTGATTGGTAAACACATCGATAATGAAGTTCTTGGTGTAATGTTACAAGGACTCACTGAAGACTATGAACCCATGGTAATGGCACTTGAAAATTCAGAAGTAGAAATCATTTTAGATTTTGTCAAAAGAAAACTGTTGCAAGACAAGAAGTGGAAAAATGGTAAACATGGTAGTGATTCAGTATTAGCAATACGTAATATCAAGTCCAAGAAATCTTAATCGTCTTGGGATTGTAAACAAAAAAAGCACTGCAAAAATTAATGTCCTCAAAAGAAAGTTACTTCAAATGAGTCAAATCCTAATAAACATGGAAGGCCTGAAAAACATGCTGGAAATAAAGTTCTGTTTGCTGTTGCATTGGGCATTAATTTGAGAAGCAACAATTGGTATATTGATAGCGGTGCGTCATCTCATATGATTGGTAGTAAAGACTTATTAACAAATTTGTCAAATAAAAATTCAGATCAAGAAATACTGGTAGCAAGTGATTTTAAATTTAGTGTCACTAGAATTATTAATAGTTTAGTCAATCTGAAGCCTAATGGTGTAGAAAAAAACATATTGGGGGTAAAGTATGTTCCAAATCTTTCAGTAAAACTATTGTCGGTTAATTTATGGTTTTAAAAGGCTATTGTGTATATTGTGACTATGAATGATGTAAAATTTTAGATAGTGCAAAATTTAATATCAAGGGAGAACTTGTAGGTACTGCAACAAGTGTTGATGGACTATACAAATTAGACATGACTGTAGAACTTGCAAACGTTAGGAATGTGTCAACTTCACAAATGCTCTGGCACGAATGACGAGGGCATCTTAACTATTATAGCATGAGTCCTCTAAAAAATGGTTTGGCAAGTGGTATTAAAGGCAAACAGGCTAAAAAACCTTTTCTGAAGAACAACATAAAGAGTGTAGCTGAAAACAAGTTAGAACTAATAGATTCAGATCTAGTAGGATATCATGGAAGTTCAATCGTGGAGTGATTCCAGATACATGTTTACTTTAATTGACGACAACACAAGAATAGTATTCTGTTATTTTTTGAGGTCAAAATGTAAAGTCCTTGGTGTGTTTAAAGAATTTTGTTGCTTTGTTGAGAATCAAACTCAACGCAACATTAAAGTTCTGAGAACGGATAATGGGGGTGAGTACTGTAATGTTCGTTTAAAAAGAATTCCTTAAGAACGTGGCATTAAACATGAACTCACTGTACCATACAGTCCCCAACAAATTGGTGTGGCTGAGCGCTACAACCGTACTATATTTGAAAAAGTTAGATCAATGCTTGTTGAGTCAATTTGCGAGAAACAAATGTGGGCAGAAGCTGCAACGAAAAAGTTGCAGCGATGAAACTTCCAAAGAAAAATGGAGTTTATCTAAAGTTGATTTAGGACATCTGCATGTATTTGGGTGTACAGCTTACTTTCACGTATCTGACATAAAACGAAGAAAGCTTCATGCAAAAAGTTCATTTTTGTTGGTTATTCGGAAACTACTTTTAGTTATAGACTTTTAGATCCCGAAAATCATAAACTAAAAATAGTACGAGATGTAATATTTTTAGAAGTTAATTTTGACACAGTAAGGTTAGAACCTACTACGTCAACTGCACCGTATCTGTTTAAACACAAACGTGATTCTGTGGATTTGGATACTTCTTCAGTGACAAGTGAACAAAATAATTTAGAAGAAAATAATGATGAATTAGCGGAGATTGCTATGTTGACTGCGTCGCATGATCTAGAACCGTTAACAGTTTCGGAAGCATTGACAAGTGCTAATAGTTCTGAATGGCGACGAGTTATAAAAAACTAGCTAGACGCATTTGAAGCAAATAATGCCTGGGAATTAATTGACAAACCAAAAGACAGAAACATTGGGTTTTTAAAATTAAAAAAGATGGAGATGGCGAGCAACATTTAAAGCCCGATTAGTTGCAAAGAATTTTGTTCAAAAATGTGGTGTTGACTATTCAGAAACGTATTCATCAGTAATTTGTTTCAGTAACTTAGGATTATTGCTTGCAATTACTGCTGAGTTAAATCTTGAAGCAAAGGATAGCTTCAAAAAACCAAATTCCGAGAATACAGTTTGTTTACCCAGAAAGGATATTTATGGAAATAATCGTCATGAGAAAGCTTATAAAGTGCTTTTAAATATCAATTTCAAGCAATCGGAAATTGAACTTTGCATTTTGTATAAAAACTCAACAAATACCATCGTAATAGTTGCCCTATATGTTGACAATTTCTTTATTTTTTACAATAGCTTTAGTGCATTAAAAATCTAAAAATGGAATTAGATGCAAATTTTTATATTAAAGACCTAGGACCAATTACATAATGTTTAGGAATAAAAATTTAAAAAAACCGTTCTAAATACGAATTAAAAATAAGTCAGGAGCAGTATATACTAAAAATTCTTGACCGATTTCAAATATCAGGCTGTAATGTTATTGGTACTCCTTTAGAACAAAATCAAAAAATTATTATTGATGCAAAATTTTATGATTGTCCTTATCAGCAATTGATTGGATCATTAATGTACTTAGCTGTTTGTTCGTGAGCAGATATTTCTTTTGCTGTATCATATCTGATTTAATTTAACATTAATCATTCAAAAGAACAATGGTTAGCTGCTAAGAAAGTACTTAAATATTTAAAAAGTAAGGTACACCGGGGCAAGTGTAAACGCTGTATTTTTCACCAACAAAATTCTATCATAGGTGGCACCATCTAACCTCAAAACAACTGCACTATATTCCGCTATAATTGTAGGTAGGATTTATACCGATTTCCCTACCACGTTCACTACAGGTACGATCATCTTTTAAAAGGTCAGCAAAGATCGTGTGTATAGTTTCGCATAACCGCCAAAAAAAATTTGTGTTTCTAATATTTGTGGTGTTTGTACTACATATTTCGTTAAGTAGATTAGCATAGGTTGTATACAACATGCTAAGCTATTAGTTACGCGTAAATTTTGTCAATGGTGTTTATTTTGTTATGGTTTACACTTGCCTCATGAAATAGGTGAACGAGGCAAGTGCGAAACATTTTGGTTCCCCGCTTGTTTTTAGTACAACATCTCAGCATTGTTCTTTTCAGAATATGGTTCGCAATTACGTTCGAAAAAGGCCACCACCATCCTACAGTAAAGAAGACATTAACAATGCAATAATTGCAGTAAGAAACGGGCCCCTAACGCTGTACAGAGCAGCTCTTGTGTACGAAGGCAACCCTACACATCCACATAACAGTTAAACGCGGACAAAAAAGCAACACAGGCGGTAGAGCACCTGCATTACCTTACGAGGTGGAATCAAAAATCGCTGACAATATTAAAACGTTAGAAAAGTGGGGTTTCGGTTTGTCCAAAAATGAAGTTTTTCAACTTATTAGGCGCTATGTCAATAAAAATAAAATTGTTACTCCATTCAAAAATAGAATTCCAGGCTGCGAATACTTTATGCGTTTCAAGAAGAGATTGAATTTCAGCCAAAAAAAGCCACAACTAGTGGAAGTAGCTCGGAAACGATCGATGGATCCCTTTATTATATATGAATACTTTGACATTCTTAAAAAACACATAGCCAATATCCCACCATCTTAAATTTTCAACGTTGACGAGATTAGTTTTTGCCTCGACCCGTCACGCGTAAGAGTAGTAGGTGCAAAAGGTAAAGCTGCCCACAGAACAACGAGTGGCCGTGGCAGAGAAAATATTACCGTGCTGCTTAGTGGAAATGCTAAAAGTAAAAAGCTGTCTCTTTTAGTGGTCTCCAAAGGAAAAAAAATTGTGGGACTCTTGGATTCCATCTGATGGATATTCCGGAACAACGTATTCTGCAACCAAGAATGGCTAGATGGAGACCGGAACATTTGAGCAATATTTTAAAAACAACTTTAAAAAAAATATTGGTTCAGAAAGGCCGGTAGTGTTAATTCACGATGGCCATAGCTCGCACCTGAGTATTTTGACAGTTAAACAAACAATATCCCATGGTGTAGTTATCATCAAACTACCGGCCCATTCCAGCTATTTGCATCAACCCATGGACCTCTGCGTCTTTAAATCCTTGAAAATGGCATGGGATAGAGAGCTTATACAATGGCAAAGACATAATTATGGGCAAAAGTTACAAAAAACACAGTTTTCCAAAATACTGTCACAAATATGGTCTAAGGCCAGTGCTACACTTATTACAAAAGGATTCGAAACAGGGGGTTGTTTTCGTTTCAATAAAAATATTATTCCGATTGAAAATTCGACCCCGAAGCATACGCCAGATGGTGTGATTTGGCAAAGGACAACGCCAGTAACTCCAGTGGCAACATTTGTAGAGCAAACTTCTTTCCCATCTACCTCGAAAGCCACTGCAATGACAGTACCTCCATTTCCATCAATATTTCCCGTGCCAGTACTGTCAAGCAGTTTTGAGCACAGATAATCGTCAAAGAGTTTTTATGTAAAACAAACACCGAAAACAGGAATATGAGAGCGGAGAAAGATATGTTCAGGGGCGGAAATTATTACGTCTGAGGTTGCTGTTGCTAAACTAAGAAAACAACAAACAACACAAAACAATAAATCATCAAAAACAAAAATTAAGAAAGGTGTGAAACGACTGAAATAGATTCCGAAGCTGATGCGTACTTAGACGACGAAGCAGGCGAAGCAGGAGAAGAGAATGCGTATATCGCATCGTTGGAGAAATCAACTGAATCACTTAAAATCGGAGACTGGTTACTAGTAAAACTTGTGACGATTGTTTGTCGGCCAAGTAACAGAGACAGCTTCTTGTTTGGAGGTAAAATTTGCAGGAAGAGTTTGAACTTCGTCACAATTTTATTGACCCAACACTGCAGACGTGTCAGTTATAACCCCAGAAGAGGTTGACAGAATATTACCACCGCCAACATTAGAAATCAGAGGTTTTTTTGTTTTTGATGTTACGTTTGACAAAAATGTAAACTGAATTTTTTAAATATATTTTTCTACTACTTTCTTTTCTGATTTATTTACACTTGCCAAGGTCGTATTCACGCGCATTTTAAAGGAAATACACACTGGATTTACACTTGCCCCAAAATCCCGGAGAAGTGTAAACTGTTGACCCAGTCACCTTTTTGTGTAAACAACCCAAAAATGTTTACATATCGTTTTCAACTTTTGACACTAACTTGTTAACATCCTTTGTTAGTAGTGTGGTAAATTTTGTTGCATTTAATGGCCAAACAAGAATGTGACAAGATTGTGAAAGTAAACTACTGAAATTATAGGTTGCAATTGGCTCGGTGTGCCTTACAAAAAATATAAGAATAACTTTGATTAAATAGGATAGTCTTGTAATTGGTTTTGTAGATTCAGATTGGGCTAATAGTGTCACAAATATAAAACCATTTTATGGTTTTATGATAGTTAAGAAAAACACTTACACTGATTTATACAGTACAATCACTCGAAAGATAAAGTCCGCGGGTAACTTCCGACTTCGAATAACTCAAATAACGGACCGATGATTTGTTTGAGCCGTATTTATACATTTTGTCAAAACGATTAAGAATTTTCTATATCTTTCGGTGAACGTTCTGGAAATGTACAAAAACCTCGCGAAAGTTCTCGGACTTAAAAATAATTTCTGGAACGTTTCAATATGTATCACTCTTAGTTAAGTTTTTTTTGTGTGCACTTTTAATATTGCGGGAAAATGTTCAACTGCTACTGTATACTATTGAACGTGCATTATTTATGTATATTAACTAGTAGTAGGTGTATTTTGATTGTTTAAATAATGAATAATAATTTTTTTCCACTACTAGTTGTACACGCTTGCATTATTACGTATAATAGTAGGCCGTGAAGTTGTACTTTTTTAAGCGCAGGTAAATAATATTTCATTATTAACTAGTAGTTAATAATGAACATATTTACTTTATCTAAAAATACTACAACAGTTTCAAAGAAAAAAAGTTTACGAAACTGCGTACCAAGAGGAAGAGATTTTATTTAATACTAATTTAAGTTTTTAAATCGTTCAATTAATAAATTCATTTGATTTTAAACAGTAAATTATTTGAAGTTCGCATTTAATTAAATGTGAATATTATTGAGTTAAATATGTTTTAGATATAATCAATGCTTAAAATAATAATGTTTTTAAACAATTTAAACAACTTTAGCAATAAAAACTTACGTTATCTGTTTATTTTTGTGTTTTAAATCACAATTAAGAATTACGTCAAAATTAGATCTATTAAAGTAATGACAACTGTCAGAATTGCTAACTTGATTTTTAATTTAAAATTAATATCTTAAATTTTAAATTTGATTTAGTAACAGGTAGAAAAGTTTTAATAATTTTAGTAGTGGAAAAAATTGTATATATACCAGGGTTGAGAAGTTCATTATAACCTGAGAGATTTATATCCCTCGACGCTTCGCGTCTCGCGATATAATCTATCGCTTAGGTTATAATGATGCACTTCTCAACCTTGATAATATCAATATTATATAATATACTATTTGTTATAAGTATCAGTTATAAAAAATATAAAAATATATAATTGAAACTTGTTATAACTGCGTTGAGAATCTTTTATTTTTTTACTCAAACTCCAAGAATACCTAGTCCACTCGAAGAAGATGTCAATTTTATAACTTTTAATTGAGGGTCTACAGGCAAATTATCATTATTTTATTAAAAATTCAACGCACGTATCGGAAATCCAATAAATGTATTAAACTAATTGATTACATAAAATCAAACTAAAGTATGTAAGTAAATAAAAACCATTTAACTTATAAATAACTGAACGAACAACAACTAAATTAAAACAAAAAAAATTAAAACTAAACGTTGACTAGCAGTGGTTCACAAGGTTATTGCAACTAAGAGACATCATTTTTAACTAAAATGAACACTTTAATTATTTTTGTCGCAATACAATAATTGACGTTGAAGCCTTGTGTCATAACATTGTTGTTTTATATAAAATATATATTTCAGAAGTTTTAATTAAGAAGCAAAAGTAATAAAATTAGAAATAAAACAAATAAATACGTAAATCTGATTATACAGATTAGGCAATTATACTGATTACAATTGCCATTAAAATAATTAATTTCTATCTAACTATTGTAGTGCGTTCACTTAGCACTAAGTTTTATGTAAAATTTTAATTACTGTTTTTCTCTTTAAGAAACCCTCGTTAGAAGTAACACTCAAGCTACATTTTGTGTCTTACAATAAACACTTTATTAAACCGTTTTTTAATTAAAAACATAATTATTACTACTATGCTTTAAATTAAATGTAATGTAATTAAAGTAATGTTACTATTTAATTTTTGAGACTTATAAACTACATTTGCAGTTTTTGTTTAAATGCAGTTGGTGCTTTATTAAAAATTAACATTAAGTTGTATTGTATGTTGTAGAACACAATTAATTTTTACTGTAGAATTTGAAAACCGATTTTTTAATTTAGAGTGTGTTAAGATTAGATGTTTTTACCAAAAGATTCTTTTAAATTTACTAAATCTTTATATTAGTGAAAACGTTTTGCATAAACTAAAATGAGACAGATTTGCTATGTTTTCCACTTTATTTGAGATTTATATGCTTTGTGCGTAGTGCTCGAATTCAGACAATGAGCGAAATTTATTCTCACAACGCATTATAAATTTTATTGTGATCTTAAAACGCATTCTGATAAAATGTTAAGTTATTATACGTTATAAGGAATGTAACATAATACCTATATGTAAAAATA
This sequence comes from Aquatica leii, assembly GCA_035610365.1. Lineage (NCBI taxonomy): Eukaryota > Metazoa > Arthropoda > Insecta > Coleoptera > Lampyridae > Aquatica > Aquatica leii. The sequence goes on along the minus strand of CM069433.1, from coordinate 28,129,823 downwards.
AAATATAATTTACACTTGCGGATTGTTGGTGCGTATTACGTATTTTTTTACAAAGTAGGTACGGTACGTCATAATTGTGTATTATTTTTAATTAAAATTTGGATCTTCATATAGAATTAATGTGTAATGTAATATGTATAAAAACATAATTATAAATATGCTAGGTATTAAAAAATATTACATTTAATGGTAAATATTTAAAACACAACGCAGATTTAAGTAACTTTTAAACAAAATAAACTTTTTATCAATTAATTTAAATTTAAATACGTTTAATGATTTTATTTCTACCCATCAATGTAATACATTTAAGCAAAAGCTAAAAATATATCTAAAAATTAATTTTTGCTTTGAGAAATTCCAAATAACTTGTTTTATGTCATTTTACAGCATGTATTTACTCTACAAAGTGATAGTAAATTTGTTCTATAACATCATCTAAAATATTTAGATTTCGGAGTGTAAACCTAGAGGTTTTTATGTTGTGGTTTGCGACTCAAACACTGCCATTGATGAATTTTTGGGGAACGATTATGCAATAATTACAATCTACAATTCTGGGCAAATCTTGTGTTACTATTTTACACACAGCATGTAGTACCTATATAAAATAAAAAATTGTACTAAAATTAAAACAAAACATGCTGAAAAATTTTTAAAATAAAAATATTTGACTGAAACTGCAACGTTTGTGTTATATGTCATTGCTTGTACAATTTATACAAAGTTGAAAGTTTTATAAATACATACATGTTTTTCTATACTAACAGTAATTCATTCTTATTATTATGTTATTCCTGTTATTAGTTAGACTATCTACAAAGAGGTCTTCTTTAATTTACTTACCATCTGTGTAACTTTTTTAATGCAGCACCTTTATTTATTAACAATCTTTTAAAATACGTTTAAATTTATTAAAAAATTAATGAACTACAAACAGCAATTCAGTAATTAGATTATATTATTATGTACTTGTTAAACTACTCATTTTATAAGAAAACGTTTTCTTATCATAAATAAAGTCAAACTGCGTTAAAAATAATCCCCAAGAGGAAGATGCGGTTATACTGCCAATGCTTAATATTGAACGTATCGATTTTAGTCGTAGTTCCAAGAATTGTCTAAAGTTTCACGTTTTCCGTAATGTTGTGACTAATAAACAATTTGAGCAACATAATGTGCGTATATAACGTATTATTTCATAAATTCTTGAAAAAATAATTTATCAAAATCTAAATATTAAAAATTTTGCAGTTTTCAAAAAAAATATACAATTATAAAAACAAAAACTTATAACCATTAAAAACAACATTTAGTAAAATTTTCTTAATAAAATGTTACACACTCGGTTACACATCACGCATGATTATAAGAGTACAATCAATCGAATTTGGATACCCTGTTAATTTATAAAATTCGTTATAAATCTACTGACCTGACAAAAATTTTACATAAAAAAGACGTTTTTTTATTAAAATTACAATTTTATCTAAAAAATGTGTTTTTTAATGTTGCGTGCATTGATAATAAACACATGTCATCATTATTTTAATAAATACATGATATTACGAATTTTGCAGGATAAATAATAAAGTTGCACAAGGAACTTTTCATACTCATGAAAGACTGTTTGAACAGCCCTTTAGGCGAAATGGTGACGAAATTAGAAACTCGGCTATCGTCGAAAAATGGTAAATAATTAATGTTAAAATAAATAAAAAAATAATAATTAATGTTCTATCAAGTTTTTTGCATTTTTTCAGAAGAACCAGTGAAAATACTTCACGGCCTGAAATCAAAACTGGCATTCTTGTTTACCAAGATGAGGTCGAAGTATGAGAAGGCCCAAAGAAAACAAATAAAATCTTTTAAGCATAACGCAGCCAGACTACGCGTACAGATAGCATTCCCACCTCGCGTCAGATCTCCAGAGAACTCCAAAGTTGCTACTGCGCACGCGTCAGGTAGCAACACCCTTTTGACAATTATATATACGATGTAATATAAAATTGTATGTCTCAATTTGGCGTATATGAAATTATTTAAAATATCACGTAAAATTTTATACGAAATTTGACGTCCTAATACAGGCAGCACCGACATTGCACTCACTTAACCCGGATCATGCGCTGTCACTCTTTTTGGACATGGGGTGGTCCAGCAGGAAGTATCAACTAATGCGTAACTCCGCGGTTAGTGCCGGATGTAAGTTATATCCGCCATATACAAGTATCCTGAACACAAAGACTGAATGTTAACCTCTGAGGGACTACATTTCAGTCATCGAGTCCAAAGTTAAGATTAGGCTCTAGGTTTTGTTAGCCCATAGAATCAGCCAAATTTGCTTACTCCAAACAAATGTAATCGCGGCACATAAAGATGATTCTGACATGCAACTAATTTGTAAGTGGGGCTTCGACAGCACATCCGGGCAAAGCATTTATAAAATAAAGTAAACATCTTTGGTGCCGTTAAAATTGTTTTGCGTCAACAACAAAAGTCACGTTATGTGGTGTAATAACAAACCTTCGTCTACGCAATTTTGCAAGCCGTTGCATTTGCAGTTCATTTGCGAAACTCCCGAAATGTCAGTCACTGAAACAGCAGATTTCGAGAACCAAATAAAGAACCTCGTTACCTCCAAAACGGTTATCAACAGGAGAGAAATTACAATTTCGTACGATTTAGCGTTAACAATGGTAGATGAGAAAAGTTTGTAATTCGGTAACTTCGACGAAATCTGCCCAACGTTGTTACTTGTGTGACGCAACCTCTCAAGAATTTAATAATCTTGAATTCATTTTAAGTAGGCCGGTTAATGTTGTCAATTTTCGGTATAGAATGTCGACATTCCATGCGTGGATTTGGTGTTTTGAGTGTTGCTAGCCCGTATCTTATCAGCTCGACATACAAAATGGCAAGCGCGAAGAGATAACGAAAACTGAGGGAAACGCGAGAGTGCAAAACGGCTTCAAAATAAATTGGGTCTGCTCGTCGAAATTCCCAAGCAAGGATTCAGTAGCAGCAATGACGGGAATACGGCAAGGCGTTTTTTTGAAAATGTGAAAACCTTTGCGGTAATCACAGGCATAGATGTAAATTTAATTCGTCGATTCCATGTCATTCTCCAAGCTATTTCTAGTAGTCACGATATAGATGTAGAGAAATGCTGCGCGTACACCTTGGATACAGCTCATTTGTTTGTAAAGTTGTATCCGTGGTATTACATGCTGACGTCGGTCTACAAACTGCTCGTTCATGGACCGGCAATTGTGAAATACGCTATTTTACCCATTGGCATGCTTTCTGAAGAAGCGCAGGAGGCATTAAACAAACTGATCCGAAAATACATTTTTACCTTCTGCAAAGAGCTTCGAAAAAGACCCCCAAACGATATCTCTTGACGCGACTGCCTTGGTTGCAGTTACAGAATCTGTAAGTGACGCAGAAGTTGAGGCTTCGTCTAGCGATGACGAGTAGACGGGCATAAAAAAATAAACATTGTTTTTGCGCACAAAAATATACTATGTATTTCGATCAAAAGTGTTTTATTATTTCAGTATTAACGAAACTTTGTATCCACCGTTTTGTTTTTAAAAATTTTCAACTATTCGTATTCAGCGAGGTCAAAAACCCTTATATCCAGAAATGTGTACATTTTTCTCAATTTTTAACTATTTTGTCCACCATCTTGGATCCGCCGTTTTGTTTTTGAAAAATTTTAACTTTACTTTCGTAATTAGCGAGGCCAAAAACTCTTATATACAAAAATTTGGACATGTCAATTTTAACTTTTTTGTCTGCCATATTGGATCCGTTTGGATGACATATTCTTACTTCTCGACCTTGAAAACTCTTGTTTACGCAATTACACATTTTTTTCTAATTATGACCGCGTTTTCGGCATTTTGTACAACTGTGATGCCGGCTTAATTAATTCCTTACCAATTGTGTGCGATTTTCCGGTTTTTACAATTAATAATAAAATATTATATAAAGCACGATCTTCTTGCTTAGAGCACGATACAAAAATGTTTAATATAGTTGCCTGTTTTAAATGTTTCATTTCAAGTCTTTGAAAATAAGATAAATCTTTGTTTTTTTAATCAGCATGAATAAAACTTTTTGGCAAGTGAAACCTATAGGTAATAATTGGTTTGTTGGAGATAGCGTAAATTCATATTTCAAATACTTAATATTGTACTGCAGACATTTCTTCTTAGTTTCAGACATTCTGGAATTTACAATTTGTTATGATTTTAATAGATTAATTTTTCACCCGATTTATAGAAGGTTATAAAACTAATGGCAATAATAACTACTTTACTTTATCAGTCACGGACAAGTATGGAACACTAACGAATCACATAAAAACAATAAGACATTAGACAAGCTATCCCTGCCTTTTAAAGATTTAATTTCGAGCACGCAACAACTTGTATGACTTTGTTTGTTTGCGGTGCCCCGGTGCATTGCTCTGCAAACAGGTTGTTAATTTAATGTTTATTTAAATGTTTTAATGTTTATTTATTTTATAATAATAAGATAAGCGTTTTAGACGGCTAGATAAAATGTTTTTTCATAAAAATAAAAATATTTTCAAAGTATTTTATTATATTAAATTTATAATTAGGTAGGTACGTCGACTATCATAATGCCCCCCATTTACCTCTAACCCGCTACCGCCTCTACAAAAAGCTTCAGCGTCCACTAGGGGGCGCTACCGCCCTTGTTGGGAACCTATGGTTTAAAACAACCAAAAAGTTTAAATTATAGTTGTCTATTTTTTAACACTATGCCGAAAGGATTAATTTAACGCTTTGTGAACATTAAAACGTTCTAAGTTTGTGTTTATTTGAATTGTATGTCGTTTGCAGAAAGACAAGCACGTACTTGTTTGTGAGCTATGCATACATAAATGTACAAGTTCCGCCCAGTATGTTATAAATTTGCGTAGACTTGCCTCAGAAAAAGCTTTGCAGTACTTAGAAAAACTTGAAAAATTGCCAAAAGGTAACTGGTGCTGGTAAACATTCACTTAAAGTAGACGAATCTAATGGATATATTCCTGCTAAAAACGATAAAGGATCTGTAATTAGTAAATATAATAATTCGACATCTTATATAGTAAAACCAAACTTAGTCCTCAATCTACCACTTCCACGAAGACTGTAAGGGAAAGAAAAAAACAAGAAACCGTTAAAAACTGTGTGTTTCTAGAAATAGAAAGCAAACAAACTGCGAAAGGTGGAGATGTGTAAATAGTTCCAGAATGTAATCAGCATAATTACATACGCGAAAAATAATTGGTGATATTCTTGAACCAATTTCTGTTGCAAAACGGAATATATAAGGCTCTCTACTTACTGTATTCAGTTTATTCTATTCTAAATCATATTTAAAACTACACAGTAACGGAGTCCAAAAGAAAGATGATGATTGGACCATATTCATTTTAGAACTTGAAGCTTTCTTTCGAATTTTACTGGCTTGTAAGTCATATATTGCTTCGCATTTAGAAGTCAATAGCTTATAGTCAACGATGTTGGGACCTGTTTTTTTAGTGAAATGTATCAAAAGTTCCGTGACATTATAAAATTTTTAAGATTTGACACTCGATCCACTAGAAGTTAGGGTTTAAAGAATGACAAATTTTGTTTAATATCAAAAATGTGAAACATCTTCACATACAATTGAAAAAGCTGTAACATGCCTGGAAAAAACATTATCATACATAAACAGCTCTGCCATTAGCTGTTGGTAAAATAGCTGGCAGAAGAAAGTAAAACTATATTCAACGACTGTTTTATTAGTTGATAAGATAACGGAACAAAGAAAAAACCAGAAACAATACCATATTATAAGGACACCAAGTTTTTTTTAAATTTAATTTGGAGCTAATTTTTTCAAGAGAACTTATAATTTTCATAAACTTAAGTTTGGACTATTGTTTAGTATTAGATTTTTTCTAAATAGATGTTTAATAAACAGACAAACGGTTAACTAATAGAAAGGGTTAATTTGGTCACAAGTGGCGTTTTCAGGTATTTACATAACAAATTGTTAAACAAAAAGTTTCTTACATTTTTTTAAAATACTATTCACGAATATCTAAAATTTAATTGTTGTTATATTATTAATAAACAATAGAACCCTAATGTTCGTTTACTTTAAAACCAAAAATATAAAATGTAAAATATTACTTTTTGTCTATTAAAGTTTTTCATTAAAAATATATGACTATAATTTTTTCTTTGATATTGAATTTGTCAAATCAATCAAGCGGTTATAAAAACACAAAATACATATACAAATATAGAGGAAATATAGTTAATAAACTCTGCTTTTTTCATATATGGTTTTTTATATAGATAGACAGTTGCCTGTTTTTTCTCCATTTTGAACCTCTTTTGGTGTTGACGTTCAACATTCATGCTATCGCTTTAGTGGTATTTGTTGTGTTTTTTCCCTACTGGTTTGTTTATTTTTGCACTTTTAGTCTGTTATTTTACATCCTGTCTACGTGTTTGTTCTATTGCTTTCTTCTTTTCTGTGTTCGTTTTGTTACATCTGGTATATTACTAATTTTTTTCAAGTTTTCATTTTTTATTCTATCGTGCAGTGTTTTGCCACGAATTATCTTTATTATTTTCATCTATACTGATCACGTCATTTGTACTGTCTTTGAGAGGTCCGCTCTGGTTTCAGTCGCGTATGTCAAGATTGATCTTATGACTCTCTTGTATATTCCTACTTTGCTGTTGCTTCTAAGATGTTTGTTTTGACATATTATATCTTTCATGCATCCTCATATACGGGAGACTTTCATTCAAGTTTTTTACTTTTTGTTGTGTGTTGCTTTTATTTGTAATTTCAAACCCTAAATAATTAAACTTCATAATCTGCTTTATCCTTTTCAAAAATCAATTTCAAGCTTACACCTGATTGGTTCGTTGACTGTTGCTATGCATTGTGTTTTTTCCGTGTTGATTATCATGTTTAGTCGGTTGGCTTTATGGTTGAATGTATGCAACAGCTTTTGTAAATTGTCCTCTGAGTTGGCAATGCATAGCATATAGTATGAAAATAAATATTTTCCATTTTATATCATGATTTTTTGGTAGCTGTATAATCTTATCCATGATCATATTGATGAGGAATGTGCCTAGTGAGTTTCCTTGTCTTATACCGTCGTTCATTTTTATTTGTTTTATTGTTTGATTTATATAGTTTTATGTCATTATCTGCAAAATATCTGTGAAGTGTACTATATCGAATGCTTTTTTCCTGTCCACAAAACATATATAATCTGGTTTGTTAAATTCTAACAATTATTTGGTAATTTATTTTAATACAGTTCTAGATATATTTTTTCTAAAACCTTACTGTTCATCTCTTGCCTCAATATCTTTTGTTATTAACTTTAAGATAAGTTTAATGAATGCTTTTAAGATGTTATTCTGCGGTAGTTTTATTCCATTTTCTTAGTAAAGTACACTTATTTTTTTGTAAAATTGTTGTCCCCCATATTTTAGCATTTCGTGGTTTTGTCGTCCGGTCCTGAACTCCAGATTTTTAAGGTGTTTTAGATGTTTTGTAACGTGGTCGACTTTTATTTTTATTGTCGCTTAGTTTTTTCTTCCTCTGTTTGTAATTCTCTATTTTTGGTTTTTTTGTAAAGACTATTGAATTTAGTTCAATATTTTTCTTTTTAATTTTTAGTTTTGTATTTGCTGTGTTACGTTTTCTTATGTATTTGTTCTTACGTTTTGTCGCGTAGATATTGTATGTACGCTTTTTTTACATATTTCATTTATTTCTAGAGAAAATCATGGCCGTTTTATTTGTCTTGACAACATTTACGCGTGCTTTTCTTATGGTTTCGTCAACTGCGCTGAGAATATTATTTTTTAAGGTTGTTCATTGTTTATCTACTGGTAGTTTCTTCTTTATTTTTTCTTTCAAACGCTTTTCAAATAGTTGTTTTGTGCTTCCATTTTCCCGCAATTGGATGTTGTATTTGTTAATATAGTACGCTTTTGGTTTTGTTCTACTGACCCCATTTAGAGTTTTCGCGCCCAGTATTATTTTAGGCGGAACAGCTTTGTTTGTTATTATATAATCTATAACCGACTGTGGCTTTCTCGTGTTTTGCTATGTGTATTTGTAATTCACGTTATCATTAAAAATGTGTTATTAGTTCTCCATTCCTTATCTGCACAGTAATATTTTAGTAATTTTCCGTTATCCTTTTCCTCTTCCTTGTTTAATCTTTGGGTTACACCGATTAATATTTCTTTGCTTATTCAGGCATTTAAAGATCTTATAATTATGATTTTATTTTGTGATTTTATTGTGTTTACCAATGTTTAAAACCATTCACTAAACTGTTCCCTTTCTTTGCTGTTGTTATTAATCTCAAGTGCAAGTCAAGTAATTTGTAATATTCTGTCACTAATGTGTTTCTCTTTTTTTATAAGCCCGGATAAAATAGGAGGGTCATCTGTAACCAAGCAAATATTCTATGCTACGATTGACTACACCTCCGCACAGGAATTGACATTAGGAAACTTCTAAGTGTCATTTTTTATTCAAACTGGAAGAGTGAAGGGTTTAAGCCTAAAAAGTCGCTGATATTAGATAAAAATCACATACATCAATTTTTGATTGAAGTTGAAAATAAGGAACATATATTTAACAAAGTAAAAATGCTTTAGCATTTTGACATCTTATAAAAACATAATTTGCTCTAAGTTATCTTGATATTTAAAATTGCCTGCAAGAATTAGTGACATTAATGACTAAGAATTTAAAACGCATTTTCATGTCAACTTGAAGGTACCAAAAAAAAACTGATGGATCATTTATAATTGTACCAGAGACACTTGCAAATGGTAATGTACTTGAACTTGTCAAAAAATACATGGGACTTCGGCCAAGCAAGACATCGCACAAAAAGTTTTTTATCAATTACATTAAAGAAAAATGTACCGTTTAACCCGTCGAAGCTCACAAAATTGGTGGTGTACCAATTGTGGACTGGTGAATTTTTTGTTATATATAGGGTACTGCTTCAGACGTAGCTCAGCTAGCGTTTCGGCAAACGCAAGATCCAGTATGGAAAGAATAAAGCGGCACGGGTATTGGCGCTCAAGCAAGATGTCTCATGAGAAACTTTGTGAGAAACCTCTGACTTGCAAAACCACTGCTGTCAAAAATCAATAACACGCACACAAGTTTTGATGCTTTAGTAGAGAGGAAATAAGTTTTTGGAATGAGTAATTCTGGCAACAATAATTGTGTTATAAATATCAATAATTACTATAAGCAATAAAATGTATTTTGTAAATTTAAATAAATACTTATTTTGACAGTATTTAATAAAGTTACTTTATTTTACTAGTAATATAAAGAGGTAATTTATGACTGCATAACTATACCATAAATCAAACTTTATCATTCAGTTGGACATAAACTGAATTTATTTAAAATATTGTTATCAAATTACAAATAATATTTCAATAATAGTAATTTACGTAACAAGGGACAAAAGTAAGGCATAGAATAACGAATGGCCAAGCGTTGCATGTGGGAGTTATGTTAAGATACTTCCGACGAAAGTAACGTACATTATTTTTTATGTTGCGTTTTGTAATATTACATTCTTTATTGAAGAAATAAAAAAATCACCAAAAATATAATAATGGTACTATATTTATTACTAAATCTGTCAAGTTTGACATTAACTTTAACATAATTTTTTTTCAATTTTAACTGTATTTCAACATTTTTTAAATGACTACCACCTGTCGCATACTCGTTCTAACATAATAATTGACTTTGAACACTTATTTTCATTTTACCACCTTACGTCTATTACGTAACTACATTATCTTTGACACTAACGAAAAAATATTGACGTTTACGAAGTTGGCAGCACAAAAAAAAATTTACATAAATTATTACCAATTTCATTTACTGTTGTAAAATAAAAATAATTTTTTTTGCAGAAAAAGACATTTTTGAAATGCTTATGCAATATTATTCAGAAATGCTGTAAAAATTAATAATTTATTTTACTACCTCTTTTGTTTGTACTAGTGTGTGTAATACAATAAATTTCAAAAATATTAAATATTATTTGGTTTTTGTAATATTTAAATAACATATTTTTGAGATATATTTTTTTTTCTAACAATAAGTAATTTTTTGTATTTGTAAATTGTAAATTGTGAAATTTGTAATGCTCTTGAGTTCTTCAATAAATAACAAAAACCTTCAATGGATATATTCAAGTGAAAGCGATTTTAAATTTTCAGATTCTGCAACCGGAAACTATTTGAAATTTTTAAATATTTGAGTATGTTACAAGAAATGCTGTAATACACGTAAACTTAATCCATATGGAATCAAGTAAAAACAAAAGTTGCATTGAATAATATTGCACAACAAGGTATTAATATTAAAATGTTAGTTCAAAATACATTTTCTAATTTAACAAACAAAGATTCAGAAAAGTAGTGCAATCATGTTTTTCATCTTTGCAAAGAAATGTGAAAAACTGAAAGTAAATTTTTATAATAAATTATCAATTATTGACTTTGCTCGTATTGTATGTCAACTATAATAAAGAAAAAATAAATACAATGTGTTGTATTTTGTACCACAATTTTTTCAATAAAAGATTTGCTATTTGTGTTTATTATCATTGAAATTAATGAATAAATTAAGAAGGAATATTTGTACAGTGATCAAGATTGTTCATAAAACTTTTTTTTTTAACTACAGCTTACGTAACCAATTATACTTTCGCATATTAGCCATTTGGGTTGCCTAAATTTTTTAATTTAAAATGGCATAGTCCCAAAAACATTTTACTCCTTGCAATAAATACAAATAAAAGAAAAATCAACCACCTGAAATAATATTTATATTAATTTAATTTTAACCTTTTTAGTATTACACGTACTTACAATTTTATTGGGTGTATGTAAACACAGAAACACTGGAGGTGTTTATCCTACTTACAAAAAACCGTGGAAAAGAAAGTAGACTGTATAAAAAAACAGTAAAATAAATAAAAATTTTATGGAACGCAAAACAGATTTCTATAACCCTCCAAAATAAAGAAAAGCCGCGGGTATAAAATATAATTTAATAACTTAACTTGTTAAATAAGAACGTTTGTTTTTGAAAATTCATAAATATTGTTTAATTCATTTTTTGCTTCTACATGTCCTCGTCAAAACGTTAATCTTTTCAATGGCTTTAGTAGCTAAGTGTGATGCTAGCTCTAAGTGAACCTCTTTGGTCACCAAACATACAAGTACGCCACTTAATTAATTTAGGGTTTCAAGTAAACTGGTCTTTGAGCAAAATTAGTTCAACAAAAACTGTACCGACTGCAGTAAAAGAGCAAATATAAGAAGACATTTGAGTTTACGGTAAATCTCTCATTTTATACGTTAACCTTGAGGTCTTGCCTTAAAATATGTAACGTAATTTCGAATTATATTTTGTGCAATTTACTTGCCTAATATTGGCCAAAACATTTTTCTAATTGTTATTAAAAGTGTCTGCCAGTCACAACGCAAAAGCTTTTTATGTTTGTGTTGGAAAAATAACTACGTAAAACTATGTTGTTGAGGTAATATTAATGGGTATTTTTATGATTATTATGACTATCCAAGAACGGACTAAGTGATAGCAGTAAACTTTTCTTACCGACCAAAAACCAATCATACTGAACTAACTAATTTATTTCAAGCATTAATAACTTCTATTGGATGGAGGTGACCTAAACGTTGACTACTTTTAGTGTTATAATCAAATTTCAGTTTGAAACTTAAAAATGTATCTTAACAGTTACCTTCAGTTACTACTTAACAATTTTTTTTGGGTTATCAAAATAGAAAAACTCATTTGTGGGTCAGTTTACGAATTATTTGTTAAACCAATTTGATCCGTAAAACCATAATTCTGAAACAATTAAAATTTTAGGTAGTACGGCTTTGAGACCAGAAGCTAAATGGTGCCAGTCCTTGATATTCGTATTTGTTGGAATTACTGACACGCACTTTGCTATGAAGGTTTTCCATTGCGCAAAAGTGTTTTTTATCTAAACTAGAACAACTGACAAATCTGACCAAATATAAGCTTTGTGTACCTTTACTAAAATAATATTTTTGATCATTGTACAAGCTTAGTTAACAAGACAGAAGTCCAAAAAAAGTTTGTACTAATTTAAGCGTGAATTTGCGCTAGAATGAACACACAAGCTCTGTAAGGTCGCAACCTTGCATTGCAAAACCGTGTATCTAAATTTTTATTGGCTTACCGACAACAAATTGTTTATCTAAGAATGATATACATAAATACATTATTGTACAAAACCAAATTTTAAACTTAGATATTAATTGATTACCTAATTCTGTAGTTCTTTTTTAGATATAGTTTATTTTATTAAGTTTTCAATTACTTTTAAGCTGTGATAAAACACCTTAGAAAAAACGGCAAAACCTTGGCAGCTTCGGTTACATCATTAACACGGTCCAAACCCGAAAGACGTACTAATCTTAGCATCTGATTGTTTGTCCGTGTTTTTATACTTGTTTCAAATAAAGCAGTATTCTTTAAATGTAATTAAAATAAACACTAGTAAATAATAAATATTGTGAATAGATATGAGTAACAGTCTATGGGCGACGTTGAATTGTGCACATAATTGTCCGAAATCGAACAATCTTTGCTCGCACATCGTTTATGTTCGCACGTTCAAAATATGTACATATTGCCCCTATTAGATTTGATAAATTTTACTAAAAATTTATTTAAGAAAATGTCAATAATTTAAACAAACCTTTATTTTTTATCATTCGCCCCACTAGAGAAGATAGGGCACGTGTGTCTTTTTGAACAAGCCGCCACTGACAAATTGCAGTAGTTTTTGAAAAAAAATCGTTTTATTGTTTAAAACAAATACGTTTTAAAACAAATAAATAAAAAATATTTAGTTATGTGTGATACAAAAATCTATAAATCTGTTTTACGCTACAAAATTAAATGTTATTTTTGATTAATTTAATACAAACTTAATAATGTCTGTTCTAAAAATTAAATTTTTTAAAGTTTCACGACCAAATTATACTGACTAAAATTACAAAACTACATAAAACATGCTTATGCTATCTTGTTTTATTGTTTTGTAATTAAATACTTTTATAACAATCGCCTTAGCGAACTATATTATAACACAAAAGAAAATATTGTCATTTTGAAGATTAGCCCCAAAATACTTTTTTTCTGTTTGTTTGCTTTTTCTGATTTTGTACGTAGATCTATTTGAGTTCGTTTGTATAATCTTGAAAATGTAAATAAAGTTAAAATAGAAGAAATAATACTATTTTTAGTTCTTTAAATTTAAAGTAAACATTTTAAATATTCAATCTTTCAAATACACAAATTAAAAATTAATTGTCTTTTAATTTTGTGTAATTGTAAAACGATATTTATTATTGATTAAAATAAGCGTAAAACCAAAAAATAAATACAAATTTTGTTAATTTGTCAGTTTTAGAAAATTTTCATGTTAAAATTTAGTTTTTAATACACAAAATGTTCTCAAATCTAATTACGTTGTTTATTAAAAAAAATGAAGAATTTTAACTAAATAGCTTTAACACGAAAAAGTTAAAAAGTCGTATAACTTTAACAAAAAAGCTATGTTTTTGGAATCTTACGGTTGCCGGACTACTTGAATTTGTTCAGCAAATTACGTAATCGTCCGAAAAATTTTCAATCTTGTAAGATAAATTATTAAATTTTGATGCGGGCTTAGAAAAAAAGTTTGTTATATGTGTACGCATTAAAGCAAGCTAAAATTTAATATTTACGAATAAAGTTTTTTTTATTTAAACAAAATACTAAACTTGTGCGATTTTATAGCACATTTTACAGAAAGTATAATATTTTTTTTATGTGTTTGTAAAAATAATATTGATAGTTCAAATTAAAATTAAACATACAGTTAATTTGGAAAACTACAAAATTAAACAAGAGTTTTCTGGTTCAATAAACTTCCAATCCCTTTAATTTAAATTATACGTTAAAAGAATTTATGCGATGGCCACATCTCATTTTCTTTAATGTAATTTCGCGCTTACATTTAATGTTCTCGCAAATGACAAAATATTCGTATCGAACTTCTTTTAAATTAAAATTTAATGAGATTTTGATTTTCTGAATTTATAAAAACTTTGTGTGTTGCGTTATAAATTGCTTTTTGTAAAATTTCATTTGTAATAGTTTTAAGATTAAATTTTTAAATTTTTATTAATTTTCAAGTTCACAGTTATCAATTTTTTGTATATATTTTTTTGTACATATTTATATTTTTTAAGACACAGATTGTTTTGTTTTTGTAGTTAAATAACTATATAAATTTTTTATATTAGCTAATATTTTAAATAATACAAAGTAAATATATAAATGTGTATTAACATTTAATGTTATGAAAATACGTATTTTTTTTTCTTGAAAAAGTTATGTAATGTAGAAAAACGGATAAAAAAGCTTATGTTTAATCAATGCAAAATAACTAAGACAGGTAATGTTTTATATATTTTTTTAAGTCTAAATCTGGTCTCAAGTTTTTAAAATATCTGCTGCAAAGATGTCGTCTTCAGACGAGGTTTCTAAAAAACTAGAAATGCATCGGTTATTACTAATAACACATTTAGTAACTGTTGTCGATTATTTTAATTAAATGTACTCTTTATCGTTTAGTAATTTTATTATTATTGGTATATTATATATCGCAAAACATGTAAATTTGTTTTTATTAGGGTTGTACGTGAATGATGGGCTTATTTTGATTTTGTACTACTCGCTGCCTGATTTTTTTCATGTTTTATAAAAATACTTGTAAACTGTCATCAGTATCTTGTTTTTCATATTGAAACGCATAGAAGCTTCAAGATCATTCAAGATGATTCAAAGTGATTACCGAATGTTCTCATAACAGATAACATAAGAATGTAAAAAGTATTCGAAAGAAGTCGGAGTCACTTTTCGAATCAATTCTAGTCAAAAATCGGGAGTGTCAACACTGTGTCGGCTTAAATAAATAAAAACGCGTGCTAGTGAAAATAAATATTAGTGTAGATAAACAAAAAAACTTATCGCGGACAGTGTTTGTAAATATCAAGTGATAGTGATATATAAATTACTTTGTTGTTGTTTTTCTTAAATACCGTTACATTTTATTAGTATTAGTTAAAAGTAGTTGTATTTCTTATATCTAAAGTACATACGTAATGATATGAATAGTTAATTCTAAATAAATTAATTTTAAAATTGTAATAGTAGCGTCAAGTGTTGGGTTGTAATTTTAACGTATAAATAAACAAAGAAGCAATTAGTACGTGCTCGCGTGTGTTTGTTTATGGACCGCAATTATAATTGTTTCACCTCATTCAACTGTATTTTTATCAGGGCATATAACAAACAATGGCGACAAAAAAACTTTGTCATTTAAAAATTGCAAAAAAGCAAACTAAAAAAAAGTGGTTTAGAAATAAGTGGTACTAAAATTGTTTTACGACTTTGCGAAAATTTGTAAAAGAACGAAATAGATGTTGATTTGTATTTGTTTGAAATTTCCAAAGTAATGGATTTTGGTAGTGTTTTAAAAAAAAATGTTGACATTTTTTAGAAAAGAAAGAATAACTGTTCGAACATTCTAAGTAAATACAAAAAAATGTTAGATACTTTAGAAAAAAAATACAAACAAGTATTAAAAATAAAATAAAAATTATTGAAAAAAAAACTACAAGTTTGTGTTAAAAACTAGATTTAAGCTGTTCACGCTAGCACATATTTTAAATTTAAGAAAAAATGTGCGATAAATTTAAAAACAAATTCAGCTAAAGAATGAAGCTTCTTTAAGAGTTATTATTAAAACATCAAAAAGAAACTACTTACAAGTTTGAAGTTGTACACTCAGTTATACAAAAAATGAGACACGTTCGGTCATCATTTGTGGCCGTTTGCAGTTTTATTTAAGAAATTCAAATTAAACAAATAATATTCATTGACAATACCAGAAAGTCAAATCGTTTATCCGCAAAAACTAAAAATTAATAGATTCTCATGTTTGAATGATTTGGAACAGTAAATTGCATTTTATTTTAAGTAGTGTTTGAACACCAAAACAATTGGCATTTGTACTTGCATTTTTTTGTAATGGCATACTAATTATCTGTTAAAAAAAAAACACAGGTCAAACACCATTCTGTGTCATGCTTAGTCGCAAGTTCTAATTTGGACAAACACCAGAAAACAGCACAAAACGTTGGGTTTTAACCGGGCGACATAGTGTAGTTGTATAATCTCCAAGGACGACGTGGTTTGTTGCCGAAGCTGCAGAGGCAATGAAGTGGTCTTTATGAAGTTGTGCAACGTATTAATAACGCCATATATCGCATCCAAAAACCACCCAAAAAGTAGTCCACATCGATCGTCCAGTCCTGTTGCTAACAATAACAATATTACACAAACCCAGGTTTGAACCAGAATAACAACGTAAAAGTCGATGAAATGGACGATAAGTTGTCGAGCATGTACGGGGGTTTTGCAAAGGTTTGGTTTGGAGTTGCAACAAGGCATGTTCTAAACACGAAAAGATTGATAGATGACTTACAAAGACAGCAACCGACAGTCGGCAAAATCTTAAAACTACGTGATTACCGACGCTTTGTTATCTCACTAAGAACTACTCACGTGCAAAACCGTCATACAAAAATCTGTGCCAAACATTATGGAATCTCAAAAGAGAAATGAAGTTGCACAGCATTAAGAAATTGGCGATACACAAACTTTGTTGTGATTTAGATCAATTGAATTAGAGAACAGGTCAAAATATGTTGGAGGTCGTCTTCCAAGAAACAGACATTTAAGTGTTGGTTTGCAGTTACCATCCAAGTAGAACATCGGGTTTGAAAAACTCCATTAATTGCTACTTTTATGTTCAAGAAAGTTACCGAAATAGCATTTAGTTTCCTGTTCTGGACTTAAGAAAGAGGAAATGGAACGCATAGAAGCTTTGAGATCATTTTTTATGTCTTTGCCCTTTTGGGGCACTTACGATGGGTTTCGGAAGTAAAAAATTGACCCCTTTGTTATAATTCATGTTTACATTTTATTAAAATGAAACTTAATATTCTATTTACAACTAAGCCATTTTTATATTTTTGTACACTGCGCATACTTTCTATTTCCCTTGTTCGTGCTGTGTTGTCGTATTTCTTTAAAATACATGACAATTCTCCCATGCGTAATAAAAAGTAAATGATATAAAACAAAATGAATAACTATGTGTAATATAATTGAAAAAAACTGAAAAAAAATGTTTTTTTATTTTACAGGTTTAATCTTTCTATTGGTTTTTTTGTAGTGGTTCGCTGTCACTATCATTTGACGTATCTATTGTTTCAGCAATCACTTCAAGATCTTCTGAATCCGAATCGGTTACTTGCGGTGTAGATAATCTTTCCAGAACCTCGGTTGTCATCGTAACAGGTTGCGCTAAGCATTTATAATTTTGACTGTCCAATTGATGGCGAGACTGAGGCGTCATCTGGGTCAATTCATCTAAAGGTTGGTCTGCAAAACTGACTCTTCTCTTCTCGATTGGAACTTCTGTTCTTCTTAGCTGATCTATGTGTCTTTTGATTACATAACCACTATCTAATTCTATAAGTTAATAAAGACCGCCTAGTTTTTCTACTACTGTACCATACTTCCATATTGTTGATAAACTGTAACTTCTTGATTGGACTCTTTCTCCCAGGCATAAATTGATACTCATTTGAGGTGTTTGTTCTGTACCACAACGTAAAAGCCGCATTTTTAATAAATTGAGTCTGGTTCTTAAGTTTCTACCTATAAAAAGCTTTACTGAAGACTTATCTTTGTTCGATAACGGTGTTGCTCTGTAACGTAGTAGGATTTCATACAACTTTGAATGAATGGTTCCAGGTTTCTCAGACATTTTCTTTAGTTTTCTTTTTTTGAACATACCTTTCAGCCTGACCGTTTGTGGCTATAAACGATTGCCTAATTCCATTTCTTGAGCAGAAGTCTTTGAATTCTATTGATGTGAAAATTGTTGCATTGTCTGACACTAAAATGTGTGGTAGTCCATTTCTATTAAAAATCTCCTGTAGCATTTTGATTGTAAAGGTTGAAGTAGGTAGATTTTAGACGCTAGAATTTCAGGCCATTTTAATTTTGCATCGATAACTAGAAAGAAAAAATATCCTTGGTATGGTCCTGCGTAGTCCATGTGTATTCTCTGCCAATTTTTTTTTAAATTTTTTATTTATAAAGAGGCACTTTTTCCGGAAAACTCTTTATGTCATCGCAGGGTTTACACGACTTTACCAAGCATTTAATATCTCGGTCAATATTTTTCCAGTAACAGTACTTTCTAGCAAGTGCTTTCATTTTGACTACGCCTTGATGGGTTGAATGAAGTTCAAACTGCTAGGAATTACTACTCTTGATCCTCGAAATAAAACATCATCATGAAGACTAAATTCTGATGAGTCGTTGTTGCCCAATCTCAAATCTAGCGAAGGCTTCCACGGCCGGAATCTAAACTAACATTAGAATGTCTTCCGGGTTTGGGCCGTGTCATAGTTGCAACCGAAACTGCCAACGTTTCGCCCACTTTCGTAAGGGGCTTCATCAGGGCGTGAGAAAATCGCAAAACTCAAACAAGCGATCGAAATCTAACTAAGAACCTTTCAAAAGTTAGGTTATCCACTTGTAAAACAAGCCATAACCTAAACTATGAAAAGGTAAGAAAGAAAACGATAACCTGAAAAAGCAAACGAAAATCTAACAAAGAACCACTACCGAGTTAGGTAATCAACTTGTGAACCAAGCCAGATTCTAAACTCCGTAGAAGTGACTTAAGAAGAAATAGTCTCCGTATTTAAAGGAAAAGGATCGTCACGGATGCTTGAGCTCGACCCTGATTGGGTTACGGTTGCTAGGGGGCGTGTTTTTGATAAATGACTAATAACCGGGAACCAAAGAGGGGATAGTTCGAAACCATGATCGCGATTGAAGTTATTGGGGTGTTTGATGATTTCTATGCTTTCTCGGAATTTCCTGTTGAAAAAGAATGGAGATTTGGCAATCAACGAAACATTATCAAAATCATCTTGTGACCTGTAGTAAAATGATGTTCAGCGACCGCAGACTTGGAAGTATACCTTTTCCTTATACAACGATCATGTTCCGAAATGCGAGTAATGACGGAACGACCGGTTTCACCAATGTAGACTAAACCACAAGAACAGGGAATTTGGTATACACCTTGAGATGAAAGTGTAGGAAATTTGTCTTTGGGAGAAGGAAGAATTTGAGAGATTTTTCCTGTCGAGTTGAATATGGGTTTAATACCATTCTTACGAAGGAGTTTCCCTATTTGATCTGTAACCTTGTGAATGTAGGGTAAAAGGCCAATTTCGGGTTGGATTCGGGAGTAGAAATCTCCTTAGGTAATCGAGTACGTGGATGTAAACGACGATTAATAACTCTATGAATATCTCGCTTTACATAACCATTGTTCACTAGGGTTCTAGTAAGATGACGGAGTTCTGAGTCTAGATTCTCAGGTTGACAAATAGAAAAGGCACGATGGACCAAAGATTCAATAACAGAACGTTTCTGTGCAGGATGATGATGAGACGAAGCATGAAGGTATCTGTCCGTATGGGTGGGTTTGCGATAAACAGAATGACCTAGAAGTCCGTCGGGCTTACGAGTCACAAGAACGTCAAGAAATGGAAGAGAACCATTACTTTCGATTTCCATAGTAAATTTGATATCTAAGTGTTGATTGTTAAGATGATCAAGAAACTTAGACAATTCAAGATGACCATGAAACCAAACAATAAACGTGTCGTCAACATATCTAAACCACACTTTAGGTTTTAATATTGATGATTCCAAAGCAACCGTTTCAAAGGATTCCATAAAAATGTTAGCTACAACAGGTGATAGAGGAGAACTCATAGCAGCACCAGAAACTTGTTCGTAAAACTTATTATCAAATTGGAAGTAAGTAGAGGATAGACACTTTTCAATAAGAGGAACCAAACTCAAGTCCTTGCCATGTTGAGACAGAATCTGTTTGATGATAATAAGCGAATCCTTAATAGGAACTTTAGTAAAAAGTGAAGTAACATCAAAGCTCACGAGAAGATCTTGGGGTTCAAGTTTTATAGTTTCTAGACGTTGGATAAAATGCTGAGAGTTGAGGATGTGAGAAGAGGTTTTACCTGTAAACTCGCAAAGAATGTTGGACAAGAACTTGGCTAGCTTGTAAGTAGGAGATTAGATAGTACTAACGATAGGTCGAAAAGGAATACCTTGTTTGTGAATTTTGGGAAGTCCGTATAGACGAGGTGGTTTAGAATCTGATGGGGTAAGTCGACGTTTAGTTTCAGGAGGTAGATTGGAAGATTTGATGATTTGGCTAACCTCGCGTTCAATCCTCGAAGTGGGGTTATGGGTTAGAAGAGCGTAAGTTTCCTCAGACAAAATAGAATTGATTTTCGTAACATAATCAATTTGGTTCAAAACCACAGTGGCGTTGCCTTTGTCGGCTGGAAGAACAATAATATCAGGGTTCTTACGAAGATTTTTTAGAGCTGACTCTTCCGACTTAGAAATGTTGGATTTAGGAATTTTAGATGATTCAAGGATTTTGCTAGTGTTAATACGAATGGGATCTGAGATGTGGCGAGGAAGATGTCTTATAGAAGATTCAACAGCGCATAAAATATCTTCTTTAGGAATACGTTTGGGAGCAACCGCAAAATTCAAACCCTTAGAGAGCACCGATTCTTGTTCTGAAGTGAGAACCAAACTAGATAAATTGACAACCGTCTTTACTGAGTTAGTAGTAGAAGAAACTTTACGATTCTTGGATTCCAATAATTGAAACTTTTTGAGATGACCTTCAGTGGTTAGTCGTAGAGTGGTATCAGACTGCTGGTAAGTAATGTTGTCAAAGAATTTCCAATCATCCGGGGATAGAGTGTTAGCCAACTCAAGATGAAGATAAAAGAGTTGTTTCGAAATGGTGTCTAACTCTCGCCTAGTTTGCTTAATCCGTTCGCGTATCAACGCTAGACTAGCACGGTGTAGGATGTTTTTAGAAGAACGTGTCTGAATGTGGAACTTAATTTTGAGGAATGCAGGAATGATGTTGTGGTCACGACAGCGACTAAGAAAGGTTAAATTGCACAAAAGTTTGACGAGTTTGTGGCGAAGTTTGGAAAATACGGAGGTTTTAGAAGAAATATTCCCCCGTAGAGATTGTTAATGTAATAGAGAAGGCTTCCACGGCCGGAATCTAAACTAACATTAGAATGTCTTCCGGGTTTGGGCCGTGTCATAGTTGCAACCAGAAGCTGCCAACGTTTCGCCCACTTTCGTAAGGGGCTTCATCAGCGTGAGAAAATCGCAAAACTCAAACAAGCGATCGAAATCTAACTAAGAACTTCTCAAAGTTAGGTTATCCACTTGTAAAACAAGCCATAACCTAAACTATGAAAGGTAAGAGAAAACGATAACCTGAAAAAGCAAACGAAAATCTAACAAAGAACCACTACCGAGTTAGGTAATCAACTTGTGAACCAAGCCAGATTCTAAACTCCGTAGAAGTGACTTAAGAAGAGTTGATTACCTAACTCGGTAGTGGTTCTTTGTTAGATTTTCGTTTGCTTTTTCAGGTTATCGTTTTCTTTCTTACCTTTTCATAGTTTAGGTTATGGCTTGTTTTACAAGTGGATAACCTAACTTTTGAGAAGTTCTTAGTTAGATTTCGATCGCTTGTTTGAGTTTTGCGATTTTCTCACGCCCTGATGAAGCCCCTTACGAAAGTGGGCGAAACGTTGGCAGCTTCGGTTGCAACTATGACACGGCCCAAACCCGGAAGACATTCTAATGTTAATCTCAAATCTATTTTTAATTTTCGTAATTCTTCGTCATTTTCTGTTTCCATTTTTATCGAGTCAAATGTGACAGTATTAGAAGTAACTTTTGAAATGACCATATTAAATATGTGAGAATCTTCGTCTGCAGAAAAATTCTCACAAGATAATCGGGCGCGTGACTAGTAGTCTGTATTTGCGTGTTCGTTGGATTTTTGATGTCGAGTTTCGTAGTCGAATCTACATAGAAACATCGCATATCTAATGAGTCTCGATGCAGTGATGGGTGGAATTTTTTTGTTCCATCAAAAATATAAGTCAACGGTTTGTTCTCCGTGATCAGAGTAAATTTTCTTTCATATATGTAAATGTATAATTTTTGTTTTCCAATAAATTGCAGTTGCTTCTTTATCTAATTGTGATTATTTTTTTTCACTTTGTGCTAGTGATCTTGATATGAACATGATCGGTCATTCTTCACCATCTATTATATGTGACAATACGGCATCAATGCCGGGCTAGTATCTGTTGCCAAAATAATGGGTAAGTTAGGGTCGTATCTTACTAATACTGTGTCACTTGCTATTTCATTCTTAATATAATAAAGAATCTATCTTTGGATGTACTCACGATAACTCTCGAACCAAAAGTCCTAGTAACTTGAAATTCGGTAATGAGCTGGTTTTTTATATTCTCTCTGCTTTGTTAAAAGATGGGCTTGATGAATAAACCGGAAGTAGGTGTATCCGACATTTTTAACAGTTTTTCTTTCATAATTTTGTACGTATGTAAATTATTCGAATTATTTTTACAGTTTCATATAATTCTTCATAACAATTTATTCAAATAAAAAAAGATTCTAACATTAACCGTTTATCAGATATTTAATTTGTAATTTAAAATAAATTCACAAATATAATATAGTTTTGAATCCTGCCTGCGACAATTTTTTCTTACTGATTTACTGAAGGAGTAAGTAAAATTGAGGCGCACAAATATAAGGGTTAGTCGATATGATCTTATTAAAATCAAGAAAAAAAATTTCAAAAAAATTATAGCATGCTAGAAAAGCAATACAAACAAATACATATCACTTCAAAATAGTTTTATGACAACATAACCTTAAAAAAATATGTAGAAATTCCTTCATCATTTCTTATAGGAAAGTCGTGTGGTGACCACAACATTTTTTTTTATAGCAATTATAACTTTAAAATCGTCGATTATAATATATAAACATTTGTTCCTTTTTTGGTGTTACACGCAATCTTTGAATTTATCTGTTGCTTTTTTTTAAATTTTGAATTAGTTTAATTGATCAGTAAAAATTCTTTAAAAAATAAGAGTGGTATAAACAAATTTTATATAAAATATAAAACATCACCAATTTAAAATAAAACAGTGACCATTTTATTTTAAAATGGCAGAGTCTAAAGAATATTTTACTTTTTCATCAATAAATAAAAATTAAAGAAATTAATTAGAAAAAAGTTTTAATTTTTCCGTGAGCTTATGTTGTCGAGGCTCATTCGTTTAATTTTTTTTACGTCTTGTTTTTTTGTCTTTATATAGTTACGTCATAATTTGTAAACTTTTAATTTGTAATTATTTCAAAAAACCTTATTATTGTAATGTTTATAACCTCGGTTTATGTATTTTTTTTTTATTTTATATCTATTTAAAAATTAAAATTGCCAGTATACTAAAACCGAATTAAAAGTATGATACCTAAAGTAATAAACGTTAGTATTACTACAATAACTACACTATCACTATTAGATAACTTAAAATATTGTACTAAAAGGTTTATGATGGTATATTTTTTTTTAAATTTACGTTTAGTTTACTTGTAGTAGGTAAAGCAAACTTTGGCGTCATGTACCACTTTGAGGAATGAAGAATTATTTATTTTAGTAAATATATGATTACATTATAATTGTAAAAACTACGTACTATATATCTATGAAAAATTTATGCTATGCCGTTTATAGTACAACTACATGTTTCTTATGTAGTGCGATATAGTATTATTAAGTATGCGTCAGCAGAATGCAATTGTTATGAACATTTCTGCGCGTTCTTTTAATTTAATATAAAATGTCTGAACTTATGTTTTCTCCATGTCTAGAGAAAAATTAAGTTTTAATTGTTGTGAAATGACTTGAAAATCTAAAATGCTAACCTTTTAGATGGATAAATGCTCGTTTTAAACCACGTGACTGAAGTATAGGCAATACACTTGCAAAAAGAAACTTGGTTTGTAAAAAAAATCGCCTTTCGTGATTTATCTAGAATGGAAAATTGAAATAGAAATGTAACCCGTAAAAACCTGAATTCTACTATCATTGTAGAGTATTTATAAATAAATCGCTAAATAAACAAAAACTAAATTTTTAGGATTAAAACAATTTAATAATGCTAAAACTAACTTTGTTAACATTTTACTAAAGAAATGTAAACAAATTGTTACGACTTTAATCCGATACATTTAATAGGAAGTTTAGTAAAGCATAATGTAGTAATAAACAGTGTTTTGCAAATTAGCGTAGATATAAAAAAAAACATAATGCTAATTAACTTTGTAGTAAACGTAAAGTGTTAAGGTAAATTAATTCAGTTTAATAGTTTTTGTGCAGATATTGCAATTAAAAACGCCTACAATGTTGTATGAAAATGATCTTATCTTGAAGCATAAACAAATAGTTTGCACAAGTTGCTTGACCAAATTATTGTATTTCATAAATTAATAGTTCTTGTAATAAAATTTTATTTATTATTTATTATGTAATATTTTTTTAGTATAATGCAGGAAATTGCTAGTTCTGTAACATGCAAATATTTGTTGTTTTTGCAATAGCATAATGTAATAACATAAAGGAACATAAAAATATGTATAAAATAGTATATTGCATAAGGAGTAACGAATGATCATTGCAGAGTACGAAAATTTGTAGTCGAGCCGAAGGCAAAGCAGCAATTTATACAAGTTGACAATGCACATTCCTTACAAATTATACACCATACTTTTTCTACGAATATATATTTAATTATTAATCTAAGTCAAATAGAATTTATTTATATAATTTCGTTTTCAAGTTTTATAACTGTGGTGCACGAAATATTAGTAAAGGTCTTCTAAATTATATAATATAAATATAATTTATTATTTTGTATGTTAATAGTTTTGACCTGTATGGAAATGACTTTGACTTGTACGGAAATGAAATTAGACAAACGCAATGCACAACGTTGTCTAATCGCAAATAAACATACAATGTATCGAACTTTTTGTTAGTCCTAGAAAAACTAAATTTTTAAAACAAAATATAAATTTTTAATTAATTATTCAATATTTGTCTACGTTAGCTATTAACAAATAATCAATAAAAATGTTTTATACATATTAATTACAAATGTTAAAAATCATTAATTGTTACTTCTAATAACTATATTTTAATGAAAAAATCTTATTAACAGTGTATGTAGTTGCTTGTTAAAAATATTCATCTTGCAACACAACGTTCATTAACTCATTAAAAAATTGTTGTAATATTTGGCATTGATTGTTTTTGCAATAAACACTTTGTCACAGTTGTATGTGAGTTTAAAGTGTTTAGTAATTTTGGTTGCTTATATATTTCGACAAATAGAATGTTTCATTTTTGTTGATGAAGTAAAAAGAAATCACAATAAACAATAAGCAGTATTTACTACATCGGCAAGATGACGTTACAGTTGGAATTGGCCATTCCAAAAAAGGAAATATAAACAAAGCTAACAGGTTTGAAAGTAATTTTTCATACTCTGAATGTGTGTTAAGAAAAACAATCAAAAACAACCTACAAATAAAATATATTAACAAAATTAAGTTAAATTTTTATAGTTACAAAAAGCCAAGTTGTATTTAAGTGAAATATATTTATTACTAAATTATCTATACAGACTACCGAGAGCTATTTATTTTTTTTTGGTTTGCAAACTTATTTTAAAAAAAGTTACATATTTGACGTGCAATATAAAAGACCAAAGCAAATTATCATTCATTCAAGTATAGATGTTAAGAGAAATTAGTTAAATTTTACAGAAATGATTTTTTACTATCTAGATCGCTATAGATAAATAGAAACTTTGAAAACTGATTTTATACCCGCGTAATTCAAACAAGTTTTGAATAAACCACGGGCTAACACCACAACGTATGACCATTGTAAAGTAACAATGTCAATGCAAGTTTGAAATATCTAACCCAATATTAAAGTTCCATATGTAATAGTAGTTGATGATCCGTTCAAAGCAACTCGGGTGTTGATAAGACCGTGGGCCTAGAGATCATCAACGTCAAAAAAATTTAATTATAGGTTGAGCCGTGCTCGAAGTTGAAACCGCTTTAAGTAGTAGATTTAATATATTTCAAAAAGACGTAATTTCTTCTGTAATTAAAATATAAATTATCTGGCTTCTTTATTTGAGTAAAATTTGTTCTTACGATCATATAAGCAAAGGAAACTTTTAAAAAGTTTTACAAACATAGTGAAGGATTCCATTACAAACAGTAACTTATTAAATGTTACATGTTTTGTTTTTTACATTTAATAATTTGACACCCAAAACAACGTGGGAATATTTAACTTGTGTTTATATTTTAAACGTCACTAGTGACTTTATTTATGTCAAAATTTATGTTTTCACTAAAAACGTGAGCGTTTGATTACTCCCGCATGTTCAGCTAAAAAGTGTGATGCGAAAATCGGATAAAAATAGACACAGTCCTATTCTCTAAAACTGGAATAATCATGATTAATTGAACGCTATATGTAAAAGTGCAAACCGGAAAATATGAAATCGAATCAAATGTCGAGTCTACTGAAAAAATCGTATAGTGTTTTAAAAAAAAATTACTAGAAATGTAATGTTGGTACTATACTTATTAGTAAATCCGTCAAATTCGACATTAACGTTAGCATCGTTTTTTTTTAAATTTTAACTAAATTTCAAGATTTTTGACTTATTGCATACTCGTTCTATTTTATGCGATTTACAAAATTGATTAGAATTTTTAGTTTTTGAAAAAATATAATTGTTAGGATTTTTGTTTTTTTTAATTTTTAAATTTAAAGAAATAGCAAAAAATGTTTTTGATACTTTTATAATAATCCTGTCAGCTAGTCGTGATAGAAACAACTTGACCAACAGCATCAAAACTAGACTGACTATTTGTTATTAGCTGATTACAACGATTATTTTTTCACGTCCTTTAATTAGATCTTTGTTTAAATAAATGCATAAAAAGTTAGCAATGACTTGTTTGTTAAAGAATCTCATTTATTTGCCTCTAATGTGAACAATAAAAATTTAGCACTGTCGCTATTGCTGACTTTGCATTTGAGATTAGTATAATTTTTTTCAAAACTAACAATAACACAAGATTTAATTAAAGCTGGACAAAAAATAGAAAAAACCATTATAAATCTGTTGTCAAAATTTTGTAAAATAGAACCGCAAAACCCACCTACAGAAAATATTATAGGGATTATAATAGAACTGATCGCTTCACTAGTATGCAATTTAAGACTGCCCGAGAAGCGCGTAATTGTAAACGTCGACAAATTCAAAATATTCCCAAAAAGAAAAAATCATTTTTGCAGCTCTTATTGAAAAAAACTATAACAAATGATACCAGCATGAAACAAAAAATATTTCAAACGGCTTACAAAGAAAACAAAGCAGTGAAAAGACAATGTTAATAGTTGGTAAGTTTTATCTTGTAAAGATATAAACTAATTTGTTGTTTATTTTGTTTTGTTCTACGAGGAAAAAAATGGGATTACGTGTCAAAAATAAACTATAAGTTTACACATATGACAACTATCTAAAAGTAGAATAGATAAGCAGCAACTGTTAAAAATAACTGGACACACATCTGGCAGTTTTATCTAACCCTCAAAACTTGACGAAGAGCATCACGCAAACGTAATCAACAACTTGAGAAAACACATTGTTGCACCGTTAGTTACAACAATTATAAACATTCGTCTTTTTTACTATTAAGAAATCCCACTGGTAAACTTTGTTTTTTTTTTCTTCTATAGTAACAAAGATTCGTAAATCTAGTTAAAGTTATCAAAAAGTTATCATTATTTATGTATTACAGTTGTAATAAACTTTTTCAAACAACATCCAAAAACAATCTAAATTTGACAACTTTTTTGCAATTTAACAGTCTTTTTAATTTTTAATGATTTTAAGATTACTATGCTGGTTATTCTTATATTAAATATAGTGTATATACACCGGGTTTCAAATAAAATGTACCACATAGATGGAGTAGACGTGGAAGACTGAAATTTTGTATGTAAAACTGTTATAAATGATTAAAATTTGGAAGAAGCAACACAACGTTTTAATGAAAAAATGTCAATAATGTGTAACATCACCACGTGCTTGTATGCAAGAAGTTACCCTTCTAAGCATGCTGGAAATAAGGTGATTTATTGCGTCTTGGGGTATCTGATCCCAGGCTATTTGAAGCTGTTGTCGCAATTCTTCTATGGTATTTGAAGGGTAAGCTATATGACGCAGTCTTCTGTCTATCATGTCTTAGACATGTTCTATTAGCGATAAATCTTGTCATCTAGCAGGCCACGGTAGTGAATTTACGTCATTCTCTTCAAAAACTCTCTGCCACATGCGGTCGCGCATTATCATGTTGGAAGAACTTTGTGGACGTTCTTGAAGAAGAGGTAGAAGAACTGGTTGTAAGACGTTGTCGATGTAACGTTAAGCATTTAACGTGCCTTGGATAAATGTTAAAAGAGAGCGGCCTCTCCAATAAATGCCACTCCAAACCATTACAAGAGGTGTTAAGCCAGTAGGTTTTTGTTGTACAAACTGTAAATTGTAACGTAGTTCTCTAGGTTTCCACACACGTCATCAGAAAAAATAATGTTGTTCCATTTATGTAGCCAATATTGTTTGGTTTGGCACCATTGAAGTCTGACTTCTTGGCGGTGAGGTGTTAGAAGAATACGAGAGTTTGGTTGATATGATCGCAATCCAAAAGAGCGAATTCGACAATAAACAGTACTCATAGAGACTCTGCCCTGCGACCATTTCACGATATCCCAACCCAGCTTCTTGCATACCAATAATTCGCCCTCTCTCAAAAGGGGTTAATTCTTAAAAATTACCTCGTCTGCAAACTCGTGGCATTCTGACACTTACAAACAATGACAACTAATAACTAGATCTAAAAAAAATCTAAAAAGCTAAAGGTTCAAAAAAAAAGTGAAAGAAGCATGAATATGTTGATAACACCATGTATATTTTTTAAATACATCAACATTTTGATTCCAAATTTTAATCACTTATTTGTCCATATATAACAGTTTTACATACAAAATTTCAGCCCTCCACGCCTACTCCTGCTATGTGGTGCATTTTCTCTGTTTTTCTTCGTTTTCAAAACCATAGTTACTTTTTCAATTGCCTTATTGTAAATAAAATTATGGTTCAAAAAATAATTCATAGAATAAATAAATTAAGGTAATATTATTTAAAACTAAATTTTAAAATTTCAGTTTTTAACTTAGTATTAAATTTTATAGCAAGAAATTCACAAAAGCAACAAAACAGCAACAAGTTTGATTTTTTTTTATTTTATTAACAATCGCCTTATTTTAGAATATATAACAATAATTTTTAGATTTCTGTGTGAAACATATTTTTAATAAATTACATTGTGTATTCCAAAAAAATCTTATAAGCTACAAATACTATTAATAAAATTTGCGTAACTGTATTTTGGTACAAACAATGTTTTAGTTTTATTATTATACAATACATGTTTTGTATAACTTAGTTAATAACTTTAATATTCTTTAATGTTAATTTTTTTTAAGTAATATAAATAGATTTGAATAGTACGATGTAAATATAATAATTATATTAAGTTATAATATAGAGAGAACGCGTTTTGTATTTTAGAACGATACCACTACTGCCATATTGATGATAGACGAATGTCATGCTAATGTCAAGTGTTTTGTAGTTGTGTTTTTTAACGTTTATAGTTATTTTTTGTGTTTCTTTACATGTATTTTTAGCTTTTAAATAAAGATATTTAGTACATAATAGTTTTGTGTGTTTTATATAATTGTAATAGTAAAAAAAGTGTAACCATAAAGGGATTATTGACAAATACGTTTTACACGGATGTACATAATATAGGATTTTTCTTATTTTAGTTATTAAGAATCTTTTTTAATTAAATTTGAATTTTATTATACATTATTAAACATTATTTGATTTGCATATTCTTTTTCTCTATTCTATATGTTTTTACGTATGATAAAACTGAAAATTAGTAAATTTGTTAACCGAGAAAACTGTATTTATTAGAAAATAAAAAGTGCAAAAAAAGTAAAAAATACTCTCCAACAAATTTTATAAAAATTTGTACTAAATCAACTATAAATCTTAGCCTATAAAAATTCTTCTTTACTTTAGACCAGCGTTTCTCAAAATTTTTTAGACGTCGAGCTATTACAAATTGAAGTTAGCTTGGTAGAGCCCCAGTATATTTTTTTAACTAAATAAACGTTATCAAGACGTTTAGGAAAATAAGAAAAAATATTTATTCTTAATTGTTACTAAAGTGTTGGTATGTTAACGTGATGTGTGATATTGAGTTTGCTTTTATACATGAGAATTGGAGCACCATATAAGCGATTTTAATACTTTGTTTCAGTGGCTGCGTAAAAAGAAAACTTAGTTTTGCCAAAGTATGTGACGAAAAACAGAAAAACAGAAATAGCTTTTTATGACAGTTCTGGATACTTTTGTCTAAGATTACACCAACATTTTGACAGCGGTCTGTTCTCAAATTTTATCCACATATAACCATTGTATTTTTGTGTAAAGTAGTGAAGATGTATAAAAGCTACTCATATCATCACGCAATATATTAAATAACCGCATATTTAAAAGTTGAGGCTATGAAGTTTATTATTTTTACCGACTTGTCAAAAACAATTTTAAGAGCAAATGGCAAATTTTTGACAATTATTGCTTGGCGGTAAATTATACAGTTACTACTGCTATAATTTTTTAGCAATATCTTTGATTTTTGCCTGTAGTTTTTTCAATTGCTCCCTCAGTGAAAACATCGATGCAATAGTACCATGCTAATCTATTTGCGAAAAAATAGTTGTTAACAACATTAAAAATTTTAGCTTTTGTGGTATTACTTTTTAAGGACTTATAAATAAATAATTTTTTTATTACGGCATGTTTGCATTATAACCGTACAAATACTAACAATACTGCTAGGTGTGCTGTATCAATGGATTCGTTCATTTGTAGAGAAAACTTACAAGATTTTTCTGGTATTGTGGGAGGCTTTCCAGCCACTGCAATTTTCTACGACACACTGTAGGAGGCTGCAGTAGCATTTTCGTTAACCGTTTGTGATGTTTGGAGCATAAACGTTTTTGTTTTCAAAAACCGTTTTCGATTATTGCCACGAAGATTGGTGTACTAAAGAAGACTTTCTGGCATAATTAATATATCTGCTTCTAAACACTCCTAATAAAAAAATCTAATAACAATAAGTTACGAGAAATATCTTGTAACTTAAAAAAGCAACGACTAACTTAGTTTAATTTGGAGATTGGGTCGTAAGCTTTGTGGTGCGAAATTATAAAGCAAGTTAAAAAGGCGCTAAAACGATGAAAGATTTAAATGGGAGACATCGTTTAAATCTTCCCATAGCTGTAAAAGATCAAATGACAAAACCAAAGTTGTAATAACAAGTATATTTATTTTATCACGGACCAAAAAGTTGGTACAGAGAAGAAGATAAATTTACATAGGTACGATCTAACGCTGAAACGTAAGTTGATATAACGGACAATAGTGATTAAAGTAAACTCCCTTTGGTTGGGCAACACGTTGAACAACAAATTAAATTTGTTGGCCTAATTTTTACATTCCCCCCCAAAAAAAAACAAATTTACATTTGTAAATTATAACACAAATATGTAAATCTCAATGATTGAGAGAACCAGAGCGCATTATTTAATATGTGACACAAAAAAAATTATAGTTAATTGTGATAACAACTTACTATGTACGTCGAGTCGTACGTGCAATTGACTGGCAACGTAAATACAAAGAATTGAAGCTGGAATTATAATACTTACAGTTTAGTTTTCCTTTAAAGAATGCGAATCGCTTGTGGCACCTTTTCGGAAATACCTAAAATTTGCTAAAATAAACAAAGCCGTACATACGGTGTTATCACAAATAAATTTTTCTTGGTTCATACGATCAATGAAAACAAATCAAATGCGTTTTTTTTTAAATTAATTATATTATTGCATTAATTGGGTTTTCTAATACGGTTAGAATTTTATCCAATACTCGACAGTCTCGATATCTTTAACGCAAATGACGTGACATCATAAAACTTTTCCCAATAAATGAACCACATCCCCACATTGATGGAACACGTGTGGATTTTCAGAAACTTGCTAATGACAATTACGCAAGAATTAGATTACATCACAAAAATAGGAAACTTGAACTAAAAGACCCAGGTTCTGACTTTGTATTTTCTAAACTTGCTGTTAATGTACGTAGTTTTTTAAAGGTTTCTAACGCTCTATTGCAAACAGTTCATAACACGCCGCTTATAAAACATTAACAACTATGATGCATTGGTATTTATTAACGCAGAGAAATGTCGATTGAAAACAGTTATTGTTTTCAAAAGAAATTTGTTTAAGTTGGCAGATTACTTTAATACTTAGATAGTAGTAGATTCCAAAAATACTTGGTAGATTTAATTTTTTAACGTATTTTAAAGAAAAAAAACTAAACGTGAGCTTTTTCTTGAAATTTTAAAGGTTGTAAATGTTTTTAATGTATTATTTAAAAGTATTTAGTAGTACTTACTAGTATCGGTAAAAAATTAACAATTACATCTAAACCTGCTTATAGAATTTGAAATATGTATACAAATAAGTAATACGTCTTAAAAACATCTTACTAAAGTGTTTTCATTCTCAAGATAGAACGCGCGTAAACAAATACAAGCAGTGTTCACGTGAGCATGCCGCACAAAACTGTACTTATTTTTCAGTATTTTCGGTTGATAGTTCTGCATTTCTTACATTTTTATATATAATGATAGTTCAAAATCAAACATAAAAAAATACACAAATAATATACATAAATAAATTAAATCAAACTATACAAATCCGGGCTTAAAAAACTACCCCACTTGTTTCAACGAGCGTTAGAATACAATGGGCTTTTGCAACAGCACCTAATGATCACGCATTGAACATGCAATTTATTTTGTGAAACGCCTTATCTTAAAAATGAATATACTTTAGTAACTATTTATTGTTTATGTTTATATGTAAATCCAAACTCAACACATGCTCAGAGGTCAGTGATTATTAAAATATTATATATGCTTTGATAACGCACTATACAAAACAAAGCATGAAGTTATTTCTTTTTTTGAGGAGTACAAATGATTATTCATTTTTTTGTTTTTACTTGCGTCCATAAAAATAATTTGCGTGGCCCTAGGGCTCTGCGGAGCACACTTTGAGAAACGCTGCTTTAGACTAATAAAATTGATAAAATAATCAAAGAACATGCTTGATTACATAGATCCATAAATTTTCAATTATATCGTTTTTTAGCAATTTACTGTATTTGAACACTATAATTATGACTAAACGTCTGTAAAATTGTAATTAAGGCAGTTACAATTTTTTCCTAAGCGCAAATCCAAATAATTTGGTAAATTATTTTTTTTTGTAAATGAACATATAGCTTGTTCATCTGAACAGTTTACAACATACGATTAATGTTAAAACTTAATTTTTTAAGAAATCAGGGATGGCTAAATCTTGATAGTAGACTATGCCTCGCCCAGCGGTCTAACTTTGTACATAGAAAACAGATGCTTTATGTTATCTTCTTATATAGGTAAGTAAAACGGAGTATAGGTGCAATCACCCGCATAGAATTCGTTTCTGTATTTATTTGTAAGGTATAGGTACTAAACGTTGCCAATACAAGTAGTACCTAAATAAAAATAAAAATTAATTTTTAAACTCAAAAATTATTTTGAAATAATAAATTAAGTAATTTTAAAATTATGTACAAAACAATATAACAAACTAAAACTAAGTTATGTGAAATTTTGGGTTAAATAATCACATTTTTAATTATAAAGTATTAAAAACGCTTGATAAAATTATTTAGCATACAAACGCAGTCGCTAAAAAGTAAACAATAACTTATCCCTAAAAGAGAAAATTTAACGTCATGCTACTAACAAATCAATAAATTACTTTGTGAAATTTAGATTGATGTGTTTATAAATGTTTTTTGTATGTTCTTTTTCGACGTTGGTTTCAAAGTTCAAAAAGTAATCGTTGCAATCAAACGTGTTGCTTATTTAAAGAATGTCAAATTTTGTTGGTACATTTTTTCAATTTAATTATTGTTTAAAGTTTAACGTTTTAAAACTATTCTAAAAGTTTGATACGAGTTTTTTTTAAATATTTTATCATTGATTCAATTGACGAATCTACATTTTTTAACTTAATTTGACAAGCTGTAATAATTACAAAAACTTGTTTGTAAATAATTTATTTAATTGTTTTGAATTAATTAAAAAATTACATAATTTAACTGTTTTAAAATTATTTATTTTTCTATAGTCATTTTTGTAGTTGTTAGCAGAAAACAAGCTTTTTATTGTACTTACAATTTATACAAAATTAAAAACTAAGCACTTTCAAATAGTTACAAGCACGATGGGATTATTTTATAATGCAGTAACAAAAGCTGTTCGTATGTATGCAAAATCCTTTGATGTAAACGTACACAAATTCTTGTAACATGCTTGAAATTTTTATTTAAACGACACGCGCATAAAAAAACAAACTTTGTTGTAACACATTTTATCTATTTGCAAGCATAGTAGCAATAAAACTGATAAAATTATTTGTTTTGCAGTAAGAATAACAAAATTCAGAAAAACAATAGGTAATAAATAAATAATTAAATGAACATAATCGACATCTTACATAAACCAGTACAAAAAGTCTTTTTGGTCATTGTTCAAAACGCATTGGAAATGTTTTTTTAATTTTTTTTCGTATAAGATTGATATATAACTGATAGCTGAAAAATCTTTTGACGAAAATTAATAATATCAATTGCAAAAAATATAGGTTAAAAACAGCACAAATTATTATGAAATAAAATTATTAAACATATTTATAAGATATATTATCTATTTTTTATTACTATAAAACATTAATTTAATATAATCGTCGCGTCATTTAAAGCAACGTAACTTAAATAGGTAGCAAAGCATTTTGGCGTGTCGTCGCGAGTCCTACAAAATGTTCATATGCAGATTTAAGATGCAAAATGGCTCGCGTTGTTATAGCTCGCGGTTTATTAGTGATTGATCGGTAGAACGTGTACGATGTATTCTAGGTAAAACAGTTTATTTGTTATACGCAATTTTCAAAAAGATGCAAAAAATAGTGTAAAATAAGTTTTTAAAAATAAATTCCTTGGACTGTCTTTAGTAGAAAAAGTTAAAATTGTTCCAAATTTAAAACTAAATCAAGCAGATAAAACAGTGGAACGTAATTTTACACCACATTTTTCTAGTGCAATTTATATAAAAAAAATTTTAACAAAATGAAACCGATTTCAAAAACTAAACTAAAAAGTAAAAAATAATTTAACTTAGCTACAATTAAACGAATTGTTTTTACATTAAATTATTTTTTAAAATGATTGACTTAGAATTAGGCTAAATTATAAACATTACTTTTGACAGTAATAAGTTGAATTCGAATGTGTTTGGCATGGACTTTAAAAAGTAATTTTCATATAAATAGAAATTTTATCGATTAATTGTAAATAAATTAAATTATTATATTTTAATTTTTAGTGCATTTTATTCGATGCATTTTTAAAAAAATTTTTTGTTAAAAAAATTCTTTTTTTTTTTAGTAGTGTTATAATGTTTATAGTCACTAAAAATCTTGAAAATGCAGGTTGTTTAAAAGAATTTTATTGCGATGTAAATTTGAGAGTTTGTTCAATTTTTCATGGATCCCATCATCAGAATTTGACCAAATTGAAATGAGAGCATTTCTAAGTTTCCCTTTTTCTAATAAACAATTAAACAACGCCGTAAAAAATGATCGCTGAACATAGCATACATTAAAAAAAATACTTCGACAAATTGAGAACTGCTTTTTTTAAGTCCGTTGAAAAATAAGGGAGTATAAGGATGTGATACAATAAATGCCTTGTTTTGTTTGTAATACTTGTTTTATTCCGATCAAAGCGATAAAACTTTAAATCATTTTGGTAGTTACCTACCTAATGCTATAGTGATGTCTGAAAACGCTCACATTACCTACAAGAATATTAAGGAACTTAGCCCACTTTAAATTTGACCTTACTACCTGCCACTGATACATACTATTACAACTACAGAAATTTGTAGTTTAGACAACGAAGAGCTTGATTAAACTTTAATTTCTATTACTATTTTTTTAAAAACTTAATCAATATTTAATTATCTCCAACTTAGTTTAGAAACCGATAAAATAGAATTAGAATTAAAAATAAAACAAAGTTCGCAGCAAAATTTCAGGCAATAGCTTATAAAAGCTGATTATTTTTAATTAGGAAAAAAATAACATAATCTAGATTATCTGAATAATGTAAATCTAAAACCAAAAATACTGTTTTAGTTCTTGGTAACAATATTGTTGCATCTGAATGGACACCTTACAGGTGATATTTTTGCGAATTTGTTGGAAACATAATAGAGCCTAATTGCTCAAACTTTGGAAGATCAAATAGATGACGAACCGCAAATAAATGCAAATCTGCTTCACCATCAACTGGAAAGTGCCCCATCGCATAACGCCGTGCAAATTAGACAGACAACGTTTGTCGTTCCATCATTCATGATACATTCCAAAAAAAAAAGTGAAGCAAGAAGTGGAATTTTGACTATTTATTTAAATAAGATTTTACCAACAGTGTATTTTATAGCGTTAACATTATTTCCTTAAACTGCATTATTTGCTAATTAGGATTTCAAAACTGTGAAGTGAAATGTCACTTTTTGGTGCATTTTTTTAGACTGTTTGAGTCATGTATTATAATTGGGAGGTTCCATTATACAATAAAATAAAAGACGTAACGTAACCAACGTCTAAAGCGTTTTTTTTATATTAAGTAAAAAAAAACCAACAAGAAAGATAATCTTATATTTGCAAACTATAATTTTAGAATTGTCAATATTTTTTATACAATGCCGAAACAATGGCGAAATTTTTTTATTGCTTGTCTAATTTTATTTCAAATATGCAATAAATGTTAAATTGTTAAATGTAACAAAGCTTTTATTCCGTTGGCCTTCGCGTATGTGAATTTTTAGATTATTTCAGATTTTTTGTGTGATTCACTCTTAAGGTAGGTCCCGTTTGAGGCAAGGGCCTCTGGTCCATTGCACTTTACTCCTTCCTGGCACCTTTTAATTTTGACTTTTGACTTTGTTTTTATTCAAATTTTCCAAAACGATCACGGAATTTTGAATATAACCCTGCCCATCTCCACTGAGCACCGGCATAAATCAGTTTATGTTACCTTATTTCAGGCAGTGTAATTGGTTCAACTTTTGCACGTAATAAGTTTTTCAACCATGTCAGCTCATCAACATCTTACGTAGCCGTAGTGACGTGGTTCTTAATTTGGAGTGAAAAAACTGTCGAAATATACACTGATGTAATTTAAACTATATTCCGTAAAATAGCGGCGTGGTTATAAAAGTTTGTGAACAAAGTTCCAATGCTTCGTAGATGCGCATATAAAACCACTGTTGTTAAAATTGCTGCCTTATAATTTAAAAATGTCGCAGTAAAAATAGTAAGTTACTAAACAAGTCCTTTAAAAGCACATTTATTTCAAAAGCTGTAGAAAAGATGGAAAGTCTTATTCTGATATCGAGGTAACTTGACTATGCAAAGAAAAAGTACTAGCACGATTCGTAAAACTAGATAATAAAAATAGAGTTTACCTAGAACGAAAAATGAATACCTTTAATTTCTACTGAACAAAAAATTTTTCTTTAAGCTTATCTACTTGGCGGATATTTTCAAAATTAAATAAACTCAATTTAAATCAGCAAGAATCAGACGGATCCAACATTTTTGCAGTTTACGATAAAATTTGCGTGAAAAAAAATTTGTTTTAAAATACTTCAAAGTTTTATAATAAAAAAATGTAGCGCAACCAGGTATTCATGTAGTGCTTGCAGTTTTCACTCACTTGATAAATTTAACGCAAA
Organism: Aquatica leii; assembly: GCA_035610365.1. Taxonomy (NCBI): domain Eukaryota; kingdom Metazoa; phylum Arthropoda; class Insecta; order Coleoptera; family Lampyridae; genus Aquatica; species Aquatica leii. The sequence continues at coordinate 28,091,399 of CM069433.1, read as the reverse complement.
GAGATGAATAAGTTTGACAAGATGAACTGAATTTATAACCTTTTTCAAGTGATAGTGTCAAACCGAAATATGAACAATAGTAAGGGAAAAACTTTATTTATAAAATGAAAACATCGCTGAAAAACATTTTTAATCGGAAACCATTGACAAAATTCTGGATTTCAGTTGCTATCACTTATGAATGCCCGTTTGACAAAGTACGAAAGTTTTGCTTCTCTTCATTACCTCATATTTATGTAAAGTGATTTTTAGTACCGTCGTTTATATTGTCTAACTAAACATCACAGTACACTGAACATATCGATTCTACTGCAATTAAAAGTGACTAAAAATAAGTGTTATTGTTAAAAGTGTTTTAGTATGATATTTGCACCGTATAAGATTTATTCCCAAAACGCCCACTTCCCGCTACGTTAGAGAGAATTGCTGTCAAGTGGTAAATGTTTAACATTGTAAAATCGATGGAAAAAAATTATTCACTTTTTCAGTCTGTGTGGTTCATTTCATACATGTTCTAAGTAAGTGCTAAACAAAGTTTTAACTTCTAATTATTTACACGGTATAAATGGGTGTAGTATTTTTGCTACTTTGTGAAAATGTTTTCTGGAATAACCATTTTTCGATGTTATAACAAAAAATAACAAAATTAATTTGCAGGAAAACTTGGCGCATTCGTTTTTAGTAATTGTATAAATCAAATGGGTTTTACTTGTGATAACACCGTATGTACATGTTTGCTAGATTTCAGCTAATTTTAGAAAATTCTAAGAAGGTTCTGCTAGCTAGTTGCATGCTTCAAAGGAAAACTAAATTGTAAGTATTATGTTTCCTACTTTAATTCTTTGTATCTACGTTGTAAGTAGGTTGCACGTACGGCTGGGCGTACATAGCAATTTGTTGTCACAATTAACTATAAAATTTTTGTTTTGTGTGTAACATATTATTAGATGGTGTGCTCTGGTTCTCTAAATCTTCGAGATTTGTATATTTGTGTACAAATGTAAATTTGTGTCTTTGTGGAATGTAGAAGTAAGGCCGGCAAGTTTAATTTGTTGTACGACGTGTTGCCCAACCGAAGGGGGTTTATGTCAACTACTACTGTCTGTAATATTGACCTACGTTCTAGCGTTTGATCGCACCTATGTAAATTTTTTAGTTTATTGAACGATATTTAAAACTATAGAGTTTCGTGTAAAAGTTACAATTAATATGAAAGATAAACAAAAACACTTAAAAAACTTAATATGCTTTAGTTATACTATTTTTAATTATATTTATAAAACAACTATTTTTAAATTTTTTGTGATTTTAATTATTTATTAAGACGGTAACTGTCAAATTTAGAATGACAAGAAAATTGTACCGGGTTTGTGGGCTGACACTTTTTTCTTATAAATAAGGTTATTTTGAGTTGTAATAAAATGATAACTAAAAAAGTATTTATCAAAACTCAACGTTTTGTGACGTTTTGACGCGCTTTCAATGAATATCAGTTTAAAGAGAAGCAAACGCGTGTTTTTCTGCTTTAGTTTGCCCTAGTTGTGTCTGTAAATAATAATGCCACGTGGGAAAAAACTTTTTTTGTTTGAGTTAGAACTGGAGTCTGCGAGAACAGTCAAAGGCTTATAATTCTGATTTACTTATTGAATTGTAACTAAAAAAAAGATTGGGCAGCGGTTAATGGAAATTTTGTGACTTGATTTTTCCGTAAATATCGACGGTCCTGTGGCTTTACAGCAAGAAATGAAGGGTAAAAACAAATTTTAATTTTTTTCCTAAACATGTTCTCGATATAATTGTGCTAAAGAGCAACAGGTATTCGAAGCAAAAAATCATGATTGAAATAGCTAACAAAATGTGCTTAATAAACATTTTTCTTGTAATATGATTCTAGAGTAGTGTATTTGTATCAACAAAACTGTGATCCCGTTTAGAAGCAAACTATCATTTCATCAATATTTAAAAAAAAACTTCACAGGTTTGGTATCAAACCTTTCAAAGTTTGTCTAAATAGTGGCTGTAGCACATATACCGCAAAAAATATATTGCGTAAAAAAAGAGTTGATGGACAATCTTGTTACCAGAATTTGCCTGTAAGTTAAATGCAGGCGCGTAGCTCAGAATAATTCTGCTAGAGAGTCTCAAAATTTTAGAAGAAGTCATCTGTCAACACCTCTGGTTTCATGAATAAGATGGACTCTACAATTGATATTCTATATTCCTGGCAGAATTGCCTTTATACCTGAAAACCTCGGGTACTCAACAAAATCGTTCTGATACGACGACGATGCTTGCAGCGGTTTCAAATAAGCAAAAGAATAAAAAATAGACGTTTTCTTTATTATGCGTTTTTCCCCACCCGTAAACGTCATAAACGATACGCTTTTAAAAGAATCGGCATCGGCGCACAAACCAGTGCAGTCGTGAATTTTAATTAAAAATCATATTTTTGACAAATACACAAATAACGACAATGAACAATCTATCGCTGAAAAAATAGTAATAGAGTTGCTAAATTCATTACTTAATAGCGGCATGAGTAAATCTTGCAGAAACACTTTAGAATGGATTTCCCAGCTGGTTAGTGTAAGAACGAAAAAACCTTTCAACATCCATGAGTCAGGCAAAACTTAAGAAATGGGAGATTTGTGGCATGCAAAAACAAAAACAACGTCGTAGTCATTAATTGGCGTGACAAAAGAGACGTGGTTGTTTTGTCGACCAAGCACATAGATGAAATGCATAGTTTCACATAGAGACACGTCCATATATGTCTTTAGTGATTATATACTACAATAATAGTAAAGCATTTGATCTCCGTCCAAATGACAGCATATTTAAATTCAGTAAAAAAAGGTGTAAAATAGTACCGTAAGTCAATGCATTATAGTTTTACTCAATAAAATTAACAAATTGATGACATACATCAATTACTACTTTTAAAGAAAATGTTTGTATGCAGCTTCTTGACAGCAGCAACACGCACTATGTAATTTGTGCTCCACAAGAACATGCACAACATAAACATGAATTAACACTAAATATGGTAGACGTACGTAAAAAAAAATTGATGTAAAAATTGCGCAAAAGATGTCTTTGAAAACATCAATGTAAAAAATTGATGGAGTGTAAAACGTGTTATTTATAATTTAACTTTGTTTTTTTTAATGTGTCCGACGCATGGCAGTTACCGTGTTAAACATAAATTTAAATAAAATAATTTTTAAAAAGTGTTAGATTAAACAAAGACTTTTTAGGAGTTGTTAATTTAACTAATTTTGCAAATAATTTGATTAATAAATAACTAAGCTAATAATGATTAAAATTTCGAAAAATTTATATTATTTAGAATTTGAAGACAATGTTAAAGAAATTGTTTAGAAATAAAAATATATGTTACTAATTATTTAAAACTAAAAATGATTAGAATTTAGTTACACGTGTTTGTAAAATATTTAACTTTATTAATTAATTTATAATTAATCTGTTATTGGTTTTTATTATTTTATTATATTTTTTGATTGATCATAAGTACAAAAAAGAAACAGTAAGAGAAAGTAATAAATAAAGGATCTGGAGGCGTCTAATAGTAGGTTATTATTAAACCATGCTTAACCATGATTTACATAAGCTGTAAGTTTACAAACTTCCATTTAACGTGTTTTGCAAGTAATACAATTTATTGTATTGCATAGCTTGTAATAATAATGTAATTTTTTTGTTTTATGTAATTTTTTAACATTAACTGTTATTTTTCAAATTACTATATTGACTATAAGATTTTAAAATATAATCATTTATAATCAAAGCAGAAACAATAATAATAATAATAATAATATAATATGGCATCATAAATTTGTGCGACAAAACGCGCACAGTGTTAATGTAATAAATTTAGGTAATTTTTTTACTAAAAATTGTTATTTAACACTACGTCACCAAAAACTTTTTATAAAATTTTTATCAGTAAAAAATCTTTGTTACAAAATGTTTGTGCAAAATATTAATTACGTAAGATTGTGATAGTAATATATTGAGAATGTGAATATTATGCTGAACGTAAATTTTGCAAGTTACGACACACTTTTACTTTAGTAAACAGTAGTTACGTAAAGTTCTTGCAATTACTTAAAAACAGTTAGTACAGTTGTTAAAAATCAGTACTAATACTTAGTTAAAATAAAAATGTATAAAACTGTATTTAGTTATTTATGGAAAGCCATTTGGGACAAATACAGTGTAATCATCTAAATAACATTTTATTTATGTATAATTAAAATTGGAAAAATTACGACTGTCAAAATAACGACTACTACAATATTAAAACTAAAAATTAAACTTGTAAAATACCAAACTCCAATAGAATTATTCAAATTTAAATTCACTTTGTCACAAATGTTTTTAACTCTTAAAATTGTAGTTACAAACTTTTTGACCCTTAAAGGATTTTTCACTTAACATTTTAAATAGAGGAAACTAATACTACTTAGGGCAAAAATGTGCTTTACATAAACTTTTGTTTTTCAAATATGCATTTACAATATTGTCTTCGTTAATAATTACTGAAAAATGTTTATACTGAATTTTTTCATGTTTGATATTTGCATAGTTAAAATAAATTATTGTCGATTTGTTAAATTGTTAAAATTAAACATATAACCTCGTTCTCAATAAAAACAATGTAATAATCAAAATATAATTTTATTCATGTATAATAAAATGTGGACAAACTTAGAAGACTGTCAAAATAACGGGTACTGAAATATTGAAACTGAAATATAAAATCTGCAAAATATTCAACTGATATAGAATTGATAAAATTTAAATTCATTTTGTTAAATTTTTACATTTAAGAATGATTCTTATAAAATCTGGAACTTTCAAAACGGATTGAGTGATAAAACTGTTTAACTTCCATAAAATAGATGCAGCAAGTACTGTAGCGACCTCTAACATTTTCTTGCAAAAACATCTTAAACGCCACACGACGCGCAGAAGTAGTAAAAAGAAACAAAAATATTTCACGCAGTTAAGTCGTCCGGTAAACAACAGTACGCATCTGTTGCACTGTTTTTGTAAATTATTTGTTGTAACTATAAATGTATTAGTTAATAAAATGTGTTTTTGTTAATACTCAATAATTCCCTTTATTGCTAAAATTGGTGACCGCGACGTGATGCTTACAAGACGGCAGAAGAAGCACAACCCAGTCGAGTAGCTGCAGCCACAGTGTTGCTACCTCTATTCTGGGACAACACGTGAAGATTTTTACCACGTTATTTTAGTGCTGCCACAGGAAAGTGCAAGTGAAGTTTCCAATATTATCACCAAGTCGACAGGCGGCACTTCCTATTTCGATATAAAGAATGCTATAATATCCGTACATCCCTCACAAAAACAAAAGTTAAAATAACTTACAGGTTTGGAATTAGGAAACCGTAAAACATCGCAATTATTGCGACATATAAGGTTATTTATAATTATTTTGGTATCCCTGACGTTAGGTTTGGATCAGCTTGCGGAGATTGCCGACAAAATTATAGAAACCACATCATCCGCAATTGCACCGGTAAGAAAACAGCGTCAACAAGCGCCAACATACTACTAGCCGCAGCGTCAAAATTGACATCTACCGACAACACGTCAAACGATGTTATTCGTCAATTGATAAAACGAATTGACGCCTTAGAAACAAAGATGATCCGGCAACAAAGCTTGAGTAGAAACAAGTACTATCAATACAGAACCAGAAGCAAAAGCAGAAATAGAGATGACTATTACTGGGACCTCAGACGATACAAACACAAAGTCAGAAAATGTGAACCACCATGTTCCTACAATTCAAAAAACGTGACGCTGACACAGGGGCAATAGCGGTCTTCACATCATAGACTTTTTATTAGCGATAAAAAATCTAAAATTAAATATTTCATAGATACTGGTGTAGACTTTAGTGTGTTACCATCTAAGTTCCGTAATAAATATTCTAGCAACACTTCTTGGTTTGAATTACAATCGGCTAGTAATACGCGAATTCAAACTTACGGTAAAAAAATAGATATAGCTAACCAAAAGCTCATTGACATTTAAACAAGGCTTAGTGTACGATGCTCCGTGAAACAGACAAATGAAACAGGTATTCACGCATTAATGCAGACCGATGCAGCTTTTCAAATGTTAGTGAAAAAATACCCTAACATCGTTAGGCCTATCAACAAGCTTAGGGACCCCCTACACAGTGTTGCTCACCATATAGAAACAACCGGTCCACCTAAGCACAGCAAACCGCGGAGACTAACACCAGAAAAATATCAAATGGCACGTCAAGAATTCAAGAAGATGCAAAAAACCGGAATAATACAAGTTTCTTCTTTTCAATGGTCCAGTCCATTGTATTTGGTCCAAAAGAAGTCTGAAACCTGGAGAGCTTGTAGTAATTTTTAGTTATTAAATAGAAGCACAGTTCCTGATCGATACCCGATTCCACATACGCAGGAGTTCACAGATAACCTAAGCAGGCGAGAAAATATTCTCGTCGCTAAACCGGGTTAAGGCATACTATCAGATACCGGTAAACCCATCTGACCGACTCAAAACAGCTATATGCACTCCATTCGGTTTATTTAAATTCCTACGGACTCCATTCGAGTTAAGAAACGTAGTACAAACATTTCAGCGTTTTATCGACCAAGTCTTGCATAGACTACACTTCGTTTATGCATACCTGCTTCAACAATACAGCTAGAACATCTAGAACATAGACCAAGTGCGATCACGGTTAAATCAACATGGCATTGTTATTAATCTAACTAAATGCATATTAGGAGTGACAGAAATCAAATTTCTTAGAAGTACGAGTATCAGTAGAAGGTATAATTTCCTTAAACGAGAAAGTTGCTGTAATACAAAGCTTACACTTTTCCAAGACGTCAAAGGAATTGCAGAGATCTCTTAGAATAGTAAATTACTATCGCAGATGGTTATTTAAAGCAGTTGAAACCCAAAAAACACTAAATGACTTGTTAAACGGCTGTACAAGCAGAAAAATCACCCCGAATGAGCGAGCACTGCAGGCATTTAAAAATTGCAAAAAACATATCCGAAAACATACCCACAGCTCAGCATTACACACGGCCATTGGGGGGTTCTACAGCAAATAGAATATGATGCAGGTAAACCCATAGCATTTTGTTTGTAAAAGCTGACACCAACGGAACAAAATTACATTGCGTATGATCGTGAGTTGTTAGAAAATTTACAAGACAGTACCTTACTTCTAAAATTATCTAGAAAGTAGAATTTTATTTATTATATTGCGACCACAAATCTTTAAGTATGCCTTTCAAAAAAAACGGATAAATGCAGTCCCAGAAAAATTAGGCAACGTGACTTTATATCGCAATTCAGTACACATATTGAATTTGTTCCAAGCAACTAAAACTCTCCAGCAGATGCATTGTTTCGCATAGAAACTGTAACAACACCCCAATTCAACTTACGAGCACAAGAAGCAGATGCGCAGCTAGTACAACTGGAGCTTGACAATAAATACAGTTACTCCAGACAAGCAGCTCCATTAACATCAAGTTATGGTCCAAGACAACAAATGGTAACAGGTTTTACATACCACCACAGTTTCAAAGAAATGCGGTCAAACTAGTTTACAACTTAGTACATTCTGCGGTAAGAAACACTGTAAGTAATCCAAAATAATTTTTGGACCAATATGAAAAAAGAAACGGCAAAATAGGTTAAATAATGCATCAGTTGCTAGAAAGCAAAGATTCACAGACATACTAAGGCTCCTCTTGTTACTTTCCAAGACACAGATACTCGTTTCACGCATGTTCTCCTAGATATTGTGGGACTCCCACCTTCGGAGGGTTTTCAAAACATGCTGACAATGATAGATCGTTTTACCCGTTGGCCAAAAGCACTTCCAATCAGAGATATTACCGCCGAGGTTTGTGCCCGAGTCTTCGTTGATTACTGGCTCTCAAGATTTGGAGTACCGGTTACGATTATCACTGATAGAGGGGTCCAATTTGAATCTGCTTTCTTTCACATCACTAAGGAATCTAACAGGAATTATTGACAGTTGATAATTTTGATTCTATCATTAACTATTTTACAATCTGAAATAAATGACTCTTCAATTTTTATGACAGTTAATAACCTGTCACTTTTTTGAAACATACAAACTTCTAACATTTATTTTTATAACTCTTGATTAGTTGTCACCTGTTATATAAATAAAACTTCAATTTTTTTGAACACGTGTTTCTTTGGATGGTTAAACATATTATGTTTAAATTAATTTCAATTCGCTGCATTCAATTATATGGAAGTTTTGTCACTCAATCCGTTTTCAAAGTTCCAGATTTTAAAAGAATCATTCTTGAATGTAAGCATTTAACCAAAAGAATTTAAATTTAAATAATTCTATATCAGTTGAATATTTTGCAATTTTTATTTTTCAATTTCAATATTTCAGTACTCGTTATTTTGACAGTCTCGTAAGTTTGTTTACATTTTATTATACTTGAATAAAATTATATTTCGATGATTATAATGTTTTTGTCACAGACGTCTTTCCATAGTTATTAGTATAAAATTATTTTATTAGACAGAGTACATCGAGTTAAAAAAAAAATATTATGGTTCCAGTTTACGCTTGTTGATTTGGTTAAATCGTTCATAAAATTTATTTTGTTTCAAATTAACGTTGAACGTCCTTATTACTACTTAACATTATATTTCCAATTAAATAAATACATGTTGTTAATTTAAAAAAAAACTTAATTACAGAAAAACAAAATTATATTAAGCATTGATGTATATTAGTTAATTAATATTAAAGAACCAAATGTCTTTTGCAATAATTTACAGGCAATGACGTTTGATAGAATATGACTGATTGAATCATTGTTAAGCAATACAAAACAAATTGACATTACACAAACAAGTATTTAATATCGTGTATTCTAAACAACGTAAATAATATAAATTTGTATGTACCGAATAAAACTTTTACAAGTTTTAGCACGGCTGTTTTAAACTGTTTTAACATAACTTATTCAATTTAATTCATTAGTCAGGTAAACTAATATTATGTTGTGTACGTTTTACGACTAGAATTATGTTAAGTTTATGCAACACAAATAACAACATAGAGTAGACAATAAACAATAACATACTTGTTAATTGAGATTTGTGACAATTTTATTTTAAGTAATGTTTAGTTTTACAGAAGCTTGTTAATAATTTATTAGGTGAATAAATGTTTTCTAACAAACAATAGTTATTTGTTTAACGAGTTTCTGTGTAATTTGGGCGATTTCTCTTTAGTGGTCATTTTTTTAAAGTCCACAAGAGAAAAACGGCCAATTTAGACAAAAAAGGGTCTAATAAAGCATTTAATTGCTCGAACAGCGACCACGGGACTCTAAAAGTCTCAAAATTTCTCAAAAATAGTTTGAGGTTTGTATTGAGAAGTACGCAAAGCCAAAGACAGTTTACAAAAACAAAAATTTAGAATGTACGACAGTTAAAAACAATCAAATAAATGGTATATATGTATACACATGGAAATAGAATCAGTGATATGAATACAATAAAAAATAGACAATAAAGTATGGTGAATAATAAATTCAAAAAAATGTATTTGAGTTTTAAGTAAATTCTAAAATAAAAAAAAATGTATAGAAAGTATGGTCTTTAAATAAAAACGTTTTTTAAATAATAATGTACAATACAAACTTTCCAAATATAAAAAAAAAAACAAATTTTATAACGTTTTGAGAAACCAAAAGCTTTTGATTTAGAGGTGTTGTGTCATTGTAAGTAAAACGCTTAATTTCTATGCCAAATACCAAGTGTTATTTAACCTAAAAACACGATATTACTTCTTTTGTGGTTTGTCTGGCGTATAGTTATTTGTCTTTAGATTTTGATATTTGCAATACTCACTTTTTACATTTTTTTGCTCTTGCAGTAAAACAAATTTTGAATATCAGCTTTTTTTTCTAATGTTTAGTGTAAAAGATTACAGTATTTTAAGTATCTCAAAATAGTTACATTTTACAAATAGTAAAACTAAAACTGAGGTTTTTTTTAAATATTGGCACCACGGTTTTTATGTCAGTCATTAAAATAATATATAAATAATATAGTTAGCATTATTTGTTTATAATATGAATATATTATATATTCATAAATTTGTGATTATTTTTGGTTTTATGTTATCAAATCCTGCAGTTTTTTACGGTATACATTTTTTTGTTACTTTTTCCATAATTTGATCGTTTTTTACTTTCCTAGAAGGGAATTATAGTGTAGCGTTTTTTTGATAAAATTTTTTGAATAATTTTACGTTTCAAGGTCTCTTAAATCAGAAAAATATATTTTTGACAAGAAAATTGTAGTTTCTTCTTATATAATTTTGAACGAATGGAAATTATTTGAATTATTTTTACAGTTTCTTATAAAGATAATTCTTCCTAACAATTTATTCAAATAAAAATTTTTCTAACATTAACAGTTTATTAGATATTTTATTTATAATTTAAAATGAATTTACAAAAATAATCTAGATTCGAATCCTGCTTGCAACAATTTTTTTTAGAAAAAAATTCGATATCTTGAATTGAAAGCAAGATACGTTAAAAATAATAATTTACTAAAGAGAAAAGTAATGTCGAGGCGCACAAATATAGAAGTTAGACAATATGACAACATAAGCTTAAATTGCAATATTTCGGTTATATATTTAATAAAAACGAGGAGAAAATTTCAAAAAAATTATAGCATGCTAGGAAGTCAACACAAACGTGTACATATTACTATAAAGTGGTTTTATGACAACATAACCTCAAAAAAATATGTAGACATTTCTTGATCATTCCTTATAGAAAAGTCGTGTGGCGACCGCACCAGTTTTTTGTTATTGTAAATGTAATAAATTGTTAGATATAAATTTGTTTTCTACATTTAATAACCATTTAAAGCAGGGTTTTTTAAACTGGGGTGTATGAATGCCATAGGGGCCCTGAAAGTTTATAATATGAAGAAAATCCTACGTTTGATTTACTTTAAAATGTAAATCTGTAAATGTAGTGCATAGCTCATTTGTCACCGCTCACTATAAAAGTGGTAGAGCGCGGGCGGCGGGGACGCTCACATGTTGTTTAAGTTAAGTTGCATAATAGCTTTTATAAATCACACAGTGCTTACTATTGTGACTTTACCGCGCAAACTGAGGTTAATATTACTGTTTAAGATTGCTTTCATATAACGTTATATGTTTTTAGTTTTCACACCGCTTTCGCAGTTTTTGGATTATTTTTCTTGCCTACAGTTTAATTCCAAATCTGTACGGCAAAATGTGAGAGATACGTTTTGGCATTAGTACACCTTGCAAGTTTGCCAGACTTGCGAAAAAAGAGCCTACCAAGATGTTATAAATTTTAGACGTTACCAAGATTTGAAATCCGGTTTCGTCGGCGTAGTAAGCAAGCTTCAAGCGTTCAATCCACTACACCGCGGCGGCTCCCTTCATGTCATATAACATACTGCCCAGATCAGTTTTGTACCCGAGTCAACCGGAGTGTAAGTATTAAACATCGTTACTTATAATTTCTTTCTATTAATTTACTGTGTGTAAAAACTTTTATACGTCAGTACAAAAATGGATATTTTAATTGATAAGAATAACGTAATTAATAGTTTGATGAAAACTATAAATAAGTAAAACCTAATTTAAGTAAGCATCAAATTTCTATTTTCTTTTAGCCTCTTCTTTGTGGAGTGTATTGAGTATTTTTGTAAAAAATAATTACATTGATTGTTAGATTTGTTAAAAATGTCAAAGAAAAGAAAATATAACAGGTTGTATGTCATCTACTTTGTCACTTTTATTACTGAACCAGATAGAACACAAAAACCGTAAGGATTTTTATGTAGTAATGTAGCAAACCAGCAAAATTGTTAGAAAACTTGACATCTGTCTACTCAGAAAATGCATCTAATACCGTGAATGTTTTTCGTGCCAGAAAAACTCGATTTGAGAAAACCAGCACTTTACCTAAACTAGGTTTTACAGTAATACAAAATACACAAAATATACACACTATTGCAAAAACTCTTGTAAAACCTTGTGCATTAAAAATTGTAAAACTTGTTTGTAGTGCAGATTAAAAAAATAGTTAAAACGGTGTTTTTGTTAAATAATGTCATTCATCCTAGAATTGTTAAAATGCCTTCTTCTAACGTTCTGCAATTATGAAGAACTAAACTCGCTGTCATTTGTCTACTTTCCTAAAAAGAGTCATGTCGACGTGTATCAAAATAATTAATGTTGTAAGAGTTAGAGATTTAAATCACCGCCTTTTTAAGAAATCTTGTCACAAAATGGGATCTGCTGTAGTATACAAAAATTCGCTGTTTATCAAGAGGACAAATTTTAAAGCACTTATTCGAATTAAGTTTGAAATTTTTGACATTTCTAAAAAAGAAAGAAAACGCATTGTACATTTCCAAGAGCTAGCTTACTGAGCTGACATTTTCAGTTATTTGAACAATATAAATTTGTCTCTTGACGATTCTGCAGTCACTATCTTAAATTCAACTGATCGGTTAAAAGCGTTTTTAGAAAAAAGAGATTTTTTTATGTTAGAAGAACTGCTGGCGCAATCTCTAAAAAACTTATCAAAGTACAAAAATAAGTGTCAAAACATCATTAACACTACAAAACTCTTTCAAAGAGTAGTTCTGCTTAGAAAACGTTAATCAGGAGAGGTGGGTGCTTAGTTTTTTTTTATGAATATGACGAAAATTTTATTAAAGATGAATTAATTGATGTGAGATAAGATCTAAGTATTTCAAATTGACGCAAAAATGTTTGCAATTTTTGGTGTAGTTTAGTACAAGCGTACACTTTTTTTGTTAAACAAGCAATGCTTCACTTTGCTACTACGTACTGTTGTGAGTCAGAGTTATTAGTATTTGTGTCAATTAAAACTAAAAATTGTAACAGACCCGACGTCAAAGAAGATATGCATCTTGTGTTGTCTAAGACAATACCTCAATTCAATTTGCTTATCAAAGAGAATCAGCAACACCCGTTTCAATAAACAAATGTCGCGGTTAAATCTTTACTTTGTCTTGATAATAAATATATTTTTTTAATTGTTTTGTTTTCTTTCCCTACAATTAAGTTTGGAAGGGGTTCTTTAGATTGTTTTGTGGCTACAAAGATGTTAAGAAACCCTGACTTAAAATAGAAGACAGATTAGATAGTTTGGGCATCGGGATAAACTTGACAGGTTTTAATTTTGTGGTTATTATTTATATACTACGTTCCATTAGAGCATAATAATGCCCAAAATCTGTGGGTTTTAGTTTGTTATGAGTGATTTTAGTGTGTTTTACATTTATCACAATTGAAGTATTTTGATAGCTTTTGATGTTAGTTTTTAACTGCAAACGTATGTTAGTAGCTCTTGACCTATTGCTGTTATAAAATTGTCTTTTACAAATAAAGTAAGGTAATTATTTCATGTATAATTCATTTTGTTTTTGTGATCATAACCTATCATTATCTGTTATAACACATGTTGGAATACAATTAGTCACTGCGGGAATAGTTTGGACAACTTGTATATCTGGGTGATTCCGTTCTAATTGTGACTGTTTTTATTAAAAATTTTAAGATTTTGAAATTAAACTTTCCAAATTTTTTTATGCATATTATTCATTTATTTTACTATAGAAATAAAAATCTGAGAAGATTTTACTACAACTTCACAACGTCAAGAACGAAAAACAAATTTTAAACTTTCCGTTCCACGGTACTGACATAAAATAAATTTTGTTGAAATTCTTCAAGATAATTATTTATTAAATTTATTCATAACTTCTGTAACAACATTTTTTAAACTTTTTTATAATAATTATTGAACACATTAATGATGATTAATGACAAATATAACAATTAACTTTATAATTTATGGCAACTATAATCTAATTTATAGAATTTAACAAAAATGAATTAATTAATTATATTATTAACATTAAATAATTTAATAAAATTAAATAAATGAATAAACTAATCAATATTCAATTATTGAGTATCTATAAAAAAAATAATTTATAGGTAATTTTTAGAAATGGACATGACACGGTACTGACATTTAAGTGATATATTGTAAGTTATTTCTGAGTGGCAAATTATGTTATATAAAAATAATGTTGGAATATGTTTATAATTATCCAATTAACCCAAAAATTTTATTAATAGATTATTGATTAATGACCAGTGAGAACAAACAATACAGGACATTAAAAATCATAGTTCTATCAACGTTATAACTTTTTATTCATCACAAATCTATTATCTTGATTAAGTAAATTACATTGCTTTTATATAATTTCTATTAATTTTTTTATTTTACTTTTATTTTGTGTTTTTAGTTCAGAATGTAGTTGAAAAATAAAAGACCAACATCAAAGTTAGCAAGTAACTTCTAGCAAAAAAGAAAAATTAGTGACCAAGGTTGAAATAATTTATACCAATGGCACAGCATTTCCACCATCACTCGCTGTAGTTTAAATAATTACAAGTTACATGTATCTGTTAAATCAATTGAATATTGTAGGTATAATGGTATTGTGATGTTGACATTACCCCACAATACAACCAATAAAATTTAGCCATTTAATCGAACAATTTTTGGTTTGTTTAAGCATTTTTTTAAACAAAGGGCAGAAGCCTAGAGTAGGTTGAGATAGGGCAGGTACTCAAGTATTTTGCCTTTTTACAAAAATATTTTTACAGAACAAGATTTTTTGTCATCCTCTGTAACAGATCGCGTATTACAATGTTAAGCATTACCTGATGATTCTGTAATTGATACGCAAATCCCCCAATAGGAATGGTTCTGCGTCGAGTATCATTTCTAAAAGATTAGAATACACGGACGTCTCTACATAGAAATCAAATAAACAAACAAATGTCGATTAATCATTTTTCAAAAACAAAATCCTCATCAGCCCAGAAGTGGTCAGACCTTATCCAAAAGCAGTTCCACGAAAAAAATTTGTACACCAAAACCAAAAAAATCGGTTGTAACAAACGACACACAAAATAAAAATAGCCCTTAAAATTGACAAATAAATAATTCATCAGATAACAAGGATAAAGTATATAGTACCAGAGATAGTAGTAGCGATAAAATTAAAATTTTTATAGAGATTAAGATAATGATGCAAAAACTTTAACAGACGGAGACTATGCAATTATGAAAGTTTATAGAAAGAATTCTAGCGATGTCTGACATTTCATAAGAAAAAGGCATTAAATGCTAGAAACTGCAATTTTTAAAAAAGCATTTTCTGTTTTACCATTTCCAACAAAAAAATAAAATTTTTATTGTGCTTTTTAAAGCCCCAACCCCTATAAGATAAGCGCCTGAAATTTACATATATGATATATTTTAACTGGAATTTACAAGAATATAGTTTATTATAAGTTTAAGTAAAGTATTGTTTTTGACATGTAAGAAATTATGAAGTTGTTAGTAAATATTACAACCGCAAATTTCATAAATGTATTTAAATTATACGCGGCGTAATATTCTTAACTATACTACGCAAGTGCAAAAATTTGTTTATATAACTGCAGAAACCATCATTAAAGACCAGTGGACAGCTGTTTCGTGCTATTTAACAACTATATAAAACAAATCATCACAGTCCTATCCCATTTGGTTGTTAAATTCATTAATAAATTTGAGACTAAACGCTATCTCGTAAAAACGGAGCTGCTTACGAGTTAATCCACATGTAGAAAACTATGAAATTGTTAATTATATAGTAAATAATACAAGCGCAAGTTTTAAAAATGTATTTGAATTATACGCGGTATAGTATTTCTAAATGTACTACGCAAGTGCAACAACATCTTTATATAATTGCAGAAACCATCATCAGAGACCAGTAGACAGCTGTTTCGTTTTATTTGGACTTTTCAGCACTGGAATACTCTAACGCAGTTTCCACAATTATATAAAACAAATTGCCATAGTTTTATCCTATTTGTGTGTTAAATTCATTAATAAATCTAAGACTAAACGCCATCTCGTAGAAACGCAGTTCCGTAGGAGTAAATCCACATGTAGGAAACTTTGAAGTTGTTAATTAGATAGTAATATTTACTGGATTAACTCGTACGTAGCTCCGTTCCTACAAGATGTCGTTTAGCCTCTGATTTATTTTTGTTTTTAAGATTTTTTTGTTAAGAAGTATTGTCTTTTATTTTATACGATGTCCATTGTATCCCTTTATGTGAAGTAATTCTGAACAATATGATTATTGTTTTGAATTATTTTTTGTAGCTATATGAATAAATTTTTGTTATAAACAAAACATTCAGTATGAAAATAAATAACCAATTAATTCAATCTCAATTTATCGGACTTTAAACAAATATCATTGTAATAAATATTGAACAGGAAACCAAAAATGTCCAAACTATCTTCGTTCTCTCCTATTGGTTTTGCCGTTTTGTTATCTTAAAACTATTTTTCTATTTTTATTTGTAAAGTGCTTTACAATTTCTTTCCAAAGTTTCTAACAGTCTGTATAATAGCTTTTGATTTGACTTGGTGTCTTATTCAATTTTTTTCAAACTTTTCCTTTGATTTATTTTTTTTTTTAGTTTTTATATTTATTATAAGTAATTTCTCAGTTTTTTTAAAATTTAAATATTCTACTTTTTACAAAATTTACAATGTTTGTTCATTTTTTTCAAAATTAATTTCCTGTGTCGATTTGTTTTTGATGACTTTGTACTCTGTTATATTGCTTGTCAACTTGTTATTTCTTATCTAGATTTAAAGTTTTAATATATTTTTTTTAAATTTATATATATAAATATATAAAAATATGTTAAATATGTCATTTTTTTGCTCGTTCTATGTTTATATACTGTAATTAGCTAATAATAATTTATATTATAACATTTGTGTGATAATTAAATTCTTTCTAGATCTAATTGTTATCCCGTTTGTCTTAAATATTGTTTTAAAAATTTTTTCGTGTTAATTTTTTAATATTAGTCAATTTTTCTTTTTTATGCGGTAGTGTTTTCTTGATCGAAAACTACCTAAAGCTACATATTACTAAAAAGCAATTATGCAATTGCAAACAAACATCACACCTAGAAAACTTATAGAACTTCTTTAAAATGTAGTTTTTAAATAATACCTTATGCAAATAAACAAGAAAATTTAAATTCTGAAGAAGTGTAAGGAGAAAGTTAAACATTTTTTTTAAATTGCCTATTTCGCGAATTGCAATTTATTATTCAATAAAATCTATTTTTGATAAATTGCTATTTTGATAAATCGAGTTATACTGAATTGCTATTGGTGAACTTTTTGGAAGCAAATTAAATCTATAGTAACGTTGTGAAATCAATCTTACATATGAATATTTTATGTATATACAAATATAAATAGATTTTAATAAAATATTAGATTTATTGTCATTAGTACTTGCGAAATTGTTTATACAAAAACAAATTAAACACTAATTAATAATACAAGTTTTGTTGACAATAATAAAAATAAAAGATACATTTTTGCACTAATTAAACAATGTATATTACAGTTAAGAATATTAGATTAAATTAATTAAAAAAAGTAATACAAAATATTATAAAAGAAATTAAGTTAAAATTAAAAAACCTCGATGTTAATTTAGTGAACATAAGAATTAAACGTTGTGCTTTTATAAGTTAATAAAAATTTAACAGAATAAATTGGCAATATTTATACGACAAGATGTATGAATGCAAAGTATTCAAATTATGATTATTTAACAAACAGAAAGTATACATCTAACGAGAATGATAACAATCAAAACAATTTTATAGCTTTCATACCATGATATAAGTAGGACACTTGCAAATAAACTAAAAGTCTGCGTTATTTTGTAGAATTTAAGTTTTAAGACATCGTTGGAGTTATTACAAGACACAGAATGTCAAATAAGAAAATAAGACAAAAGTTTCCAACTGTAACAAAAGAGCGAAAGGTCAATTGACATAATAAAAATACTTAATTAAAATAAAGAAAGACGACAGATTATCGTTATAAGCCCAAGAAAAATAAAACTCAAGATAACACAATAATACAAAAATTAAGCTTATACAATAACATTTAGAGATTAGATAAAGAAAAAAAAGTTTAAAACGATTGTTTATAAAATACGAAATGGCAGATAATTAGACCAAGTCCAATTAATAATAAACAAATTACTTAAACTATTTAATTAAATACATTGTTTATTATTATTTACATAGCACGTGTAATATCCACAGTATATTTTTATTTGCTATTTAAGTCATTTTTATCTTTTTATTTATTTAACCTTTAATTCAATTTTAATGCCCGACTGCAGAATTTATAATAATTTTATGATAAAGAATTGTTTATTTTAGTTTTTTAGAAGTTGAAAAAAACATCTACTAAAAACTGATATTTAAATTCGAAAACTTTTTCTATAACCAAAAATTAGTTTACATTTATATGTTTATAGAAACTTTTTATTTATACATTTTTTAACTGCACTACATTTTAAGCTCTTAAATTATGTATAAACAATATTTAACCAAATTAAATTTCAGGATCTTAAAATAAAAAGAATTATTTAATAATATACTAAAACAACAATATATGTTTTACCATGTTATTAAAAATGAATTGAATTAAAATGACAAGTTTTATATAATAAAGTATTAAATTGAAATAAAATAAAATTCATGATAAAACATCAAATCTTAATATTTTTGGTTTTGAGGCATAAAATCTAACATAATATATTTATAAATGTAAATTGATTAACTAGAAATTAGATTTGTTTTAGTTATTAAAATATAAATATTTTCAGACATGTGCTGAATATAATAAACGTTTTATATCAAATTAAAACTGATATAAGACTATCTTGAATTATCAAAAATTAAAATGAAATGATTTCATGATGACGATTTGCATAATGAGTTCTATGCAAAGATATAATCAATGTAAATTTAGTTTTAAAAGTTAATGAAGGTTTAACATTGAAAAAATAAGTGTAATTTACGACAATAAAGAATATCGAAGTTTTTAACTCAAACCAAACTGTCGTGTTTTAGTTTTCAATCATATGAAAAAAAAAAGAATTATGCTCACAGCTAACAAATACCGTTAGGAATCCGTAAAACAAATAAGCGAATAACAATAATAACAAAAGTAAAGGACGTTGTAAAAAAACATTAAAACTGAAATGGCGATGAGTAAGTCACAGAGCAAGTTTACTGAATTTTAAATCTGCTTGACAAAACTTCTATTTAGTGCGTTGTTGCAATTTAGTTACATACTTAAATATAGATATTGGTCATCCAATGAAAAATGTGCCAACGTCAAAAGCCCTTATAATCTTGTATAAGAAAAATAGACAGTTTCTCATATGTCAAAACCATATTTCCAACTATATAGTTCATAATTTGTTCCAACAAAATTAGTGCCATTGTTAGAGTATATAAGTAAAAGTATACCTCTACAAAAATTAATTTTTTAAAGATCATGAAGAATAAATCAATTAAAAGTTTATCCACTAATTCGTGAAAAAATCTTGCTAAAAAAAAACAAACAAGAAAGCATAAATAAGATTTTAGATGTTTGCTACCTTGACCTTTTCAGTCTTTGATAATTAAAAGTTCGATAAATCAAAGCGATGGAGCTAATTAAACACGAAAAGATGGTAAATTGCCATGATTCAAGCCGTTAACATTGGATGACTTTATAAAGACTGATGGTAATATAAATTAATTCACAAATGATTTGAATTGGGCGATAACAACCTTAAGATGCAAAACGTGTTCAATATACAACACGGGTGGAAGACCCGTTTTTATTAGCAGATGTAAGTGTCAGCAATAACCTATCAACTAAAAACTAAAAAAATTTTAAATACTATAGAATAGATTGTTTTAGCCGACAGATCAGAAATGTCAATGATTCATTGCCTCTAAAACACTTTTTTGTAGTATTTGGATTTGTAGACCTTTTCTGCTTATGCGGAACACCAACTCCTTGACCGAATCTTTTACAAATAACTTTCGTTTGTTAGTCATCATTTTTTTTATTGTGTTTTGAATGCTTCTTCGTAACAACTATAAAAAGCGTTTAGTGCTGGTTAATTAACAATGTTTAAAAAAAGCTAATGGTCAACGTCTAGTTTGCCTTCTGCATCATAGTAAGATTGTTTCTAAACCAAAGCGTCAAAAAACAAATTGGACAATCTCTAGACGGCTTTAATTCTTTATTAGCACTTAAATTATTTATCGTAAGATGCAACCGAGAATTACAACGTATTCCTAAATTGTAATAAAAAAATTACTCCGAATAAAGAACGTGTAATAAAAAATTTGAAAGTACATTAATTAAAAGCAAAATAGTATAACCACGGCAGCAATCTGTTACGGTCGAATTTCTTTATACACGCCTATGTTGTTACGAACGAAATTTCCTTGGCGCACGCCTATGTATTTTCAACGTAAAAGTAGATTCGGGTTTACGCCCTCTAAGGTTCGTTTCTCGGCGGGATTTATTTGATGGAAAGTCGTCACACAAGCATGTTATAAAATGGTCTGTACGCCTAGCTATGTTTTATCTTATCATCTAGAAAACGAATTCTAATTAAATAAGGATCTGATTGCTGCAACGCGTTACAGGGTAAGCGATTGTCGTTTTTAGTAACAATTTCGATCGTAATTCTGTTTTCCTTCTAACAGCCATTTTATTTTATTTTACATTCATTCATTCAACATCTGGTACGTTATCGAAAAATGGCTATCGCCAACGACCACTAAATACGTGAACACGTTGCCGTCTACGACCTTCAGCGTAAGGCGATTTCTCGCTGCGAAATTGAGTGTCTGGTGGAGTTTCTCGGTCAAAGATTGCGACAGTATTCAATATCGATGTACGAGTGAATGAACCTTGACAAAGATTTGGATGGACGATACTAATTTCTTCTTCATACAGTTTATGGTTATAACTAATTAAATCAACGTAAAGGGGTATATCAGCATCCGATTTTCGGGTTGTGTTATATGTATACTTTTCAATTTAAGTAATGACTTTGTAGATTTGGATTTCGTGAGATATTAGATTGACACGAATTGGTATTCAAATAAATTACAGGTTACGTGTCGGGGGAAGTACTTCCTTTGCACCTGCGAAGATTCCTGTATTGTTTGGTAAGTGTTTTTTATATGTTTCTCTTTCGTGTCAACGTGGTTACTCACGGAACTGTCACTAATAGTATTTCCGAACTGATTACCGTAATTGTGATATCATTTAATTAGAAATTCGCGTATACTACGTGTGCTGTATACTCACCTTAATAATTGTGATAATTTAGTGTGAAAGCCATATTACTAATTATGTAAACGATATTTACTACACAACATTTTTCGATATATACTTTTACTGTAGTTTATTTATGTATAGTGTGTTGCTTATGCTACTAGCATTTCTGTATTAAGAAGTCTTATATATTCTGTGATCATCATCAGCGGTTCTACATTAAAATTGTTATTGTGGTTAGTTATTCTTTTATGACAACCCACCTGTCTCCTGTGGCTATCGTTACCAACTAATTACTTCTAACTACTTGAATAGTTGAGTAGAGGAATTACGAACCTAAAACCGTGTTACAAGTGCTACCATTCTGTTGTGAGCGGACAGACGTCGCTTTTGGGATAAGCTCTGGCGCCCTTAATTATCTTTATGTATCTATGAACCCCCCTCTCTCCGACTATTGAGAGTTGGCCGTGCAGGTTCGTAAAACACCTAAAGCTTGTAACAAATCGAAAGCACAGACTTCTGGGTGTGAGCTGAATGCAAGTAAATACAAAGACGTGAACTCCTTAAATTTATTAACTATAACGTAATACACTATTTACATTAAAGAAAAATAAACAATAATTGAATTAAACATATATTTGGAATAAAATATTAGGGCGCCAACCACCTTTAAATTGGTGATGAATAAAAACATAAAATCTTACATCTAATTATTAATTGATATTAAATGCAAAAAAATAGTAAACGGTTAATTTGTTATCGAGTATGTTTCCCGAAAAGTTTTAATAACACAATTTAATTATTTGAATGTAAAATGTAATAACTTAATTCCAGTTGACTCACCATATGATATGACGTTATCGTATATCTTCTATTTTAAGCACATACTTTGTTGAAGTGATAAAAATTCTTCTAAAGGAATGTAGATTTCCAAACACACGAAAAGACCTGCTTAGCAACGGCCTTCAAAATAAATTCCTTTGTCTAAATATTGCGTAACATTGCAAAATCACAATAATTAGATGGAATGTAGAAAAATTAAATTGCATGGGTTTTGACGCCATAATCAAGAAAATTTGTCTTCCTCGCATCACTCACGTGAACTACGCAAGATGGTTCAAACGGAAGTGCAAGCTTAAGCTGTATCCCAGGTACATTTGAAACAACGCGACGTTGCCAAACTGAATAAATTTACGTGCAATATTAGTTATAAAAAATAAACGAATGTAAAATTGAATTTTAATGTAATGAACTCTAACGGGACGTTACAAAATTCTTTACCAATTGCCTTTCTACAGAAATCATGCTAAGATAGCGCATTCAAAGCTGGATTCATACATTCAAAATATCATGTAATTATATTTTGCAGGTTTCTTGAGATCGACTGTATAAAGCTGAATCAATTTTGATAAGCAACAAGCTTCTCATCAATTGTTACGTTTTGATCTGGTATAATACACGTCTTATACTGTTCAATAAAAAACGCGCCTTGCAAGTTTTCTTATCATCGAACTTTATATGTTCTCTTATTTCTTCGTATCGGAAAACTAACATAGGTGGTCGATATACAGGATTGCAAAATTCTTAGAAAAACAGTTTGCACACAGACACGTTTCAGCCTTGTTCATTTCCTACTCAAATAAGTAAACCGAGGAAAACATGAATTATTTGTAAATCAACATCTTTTAATTCTTTTTATTTGTATAGTTTACGATTTCTTGTAAAATTGCATCAGTCAACAGTTTTTCTAGTTGTGCTTTCTTATTAAGCCAGGAGCGCGGTAAATAATATTCCGCTTCCATACTTTGTTTGCTGTTGACAAATCTGTATTCCAGTTTAAAGCACTGGGAGCAATATAACATGGCCGAAAACTGCTGAATTGTTAGCTGTGGATGTATTAAAAAAAAGTTCAATCTATTATCAGAATCATTACCAAAATTCTTAGAATAATTATTATTCCTTTATTCTTAAAAATTTGTGTTAACGTCTGCATCTTCTGATTCAGTTCGTTTTTGCCGGTTGGCTTCTCGTTTGCTTCCCTGAATCATGGTAATATACACTCTTCAAAATCGACATTATCAAATCTGACACTACGTTTTTCTCTACTTGACGCCATTCTAACTGTAACACAACACTTTGTTACGTGTCATTACTTATTAAATTTCAAAAACGTTGTAATTATAATATATTTTAATAAATTTTACCAAATCATTGGTGAGCTGACACTACTAGTTAGTTATGTCCGCGTAAATCAATATTTCGGTGGAGAGTGGTTTATGAAATGCCAAATTTTGGGCCGTAACTACTTTCAGTGTCACTTAATTACATGTCGTTTATTATTACGTTTTTAACAAAGTAAATTTTAAATGGCAAATCTACAAAAATAAAAATTACATGCACGTAAAGTCATTTGGCTAAAACTCAATGTTTTACAAGATAAATCGGAGTTGCTGACCACATTAGCATTGAAACGAGGGTGGAAATATGTACCGCTACACCATTTAACTTGTTTGTATCTTGCCAAAAAGGTAATTCAGGCTGATGTTACAATGGCAATTGGTAACTTTGATCGTATTTAAACCTCGCTAATTTAGGAAATACTATCTTCAGTGTAGCGGTTTTTTTTATAAATATATTATAGTGTTACGTGTATCAATTTTTTTGTTCCTATTACGTATGTATTGCTATTCAAAGTAAGCCTTCAGCGATTTTAACTTAGCTATTTTCTGCCACATATCTAAGATCACTAATTAATCTTTACTCCAGTCGAGTACATTATATTGCCTTCAGCTTTAGTCGTAATTACTATTTTGTTATCGAAACATACTTGTTACTTTCTATTTATCGTTGATTGTCTTTTTTGCTTTATCTTAATCTTTTCGATAATGGATTCAGACGTAGCCTCGGTGTCTCTAAACCAAAAATTTAGCCAGTAAACAGAAGTCAACAAAGCTTCCTCACCAACATCTCAGATAGCCGTAGCAACGTGGTTGTTACTAACAGGACCCAGTAACGCAAATAGTTGTTTACAAGCATAAAGACTAAGAGCAACTAAATGCATATTTTTAATCAAACGCTTATAGACAATTCTAAATATGCAAGTCGCAACCTGCAGATGCAGGCTCATACCAAACACGCCATTTCTAAAACCACAATTATTTAAATAAAGAAATTCCAAAATTATAAGATACAAAAGAAATCTTTGAGCCTGCCAAGCTTATGTTGTGCGTCCCAGTGTTAAACAAGTTTTTTTGGAGTTTACGTGATTTACAAAAGACGTGATATGCGCAGTCGACAAAATTAACAAAGACAATTTATACAATACAATACAAATACAATGATTAGCGTTTTGCTACGTCATTCTATTTAGAAAGTCGCGTTAAAAAGTTCCGCCTTTAGGTCTTTCATAAACTACGCAAACTTTAAAGCTGAACAAAGTTGGTTATAAATTGTTTTTTAACTGCAAACCTTAACACGCTGGCGGACAAGACGGCGTATGCGTCTAGGAACAAATAAATAATAAATGTCCCTGCAGAATTTTTAGCAGCATGTTATTTTAACATCTGATTTGTGTGATCCGTGTGTATTCTGTGCATATTCATCCAGTTTTTTTAAACAACAGCGTCAAAAAAAATTGTTTTTGGGAACGTAGTAATATAAAATATCCCGGTGAGATTTCACACATGTTTTTAATTTGTTTTTAATATAACTACCTAACGTATAAACTCGGTTCGATGTTCAACAAATCATCTCAGTAGAACAAATGAACATTGATGATGGTTCTATGTATGCAATTGGTTTCAGCTTGTATGTAGTTGTTCTGTTAAATAATTCGGATTTATTTTCCATTGTTGCCATATTTCAGATTTTAGTTGGATTCGTTGCTTCATTTTGCATTTTTTTACAATATTGTTTTTACGTGTGAATGCTTTCAGAACCTCATATCTATAATCTTCTTATAATAACGCTAGGTAATCATTTTTTTAGTTTTGATGAATGAAAAACATGAGCAGCGCTTGTTGCAATTCCTGAATGAAGTATCTTAACCTGAATCTGATTTTAACGAAGAGAGTGATTCATTCAGCATGAATGGTATGTCACTAAACGCAGAGACTCACTTGATCGACCACTCATAAAAAAGTTCTTCTTCTGACAAGGAATCTAGTAAAAACGAGTGGGTCGCGGACGTATATAAGATACCAGATTTTCATTTCAAAGATGCAAGTTTTGCTATTTAACTTGTATTCGACAATCCCCCTTCGTGTGTAAAAATTTTTGAAAAAAATTGTGACAATGAAGTTATAGATATGTTAGAATGATAGGGAGAAGAAAATGCTTGACGTATACTCCAATTCATGCAAAGTTGTGCTAACTTTTTAAGTTTTTCGAAAGCGGCCACATGACTATTGGTAATAATAAATTTGACGTTCTTCTTCTTTAATTAATTAAAAGGAGCAACTATATCTGAAAAATTCATTATAAATTTAGAACAAAATGAGACTCTTCCCATAAATTGCTGTACTTGTTTGACATATTTGGGAATTAGTAATTTAGTAATGGCTTCGAATCGTTGCGTTTTGCCATTGCAAAAATTTCCCTTTTTTAGGGTTTAGGGTGATGCCACAACTACGAAAACGATCTAAGACTATCTTTATATGTTGAATATGTTCCCAAGGATCTTTGGAAAAGATAATAAAATCGTTGAAATAATTTAAGAAGAACTTAAAACGAATATCAGAAAATTTACGACAAATAAGCTTATTCAATCCTGTGGGACTCATTTTTAACCCAAACGGAAGAAAGTTATATTCATAATGATGTGTCATTGTAACAAATGCTGTATATTTTTTAGAAGTTTCTTTTAAAGGAATTTGATGAAAGGCTGAATTCATATCGAAGTTGGTTAACTGGGGGAAACGGATCGTACTGGATGATTTTGTTTACGGCTCTGTAATCCACAACAAGACGTCTGCTAGAATCTTTCTTTGAAACAAAAAAAGCTGGACTAGCGTATTTTGAAGTACTGTAACCGATAATTCCACTTTCCAGTAACGTATTAAGATGTTCATCTAGTTACTTTTGTTTAACTGGATTTAGATAAAAGGGATTCTTATAAATTGGTTTTTCTAAAATAACCTGGATTTCATACTCAAAACCCTCAACGAATCCCATTCTTGGATAGAACATCCGAATAATTAGTAATTAATTTATTAATTTGTGAATCTTGAGCGTTATTTAAATCGTATTTACTTTCGCATATTAAATTTGAAAATATACAATTATATTTTTGGTTGTGGGGCTTACAAAAGAGAATAATAACATCCTGCGCAAATTTCAAAAAAACGCATTTGTGTGAAAAATTCAAGAACAAATTCATTTTATGAAGTGAAGCGGCTCCAATAATTAAATCAAATTTTAGGTTTGCCATTATATAAAATTTCAAAGCCCATGATAATTTAGATATTTTAATAAACAATTTTACAGCTTTGTTAACGATAACTGTAGATGAATTAGTCAACATCGCCCTTTCAGAAACAAAAGTAATAATGAAATCTTTTGTTTTCGATATTTTAGAAACAACTTTAGATGAAATAAAATTACTACTTGAACCAGAATCAAGTAAAGCTAATAAATTAATATCGTTTGCAATTACGGCATACAACTTAAACTAGAATTTGTGATCCGGTATTAAAATAAGAAATTAGTTATTCGGATAAGAATTTCTTCTATCCCGAAGCTTTTTGCAATTGTCTATTATATGCCCGTAGTTTACGACAATAACGACAATACAAGGAATGAGACTGTCGTTGGTTAGCAGGAAGTGGGCGAAGTTCTAGACTTGAGGAACTAGAAATCGGTGCAACGGTATGTTGAAACGATTGGTTTCTTCTGGTGATTGATTCAATTTTGATGACAATATGATCAAGTTCAATGAAATTAGAAGGATGTGAAAAATATTTTATAATGTCATAAGTTTCTTGGTTACAATGAGCCAAAATTAGTGACACTAAATGCTCTTCCGTGTATTGAAGATTTAATGCAAGAACTTTAGATCTAACATCGGAGGTAAACGTTTCAAAGCTCTCGTTAACTCGCTGAGATCTATTAATAAATTTATCTGATAAGAAAATGATACCAGCTTTGTTAATATATTTTTCACAAAGGGTAACTTTAATTTGATGCTTAGGAAAATTCACCACCGAAGACCACCATTCAGATATACATATGGTCATCAAGTTTGATAATTAATGCTGTTAAAAAACTCGGAACTTTGGAATTTTAAGAATCTTTTCAACTGACTCGATAAATAAAACGATCGACTCCGGATTATTATGCGTGCAAAAATTTACATTAGAAACAATCTCGGTAGGATTAACAGAAAACTTGACGTCATTAGAAGATGAAATCATTTGTGCTATATCAACTATAGTTTTGTTGAGACTCATTATAGATTTGTGATTTTGATGTGTTAATTTTAAATCACTAGCTATCAAAAGCAAAAAAGCTTCTAACGAATTTTTTTTTGATTTTGATTGATCGCACTTTTTCGATTTTTTACGTGCTCCTAAAGCAGTAACTAAAGTTGGAGCCGATGATTTAAAACGACCAAATTGACAAGTTTCGTAATCAAACATAACGGTTTCCGCAATTTTTGTTTTATAAATTAAATCGGTTTTACCAGAAGCAACTACTACCACACTTTCTACTTTGTGTAAATCGGTGGCATCTACGACTGAATTAGCTTCCATTACGATTTCGTTCTTTACCGTAGGAACTGCTGTAACGCTAGTTTATGTTTGAAAACGCGATTTTGGCGGCATGTAAATTCTGTTATCTACAACAACCCTATGTATATGTAACGATTAGCGCACACAAAACACTCTTATACAAAATAAATTACTAACAAACAAATGTATAAATATCTTAGATAAATTAATAAAAGCTTAGCTGCCATTTGTAGTGGTGGTGCTCCCGTGTCGTATTGTCGACACCTGGACGGCGACGCCACGGATCGAATAAAGCAAGACTATGAAGTACTAAATCTTTTATTGGTGGAAACTGGGGTGGTGCACGGTAGATCTCCGATTAATTATAATCACAGCTCCAACAGAACCCTCTTGCCAATATTATCAATATTAAAGCACCGCACGACTGTCTTGTCAAATTGCAAGAGGAAAACAAGCAATGTTTACTATTTCGCGCTTCGACAAGGACGTTTAATACTGATAAATGCAGCTTCACAATTACAAATACGACAATGAATAGTTGTTACAGGGTAACACATCTATGAAAGCGTATGAAAAATTTTCAAAGTAGAAATTCAAAATTCGACTCAACTTCAGAGTGTACATAAAAAATAAGCGTGCAAGATATGGGATAAAATGTTATGCTCTATGCACCACAAATGGATATGTTCTCAACCTCAAAATTTACTCAGAAAAAAGCAAAGAAACCGAAAGCGCTTCTAAAATTGAATCCTTAGTAACTACACTATTGGAGCCATATTTGGACCGAGGCAATCGTGTTTTTATAATAGCAAAAACCCGTAGAAAAACTCCTAGAAAAAAACTTACTTTTTTCTTAAATAAAATTTAAACTTTTAAGTATTTAATTATTTTTTATATAAAAACCATTTTAGAAAACTATTTCTAATAACAAAATAATTTTTTTTTGCAATAAACCATTAATAACGGTGCCATAATAGAGCATAAATCAACTATTTATTAACGATTAAAATTATATCTGATTTTAGTTTAAATCTTTATATTTTATTAAAAATTGTTTACATTGTTTTCTATTAAATATTATTTTTCTTTAATGACATAAGTATAATGTATTTACCAAAAACTATGTGTCTTAGATTTATACTACATAACTACAAAAGATACATCCGATTTTAAGAAATTTGGTTTAAAAAGTAAAATTTTGAAAATTATAAACAAAATGATGTTTATATAATAACAATTTTATGTTTAAAATTGTAAAATAGAAGTAAATACATGTATTTCACTTATTAGTGTAATCTTTTATTGAACATTTACATGCAATTTCAAGATTTGTATTCGAATAAGTTAACTAGTTAATATTCAAATAGATGTAAATTTTAATATTTGAATATTCATAGCTATTTAAACACTATAACTATTCGAGTAGTTGTAATTGTTTTATTATTTGTTATAACAGATTACTTTGAAAATTGAGATATTAATCAAAGTTAAAAAATATGTAATTTGTTTTAAATGTATTGTATTTGTTTTATGATTTTAGTTTACGCTAGTTGTATGTGTTTGACATTCTACGTAATTCTCAACATGTATCAAAACTTAAATATCGCTAATTTGTATTTATTTGTGATGTCCATATTAAAAAATATATAAATATTGATTTGACAGTAATAAGTTATCAAAACCGTTTAAACATTCAAATTGTTTGATTATTAAAATTGTTTAATCATTCGAGTAACGCCAATAATTAAACGCCTACAAAGTTCCCCAAAACTCCTTATCTACCCACTGAATGTTATGTAATTTTTAAGTGTTTGATACTGTTGAACTATTTTACTATCTTATTTTTAAGCAAATTCTGCGTTGTAATATTATAGTTATAGTAGAAACTACTTAAACTATTAACGTCAAAAAGTTGGTAGTTCAATTTTCAAGTATAAAAATTTTTCAAGTATAAAATTTGTTCATCGACATCCCTATCTCTTTTTTTCGTAGCCAGCTGTAAAAACGAATTCATTTTCTGCTAACGTTTGCTAAAATACGGATCGTACGTAGCGATCTTTTCGGTCCAACAAAAAGCTTTCATTATTAAGTTATTCACGATACTATACATGAATATGTGGGCAAATTTTTAAGTGATATTGAGTGAAAGTTTATTTTCTGCGGGTCCGATCCCTCCATCTATAACGTTATCATTGACGTTCGTAACACCTGGAACACCTGTTTTGTCTATGACGTCAGGTTGCTAGAGGTTCTGGGGATGTACACCATTTTATGGAAAGAAATACTGATAAACTACGAAGTTAATTAGAAGGAAGCTTGGCGCATTCTTTTACGTCAACCATTGTATGCATTCTCAAAGTTAAACCAAATAAAGTGAAGTCATTCCTTCGTTAAATTCAAAAGTTAGATTGATTAGGGCACGTAGATGTGCGAATTGTTGTCACGACAAAGTTACTTAGATTGAACCTGTGATAACCCATGTAATATTGTTGGTACCGTTTATGTAACTATACTTATATACTGTCGTCGTCCTCTTCAACTACTTCTGTGATACACTAAATATATACTTATTACTTCTGTCGTGTTATTTGTTCTTTTCCAGCTACGGGTAGAGTTAGACCATCTCTCCCTAATTTAACCCTTCATCGTCTTGGCGCCTTTTAAGTTTTTATCTATAATTTAGCATCACAGAGCCTGCGATTCCCTCTCTGAGGAAATTGTGTTAGGCGGTGCCTCTTTTTTTGTTGTTACCAGAAAACCAGTGTAACAAACTGTAACAGTTATCGGCGTCGCCAAGATTTGTATTTGGTTATGCTTACATTATATATTAATATATTATTAATTTAATGAAAAGTTATATACGTTATATACAAATGACACACATACACATATTACATATATACTTAAAAAAAAGTTGTCTGGTATTATTAAAACCCAACGTTTCGCATAATCAGACCCAAAATCAAAAATTTAAAAACAAGCAACTAAAAGGCTACAAAAAGCATCTAGAAAATAAAATTTTATTATTTTTTTGATCTTTATTATTTTGTGCTAGGTTGTATTTAGGCCAACAGGAAATTATTTTTTTTAATTTTTGGTCGGTTTTCTTTAGTATATAACATTGTTATGTTTATTTTTAAATGTATTTTTAAATTTACGTATTTATAGATGATAACGTTTTCTTTAAACTTATTTTTAATTTTTGCTAAAAACCCTAACATGAATTGTTTTTATGTGCGTATATCTTAATAAAAAGTAATTCAAAATTATAGTATGTATAGAAACGCAACTTAGTTTTCAAAAAATTCTCAAAGAGAATATGAAATTGAGACATCTGCGTTTGAATTGAATTGAAATAACAATTGCGTTATAACTAAAAATATAGCAACTTTACAATAATAAACTACATTTGCTGTAAAGAAACTTTAGACAAGGTATTGTAATTCTGTGGTAAAATTACTATTACTTATTTATGATTTTAGATGTCATCTTTTCCCAATATTTTTGTGGCATTCTAAATGGGTTTACACAAAGTAACTTTTAGAAAATTTTGTAGATTTTTTTGCAACATTGAACATCTTAATAAGTATGTATATTATTTACTTGCTTTTGGGTGCTGAGGTCAGAAACAGTTATTTAGACCCTGAACAAGAATAAAAAAAGTTTTTTTTTACTAATATGCATTTCGATTCCGTGTTTACATTTGCAAAGTTTAAATTTTTATATTGAGTTTTAGTGCAACGTAACTGTATAATCAGGTAAGTGCCTATTAATTTTCTTATTTTTTATTTTTGCATCATGTCTTCTAATATAGAAAAGAAAAAAACTATTTTGTAAATAATTTATTTTAACGCAACGAGTACACCCTAAATTCGATATTTGCTTAGTTGGATGTTCAACGTTTACAGAAAATAATTCATACAAATTTCATCACTAATAAGAAACGTAAATTAAACAAATGCTTTTATTTATGTAACTACGGTCAATACTTAATGAACAACACATTTTAAAAATATTAATAAATATATGCATAAAACAGTTTCTAAAATTTATTTGAACATTGCAATCACAAGAAAATGCTTTTGTGCACTTTTAAAACTAATCATGTTTGAAGTTTTTTCTAATTTTATTATTTCATACTAGTCGGTAAAAAGACAAACATTACAATAATATATAATAAATGTTATTTTAAAGTGATTAAATCAATAGCAAAAATAATGCTGTTAAAATTTCTGCATATTTAAAAAAAAATATGTCTTCATAGAGTTTATTTATTGAATAATTTAAACTGAAACCATTTGTAGGTATATTTTATACCAATTAAAATAACTTTAGAATATTTTAATGCGTTTCATAATAATTATTATAAAATATAGATTTTTTAATACAACATGGTAGAATAAATTAATGTAACGAATGTTACATACGTAAATCCGTTGCTTTATATTTAGTAAACTTTAGAACATTTTTGTAATATGTAATGATAGTAATAAGTAATTCTAAGATACAATTTTTTTGTGTACTTATTTTTGAAAGTTGTTTAAAATGTATAAAATTTTTTTGTCTTACTACAACCTATTAAGGTTATGAGTTCATTTATTCAAATCGATATTAAAATTGCAAAAACTCCACAAAGAAAAAATATTTTAGGTCATGATGATTGTGCACAAACACGTGGATTGATAATTGCTAGACCAATTCAAAGCAAATACTTTAACTGTAGCATTTCAGCTTATCGCAAAACAGAGTACGTACCTACAGGTTTGATTAACAAAATTTCCTAAGTAAAATATAAAAATAATGTAAAATTAAATTATTTTGTCGGGTTTACATGTCAGCTAAAATGCAATTTTATATTGTTATGACATATAAATCAATAAAATAGTCCTCAAATCTATATAAAAACTGTATTATACATATTAACATATTCTTTAATTTAGATTAAATAAAAATATAATTTTTAGGTTCCGTTGAACAAGCCGGGTTGTGCAAATCACAAAAAGAAACTGAAATTTCGATCGAGAACTGCGTGAAAGTATAGAAGTTTTCTTATGAAAAAAAAGTATGACGAAGAGAATTAAAGATGTCTAAATAAGATGTCTTTAAGATGTACAGTTTATTAACATTCGACGTCTTCAGTATGTCTTAAAGATGTCTAAAGACATATTGAGATGTTTGCAAAATGTCTTGAATATCTTGGCTTGACATCTTTGAGATGTGTTTACGATGTCTATGTGCTGTTAGGAAATACTTATCTTATGCAGTATGCATTAGTAGGAACTCATTGCGGAAAATAATCGTGTAACACCGGATACTGTCGCGAGAAAAGTAGGAGGTCAACAAAAAACCAACCGAAGAGTGAAGAACAGGGACGAAGTCGAAATATAGTCGAAGAAAGTAACGTAACCGATGTATATGTTATATCGAAATTGAATTTATTTCTTTGTTATTATTAGTGTGTTAAATATAGTTGAGAGTGGACTAACGTTTTTAAATATCCACGCCTGTATTTCATATTTTGGTGCCGAAAACCGGGAAGTTTAACTGGTAATAACGAAAGTGCCTAACGAACGAACAAAAATAACAAAAGGAAGAAAAAATGGAACACGCTGCAGTAAAAAGTAGTCGCACCCAATTAACGAAATTATTAAATCTCGCAAAGGAAAAACTAGCCAGCGATAACGAAAATGTTAACGAACTGTTGGTGCGCCGCGACAGAATCAAAATGGCCAATAATACTTTGGAATGTGCTAACGAAAAATTAGTGTCTGTGCTTCAAGAAGAAGATTTTCAAAAGGAATTCGAAAAGGTGTTGGAATACCAAGACCAAATAGCAGAAATAACGTCCAGGTTGCAGATTCGTATGGACGAAAATTACAAACAAACTGATGTTCACAGCGTTATTAACCACGACGCCGATGCCGATAGCATCACGCAGGTATCAACCTCACAAAACGATTCAAATGGAAATTTAACAGGTAGGAGTAATATTAAGTTACAAAAATTGAAACTCCACAAGTTCAATGGCGAGTTGGCCGACTGGACATTGCTTTGGGAACAATTTAAAACAACAGTGCATGAGAACCAATTGTTAGATGCTGTTGCCAAATTTAGTTATTTGGAACAATCGCTAACCGGGAAAGCATCAGCAACTATTACTGGTCTAACGCCGTCAAAAAGATCATATAACGACGCGATTGAGTTACTCAAACACGAATATGGAAATCAACAAAGAATAATAGACAGCCATGTTCATAAGCTTTTATTAATAACACCTGTTAAGAGTAGGATAGACGGTATCGCGTTACGCGCATTATATAATGCAACTTCTTCAATAACTCGCAGTTTAACGTCCTTGGGAGTAAACGAAAATGAGTACGGTATGATGGTTAAGTCTGTAATAATAAATTCGTTGCCCTACAGCATGAAAATCGAATACTATAAAAAATATCCAATCGTACCAGAATGTCCAGTAAATATTGTCGAACAAATAAATCTTTTGTTAAGTTATTTAAAATTAGAAGTTGAATCGATCGAAATCTCCCAAACACCGTCAATGTCGAGCGCAACGTCGAAGTCCAAACGAGATGACAAACACCATAACAACGGTCGTCGTACATTAAACCAAAACATTGCGTCATCAGCAAAAGGATTTACAGCAGCCGGATTACTAACGACGCTTAATGAATGTTTATTTTGTAAATCTCATAATCACATCACGGAGAAATGCGATAAATCTAATATTACACTTCAACAAAAAAAGGATATTTTAAAAACAAACAATCGTTGTTATCGCTGCACTAAACCAAATCATAATTCCAAATTTTGCAGGAATAAAACTATATGCGAAAATTGTAAGTACCGACACGTAACGTCAATGTGCGATCCTTCTTACGAAGGGGCGAAAAAAAGAGAAGTCTCGACAAGTTTGTTTACGAAAAATCATGAAAACAACGAACTAGTGTTTCTACAAACCGCAAAAGCATATATTTCCGTTGCCGACGATGTAAACAAAAATGCGTTCATTCGATTAATTATTGATGGCGGATCTCAGTTGTCATACATAAAAGAAGATGTCTCTAGAAAATTGGGATTGAAAATTCTTGGTCAACGGAAGTTAACGGTAATGCCCTTTGGCTGCGAAGAAAAGACAGCGCCTAAATTATATAACAAGGTGGAATTAAAATTAATCTCGCAATACAACGCCGAAACGATTACAATAGCTGCGATCGAAGTACCGCAGATCTGTTGTGACGCTTTCCAAACGCCTAATGTTGGTCATGCAATTATTAGTACATTAGATATGGCAGATATTTCTATAGGAAGAGTTACTACGTTGAATGGAATTGTTCTATTAATTGGAGCCGATAACTATTGGAGAATCGCAACTGGTGAATTTATCCGCCTATCTGAAGATTTAACAGCATTAAATACAAAATTGGGATGGACTCTGCAAGGACCAAACATTGATAATACAACAAATGTAAAAACAGCTGTAGTATCGTCTTTACATGTTCAAGTCTCAGACGAACGTAACGATATAAATTTGAAACAATTCTGGGACCTTGAAACGATAGGAATTAATGATAAAGAAACATAAAACGATTTTACCAAAAAGTTTATTGAAGAAAACATTTTAATGAAAGATGGTCGTTTTGAAGTATCGCTCCCTTGGAAAAATGACTGCCCATTGGATAACAATTACAACGGTGCATTATCGCGGATGAAAAATCTTACCTTTAAACTAGCAAAAAGTGCGCGTTTAATTGAATACGATAAAGCCGTGCGGGAACTTGTGGATAGTGGAATTGCTGAGAAAGTAGTTAACAAACATTGTTCCGTGAAAGTTTATTACATGCCCCATCGTCCGGTTTATCGTGAAGACAAAACGACATCGAAAATTTGGGTAGTGTTTGATGCATCGTCCCACGCGCCTGGTTTGCCATCGCTAAATGAACTTTTACATGCAGGTGAAAATTTGATGCAAGATCTAATGAACGTTTTGATAAAATTTCGTGTAGGAAAGATCGCAATTATTGCCGACATAGAAAAAACATTTTTACAAATAAAATTAAGTGATCGTGATCGAGATTGTCATCGTTTCTTATGGTATAAACATCCGATTAACGAAACGAGCATTTTACCGCCTACACAAGAGTATCGTATGACAAGAGTGACCTTTGGCGTAACTAGTAGTCCATTTTTGTTAATTACGACCTTACAAAAATTATTTACGTCTGTATCAGCGCAATTCGAAGAAACGGCTCGTCGACTTACCAAATAATTTTATGTCGATGATCTCATTTTAACTGTAAACTCGTACCAAGAAGCGATTAAATTATATAACGATTCGAAATGCATACTCAAAAACGCTGGAATGAATTTGCGCAAATGGCACACCAACGACAGTGAATTTCAAAATTACATTAATGAAAATGAAATTAATAATAACGCCTTATTGTGTCCGAAAGTATTGGGTTTGTACTGGAACACTTCAGATGATAATTTAAGTTTAGATTTATCCTGAATAATTGCATTTGTCGATAAAAATCAAGCATGTACAAAACGAAACGTATTACAAGCTATTGGTCGCATCTATGATCCTTTATGTTTATTAGGCCCTTTTACGATAAAAGCAAAAATACTTTTACAAGAAATTTGTAAACTGAAGATTGACTGGGATACGGAATTACCACCTGAGCATTTTTCTACGTGGAAAACATGGTGCAACGATTTAATTAGTCTATCTTCTTATGACATTCCCAGAAACGTTTTACATACGCCTTCTAAAATTGAATTACACGTATATTGTGATGCAAGTAAATCAGCATATGGAGCCGTCGCCTATATCCGAGAAATATTTGAAAGTACCGCGAGTGTGAAGTTTTTGATCGCAAAAAATCGAGTCGCGCCAATAAAGGGAACAAATTCAGACGATTTATCGCTTCCGAAACTTGAGCTGACAGCAGCCCTGTGTGCCTCTCGCTTAAAAGATTACGTCATCAAAACTATAAACCTAAAATTTATGAGTGTAAATATGTGGACCGATTCAAAGATAACATTGTACTGGATTACCGCTGACGCCGCAAAATAGAAAACTTATGTTTATAACCGTGGTATCGAAATACAGAAATTAACGAAAGACGCTATTTGGAGACATTGTTTAGGTAAACAAAATCCCGCTGACCTTTTAACACGTGGAGTGCGAGCAAAGGAACTACGTAAATTTGAATACTGGCGTAACGGACCCGAATGTTTATCGCGCTTTGGTGATGATTGGACAATTGACGGAAATCTTAATGATTGTTGTTTAAGTGAAACGTTACTTTGTACTTTAAATTTAAATGAAACAAAAGACGTTTGCATAAGTGAACCAATTTTTCCTATCAATAAATATGAACATTTAGAACGATGTTTACGTGTAACTGCTTACGTAAAACGCGTATTTAGTAAAAATAAAAATTCCTCTTTAATACTGACCGCCGAAGAACTTAACGAAGCAGAAATTTATTGGATTAAGATAACTCAACAACATGCTTTCGGTCAAGAAATCGAAGAATTTAAGAAAAACGGTATCGTTGGAAAACGATCTTCAATTTATAAATTAACACCGTTTGTGGATGAAACCGGAATATTACGAATTAAAAGTCGCCTACAAGAATCAGAACTACCACATTACACCGTAAATCCTATTATTTTACCGAAAAAATCGGTATTTGTAGAAATGCTAATATGGAAAATTCACAATCGCTGTTTACACAGTGGAATAAATTTGACTCTAGCTGAAATTAGAAAAAAATTTTGGATTTTGCAAGGCCGACAGAAGATTAAATCTGTAATTAGCAAGTGTATAGTTTGTAAAAAATTACGTTGCAAACCAGTGCAAATGTCATTTGCACCCCTTCCAAAGAAAAGAACTTTAATGTCGAATCCATTTGAGAATACGGGTGTTGATTTTGCCGGACCTTTGTATGTTTTAAGTGAAAATAACGAAAAACGAAAATCATACTTAATGCTTCTGACCTGTGCCGTAACACGCGCCGTCCATTTGGAACTCGTTTTAGACCTTTCGACGGAAAGTTGTATTAAGGGGTTAAGAAGATTCATCGCAAGAAGAGGCGTACCTAGTACCATTTATTCAGACAACGCGAAAACATTTAAACGTACGTCGATGGAGTTAAGTACACTTTATGGAAATTTGTCCAATGAAAAGATTCTGAACTTTTCCTTAAACCATTGAATCACATGGAACTTTATCGTTGAACGAGCCGCATGGTGGGGTGGTTTCTGGGAAAGAATGGTGAAGACCGTAAAGGATTGTCTTAAATTTGCCTTAGGGAAATCATTAATAACCATTGATGAGTTACAAACTGTTTTAACAGAAATCGAAGCAATTGTAAACTCACGACCTTTAACGTACATTGACGACGACAAAGATAATTTATCAATTTTGTCACCTTCAAGTTTTTTATTAAACAATCAACGTCCATGTAATTTACCTGGTCTTAGCGTTACCATAAATCGTAATTTAATTCTACAGAAATGGAAAGAACGTCAGCGCATATTGGCAAAATTTTGGAAAAGATGGTCTGTAGATTATCTGCAGCAATTGCGAACAGCCCACGTAAACAAGTGGTCGACATCAGCAAAAACACTAAGGGTTGATGACATCGTTCTGCTACATGACCAAAATGCTCCAAGATTAGACTGGAAAATGGTTCGAATTCATCAAATATATCCAGGGCGAGATGGCAATATACGTTCATGTGAAGTTCAATTGCCGAACAAAACTATCCTAAAACGACCAATACAATTATTGTATCCTCTCGAAATTTCCTTTGCCGCCGGCGAGGATGTGGAAAATAATCGTGCAACACCGGATACTGTCGCGAGAAAAGTAGGAGGTCGACAAAAAACCAACCGAAGAGTGAAGAACAGGGACGAAGTCGAAATATAGTCGAAGAAAGTAACGTAATCGATGTATATGTTATATCGAAATTGAATTTATTTCTTTGTTATTATTAGTGTGTTAAATATAGTTGAGAGTGGACTAACGTTTTTAAATATCCACGCCTGTATTTCACACTCATGAATTAATGATCAAATAGAGAGATAAAATACAATGCCTAATTTTTTGATAAATGGGGCACTATTTTGTAAGACATTAGGCACTTTTTGAATAATCCTTATCACAGAACCATTAAAAATTCTGTATTTAAAATTTTACTCGGTATTAATCAGACATGCAATGTTAAAGATATGTTAAGATTATATGTATATGATCGAAGCAAAATCTAGATTAAAGACGAGGCTTTAAATTATATTTTAAAAACTCAATATAAAAACAAATTAACGTATGACAAAGTCGAAAATATGCAAGTTTATTTAAAGTTACTACTTATGTAGTTAAAATTTTTTTGATAATGATCGTCATGTAATTAGTGACAATAAAAGCTTTCAGATTACCCAATTTGTTTTTGCTTCCGATTAATTGAGAAAATGGGTTCAAGATTAGTTCTACTGGTTAAATAATAAATTTATTCTTATTAATATAGTTAGCTTTAGTTTATACGATTGTATTCAGATATACGTCAACCAAGAAACAAATCTATTTAGTTTTTTACATTTTCGTTTTTTTGGTTTTATGTAATTTTTGTGTTCATGCAGTTTAAAAAAACTTTGTTTATCATTACGTGTTTTCTAGGTAATGAATCAAAAAAAATGAAAACACTGCTGCTCAAAACGACATTAAAAAAACAAATTTTTAATTTGTATTTTTGAGATAAAGAAATTAAAGTTTTAAACAAAAACAATAAGATAAGAAGTATTCAGAAAAATACTTTAAAACGTTTTTAAAAACATAATAAATGTTTAGTATCAAAATTTCGTATAAATTAAAGTTTAAAACCAACATTGCGTAAAAATAAGTTAAACAAGTGCTGATATATACAAGTAAAATATTTAAAATTAAATTTATTCTCACAACTCTTGAAAAAAATCTAAA
This sequence comes from Aquatica leii, assembly GCA_035610365.1. NCBI lineage: Eukaryota > Metazoa > Arthropoda > Insecta > Coleoptera > Lampyridae > Aquatica > Aquatica leii. Next base: position 28,051,254 of record CM069433.1, on the reverse strand, counting down.
CAATCACAAAACAATTGAAAACTTAAATTTGCAATTAATAACGTTTTGTTCTTGTTTACGATAGCGTGGAATTAACTTTTATAGAAAATCAATTTTCGTTTAAATGAAGAATAACAAAGAAATACTGATAAAGTTAAAATTAATATTTAGCTTTATTTACTGTTATAATAATATTGTGATAGACTTAGACAAAACACAATATATATAATGTCATAAGTCATAATTCAATGAGTGAATTCTATGAATGAAATGTCAAATTAAAAAATGTATATATAAAGTACAAATCAGAGAATAGAAGAAGAAGAAAAATAAACGTATACAAAATTAGACAAACTTAAATTTAAAAAAATCTGCAACTAGTTACACTACTTAATCGGGAAAGTAATTGGTGATGTCTCTACAATTAGCAACCCAAACACATAATAGTTACAATATCTTGTTATTACTGTAAACGTTTATAAAATGTTTTATAACTATTTGTTTTATTAATAAAAAAATTTAATATTTTGTGTAAACACATTTCTGTATTTATATGTACGTAATGTTTTTTATTTTAGTTAGTTTTTTAATATAAACAATAAGAAACTTTGAATAATTTAATTCTTGTATATAAACATGATATTTTATAGTAATAAAAAATTAATTTTTGCATTTACCAAATTTTTAATGATGTTTGTATACAGAGAACGCAACCACCTGTTCAAACAGTATATATTAAATTCGATTTCATAAAAATAAGTCAGTTTGTTAGAAAGAGAAACTCAGCGAAAAGAAGCTGCGCGTTGCTTTTCGATAATGTGCGTTAATCATTATATGTAGTAAAACCCATGTACGTATTTTTCGGTAAACTTATCATAAAATTTTACTTAAGAATGAAAAAAAAAGAAAAAAAAAATTCACAGATATCGCAAATTTTGCAATTATTGAAAGGTGTTGAAAACGGGTCTAGGTGAAATCCACTTCGTAAAAATAACTCTAGCTAAATCCACTCCGGTCAAAACCACTACAACAAAAAAAACTACAAACAATAATCACTTCAAACTAACACACCTCCATCCTCCATTAAAAATCACTTAAGTAAAATTTACTCGTATGAATAATCACGAAGGCGGAATAAAAAGCTATGCAGCAATAAAAAGCCGGGGAACTTTTTTTCCCGGAAGTTTTTTTTTACGACTTTTTTTTATCGGTTTTTAATTAAGATAAGAGCAATTTCTCTTATTTGATAGTGGACCTGGTGACAACCGAATACTACTGTTTTTAACTCAGAAAAATTTAGATTTCCTCAGCAGGTAATTTATTTTTACATTTAATACATACTTTCTCTTCAAGATAATATTGATTACATACACCAACCATGCTGTATGTGTTATTATTGATAAAAGTTATTTCTTTTAGATCAGATCATTGGTATGTGGATGGCACATTTCAAACAGCTCCACCGTTATTTCATCAGCTGTATACCATACATGGAGTTAAATTCAATAACGTGATTTCATCTATATTTCTGCTACTAGCAGATAAAAGTACTGGGACTTATCGCCGAGCTATAAGTGCTCCACAAAATTTCAAAACGCGACCATAAGAGGTAGATTTTATTATTTTTTAGAAACTACAATTTTAAACTGCTTCATAATTAATATTTATAGTAACCTTATTTATATATTTTACCGGGTGCTTTTTTCACCTATCTTAATCTATTTGGCGTAAGGTGCAAAGTAGTGGAAATGTGTTACAGTATACCGATGATGAAGAATTTGCACTTCAAGTGCGAATTGTTGTTGTTCCATTTCAGGATGGGACTACAGCATTTGAAGAACTCCGAGAGAGCCAGTATTATGGAGAACACTTTCACAGCCTAGTGGAAATTTGCGATTATTTTGAAGATTATTATATTCGTCGTAAGCCACCTTTGAACAGTCTTTGGAATTGTAATAAAGCTGTTGCGCAAAACCTTCTATGTACGAATAATTCTATGGAAGGTTGGCATAGACGATTTAATGACATGTTGGAGCGCACCATCCATCCATATGGAAGCTAATTGACTGCTTAAGGAAAGAGCAAGCACTAAATGAAGTGGTTATGGAACACTACATACAAGGAAGATATCCAAATGCACAAAAAAAAGTTTATAAAGACGTTAATATTAGAATCAAAATATTGTACAGAACTATGACCGAAATAATAAAATTTATTGCTTACGAGGCGTCGCTCATAATATGAATTTAAATGTTTAGTTTGTAATATCTATTTCTAATAATGTAGTTCAATTAAACGTTGTTATACTTTTTTTTATCGTTATTTATAGGAGTGATTATTGTTTAGCGATTATTCAAATGAATTTATTTTACTAAAGTGATTTTTAATGGAGGTGTGTTAGTTTGAAGTGATTATTGTTTGTAGTTTTGACTGGAGTGGATTTACCTGGAGTTATTTTTACGGAGTGATTTTGTCCAGATCCCGTTAAAAACAAACAAAATTTACTTACGTAATATAATAAACAAGGTTTATTACAATTTTCAAAAATAAAAATGCATATAAAAATAATAAAAAATTAAAAAAACACAAATAACTAGTATTCTAGGTGCATATTAAACGAGAATATGGATAATTAACCAATTGTTTGTATTTAACATTTGTCCATGAAATGCCTGAGAATTGTTTCCCATAATCTCTTCATCGCTGGAAAATGATGAATCAGCAACACCATTGATTTATAGAGAATTTTTTGTCATAATAAATTATGAGTAAGACCGTTCTTTATCAAGAATTGCTGTGCGCTAATAAAACATAGCTTCCAGTGACATATCTAAAGAGAAACCCGATCGCGTTATCTTAAATCCATGCACTTGAACAAACCTCATGGCATGTAAATAGGCCGGCGTTCTATTTTGTAGTTCAATTTGTTTGCTCTTTATCTTTCCAACAGAAACGGAAATTGTGCTCGGCATTGAATTAGTATTAAAAACTCTAAATCCAAACAATCCCGGCTGTTGTTTCCCATTTATAACTTTAGTAGTATGTAATAGTTCAGTGCAAAATGATTAGAAACCGGAGGGTAAATCTTTTTTAGAAAATTTTTCTACAGAAGCACAAGAATGGGTATTTGGGCTGTGTTGGTAACACTTAGGTTTTCTTTTCTAAGTGATGTACGGTAAGAGACACAATAAAAACAACAAAACATCAAACTTTATGTTATGTATATATAATGTAAAATTTTCTCTAGACACAATCAATTTTAGAGCCAAAGTGGAACTTTCAGAAATTTAACCAAACTTTGAATACGCTTGGATTAAATAAACCATTCAATTATTAAATAAACAATTTATATCGCGTAATTCTTGACAATTGCTTCACTACACTCGAACTAGTTGATGCACATTTAAAAAAAAACAACAAAACTGGATTTTACCCGAGTTTTACGGCGGTTCACAGTTCTACAGCTTCTAAGATTATAACACGATTCGAGCTACGTTGCCACATCATTTCAGATGTAAATATTACGAAGTGGAGATTTCATCTTTGGAAATGCGCAGGCACAGTTTAAAAATTGAATTTTTTTCAACAGTTTGTCGCGTTCGCGATTTTTTGTCATATTTAAAGGAAACTTATAGCAGATTGGACTCGCAATAAAAACATTTTGCGACGCAAAATAATCGACATGCCTTTTTATTAAATTCTCTTTTTTTACCGATTTTACAATTTTTTTCCTATTAATATCAAACAAATGCGCTACTGACTATAAAAAAGCATTAAAGAGATGAACTTTACTTTAACATGAATCCTTTCTCTAGTCTTAACAGATTTATAACACTAATAATCTTTACAATTTTTTGACTGTTGATACAATTTCGAGATTAAAAATTTATCAAATTTTATTTTACTTACTTTCGTCTTATGTTGATAACTTTACAGTGAAATCGTTTATGATTTAAACTAGTAATTACTAATAGTTTTTATTATAAAACTTTATAAATCAGGTTTATTAAATTATTTCGTTTACGCATTTTAAAATTTGAACATAAATTATCGGTTTACTAGAACGTGTGATTTGCTTAATAATTTAAAATAACCAATAAAGTATTACCCTAAAACGGTGCAAGATAGAAGAAAGTTTGCACATAAACATTTTTATAGAGGACAAAATTTACTATAACAAAGTCGGCGGAAGGGTACAATTACGTTCAATAATTTAGAAGATACAAGTGTGCAAAGTTACACGAAAATTGCATTAAAATTCTGTAACTCTTAAACTATTAGATATAATTATACACTCACGCGATCTTTTTTGTAGTAAATTTTGCGTTCAATAAATTGGTTATGTGCAATTTTTATCTATATTGTACCGTTTTTGTAGGGTACAAGGCGGAAGCTCGCGCGGATCTAATTCTGCAATTACTATAATCATTTTTTATCACTGCTTAGTGAAATTAAGACTTATTATTTTTTAAAATATAAAACGAATCATAAGGTATATCTTGTTTAATATTAATAATAATAAACACTGTATCAGAAAAATACAAAAAATGAAGTGAAATTGGGCACCAGATTTGTTTCATCTAAGCGTTTTATCGTTTCGTTACACGAGCCTTTGAATCAAGCTCCCTATAAGTGTTTTCAACAGTAAAACAAAAATTTTACTTATACTAAAAAAATATTATCTTAATATTTTTTGTCTTTTCAGCAGAATATATACTTTAATGTTTTATTTTAATAAATTAATTAATTGTACATGTACATTAAGCTAGGCCGAAAAAATAAAAGTCAAAATTTTTAAAGCCAATAGGTCGCAAAATGTGCATATACGTACGGTTAAATTCCAGAAAAAAAAAACAATAAATATCTATTTCCCTCTACAGGGCGATGAATTTTTGGTTTTTTAGAATATTTGATATATTTTTTATTACATTATATAAGATCGCTCAAAATACCAGCAATCCAATATTTTGCAACAAAATGAGTATTTTTATATTTTTTATGACTAATAAGTTCTGAAATATTTAAACGCCACATAATCTCGTTTCCCCTCCCGTTAATAGGAGGAAATACCGCCTGTAGTGGCGCATGTTTTATTCCGTTCGTTAGTAGGAAGGCATGATTTGTTATTTTAAAGTAACGTGTGAAACTTAGTGCTAAATTGACAAAACCTACAAGATCTACAATGGACTGCCCTATTTTTGGACCTCCTAGTGACCTAAGTTATATGGTGTTGCTAACTGTTAAAGGCGCTTTAGCTCTGTACTCCTTTATAAGACATTCCATAAAAGACGAAAATCAGCCGTCAAAAAAGGAGCCAACATTTTTTGAAACATCTCGTTTAGTTGCAGAAAAAATTGAAATTGTTTGAAAACTGTCTTTAGCTCCTACAGTATCACGTGAACGTATAATTCAACTGTTGGAAAAGTATCATGATGAATATTTAAAGTTTATAAGATTTCCTAAAAAAGACGTAGTGATAATTATCAGTTAAAAGTACGACTTTCAAAAAGACATGCGAGACTAATTTATTTGATATTGTTGCATTCAAATGTTAACTATTTTCTAATTGTAAATGTGAAAAATCCCGAAAAGTGCCTGTTAAAGAACAAAATTTCTTTTTAGATCAAAGATCAGTTAGAAGAATGGCTGTCAAAGGTATTGATGTTGCAGAAAATGCAGGAATAAAAAAACTGGAAGAAAGAAATTCTAAGAACAAGGAACGAAACAATAAGAATCTGATTAATATAGATCAGGCATCTAATAATAATTTACCACTAGCCAGCGGCTCATCCAACATTATTTCCGATGTAAATGTTACGACTAAGAGCACATTAGAAACAACAGGAACCTCAGGTTGTATTTCAAATAAGCAAATATGTCGTAACATGCTACAGTTTTCAACACTAGCAAGAGTCTGTGACCAGTTTGGTATTTCAGACAGGTCGGCTGCCGCATTCACGTCTGCAGTCTTACAAGATGTTGGAATTATAACAAAAGATGATTCATCAAAGATAATTGACAAAAATATAGTAAAGAGAGCTCGCAAGAAGAACAGAGATTCCTTCGGGAACACATCTGCAGCTACTCTTGGACTAATAGAAAGTTTCTTTTTGATGAACGGAAGAATAATACATTATGCCAATATGAAATAGATAATCGTTTTCATCGCAGAACCATAAATGAAGAATATATATCTCTTGGTGAGGAACCGGGCTTGATATATAGATCATGTTACCTTAACTTCTGGCACTGGACAATCGATCGCTCAAAGTATTTTTGTGTTACAAGTGGTTGTATACCGTCAATACTGGCACCAAAAATGGTGCAATTAGGTACTTAGAAACACTACTAAAACGACCTTTACAATGGTGTATTTGCTAACTACATGCAAATGAACTGCCCTTAAGACACTTGTTTCAGTATCTTGACGGAGGTACTGCAGGTCCCAAAGAATGTTCTGGACCAATTGGCAAATGTCTTGAAAATTGTGAGCAATTGCCAATTGCTAATTTTGAGCCTATACAAGGCAATTCCTTAGAAGTCGATCCAAAAGATCTCAGCAATGATCAACAATATTTGTGAGGCATGTCAAGCAGTTACCTCTTTCCATTGTCCCCCGAATTTGGCAAATCGCAATCCAAGAAAATTATTCCATGCCAGGTGGGTTACAAAGCCTAACCGGTTGTTGCGGCTGTATCTTGCTACATAGAATCCATCGGCCAATTTAAAGGTTCTCGTTGAATTTGTTCTAATAGTCTATGCGCCCATGTGGTTTTAAATAAAAGTTCATTCTTCTTGTAGAAACGGTGCTCTGCATGTATTTAAGACAGTTAAAATTTCGCGCGATGAACTGAAGAGTGTTATCGATCCAGTAATTTAGCGAAACGATTATTTTCTACACCCCGAAAATATTCTTCTGAGTATGTTGAATGACGACCCTCAGAATTTTCTATTGTTATTATACACTACTGTATTTTAATTTTTGCAATTAAACTAATAAGCACAAAAAAAACATTTTTATACACAAACAATATGTTATTTTAAAAAATCCTAATATTAAAGGGCTTGTAGAGGGCAAAAAATTTAAACTTTTTTCGTCGTTCTTTTTTAAAAACTCTTAAATGTTGCAAAATACCTACTTCGGTACCTATTGCACAGCTGGATTCAAATAAGTTACTTTTACTAAATATGAGAATGTAAGTGGGTATTTTAAAAAAAAATCTAAAATGTAAGGGTTTGTAGAGGGCAAAAAATTTTTACTTTTTTGCCGTTCTTTTTGAAAAGTCTTATATAGTACAAAAAGCATCTTTTGCTACCTATTGTATAGCTTAATTAAAAAAAAATAAAATTTGGTCACAGTAATGTACACTAACATAACAAAATCAAAAATTGTTAATAGTGAATTTATGATAATTCAATTATTAATGAATTATTTATTTTTTATTTATTAATCGTTAACAATTTTTGATTTTGTTATGCTGAAAATTATCCATTTACTTGACCAATAATAAACATAAAAAAAATTATGAATATAAAATTATGCACGATGTTATATTAATTTTAATACAAAAGATTTAAGTTCTGTGGTTTTGTGTATTTATGAAACAAATAGTAATAACCCGTTGCTTAATAATAGTTAACAAATAAAAATAAATGTTTATTAGTATTACCATGTGAGTGAATCAAATTGCTAATTTAAGAAACTTTAAAAACTGTTCATCAAGGATGCACATTTTTCTATCTACATTTTAATTTATACTTAAATAAAGTTTTTAAAATAAATGGCTTACTTATAATTAATGTAAAATCTACAGTCGACCTAATTTTAATAGTAAATTGCATTAAAGACCTTCGTTAACTAATAAACAAATTGTGCCAGATTAGCATAAAGATCAAATTAATTAAAATATTCAAAAAATTAAATAGAAAATTTGTAGTAATCTTCTACAAAAATGAATTAGTAAAAAGATTCATCGTAGGTCAAATTTTTTATAAATATTTAGTTTTATACAGATTATTTTTATTGTTACTGTTAAATTAAAATTAATTAAAATATTTAAGTATGGTTTTACAACAAATCATAAAATATTATACCTGACATTTATTCTACTTTTAACCAAAAAAATTAAAACTTTAAACAGTCAAGTTAAATTTCAAAAAAAAAATTGATATTTTTTTATTTAAAACAATAAAAAAACATAGTAATGTAAAAAAAACAAACAAAACTTTTCTTAATCTACTAATGTAATGTAAAAATTTCTGTTAAAAACTTATAAAAAACAATATTTAAAAACGATAACATCTTGTGTGTGTACACAAATTATTAATAAAAAACAACAAATATTTTGCAATTTTAAATACATTGCATTCATGTCACTGATCTAATCGTGTGCTAAATTTGATAGTAATAAATGACTAGATTTAAATTAAAGGAATATGAAGTTAGTATTGACACCTTTTGCATTTTATTAAAGAAAAACGAGTTAGTTATTTGCATATATACACTTCAAATACCAACGACTAGTAATAATTTAATCGTGGTTTAAATTTAATTATTCTTTAATTAGTTAGAAACTACCTTGCTTCTATGTTATTTTAAAATTTTCACTAATGCGACTTATCTTTAAATTAAAAATAAGCACACTTGTCTGTTTTCAAATTTATCGCAAACGTTGCTGTCAGAAAATAACATTAAGAATACGTAATGTTGTTCTTTATATGATTTAATGTTTTTATACCTTTAAAGTATATTTCGAATTTTTAAAAAAGTAACTTTTTTTGTTAAGGTTAAGAGGGTATTTAAATATTTAAAACTAATAACAAAAAACGCGTTATAAATATTATTTTTGTGCTATTATTCATGGATTATTATATTCTAACAATTAAATAATTACTGACTATATTTATTTTAAACGTTAATATTAAATTTGAGATTGATGTGTCTTAAGTAAGAGTAAACGTATATGCTAATTAAATCTCGCTTTCTAAATATATGTAATGTTGTGTTCTTATGCTTATACAAATAAAAATCTAAAAGAGATTTTAATTTGGAAAACTACTTATAACTGATAAACTTTAGTCACTGGATTTACCTACTCATTACGTTATAAATCAAATTACGGTTAGTAAAAATTTAATAGATCTATTCTCATTTTCTTCAACCGCATCTAATTATGTTTTAATAAGTTAAAAATTCCATGTTGTTAATTGACTTATTAACAATTTTTTTATAAGATAATTTTTAAAGATTTTGTATAAAAGTGTATTACAATGTAATTAGAATTAATTAATATGAAAGACCTAAACTCACCTTTAAGTGCCCACAAATGACGATTATTAACACCTTCGTATAGCTGAAATAGTTCTTGCAAACATGTACTATTTTCATTATCCTTTTCAGTTAACGAAGATAAGCCATATAAAACCGATTGCGCTCTTAAATACTTGTTTACACCATGCACTTGCACAGTAGCTAATAAAAACACAAAAACAAACCAAATCATTTTTTAAAATTACAGCACTAACTAGTTGTAAGCTATTTACATAGTTAGTATTTGCCGGTAAAGACGGCTAAAAGTTATATACAGATTTCTTCGTATTTTAACAAATCTTTAATACAATAATAAGTGGGGATATTTATGAATTGGTAAAATATAGTGGGGTTCATTACAAAAAACACTTAGACTATTATTACTTCTGATTTTCAATAATACGGAATTACAAAATGTTTAACTTTTGTAGTAAACAATTTTATTTTTAACTAAATAAGAAAAAAAAGTCACAGAAATGAATTCGGTTGTAATGTTTACACAAATTATATAAGGTTGCGAATGTGAAAGTTGAACTGTACTAAATATTAACCAATTGTAAATATTCACGGTCGCATCAATTCAAAATTATTCGATTAAGAAAATTACATAACGACACGATAATTACTTCCACTTTCTTTGATACTTTTTTAGTTCAAGACGTTACCGCATAGTAGTAATTACGTATTAAATTAGACATAAACGGTGTTATTGATATACAAAGACTAAAAGACCATTAAACAGGTTCTGAATATACATAATTCTAATTGCTTTTTTTGACCGCTATCCAACACTGCTTCATTTCTAGAATGTAGAAAGCAGCTGTTATGTTTAATATTATATAAGATATGAATTAAATTATACGGGAGAAATGTCATGTAAATTTACAATGCGTTGTTTGCATTATTTATGCAAATAAGTAGTTATTAACGATTTGTTGTATATTTAATAACAAACATATAATAATATCTACCAATGTAAAAAAACGATTGATAAATATAACACTGAATTAAAAAAAATTTAAGTTTTTAAATATTAGTTTAATTGATTATTTTTCACAATACTAAAGAATAGTTATTTAAGATACAACATTCGGAAAGTGAGAGTAACTGGTCAGCAGTTTTCCGAACGCGTTAAAATCGAGTTCTTAGATTCGACGAGACTAGAAAACGGGCTTTCCGAACGTGTATCGTACGTTATTTTTTGCATAATCGTTTTTGTTTTGTTTGGCTTTTACAACAACAATTAATTTTAAAATTCGTTTCAAATGCTAAAATTGTTGTATAAACTTTGTTGTTTTTCTGTGCTGTTTCTGTTTTAGCATATTTTGTTAGTGCAAAATTAAAATTAACTAAGCCTACAATTATGAATAAATTAGGGAAAAAAATAACATTAAGAAACAATGAAGCATCACTGATTTTTAATTATGGCATACTTAATATTAATAACAAATAACTTCGAAATTTTTATTTTTTAATTGCCGCACTAGTTTTTTTAGTTGAATATATAAAGTTAATTGGTTATTATGCAAATATGAATGATTATATACTACTACACTTTGTCAGTGTCAACAATATAGGTAACTACAGAATAAATAATGATTATGCAAAAAAAGGTGTTTATATTTACTTTTTAATCTTTACTTTTGTGGTTGTTGATCTTTATTTATTATAATCTTATACCGAAAAATAATTGACCTTTAATTGGAGTTTAATCTTTGATTAAAGTATGATTATCTTTTAATTGCAGTAAGATAAATATTTAATTAAAGTCGATGTTATTTAGAGATTAACATTCAATTAAGTATATTTGGCGTTGCACAAGACAACAATGTCCGATTTAACTCTTGTTAACAAAAGATTATCTAATTAGCGATATTTGGCCGATTAACCAACATTTAAAGTTTTTCAATAATAAAAAGTTACAGTCAAAACTAATTAATAAATTATAGATACGTTTAATTCAAGTTTCGTTTAATGCAAGTTTATTAAAAAAAAGAAATTTTACACAAAAATAATTATGTTGTTCAACTTGTCTTCTTAATCGAGTAGTTTTGAAGACAGCTTCGCAGCATAAGAATTATACGCGAGAGAGATAATTCCTTTGAATTGTTAAACGACATTGATTTCAATAAGAAGTTTCATTTAAATAAGATCACGATTATAAGCTTGGTACACGCAATTAAGGAAAACAATTTTTTGATACAAGAGTACAAATATTAATTGCTCTATCCACCGTGTCACAAATAAAATTGCCAGGTTCTTCCATCAATATATAAAGATACGTAAAACTACTAAACAATTAATGGAAACAAAACAATGGTTTTTTCGTATTTGTGGTTTTCCACGGTCGTGGGTGCTCTCGATTGCTCACATGTGCTGTGCATATACAATCACCCGATGGTCTAAATGCTGTATTGTATCACAAAGAGGTTCTGCTAGTGCTCAGTAAAGATGGGTGTAGATTATATAGAAAATTCCGAGACCATTTGGAAAAAAGTACACGAAAACAAAAGTCAAAATTAAAGGGCGCCAGAAAAGTGTAAAGCTCAAATTGGACTTACCTTAAGAGTGTATCACACGACAATATGTAATCTTAAAATTCACATACGCAAAGGCCGACTGAATAAAAGCTTTGTTACATTTAACGATTAAACATTTATTACATAATTCGAAATAAAAAGATAGACAGCCAGCAAAACATGAATTAAAAATGAATCAAGTTAACGCAATAAAATTTTAAAAAACAAAATAAAAATAATTTAAAAAAAAACTTAAATACATTTTAAAAGAACAATATAACGAACAGCCGTGTTTGCATTAAAAAAAATAAAATAATTTTAACAAAAATCGAAAATCTTAATAATATGGTACGGAATTAATAATAAAAACAAAAAAAAAACAAATTAAAATAAGCACAAACACCATAAAATGTTTAGCAAATAAACGGAAGATTCGATAACTAAAAGTGAACTTTCATTATAATTAATTTCGAAGTTTTTCAATCACTGCCCAGTAAACACAAAATTGATAATGTTTAGTAACAGTTTCAAAACAAAAACTTTATGATTCACTCTTGTTTCAAACATAAAAGAAACCTAACTGCAATAAAATAGCTATAAGTCCATCGCTGTTTCACTTATTTGAATCAGTATAGTTTTGGTATTTTAAATTCAAATCTGTTTCAAAATAAATGTTGCATTCGGTTTACGTTTTAAAAGCTTCGTTCTTGAACTGATACTAAATGATCAATAAATATATGATTTTCTTGTTTCAATAATGAACTAAAACAATTCTTTCAATAATATAATAACATTGAATAATAAATGTAAGAAGAAATGCAACTTTAGGGGCGATATCGTATCGACTGATTGGATCGAGATGTAGAGGTCGCCACGTTTGTATTGGATTGAGATTTTTCAGTTCTTGCGTGTCTGTCGACTTGTAAACTTCGGTATTGAATTGAAAGTTTTTCTTGGGTTAACATTGCGATACGATTTTTAAAATTCTGGTAGTAGTAATGTTTGTTTGAACTTTTGTTTAGTTTAAGTATAAACATGTTTTTGATTTATTTTTAAAATGGGAAAAGTTACAAATCACGGTTGTGTTTATATTAATTGTGAAAATAATAATACCGAAAACAAAGGTACTAGTTTTCTTAAGTTTTTTATTAGTGATAAAGTGCGTGCTAAAGAATGTTAGAAAAACTGTGAAAATATAAACATTGCCACAATGGACTTGGAACATTTAAAACAAAAGAAGATTTGTGAGAAGCATCTTCGGAGATAATGTATAACAACAAAAGGAAATTTTAAACACACTGCAGTTCTTGTTCTACACCTTCAATCAGGTAAATATTTTTAAAATTTTTTTTTCTACCAAACGTTTAAAAATGGTTTAAATTAGCATCGGAGAATCTCCTTGTCCGGATTCTTCTTCTTCTTGTTGCACTTAATTGTACAATAACTTAAAATAATTACTCTAAATCAGTAGCTGAGATCGTTATTATTTTCCACGATCAATGATCGCAATCATGGTATTTAGAATTAATTAGTAATCGACTGTTGCTAAAAAGTCGCTCGTGTAAAGTTAGTCATAAATTTAGGCATAAACATTCGATTTTCGTTTTCCGGGATACAATAACGTTTGGAGTATTGAAAATCAACATATCTAAGTATTTTTTAATATTGTTTCTAAACAATAAATTAATTAAAATTTGTTCATATTTAGATTTAAAAAAAATATTTAGAAAAATTCACAGAAAATAGATACTACTGTGATTTTTTTTCGACATGACGTGCTATTTGAATTCTGATGCAAACTTACGAACAAATAGTTTAAAGCATTAATAAACAACATATTAAAAAATAAGTGTTCTTTCGTAAATTAAATGTTTCTATTTGAAATTGACTCTGAAAAGATTGTTGAGTAATTAGTCATAACTCGTGTTGATATTTGTCTCAAACATAAGATTTATGTATTAAAAATAAATTTGCAATTCTTTTCAAATACGTATTGTCATTTGTAGTTAATGCTTATTGTTTTTAACTTTCTGTGTTTTTATGATTTACCTTGGTGTTTATATAAAGCTAGGTTTTTCCCTAAATGCTGAATGTGTGACACAAATTTTACAAACGTTCTTTCCTAGAAGAATTTTCTAATTCTCTTTGAAAAGAATGCATTGTTAAATTTCTGTAAACAAAAAAAATATAATTCAATGTTTAAATTCATGTTACTTTTTTATTAAAAAATCTGTATGTGGTTTAAAATTCTTACGAGGAAAAGAGCAAAGGGGTTATTTTCCTACTTACACAAAATTTTACGATTTTCCGTGAACTACCTGCATACTTAAAGTTTATTATACATTTACTAAAGTAAATATTATAGTTAAAATCGTGTTATATTAGTCTTATTTGTTTATGCGTTAATTAAAAGTATTAATTTCTTTTCCACAACCGCAATTGTTATTTTATAAGCGATCAATGATTGCGATCGTTATTGTACAGACGCTCGATATGGCGATCATTATTTTGCATAATGATCGATTCATCGTAATTGCATAATCGCTCTGGCCATTGCTTTAAATGTTTTTTGTTGATGTTGGCATGTCGAATAAAAATATCGTTTTTGAAAATGTTAGAGCCGCATTTCTTTAGCACCTTGTCTAATAAATACTTAGTTTTTTAAAAAATAAAAAAAATTGTAAACAAAATTCTTTTATATTTATTTTAGCATGCTGAAAGCACTTCAATACAAATCCAACAATACATAAAATATTTTTACAATTGTTTAAAAAAAAATCGCAAAAATTTTGAAAATACTAATATTAATTACATTTTCAAAGCTTTATTTTTAAAATACTAACAACTTAATTTTTTTTTTACTTTTTGGGCTTATTTAGTATAATTTTTTACAGAAGCTGTAATTGTTGATATGAACATCAACCTAAGATACTCAAATGTAGTAGTTTCTCAAACATATGGAAGAAAACGTCGATTGTTATTTATTGATGACGATCGTGAAGACGAATAAATTTATTCTTTCTACAGCTCCAGTTCACTAAACAAAGGTATAAGTAGACAAGCAATAATACGTAACTTTTTAAATATATGTTTTATAGTTGAAGATACGTCCTATAATATTTTGAAGATACTGGAACGACCACAGTGTGTTCTCAAATTCGTCAAGCCGTTAAGTTTTGACTAAACTACGCAACATAGTGATACAAATGGATTCTCCGTCAAAAATCCTTTTTAAAGGATGAATTGGTCAATTATTCTTTCAGAAATTTAACATTAATTTTAATTTAAAATTATTTAAATTACCAGTCCACTAATAACAAATTCGTTTACATATGTTTCGAGCTTTAAAATAATGATGCTCATCTTCAGAAAAGTCTACAAAAAATATTTATAACTTTTTTAAATACAAAAAATGTCATTACCATATCTTTTCCAAAATATTATTTTTTGTAAGAAAATTTGGTGTTCAGAAATATATTTACTTTCTAAATTGTTTAAGAAGATTTCAGTAAAAATAAGTGATAAACTTGATAATCAATTTTTTAAACAAAATCTAGGTCTTTCAATGGGTTCTCCTTTATCACTTTTCTCAATTTTTTTAAGAAATTAAGTAAAGGTAACGATTTCAAGATTTCTTTTTCTAATGAAATGTTTATTTAATTTTTAAGCTACTTAAAGGTAGTAAAAATAAAGCTATTTAAGCTGTATAGTTGTTTCTGAAAAGTGGTTTACAGTTCCTTTAGAGCTTCTTTAAAGCTTTAATAGTACCACAAAGAGCTGTATAAGCCCGATTTTAATGCATTAAAGGAGCTACCTAACAGCAACATAACTGCGGAATTTTTAGTTACGCTTTATGGAGGTTTCAGTTTTTTCACAAACCAGTTAAAAGTGTTCTAAAGAGTAACTTTAAAAGCTATAGTAGTTATAAAAAAGCCGGTTTAAGCTGCAATTTGCTCACTGGGAAATTCTTGAATTACTAGAGTTCATTTATATTAAAATATCAAATACAAATCTTTTGTTGAACTAGCAAACCAATTTCAATTACGATTTTAAACTTAAATTTTTTTAGATTTGTTTCTAAATTGCACCATCTTCCTTTTTTAAAATAATTAACATTTAACATTTTGTAAAACTTAGGTACATTATTTAATTATCTAGTTACAAATTTTCAGATTTAAGATTGTTCGAAAAAATGTAAGTTAAAAAACTTTTTGTAATCTTAACTTTTTATAAGTTTTATAAGTTTTATAATTTATTATTGGTGGACTGGTAATTTGAATAATTTTAAAAATTGACGAATAATAACAATAAATCCCCATAACAATTTTCTTTTAATTTAATTTCCATTGTTTTAGTTATTTCTATGTTTTCGATTTATATTTTACAAAAATAAATAAATATTTGAATATACATATTTTTTTGTTTTCTTCAATATAAAGCATGATATTGTTTAAGTTTATTTGACATTGACTTGTGTCGTAACAATACAAGCTATTGTTTATGATATTAACCTGTTTTGAACAGGTAAACGGTAAAGTAAACACAAATATAAGAAAAGGTTCTAACTGGTACTTCATAACAAATAAGTAAGTTCGCAAAATAAAAACCACGATTTTGCAGATGGCAGCAGGTCTTAGTCTATTAGTTTATGAAAAGAGGGGGTAGAGACGGGTAAAAAAAGAGAAACAAGAGAAATTAAACTACAGTACGATTTTTAACACAGTATTTACGCCTCTTCTTAAATTATTACTCAATGATAATAATACATTTTCGAATGCACGTTTCAAATTTTATTGCAGAATAAATATTTTTAAATACAATAACACATTGAGTATTTTACATATTGCAACTTTCTTTGATGTGGTATTTTCACGGAAGCCTCGAAAACTGCATCAGTTACTGTTGGGTAGCAACTTTTAACCGCATCTGTAACAGAAATAAATATTTCATTTATATACATACATAATCATAGAGTTACACAAAATTAATTACATTTTTTTAATCAAAAACAACACAAACTTAATATAAATATCACTTTAGCAATCATAAGAAAGTTATAAAACACTGTGAATACCTTTAGCTGTACATAATCGTATAGAAAACTTGAAGAATTGAACTGTAATTATAAATCCTAAAGTATCATCAGATTTACGCAATAATCTACCTTAACGCAACCATGTGTGTTAATTTACATTTTTTTTGTACAAATTAAAACATGATGCATAAAGAACAGAAATGATAATAATATTGACTACATTTATAGATTATTATAAAGTGTTTCGACTTTCCGTTTATTGTTCCATTTCGTAATTGTACACACAGCATCACTTATCAAACTACAACCGAACAAGTGAAAAGATATCAATTTGCAGCGCGAGCGTTGACGACAGTAATCAAAAGTATAGCAACGACTAATGCTGACTAATCACAAAGTATTCGTTTTTCCTAGATCGATTCCACTGTTTTAAAAATAATTCAATCTTATTTAATCGATCTTCAAACAATTCTAGTTATTCAAAAAATATTCGGATTTAATAAATCAGTTTTTAGACGGTTGCTGATTATGGGAAAAAAATTGCAAGTATTGAAACGGTTTAAAACTGATTGTAAAAAATCGGAACTCTTTCAATTTATTCACTGTCAGTTATATGTAATTGATATAAAAATGGAACTAACACGAAACAATGTAATGAAACAATTGTTTTAATTTTGTGACTGTAACAGTTTCAATCCGTGTTTACTGGGTGTACTTGCGAAGAAAAAGCTTAATCGGTAATCAACAGATACCTTTAAATTTTGTTCGTAGGATAGCTCCTGGATAGCTAACAAACCTCTACTAGCTAAACTAAAACTTTATAGTTTTCTGTATAACTTCCGCGGATACCTCCAAATTTTATAGGTTAATTAACCCCAAACCCCCAACTATATCATATTGTCTTTTGTAATGGAAAACTTGCGTGACACCTTCTCCCAAAACCCACCTATACTTATAATCTCAATCCGCTACCACTTCCATAAAGGCTGTGATCAAAATCATTGTGAAAGAAAACCGTAAAACAAAGCCGTGGAAAAAAGAAGCAAACAAATTTAATTACGACATAAAAGTAAAGTTCAAAGACAACCTTACTCATGGCAAGATGCCGCGTTAACAAAAAAAATCAAATTCCAAAAATTTACTTATACTTATAAAGATTAACTTGTTGAAACCTGAATAATAAAATTGTCTATCAAAATGAATAAATTATAAAGTGGGCTCCAAATACTCAATACAATACAGCCTGACTAAGAATGTACTTAAAGGAATGAACTTTTAACCTTTGGATTACTAAGCAATTTTTGAGGCGCCGATTACCAAGTGGGGTCAGATTTGACCCCAAGTTTTTTTTCTTATTTTGTAAAAAAAACCGATTAATTTGTAATGGTAACCTTTATCAATATTTTAAATTAACATTAGATTTCATATAAACTAATAAATATATAAAAATAAGATGTAAACATAAATTAGTGAGGGCAACAACTATTACATATTGATGTAGTTTTTTTCTGGCAATGTTGTTTACATACAAAGAGTTTGCACTTTTCACATGTTTCCGAACATTTTTTGTTTTTGGGCGAGCGATAGTTTCATCTTGCTGTCCCACTTCCTCTGGTTCTGTGTCTACCAAACAATAATTTTTTTACGTCGCAAAACAAATAAGAATTGAAAAATTTGTTATATATTATTTAACATTGTTGAAAGAAACTCAGCTAAAAAAATATTAGGACAGTTATAAAAAAAACTTAAGAAAAGGCAACAAAAACGACGTCTGTCAAAAAAGACCCCAATGGTAATCGGAAGGTTAAACAAACTTAAAATAACCAAACTGCGAAAATGTATTTAATTACACTAGTATTTCAAAAGGTGTAACAAAACGGCAAAGGTAGCCGTAATTGTTTTAAAAATTATATATAAATTTGTTTCAATTACGCGTGAGCTTTGTACTCTCGGTTGCAGACCACCGCTACCGCTTCGAAAACGCTAGACGTTCCTCTGCTTAAAACTATTTAACTGGAACGAAACACAAAAAAGCCGCCGTCAACGCTGAAAATGCGCTTTTTTGCCGAGACCCGTTCCTGGTAGAACCTTTATTCCCCGACCTGATAGCTGTGTTTATCTGATTAATATTTTGCGACTGAATGCTTTTGTACCCGGTTAACTATTTCCCGAACCGATCCTGATACCGTATATTTGTGTGCACCGATTAACCGAGACCTGTTATTGTACCCGGACCTTCTAAACTCATACCGACCAGCTTTCGAATCCTGCGACTCTAACGATTTTTAAATTCAATTTCCCGTTTTGTATATGAACCTCTGTTACGTCAAAACACGCTCCCTCAAGTTGGCCACAAGTTTCCGTTTCGAGTGTTAATTGCTATAACCGAACCTCAGTACGTTAGTGAATTGACAAACCATTTGCGCCAAGCTGGTGTAGGATTTATCAAGCGTGAACTAAATCTCAAGTTACTTTCAACTCTTAACGTAGTTGAGGTTGGCGCGTTGAAATACCGACTAAACCAGACTAGCTCAGAGCAATTTAATACGTTTGGCATCGCTACGTTTTGGTTTCGGGATAAAGTCTAAAATTAATAATTTTCAAATCAATAAGTCAGTTTTGAGATACTTACTTGAATCTGCCAAAGCTTTCGTTTAACATTATAACCAAACCAACACCCTGTGTAGTAAAAATAACATAATTAAATTCCGCCGTGTTTTATTTGTATGAAACTTTGTCATTAATAGGCACCAGTGGTCAACCCGCCGTAAAATAGAAATTAAACCCAGTTAACCGTAGCAGAGCATTATCTAGATACCTGAGTTAGTTACACCTAAGTTTTTAACTTTTATTACCATACCTGAATAATTTTCCGCCCTGTAATTTCCTTAATTTATAACACCGTTCTCGAAAGGATTGCAACTACGCCATTTGCTTCTAGTCATTTTCTTTTAGGAAAAGTAGTGGGCCGCATTCATCTAATACTAATTTCACTGAATTGGTAGGCCGCATTCCACAGAAGCCCGAAATTAATAATTTTAGTAGAATAAGTTATTTTTCATACG
Source organism: Aquatica leii (assembly GCA_035610365.1). Taxonomy (NCBI): domain Eukaryota; kingdom Metazoa; phylum Arthropoda; class Insecta; order Coleoptera; family Lampyridae; genus Aquatica; species Aquatica leii. Next base: position 28,031,346 of record CM069433.1, on the reverse strand, counting down.
AGAGGGAACAAAACTACATCACCTATTTATTGTAATAATTACGTTTTTAGTTTGTAAAATAAATTTATGTTGTGTTCAAATTAATAACGCTTTAAATTCAATGCCGAGACTATGAACCACCAGGGTGTTACAAAAGGAAACATAAAATAGATAATTAAAAATTTACCAGGACAAAGACAATGCCAAATCAACGTAAATGCAGAATACGTATGTATATGCAGCGTAATAATTTCAAATTAATTGCATACAAAATCTTTTTACAAACTTGATTGACAAAGATGAATTTAAAAAAGTGAATTAACTTCCTTAAATTAACGTGAAAGTACTCAAAAAATCGGAAACTACACAAAACAAACAAAACCAACTCAAATACCGGGACTTTCACAAAAGAAATCGCACAAACTGAAACAGCGGTTACAAGTGGAGATTCATGTAAACCTCATCTGCTTACATCCAGCAAATTCCAGTAAGGTAGTATATAACAGAGCACATATTATGACAAGTAATACCATAGAAAGGTTCTTTGGAAATTTGCTGAGAGGAGTTCTTTGCTTGCAACATGGTTGCTTGTTCAAAATTAGCACAACATTAATTACAACCGTTCTTAATATGCAAAATGTATAAAAACAATTTTTTATTTATAAAACTAATACTATGCTTTATATTTTCTTAAACTTGATTAAATAATATTACTTTTTTTAGTAATTAATTGTTTCAACTTTTCTTTTAAATAACTTGAGAAGAGTTCCCACAGGTTTTGCAGTGTGCAAAGAACAAGAATACGTGATGATCCAGGTTGAGGTTCAGCCACATCAAATTTACATCTGTCCATTTTTAATAAAGATACAAATTAATATTAGGTTTCATTGTAATTATCTCACAATTTACCAAAATAGTAAGTCGTACTTTAAAGCAATTTTCATGTGGCTTAGTTTAAAGTCCAATGTTCACCAGCAAAACCTCCTGATCGGCAGTTGATAAGGGGTTGAAAACTTTAGGAGAAACATACTTTTTGTCGTAAATAATACAACTTTTAATTCTTCACAGATCTGTTTTATTTTTGGTTTTAGATATACAAACAAAATTTCAGATATTTTGCTGTTCGGAGGCCTTCGTTGGTGATGTTTGTCCACACCGAACATTTTTTTTTTCAACTATAAAACCTTTAGTTGGTTTATCTTCTTTTGTATTACCTAAAGTAAAGGATAAAAGGAATTAAGCAAGAAAATTATACAACTAGGAATTGTTCATCGGTAAACATAAAATAAAACTTATTCTATCTATACACAAGCAACATTCTTCTTGATTTAAGTAAATATTTGTAAATAGCCTTCTTCTTGGTAGCCATCTTTTTTTGCATAAACTAACATTAAAATGCGCGGTTGTCAAGTTGGCTAGCAGTTAATGATGCATAAATTAATGAACCGTTAATCATAGATTAAATTGCTTTGTGCAACGCAATTGAACATTAATGAACCATCATCTTTGATTAATGATTTATTCTTGTATAATTTTTACGTTATAAATTATTTTATTTATTTATTTTAATTTACAGAATAAGGTTTTTTTACAACCGCATTATCGTTAATCATAATAAACAAAATAAATTATTTAAAAAACATATTACCATTGTATGTAAATGTTATAGTAAGCCAATGTAATAAAAAAATTTTACTTCCATATTTTAAGTAGCTTAGTCGCCGATAGACATCGTTTGTATGAACCTTCTTTAACACTAATTATAGACACAAACTTAAGCATGAATTAATGTGAGACATGCATTTCTAATCGTTTGTTTACATATGTATTGCAGAAGCATGTCTAAATTGGCTTACAAACTCTACTTTCTTCTATTTATAGGATGCAAGTTATTCAAACAACTTGAAAAACAGATAATAAATAACAGAGAGTATAACATAAATCAAAACTACTGATTTTTTTTTCAATTCGACAATTTGATTTTATCTAAGCTCTAATGCGGCACAGTGAAAAGTAGAAATCCACATAACTCTAATTGTTCATAGTCAATTAATATATTCGAATTATTATGCAACATTTAATATCAAATTTGACAGATTCAGTAATAAATGTAGTACCAACACTATATTTCTGGTGATTTTAATTTTTTCGTTTTCAGAAAAGAATGTGATTTTACCAAAATCAACACAAAAAATAATTACTCTCGTCGAAAGTTTCATAGCATAAAGTTCGTTATGCTATGCTTTACTTTCGACGCGTGCTACTAAATTACTATTATTCTTGTCCTACATACTCAAAAATCAGAAAAAGGGATGCGAGTGGTCCAGATGCGACAAGTGCAAGAGATGAGTGTACTAAACCTGTGCAGGCATAAGTGAACATATTGATATTTTTAAACTTGATTGGTATTGTCAGTAAATTAACTGTTGAGGTTTTTTTATCATCCTTGTCTGGCGTAATTGAAGTGTTTTCTGATATGCATGTCTTATTTTTGTTACTTATATCTCTATACCATTTTAAAATACATATGTTAGTTCCCGTTTTATCAAACTGTGTCGATAAAACAGTTAACAACAATACTCAAAGTACGTCTTTAACCCAAAATACTTTGTTTTTTGAATGCGACCTTCTGTGACACTTACTTTGTGAGAAAAACATAAAAACGTAGTGTGTCCAGAACTAGATTTTATGAATAAACACAACAAAATTAAACATATAAGTAATGTTGAAGTAATGTAACATACTATAATAATTACATGTTAGAAATAATACAGTACAATAGACGCTTAATGGTGCACCTCTCCTATTAAAGAACTGAAATTTTAAAAAGTCGTACTATGTTATGAATAGATGCGGAAGTAACTAAAATAACTTGTCCATATTGTTATATGTATCCCTAACAAATGATATTTTGGACAAAAGTTTAATGATTTCTAGAAAAATTTTTTACAAAATGAGTCAATATTTTTGCAAATTAACTAAACTTGTTATCTTAACTAAAAAACATTTTTACACGTTGGCATAAAAAAGTTTTTTTTTATTAGTTTAGTAGATCGTGAACAAAACAATTTTTCTAATAAGTGTTTCTTTGTGATTATTATTGAAATTGTTTTATTTTGTTTTATATTTCTAATAAAAGTTTTAATTTTTTGCAAGAAGACGTACACTTGTAGCTTTATTGATATCAAATTGATGTTACTTTAAACTTTAATTAACAATAATAAAAACTATTTCAAAATTGATAATAATTTCAATGCGGACCACTGATAAGAAACAAAATAAATTCTATTTAGAATATGTTCACACTTTCCATAGTTACGGTTTGCAGTCATTTTTAAAGATAAACTATTTAGATATAAAAAATAATAAAATGTATCAAATCTACCTATTTAAAAGTTTGGAAATACATTTGTAAAAACAATTTTTACTCTGATAACAAGATAATTTACGTTGAAGTTCAGTTATGTCATGTTATGTTTTGCAGCACGAACTAAAGATAAATAAATGCAAACACTGAAAATTCTTACTCCTGCCAACTACGCTTACGCTATTCATACCAGATACCATAGAGAAATTTCAATGATTTAAAAACCAAACTAGTAAAATTTCTAAACCATTTTTTAGGGGTGTTTTTTAATATTTATTTTTTAAACAAGTTTTAAAACTTCTAGAATAAATGTATTAATGGAACGCCCAACCCCGATTTTTCGAAAAATGTTTAGTTTATATTTTAAAATATCTAATTTAAAAAAATAAAAAATAAAGCATGGGCGTTCCATTTGTATTTATATACAAAATTCAATGCAAAAAATCCAAACTCAATCGATTAATAAATAAGCTCAAAATTAGTCTACAAATTTTATCTGAAGAGAAATCAAAATTATAATTATTTATTTGTAATTAAGAACCACAAATTTTTTTTTCATTAATTATTATTAATTATTAATGTTATTCAATTAATTAATTTGTTAATGGTATATAAAATTTTTATTCTTCATTTAATTCTAAAAAATATAAAGGTTTGAAACTAAATATTTTTTAAATAAAAGAAGTAATTAAAAAGTACTTTTTCTAAATTAGTTTTTGTTTGTTTGATTGTTTTCATTATTATATTATTTTGTTGTAACCTAGTACATTTCTATTATTAGGATAAAATTGTATTTTTCAAATTTGGAATTGTCAAACTTCAAATATTTAATTTGATTAATAAATGTTAGTAAGTTTATTTTTATAATTTTATATTTTAATTTATATTATTTTTCAGATATTTATAATTATCTTTCATTTTTAAGGTTTGGTATTTGAAGTTTCATTTTTCAATTTTAATGTAGTAAGTTGATGTTTAAAATAAAATTCAATTTTATAATATAAATTTTATAGTATACGCCTAAGTGTGACCATAAGTAAAAACATGTAGCATTTATTAAAACAAAAAATCAAGTTAATGGTAAGATTTGAAATTGTTTAAAAATAAAAATAAAATAATATACTTAAAATTTGTTGATCGGCGTTATTGATTTACAATAATATACTGTAAAATAAGATACTTGTAGACAACTATTCTGATAAGTAAACAAAAAATTAACACTATTTCAAATAAATTTCAACAAAAACTAATTTTTGTAGTTAAGAAATAAATTTCATACACAACGTTTAGTTAGTTTAATAATTGAACTCTATATAAGTAAAAAATAGAAACATGATTATTTCAAACAAAAATTAAAAAAAAGCATGTTACGATGAGAAATTGAAACTGAAACCTTTATACTTCATTATAATTTTCTTGTCAATTTAAAACCTGTCGCGACTGTTTTTTAAACTTGAGCGTTGAACTTGTTATGTGTATTTTTTATATAACAATGTTTTTAATTTTATTTAGAAATTTACAATTATTAATTACAAATGTCAAAATAAATAATTGAATTAACGCATTTACAAACTTGTAAAAATTGTTTAACTTATTTTAATAATGCATTTGATGTTATAGACGGTTCATAGGAAGCTTATAGAAATAGTTTTGCGTTATACGATCTTAGAATTAGATGAACATAAAAAGTAAAATTTTTGGATACATACATTTGTGATTTAAATACAATTTTTTTTATAACTTTACTGTTTGTAAATTTCCAATTAGAATCTAGTTCAATTTACCATTTAATTAAAACGAATGTGTAGACACAAAATAATTTGTTTTGATTTATTACTCGATACTACTTCTATAAAAACCATAAGATATACTTTACAATTTATTATGTAAAAATAATAAATATTTAACTCTATTAATAATTATATAAATCACGTTTAAAAATTATTTTTAAATGTATTGTAAATGTAGATTTCAAACTAGAATTTCACGTTATGTTTTTCAGCATAAGGATTTACTGTAATGCGTTTTTTAAAAATATTTTTAATATTTCTGAAAGAAGGGATTTAGGTCTGTAATTTTTTATTTACGTTTTGATTTATTTCACTTAGATTGAAAAAATAATGAGACGTTGAAAATATTTGCTTTTATAAAATAAACCATTGTCATTATTTATAAGATGCTTATTAAACTCATTTACTCTTCTACAAAAACTTAACTATGATTTAAGCAATAAATTCTTTAGTTAGGATGTTAATTACTAATAATGTGCATCTAACAGAAGATAAATAAATATAACAAATTAAAGAACGTAACAATTTAACGATTATTACTAATAAGTGTACTTTTCTATGTTTTTCACGCTGACGTTTATTTCTTGTCAGAAATCTCATTTTTTATAGTGTTAGTAAATCAGTACTTTTAAAGACAGCTATTACATTGCTGTAAAACCAAATAAAAACATATTTTTTTAAAATCATTTTTGTAAAAATATTTAATTAATATAATAAAAACTAGAGAATAATGTTTCTCTATTTCGACATGAGAATTAGCAATTCTTACACTAAAATCCATGTAAGAATAAGCAAATTCTTACACGAATTTTAGTAATGTTAGTTTTTTCAGAGTTGGCATCTTTGCATCGTAAGTTGACGTTACATGAAAAATAAATCAAAATTATTGTACCTTAACAATTGAAATTCAAATTTTGATGCCAAGATAAAATAAAAATGTCCTATTAGTTCAAAGTTATTTACTTATAAAGGTATAAAAAATAATTTTGTATGAGATTTTAGGTTAACACAAATTTCAATATGTCAAAATGTAAGTGTTGCCAATTCAATAAAATATAAAACTTTTCCAATGTTGTTTTAAAATTAAAATTATACAAAAATATTAAATATTGTATGAAAATACAGAAAATAGTATAAAGCACACGTCATAGAATACGTTTCAATCACCCGACGCCTCATAAACTCGCCGCTGCGCGGCTCATGTATGAAACCCGGTCTCGTGATTGAAGCGCGTTCATTCTGTAACTTGTGTTTTAATATACTATTCTAATTATAATTTAAAGCTATTTGTTATAAAATAAAAATTTGTTTAGATTTAATTATTGTTAAAAAAAATTTATTTATTTTGACGCCAGTTATCATTATTCTTAAATTGGTTGGTGTAAGTTTTTTGTAGATATTTATAGTCTCTTAAATATTTTTTTTGTCTAAATTTTAGTAGTATTATAAACGTTTTTTCAAAAAAAGCAAAAAGTTGACTTGACCTAGTGTAGGATGTTAAATCGAAAAATATTGTAGAACAAACAACTCGAGATAATAACAAAGCAATTTTAAAATAACAGCTGATTTTTTACGGTGTTGTATCAATCTAAGTTGACCTTTTATTTGTTTTTTTTATAGTTTGTTTTTTACTGATCTATAGTGAGTAGTTTGTATTCGCTGTGTTGTTTTGTGCTGGTTTTGATTAAAAAAACTAATATCCGCTTGTTAGTGTAGTAGAAAAGTAAAATCTAGAGTTGCAAAGTAAAAAAATCAAAATGTACGTAAAACTATGCTTTGAAAGTTAATTGTTATTTAAGTAAAATTGTGTGTTTACTAAAACGTTTTTTTATAAAATATTTAAAAGTTGCTACTACGTAAAACATTCATATTTTGACAGATTCATTTACTTATAAATATACTACCAACATTATATTTGTGATGTTTCTAATGCGTGTTTTTTTTAAATTTTTTTTCAAAATTTCTCAAAGGGTGGGACAGAAAATAATGTTTTACTCTCGTCGAAACTCTCATAATACTCACTTACTTTTGATGCTTGTTACATCATACAATTTTTGGGCTGTTTTTATTGCAAACATCAACATTTTTTTGTTAGTGTAGTTACGTATTGACAAAAAAACTCTAGGGCGGCAAAGTGATAAATAAATTTTTATGGTTAATTATAATTCAAGTAAAAGTGTTTGTCTGGTAAAAAATACATTTAAGGTCTTTCAAATCTTCTCTAGGTTCGTCTTGATTTGAAGGTAGAATTTCGTCTTTAACAGCAGCTTCTTCCTCGTTAGAATCATTGTTGTCTGAAAATATGAGGTTGAACAATTTTATTATTATACTGTTATTGGTGACTAATCATAGTTAAACTAGTCATAATTATAATTACACTGTCGGTGTTATCTTTTATGTTGGAGTATAAGTAGGTGCTTTTACACAAGCAATATAATTTTCTTTTTAGAAAGAAACTGTTATAAAATGGTTCACAACTATGTAACAAACCATAAAAATAACCTACCTATAATGAACGTTTGCGAAACATCGCTTGATAAAGGAACCAGTACAAACTCCTCATGATTTTCAATACCTTCTTCCACGGAAGAAAAGCTTTGAAAAATTTGTTTGACGTTGTATTGAACTGCATTTAAAAGTTTTTCCACGTCACTATTCGCATCACAGTCCTCGATCGCTTTTTTAATTTTGGCATGATTTAGCCTGTACTTTCGTTTGAATATGGATCAAATTTGGAAACGTTTGTCCACAAAAGCCTGAAGTTTGCTAGCAGTGGATGCAGTAATCTCTTGTAAACGCTCTGACAATGGTAAAGAAATATGTTAATGAGGATTGTGGCACATATCCGTACATACATACGATCTACATTTAGGTATCTAGTTGTATGTAATTTTAAGTACAATATGTGGTACATATATATTTATTTGAAAAGATAATCGTTGAAAAAATTAGCTAATAACACAACTTAACAATTTAATTAGTCGTCTTGTTGACTTGTCTGATAGTTTTCTTTAGTAATGTACATAGATCTAATAGCATTCTACAATCTTATACTTTTTTAGTTTTGAAAAGTAATAAAAGAACAAAACATAAACTAAACTGAATTGTAATTACTTACCGGTAAATTCCCAGACATTGCAACCACTCACTCTTATTATACGTAGTAACGTTGCATGAAAAGATTCACTGTCGTTATTTGTTCTTCTTACTTGTTTATAAACCGACAAGGAATGTATTCCGACCTTATTCAACCATTGGATTTGGTGATAACTAAAATGCACAAAAATTAGGAAAATTGAAAAACTGTATCTAAAACTTACTTCAAGAAGGTTGCAAAATTTTTTCTCAAATTTTTTTGTGCTAAGAAAATCCTTATGTGAGCAACGCCTGTTAGGATAAGATTTGGTGGCAAAAATGGTATTGCCATCAGTAGTTTTTACCTTTTTTTTTGTTTTAAGAATCTCATCATGCCTAGTGCTCGTGTTTTTCTTAGAAGCGCTCGACTTCGTTTGAGTGCTGGTACAGCAAAAGCCCATTCATAAAAAGCTAAAAGCCGGAAGTATTTGCGAGAAACACGATTTCTGCAAGTACTGACAGAATGCACCCCTTAATCTTTATCCAATGTAGGTAATAAAATTTGTGGTAAACAGTTTTAAATACCTACTACCTGCTTTATTACATTTCTGGGAAACTAATTTCTCAGACACAAGTTTAAGATTACGTATTTTGTTAAGTTCTTTAATAGACGCCGTCAAAGATGTTATCAAAATAAGATAACAAATTAGCATTTATTCTGAGAAATAATTTTATTCAAATAAAAATTGGTAATAGTTTAATATGACCTAGGTTTAAGACCTTTGTTCAAAAATCTCAGAGTAGGTAAATGCTAAAATGACTGCAATATAAATAAATGTTACACAAAGATGAAATATTGATTTCCTTTAAAATTTGGTTTGCTACAGGTTTGAATCTAAAACGGAAAAACGGTACTGACTGACACAAGTGAAACTGCTAGGCGCACTTTTTAATTAGTGTTAATACGACTGATGCCGTGTATCAACTGCATATATGAAAATTAGGCTTTAATTACTACAAAATAGTGTAGGGTACGTACATAATGCGTACAATCACAGCTTTAAGTACTTTTAGAAAGAAATTTCGATTATATTATATTATTTCGATTATATTATATGTTTCATCGCGAGGTTTCGGCGTAGTGTCTTAATGGACGAAATGTTCATTAAGCTGTTTCGGTGTTGTGTCCCTTTCGACGATGTGTCTAATTTGAATTTTCGAAGTTATGGCCATCGTTAGAATTTCTGAAAAAGAGGCTGTCGTCGTTTTATAGAAAGTTGACGCCTTGGCTTCGACGCCCGATTTCCGAGCTATGCAGCGTCAATCTTTTCTTTTCGGCGTTGTGTCCAACGACTAATTTCGGCGTTATGTCTAGTTTCGGCAATATGTCCAACAATTTGTTTTGAAATTGTGTCCAAGTTTTGGCGTTGCATCCATTGGGCGTTGTGCCCATTTGGCGAAGCGCCCAGGTCCGCATACAACATGTAAGTTTACCTAGGAAAAAAGAAAGGTGAACCTCCAGAGACATACATATGATCTAAAAGACCACAATGTAACCTGCGATATTTTTTTTACTTTTTATGAGTTAGTTATGTAGATGCTATTGAATTGAAAAATAACTATTCTTGTCACTATTAGAAAAAATAAGCTTGAATTGCAAACGACCCTGTTATGCAGCAAAAAAAATCTTTTCTTCGAAATTCTATCTTACTTAAAACACAAGAATTATTTCGTATATTTCAAAACGAAATACAAATGTGAGCACGATGCATCACGATTTTACATTGAGTTATAATATAGGGAGGCCGCGATTTGTATTCTAAAACGGCACCACTACCGCCATATTGATGATACATTAGTTTCATTCTAATGTCAACTGTCAGTGGTTGACTTTTCAAAGTTTTATAGTGGTTTTTTGTTTGTTTTTTTAGTTTGCAATTAAAAACATTTAAAACATAATTGTTTTGTGTGTTTTACGTAGTAAATACTAGAAAAGGTGTAAATAAGAAGGTATTATTGGAAATTACATTTCACAGGTATGTACACAATATAAGCAGAACAGTATTAAAGAACATTATAAATTGACACCCCGATTAATTTTTTCTTAGTTTGGTTATTAAAAATCTATTTTAATAAAATTTAAATGTTAGATTACCGTTTTCATTTGAAATGTTGCACATTATTAAGAAATTTCATAATTTTTTTTGCTAAATTAGCTATGATCTAAAAAAAAATTCTTACTTTAGACTAATAAAGTTAATTGCCTAATTGCGTAAAACCACGAATCTTCAGTTTAATAATTTTCTTAAGAAATTACAGTATTTGAACTTTAGAATTATGATTATACGTCTGAAATTATATGAGTTACACTTCTTTTCTAAGCATAAATTCAAGTAATTTGATAACTTATTTTAATTTTGTTTATTAACATATTGAAAAATTTATACAATTAATGTTAAAGCTTTAATTTTTATGTAATCCGGGCCTGGCAAAGTTTCCATCTTGATAGTAGACTAAGTCACGCCCAGTAGTCCCATTTTGTACATAGAAAATAGATGCTTTATGTTATCTCCTTTTATAATAACTCAATGCGATTTTAGTATGTGTGATCAAGCCGACTATGATCATGAACTACAATAAGACTAAAAGTGCTGTGGACACTTTAGACAAGTTAATTATAACATACACGTGTAGGAGGCAAACTAAAAGATAATGACTATTTTTTTAATATTATGAACGTTTCAGCCCACAACCCTTATATTTTGTGGTGCAAAAAAAATTACAAAACGTCAAATATTTCTCGAAGAACTGGGTATTTCCCTTATTACTTAATTACTTCAAGAAAGAAAAAAATTTGGTCAAAACATTTAAGCAACTGGAATCGTTAGGTAATCCCAAACTTCAACCAGCAATGTGACTGTAAAAGAACAACCAACCACAACCAAACTTAAAAGATGTGATGTTTGTTCTTCTGCAAATGATAACAAAACAAATATATTGTGTTGCTGTGCCTCAAAATATCTATGTAGAAAACATGCACATTACGACTACCAAGACTGCAAAAATCAAATATTTATGTAACATAACGTAATATTTCAGAAGTAAGTAACACCCAATCAACATTGGTATCAATTTATTGACATTGATACAAAATTATTGGTACGATTTTTATAGGTAATATATAGCTTGGTGGTTTGTATACGCTGCTATCGTTGTCAATGCATCATTCTGTTATAATTTCAACGCAAAAACTTAAACGCTCAAAGCATCAATGTAGTTCATACAAGATTCATAAAAGCGTTACATACTTTTTCGTATTGGTCATTTTGCAATCTGAAGATGACATTTTATTTATTTATACTAAGAGATAAATCGAATATGCGTAGTTATTCATTTAATCTATTTTGTATTTTACGCAAAATTTAGACATAACAATTAATTAACAATTCAACGTCGTAGAATAATAATACTTACACTGGTCTGCATAAAAATCGGCCCTGATACCATTCTTGATGATTCTTATGTAAAATGACCTCCTGAATCCAAAGATGAGCTCCGTTTTTACCCATCACCTACCTATTTTGGGGGGACCCCATTTTCATTTTATTTTTTGCATTTTTTTTAGAATTTTAACTTATACCCGTTAAACATCCCAAAGCAGGTAATAAAATTTATACCAAATTATATGGCAAAAGTTTTGCTATAAAATGTATATAAAAACAACAATAAAATACAAATATATAAGAACAGTAAAAAAATATCAATAAACAGTTAGGAAGATTCACTGCACGACGCTGGCGATCTCAATACCACATGCAGGAATTTTCGACAGGCTTGAACTTACATTACTCTTCTCATTATAGTATATTACATTGTTTGCTTAACTGCTTCGATTAGTACATTTATAGCTGTTGCAGAGTTAACTTGTCGACGTTTTAAACGTGCTGGATTTTGTGTTCATTTTTGTTCATTTGTGTAAAACAGTAAAACTACTTTTACTCCGGATTTTTTCAAGTGACTAAGTGTGATTTGTGGTTAATGTCAGGCCTTAAACTACTGTTTAATTATGCCACGGGAGTGTAAAAATCATCCCGATAGCTTCTACTATGTCTGCGGGAAATTAACTTTAAAAGCGCAACGAAAACCCTTTTCTCCGCTTGTTAAAATAGCTTATAAATTGTACTTTAATTGTCAAGTTGGCGAACAGAACAAGACTTGGGCTCCATCAGTTTGCTGTACGACTTGTTACAGTAGTTTGACCAAATGGCTCAAAGGTACCCGTAAATCAATGCCATTTGCTGTGCCCATGGTTTGGCGTGAACCTCGCTGTCATCTTACAAATTGTTACTTTTGCATGACTTCCACTGTCGGGTTTTCGAGCAAAAGTAAGCATACAATTCAGTATCCCAATATTCCGTCAGCTCTAAAACCTGTTTCTCATAACGATACTTTGCCAACGCCAGAGCCCCCAAACATTTATACTCTAGAGCCGGAAATTGATTTAAAAGACTCTGAGCTACAACCTGGGGCTTCGAATGATACGTTCAATGATGATGAAGAGTATTCCGCAGATTTAGTTTCTCGGCAACCTCACCTCTTTACTCAATCAGAATTAAATGATCTTGTCAGGGATTTGCAGTTACCCAAGGCTAAATCTCAGTTCTTAGGATCGAGACTTCAACAGTGGAATCTCTTAGAAAAGGGAGTAAAAACATCTTCTTACAGGACCAGACAAGCAACCCTGAAATGTCTTTTTTCATAAGATAAAGGTTTAGTGTTCTGCCCTAATGCAAATTTATTGATGACAGAGGTACAGATGCCATGTGACCCAGACAAATGGAGACTGTTTATAGACTCATCAAAAACAAGCTTAAAAGTTGTCCTGTTCGCAAATAGGAATGACTTTCCATCAGTTCCAGTTGCATACTTTGTTGATATGAAAGAAACGTACGAAAACATCTTCAGAATCCTTGATAAAATTAGTTATCATGATTATAAGTGGAAACTTTGCGCTGATTTATAAGTTGTTGCTCTACTCACGGGCCTGCAATCAAGATTCACAAAATATTGCTGCTTCCTTTGTGAATAGGATAGCCGAACGCAAGATAAGTATTACATCGTACGGGACTGGCTTCTGCTAGAAAATTTTATTCCTGGTCAGAAAAATGTCGCTCACAATCCTTTGGTTCCTAAGGAAAATATTTAATTACCACTTTTACACATCAAACTTGGATTGATCAAGCAGTTTGTGAAAGCAGTGGACAAGACAGGTGGCGCATTTAAATTTTTGAAAACTAAATTTCCTCGTCTTAGCGAAGCTAAAATCAAAGAAGGCGTTTTTGTTGGTCCCCAGATTAGACAACTCTTCCAAGATTCGACGTTTATTGAACACGTAAATCGAAAAGAAAAACGAGCTGGGCTTGCATTTCAAAACGTTTGTAAGAACTTCCTGGGTAACCACAAAAGTGAAGATTATGTCGCTCACGTCGAGGAACTGCTTTTAGCGTACAAGGACATAGGATGTAACATGTCTCTTAAAGTTCATTTCCTTCACTCGCATCTGGACTTTTTCCCTGAAAATTTAGGAACAGTCTCGGATCAACATGGGGAACGGTTCCATCAAAACATCGCTAAGCTGGAGAAAAGATTTTCAAGGAAGTGGAATGCAAGCATGTTGGCGGAGTACTGCTGGTTTTTGAAACGAGAGAGCTGTACCTCAGTGTATAAAAGGAAAGCAAGCACCAAGTAAGGATAAATATCTTTTTATTTATTACTGTTTATAGCTAAAATAGTTCTTTTTCCCATTTAAATTAAATTCTTGTCCATATATTTATTATTATAATAATAATTATAATTATTATTATCGTTCGATAAATAAATTATAATTAATTTATCGAAAAGTGGTAAAATTAGAGATTTGGGGCTCCTTCAAAAATGGTGGGTGATGGAAGAAAACGGAAGACATATTTGGATTCAGAACGTCATTTTACATAAGAATCACCCGGAATAGTGTCAGGGTTCGATAAAAAATATTTTTTTGCAGACCAGTGTTATTAAAGATACATAGATATAATTTTAGCCATAAAAGTTTTACGATAAGACACATTAATAATTATTTACGGTAAATGGTGTACATAAAAAAAATTAAGATATAATTTCATTTTATTTTGGCGATATTATAAACTAATCAGCAGAATTTGCCGCTTCTTCCTACGCACCGAAGCCTTACTAAGAATGTTCGTTTCCGTCCAATGAAGTATAACGTGGTATAACCTCAGTTTTTTGATTACTTTAAATGCTTGTTAAAACGATGTGTACTACCATATAAAAGTTTTAAATATTGTATTCCAATATGTAATTTGCAATTACAGTGTTTTTTTATAAGTTTAGATCTTCACTAAACATAGTAAAATTAAAAAATATAATCATTATTTATACTGTGCATATTTGTATTAATCAACATCGGAGCATGTAATTTAATTAATACAAATTTGATAACAGAATGATGGAATAATTATGTAATGTAATCTGATTTTGTCATCACAGTGACATTTAGCTTTGTTATAGACGGTATCATTTTGATGTCTCAAAAATGATAGTGACAGTTTATAGATACCGATTTCATGCGGATTTTTCGACACAAATTTTGTATAAAAAAAGTGACAAAAATTATGTCTAATTGATACCTGAGAAATGGTGTTAAAAAGATATCTTTTTACGAGAATTTTGTTATTTGTGCAACATCTATAAAAAAATGATTGTTGAAACTATGTTACAAGCTTTAGGTCTTACGAACCTTGCACGGCCAACTCACACAGTCGGAGATAGGGGAGGTTCAAGGGAATAATAATTAAGGGCGCCAGATCATTTATAATAAACACTTCTGCCTCGATCAAGACAGACGGTCCAAGCTTATAACGAATTTTTAGGTTCGTAATCCTTGTTACTCTGGTGTTCGGGTAACCACAATTAAAAGAGAAAGTTATGTTACTATAAAAGAAAGATTAACAGGTATAAAAACTTTAATTTAGTAACGTAGAATATTAACAAGAGTATATCTAATTCTCAATCCATAAAAGCCAGAAGTATCGGCAACACACAATACAAAAGTTGAGTCGAAGTGAATAGCGAAGAAAATTTCGTAATAAATATATTGTACACAGCATGCGATAAACACAAAATGATTAATGAAATTACCTTAATGGTATTGCAACAATAATCGTAATTACAGAAATTAACATAAACAGAAGTTCCGTGAGTGACTTTTCTGACAGCAAAAAAATAATTAAATAAACTTACCCACAATCCAGTACCTACTTGAGCGAAAAAAACGTTTTCCTCGGTAAGTGAGCCTGGAATAAATATCGAATAGCAAATCGTGTCAACACAATAACTCACGAAGATAGGAAGCTACAAAATCGTTAATAATAAAGGAAATAAGATATAAAAACCAGTTGTATCGAATGATGTTATTTGCGATTACGAAAAGGTGGGTATCGCAATCGACTAGCGTATAAGAAATAACATCTCAAAGGCAAATGCTGGTCAAGACTTCGTTTTCGTTGTGGATAATACGCCATCCTGAATTTTGAGCGTTCAGCGACGGTATTTATCAATAGTATTAATTCTTCATTGTTCTTTTATTAAATCAAACATGTGGTCACAGCGTGGCGAAACGGCTATCAAATTAATAAAGAAATTACAAAAGAATCCTAACAAACCGGATGCAAATCTTTTACCTTGTGCCGAATAAATTACGTTACATTCGTAATTAACTTATAATTTCCTGTCCATCACAATGGATGTACTAATAAAATTTTGGATTAGGTCAATTCACAACGACACAGACCGTCTTAAGTAGTTGACAGCTTCAAAATGAATTCCGCAACATGTTAGTAACCAGAAAGATTGGCAGAGGGCGTCAAAACCGGAATCTAATTTAATTCGATATACAGGGTATTACGTTATGAAAATTTCGCACGTAACAACTAAAGCAAAAGTCAGCAACATCCTGTCGCGTCACTTGTTTGCTTATGCTTAATATAATTAACGCAAGCTCTTTGGCGCTAAGTTAAGTGGTGTAAAATAGTGCAATATGAATTTATAAACCCTTAAATAGAAGAAAAGTCTTAATTCGCCATGATGACGAATTTCATTTGTTTGGCAAATTCTAATCCACGTGTTCCTGTTTTTAGTTAATTTTCTTGTTTGCTAGTCAAATTTGTTTTGATTGCATAAATTAGTAATTACACACTGAAAGCTGACTTTTAAGAGTGTGTACACCGGACAGCGGGTTTTTGGTTTGTAAGATCCAGAGGTTTTCTTAAGCTACAAAACTTCTTGGCGCTTTTTTAATTTTGACTCTTGATTTTACGTTTTGCATTGAACATCAAGCAATTACATCGTTTATGTTGATTAAATTCTAGGCATGTGTTTATTAACATCTTTTGCAAGTAAATATTTGTCTATTTCAATACACTGTATTCTAATTTAATTAAATTTAATAAGCTAATGGTTTTCTTTAAAAGTAAAGTAACATATCAACAATAAATAATTAAGAAAAATTCACAGATATCGAACATCTTGAAATTATCGGAAGGTGTTGAAAACAAACACAATATTACCTACGTAATATAATGAACAAGGTTTATTACAATTTTCAAAAATAAAAATGCATACATAAACAATAAAAAAATCAAAAAACACAAATAACCAGAATTCTAGGTACATACTAAACGAGAATATATGATAATTCATCAGTTGTTTGTATTTAACATTTGTCCATGAAATACCTCAGAATCCTTTCCTATAACCGTTTCATCGTTGGACGATGATGAATCAACAACATCAATAACTTATAGAGAATTTTTTGTTATAACAAATTATGAGCAAGACCGTTCATTATCAAGAATATTTTGCGCGTTGATAAAACATAGCTTCCAGTGACATATCTAAATAGAAACCTGATAGCGTTATCTAAAACCCCTGCACTCGAACAAACTGCATGGCATGTAAATAGGCCGGCGTCACTAATTTTTTCTATTCTTGTAGTTTAATTTGTTTGCCCTTTATCTCCCGAAGATGAACGGAAATTGTGCTCGGAATTGAGTCAGTATTAAAAATTCTAAATCCAAACACTCCCGGTTGTTGTTTCCTATTTATAGCTTTAGTAGTATTTATTAGTTTAGTGCAAGATGAATGCAAAATGGAGGGTACATCTTTTTTTCTAGAGAAGCACAAAAATAGGTATTTGGGCTGTGTTGGTAACGCTTAGGTTTTTTTTCTAAGTGATGAACGATAAAAAACACAAAACAAGCAAGAAAATCTCAAAACATCGAACTTTATTTGACACAAAATATTTCGAAGGGAAAAAGTCACTTTCGCAAAGTTCAAATAATAATATTGCGCTCACAAGCATGTTATGCGAGCAAAGGTCGAAAAATTGCGATTCACGTCCACTGACTCATTTTCTGCTGGCTTATATACGTTTGAGAGCATAAATGTATAATTTTCTCTAGACATAATGAATTTTAGAGCCAAAGTGGAACTTTTAGAAATTTAGCCAGACTTTGATTGAATACGCTTGGATTAAATAAATCATTCAATGATCAAATAAACAATTTACATCGCGTGATTCCTGACAATTGCTTCACCACACTCTAACTAGTTGATGCGCATTTTTAAAAAAACAATAAAACTAAATGTTTACTGGATTTTACTTGAATTTTATGGCAGTTCACAGTTCTACAGCTTCTAAGATTAAGACACGATTTGAGCTACGTTGCCACATTCTTTCAGATAAAAAGGTTGCAAAGTGGAAATTTCTTCTTTGGAAATGTGCATTCACAGTTCAGAAATTGAATTTTTTTCAACAGTTAATCGACATGCCTTTTTATTAAATTATCTTTTTTTTAGCGATTCTACAATTTTCTGCTATTAATATTAAACAAATGCGGCACTGACTATTAAAAAGCATTAAAAAGATGAACTTTACTTTAACATGAATCCTTTCCCTAGTTTTAACAGATTTATAACGCTAATAATCTTTACAAATGCTTGACTGTTGATACAATTTCAAGATTCAAAATTTACGCAAATTTTATTTTACATACTTCTGTCTTATGTTGATAATTTTACAGTAAAACTATTTATAATTTAAAGTAGTAATTACTGATAGTTTTTTTTTATAAAACTTTATAAATCAGGTTTACTAAATTATTTTGTTTACGCATTTTAAAATTTGAACATAAATGATCGGTTTAGTAGAACATGTGTGTTTCGGTCGAGTTGCTTTCGGTGAACACCGCGGTTTTTTTGCGCTAAGGGTAGCTTTGTCGGTGTCGTAATATTACACCAGCATCGAAACCACCACAATTTTTGTATTGAAATGATTTGCTTAATGATTTAAACTAACCCACAAACTATTACCCTAAAGCGGTGCAAGATAGAAGAAAGTTGCACATAAACATTTTTATAGAGGACAAGATTTAGTATAAAAAAGTTGGCGGAAGGGTTAGGTAACTATATATATTATCAATAACCTTTTACCCTAAGGTGTAAGGTAGGTTTTACATTATTATCTTATAATAATATTGTTATTATATTACACTTTATTTTATTATTTCATTTGCATGCACAAATTTTGACCATTATTTCTTATTTTTTGCCAACGTTTTTGCTTCTGTCCATGTTTTACCTTTTTCTTGCATTACTTTACTTATTTCATCGTTCCACGTCTTTCTTGGTCTTCCTTTTGCTTTATTTCTCTGTATTCCAGCTTCCCATATTTGTTTAACTTGTCGATTGTTTTTCATTCTGCACATGTGTCCAAACCATTTCAATTTCTGTTTTTCTACAAATTTAATAATATGTTCAGCTCCAAGTTCGTCTCTTACTACGTCATTCTTTATTCTATCTTTTCTAGTTATTCCTTTTACTTTTCTCAAATATTTCATGTCGATTGCTTGAATTTTGCTTTTCATTGCTTTTATTAAAATCCAACTCTCACTTCCGTACGTTAGTATTGGTCTAAAAATTGTTTTATGTATTGTCATTTTTGTTGTTATGGCTACTTCTTTTTTTCCTATAAATGCCTTGCTTAAGCTGTGGTATATTTTTACTGCGTTTCTAATCCTTTCATTTATTTTGTTTTCCATATTTCCTTCTCTATCTATTATCACTCCTAAATATTTGAGTACATCAACTTGCTCTATTTTTGTTTGGTTTATTTCTAATTGGAGATTTTTGTTTTCTATGCTTATCACCATAATTTTTGTTTTTTCTGTATTTATTTTCATATTTCTCTGGGATAGTTTTTCTTTCCATATTTGTAAATTTTTCTGTAGGTCTTCTTTTTTCCCTGCGCATAACATTACATCGTCGGCAAAAGCACATTCTGATACGTTTACCGGTATTAATTTGTTGAATCCTATGTGTAGCTTTTTGGTTTTCTGTGATGTGGCTTTGATTATATCGTCCATTATTATTATGAATAAGGTCGGGCCTTAAACCATCATTAATTTCAAAGATTTCCGAATGTGCATTATTTTTTCTCTTATTGTTTTCATACAAACTTTTGCATAACGACAATAAAGATCCAACAATTCAGAAAAGATTATCATGGAACTATAGTCCACGTGTGTCGGAAAATGAACCTGATGATCAAACCTAGCGAAGAATGACCTTACATACAATCTTCAAAATACTTCTTGGTTTCTTAATATATTTTTTAGTGTGTAAAGTATTAGGACTATTGCATAAACAATAGTTAATAGGATTAACAAAAATTGTTAATTGCAATGATAAAACATTAGAAAACCCCTAATTCAAAACGCAGTGGACCAAAATGCCACAATAAATAAAAAATATCATCTTCCAATAATCATATTGGAATTTATTTCCAAACAATGTGATTACTAAGTGTACATTCCTCACTTATATAAAACAAATTGGCCTAACAAATTATTGTAAGTAGAATATATCATATCTTGTTTATTGTGGTTTTTCTACAACTTAATGTTAGGCGCTTTTAATGAATCGCATCGTTTTCTACGATTAGATTCTTGATTTACGATTCTATAGTAACGTGTACTTAAGATACCATTTTAAGAAATTATGTATATCAAAAAAGTACAATGAATCTAATAATGTAATGAGAAATATTTATTTTTGCTTATATAAATCTTTCTTTTTTTTATTTTTTTTAGGTAACTATTAGATATAATTATACACTACCGCGGATTTTTTTGTAGTAAATTTTGTGCTCAATAAATTGTTAGGTGCAATTTTTATTTATATTGTACCGTTTTTGCAGCGTACAAGGCAAGAGCTTGCGCGGATCTAATTGGGCAATTACTATAATTATTTTTCATCACTGCTGAGTGACTTATTATATTTTTAAAACATAAAACGAATCATAAGGAATATCTTGTTTAATAATAATAATAAATACTGCATTCAAAAAAACAAAAAATGAAGTAAAATTGGGCATCACCGCAAGTTCCAGATTTGTTTCATCTGAAAGTTTCAACGTTTCGTTACACGAACCTTCGAATCAAGCATCCTATAAGGGTTTTTGACATTGATATTTAAAATAAACTAATATTCTAGTTTCTTCATATAAGCAAACGTTAAATTTGTTCGTAATGATATATTTAAATTAAATTAAAAGTTAGATTTTGTTGTGAAAGCAATAAAAAGTGCAAACTCTTGTTAGTAGATCGTATTAAATTTCACACACACATATGGTAGCGATTAATAAATTTTATGATTATAGTATAACAGTTTACCAGTTTAAAACAGCCTATTTGTTGTAGTTAGACAAATACACTAAAAGATTTAGCAAAATTAATAATAATTTTAAACATAAAAAAAAAACAAATAAAATTAAGTTATATAAATGTTGAACTTTATAAATCATACAAATTAATATCAACTTGTAGATATAGAAATATCTTAAATAATTGAACAACGTTATACTAAGATAAATACTTTTACTTATTGAAATTAGTTTAGCCTCGTGTTTGGCACATATAGGAAGTCTAAGATACATTTAATTTAATATAATATAATTTAGATTTAATAATCTTATTTTAATTTAATATATTAATTGCATAAGACATTTATAACTTTTACATTTGTAGGCAGTTGAAAACTAATTGGTTTGCAATTTGTAAAAAAATTATAAATACAACATATTATCTAAATTTACATAGACAAAAAACTGTCAAATTTTTCACAATTTTTTTATTGGTACTAACGTGTAATTTGTCAGTTTAATTTTTTAGGACTATTTACTGTGTTGTCCATAGAAATATACTATCTGACTATTTGGAACGAAATACTAATGTTAGCTAATATTTAACATAAATGTCAAATGCGTATGTACTTAAACAAATTGTAATTGTTTGACTTTGTTACTGTAATGTTTAACTGTTAATCTTACTAATGCATTTATTGTGGTTGTTTAAAGTTATAAGTAATTTAATTATAAAGTTATCAAGAGCAAATTGCGCTAATTAAGCCGTTTAAATAAACAATAATTTGTTAAATTAAACCGTAAATGCTATACTATTACAATATAAAATAATTTTTTTTCATTAGAATAAAACTTTTTACTAACTTTATAACTATAAATTAAGAACTCAATTGTTTTGTAATATATTGGCTATTATATACAAATAAATGACTTAATAATTTTTAATAATTTTGTTTATGTAAAGAAATAAATATGAAAAACTTTGCAAAGATATAAAAGCGATTTGTGTTTTATTGCAAGTTTTTATATATTTTTTCTATAATCTATAATCAAAACAACATTTTCTACCGTAGCAAAATGGTCCTATCAAAATTTAGTAGCTTAGAATTTTATTTTTTGTAATAAATTTAGATTTAATGTTGTTTATACATAACTTAATATAAAACAGTGTAATTATATGTGTATTATAATAATATTAGTACACAAGACCCTTTTTTGTGACCGTCAGTAATTTAGACAATAATATTTATATATGCTCAAAATATAATAAATAATTTTTTTTGTATATTTTTATACATTTTTGATGAAATTTTAATCATTTGTCTAAGTTTTTGAATATAAAAAAACACTACACAATTACACAAATTCAATAGTAATATAATACATTATTTTTAGAAAAATGTTCTACACAATTTACTTGAAATACGTCTTTTGGTGTTATCAGAAAAAACACGCAAAGAAACTTTTGCAGTGCCGTGAGTTGTAGTATCAGCACTAACTTTAATTTGCGATTAAAATTAATAACGTATAGCTTCAATAATTACAAACCCATTTTTATTACACTAAATATGTTTAAAACCTAAGTTATTTAAAATAATAGAATTTAGATGATGGTTATTATTAAACATTTATAAATTACGCTAATTTAAATATATTACTTTAAAATAAATGAAAATAAATCATTCTGTTCTATTTAACGAATTTCAGACTGGAATAAGTCCCATTTCACATGAAGCGTATTGCACGCGTTACGCCTTACGTTTTAAAATAGGTTTACATTGTACGAGATACTTTCACATAGGCGCGTTTTTCAAACACGACACCGCGCGTTTTGTTTTACGTCGAGAGCATGCGTTAGCATGATATTTATTATATACATTAGATCTTAATCATCTTAATAAAGTGTATCACTATACACACGGCTATAAACAAATGAACAAAAATCTACCTAGGTAACATTCACTCTGAGAAAAAAAATGTCTTTCAGTTATGCTCAACAACAACATTCTACCACAAGAAGATTGCGTCAAATATCTCGGTATGCGTTGTTCGCCGATTGACCTAGAAAACGCATATCTAGTTTAAATGGAAACAATTAAGATATAAATTCAGTTAACTGTACTGGTTAATAAAAAGTGTTATTATATAAATCACTGCTAGAACCAGTGTGGTTATACGGTCTTTAATTATGGGCACTACGTTCATTATTAATATTAAAATTCTGGAAAAGTTCAAATCAAAAGTGTTAAGAATAATAGCTGATGTTCCGTGGTTTATTACATATAACTTAGAAGTGATCTACGTATTCCAACTGTAAAAAAAATTCATAATTATAGTGTTAAATACAGCAAGAGACTCAAAGTGCATCCCAGCAGAGTAGCCAAGAGGCTACTCTCAGAACAAAGTGATACACGCAGACTCAAAAAATACAAACCGTTAGATTTACGGCAGAGATTTAACTGACTTATTGTCAACCAATATGTTAAAGTAATTTTCAATAGGCCAAATCTCAATCAATTGAGACAGTAATGTAAGACATAAACTACTGGGTTATTGCCAACATGTTAAATTCTTTTTGTTTTTTTTTTAGTTTTGTTAAGTTCAACTAGTTATTTAATTTACTTATTGTTCATTATCCAGGACATATAATAAATAAATTGGAGTTGGGAAAAGCAATAACAAAAATAAAAAAGAGCACACATTGTAAGGACATTACATACAGGCGTACAGAGCAGCGGACAATAAAGGTAAGATTAGGTAAAAAAGAAATGTAAAATTGGAAGTTATAATAAATACGTATAAAACAGTGCATCTTAGAATTACATATAATAAACCCAAAAATACATGGCGCTGCTGCTCAAGTACCTGAAAAATTCAATGAATTAAAACGAATTCCTAAAATACATACAAATAAAAAATAAATAAAAAACGAGACTCCGAGGTTAAAATTGACGGCAAGGTATGAAATACAGACATGAATTCCGCAATTTCAGAAATGAAAATATATGGGAATATAGTTGAAAATCGGAAAATATCAAGACTAGGTTCCTAAATTACAATAACGGCGATTGAAACAGATAAGGAAACTGAGGAAGTATGGCGGGAACTGACACAAACCGTATTTATGAGACGTTTAATTTAAATGCAGCAGAAAACGACTTAAAAACAATAATTACAAAATTTGAGAACTATTTTCTTTCCAAAGGAAAAAGAACTTTCAAACATTACAAATTTTTCAGAAGAAATCATCAAACACTTAAAAAAAATGCAAACAGATGTGCATTTAGACATCTTAAAAAAGACTTAATAAAAACAACATTTTGTGAAATTAACAGCAGTGAATTACGTATCAAATTGCTCCAAAGATAAACCAAAACGCTACAAGAGACAATCGACAAACGTGCAACATACATGGCAACCTTGAAGAAACCAAACTAAATAGAAAAAATGTCAGAAAACTTGGCACAACTATTAAAAACAAAGCAACAGAGCACAGCAGGCATCGATCGACGTTAACGACATGGTACGTCGCGCGTTTTACTGATAACAAATTTAGGCTAGTTATGTGTGTATTTTTGGGCTTATTATGTGTAACTCTAAAATGCACTGTTTTATATGTTTTTATTATAACTTCCAAGTTTACATTTGTTTTTTACTTAATCCTACTTTTATAGTCTGTCACCTGCATACGTAATATCTTTACAACTCCATTTTTAGCAATCGCAATTTAAAAAAAAATCTTAATAACATGAAGTTATGAAGCTGGCTTTTCATATTCTCTTGGTTTTATCAAACGATGGGTCTGATAAACAAACGAAAAGTGTGTGGATTATTCAAATTATTTATACAGTTTTTTATAGAAATAATTCTTCTTAACAATTTATTAAAAAACAATTTTTCTAACATTAACAGTTTATTAGATATTTGATTTACAATTTAAAGTAAATTCCATATATAATCTAGGTTCGAATACTGCCTACAACGACTTTTTTTAGAAAAAAAAGGGAAAGCATACGTCAAAAATAACAATTTTTCTCTATATTTTTTTGACTTGTTTATACACGGAGTGCTGCATCTTCCTTATATTATCTTTGAATGTACCCACGATGACTCGAACCAAAAGCCTTAGTAATTTGAAATTTGGTATAGAGCTCTGGCATTTCACATTCTCACGGTTCTATCAAAAGATGAGTCTAATAAAAAAACCGGAAGTGGCTGTATTCGCCATTTTTAACAGTTTTTCTTATTTAATTTTGTACGGATGTAAATTATTCCTATTATTTTTATAGTTTCTTATAGAGATAATTCTTCCTAACAACTTATTCAAACAAAAAATTTTCTAACATTAACAGTTTATTAGATATTTTATTTATAATTTAAAATGAATTCACAAATGTAATCGAATTCTGCCTGACGATTTTTTTAGAAAAAATTCCATATCTTGAAAGGAAAGCAAGATTCGTTAAAAATAATAATTTTTACTGATTTACTAAAGAGAAAAGCAATATCGAAATGCACAAATGTAGGGGTTAGTTGATATGACAACATAAACTCAATTTACCATATTTCGGTTATATCTTAATGAAATCGAGAAGTAAAATTTCAAAAAAAAAATTATATTATGCTAGGAAGTCAATATAAACGTGTACATATAAACTTCAAAGTCGTTTTATGACAACATAACCTTAAAAAAATATGTAGACATTCCTTCATCACTCCTTATAGAAAAGTTGTGTGATGACCACGCCAGTTTTTTTTTACAAAATTTTCTTAATTTACTTACAAATCTTATTTTGTATTTTATTAATTCTGCCACTTCTTGTTTTAGTGTTACTTTCTAATGCGTCTCTATCTAAACTTACATTATTATCTATTTTATACTCTCCCTAGTAGCACAAAATATACGTAATATATTAGTAAATAACATCTGGTAAATATTTAAATGTCACACTTTTTTATATTGGCCATTTATTGTAATGCTATATCAATAATTTATATAAAATAAATATATTCTAAATATATGTTTTCGATATATGGTAGACATTAGATGTAGATGTCGTCTCAATATTTGTTTCCAATATATGGGAAATATATCTTTTTAATCTGTTCTAGATGTATCTCACTATTATTTGTGAGATATTTGTAAAATATATACCTACTACATATGTGTATGTTTGTAAATGATATTTAATCTGGTTCTTTTTTGCTACGCATGGTACAGTTTTTATTAAACCGTATTGAAACACTGCAGATATTCTGTAGAAACACGTTTATTTATAAAAATTACACTAAAAAAACAAAATTACAAATGAATAAAATATAAATATAAAATCTGTATACATTTTAAACATCTTTAAAAAATAAATACACAAAAAAAATTGTATCTTAAACTTACTTATTGATATCATCACATATTACATAGGTAGTACATAAATGTTCTAAATCTTGCCAAATATAACGCAACATTAGGATGTCGTCTTGTGATGGCATCTGAAAAAAAAACACACAATTAAGATTTACTCTACAAAGTTGTATTAAAAAATCTACATTTTATAATAATAATTATAAAATGCATTAAAATTATTTTAATTGTTATAAAATATACAGACAAATGGTTTTAGTTTGAATTTTTCAATAAAGAAACTCAAGACATATATTTTTTTTAAAATTTGGTTTACAGAAATATCAACAGCATTATTAATTTAATTATTATTTTAGATTAGTTTTAAAAGTGCAC
This sequence comes from Aquatica leii, assembly GCA_035610365.1. Lineage (NCBI taxonomy): Eukaryota > Metazoa > Arthropoda > Insecta > Coleoptera > Lampyridae > Aquatica > Aquatica leii. The sequence goes on along the minus strand of CM069433.1, from coordinate 28,004,641 downwards.
AAAAGCATTTTCTTGGGATTGCTATTCAAAAAATAAGGTAAATTTGTTGTTTATTAATTATTGATTATAGTTACGTAAATAAAAGCATTTCTCTAATTTAGGTTTCTTATTAGTAATGACCGTTGAAATTTTTTTGAATTATGTTCTGTCAACGTTGAACAGCCAACTAAGCTCCGTTAAAATTATTTACAAAATGACTTTTGCTTTTCTGTAGTTAGAAAACATGATCCAAAATTAAAAATAAGAAAATTAATAGGCACTTACCTGATTATACAATTACGTTGCACTAAAACTCGATATAAAAATTTAAACTTCGCAAACTGCAAACACGAAACTCAAATGCATATTAGTAAAGAAAACTTTCCTTATTCTTGTTCAGGGTCTATATAACGGTTTTTGACCTCAGTACCCAAAAGCAGGTAAATAATACATTTTTTCAATGTTGCAAAGGATTCTAAGAAATTTATTAAAAGCACCTAAAAGGTACTTGTATGTACCTATATACCCGTTTTTAATGCCACAAAAGTATTTGGAAAAGATGACCTTCAAAATCATAAATACTTGCTAGCATTACTAGTAATTTTACAGCAGAATTAAAATACCTTGTCTAAAATTTCATTGCAGCAAATGTAGTTTATTATTGTAAAATTACTATAGTTCTAGTTATAATGCAATTGGTTTTTCCATTTAATTCAAACGCAGATGTCTCAATTTTATATATGTACTCCTTGTGTAATTTTTTAAATAATTAAATTGCGTTGCATACAAAATTTTTAGCAGATTACATACTATGATATTGGATTACTTTTTATTGAAATATACGCATATAAAGATAATTTTTAAAATCAGCATATTTAAATTATGAGAACATTGTGTTAGGGTTTTTAGCAAAAATGAAAAAAAAGTTTAAGAAAAACGTTTAACAACTATAAATACATAAATTTAAAAGTACAGTTAAAAAATAAGCATAAAAAGTTGATACTGATTAAACATAAATATTCGCTCTATATATAATTATAATATATATTTTATGTCAGTCAAATTTTGAAAAACATTTGTGACCTTAGAATACACGAACGATATTGTTGGTACATATTTTTAAAACATTGTTTTTATCTAGTTTTACAATATCTAGAATACATTTTTTACATCTTGCAATAAGTATCTAGAATTAAGATATTTACCTGATGTCATGTAAACCTTGAAAAAATTTATGAGGTTTTAAAATATATCAATGATATTGTAGGTATATATTTTTAGGATATTAGTATTATACACTTTAACAATATCAAAAATATATCTATTACAGCAAGCAATATTTAGCCGACTTTAAATATTGTACCAAGATCATTAGAATATCCTACATATATTTTGTGCTACTAGGGCTGTATCGTTACAGCTAACAATTACTCAAACTATCCAAAAAGTTGTGATATATTATTTCTGAATGCAATGTTTGATGCTTGTTATTTCCCTCGTTTAATATTACTGTTTCCCTAAAAGTAACTTTTCTTTCTATTTTTTACTTGAGATCCGCTACGAAGTTCAATTTTATATTGTCTTAATGCAACTCTAGATTTTATATTACTTATTTACCACAACGTATTAGGCTTTAGTTGTACATATACATTCTCGTGTGGTTTTAAGTTTTTCTTGCTACACATCTTTTATAGTATTAATATTTCTTATACGTTTGACTCTGATTGATTTGTGTATTGTAGTTGCGGCATTCCGTTGATTTGTGTTTTAGATTGTTTGGCTGTATTGGTAAGATCCTTCGGGGGTTTTGGCCTATTAGTAATTGAAATCTTGCGATTTCTTCAAACATTGGTGTGTTTCTATATTGCAACAAAGCTAGTTAAATCGAAATTAAAGCGAAATCACTACAAGTGGGACGTTTAAAAACACGAAAAAGTAAGAAAAGAAGGTAAGGAGGAATGAATTAAAAAAATAATAATTAAAAAAAAATAAAAAAAATAAATATATAAATTTAAAAAAAAAAATTTTTTTAATATAATAAAAAAAAGATGGAAAAGGTATGAATAAAAGAGAGAGAGAAGAAGAGGAAAAGGAAAAACAACAAATATTTGAAAGAGGAAGGAAAACAATAAGATCACCGGACATTAAAAATATAACGGAAGAAATCGAAGGAAAAACCTCAAGAACAGAAGAAGGAAAGAAAGAAATGGAAGAGTTGAAAGAACTAATGAGAGAAATGATAAAACAGATGGAAAAAATATGCAAGGAATAAAGCAAGAAATCAAAGAAATGTAAAAAGAAACAGGAGAAAGGGAAAAGAAGTGGAAGAAAGAAACAGAGGAACTAATGGAGAAAATAGAAAAACTGGAGAAAAAGTGGAAAATGAGGAAAAATCAAAAAGAAAGAATAATATTGTGATGAAGGGGTAGACAAGTGAAGAACTACAAAAAGATTTAGCAATTATGCTGGAAGAAAAATTAAATGTAAAAGTGGAAGTGAAAAAGGTGACAGTAATAAACAAAGAGAAAAAAAATGAGATGGTTGTGGCGGAAATGGGAGAATGAGAGGACAAGCAGAAGGTGATGGTAGAGAAGAAGAAATTAAGGAATACAAGAATATATATGTCACGATTTGACATGGGAAGAAAAAAGAGTGCAAAAAGAAATAATGAACATAGCGGTGGAAAAAAGAGCGGAAGGGAAAAATGTATGGGTAGGATACAGGAAAGTGGAGATAGACGGAGACAGATACATATGGAACGAAAAATGGGAGAAAAAATGGGTAACCAAAAGGCAAAAAACTAAAGCGCGAAGGAGGGGGCGATAAAGAAAAGAAAATTGACGAAATGGCAAAGAAAAGAAATAATGAGTGATAGAAAAGGAAAAGAAAAAAGAGGAAAAAAAAGTAAGGAAGAAGCACAGGGAGAGATGAGTGAGCTGAGAGTATTATTTTGAAACGTAGCGGAATAGTGGAATTACAGGACGCATGGATGGAAGAAAAAGAATAGGAATAGTGGGAAAAAAAGTTGCCGGAGGAATTTGAGTGAGTGGTGCAACATGCAAAAAGAGAGAAAAATAAAGGGAGAGCAAAGGAGGGTATAATAACGGGAATAAGAAAAAAATGGATGAGTTAGGGAAAGAAAAAGAAAGTGCAACAAAGAAAAATAGTTGTAGAAAGGAACATGCAGTGGGGAAAAACAAAAATAAAAGCGGTGACGGTTTATAGCAGTAAAATGAAAGAGACAAGGAAAAACTTAGAAGAGATGATAGAAGAGAGGGAGGAGGGATTGGTAATAGTAGGAAGGGACTTCAACGCAAGAATAGAGGAAGAGGAAGGAAAACAAAAAAGAAAAGGGACGGGAAAGAGACAAACAAATGACAAAGTGTTAAATAAAGAGGGAGAAGAACTGCTGAATATGTGCAACAAAAAAGGGTAAGAAATTATGAATGGGAACAGAGAAGAAGAAAGAATAGGGGAATATAAGTACATAGGAGAAAAGGGAGAATCAATAATAGATTTTGTAATGACAAATAAAGAGGCTGGAAAAAAAGTAAAGACATTTAAAGTGGGAGAAAGGGTAGAGTCATACCATCAACCACTGGAATTGACAATGGAAGGAAGAGAAAGCGAAGAGAGAGAAGAAGATAAGGAGTACATAATGAAAAAAAGGTGGACAGAAGAGGGTATAAAAAGATATAAAGAGAGAATAGGGAAGACAGATAGGGTAGGAAAGGGATTACAAGAGAGTGTGGAGGAAATGAGAGAATTGATGGAGAAAGCAACAGAGAGAGTCAGATTTAGAAAATGGAAGGGGAGAAAACAGGATGGAAGAAATGGTGGGATAGAGAATGGAAGGAAGCAAAGTAAAATGCAAGGAGAGCTTTAAGGCAGTGGAAAAAAGGGAGAACACAAAAGAAGAATACAAAGAAGCAGTAAAAATATACAAGAAAACATGCGAGAGAAAGACGGAAGAAAACAAAAAGAAACAAGAGGAGCAGATCAAAGGAATAAAAACGGAAGAAGATGTATGTAAATACCTAAAGAGAAAAAGGAAGAAAAAACGACGACAAAAGGAATACAAATTAAAGAATGGGAGATATATTTTAGGAACCTCCTAGAAGGGGAAGAACAAAATTAGAAAAAAGAAAAAAGAACAGAAGCAGTAGTAAGACGGAAAGAAGGAGATAAGGATAGAATAAATGAAGACGAAGTAATAGAAGCAATAAAGAAGATAAAAAGGAAAGGCGACAGGAGAAGATGGGATACAAGGCGAAGAGTGGATATACGGGGAAGAAAGTGTAACAAAAAGGATGACGGAAATACTAAACAAAATATGGAAAGGGGAAGGATTCCCGGAGAGATGGAGAGAGAGAATAATATGACCAACCCATAAAAAAGGCGAAAAAATCAAGTCAAGAATTACAGAGGGGTAACATTATTAAGCACGGCATACAAATTATATGCGACAGTACTACAAAGAAGACTACAGAAGGAAATAGAGAAAAAAAGTTTGGTACCATACGGACAAGCGGGATTTAGAAAAGGAAGAAAAACGATAGACAACATATATATACTGAAACACTTGGCAAATAAAGAACTAGAAAAAAAAGAGGAAAAATGGTAGCACTATTCGTAGATATAAAAGCTGCTTTTGACAAAGTGAATAGGGAAAAACTGTGGGAATACATAAAGAGAAAAAAAATTCTCAGTATATACGGGGAATCTGGAAGAGACAATGAGAGGACAACAGACAGGAAAGATAGTGGTAGGGAAAGCGAAGGTATGGTCGTTGGCGTATGCGGATGACATAGTGTTGGTGGCTAAGAAGGAAAAGGAAATGAAAGAGATGATGAAAACGCTAGAAAAATACATGAAAAAAGAAATGGAAGTAAACACGGAGAAAACAAAAATAATGATATTTAGAAAAGGAGGTGGAAAAAAAAGAGAGGAGCGGAGATGGAGTGATGAGAAAGTGCAACAAGTGAAGGAATTTACATACCTGGGCTACACGATGAAACAGGATAATAAAGAGGGAGAACACATAAAGTGAGGAAAGGAAACATGTTAATAGGACAAGTGTGGGGTGTGGGGGAAAGAGTATTCGAGATGGATATAGAAAAAAAATTGTTGTTTGAAAAGTTAATAAAAGGGGTGGTAATGTATGGAGCGGAAATATGGGGCTGGAAGGAGTGGAGGGAGGTAGAGGGGCTACAGGAAACATACTGGAGCTGGGTTTTGGGACTGGACATAGATACACCGGGGTATATTGTGAGAGAGGAGGTACAGGTAACAATAAGAGTAGAGACAGGAAAAAAGGCTATAAAATACGAGGAAGAACTAAGGGAAAAAAACAGAATGCAAAATACTGCAAGAGTGTTGGAACGAGATAAAGGGAGGAAAAGTGAAGTACGGGCAGGAGGGCAGAGAAACAAACGGGTACGCGAGAGAAGAAGTGGAGAGATTAAGAGAAGAGAGAGTAGGGGTAAAAGAAGAAATAATAAGGAGAGATAGGGACATCGAAAAACAAGAAAGATGGACAAGGATAAAAGAGGGCAGATATAATAGGAATTATAAGAATGTCAAGGGTGAAAGGGTGCCAGAATATTTAAAGGATAGAGAGAATAGAAGCAAGAAAAAGAAAAAATGATAGCACGGTTCAGATGTGAGAACGAGGAGTTAGGTAACAAATACTGGAAAAAAGAAGAAGAAAAGATGTGCAGGCTATGTGGAGAAGAAACGGAGGACCTTAACCACATGAAAGATAAATGCAGGGAATTAAGAGAAGAGGTTATGAAAATAGAGGAAATCTTAGACGAAAAAGGAAATGGAGCGGAGTGGATGGAAGAAGTATGGAGAAGGAGGAAAAAGTTAAGAGGAGAGGAGGGATAATGAAATGTATTTCATAAAAAAAAATATGTACATTGTAAATAAGATGTAAATAGAATGTAAGGTAATTGTAAATAGAGGAAGCACGAAATAATTGGTAAGCGTAAGCAACAAATTAAGTTAAACTTATAATACCACATTAGACGAAACTTCATATGCAACAGCATACGATACGTTTCGGTTCTCTTACCTTTTATAAATGTTACTTTTTACCTGTTGTAGAGTTTGTAAGTCACCAGGTAGACACGATTATTTTCAGGTAGTTTGATTACAGGAAGCTAGTAGGAAAACGTTTTCAGAAAGTAAACTTGGATTTTGGTAAGTCAATTTTTGATTTTAACTATTCGCTGTCGCTGCGGTGCTGCTCATGAATCATATTTATTAATCGCGTCGAAACGTTTAAAATGATTTTCTTCTTATTACTATTAGTCAATTAATTTAAATTAAATTGATATCGTATGCTGATTACGCCAACTGTCTATTATTGTTAATGTTATTTACTTACAAAGATTTTTGTATGTCCTGACCGCTATACTTATGATTTGAGTGTATTGCCGATACCTGCGGTGTTTTATTACTTACGTAAACTTCTACTAGAACTAAATTTACTTACTCAGATGCTATCAAATTATCTCTAATTGATATTGATTCAAATTTTAATCTAAGTTATCCTTCTAAAGTAATTAAAGTACAGTTGATGTTAACAATTTGGTTTCTTTCTTTGATTCCTCTAGTTTTACCAACCTTAAAAATTGTATACAAGCTTCGGGCCTCCTGTGCTGATCTACCAGGAGCTATATCTGCAAAACGGAATCTGGCGTCTATTAAAATAAACTTATCACTTGAAACTTCTCTCTCTCCGATACGTATTGTTTCAATCCTACAGCGAGTTGGCCGTGCAGGGTTTGTAAATTACTAGAAGCTTGTAACAACTTTACAACGTAATAGCGTTTTTTGTGTCCACGCTGCGCACTGATTTAGTGGGTTCATCATTATTCTAATTAAAATCTGGTAATCCTTTTCCACCGTAACGTCTTTTTCTTAAATTTTGTAACACATACAATACTATTAACAATTTTGTTTTCTATTTGGCAATATGGAATAATGTGCTTTTATTAATGCTTTTGAAGCGTATGCTACTAGTAGGTTATTTTGTATCAAAATGGCACTTATGCCCGTTGATGAACTATCCATTGTTGTGTTGGTTAGCTAACGTTGTAGTATTGGTGCTTTTATTAACTTATTTTTTATGATCTGTAGGGCTTGCTCATGTTCAGCTTCCCATTTGAATTCAGTTTTTTTCTTGAGTAATTTTTTTATTACAGTTGTTTTTGTTGCAAATTTATGGATAAATTTGTTTATTTACACTCAGTTAGTAACGTTCAGTTTTCCGAATCTTTTAAAGGTTGGTAAGTGAGCGGTTTCCATGTTTAAAAAAATCGAGTATGTAATGAAACCTCACGGTCAGTAATGTACACTTTCCGAACCATTCGTTTTTTATTAATTTTATGTTATTTATTTTATTTAATGGCTGATTGTGAATAAAATTGTATACAAACCTTGGCAAAAGTGTTCCATTTGTCTCGAGAACTAGTTCACCTCGAGGCTATGCCTCTCGGTACACTATAGTTCTCTCGACAGAAATGGAATATTTTCCGCCTCGGTATGTAATCTACTATTACGTAGTTTATGACTTTTAGTATTCTTTGTAAGTCATGTTGTGATTTTGGACTTAGCATTCTTAGTATTGCTTTTAATCTATTGCCGTCAGGCGTTATTCTTTTATTTTTAATTGTATGTCCCTTGAATTTAATTTGGTTGGATTGAAACTTGTTTAGGTTGAATTTAATTCCTGTATTCCTGGCTGTATCTAGTACATCTTTTAGTATTTTTTGTGTTTCTCGAAGGTTTTTGTATATATCAGAACGTCATTCACATAAATTTCCACTCTTTTAATTTTGAAGATTTTTTTAAACCTTTTAATAAATACTTCAGGTGTTGTCTTTAACCAATAAGGTAATCTTAAGAATCTGTACCTTCCAAAGCTCGTTCCCATTGTAGATAATTTAGAACTCGTATCATCCAGTTTCATGTTGTAGAATCTATTACTTGCATCTAATTTGCTGTAGTATTTGCGTCTATTCAATTTGGTCACAATTTTATAAAATGTAGGTAATGTTGTGTGTTCTACTTTTATATTTGCATTTTAATGTTTAGCATCCATACACATAATCTCAGTTTAAGATATGTTTTTTTAATAATTACTAATGCATTAACTTATTCAGACGGTCTTTTTACTTATGCGATTATTGTTTTCGTTACAAGATCATCGACAGTTTGCTTTAATTTGTTTACTAAAGGCATTAAAACTTTCTTTATTGGGCAGATTACTAGTTATGCACATTCTTTTAATTTGATTTGCTATGGTTCAGTCATGCACCCAATTCTCAAAAAAAAGATGCCCATTTTCTTTAATTATTTGTTGTTTGTTGTGTTTCCATAGTTGCATCAACCCTTTGAATGAAAGTTCACCTGAATACTGGTTGGTAAACCCAAAATAGCCTGACTACACCATTAACAACATAAAATTCTACACTACATAGTTGATTTTTGATTATACAATTCAATCTATATGTACCTTTTAAATTTATTCTATCTCCAGTATATCAGTTTAAAATTTGTTGACTCTACTTTACTATTAAAGAGTTTATATTTAATTGCTGAAATAGCTTGTAAGGCATTCAATTTATTTGTGCCCATGTATCTAATTAATAAATAAACTTGCAACCCTTAACACTTGTTTGCCAGTTACTTTCAATTTGGCTATCATTTTTTTTAATAATGCCAATATATAAAGCATTTTCATAATCTTGTATTGGTGGATTTTCAACAGTTTTTATGTATTTGTTTTTACACATATTAGCAAAATGATTACTGTGTTTGCAATTTGTGCATATTTTACCAAAAGCGGGACATTCGTTAAAGAGACACGTATTATCACAATTTCTGCAATTATTAATAATTGTTTCTTTATCTCTATAGTTTGATGTCGAGGATTATCTGCTATATTGTCGATCTTGGTGTTGGCTTCTATCTGTTGATTGATTTCGATCTCTTGTCGTTGACTTTGATCGATACCTGCTGTGTTTTGCTGTTTTGCTTATGATAGTTACTTGTGCCAACTTTTGTGACATGTTCTGAGTTTGATTTGCTTGCTTCAGAGTTTTCATGTAAGTTGCACATTTGCCGATTTTTTTTGTAGCGTTTTAAGTTATTTTCAGAGCAATTATGTATGTAATTTACTGATGTTGATTCCACACATAAGTGCTTTCTTAAGATCTCCAAACGTACATCTATTTGCACTTTGTTTTAAAAATGTGTGATGAATTCTTTCTTTCACTTTGTTTGCTAGTGAAAATTTGTAACGTTTAAAGGTTCTATTTTTATTAGGTAGAAGATAGTCAACAAATTTTTTAATTACTGTTTTTATGTCGTATTCTGCTTTATTTAAATTGAACGTTTTATAGATACGGTCTGTATATCTATTATAACTTCGTTTATACTTTCCCCAAAAATGAAAGGTGCGCCAATAGCAACCACGTTTGTATGCATTTTTTTAAAAATTCATTTTGTTGGTGCTTTATGTAAAAAGATTTAAATACTTCACGCTCAACGTTGAGCGTAGACCGTGACGCGTATCGAACGCTATATGTGAAACTAAAAAAATGTTTTCCAATTTATTTACAATCTGTCCTGGATAATGGACAATAAGTAAATTAAATAACTAGTTGAACTTAACAAAACTAAAAAAAAATAAGAATTTAACATGTTGGCAATAACCCAGTGGTTCATTTCTTACATTACCATCTCAATTGATTAAGATTTGGTCTATTGGAGATTACTTTGGCGTATTCGTTAACAATAAGTAATAATTTTTTGAGTCTACGTGTATTATTTTGTTCTGAGAAGAGTCTCTTGGCTACTCAGTTGGGATGCTATATTTACTATACCACTATTGATATGCGTTTCTCCTTTTACAGTTGGAATCACTTCTTATTATGTCATTTGTAACAAACCACGGAGCATCAAATATTATTCTTAACACATTTGATTGGAACCTTTCCAGAGTTTTAATATTAGTAATGAACATAGTGCTTCATAATTCAACACTGTATAACTACACTGGTTTTAGTACTGATTTGTATATTAACACTTATAAAATCTTAAGCTTTCGCGGTTGTTATGTTTATGATTATGAGCGACTTTCGGTTTAGACCGCGTCGTAATTAAACACCCAGACTTAGGCTTGGTCCTAGTCTCTTCTTGAGAGAAGAAGAGACTAGGACGAAGCTCACTAAAAATAAATATAAACAATCTGATGTTTCAAAAATGTGGTGCACAAGTTTTTAGAAAATACTAAGAATCATAACTACAAAAACATTAGAAAACATATGTTGGCAGCGTAAAAGCTCAACTCTTCACCAGATTCGCCTGATATTAAAAAAGTTACCAAAGAATATGGAATGTCAACATGTTAGCCAACTATTCTTGGATGCTTAATCAAAAAACCCAAGAAAGAAATTGGAAACGAGTTCAGAAAAGCATCAAAAAGAAAAATGAAGGATTCCACAAGAAACAAAAGTAGACCTACAATTGAGTATAAATCGAAGAAACTATTTATATTTTATTGTACAAAATGTAAATGTTTTTATTTAAAATGTGTTTTTATTTATTTGCAGACTTGTGTATTATGAGTAAAGAGCGGATAGTAAGGCAAGAAAAAATACCAAAAAAAGTGGCATAAAAGGCATATTAAACCTGCCAGAAAGGCAGTAAAAAAGGCACAAATATGTATTAAGATTTACAGTTTATTTTTTTGTTTTACAATGTTTATTAAGTGCTATTATTTTCCCAAGCACAAATCAAATATTTTTCAATATCTTGACCAAGAAGTTGTTGCCTTTTATCATTTAAAATATTTTTATAGAAGGAAAAACTTCTTTCGACATCACAAGATGTTAGTGGAGCAAATTTTAATGCTGATGTTTCTATTATTGTTAAAGATACTTTCAGTTGATGCTTCATGACCTCCCCTTTTTGAATTTCAGTCAGTTGTTTAAAGAAGTCAAAGGAAGGGTTTTTTGATGTGACGGAATCCAATTTTTGATTAATTTTTCTTCCTATAGTCCCTGGACATGTTCTTATACTTGCTCTTATTCTTTCGAATGTAGCGAAAGATTTGGTCATTGCGGTTTCGCTTTTTTCTAGCTTCTTTAATTCTTCAAGAATTCCGTAAAAGTGCGTTTTTATAAAAATTAGTCCTCTCTTTACAGCTTCGTCATTAAAAGCTTTTTGAGATTTAGGGCCGTCTCGTCAAATAATTCAACCGCTTGAAGTAAGACAATTTAATTAATGTATAAGACAATATCAGATTATAGTATGAACTGTACCTCTTTGATTTTTTTAAAAATATGTGGCATAAAAAATGCAAGCAGATAACCAAGTTCCCCATCTTGTTATGATAGGTTCCGGTGGAAATTTAACATTTGGAAGTTTTTCTTTATAGGCCCTTACCCGTAATGGTGCTTTCACAAAAACCTAAAACAAGATCCAATAATCAAAAACAGAATCTAATATGTTAGAGATTTTTCTCTTTTTGGTGGCAGAAATTAACTTGTTTACTATTGCAAACTCGTCTCTAATGAATTCACAAACCTTATGTATTCCATGTGCTAGACAAATTAAGTGTTTTAAATTCCGATAAAATATCTCTAATACCAGAGCGGATTTGATCATATAAGGTGCTGCATCGGTTACGAATAAGAAAACTTTTTTCTTTTTTTACGCTATTGGGATACAGAAGTCCTACAAGCATAAAATTATATAATTGTAATTAATAGATTAGATTATATTAATCAATCATTAAAAAAAAACTTACTTAAACAATCGTCGAAAAAATTTACTACTGTTTTGTGATTGGTCTGTGGAATTTCTGTGGATGCTAGGAATTGAGCTTTTCCAGGTTTTAGTTCAGACAATTTACCAACTACAAAATTTGCTATATATCGACCTCTGCAATCGGTTGTTTTATCAACCGATGTCCAAATGTAATGGTCTCCAATGTAATTCCTTATTGTTTCTATTTTCTATAAAAAGTAAACCAGCATTTTGAAAACTATTAATACATTAATTAAACTGCTTACCGATTGGTAACATATGTCTAAATATTTTTTTCTCAAAGTTGACTCATTTGGAACAACTTGTTCGGTGTATTTTTGGAGAAAATTGCGAAAATTGATGTTATCATGTTTTTTAAGAGAAATTTGAGCCGACACCAGTGCTTCGCACAAATCTAGACCAGAAGTTGATTTTGATGGGCTAGGTTTATTTTGTTGATCTTCTATAACGTTTTTAAACAATGGTTGTTTCATCGTTTTTAATATTTTTTAAATGTAAACCACTACCCAAGTGTTGTTTGACATGGTACTTTTTAGTACCACCGAAATAATACATATACTAGTAATTAAAAACATTTAAATTAAGATAATACAAACTTACTGAGTTTGAACAAACTTGACAAAAAAGGTTTTCCCCGTCGGTTGTTAAATTATTGCCCAATTTACTCCAGTTGTAATTATCTTCAAATTTCGATTGTTTATTAGGTAAAATTTTTAAAACCTACTCACAGCACAACAGCAATAGACTATCATAGTGTGACAATATCACAGGTATTTATAACAAACAAAGAATATTTTTGTCATGTGTTTCAGTCATTAAAGGAATCCCATCGGACAGAATCAAAATTATCTATATTTGTTTGCTTTACTTAGGTACTGAATAGACCTATAAAATATGATTCCGAAATCCTTCCGGTTTTGTAAATAGTGTTCTGTTAAGCCTGTCATTTTACATAATCCTAGTATAAATTCTTTCAATAGTTCTTCTCTATAAGCGGCTTTTGTATTTAATGTTTTCTGGAAACCATTGTTTAACAAAACATGAAAATCCTTGTTGTTATTTACAGGTTCGTGGTAAGACCTTTTGAGCAAAAAAATGTTAATTATATTATTGTACGTAATTTAAGTAAAATTCTGTAATGGGTTATTGTCATCTATCTATTAAAACACTGTTTACACAAACTTTTCAAAATTTATATGTAAAAAGGCAATATGAAATAATACTCTTTAAAAAGGCAAAAAAGACAAAAAGTTACACAAAAAGGCAAAATAGGTAGGCTCCTGGCATTTGCTTGACTGTCCGCTCTTTAATTATGAACAATATCTACAATAACGTCTATTGCGACGTAATAACGACAACACGGGAATTATCCAGAATGAAAAATTGTACAATAATTTAATTTTGAAAATTGCAAGTTGATTTAAGAATTTAATTATATGAATTAAACAATTTTTATAAAAAATTTACATAAGCAGCATTTATGTTAGTATAATAAGTAATACAAACTTTTGCATATTGTCATAAAGTTTAGCTTTAGAAGTTAGAATTTATAAATATATATTTATTTGGAAATCCATTTTCTTAATGGAAAAAAACTATTCTTTTAAAAATATAAATTTAGGAGCAACAAATCTACTATCGAGATTAAATACGTTTTTACTCTTTATTGTATTTATTCATTCCAGGTTTTATTGTGTTTTTAAAAGGTATATTAATAAAAATAAATTACAGATATATTGACCTTTACCGTTCATGCAAGAAGTAATTATGATTGTACTAGAAAACTCATTAATCAATATCCATGCACATAAAAATTCCTTTCATCATTAAAGCGTTTTTGAAATTCAGTTACTTTGTACAGCTACCGTACTAAATAGAATTTTATTTACTAAAAGGTTGAAACTAGTTTAAAAAAAAATTTAATTTTATATTAAGGATGGCCGGGTGTTTTTACATTTTTTACAATAATTATAAACTGTTAATAATATATTAATGAATAGTATAAAAACAATACAGTAGTCTTGATATTATATTCAAAATGTATATCTTAATTCATCAAGAATATTTCAGTTTTCATATAATATTAATATGTAATTTGTCACACTGCTTTACTCGTAACAAAAAAAAAGGTGACGACTAACACAGTTGTTCTCGGAGATGGGGTTGCAGGATTCGTGATAAATGATTATATACTAAATCTAAAAAGGCGCCAAAACAATGAAAGACTAAATTAGGGAGATATTGTTTAAATCTACTCACAGCTGAAAAAGAACAAATAACACAACAGAACTGATAACACAGAATATATTTATTTTCTCAAAGACAGTAGTAAAAGAGGATGAAGAAGGTAACTAAGTATAGTTAAATCAGTTTTCCAAACACTAGTACATGTGTTTTTATTACATGGCAAGTATAAGTAGTGACTTATATTCTTAAATTAAATTACAAGAGTACAAAAATCTAAGATCTAGAGAATCAAAGCCAACCAAATAATAATATGTCATAAATAAAGATTTTAACATGAATTGTGGTTACAACCTAGTATGTACGTATGGTCGACTGACCACCAAACTATTAAGGATTAAAGTAAAAAATGTAATACTTACAGTTAATTTTTATCCAGTAGGAGATTAGCTAATTCCGTACCAGTATTACCCAAAACTCTATTGAAATCTAACACAAAAGAAAACGTACATACGGCGTTATTATAAGTAAATCCTCTCTTTAATTCATACGATCATTGAAATAAGCGAATCCGCCAAGCTTCCCTCTAATTACCTTCGCAACTTGGGTAATGATTTTATCCAATAAGATTGTATTCAACCCCTTGAGCTTCAGCGACGTGACATCAGAGAAATTTTTCAATTGTAACAGGTGTTTATTAGCGTAGACACCGCTAAACGGAGCTCTGTGTTGCACAAAACGTTATAGAAAAAAAAATAAATTCGCGCTTTTAAAATTTGACAGTCAACCACAAAAAGTGGGCGTGTCGAGGATAAATCTTCTACCGGAAAATTTTTAATATAACAAATTATCAAAAATATCTAATCTAAATATTAACGAACACATGTTGACACTATAAGAAATGATTTGTATAAAAATATAAAATATGAATATAGTTGGTTTTGAGAAAACAAATGATGTTTGATTTATTATTAATTTATCTATTTGTATGTAATTATATTAAGGTATATTTATATATAATATGCAATTGTTAAACATAAAGGAAATATTTTGCACAGTCACTTGATAAATACGGAATTTGTACTATTTGCTGTCAAAGTGTGAGTTACTAATTGGAGTTCATTGTGAATATGTAGTTGTGATAATTATATAGTATTTATTTTGCAACGGCAAGTAAGACTGGAAACCGATCGAGTACGCACTGCTTAAGCGCGTTCGTTTGAAACAGACCTTCAGCAAGAAACAAGACTGAATGCTACTTGAGTACGCTCTGCACATTAATTTGAATCTGGGCGCGTTTAATGACAAACTTAATTTGTGGTAATTGATTGTTCAGGTGAGAAAACAGATAAACAAATCATTGTTTTAAATTACTACTCATACCGATTAATGATGATACATTCACATGTAATCCTACGTGGGATGAAATAACAGATTTTTTGTTACCTAGACAATCATCAATGGATCGTCATGATATTTGTGCGCGTGTATTCATACAAAAATTTAAAACTTTAATGAATGTCATTGTCAAGTATTGTGTTTTTTGTATTCCACATGCACACATTTTGATTTGAACGATCAAAAAAACCGTAAAAAAACGAAGTCACCTCAGCAGTGCCAATGCCAATATTGATCCAGACGTATTTCAAATAGTTAGCAAAAATGTTTTTAGTTGCAAATACTGTCAATTAACGTGGGCCAAAATTTTTCCAAAAATTGAAAGCAGTAAACGGTCAAGTATGTGCCACTTCATGAAACTTGCGAAGAATTACATATTCCAGGAAATGATCTTCAGAAAAAATACAAAGATTACATAAGCGAAGACAATCTTCATAGTTTGCATGTAATAATTTAAAATTTGAACATTTCGTTAGCGTCAAATGTTTATAATGCGGCATTAACTTTGATTGAGTAACAGTTAACAAATCACTAGTACAATTGGGAATGGATGCATCAAATCGATCTGCAAACGACCTCTTCAATCTTGATTTGCAATAAGAAACAGTTGACAATTTGGGTACATTCCTTCAAACGGATTTTTTAAAATTAGTTATAGAACAACGTAGGGGAAGGAGGGGAACATTCGGCCCCTAAGCAAACTTTATCTGCTGAAACAAAAATTTCCAATTTATTTAGAACTGCATATGCTCAGTTGCATTGACCATAGTGTTGCCAACATATATAAAAATTGCAGGCATTCAAATGTATTTACTTTTTACAGAAATGAAGAAAACTTGAACCTTTAGTAAATGGCTGAATGTTCCCCAACACGGGGTACTTTTGGCCAGGTACTGGGGTACATTTGGCCAACGTGTAAAATGGCATTATAATTATAGCAAAACAGCAAAATGACCTACATAAGATTTATTCATACAAAAAAAGAAAGCTACAGTAAAATAATAAGAAGAAAATGAACATCTGGTGAAAATTCAAATATGGAAACGTAAACATAACTATTATAATTTATAAAATCATTTGGATTAAATTTGTTAAACTAATTCACTACCAAACTGCCGAAGTTATAACAAAATTGAAAATAAGAAGAGGTTCTTGCTGTACCCGATCGCAAAGGTGTTGTCAATTTAGCTAAAATATCATCAGAATCTACACTAGTAATGTCTTCTATGTTTGGAAAGTAAAATGTAGTGGATAATCCCTTTCTCCTTAAAAATTTGACCCTATAAGTGGCATCACTAACAGTACTTAAAGTTTGCCCTACAAAGTGTATCATGGTGTGTTTATCTAGGAATCTTACAAGTACAAAATCTTCGTTTTTTAGTTTATCACCATCAAAGTCTTTAATACTTTCCAATTCATCGCTAATGTCGTCATCCGAATTATCATTCAGTGAAATGTCTGATTCACTCGATGTCAAATTTATTTCTTGAAGTCTAGGTTTCTTTGATGGGAGCTTTTTTGTATTTTTGGTGTACTAACTATTTCATTAGAGGTATATATTTTACGCACAACTTTTTTTTTATTTTTAAAGATTTTTTGTTCTCTATTTCTTCGAGTCTTTGTTTTTCAGGAGTATCTGTATAAATTCTTGACTTTCCTGGTTCTCTTTTGGTTTTTGTTTCTTTTGGTTTGACTTTTGGATAGGGCCGTACCACTTCTGGAGTTATTTTAATCTTTACATGTTTCTTTAGACCACTGCAAGAAGGAGTATTTAAAACATTTACATTTTCTTTTAAAACATTAGGTTGTTCAGCATTCATTTCCCCAGTTGACATATTCATATCTGTTTCTTTTACTTTTAAAACTTCTGTAACTTCTTCAGTTGTGATTTCTTGCTTTCCTTCTATTGTGTTTTTCTTCCCACTTGCATTACTCTCCGTCTGAATTTCTTCCGTAGCACTTGTATCATTATTTGGGAGAGGTCTATCGGTGACATAACTTGAAGCAAAGTCATCATCGGAAAATGCCAAATGATTTAGTGGCCAAATGCCAGGTTTTTGAAAACTGGTAACTATATTTCTTGCACAAAAAGCTGTTAAGTAGGGAACATTAGTCAAATTAGGTATATTTTTGATTGAAATAGGTTTGCCAGGGTTTGAAGTCAGCCAGTCATTGACTGCAACGCTACAGTAGGATTTGAATGGCCTATAAATTCCAATATCGAGTGGCTGAAACCGGTGGGTGGTGTGAGGAAACCTTCGGAGACATATTCCATTTTCTTTGCAATATTTAACACAATTGAAGGATACGTGGGATTCGTGATTATCAAGCAAAATCAGAATCGGGTTATCCACACTACAATTTGTTTGTGTCACTATATTTTTTAGAACAGACGGAAATATTTCAGCTGTCATCCATCCAGACTTACTGCCTAATGCTAAACTTGAAACAGGAGCACCTAACATAAAATCATCTAAATTCCTGCGTCTGGGAAAGACGTACACAGGGGGCAATGATTGCCCGGCAGCATTTATGATGCCTACAAACGTTACTAATTCGCCTCTCTCAGCAGAAGTAACTTGTGCAACTTGCTTTTTCCCACATGTTGTAACTACTTTTACTGGTTTGATGACAGTTGTCACGCCGGTCTCATCTAAGTTGAAAATTTTTTCAGGTGGGAATTTATATCGGTCCAAAACAGATTTTAAATTGTCCAAAAAATTGTCCACTTTATGTCTATTGAAAGCAATGCTTCTGCGTAAACTAGTGCTTTCTGGTTTTCGCAATGACAAAGATTGATACCTACACATAAATCCCCTCTTCCACCCATCTTCTGCTGATTTTGTAGCATGCCATTCCGCCGGTATTTTACAGTGCGGTAAAATATTGGCATATTCATATGCTAGCTTTTGGACATCAGTAAAAGTAAGGCCATAGTTTATATCAGAGCATCTTTTGATATATTTCACTAATTCTAACTCCTGGTCATTTGTAAAAACTTGCCTGACTGTGTACTTACTAGAGTACTTTGGAGAATCTTCATCGATACTATCATTTCCCGAATCGTCTGCTCTTTCTCCATTGTGTGTTAAATAACTTTCTTTGGTGTACTTGTTCAAAATTCGTTTTATCCTACATTGTAAAGTAGTTCTTCGTATTTCATAAATTATTGCTGCTCGTCGTTCTGAATATGTACCATTAAAGACCTTAATAATCGCCTGTTTCATATTCGCCTCATCAATAAGCACTCTATTGGTCTTTAAAACACGTTTTCGTGGCATGTGAAAATAAAATTCGATAAATATAGAATTTGTTTTGTTTAGGGCTACATTCGGCCATCTGCCGAAAGTTCCCCAGTTTTAGTGGCCGATTGTTCACCATGTGGTCATCTGTCAATATAATATATGCAAACTAAACAACATGTTTTGTAGGTTAAAAATGAACGTGAAAAACTTTGTTATGATTATCTAATCAGTGCGCATTGATATCAGATCCACGAAATTTCAGTTAATTAATAGTTTAATGGGAATAAGCAAATATAAGAATTACTTACCATAAACTGTAGTTTTTCAATTTAGTATTTATTTCTTAAGAAACGTTGAATAAACACATCTCAAACTTTACACAAGATGTAGAAAAGTATGTTGGCAGTACGAATTAATAAGAATTGGAGGGGTTTTCAAAAAAATAAAGCAGCGAATTCCAATGGCTGAATGTTCCCCAGGGCCGAATGTTCCCCTCCTTCCCCTATAGCATATGGTAGAATAACTACAAACCAAAGAAGTATATAGGTTTATTTTTTATATGCATTTGCAAACACAGGAAAAACTTTTCCTGTTTCACTTATTTTGGTCACTATACGATTAAAAAAAAATGTATGGCAATTGCTTTATCTAGAATTGCGGCAACTTTTTTGGATGGTGGTCGAACAGCTATAAACGAATGTTGGCTTATAAAAAATCATTCTAAATACCTTATTGTACACTACAAGATTTGAAAGATAATAAACAACTTTTGGTGGCGCAGTCATTTTTGTGTCTGGTAATTTTCTAAACTCTACCAATTATTCTACGCTCAACACTAGCTAATAAATTTAATGCATTTCTCAAACCGTCCGTTTTATGACAACACAAAAAATGAGTTTAAAAACCAATATGCGTGTACAATTACAAAATGATACATCCGCTGAATGTTTTGTAAAACAACTGTTAGAAATTGGAAAAGGCAAAACGCCAATAAATGAATCCACAAAATGTATCACATTGCTAACAAACATTTCTAAAACCACAGCAAGCACAAACAAATTAAATCACAAAGTTTGCGAGAATATCGCACAGAGCTATAAAAATCACCAGTGGCTTAGTGCACGCGCTATATTTAGCAGCAAAAAACAGTAATATCCATGGTATTAATTACAACGCTCAAAACAAAATACTAGAAAAAGCTTATAAGCCTATTAATACTGTAATAAATCAAGACGTAATATGTAACGGTTAAATTGTACTTGCAATTATTTCGTCTGACAGATAAACAACTTTTCCATCACTAACGTATGAATACCTGACCTCAAAAAATTGTGCACGAGTTTTATGCTGTCAAATAGAGCAAACGTAGTTTATCTTCTAAAGACTCTTTCCAGGCATTTTTGGTTTTGTCACGTGCGATGCGGGTTGTATCGGTGTTACAAGCAAAAGGATTGGTAAGGGAATGAGATTTTGTCATCAATCAACATCTGGTTTATAGATGGTTTTCTTTTAATAAGATCCGAAATCAATCTTTCGGATGTGCAAGAAACCGCACAGAAATATTTCTATTCGAAACATATTGTAGATGGTGGTAAACGTTGTATCGAGGTACAAGCTATTTCTTGTTGTTTTAGTTCTTATGGCATACTCGATTAAGTAACTTTTATGGCGTACTAGATTAATTAACTATTATGGCATACTCGGTTAATTAGCTCTGATGGCCTACTCTGTTAATTGACTCTTCTAGCATACTGTCTTTAATTTAGTCCGAGGGAGTATTCGAAGCATTAAACTGGCTACGACATGCTGTAGTAACTCAATTTTGGAGAGTATATTCCCGCACGTAGTTAGAGTTGAAGTTTCTAAGGAGGTATTTACTTGCATTATATTTAAACCGAGGAACAAACTCTATCTCGACCCTAACTCGTTTGGGGCGGCTGAAGGTCTTTCGAAACACGGGCTGCTAGTACAATTTAATTGTGTGTTACAAGAAACTTAGGTTTCTTGAGTTGATTCGCCAAGAATAAATTGTTACGCTGGTCTACTTGTAACAAAACAAAGCAACGGCTAGCACAGCTTCCTCGGAGAGAGATCGCAGGCTTTGTTATGTGTGATTATAACGTGAATCTAAAAAAAAGCGTCATGACGATGAAAAATTAAATTCGGGAGATACCGTCTAGCAGTAAAAAAATAAATAACACCACAGAAGTAATAACACCAAATATATATATATTTATTATATCACAGAAGATAAAGAAGGTATATAAATGTACGTTCTCAACAATATTTACACGTAGGTCAAATGAATTACAAGTTGCGCTGAATAGCGAGCAACACACCGTACAACAAGCTGACCCTGTCGGTCTAAACAGTTACATAAACATAACGTCTGAATTTATATTTACAAATCTTTAAATTGTAGACAAACAAAACAATTTAAGCCTTCGAGACTCAACGCGCAATGCTTATAAGTTTGTAAAACACAAAAACATTATTAATTGTGTTAACTTAACATGTACGTACGGTCATAAACGACATGACCACCGAAGTACAAATCAAAGAAAGAAATTAAAGTAGTAATACTCATAGTTAGGTTTTATCTCAGTCGGATATTAGCTAATCTCCGTACTTGATGTACCTAAACGTAATATTAAACCCAATCTAAACGAGCATCTAATGTTAACACAAAATAAAAAGTCTCCTTAGCATCTAATCATTAAGAACGCAAATGCGCAGCGTGTCCGTTCGACTTGACAGCATACATTTCCCGTGTTTGTCGTAATTATTCTTCCAAAGAAAGATTGTCCTGCTTGTTTCCAACCCTTGACGGTGGATACGATAATGACGTATCAATAATGTGACGTCATGGAAATTTTCCAGCAAGGCCACCTGCTAGTTATCTTCGGTGATAGCAATAAACATTTGGTGGGTACCAATATCCGCTACAGACAATTAGCAGAGTCAATTTAAACCCTCAATAAAGAAAAATGTATACCACTGATCCCGATTCAACTTTCCAAATGCAATTGCATATTAAGATAGTAGCGTAAAACAATCTAACGGTGAAGGTTAACCCGGGCGTAAAAGTACAGAACTCGCAGATGGTCTTGTAGGAAGTGAGGAAAAAATGCTGTCTAAAATTTGACAGTCTCGGCGCAAGAGTAAGGAAATTCTCCTGACAAATTTAATAATCGACGAAAAATTTTTCATACTCGCGAATTGAACTACTAATTTCTTTCTTTAACATTACATGTATTTGTCGATTGTAGAAATGTTTAACTAAAAGAATTAATTAATATACTTATAAATGATGTTTTTTTAACATATGCGCTTATTAAATTGTTATTTCTTGCTTCTTATATAAGATTATTTAACTGTTATGAACTTCAATTTTATTACCTAATTTGCATAAATTTCAAAATTGCGATTTAGCTTGATTTGTTTAAATATTCTAATAAATGTAAATAAATTGGAAGTAGGCGTCGAAGTTGATGTGATGTTACGGAGGTATAACCCGGATACTTGCCCGGGTCGCGAACTTGACGTCAAAGCCACGGGTGGATTATAATTAATCAATTACGCAAATGTATCTAATTATTAGTGAATTCCAGCGGTGTGTTAACAAAACATTTGCTTCCAGAGTCTATGTTAGACCTGTTTTATAATTTGTTGTTATTTATGTCATACATATAACCTTACCAGTGGAGTAGCCACAGAAGCAGTGGAGATTTTGTGAACGACAACGATTCGATTCCTGCCTTTTCTTTTATTTCATAGGGTCGGTTGTCGTAAGTTGCCAAAAAAAACAAAACTGTCATTTTCTTATTGAGAACAAGTGTTTTATTTCGGGATGTATTTTGAAGATTGCGGGTCGATATGTTACAGGTAGTCGTAAAGTACTAAATTATTCTACTAAATTCTTAAATTCACTTTAATTCCCAGGTATGTCGTCGCACGTTTTGATAATAAAAATTGGCGTGTTTATTGCTGTTCCCTAGAATATATATGTATCACGACTTTGCAACGGTACCAAACTTTCAGTGAAAAAAAAATGATAAACAATTTTATCAAAGCTACAATTTTAAACTGAAAATTTAAAGGAAACGATGGATGTACTATTGCTACACTATTTTGACCGATATGCCATTCGAGTTCAAACGCTTGCAGGTTTAAGCGCGACTTGCATTTGCAATGACTATCAACGAAGCGCCGGGAGAATCACTGCAAGAGTGTAGATTAACGTTGAAAAATCCATACATCTCACATAGGCAACTGTACGCGTTGAGAAACTGTTTGATGTATTTGTATACGCATTTGACAGAAAAACAAAAAATATTTTGCATTTGAAAGCATTTTAATAAACAGATTAAACAAACACTTTAGGTGGCATTGCAACGTATAGCGGGTACAGTTTGTTTATTATAAATAATTAGTGAAATCCGATGACAGAGCTATCTCATACTATAAATTTACTATCCATGAATAATAGTATGTAAAAATTTAAAAACATCCCAACGTTGAAAGCAGATTTTATACCCGCCTAATTCAAATATTAATTGAATAAGCCGTAAGTGTAAAATGAACTTATCAAAATTTCTAACAAGATAACGACCTGGTGCGAGTTAATTGATTTTATAACATAATTTAATAAAAAGTATAATATAGAAATACTTAAATATTATTAAATTAATTATTAATTAAATATATTAACTCAATATTACAAAATAAGACTACACGCAAAATACTTTTAGGACGTGTAATACACGAAATTTGTTGTGTTGATCTTTATGGTATAAATTTATTAAAAGCAGTTATTTAAGTATTGATTTTTCATAACATGTTGATAAAACTAAAACCTGTAATGGCGAAATTCCATTGTTTTTGAAGTTAATTTGACAATTACATATTATTATTACAGTTTAACTTATATGAAAATAAAACTATTGTCTTTTTTAACAATTGTAAGACATAAGCAAATTTGTTATCTGTGTTAAATGTTAATGTTAGTGTTGTTACGGAAGCACATAAACTAATTTGAATGACGCTGGTAAAAAATCAGCTTTCAACGCTTCCATCTTTATAGCAATTTATATAATAAATAATAACGTACAAATATCAAATATGTTCAAAAAAAAAGATTTTAATATCTTGCAATCGATGAATGCCAAAAAGTAATTAGTTTTTTTTATATTGTCATGCGGTTTTTAAGAAATTGATCAACGTTAATAAATACTCACTTCTTTAAATAAATTTATACATTTTGTTGTTGCAAAGTAAAGTTGGTAATTAGGTCGAATGATTTATTCTAGATACGTACATTTTTTCTGGTCCATCTGATTGCCGTACCCGATAATGCTATTACTATACAGGATAATAATTGATGAAAGCATCATTTATAACAACGTTTCTCAAACTTTTTTAAACGTGGAGTCAGAAATCGAAGTTAGTTTGGTGGAATCCCAGTATATTTATTCAACTAATTAATTAACTAAATAACTGTTATCGAAACTTTTAATTTTAAATAAATACTAGGTAAATTTTATGTAAAATTAATAAAAACAATGTGTGCTATTAAAACTTTTTTGCGCAAATTTCTTTAATGTTTGGTTTTATACAGGAAAGTTTGAGTCTCATAATAGGCTCTGCATTCAAAAGATTTCGATACTTCAATTTAGTAGCGACGTACGAAGAAAACTCAGTTTTGCAAAGATATGTGCTGACAAATGGAACAAAAACAAAAATAGCATCTTTTGACAGTTCGGGATACTTACGTTTAAGGCTAGACCAAAATTCTGAGAGTGGTCGCTTCTCAAATGCCGTTTTTAATGTAGAGTCTGAAACAATACCTATAAATTTTTCATACTCCTGTGATGAAAAACAATCGGGCTTTTCTCCTACAGCAAAATGATATTTTACCTAAAAATAGTTTTTCAGTTACGGAACTACGTAGGTGTGTAAGATGTTCAATAATCTCATTTGATAGTTTTTTAGGTAGCTCAAATGTTTCTAACTCTTCACAAATTTTTTTTAATGTTGGAAAACAGACAACGTTTCCACTTTTTACGCTACTAAACCAAAATTTTGTTTTAAATCCAATAATTTTGTCATTCGCTTTAAACACAGTGATATTTTTTCCTTCTAGAGACAGATTAATTTCATTTAATTTAGAAAATATTTTCGTTAAATAGGTAAGTCTAAATAACCACATTTTATCACTTAACCGAGTTTCCAAATTAAAACGATGCTCTAAGAGAAAAGAATGCACTTCATCTCGCAACTCAAACAATCTAAGTAAAATTTTACCACGAGATCATCATCATATTTCTGTGTGATTTAGTAAAGATGTATGCAGGCTACCCATATCATCACACAATATCTTAAATAACCGCATATTTAAAGGCCGAGGCTTTATAAAGTTTACTATTGTTACTGACTTGCTAAGAACAGTTTTAAAAGGAAACGGTAAATTTTTGACAGTTTAACGATGAATTATACAGTGACTACTACAATTTTTAGCAATTTCTTTGATTCTTGCAACAGCTCCTGCAGTTTTTTCTTTCATCGATCTTGCTTCATCAGTGCAAACTAAGAGTTTACAAATAAGTAGATCTTCTTCTACATATAACATGCTCGTATTGATACCGTACAAATACTAACTGCTGCTAGTTCTGCTACATCAGTGACTTCGTCCATTTGTAGAGAAAACTCAAAAAACTTTTGACGAGAAGATAGCTCAGGTTGTATGATATCTGAGAGATTTTTATGCGGCGAGATACTGTATCATTCCAAAGTGGTATCATGGACAGTTGTTTAGCCGACTTTTCGTTCAACATACATTTTACCATGTCAATTGCACACGGTTTTATAAGCTTTTCTGTTATTGTGTGAGCCTCTCCAGTCACGAAAAAACGTAGGAAACTTTGGTAGCATTTTTGTCTGTAGTGCTTGAGGTATTAAGTTTTTTGTTTTTAAAAGCGTCTCTGGATTCAAGAAAAAAATCTGCCGTATAATTTTTATATTCCGGGTGCAAAGATTGAAAATGACTAAGCATTTTTGCAGGAAACACACTGAGGAAAATTATTGCCATTCATAAATTCAAAAGCTGTGTAGTGTTCATCATACTTTCTCTTTTTTTGTGTCTCATGAGATTTATTTAAAGATGATTGGCGTACTAAAGAACGCTTATTACTTTTTTTACCATAATTAAGATGTCTGCTCCTAAACACTATGAACTAGAAAGCCCAGATTTTAATTCTCTACTTTGTGAATTTAATGTTAACAAACATGATTTTTCAAAGATTCCTATCTTAAGTCAACGCTCCATTCCAAACAATTGATGACACACCGCTCATAAAACATAAATAACTATGACGTACTGCTATTTATTAACGCAGACAACTGTTCACTGGGAACCCTGAGAACAGTCATTGTTGCCAGAAGAAATTTGTTCACGATGGTAGATTACGTCGTTAAATTTCAGTTGATTCAAAAAATATTTAGTAAATTCAATTTTTTAAGGTTTTTAACAGAAAAAAGCATACGTAAGCATTTTCTTGAAATTTTAAGTGCTGTCATTTTTTATGAAGCATATAAAAGCAATGATATTAGAACCAAATTAACATACCTACTTATAAAACTTGAAATGTGTATACAAATAAGAAGTACGAATCAAATTGTCTTAGTAGGAACTATTCATTGTTTATACTTGCATGTACATCCAAATTTAACAAACTCTTAAATCACAATTGTTTTTTTTAAATTTATCTATTGCACAGAAGTCAGTGATTTGAAATATTATATATGTATACCTTGACAACACACTATACAAAACAAATCATGCAGTACGTGTTTTAAACGCAAACATAATTTTGTTTAAATTAACGTAACCTTTAGTAGTTTAGTCTAATACAAAAACTTGACTATCAATTTTTTTCCTGTATTTGCACGCGGAGCCCCTAAGAACACTTTGGGAAACGCTAAGTTAGAAAACTTGTAGAAATATTCCTTATACCGCAATTATAATATTTAAAAACAAAACAATCTTAGACTATATGGCTGCTGTCGCATTACGTTTAAAGATGCATATATGTAACGCAAAAAATTTAGTTTGTAAATTAAATGTTTTAGGTTATGTTAGCTGTACTTTGCAAACGCAAATGTTGTAATAAATTGTAATATTTTAGAATAATTCCACAATGTTGCCTAACCGCTAAACATAAACAATGTGTCGCATCACTTGAAAAATTGTATTTGTTAAAAAGACACAAATATAAAACGGTTGCAAATAGATTACACTTTTAAGAATCTAATAATTATCTTTTTAATATACGTATCATTTAACAAAAAGTAGTTTTTTAGGTAATAATTTACTTTCTGATTAATTTTAGCTAAAAATGTGATAAAAACAAGTTTAATTTTAAAATTATTTCAAATAACTTATATATTAATCAATAATAATTCTATATTCTACATGTAAAATGCGTAATATACTATACATTATTTGTTTTACGGTAGAATATACGTGTACGTAAGGTATTCTTTACGTAAGAATATTTTACTAACTTAACCCCGATGATGGAGTATAAAAAGCTTTCCTGGAAGACAACTTTCTAGAAAATATTTGAGTTTAAACGTAAACTTTTGAGTTTTAATAATAACTCTGCGCTGGTTTAAAACGTTTTAAATTTTACAGCATTTAAATCTGAATAAAATAACGCTTTGTTAAAAACTACAGTTTTTTGGCATTATTTTTATAACGTTAATAATAAAGATTTGAAACTTATAAAATTTTTAAATTCAAACTCGATATTGTTTTGAAGCTGCAATTGTCTAAGAAACTGTTTTTAAAATCACACTAACTAAGTGCTATTTATTAAAATAAAGAAAATTATTTAAATACATTCAAGCAACAGCAAAAGCATAAAGATAAATGCGTTTTTGATATGTTGTTAGATCAAAAACAGTTCACTTGATTCTAATTTAAATTTTTATCAAAACGCATGCTACGAAAATTTACGTTTGCTTTTTATGTAACTTATGGTTTTGTTCGAATAAAATTAAAATTCTCATGTTGTTTCTTATTCACATCTTTTTTTGACACTAAAAAGACAATGTTTAAAATTTTGATTGTTGCAAACGGGTTTTATAAACCAGAAGCTTTTTGTTTTCTAACAAAAAAATCAATGTTTGTAAATAAATTAACTGCAATGTTGTGAACAGGTTATATAGTAGGACTTCTTTTCTGACAATTCTTCTAAAAGCAGAAATAATGAAGCATTAGATTTCAATTTACAAAATATACATATTTGTTATTTAGCAATTATATCTTGTATTAAAGTCTGAAAGTTTTTGGTCAAATTGTTTGTATAAATGCTTGCCATTGTATTTGACCATACAATCAATTTTCTATATTTTGTACCGCCTAAAGCATGGTTTAAATGGTATTTTACACTTTCTACACTTGCTTCCTAAATACTGCCAAAGTTAGGCATTTGAGAAGAAATGAAATGCTGCTCTATAAATAACGAATCTTTTAAAACATGAGATACTTGTTTGAATGATTTAGATAAAATTATGTTTACTCCTACAAAAGTCGTACCATTATCAGTATAAATATTTTTAAGTTTGCCTCTAATAGCTATATACCTTTTCAAAAAATTAAAAAAATCTTCACTTGTAAAATTAGTAACACGATTTATAAAAAAAATAATTTTGTAATAAAACAAACAAATATAAATATGTATGAGCATTTAAAAAGTAAAGTGGTGCAAGAATTTAACTTCACTTTGCCGTAAAACAGATTATTCTTGTTACTAATTAATATTTTGTGTAATAGTGTTTTTCTTTTTACAATTCTAAAATGAGTGCTGACAATGCAAGATTAAACACTAATCTAATGCTACATCTGGTAGTAATTGTAGTGAATTCTATCCTTTAACAACATCGGATTGATCTGGTAAGTTTACCTATTGTAACGGTATTGCACTTCTTTCTTAAATACGTGGCACTTCTTTGGGCTCAGTTTGAGGTTAGCCCCACGTAGTCGCTGGAACACTTCCTTCAAGTTGTTCAAGTGTTCTTCAAACGACCTGTTAACCACGATCACGTCGTCCAAGTAGACCAAGCACGTCTTCCAAGACAATCCGCGCAAGATGGTCTCCATCAAACGCTCGAATGTTGCAGGAGCGTTACACAGGCCGAAGGGCATTACAGTGAACTGCCACAACCCAGTTCTAATTGTAAAAGCTGTTTTTTTACGATCCTTGAGTTCTAATTCTACCTGCCAGTTTACACTCTTTAAATCTAACGTAGAAAACCACTGGGATCCTGACAGGGGTCTAACGTATCGTCAGTTCTAGGTAAAGAGTAACTGTCCTTATTGGTCACGTCGTTTAGCTGTCTGTAGTCTACGCAAAACCTCGTTGATCCATCCTTCTTCTTCACGAGTACCACTGGGGATGCCTATGGGCTACTTGAAGGTTCAATCACGCCTTCTCTTTCCATATCCGTAATTATTTGTTTGGCTTCTTCTCTTTTCGCCAAAAGAAGTCTGCGTGGATGTTGTCGTATCGGCCGAGTGTCTCCGATATTAATTTTATGTTTCACCACATTAGTTCTTCCTTTGGAACCACTCTCTAGCGCGAAAACATCTTGATACTCTTCGATCAACACCTTAAGTTTAGCCAGCTGGTCTTGGCTGAGGTTTTGGCATTTGGTGGTAAGAATGTTCAATAGATGTTGTGGACACTTCTTTGGCTACCTCTCTTCGTCAGACTTCACGCATCTCACAATTTGAGATACTGGCGTGCATTTGCCTACCACGGTTTTCCTCTTCAACGTTACCGGATCTGAGTTGATGTTTAAGTAGTAGTCCCTTTTCAACTACACCGCCCTCCATTGGTTGAATCGCGCGTATGTAGCCTTCCCGAAAACTTCCATCCCGGCGTGCCATCACCACACTTTTAGTCCTTGCAGGCAGAGTCACGTCTTCACTTAATAAGACTCGCACGGCTGCTTTCTCAGACGAATGAAAAGGAATTTCTTCATTGTCGATCTTCAGGACATCGTTTTTCATATCCAAATGAAACCCATACTTCTTTATCACGTTTATTCCCAGGATAACTTCTTCCGTGATGTCGGCTACCAGTACTTGATGGTCGAGTACTCCATTTCCCAAACCAATGGTTACTTTAACTTGTCCGTGAGTAGGTATTTTGTCGCCCGTCGTTGTTCGAAGTCGTACTGTTACCGGTGATGTCTTCTCGTTTTCCAATAACATGTCAGGACGAATGATGGTCTTTGTCGCTCCCGTGTCAACCAGTAACTGGACGCTTCTCTCATTGATCTTGCCATCGAGATAAATGCTATGCAATTGCTCTCTAGGCGATTCCATTTGGATTGTAATCTCTGGAGTCTGACTAGATGAGATTACTTTATGTCTCTTTTGCTCACCTTGTTCCAAATTTTCGAGCGCTCTTCTTGTCCTATTCTTAGGTTTAGTACGATGCCGTCGTACATGGCCTATTTCATCGAAGTTCAAAGTTGTCACTCTTCTTTCCCGAAGTATTCGTCGCGCTATCTCCTCGATGCTTTCCAGTGTCTGCGCGGGTACTTCTGCAGCACAGCAGAGTCTATGACCATCTCGTTGCTTTGCTTGTTTTGCTGCTTCCAACTCCAAAGCATGCACCAAAGCGTCATCTAATGTCTTCGGTCGAGCTAACCGGAGAGTCTGCTGCGTTTTGTTGTCTCGGAGGCCGTCTACAAATGTTTGAATAGCCAACTGCTTTAAGAAGGTATCTGGTGTTGTAGGATACGCAAGCCGTGTCAATCTGGCGATGTCAGCCTCAAACTCCTGAAGACTTTCGGCAGCTTTTTGAACCCGACTTTTAATTTGAGCTTGATACACCTGTTAAAGGTGAGCATCTCCATATCTCATTTCTAATCGTGAAATTAAGAGTTTGTAATTTTCTTGTGAGTGGTCAGGAACAGTTTGCAAGATTCCAAGCGCTTCTCCGCGTAAAGACACAATTAAAGACGTCGCTTTCTACTTGTTGCTCCAACCATTAGCTGTAGCTGCAGCTTCAAATTGCTTGTAGTAGGTTGAACATAGAACTTTACCATCATAATTTGGTGGAACAACTTTAAACTTGTAAGTGGTTTCTTTACGATGGTCCATTATTAAATCTTCACTCGTGACGCTTCCTTCGCCGTGACAATTCATTTGGGTCATTCTTTCTTCAAGCAGTTGTATTCTTTCTCTTTAAATTTTTTTTCTAGCTTGCTTTCTATGGTTCTTGAATTTTCTGTTAACTTGTCTGTAATTTGTCTTGTACTTCTTCTATTTTGTCATTCACAGATTCGCAAATTTCTTCTTTTACATTTAACATATCTGTTTGAGTTTCCTCTTGAACAATTTTAATTTAGGTTTCTATGCTCGTTCGTATTTGTTCTTTTAAACTTCTAGAATTTTCCAACAATTTTTCTTCTATTTTTCTAGAATTTTCTTTCATTTTCTGAGCATTTTTTTCCATTTTCTGCGAATTTTCGTGAAACTTTTCTTCCATTTTTCTATTCATCGATTCTTGACCATTTTTTTATTGATTTCAATTCAAATAGCTTTGCACCCATTTTAACTGCTTACGAACGCGTCACCGGCATCAATTTAACCACGAATAATAATTTAAAACAAAATTTAATAATACTAAATTTTAATAAAGCCCGACACTGGTTTAACAGCTAAGATTAAATGCTATAAACAAACACGCGAATCCCGAACTAAAGTTTTATTTATTTAATGTTTTTTTTCCGGGAGCGAGAACAGCTTTATCTATTTACACGATTTCCACGGGTTTTAAACGGGACACCTGATACCAATTTGTAACGAATTTTATTATTAACACTAATTTATTTAAACTACTACTAATATTTTTACTTATACTAGAAATATGTACACTTTTAAATTAACTAAACTAATTAAATCTAATTATATTTCATAAAAACACTTAGACTAATTTATATTATTTACACGAAGATAAGATAGTCCGCGGATAGCTTCACACACTTGTTTACACTAAAATCACGTACAAGATTATTCTCCGTATATTTTTGTACACACACGCGCTAACGACTTATTTATTTAGAGTTGAATAATGTTCTTAACACTGCTGTATTCGCATTACGGCAATAACTGACCTACGAGTTCTTTCTTCGGTATTTATACACATTTGGAAATCCTTATCGAGTGTTTCCTATCTTTCGGTATATCTTCTAGAAGATGGATAACAACTTTTAGAAAGCTCTTGAACTTGCAAATAACTTCTCAAGCGTTTCACTATATTAAATTTTTATTAGAAAACAGCCTCGTGAAATTTAAGTATCAAAAAAAATTTGTCTATATTGCTATCATTGTTATGCTCTATTTTTTCCCAAGGAATTTTAGTTTTTTTTTTAAATGTACTTTGACTCCTTAGTTAAAATAATATGACGCTTCTTGCATAATAAAGATAGATTGAGTTTGGGTATATTTTTATAAAATTAATTGTAAAACATTAAGAAGTATTTCTTCAGAATTAATAACAGTTAAAATAACATATCTATAGTAAGTTGTTCAGTTGGATTAAGATTTTCCTTTCCTATAAGGTATGATGAAGGAATGTCTACATATTTCTTCAAGGTTATGTTGTTATAAAAACATGCGATATGTAGACGTTTGTATTGATTTCCTAGCATGCTATATTTTTTTTGAAATTCTATGAAAATTCATATCGACTAATCTTTATATTTGTGAGCTTATTATTTACCTTTTTAGTAAATTAGTAAAAAAAATGTCGCAGGCAAGATTCGAAACTATATTATATTTGTGAATTCATTTTAAATTACAAATTAAATATCTGATGAACTGTTAATGTTAGAATTTTTTTTTATTTTAATAAATTGTTAGGAAGAATTATCTCTATAAGAAACTGTAAAAATAATTCGAATAATTTACATGCGTACAAAATTATATAAGAAAAATTGTTAAAAACTCGGATACACCTACTTCCGGTTTTTTTATCAAACCCATCTTTTGACAAAGCAGAGAGAATATAAATAGTCAGCTCCATCAAAATTTCAGGTTACTAGGACTTTTGATTCAAGAGTTATCGTGAGTATATCCATAAATAATTTAAATAAGATACAGCACTCCGCATATAAACAAATTAAAAGAATATAGAAACAAATTTTTATTTTTGAACGTATTTTGCTTTCCCTTTAAGATATGGCATTTTTTTTCTAAAAAAAAGTCGTCGCAGGCAAGATTCAAACCTAGGATTATATATGGAAATCACTTTAAATTATAAATCAAATACCTAATAAACTGTTAATGTTAGAAATAAAATTATTTGATTAAGTTGTTAGGAAGAATTAACTCTATCAGGAACTGTAAAAATAATTTGAATAATTTACATACGTACAAAATTATAAAAGAAAAACTGTTAAAAATGGCGGATACACGTGCTTACAGTTTCTTTATTAGACCCAATATTTAATAAAACCAAGAGAATATAAAAAACCGGATCCATACCAAATTTCAAGTTACTAGGACTTTTGGTTCAAAAGTTATCGTGGGTACATCCAAAGGTAATTTAAATAAGATGCAGCACTCCGTATACCGTGTGTCTACAACATTCTGAAACATACAGATTAACATGGAGAATTTGAACATTTTGATTTATATGTACTTAAAGTGTTTTTAAGATATTACCAGTATCAGAACATCCCAGTAAACACAAAATTGATAATGTTTAGTAACAGTTTCAAAACAAAAAATTTATGATTCACTCTTGTTTCAAACATAAAAGAGACCTTACTGCAATAAAATAGCTATAAGTCCATCTCTGTTTCACTTATTTGAATCAGTATAGTTTCGGTATTTTAAATTCAAATCTGTTGCAAACTAAATGTTCCATTCGGTTTACGTTTTAAAAGCTTCGTTCTTGAACTGATACTAAATGAACGATACATGTATGATTTTTTTGTTTCAATAATGAACTAAAACAATTCTTTCAATAATATAATAATACCTACATTTTCGAATGCACGTTTCAAATTTTATTGCACAATAAATATTTTTAAATACAATATCACATTGAGTTTTTTACATATTGCAACTTTCCTGGATGTGGTCTTTTCACGGAAGCTTCGAAAACTGCATCAGTTACTGTTGGGTAG
Organism: Aquatica leii; assembly: GCA_035610365.1. Classification (NCBI taxonomy): domain Eukaryota; kingdom Metazoa; phylum Arthropoda; class Insecta; order Coleoptera; family Lampyridae; genus Aquatica; species Aquatica leii. Next base: position 27,970,781 of record CM069433.1, on the reverse strand, counting down.
CAACTTTTAATCGCATCTGTAACATAGAAATAAATATTTCGTTTATATACATACATAATCATAGAGTTACACAAAATTAATTACATTTTTTTAATCAAAAACAACACAAACCTAATATAAATATCACTTTAGCAATCATTAGAAAGTTATAAAAACACTGTAAATACCTTTAGCTGTACATAATCGTATAGAAAACTTGAAGAATTGAACTGTAATTATAAATCCTAAAGTATCATCAGATTTACGCAATAATCTACCTTAACGCAACCATGTGTGTTAATTTACAATTTTTTTATACAAATTAAAACATGATACATAAAGAACAGAAATGATAATAATATCGATTACATTTATGGATTATAATAAAATGTTTCGACTTACCGTTTATTGTTCCATTTCGTAATTGTACACACAGCATCACTTATCAAACTGCAACCGAACAAGTGAAAAGATATCAATTTGCAGCGCAAGCGTTGACGACAGTAATCAAAAGTATAGCAACGACTAATGCTGACTAATCACAAAGTATTCGTTTTTCCTAGAACGATTCCACTGTTTTGAAAATAATTCAATCTTATTTAATCGATCTTTAAACAATTCTAGTTATTCAAAAAATATTCGGTTTTAATAAATCAGTTTTTAGACGGTTGCTGATTATGGGATAAAAATTGCAAGTACTGAAACGGTTTAAAACTGATTGTGAAAAATCAAAACTCTTTCAATTTATTCACTGTCAGTTACATGTAAATGATATCAAAATGGAACTAACACGAAACAACGTAATGAAACAATTGTTTTAATTTTGTGGCTGTAACAGTTTCAATCCGTGTTTACTGGGATATGACAACGTGTACCAGAAAACGTTTTGATTCATAATTTTCAAAATTTAATAGCAAATATCAAAAATATTTTGAAAAATCTATGGCGTGGCAAAAAACTTAGTTTAAAATGCAGATATAAATAACGTATTAGTAATAGTCACTTTGATTTAGTGACATCAATTGTACGACTGCGGTAATATCGCCGCTACGTACGAAGGTTCAAATCCCAGTTGTAGTTCATGCTTTTTTTTAGTTGTATTATTTTAAATTAACGGATATTAATTATTATTAGTAAAGAGTCATAATTAAACGTGTGAATTGTTTTTATTAAATTCATAATCTATATATTATGAGTATAATAAATAACTAACTAATAACTAAACTAAACTTCTGTATCTGAAGCGATGTATTGTAAAATCCTTCATGAAGATACCTACACTTCTATGTACCACTAAAAGACAAATGTGTAAGGCGCGATTCCTACAGAATGAAAGTGATCCACAAGAAATCCGTCCAATCCATTTCATCAACTACATCTAATAAGGCAAGACGCTGTCTAAAAAGTGATAAAAAAATATGTATTTTACGCTACCAAGACACATTCATTGTTGATTTGCAATAAGTACTTTTTGTTTTTACACTGATTTGTTCGCTGGCATATTATAAAAAAAATATGTACGTTTACAATTTTTTATGCCATGACCTTAGAAAACAGAAAAATGTTTATATGTACTCTTGCAATGAAACCCACGTATCAAGAAAATCTCAAAAAGTTAGGTCATGTATTAGAAAACACGCACTCAAAAGGTGCAAAATATATTGTGACATATAGCGATGCGTGCGCAGGTCAGAACCGAAACATAAAGACTTTGACGTGGTTAAAATTTGTTAAAGGGCTAGAATTAGAAGTAGAAATAATCGATCATAATTGTGCGGACATTTATTTCTATTAAACGATTGAGATTTTGGCGATGACGATGTACCGCATTTCTATGAAATTCCCGAGGAATTTTCTGGAAAAGTAGAGCTATATTTTAAAGATTCTTTAGATGATAAAGAGATAAAAGAAGAGAAAGGCGAAAAAAGTGTTAATTGATCGTGACGTGGCGCTAAGGATCCTTTAAAAGTAGAATATCAAGCATTTTTTTTATTTATTACCACCAAAATTATTTTTTTTATCCGAGAACAAACTCAGTTCTATGCCAGGACGGACAAAAATATTCATAACTTTAGTGTATCTTACAAAGAGATCCTACAGTTTCTAGGATTACTTCTAATCAGTGGCTAGCACAGCTTTCCAACTAAAAACAATTAAAAGTATACAGCTGAGGATATGCAAACATCGCTTTTTGTTAAAACAATGAAAAAATTCCGAACCATAAAGCAATATCTTCATTTAGGTGACAATCGTAGTTTTTTTAATTCTAAGGCGGCAAAAGTTTTGATGATTTATGACAAAATAAAAACCGGTTTTAACAGTTTGGGGTATTTCACAAACATCTTAGTATAGATGAAGCAATGGTTTCATATCATAGGCGTTATTCGGCAAAAATGTTAATCAAAGATACACTGATTAAGTTTGGACTCAAGATTTGGATGCTTTGTAGAAACGATAGATATCCATACAACTTGGAAATTTATTGTGGGAAGTCCGCAGACCGTACAACACCTTTAGTTCATTTGATGCTAAAAGAAATAGAAAATCCTGATAACCATGTAGTGTATTTTGACAATTTTTTTAAATGCCACGCGCTACTGACAGGTTTGTCCAAAAAGGTATTTGTCCCTGTAGTATAATTAGAGAACACAGAACGATCAAATTTTCTTTGTTTCATACGATTATAAGTTAGATGGGCTGATGGTGTGTGTAAAATGCAACGGCAATGCGGTAGTAATTGTAACAAGTAATCATTTTAAAGACACTAATTCAACTACTAACGACTAGAAAAAAAAATCTGTAAATTAAAAACAATCACACAACCAAACCTAATCAATATGTATAATTTCGGAACAGGTGGCGTTGACTTTTTTGACAGACAGCTATGTTATGATCGAAGAAGTGATGTTAAAACTTTTTCTCAAATGGTCTAAGTTTGTTTATTTTATCAACATATAAATCCTAGAACACTTATAATTTTTTGTTTAGACAAAACGTAGCATTAACGCTCATCAATGTTGGCGCAGCCTAAAGGAGAAAATTTGATTTGATGGTGTAAATCATATTTCGACGAGTACATCGCAATCACGTTACATTGTCTGTGAAAATAGCACAAGGCTGAAATGCAGCAATTGGGAAAAATGTTTTTGCAAAAATGTTTTGTTTTCATAATTTTTATTCCAACAAGTAAGAGTATATAGTATAACGTATCGTTTATGAAATGTTTAATTACAAGTACTGAGAAATTAATAGTAAAAATTTACTTTTTTATGTTTCAAAGTGTTACCGTAACATACCAACGTTTCCAAAATGGTAACATACCGTTTTTTCAAAACCAGCAAATGTAGACAAAATTTGATTTTATCCTAGCTTATAACATAGAACTAATAATAGTTCGTTAGAATATTATCGCTCGAGACCCCCTAATTTTGAAAATTATTGTCGCTCAAACCCATACGTTAAATTTTATAGCACGCTTATGGAAAACTTGTAGTTAATTGAATTATCGTACATGTCGCGCAAAATCGTCATGCGCGAACAGCAATTGTTTCGTTCCTTTTAATTATCCTGTTTGCTAATACACACGTTGTGATATCTCTTAAATTTTCTTAATGCAAATAAAAAAGCTTTAAAATTTGGCTCTTGAAAATCGATTGAATCGCATATTGTTAGTCGAAAATTGTAGTTAAGCATGACACACTTACTTGAAGAAAAATAGCGCCATCAAATTGTATCAATCCAACCACGTATTTGTAAATAGGTAGAATTAGAACTAGCATCCTAATTAAGATATTGTCGCAGCATAAATGGAAGTCGTTTTTATCGCTACAATTCGTTCGTTATTGTATTGAACAATTTACATTTTCTGGAGTCGATAGGACTGTAAAATTCTATAGGTATCGTATTGTCAATAAAGAAAAATTCAAATTTGACCTTGTCAAACCATCGCATACAGAAGTATGAAATTCGTTAGTTTTTTAACTATATAAGTTTAAAGGATGTACATTCATTACTATCATTATATTAATTTAAAAAAAAATAGAAAGGCTGGCCTTCGTTGTGAAACGACGCATCGTAATTCGTGAAAACTTTTATTTCGTTGGTGGATCTTATAGATCGAAGTTGATTTTGATAAATTGGCATTGTAACATTTTTTAAATAATTTAGTTTAATAAGTTTGTGAAAATTTTTTGAAATCTGTTCTTAGTGAATTAAAATAATTTAGTAATAGTTATTTAAACGATGACTACTTGATTTATTTTCATGTATATAAACTTGTAACATATTTTTGTACAAATCTTATAAATTGATTGATTTATTTCATGTGTTGGTTTATTAAATTTGTGCATTTAGTAAATAGATGTGTTTGTTTGATTATGTGTTTATATTTTATTACCAAAAATTGAATGCACAAATTTTATTAAAAATTGATGAATGAATGAATTGATGTGTTACCCGAACATGCGAATTTTCCTATACATAGTCAGAAGTTCAATGATTAACGATGTTTAAATCGGTTGTTTCGTATTCAAAAGCGAGACGAGGGTGACAAGTTAATCCGCTAGCACACAACCACCACATTCTGCAGGTGTCCAGCTAGTATGTTGATTCGTTTCACCGCTGTGGGAATAAGTCTTAAGAAATGAAGCAAATCATTTCAATAAGAAAAATCGGGCGATTTCAATTTAAGCATGGTTTACAAGAACAACAGTTTCAAATGCCTCGTATAATATTACGAAAGCGACAAAGCGACTCTTGACCAAAAAAGGCCGCAATGATCACCAAAAGGAACTCGACCGAAACCCATATGTCCGACTAAACTCCTAATTTATGTTCAGATTTTGAAATACGTTTAAGCAAAATAATAATTTATTAGATAGAATTTAGAACTATCAGTAATCACTAGTTTAAGTCATAAACGCTTTCAATGTAAAGAGCTATTAATTTAGAACAAAAGTATGTAATGCAAAATTTGAGTAAAAAAAAATTTAAAGGTTGAAATTGTATAAACAGGCAGGTAGTTGTAAAAATTATTAGCGTTATAGATGTGTTAAGATTAAACGTATGATCTATGTTAAAGTAAAGTTTAACTATTCAATGCATGTTTATAGTCAGTAGGGCCTTAAAGAAAGTTTGCGGAATCGGTAAATTTTATTCCAGTTGAAACACCCAGCGCCATCCAGTAACGACGTGGTAATATCTTAAGGGTAGAAAAGGGGATAACGCCGCCTTCGGGACAATGAGTATAGGAGAGAAGCCAATTGGCAGATTTGGTACTGAGAGAATTTGAAAACTTAGCTAATCAAAAAAGGCGATTTTAGAAATAAGTCAAAATTGCGCACAATGAAGGAGGAGAAAATTTTAAACAAAAGTTTTAAAAACCATAACGCGAAACAAAAAGAGAGGATTGAATGGAGATTGCAGACTGCATACGGGAGTACTTCTTTTGATCTAGTCTCGCAAAAATAGTTACTTACTTGACCTAACTGAATTCACTACGGGCTTTAATTTAAACCTTTTAATTGTGTAAACGTGTTATAATTTAGTGTTTACTGATGTTTGTATAAAAATTTGTTTAACTTCAATTTTGGTTTTATGTCATATAGATTTTAACTTAAATTTTACGCTTCGGATCGTTTGTTTGCTATTAAGTGACACATTATTAAGTGAGTGTTAACGTGTGTTCACTCAAGGCCTAGAAAGTCGCGGTACTTGGTCTACAATTAAGGAATAGGCGCCATATAAAAAGGTCAGAAATTAAGTTAAATTATTTGAATGTGCATTTATAAGTTTATTTGATTATTGTACGAGAGATGCGATGAATTGAGATACTGTCTATCGCGATAAAATTGAGAATAATTATCTAACATCAATCTTAACATTTAAACATTTGTTTTCTGTTGGAAACGGAAAGAGCGAGTTTAATATAATTTTGTTTGTTTGTTTTGTCTTTGGCAATTGACATGTTGCTTTTAAAATTTGTTTTACTTTCCTTGCGCCGAAATTTTACGCTGAGAACACCTAAAGACTTGAGTCCAAACATCAATTATATCGCGTCGCGATATGTTTTATTGTGAGTCCAGTCTACTGTAAGTCTTTTTTATATATGACCGGGACAGGGTATCACGAACGCGACAGACTGTTGAAAAAGTTCAGTTTGTAAATTGTGGAGGCAAATTTCCAAAGGTGAAATCTCCACTTTGAAACTTTTACATCTGAAAGGGTGTGGCAACATAGCTCGAATTGTGTCATAATCTCAAAAGCAGGTGAACTTGGAACCGCTATTAAAATCGGGTAAAATCTAGTATGTAATCGTTTGTTTTTGTTGCGTTCAAAATGCGCGCCAACTAATTAGAATATTAAGAAGCATTTGCCAGGGATCACGCGATCTAAATTGTTTATTTAATTATTTGCCATATCTAACCAAGATCTGGCTAAATTTTGTTAGTTCCATTTTTGCTTTAATATTTATTGTAACTGAAAGATTGTTTCCGTTATGAGAAAGCTCTCGACCACGACAAGGTCAGCATCTTAATTGTTCGACCTTTTTTCGCCTAATATACTTGTGAGCGCAATTTTATTCATTTGGGCTTTGAAAATGTGTCTTGAAAAGATTTCAGTGTGTCAAATATATAGTTAAATGTTTTGAGGATCTTGTTGCTTGCTTTTTGTTTCTTACCGTACATCGCTTGGGAAAAAAACCTAAGTGTTACTAACACAACCCCATATATTCTCTAATACCAGGCTTAAAATAAAGCTTTAATTTAACAAAGTGAATTAAACTAGACGATCACATGCCACTGGAATCATCTACCTAGGTTAGAGAATTTTAGTCATTGATTAAAACTCGAAAAACTTTGACATAATTAAATTGATTACACTTTTTCTCTTCATTGCTTTTCAAATTTAACATCCTGTCTGCACGATGCCTTCAAAATACATCGGTGCGTTATAGTAAATATAGTAAGCGATATTATTGTTATTATCGGTTATAATCTTTTACTTTGGTTAATAAATCGTCCATAAGTTACTGTATTCAAATCGTCTTGATAATCAAAACGCCAAAATATTTTTGTATAATGTCTTTGCGATTCTTGTACTAATAATATTGTCTATACATTTTTGATAAGTCTGTTGTAAGATCATACGAATATTGTCGAAATCTCAACAGAATAGATTCTAAATAAGATTGAAAATTAGATCCTGTATACTAGACATCATTTAAAGAATATCCTGTACTAATTTTCATTAAGGCGTCAAATACCACTCGTAGCTCAGTGGTTAAACTGTTAGTTTTAATTACAGGATGATGAAGCAAATAATACCCCAATCGATTACAGTATTGATCTTTAAATTTAACGATATACCCTAAATTAATATATACTGCATAAATTTATTATATTTAGTTTTCAAGCTTTAATTTTGCTTAATCACGTAGAATCAATTGAATGCACTGATTTTTTAATCGCCTAAAAATGTTAAATAATCATTAAATAAAATTGAAATTATTATTCTACCAGACAGATCGCAATTGTAGTGTTCTACATAATGATTTTCAACATATTGTAGTTATTTTTAAAGAGTCTCTATTAAAATTATTAATTTTCCATAAGTTAGCAATCATATTTAACGAATTGTCGACATTTAAATTACTAACATTTTTATTACTAATAGAATAATTTTTATATAAGGTAATATTATCTCTAAGTATACAACCTAATCTTGTTTCTTATAAATTAATTTTACTATACTTTAGTATAAAATGATTTGTATTTATAATATTCCAAAATAATGCCGCACCTAATAACATATGAATTGAACGACTTTGATTAAAATTTTATATTTTTAAGTATATCAAAATTTGATATGTCAAACGTTCGGTAATATTTTCTATGAACAATTAAAAATACAAGAATTATTATTATAAATTGATTTAATTTCTTTTTTAATAATCTTTTATGCATTGCTTTACCTACAATACTAATAAAATAGTTTTATTTGTTTTCAATCATAATTTATTGCATAAAGCCATAGTGATAAAGTTAGTCTGAAAACTGTTAAATAACAAAGCTCTACACTTATGGATTTAATTTTCCCTTTTTATTAAAATATTATCAGTACGAAACAGTGCTTGTGTATTATTTCTTAAATAAATGTGCGGTTGTCAATAATTCTTCCGGTTCTGTTGTTTGAGATGCGTTAGTTTTATAGCAATGTAGTAAAGTATTATGACATATTTTACAAATTTTACGATTTGAGTAAGTAAGTACATTCTGTTTCTGTATGATCTGGACGTAAACAATTAATAGTCTTTTTTTGTACTAGGCGTTAAATGTAAACATTATTGGCATTTATAAATAGCATGAGTTTTTTTACAGTAGTAACAACTTGTAGATACTAGCATATTATACTGCTGTTTTTAGAGTAAAAGAGTTGTTAGAATTTGCACCCAAAAAATTCATAAAATTAATTTTTTTTAAGTTTAACTTTCGTATTTAAAAATTGACATCTCTTTCATAGTAGAAAATTCATTAACGCATTGAATCAATTCCCACTCACGTAATATACAGCTTAATGTAGATTTGTAAATGTCTAGTTTACTTGTAATTATACAAATTATGAGATTTTAGAGATTGTAAACTTTTTGTATTTTTATTCATACAAAGAAATTCAAAAATTGTTTTAACAAATTGTACATTATTAACTTCTTATTTTCATACCTATCACATAATTGCCAAACAATCGGATAATTAACAGCACAAACTTCTATTGATTGTATTAATTTAGAAGCGCTACTTTCTAATGAAGAATGTAAGTAATAAACTTTTGGAATGCCTGAAAAAATTATTAACGATATATTTCAAAGCATTGCAAAAGTTGATTCAATTTTCATACCATTCCCTAAAAGTCCGCAATTTAATTGTAGGTAGTTTAATCGATTTTGATTGATTTATATTAGACCTCATGCAATTATTAGTATTTGTCTTATGTAAGTTATTTTTATAAATTGCTAAATAATTTTTATTTGTTGAAATAATTGGAAAATAGTTAGGCTTAAACACATCTCGTTCATTTAATTCAACCTTGAGTTCTTGATCCTTACACTCGCTTTCTATAGAAAATTGTAATTTATTGAAATTATCTCATAATGAATCGCATTTTTCTAGTCGCAAATTTAATTCAGTAATAATGCTAGTAGTTATATCAAATTGATCTAAATTCTCATTATACTATTTAAACGTCACGTTGTTATACTAAAAAATTTAAATCGATCATGATTAAATTGTAAATTGAATAACAAATAGAAGAAGTTTTAATATTACTTACAGATTGCAATCTACCGCGCTGTACTGTAATGAGCGTCGCAAGAGTCGATAAATTTATAAAAATTGACGTTCTATTTGTTTTCTTCTAATTGTTGTAGTATCCGGTTCGAAGAACCAATATGTTAGGGGAGACCGGGGCACAGTGGTCCAGTCTACAAAATTTAAATAACAAAGCATCATTTAGCCGCGCATTTTCACATGATGAAAGCTGACAGTACTCTACATTACCGGTTGCGTTTATACGCAACTGCAGTCGGCCATTTCCAACGAGCAGACAATTAGTGATTTTAGTGGGTGGAAAGCGAATATTATTATAAGTAGTAATTTTGTATTTAGTAACAAAATAGTGTAGAATTAGTTGATTGCTTGTATCTCGGTCATTAAACCAATACTGACGAATAACGGCATCAGTGTTTCATGTTATTACATGCACGTTGTTTTTTTTGTTGGAGCTAAAATGAAAACATGTGATTTGGAGCACAGTGGTCCGCTTTGTTCGGAGTATAGTGGCCACATGGCCAGTGTGTCCCATATTAGGAAAAATATGTGTAAGTAGTGTAGGTGCTTTTATAATTTGTTGTAATTATTATAGATGGTTCGAAACCGAGTTCGAAAGACAACAATAGGGCAATTTGATGAACACATCATGTTTGAAACTGTGAAAAGCACTTTAAGCGGTGGTTTGTCCATCAGGAAAGCAGCTAGTCGTTTCAATATAAGCCGGTATGTGTAAAAACAAACGAATCAATTAGGAGAACGCTATTTTGGAAGACGTACCAAAAATGTCTCCCAAATATAATGCGCGACAGATTTTCACGCGCGAAGAAGAACAAATGCTCGCTGATTATTTACAATCCTGCGCTCATTTGCACCATGGATTACCGCGGATCGAGACTAAAAAAATTGCTTACGAATTTGCTAAAGCCAATCATAAGAAAATTCCCAATAGCTGGTCCGAGCACCAGAGCGCTGGTCCAGATTGGTTTACTTCATTTATGAAAAGGAATTAAAGTATATCTCTGAGGATGCCCGAAGCAGCCTCTTTGGCCAAGGCCATAGGCTTTAACAAAGTTGTGGTGACGTTGACGAAACTAGGCTCACAACTGTCCAAAAACCTGTCAAAATTGTAGCTCCAAAAGGTACCAAACAAGTTGGCCAAATCACATCCGCAGAACCAGGTTCATTAGTAACAGCTTAAAGTGCTATTAATGCTCTTGGAAATTCGATTCCACCGATGATGATTTTCCCCCGCGTGAAATTTTAGCCACACATAACAAATGCAATATTTGTCGATTTGCTAACCGACTGAGCAAACACCAGTGCTTCTCATCATGGACAATCACGAGAGTCATCTCTCATATAGCGCTGTAAAGTTAGCAAAGGAAAATAACGTTATTTTATTAACATTGCCCTCACATACCAGTCACCGTCTGCAGCCTTTAGACCGATCTTTCTATGGTTCTCTAAAAACCTATTACAATAATGCCTGCCGAGCAGAATTCGTGGGTAAACCCGGAGGTCGAATCACGATATATGATTTTGCAGAGATGTTGGGAAATGTTATTCACAAGCAGCTACTCCAAAGAACATTATTTCCGGATTCAGGGTTACCCCTAATTGTAATTGACCCATTCAACCGTGACATATTTTCAGAGGATGAATTCATGGCTGCGAGTGTCACTGATTTGAACATGAATTCCCATCTTGGAGTTGTAGCCGGTCCTAGCCATGAAAACCCCCGAGAACGTATTACGGTAGCAGACCTCCATTAAGCAAATTTCCGAGAGAGAAACACCAGTCAGAAATCTTTAAGAAAAGTCACCTTTGAACCTAAGCCAACGCAGGCGGAACTACACACTGTTGTTACACCTGCCATGCTTCGACCCATTCCAAAATCTTTTGGGGCTTCAAAGTCGGCAAGAAAGCCAAGAAAAAAAAAGAAAAGTGCTATTTTAACAGACACTCCTGTGCTGAAGACAATATAGAAAGAATTTAATCAGAGAAATGAGGCTAAAATGGCCAACGTTAAAAGAAAGTTGATAAAAGATTCTGATAAATTGCCGGCAGTGCAGAAGAAGAAAAAAATTAATAATGAAATGTTTGAGCCAGCAAAAAAGCTTGAAACTAAAGAGAAAACTCGGAGGCGGAAAACCGATCCGACGGGGCTATTTAATCAAACACTGTTACCATTTAAGATTAAGCTATAAAAATTGTATTATTTAAGTAGCAAATAAACATGTATGAAATCTGAAATATTGTTCTTAGGTGCCAAACAGTCGCCAGAAAAAAATCAAAACATTGTAATTAATTGTAATAGTCAAAGCAATCGTTTGTTATCAGATTGGTCAAAGCACTTAAAATACCTAAAAATATGACTTATTTTTCATATAATGGGAAAAATTAAATATTCTTCATTTTTTTACAGCGAAAAGACATAGACTTCTACGCCTAAATGGTTGGTAAATAGCAATCAGTAGTGTATTACAACTGGCTGAAGCACTAGAAAAAGATCCTAGTTAACGAAACGCATTTGAGGCAGCAACATAACTGTTGTAAAAATCCGACTACTGAACAATTTAAAAATGAGCCGAGGTACATATGTATAACTAGTATTTCCAAACTGTCTTTGAATTTAAATTGTGAAAACAATTACACTATATTGCTAACTAATTTAAAAAGCTTGTCAAATAGTAAAAAAGCAGCTCGCATTTCAACGTTTTTACCAATTACATATTTGGTTATTATTGGAAAAGAAATTCTAAATTCGTAACTGTGAAATTTAAAAATTAGTGTATTAGACAAAAAAAATTAGTTGGAGTTTATCAACTGTTGCTTTTGTTAAAGTGATGTTTGAGATTATGTCAAAGAAAGTTTATTTTTTTCCACCAATTAAATCTGTGAATTTTTAATAATTATTAAATTAATTCATAGCGAAATTTTAAAACTGTATTGAAAAACAAGTCACTGACTCCAAATTTCATCCACTTCATACGTGGTTTAGATACCATCTCTATACTTTATATTCTGAAATAGTTTTTGGCTTATTTCTAACAACATTTTTAAAAACTAAGCATCACTGGACAACTCGATTAGAAAACAAAAACAAGTAAAAATGTTGTCAATAATAATCAAAATATGGAACATTTTTTTTTATAAATGATTATACTAATTATATGTGATTACTAATTTGTGCTACATTGATAAATTCAATCGTTTCTATGAGTAGAAAATATTTAAACATTAATAATATCATTTTATTATAACTTATTGCTGTCTGTAGTATTGCAAAGATTTCATCGTATATCTTTGTTTTTTAATATTTCCATAAATATTATAATAACAAATTATGTTAACAATCTTGATGTTCTTCAAAAATTAACTTGCGTGTTTTAAGAAGTATTGTTATGATTACCTAATTACGTTGTAAATTTTATACCTAATTGTAAATACATTTATATTAATTAATAATTAATAATTTACCATTTTCATTTTGTGTTTAAAATTTTATTTTTATTGCTCATAATAATTGTGGGAAAATATTTTTAGGAAATTTTTACTGTCGGTGATGCGGAAACTCTTTCTGGGGTTTGAAATTTACCATCACTTGGATTTTTAAATTTACCGCTTATATTCCTGTAATTCTTAAGCAACTAGATTGCTGTTGATTGTCGAATGTTAACTAAAACCAACACAAAATTTGGTTTCTCTTATGTACAAGTAGTTTATAGGCGTTTCCAATCATAACCTCACTCATCTTTGGTTGCTTATAGACTAATTAGTCAATACTAATTACCACACAAGATGCATCTAACATTTCTTCTTTTGAGATTACAGAATTTATTGTAGCATTTTACCGTAGTACCGTAGTTCCAAAACAAAAAAAGAAATTAAAATTGCGTAAACTCGGATGACAAATAAAAAACACAAATGCATTTTACGAAAAGTAGGTTAATTTAATTATTTCTGAAAAATATAGACAGTTTGCTTCAAAACAAAGTTTTTCTAATTTCTACGTTTCCACGCACTATACATACACTTATTTTTTTTATGTTAAATAAAAGAAATTTAATTATTGTAATTTAAATGAGTAGTTTTTATAAATGTAATAACTCAAAATTAAAAAACAATAACTCTTTTTTTAAATATAATTTAACATTTATTGTACTTTATTTGATAATAAAACGGATGTAAGCTTTATTTAATTATGTTTTTAAATAAACTAATTGTTGTTGTTAGTGTTAACGTTTATTAAATTATGAGAAAGTTTTAAAACTTTAAATAGATTTTTGTTGTTCTTTAAATATTTATATAATATTTGATAAATTAATAATTAACCGTTCTTTGTCGAAACATATAATTTTTTTTATTATAATTATTTGTTTACAAAAAAACAGTCATTTTGGTAAAATTATTGTTAAACATTTTTTTTAAATATACATAAAATGCAAAAAACTAGACAACCAACTGTTATGTAAATCAGTGTATTTTACTAAAGTTTTTCTAAAGAAACTATAATTTTTGTAGCGTTTTTGTTACTTATTAAAATTAGTTTTTTGATATATGCAGAAACTCTTTAAAATGGTCTGCCTTGGGTTAAATAATAACGTTTTTATGCAGAACAGCAATTGTTGTAAATTTGCTTTATATTTTGAATACTATAAATTGCAAGTTTGTATAATTTTACTTTAAATGCGTATTACAAAAGAAATTAAAAAATAAATAAGAATTGACAGTAATTTTTTACTTATACTTACGGTTTTAATCTTGGTTAGAATATTTTATGTATATTTGACGATTTTGTTGAGTAATTTGTATTATTTAATAATTTATAATTTTATTTTAAATTATTCTTATAATTTAGTTAAAACGTTTATTAAAAAACAAATCGGTAGTAAGAAAAGAAATATTTAGAAACAGAATAAAGTAAAACCTACTGAGTTATGCGTAAATTTTCATAAAATTGAAATTCTTTACGAGAAACTTTAACATTTCTAAGAATATTTTTATGTGTTTAAAAATAATTTCTATTAAGTATTTTTACGTATAATTTCAAAAAAGAACTTATTTCTTTTTGTATTACATAAAGAATGTTTTTATAAAAGTGCAAAAAGACTTAAATTACATAATATTTTTTAAGATTAGCTTTGTATCCGGGTTCAATTAAAATGGTATACTATACAATCTTGTTAATGTAATATTTAAAGGTATAGAAACGTAACGAGTTAATTATATAACATTTCACATTACAGAATGCATGTTTTGTTCGTCTTACTTTCTCCGACTACTTAGTAATACTGTTCTACTTATGCTTCGACAAGAATCGGGTTTACGTTTGATTTAATCTTTAATTAAAATATTAATTAAATGTCATATTTATTAAATACATGTAATTAAATTAGAAAAGGAATAAATCATTTTGTTTGTTGTTTACATTTTTTTAACTGACAAAAGTTAAATATTAGTGTTTTTATTTTATTAATTGATTACTGCACATTTGACATTTTTTGGGTTCTCATGCACATATAGGTATACTGCGCAATGTAGATTTTGAGTTAACACCATTAGGTTCTTAAGAACGGTAAGTTGGTTATGTAAAGAACAACTTGCGTAAGATTTTGCAAGTTTTAAAATTATTTTTGGATTCTAACACGTATGTATAAGTCTACCGGATAATTATTTAAATTAGCAACAAATAATCACATTACATGAGTTTAAAATACTTAAGTAATAATAAACATACAAAATATGTAAGTGTACGTATTTTTAAATAAAAGTAATTGTATTACTGTTTCTAAAAATTATGATATGCACGACAATGTAGGACTGCTGGTAGTCTACAATTATTTGTTTTATTACAACAAAAAATGTTAATTTTAAGAATGACTAAGAATAGATAGGCTCTGTTGCATTCAGCAATTTTAAAGTCTTAAAAACGCAATTTTGTACAAATTTACCTAAATTTTTCCAACTTTTGTAAACTACGCAACAATTAAAAAAGATCGTACCAAAAAGCAGTATGACGTTTATTATGTAAACAATAAATTTAATATAACACATTTTGAAAAATATTTAATTACTTATTGCAAAGTGTGTTTAACAGTTTATTGTATCTCTTTACTGTTTCTATTAATCGTTTAATTTCTTTAATTATGAGGTTTATTGGTAATTTAAAATTATAACACGTAAAACACCAAATTACGTTTTGGTAGTAAAACATAAAATTGTTCACTTTTCGTACAGTTGTCATAGACGTTAACAAAAAAAAAGCAAGGCGGTAATATTCATCTTAAATTAAATGAAAATTAGTATTTTAACAATAACTCCTTAACAGTTAATCTGAAAACAAAACGTTCACATAATAAGTTAAAGATAACAAATTTCCCTATAATTTTTATATTTGCGTATATTTATGTAAAAAACAATACTTGACAAGTTACATTGACAGAGAATGCAGATTTTTCATAACAATGCATAAAATCCGTATTTTTAGTTATTTTTAAACTAGTAGAATTAAGGTTTTTACGGGTTGCATTTGTAATACAATTTTCCATTCTAGATAATTCCCGTGTTCTTGTTATTACAGAAGCTGAGCTTTTGTCATACGACGCAATGAACATCTTTAGAGCTTAAACTAAACTGATTGATTGCGCCGTAAAGTCTCAATTTTATAGAGCGATTGATAAAACTGGTTTCCAAATTTTCGGTAAAAAAATTATCTTGGTTAATATTAAAAAGATTTTTTATTATTTCAATGGATTCTATAATTTTTCGCTGATAGTAATTAGAAACATATTAGCTAAAATCTTGGTGTTTTCAAACATAGTAGATAACCTGTTTCTAGTATGTGTTCCGCCACCGCTAAAGATTGTTTAAGACGATTAAATATTTGATGCTACTTAATACGGCTTTCCACGCTTCTACCCGTTTCTCCTATATATCCACGATCATAAAAGCAAGGAATACTACAAATGCCATCAGATTAGAAAGGAATAACGTTTTTTACCGAATGTAAGTTGTTTTAACAAAAGTTCATTTCAGTATAGCTCTTGATATACAAGTAAATTTAGATTCAATAAAAACCAAGGCTTTCTGTATACCTTTCTTCGTATTTAGGATATTCTGAGTATCCTCTATAGTTTGAGTTTCTTTTTCGAGATCAAATTCATTAATAACGCGCTTAATAAACTTAAAATTCTGAACATAATATAAAACAGCTTTGATTCAAGTACCCCATCGTAACACAACTGGAGACGGAAGCTAACTAACTGTTAAGTTTGTGTAATCAAACCTTTACTTATTATAAGTGTAAAAATGCTTTTAAGTTGCCTACTTTGTGCTGATAGGCGGTAATATAATAGTTGTAAAATATGTAAGCGTGATATATCGTCGTTTTTGTAGTTAAACAAAATATAACTAAATTCGTAAAAATACTAATCATCATTTTATTCCTGCATTCAGGAAAAATACTTTGTAAATAAAACGTGCTTGTAACGGTAAAACAATGTGACAAATTGTGTGAGTCGTTAATTTGTTACGTGCAAAATTTTCATAACTTAATACCCTGTATATCGAATTAAAATTAGATTCCGGTTTTGACGCCCTCTGCCGATTTTTCTAGTTACTGACATGTTGCGGAATGCATTTTCAAGCTGTCAACTGTTGACGGTCTGTGTCGTTTATAATCCAAATATTTAATAGTTTATCAACTGTGATGGAAATGAAATTATAAATTAATTACGTCTTTAATATAATTTATTCGGCACAGGGTAAGATATTTGCATCCTAATTGTTAGGATTCTTTTGTAATTTTTTTCTTAATTTTCTAGCCGTTCCGCTACGCTTTGACCATATATGTTCGATTTAATAAAAGAACAATAAAGAATTAATATTGACAAATACCTTCACTGAACGCTTAGGATTCTGGAAGGTATATTATCCACAACGAAAACGAAATTTAGACCAGCATTTATCTTTGAGATGTTATTTGTTATACGCCAGTTGATTGCGATACCCACCCTTTCGTAATTGCGAATAACAGCATTCGATACAACGGGTTTTTATATCTAATTTTCTTTATTATTAACGATTTTGTAGCTTCCTATCTTCGTCGTTTATTAAACGCATAAAGTTCCGTGGTTTTAATTTTGATTTAGTGTTTTTACTTCTGGTTATCTCATTAGAATAACAGCTCTATCTAATTTACGACTTCTTTTTTGGAATGTAATTTGATCAATTTTTCTTGGTATCTATACTTTTGTTTATGTTGAGTTTATTTGCGAGCTATTTGATAATTTAACAGAGTAAGCATTTTCTGTGAGAAGATTTTCTTTCTTTCGTCTACCTACGTGACATGACGCACGTGGTAAAAATATTTTTCATCTTTGTTAATTTACTTTGTTTAGTGTTCCATCTTTTACAAAGATTTTACGGCGCAAGTTTATTGAATTAAGTGGGATTACGAGGTGTTATAGGGAGTGAAATTTTGATTTTGAGGGGGATCTTTTTGTCGCAATTAAGAAATACCGGGTACCGTGATGTAGTCAGGTGTTCGGGGTGTTTTACCCTACCGTTATGCAATACCGCGGAAGTTAAACAAATGGTGTCGTAAAAATTCAGTGGTGTGAGGGGAAATTTTGGTTTTCCAAATTCGTAATTTTACGGTTTAACGAACTTCAAGGTATCCATAATAAAACTCACGTTCGAGTTGGATTTATTTTCGATGTTTTGTGTTAAAAATCCAGTCTTCGCTTTTGTGCGGATTTCGATTAAGTAGTAAAATAAATCTTCCGTCGTCATTCCATTGTTTGGGGGTCCCACCGAACCTTCAATCGACTACAAAAACACCTACACCGTCCCGGGGTCGATTTAAACTCGAGAGCTTCTGGAACCGCTGTGCCCAGTAGTTTACCTGGAGTATACAATTGAGTAAAGGTATTTATTGAATTTGTTGAGTGTGAAGTAAACCGCGATCGTTATGATTAAAAGCTTTGATTTGAGCCGACTGAGTTACGGCTAATGTTAAATATTTCAAGAAACACTTGAAGAAGTTTGCGTGAATTTCGCTTTAATTAATTAATTTTGGTTGGTGTTTAGTAAAAATAAGCCGTATCTATACATGAAAGATAATGTAACATGTAATTTTTTTTTAACGCTGAGTTCGAAACCAAAATTTCGGACATCTATTTTATGACTTTTGTATTTTTTTTGTTGTTAAATTTACGGATTAAGTATGCGGACAAGGCCTTGAATTTTATTTTTATTTGTTCTTAAACAAGTTAGCGCTTTATTTTTTTTATATATTAATTTTTATATTCAGTTTGTGAATTTTTGTCTTGTTTATTATTATTTCTTTTATTATTTTTATTCAAGTTTGGTTGATATTCATTTTTTTTAATTTAATTTTATTCAGTCAATAAATGTTAAATTGTTTAACTGTAAAGAGCTTTTATTCATTCAGCCGCCGCGTACATAAATTTTTAAGTACATTTCAGAGTTTAGCTAGTTACAACTCGAGGTAAGTCTAAGGGTTGTAACCAACCAGATGAGCTTCTGGGTTATCAGGGGTCCAGAAGCTATGATAATCGTGTCCATGATTGGCGCCCTAACCGATTTTGAGTTTTTACCCTTTTATTTCGATTTTGTCAATCTAGTTTCCAAGTTATCACGGAATTTTAAAATATAACCCACCCGTCTCCACTGAGCAGCGGCACAACATCGTTTGTGTTACCTCATTTCAGGCAGTGACATTGTTCCAACTTTTGCATGTAACATGTGTTGACACGATTTGCTATTCATATTTATTCCAGGCTCACTCACCGGAGAAAACGTTTTTTTCGATTAAGTAGGTACTGGATTGTGGGTAAGTTTATTTAATTATTTTGTCGCTGTCAGAAAAGTCACTCACGGAACTTTTGTTTATGTTAATTTCCGTAATTACAATCATTGTTGCAATACCATTAAGGTAGTTTCATTAATTATTTTGTGTGTATCGCATGCTGTGTACAAACGATATTTAATACGAAATTTTCTTCGTTATTCATTTCGAGTCAACTTATGTATTGTGTGTTGCCGATACTTCTAGCATTTATGGATTGAGAATTAGATATACTCTTGTTAATATTCTACGTTACTTAATTAAAGTTTTTATACCTGTTTATGGTAACATACCTTTGTCTTTTATTGTGGTTACCCGAACATCAGAGTAACAATGATTACAAACCTAAAAATTTGTTACAAGCTTGGACCGTCTGTCTTGATCGAGGCAGAAATGTTAATTATAAAAGATCTGGCGCTCTTAATTATTATTCACTTGAACCTCTTCTATCTCCGACTGTGTGAGTTGGCCGTGCAAGGTTCGTAAGATCTATAAGCTTGTAACAAATTATACAATGCATTGCAAATTCACAGTTACAGTATGTTAAAGACAATAGCATATAAAATGTGAAGTGCGTTGGATTTAGTTTTTCAACGAAAAGGTGTGGTTTTGCAATTGTATTTACGAAGGAAATTGTTATCGATGAAGTGAGAATGAGTCTTTTAAAAAACATTTTATAGTTTTTGATGAAACTGTAAAAGAGCTAAAGTGTGTTGAAGCTAAACTCTAAAACATCGATGTAGTAAGTAATCTTTTTTTAACCCTACCTAAGTCATATGATGCACTAGTAACTGAAAAACTTACGGTGAAGTTCGTAAAGGCAAAGTTGTTGAATAATGAAATGAAACCAAAACAACAAAATTTGAAGTCCAGTGGGTCTGCAGCTTTTTGGAGTGCACCTTGAAGTGGACCGAGAAACACTTTTTGAAAAAAACAGTTTAAGTGAAAGAAAATTTTCAATCCGGTCAAAGTAAAGGAAGTTTAGAAAATCATCGGTCGGTCATTAAATGTCACAACTGCATAAGACCTGGACATATTCGAAAATATTCAGCTGCTTTTTAGAGTCCACAACATATTTCATCAATACATTGGCGCATTGATTCTGCTGTTACGGATCACATGGTAAACACTCTACATTATTTTAATAGCATAAAGGATTTAGAAATCTAATTAAAGTATGTATCGACCAAACTTTGAATGCTACTAAAGTAGGAAATATAAATATAATTTTAAATACAAAACATAATTTTTAATATGCCGAAATTAAAAATGGTTATGTAAGTGATCTTAGAGATAAGTTACTATCTGTACAGCAACTTGTAAATTCTGGTTTAGTATTAAGATTTAATACAAAAAGAGTCTAGTTAAAAAAAATAATGTTGTTGTAGCATATGGTAACAAAGTTAACAATTTATTTGAAATTAAATTTGAAACAGTAACAAACGTTGAGGCTAACATTTGTAAGAAATTAAAAAGAATGGAGATTTGGCACAAATTGGGCCATTTAAATTATAAGAGTATTGCAAATATGGTTGAGGGTGAAGGTTTAAAAAACGGTAATGGAAAAGTACGTAATACTGACTTGTGTAGAATATGCGCGCAAAGTGAAATAACTAAACTGCCATTCGCTAATAATTCAAAACGAGATACATACATAGAGACCATTGGAACTAGTTCACAGTGATATATTTGAACTTGTAACACCATTAACGCAACATGATAAAAAATATTTTGTATCGTTTATAGACGATTACACATTTCACTGTTATCTACTTATTATGAAACAAAAGTGAAATTTTTGAATGTTTTAAGGAATATTATGCGACGATATGTGCTCAATCCGTAACTAATTTATCATCTTTATGTTGCGATAATAGCGATGAATACTCTTCTGAAGAATTTATGGTTTTTTTTTAAAGCCAAATGTATTTAAAGTTTTAATAGTATTTTTTAGACTCCCGAGCTTAATGAATTAGCTGAAAGAATCAATAAGACGTTAATAGAAAATGCAAAAGCTATGATTTTGGATTCAAAACATCCAAAGACATGTGGGGAGAGTCAATACTTTGTGCAGAGTGCATAATAAACATAAGTCCGACTATATAGCTAAAGAATAATGTTACTTCTTTCTTCTTTATGTACCAGGTCCTTTGAGAACGTTAGTGACAATTTCCATGATTTTAATTTTATCTGCTACAGTTCTGAATTGTCCTTGTGCTGAGTCCGAACCATTGTTGTAGGTTTTTCAACCACGATGTTTTTCTACGACCTCTAGATCTTATTCGTTCAATTTTGCTTTGTGTGATCAGTTGTAGTAGGTCGTATTTTTAATTAGGCATAATGTGACCTAAATATTCCAATTTCCGCTGTTTGATGGTATTGATAACTTCTATTTGTACGTATTCGTTTGATTTTTTGACGGTCAATGAAATTTTCAATATTCTTCTGTACGTCCACATTTCAAAGACTTCCAATTTTTTACACATAGCTTTGGTCAGTGTCTATGCTTCTATGCCATATAGTAAAATGCTAAACACATAACAGCGTAACACGAAGTGAAATAGTCATGTTTTGCTTGGTGAGTACTCTTCTCACCTTTACGAATGCTTCCCTTGCCTGTTCAATTCTGGATTTAATTTCTTGGCTGTTGTCTCAATTTTCGTTTAAGCAACAACCAAGGTATTTGTATGCTGGTACTTTTTCAATTATGTCGTAACTTACCCTTAGAGTACCATACGAATGAATTGGTTTGTAGTCTTTGCTGATTACCATCTCTTTCGTCTTCTTTACGTTCAATTTCAGTCTGATTTCAGAACTTTCAACAGTTATCTTGTCAAGTAAAACTTGTAAATCTTCTTGTTCAGTAGCTATCAAAGCAGTATCGTTGTTGCCTCTGCTGAATTGTTTTATAACACAAAGCCAGATTTTAGTAATGTCAGGCTATCTGGTTAGAAAACGTCAAAAATAAATTTGATCCAAAAGCTACGGTTTTGAAATCCAATTTCTATGAAAATATTCATAAGGCAAAATGTGATTTTTAATGAAGACAAAAGCATAGAAAGCAGAATTGTAAAGATAAAGTAAACACTACGGTTGTTAATATTTGCAGAAATAAATCTGTTGGTGAAAAAACCGAGAAAAGCTTACAGTTTTATTTCTAATAACAATATTCGTTATTTACAAACTATTTTTAAACGTTACGTTATTTGCTTTATAAACCATTTCGATTTTCCACTTAGATTAAGTGCTATTTCTGTGTATAAAAAAGGTGAATCAATTACCTTTCGGTTCACACAAGAAAACTTTTCGATGTTTCGAAATGTGATAATCTTGGACTTTTTAGCCATACTGTTAATTACATCAAACTAAAGATGTGTTGCAATAATTGTTATTTCAAAAACTAATTATAGTCAAATTAAAATTGAATGGACGTTAACGTACCTATTAAAAAAAAATAATATAAAAATTACACTACTACTACTGAGTAGGTAAAATTGTAAAATTATCAGATAATGCAAATATTGATAATATAGGATCGAATATCGACAATACTAACGGTCTCGTTCGCTGCGCGCGTTCGGGCTTGGAAACGTTTTGATTATTAATTGCCTTCATTACCAACTTTGTTGGTCAAATAACTATTTCCGGTCTAGGCCAGTAAAGTGAAATAGATTTTTATAACAAGAAGTTGGCACTAATAACTTTGTAACATATACTATTATCAGCGTGTTATGTTAAAAAAGTGTTCTGGTATGATATTGGTCTCCTGTATATGATTTATTGTCGGAACGGTCACTATTCGTTGCACGGGCAGAGATAAAAGTCAAATTGTAAACCGATCACTTTTTGGTCTGTGTAATTCGCTTCATACATATTCTAAGTAAGTGCTTAGCAAATTTTTTACTTTAAATTATTTACACTCATCCATGGTATAAATAATACGTAGTCTGTCGGTTACACGTACGACTGGACGTACATAGCAGGTTTTTGTCACAATTAACTATAAAACTTTTTTCTTGTATGTAACATATGATTAGATGGTGCGTTCTGATTCTTTGAATCTTGTAGATTTGGATAATTTAGAAATATAAATTTATTTCTTTTCGGAATGTAAAAGTTGGACCAACAAGTTTAATTTGTTGTACGACGTGTTGCCTAACCGAAGCGTGCTTTTGTAAACCACTATTGTCTGTGATATTGACCTACGCTCTAGCGTTCGATTGCACTTATGTATATTTAGCTTCTCCTCTCTACGAACTCTTCTGTCTGTGGTAAAATAAATATACTCGTTGTTACATCTTCTGTTTTGTCATATGTTTTCTTACGGCTTTGAATAGATTTAAACGCTATCTCCCATCTTAATCTTTCACCGTTTTGGTTCTTTTTTTTTAACTTATTTTATAATTTAGCACCACGAAGCTTATGACCCAATCACCAAATCAACTGAGCTAGTCGTCACTATTAAAGTTACGAGAAAATCCTCGTTACAAGTGTTATTGTTTAGAATAACACTAACAAAATTTTTTTAAAACGAATACAATAAATTTGCTTTTATCTTACAATTATTGCTAAAAACATATATGTAAAGTTAAATTGAATTTTATAATTACCAGTCTTTTTGTTTAGGTTTAGGTTTAAACGCTATTACTAAATTGTCTGTACATTAAATTTTAACTTTTTTGAACTATTTTTTTTATCAATACATTTTATATTCTTAATCTGTAATTAAGTAAACTTGTTTTTCTCTTACTTAAATTTATATCACATACTGCAAATTACTGATAAAATTAATTTCAACGTACTCTTTATTTGATTCTTATAATACGTCTCTTGACAGAAGAGCGAAAATATTCGTACAATAATCAACATGTTCTCCAACTGATTATAATATTTTTTAATTGTTGCAGTCAATTTATATATAATTTCTATTATAAACAATAAATTATTAAATAATGAATATTAATTTTAAATTAAAAAAAAAACATCTTAAATTCAGACTTAAAAACAGCAATGTAAATTATCTCAAGAAAAAGGCTAATAATAAGTTAAAAATAATAAAACGTAAATTTTTGAACATTTTATTACAGTGCATTATATAAAATCATAACGACAATAAGGACAATTATTGAAGTTAAATAATAAATACCATTTAGATTTAAAATTTATATTCAAAGTAAAGTAAAAAAAGTTACAACTAGAAATCCGTAAATAAATGCTAAGAACTTTAAGGCAAAGAATGGGCAGGGTAACGCGATGTGATAAATTATTCATATTCAAGTTTTAAGAAGATTAAATAAATTTGATTGATTAATGTCAAATTATTATCAGAAATTAGATACTAAATTAATATTAAATCATTTAGAAAAGCTCTGCTTTGATTAATGAGACCAATAATAAATTATTTAACTGAGAGTGGTTAAAAAGGTACTATCGACGTATTTAATACAGTCTTTTGTATACCGTAAATGTTTATTCAACCTGGTTTTTTAAAAAATCTTTTTTTATGTAAAATTTATGACAAAAATAAATACTACTAAATTAAAATTTAAAATAAGTAAGTAGTTTATTGATGATAAGTTTCAATGGACATTTAATGTATGCGTTAAATGGGCCTAAGGAACAGAAGCAAATACACACATATTCTATCTTTTTGTAAATACGTTATTTACAATCAAGTTTTAAAACAAACTTATACCAAAGTCTATATAGTATAATGAATGGTTTATGTAATGTAACAATTTGTTCCAAGTGTAATGTTGGTTGCATCAGTAATTGTTTATTATTTAAGTTTATTTCTCTTTCGATACGTTACTTCTCTCTCGTTTTATGATTTTAACAATTTCAAATAAAGGCCCGATACGTTATCAATGCTGACATGCATTTTTTGAATAAAATATATCGACCTGGGTATATATAACATTAAATGAAAAATGTTTTGTCTTAATACTTAAGTAGATAATTACACTGTTGGGACAATTTGGATATTAAGAGTGAATCATAATTTTATTTAAACTTTCAAATTTATCTGATCCATTCAAATCAGCTGCAATTTGATTAATTGAATCGTGGAGTAATTGGTAATAAAAATAATTTGTTAACATTTTTTTTTGTTTAGGTTAATGCTTTTCAATACGTTTGTCTAACGAAAAGTTTTGCAACAACTTCTCCTACTAATTCTAAACCACAGTTGTTAAATAACATCAATATAATATTATACAGCATAAATTTCATAAACAAAAATTCATCGTCTTAGAAAAAGTTTAATAAAATAAATTTGAAAACAAATATCGAAATATCTACAAGGTTTAACTTTTCATGCAATGCAATTAAGAAACCGACAATTAAATTTCAGTTAATTTTTTATTGTTTATAGTTCGAACCTTCATTTCTACATAAAAGATATTCAAAACAATTTATTTTCTAGCCTGGTATCACAAAAAATGAGAAATTAGATTATCTGTAATCCATCTGTAAGAATCAGAAAAATGAGAATCTAATTCTTGCCACACAATACTAGACAGATAAAAATATTGTTTCTATATAAGATAAAATTAGACTTGACTTTTGTATTCCAATAAATATGTTACCATGAAATTTTAATTAGTAGTTGTTCTTTAAAACTAAGATATATTTAGTTAATCATATACCATAATGTATTTCAACAGTTTTACTGCATTTACATAAATAATACATAATATTTTAAGACAATAAACCTGTATGTAAAGTAGCAGTCGATTTTTCTAAGTACCGATAAAATACCTTATTCTCATTTTGAATAAATATTTTAGAACTCTACCTGTTAAGTTGTAATCGCTGGTTCGTTAAATTTCTATGCAGTTTGTGAATAATTGTAACACAATTGATAGTTTTGTAAAGTTATATATTTAACACTACATATGTACATGTGGATAACATGAAAACAAATCGGAATCTTTCTTATAACATATGTTAGGGTAGCAAACCCCCATTTGGTAACATTAGCTAAGGTTGCGCGTCCTTTGTTTGCGCAACCTTTGTTTACAAAAATATTCAACTAAAATACATTTAAAATTAACAAAAGACAGCCGCCTAATCATAAAGAAAAGATGAAATATAAAAGAAATAATTTGTTTGATTGTACAAGTTTCGTTAACATACCGGCCGCCTTAAAATCTTGATTTTAATATGTTTTTATGTACATACGATGATAAAAGGTTAACTGTAATAAATAATGTAAATAAGAAATTAACTACAAAATACATAAGTACACGAATATGCACTTCACTCTTGAGGCAATACACAAAGTTTAATTACAGGTCTTTTTATTAGAGTTCCATTTCTTATTCGCAACGTAGCCGCTCTGATTACACCATCTTGAGATTTATGCCCTTTGACCACACGCCCTAACGTCCATTGTAAAGGGGGCAAATTTGGTTCTTTCACTATCATTAATGATTTCTCCTTGACATGTTCAGGTAAGTTTTTGTACCATTTTGTTCTTTTCTGAAGTTCGGGAACCATTTCTAAACTCCAACGACGTCAAATACACTGCATTAATCGTTGGATACGTTGATATAAAGACATTCAACTTTTTTTAAGGTGCTCAAAATTACCCTCAGGCAGCGCACACAAAGGTCTCCCAATTAGAAAATGTCCTGGTGTTAGGGGAACGAGGTCATCAGGATCACTGGATATAGGTGATAAGGAAAGCGAGTTTAACACTGCCTTAATTTGAATTAACAATGTACAAAAATCCTTGTAATTAGGCGTACTGTTGTTTAATACTCGTTTTAAATGAATTTTTATAGATTTAATACCACTTTCCCATAGTCCACCTTGATGAGGATCTCTGGGTGTAATGAAGAAGAAATTTCATCTTTGTTTTTATCGTCATTTAACATTTTGTCCATTTTTTTTATTTCACTTGCGGCGCTACGAAATTTGTTGCATTGTCTGATAAAATAGATATCGGCTCACCGCGACGACCAATAAATCGTTTTAATGCCGCATTAAAGGCATCGGAACTGACTAACTCAATGTGAATTGCTATTGTTACTAAGCATACAAATAAACAAATATAAGATTTGATAAGTTTCGATTGTCGCAGCTTTGTAACTTTTATTTGAATAGGACCGGCGTAATCAAGACCTACGAGTGCAAACGCTGGAAAACCCGCGTTTAAACATTTACTTGGTAGGTTACCCGTGAAAGAATTATAAGATTTGGGGTTAGCTTTGAAATATTTCACGCAATTACGAGTGATTTTTTTGGCTGTATTTTGCACAGATAACGGCCAAAATGATTGCCGTATTAATGCAGATGTTGAGCTTCGCAATGTAGGTACTGCTCATGATAATTTTCAAAAATTAATTTTGTGTGTAGGTGTTCCTTTGGAAGCAAACTTGGAAATTTTCTATTGAAAGAATAATTGGAGTTTTGAATCCTACCTCCTACTCTCATGATGCTTGTTTTATCTAACAAAGGATTTAAAGGCAGTAAATTTGAATTGTTCTTTTGATCCTTTCCGGTACTTAGACATTTTAGTTCAGGTTCAAAACTTTTGCTTTGACACAGTTTTATTAAAAACTCTAAAGAACCTTGTAATTCAGCAGTACTTAAAGAGTTGTAAGTTTGCAATAGTGTAGAAAGTTTTGATTTTTTTGCAAAACGTAACGTAAAAGCAGCATCGCGTTTTAATTTAGTTAACGTTGAAAATTTATTAAATATATTTGAAACTTCTACTACTATTAAACTTCCAATAATATTAGGGCTTGTCTTAAGCTCAGAATTATGATAATCTTCGGTTTTAAGAATTGGCTGCTTAGGCCAAGCCTCAATTATAGATAACAAACATGTTGGACCATTCCACCACAATGAATTATTTAATAATTCTACAGTAGATAACCCTCGAGAAATTAAGTCGGCAGGGTTTTCTTGAGATGGTACGTAATATCAATCATTTGGAGATACGATTTCTTGAATAGCAGCTATTCTATTAGCTACAAACACTTTATATTTATTTAGCGCTGAATGCAACCAGTTTAAGACAATTGTGGAGTCTGTCCATAAGAATATTTTATTAAATCTAATTAAAAGTGTTTTCTTAACCTTTTCGGTTAGTTGTGCCAAAAGTTCAGCAGCAGATAAATTAAATCGAGGGATTGTTGTATTGCGCAAAAGTGCAACACGTGATTTTGAACATAATAGTTGAACAGAGACATTGTTGTAGGTGTCAATGCACCTAATTCAGATACAGGATCCATAACCTTTTGAACTATTGTCACTAAATCCATGCATTTCAATGGTACTAACATTATAAGAAATTACACATCTAGGAATTTTAAACGTGTTTAATATAGAAAGTTCGCTTTTAAATTGATTCCATTTGGAATTCAGAACCTGAGGAATTCCTTCATCCTATTGAAAGTTTCAATTACCACAATTGTTATAATAATAATTTTCCTATAATGATAATAGGCGAAAAAAACCTAAAGGATCAAAAAGTTGAGCAAGCGTTGAAAGAATGGCACGTTTAGAATTTGTTGTATTTTAAAGTGTATTAAAAAATTGTATCGTATTGTATTGTCTAACGCATTCCACGTTATGCCCAGAGCTTTGGCGTTTTTTCTATCGCTTACTGGAATAGTGTGGAAAGATGAGTCTTGTACAGTATTGCTACACAATATACTTGAATTATTCGATAAAAACTTTCGAATAGGAAAACCTGCGCTTAACAAAATACTTATTAATTCATTTTTATTTGAATTAATTCCTCAGTCGAATCAGCTCCTGTCAAAAAATCGCCCATATAAAAATCGGACTTTAAAACAGACGAAGTTCTAGGAAATTGCTTTAAATGTAATTCTGTCAAATACTGTAAACATTTGGTAGCTAAATAGCTTGCACTGGCAGTGCCGTAAGTTACAGTGCTTAATTCGTACGTATTTAAAGGTAAATTTAGATTATCTCGCCAAATGATTCGTTGAATTTTTTTTAGGTACGGATGAATGAAAATCTGGCGGTACATTTTCTCAATGTCCCCTGTTAGGACAAACTTATGTTGTCTAAAGCGAAAAAGTATAGAAAATAAATCGTTTAGAAGAATTTGTCCAACTATTTGAGTGTCGTTGATTGATATGTTACAAGTTGATTTTGCACTTCTGTCAAACACTGCACAAAGTTTTGTAGTTAAAAACTATGTTTAATAATCGAATGGTGTGGCAAATAAAATGGTAAGATTTTAGATGATAGATAGATAGATGCAGCCATCGTATCAATTATTAAATCATCACTAGCTGATGAATCATCGTAATCAAGTTTTGTCATATGTCCTAAGGTTATATAATCTTGCATGAGTTTGGAATATTCGACACGCAAATCTGGACATACTAACAATTTCTTTTCCACTTTTAAAAATCTTTTAATAGCCTGCTATTTGTAGTGTCCCAACATTGCAAGATTAGAACGAAAAGGAATCGACACAAGAAAGCGGCCGGCAGATGTTCGAGAAGTCGTCTGTAAGAAATGTTTTTCGCAGAATTGTTCTTCTGAAGAAAAATAAGATATAGAGTTACGAGGAGTAACCTCATCTAATTTCCCAAAGTTTTGAATCGATTTGTGCAATATGTCGTTAGTCATAGGAATGTCTAACAAAACTAAATTTGAGCAAGCAATATTAGATGAACCTAAAGTTGGACATGTGCCTGAAATTATCCAAGCCAATAAAGTTTTTGTAAAATAGGTTTAGAACTACCTAAAGATATTTGCCCAACACATAGCAAACTGTAAAAGTGTCTTGCTCTTGCTAACAATTCGATTGGTGAAAGCTTATTAAAATTATCGTTTGCTAATTTGATATTAGACGGGATATTTAAGGTTGATCTTTCAAAGTAGCGTAACGGTAAATTTTCTATTTTGACAATAGTAACACACGGCAAAGTTGTGTGAAAACCATTTTGAAAAACTGCAATTTTAGCATCCAAGAGAAATTTGGCGCTTACGAGACATGAATTAATGCCTAAAACTTGAGTATTAGTAGCTACTTCGTTTAAATTTAAATTACATGCTAGTTTTTTGTTTATAAAATACCAATGACTTCCGCTATCTAAAAGGACTCTAGCGGTAAACCATTTACCATGCCTGTCTTGTATCTTTACTAAGGCTGTTGAAAGTAAAACTTGTTTAGGGGACTCGTCTAAGCAAGATAGAGTAACTACTGATTGTAATAAGTGATTTGAAGGGCCCGTTTAGTTAAGTATGTGCATATGATCTAGCAGAAAAAACCAGATGCGCCAAGTTTCCCCCAGATTAATATCTTTAATCAACGTAGATGTAGCATCTTTTTCATTACGTTGAAGGTTGTGACGTCATCATAGCAATTTTTCTAATATGAATTAACAGGTGTTAATATCTCCACATTAAAAAAATACGTGTGGGTATTCAAAATTTGCTAATGACAACTACGACAAAATGAAATCAATTCACAAAAATAAAATCAATTTTTACCCTAGAACGACTTTCACATTAGCAGCAAAAGCACTACACCTATATATGACGTGGATGCGTGTAGATATTTAAAGATAAAAGCCTCGCCGGGCGTGTATGTTAGCTCATTATTGTACCACAGACAACAGAAAAATGGTTTTACCCCAGTTGACAGCCACCACTCTCGATGTAGAAAAAAAAGTGAGCTTAATCACATCAAAACACTTTAACTATAAAAAAAGTCAAACATTGCCGAATCTGGTAAGTAAAGAAAACGTTTTGTAATTTTAAATTCGTTTGCAACTAAATACTGAAGAGTTACCGCTGCTGTATATTCTCTTTCATGGCAACTGTTTTCTCTCCTAGTTTAATTTTGGCCATAAGACACGTACTTATTAAATATTTCGTACATAACTTTCGTTGCTCGATATTTATTACTGTTGTATGAATTTTTGCATCTACATGTATCTATATTAGGTTTTCTTACAAAGTGAAAACATTAAAAAACGGAGTGTAAGTTTATCGCCAGTAACAATTTTAAAAATAATTTGATAGCTTTCAACACTAAAGATATTTAAAATGTGATGGTAAAATCTAACACGTTTAACTAACATATTATTTATTAACATAAAAAAATTTTTACTTTACTAATCTAATGCTTTTACAATTTTATTAAACTAAACTCATTCGAAACCTTTGGTTAATACATTCGCTAATTGTAACTTTAAACACAATTATTCTAACGTATTGTTGTTTGAATTTGATCAAGGCTATTTAACGTTGATTCAAATATTTCATAACTCGAACATTTACATTTATATCAACCAGTAATCTTTTAAACCACATGCAATTCTGAACAGCTCTACAAAAAGTCACCAACTCTGTTTTTCTGTATTTTCGTGTCACTCATAAAGTACTATTTCCGTAGACTGTAATTAAATAGCCTGATATAGATTTCCTGTCAATTACATCACAACTTCAATTTGAATCTACAGTATGCAAGCAATGTTAAATTGACAGTTCTCTTGAAATATCTCAATAACAGGTTCAAATCTACCTAAATCTTAATTGGCAATTTATCTTGTAATTTACTAAAATAATTCATTGAAAAACTAATGTCTAGGAAAAAACGTAACATTAAATACATTAAGCAAGTTGTTAATTGTTTGATTGGTTTGGTTTCAACACCATGACACTTTTCTTGGTCAATCTTTAACTTAAAAATGTTCATTCTATCGATTTTGCAACATTTAATGTTTTTTAAACATGTAATAATCATAGTAGAATTCAAAATAGAAAACCCATGAAAACCTAAATTCTACTATAACAATCTTTTATGGAGAAGATATTATAAAGAAATAAAGAAAACAAAAAAGTTTTCAACCCTTTATATTAAACTGGTTACATTGCTATGTAGTTTAACCCTTTATATACGTTGTCGTTATAATCGTCTTGTTCCTAAGTGTTTAAAACTAAGTCATCATATAAAATCCGAATCTGTTCCAAAAAGATTAATTTGCGCTGGTTTTTTGTTAATTAGAGTACGTATTCTTTCAATTAGAAAAGAAATTGATATTGTTAATAAATCGTTATTTGATTTTCATCTAGAACTCGTCAGGATTCTTTTGCTTTCTGATTTGAATCTCATTGAAAGAATTTCTTTTGGATAAGCTCAAAATGTCAAAAAGGTAGTTACAAGTAATCATTTAATTTAATTTAACGAACTAATGCCTTTAAAATGCGTCGTTGATACAGAAGCAAAAACCGAGACTGTTACTAATTGATTTTCACGCTCATTGTCTTCTACAGAAACAGCTATTTTGTCAAAAGCTTTAATTTTGTATTTGCTCCAAAACAACTTCCTATTGAAGAAATTATGTTATCCGTAGAAACTTCTATCCAAGCAGTTGTTAAGTCAAGAATTCCTCAAAGTGATATCTTAAAATCGGAATTTCTTGTATTAAAATCTTTTAAACAAGCTAAATTTATAGTCATTCTTAAAAGTGACATAAGGAACGCCACTGTTATTATGAATCGATCAGATATTAATTACAAAATCCACAATTTTTCTCAGACAGATAGTATAAACATAAAAAATTTCCAAAGATCCTTCTTTATCTATTGAACGAGCACTTTCCAAACTTATAAAAAGTCGTCAATTAGTGAAACCAATAAAAAAAATTTAAGACTTAAATATTCTAAAACTCCTTAATTATACGGATTACCTAAAATTCACAAGTCTAATATTCCTCTTTGACTTATTGTCGGCGCTATAAATTCTTTTATTTATAAAATCTCTAAATATCTTACAAGTTTATTGAAACTATTAGCTGGTAAGACTGACCCATTTTTACTCAATTCGAAAAAATTGGTTTAGAAGTTCCATAATTTTCCTTTGCAACCGACTGACATTCTAGATGTCGAGTTTTTTTTCTAATGTGTCTGTACTTATTTAAATTAACATTAATAAAATCTTTATTTTATTATCAAAAAATGTTTGACGTCTATATATTTTACTTTTTGAGAAAAGTTTTACTCACATCAGGAGCCGCCATGGATTCTTTGCTTTCACCGGTTGTTGCTAATATATTTATGAAAAATTTTATATAAAACCCAAGTGCTTAAAGACACTTCTGTCATTTGGCAACATAATCCTACGCTTGACGAGTTTCTATGTGATTTAAACTCACTTTATCAAAATATTTGTTTTACTATGGAACTCGAAAGAAACACTTCTTTACCATTTTTTGAACGTTTTAGTTAATAGAAATGAAGATGGTTTATAACCACATTCAATTTATTGAAAACATACTAATACAGATGGATTGTCTTATCCTCACCTTTTTCAAAAATTATCAGTAGTAAATTCTTTAGTATACAAAGCTGTTTTCTTAAGACAATCCAAAAATATTTAAAGAGAGTTAAATTATCAATAGAAAAGGTATTAAACATATATTACAAAGTTTACGTGTGCAAAACAAATAGTAACAGCGGAATATATGTCTCAACTAGTGTCTATCACTTATCTATCCTATGTCAAAAGTATTACAGACCGTATGGGAAAAACGTTGTCTAAACACAACATTGTTACTCAGTTTTCTACTCTTTCTAAATTAAGTCAACTTTTAAATCCGGTAAAGGAGGTTACTTTTTTTAATCTGACGGGATTTATAACATTCCTTGTTCTTCTTGTCGTGCATACATAAGAGAAACGAGTAGAAACGTAGTCGTCTTACACAATTTTTGAATTCAGCCGTAGTAAAACACGTGCTAGGGATGAGTCATCAGATAATGTTTAAGAACACTAAGATTTTAGCTAATGTTTCTAAATACTATCAGCAAAAACCCAGGAATCCATTAAAACAATTAAAAATTCCTTTAATATTAATCGATAATCTGGTTTTTCTTTGCCGCAGATTTATCGATTGTAGGTCTGTCTATAAAAAAGAAATTTCACGGCGCAATCAATCAGTTTGTGCCGGGCTCTGAAGATGTCCACTGCGACGTGCGACAAACGCTCAGCTTGTGTGATAACGACAACACAAAAATTGTCTAAAATGGAAAACTGTATTATGCAATAATTACGTCGTCAAAAGACAATAATAAGTACAAATCATTTCTGAAATATAAAGAATAATTAGTGTCCGATCTTTTAAAACATAGATTTATCAAATACTTAATAATCTTATCATTCCAACATCTGGATGTTTGCTTTAAACCATAAATTCTTAGTTTCAGTACAAAGCGTTTTTGCATTTAACTCTCTCTGCAAGCTATATGTAATTATCTTTCTCGAGTCTTCATATATATAAGCAGTTTTTACGTCTAACTGTTTTACATAATATTTATGCTGACTATGTATTTATCATTAAAATTCTAACAGTTAACATTTTGGTAAACGGTAAATATATTTTGCCAAAAATAAATGATTTGCGTTTAACAGACACTCTCACTAGAAGCCGGGTCTTAGATTGATTCACTTCTCTTCCTTCTAAAGGTTTACATGTAGATATCTATTTTGTATTTAGTTTTGCTTCATTTGATAATTACTTTTTTTTTCAAGTATTATTTCCTTTAATTGCCATTATTTCTTTTTGCATAGTTAAAAACTACAATCTTTCATCGTCTCAATCTTTGAATTTCTCTATGGTCTTTGGTAGATGTTTAACCAATGACATAAATATGCTTTATAGATTTTATAATATTTTTTGGTAATTTTACTGTTTGCTTATTTTTATTTGTTTTCTCTTTTAAGTATATACGCAGTTACCCTTAATGTTTTTGGCATATTGTCTTTTGCATAATAGTTCTTGCTTTATCCATCAAGTTTTATTGAATCTTTTAGCGTTGCTATTTTGCTGTAGGATATGTATGGCGGTAAATAGTCGGTAAATGTTTAATTCTTTTTAACAAAATCTTTTCATAATTGGATCTAAAAACTAACAATTTTGAATTGACCTTTGCCTGCACATACTTAAAATATGCTTTAAAACAGCTATTCGTTTATTTTTATTTTTTATTATGTAAATATAAACAAAGCTTGAGTGAACATGACAAACTATTTTCCACTATTATGTGCTGGTGATAAGACTAGTCCAACTACATCTGTGTTTACAATTTCCAGTAATCTTGTCTCTGGTTCTGACGCCAAATCTTGACCTCGTCATCTTTCCTCAATACATGACTAATAAAATAAAATATTCAGGTTTACTAAGTTTTACATTTTTTAACAATTGACCATATTTCTTTTAACGAGTTTCTTTAGATTTAAAAAACAATTGTGCCATAATTTAGTTTTGCGCGTGTGCAGTTTCTATGTTCGAACATTTATTATTGCAAACTTAAAATGCGATTTCATATAAATTGTGCTTATAACCTATTTCTATTAAAGTCTTATTTTCATACAAACAATCTTGTTTCTTATCAAACACTAACCTCAATTTTTTAACTGACAAACGATTTGTCTTTAAATTTGGTACATATAATACATTTATCATTGTGAATTTAACAGAGTTATTTACATTACTCATAACACTTACATGTATCACTTAGACTTATGGTTAATATATAATTATCGCTCTTGACTATAGGTTTTTTTATGACGTTTGTTAACATTAACGTGGTAGAGAAACAATTTTTGTTATTTATCAAATGATCGATACACCCCGAGTCTATACAGGGTGAGTTACGACTGTTCTCTCGGTATCTTGTGCCAAAACGATAGAAGATATTAACTTAGTTTTTTAGTCAGATATGTAAAGTGTTAAGGACACCTGTATTGTACTCTTACTGTAGCGTTTTAGGGGAATTGTAGGAGGGAACGTAATTGGTTGTAATTTTTTTGATGGAAATTTGAACGGTGCAAAATTTATTAGAACAAGAATTTTTCATGTGTCTGTAGATATAAGAAGAAAAATGTGGCTATAGCTAAATGGTGCTCCTCCACATTTTAGTCGGTAGAGAATTATTTAAATAGAAAATTCTCTTGCAAATGGATTTGAAGAAAAAGTCCATGTGAGTGATTACCTAGATAATCTGAATTAACCAACATGGATTTTTTTATAGGATTATATTATTAATTTAGTTTATAGCACTTCATCTACTACTGCATAATATGAAGATTAGAATAAGGAACGCATTTGCTCCAGTAGTTTTTTTCTTGTTTTTTCCTATAAATGTTTAGTGTATGGTTTTATTTATTCACATTTTTAATTAAATTTTGATCTCAAAAAGCAGTTTTATTTACTGATTTTACATATTCCGTTATTTTACAAGTGTTTTGGCATGATGTTTGCACCATATAAGATTAATTTTTGGAAGGCCCACTTCTTGTTACACTGGGAGAAATTGCTGTCAAGTCGAAAAGATTTGACATTGCAGTTCGATGAAAGAAAAATCATCTATCCGGTGACATGTGGATATGTGGAAATAGTAAAACTGGTTCATCTATTGGGAAAATTTCCTTGATGATGTCACGTCACTTTCATTCAAGATATAAAAACCTTTGAGTATTGAATAAGAAACGAAATAAAAAAATTATTTTTGGAGAAATTTGGCGCATTTGATTATTTTCATTAATCGTTTGAATTAAGGGAAACTTAGTTGTAATATTGTATGTACAGCTTTGTTTATTTCAGTAAATTTTAAGAATTTTGCGGAAGGTGCTACTAGCTAGTTGCATTCTTAAAAAGAAAAACTAAACTGTTAGTATTATATTTTCCTAAATTAATTTTTGTCGCTTACGCTGCTAGTGGTTTGCACGCACAATTGTGAGTACCTATCAAATTGTCACAATTAACCGTAAAATCTTTTTTTGTGTGTAATATATTATTAGTTTGGTTCTCTGAATTACCGAAATTTGTATTTTTGTGTTATACTTTACAAATGTAAATTTATTTGCTGTTTAAATGTAAAAAATAGGTCGACAAGTTTAATTCTTTGTACGACGTGTTGCCCAACCAAAAGAGGGCTTGTTTCAACAATTATTGTCTGTGATATTGACCTACGTTCTATCGTTTGATTACATTTATGTAAAGTTACCTTGTTTCTCTTTTCTAATTTTTCTTTCTGTATTAAAATAAATATACTTGTACAACTTGTGTTTTTGTCATTTGTTCTTTTTCAGGTTTGAACAGATTTAAACGGTATCTGTCATCCTAATCTTTCACCGTTTTGTTTTATAATTTAACATCACAAAACTTATGACTCAATCACCAAATCAAACCGAGTTAGTCGCTGCCATTTAAGTTACAAGAGAATTCTTGTAACAACTTCTTAACCGTTTATTTTTATGCATTACAAAAAATTTCATCAACAATAAATTTCTTTATAGCGTAAACTGGCCTTGAACGTTTTTTACTCGTAGCGTTCTTTTAAACATTTCCACATATTAAATGTAGCAACTTTATCTTCTATTATGTCTATTTGTATTGAGTTGCGTTACTTTTAAAATAATTGTTTTTATTCTAAACCAATAACATAATCTAAATACTTATATAAGAAAAAAATATTCAAAAAAAATAGTTTTAGATTTGTAACAAAAATTAAATAAACAAATGGATTACAGATAATAATAAATTTTAAAACTTACTTTAGATGAAAAAATATAAATTAAAATGTATTAAACACATTGCAAAATATAACATTACTTAAAATTTGAAGAAAATCTTTTAATATACTACTCAGTTGCAAAATAAACATTACCTACTAAAGTTTTGAAGTTATTTTAAAGTTATAGTTTAAGCAATATCTTAACAAAAATGTAAATTTTTCGTTAAACTAATACACTTATTTACACAAGAAATAATTATTTGAATAATTTATTAGTAATATTACGCATTCTATTAACTATACTAATTTTAGTTGTTGCAGATGAATAATAATTTTCCAAATTAAAAGTTATTAAAAACCGCTTACTTTTAGTATGATTCAAAAACCATTGGAAAATCTTGTCATCGTTCTAGTAATTGGATTTAAATCAAATTTTACGTGCACGTTCAAATGTTAAAAATCATTTTTCTGAATATTAATTCAAAATATATTTTTTATATAAATAATTTTATTTTTGTACGTTTATGTGCAAACTAAGTGTTATTATTTTTAATAATTTATATGACATTTAAACAGTTCATTTTTATTAATGCTAATAGAGTATTTTACATTAGTGTAAGTACATTTATAATTACTTGCAATATTTAGTACATTATCTTTTAAAGTAGTAGCGGGTTCTTTTTAATTAATTAAAGTAATCTTTTTTTAAACAATATTTAAGTGTATTGTTTTTTTAATTATTTATTTATAAATATTATAAATAATTCTTGTCTTGGCACCATCTGCATTAACCATTTAATTACAAGTACGACTGAAGCCAGAAACGATTTTTAGGTTATCAGTAATTTTGTTATATTTTTAAATAAAATTTCTATTGGTATTACTTTCTTTTTACATAAAACTTATCTTACACAAAAATGGTTTCAATAGTAAAAGTAGTAGTAAAAGTCGACCAAAACATTTTTACTAGAACTTTGTAGGTAAATTGGTAAGTCATGTTATTTGAAGTCTTTCAGGATCTCGTGAACTGTGGCGCTGTAATCGGTTTATGTCAAAATGTAGCTATCTTCCGTCTTACAAATATTCGGCGTAACATTTTTGCTAACCTATAATTGCTTGTGTCGTTGTATTTGTAATTAACAAGTCTTCATTACTACTTGTTTTTTTTTAATATATAAATATTCAATTATTTTTAAATTATTAATTTTTTTTATTGAGATGGTTGTCTTTTATATGAACTAACGTTTTTGAGATCCACTTAGACTTGTCAAATTTTCGATTTGTAGTTTATTAATTCCGATTTTCAACTCAAGGTCACAGTTCACGACATAATGAAATGCCTCTAACTATCTACAATTTAAATATTTTTGTTATAGACCGTCCCGATTAAGACGAAAGTATTTACTAACACTTTAAAAATATTTAATAGTTTAAGCAAAAAGTTGATATCCTCAACAGATTTTATTAGTAGTTATAAAGAATTTCACAATGTTAAATAACAGATTTTTTTTAATTTGCGTCTAAATCATAAATATAATTAACATAATAACATTTTGTATTAATTGAAGCACATGCACAAACTATGGAAGAATTACAATTTTACCGACAAAAACAAAGTTATACGAAAGAATCTTAGAATCAAAACTAAGGAGAACAACAGAAGAGCAACTAGAGGACGCACAATGCAGATTTAGAAAAAGAAGAGGAGTGTAAGACCACATATTTGTGCTAAAACAGCTAATAGAAAAATACACAACAGAAAAAAAAATTCAAGGAATAAAGAAATAGAAGAGATTTCATAGTTAACTTCCTTAACACCTAGCGGTAGAATAAGGTTTTGATTATATAATATAATGTAATATATAATTAAAGTTTCATAATGTTTACTAACATTAGAATGTCTTCCGGGTTTGGACCGTGTCATAGTTGCAACCGAAGCTGCCAACGTTTCGCCCACTTTCGTAAGGGGCTTCATCGGGGCGTGAGATAAATCGCAAAACCCAAACAAGCAATCGAAATCTAACTAAGAACTTCTCAAAAGTTAGGTTATCCACTTGTAAAACAAGCCATAACCTAAACTATGAAAAGGTAAGAAAGAAAACGATAACCTGAAAAAGCAAACGAAAATCTAACAAAGAACCACTACCGAGTTAGGTAATCAACTTGTGAACCAAGCCAGATTCTAAACTAGGTAGAAGTGACTTAAGAAGAAATAGTCTCCGTATTTAAAGGAAAAGGATCGTCACGGATGATTAAGCTCGACCCTGATTGGGTTGCGGTTGCTAGGGGGCGTGTTTTTGATAAATGACTAATAACCGGGAACCAAAGAGGGGATAGTTCGAAACCATGATCGCAATTGAAGTTATTGGGGTGTTTGATGATTTCTATGCTTTCTCGGAATTTCCTGTTGAAAAAGAATGGAGATTTGGCAATCAACGAAACATTATCAAAATCTATCTTGTGACCTGTAGTAAAATGATGTTCAGCGACCGCAGACTTGGAAGTATACCTTTTCCTTATACAACGATCATGTTCTGAAATGCGAGTAATGATGGAACGACCGGTTTCACCAATGTAGACTAAACCACAAGAACAGGGAATTTGGTATACACCTTGAGATGAAAGTGTAGGAAATTTGTCTTTGGGAGAAGGAAGAATCTGAGAGATTTTGCCAGTCGAGTTCAATATGGGTTTAATACCATTCTTACGAAGAAGTTTCCTTATTTGATCTGTAACCTTGTGAATGTAGGGTAAAAAGGCCAATTTCGGGTTGGATTCGGAAGTAGAAATGTCCTTAGGTAATCGAGTACGTGGATGTAAACGACGATTAATAACTCTATGAATATCTCGCTTTACATAACCATTGTTCACTAAGGTTCTAGTAAGATGACGGAGTTCTGAGTCTAGATTCTCAGGTTGACAAATAGAAAAGGCACGATGGACCAAAGATTCAATAACAGAACGTTTCTGTGCAGCATGATGATGAGACGAAGCATGAAGGTATCTGTCCGTATGGGTGGGTTTGCGATAAACAGAATGGCCTAGAAGTCCGTCGGGCTTACAAGTCACAAGAACGTCAAGAAATGGAAGAGAACCATTACTTTCGATTTCCATAGTAAATTTGATATCTAAGTGTTGATTGTTAAGATGATCAAGAAACTTAGACAATTCAAGATGACCATGAGACCAAACAATAAACGTGTCGTCAACATATCTAAACCACACTTTAGGTTTTAATATTGATGATTCCAAAGCAACCGTTTCAAATGATTCCATAAAAATGTTAGCTACAACAGGTGATAGAGGAGAACCCATAGCAGCACCAGAAACTTGTTCGTAAAACTTATTATCAAATTGGAAGTAAGTAGAGGATAGACACTTTTCAATAAGAGGAACCAAACTCAAGTCCTTGCCATGTTGAGACAGAATCTGTTTGATGATAATAAGCAAATCCTTAA
The DNA here is from genome assembly GCA_035610365.1 of Aquatica leii. Taxonomy (NCBI): domain Eukaryota; kingdom Metazoa; phylum Arthropoda; class Insecta; order Coleoptera; family Lampyridae; genus Aquatica; species Aquatica leii. The sequence goes on along the minus strand of CM069433.1, from coordinate 27,929,631 downwards.
TAGGAACTTTAGTAAAAAGTGAAGTAACATCAAAGCTCACGAGAAGATCTTGGGGTTCAAGTTTTATAGTTTCTAGACGTTGAATAAAATGCTGAGAGTTGAGGATGTGAGAAGAGGTTTTACCTATAAACTCGCAAAGAATGTTGGACAAGAACTTGGCTAGCTTGTAAGTAGGAGATTGGATAGTACTGACGATAGGTCGAAAAGGAATACCTTGTTTGTGAATTTTGAGAAGTCCGTATAGACGAGGTGGTTTAGAATCTGATGGGGTAAGTCGACGTTTAGTTTCAGGAGGTAGATTGGAAGATTTGATGATTTGGCTAACCTCGCGTTCAATCCTCAAAGTGGGGATATGGGTTAGAAGAGCGTAAGTTTCCTCAGACAAATTAGAATTGATTTTCGTAACATAATCAATTTGGTTCAAAACTACAGTGGCGTTGCCCTTGTCGGCTGGAAAAACAATAATATCAGGGTTCTTACGAGGACTTTTTAGAGCTGACTCTTCCGACTTAGAAATGTTGGATTTAGGAATTTTAGATGATTCAAGGATTTTGCCAGTGTTAATACGAATGGGATCTGAGATGTGGCGAGGAAGATGTCTTATAGAAGACTCAACAGCACATAGAATATCTTCTTTAGGAATACGTTTAGGAGCAACCGCAAAATTCAAACCCTTAGAGAGCACCGATTCCTGTTCTAAAGTAAGAACCAAACTAGATAAATTGACAACCGTCTTTACTGAGTTAGTAGTAGAAGAAACTTTACGATTCGTGGTTTCCAATAATTAAAACTTTTTGAGATGACCTTCAGTGGTTAGTCGTAGAGTGGTATCAGACTGCTGGTAAGTAATGTTGTCAAAGAATTTCCAATCATCCGGAGATAGAGTGTTGGCCAACTCAAGATGAAGATAAAAGAGTTGTTTCGAAATGGTGTCTAACTCTCGCCTAGTTTGCTTAATCCGTTCGCGTATCAACGCTAGACTAGCACGGTGTAGGATGTTTTTAGAAGAACGTGTCTGAATGTGGAACTTAATTTTGAGGAATGCAGGAATGATGTTGTGGTCACGACAGCGACTAAGAAAGGTTAAATTGCACAAAAGTTTGACGAGTTTGTGGCGAAGCTTGAAAAATACGGAGGTTTTAGAAGAAATATTCTCCCCGTAGAGATTGTTAATGTAATAGTCGCTATTACATTTCATAATGTTTCTTTCCGAGCAGTGTAGGTATGAATATTTGAAATTAAAATAGTTTAAACGTATTTACTTGCTAAATGTATTATAACGGTGCCATACTTCTATTATCACTACACTTTGATTACATTAAAATTAATAATATTCTAATTCATATTTCTCAATTATTCTCTTTTTCTAATTTTAGAAAGTTGTTTTTTTGTCAAGGCACTGTCAAATTAGATAGTTTACTTCTAAACTTTACCAACAATCCAAGTTCACCTTCTTTACATATTATGTCCAAATCATTTTCTGTTAGGTACACAAATAATGTAATGACTATATTCTCTCTAGAAGAAGCGCAGAAAACATCTAACGTTGTTCTATCAACCTCCGTTAGCGTTGATTGAGATTTCATCTATGTCGCGGTTAGTATCGTTACCCAAGCGTTTAGAGTCGAACATCACTTCTCGTAATTCTTTTCACGTTTCAACATCAGAGATCAGTGACACAGTTTAAGAATCATCTGTAGTCTTTGCTAGTAAGGCTTCTACTTTTGTTTTTTCTGCTAATATTTTTACTTGTTCTCTTAATGTCTCTACACTTTTTTCTTCGGTATCTACTCTTACTTCTACTATTTGTGTTAGTTGTCGTTCTCAAGGTGATAAGCCTTTACGTACTGTCTGTTCTCCTACTTCTAATTATTTTTAGTTTCTAAGATTATTAGACCCACTAGTGATCTTCGGTACCTAGATCTAGTATTTAAAGTTACTGTTTCTTCTTGGCGTTTTTATCGTTAATGTGTAGTGAAAGTTTTATTATGTAAACGTGCACGTGTTACTTCTTTTGATCTTTACGTTTGGAAATTAGTTGTTCCGTCGGACCAACGCAAGCAGCTTATTCTAGATAACCACATTACGTCTGGCTGTGATCACCGCAATGTTAGGTCATATGAGACCTAAAATTGCCGAGTTTATGCGTTATAGTATTTATTCAAGCTAACGATGAAACAACCTTATTAGGTTACGTTACGCATTACCAGAAGCGATGAAGCTTTCTAATACTCTTTTAGACGTCTACATAGAAATGTATTTTGAAATGTAAAAGCCGCTGCTGTTACTTATGCATCTACTTCTTCAGTCGCTTCTAATTGTTCTTTGCTGTCTCTTTCTTGTAATCGTTTTCTTCTTTTCTATCGGCGTCGCAAGCGTCGTAAGTGCTAGTTCACTTTTTGCGCTTTGAATTTTTGCTATTTTTTTGGTTTACATCTTTTGTGTTTGGTAGTACAAGCCTTTGAATACGTCGGTGATATCTTGGTAGTTGTAGCTAGGCTGCGACCAAATTGTTCCTCCTATATTGCTGTACTGGTATTCGCTTTGGTTTGCTAAATTTATTTGGTTTTGTTCTTCTTCATCTTACTCCAGAACAGACTACTTTCCCGTCTGTATATAGTTATATCCACTTGGTCGGTCTTTTTGGATTAGTACGTAATGCATAAGATTTTTCACAGATTAATCACAGTTATACAATATTTACAATGGTTGTGAAATATAAAGTTGGCATTTTACGTGATTACAATTTCAAATGTGGGTTACTATAATGTAACATATTCTTAGCAATTTGCTGATATACCGGAAGTCTAAATGATTTTTTTCAAATTCAATGGAAAATTGCTGTGCATCATGCTTCTTACTCATATTATTATCTGAGAATTATTTGACTCAAACGTTTTCTTTATTTGATGCTAATTCGGAACTTAATAATTTCTTTTGCTGATTAGTTTTTAATCTCAGTCTTTTTTGGTCATTCCAATGGTCATTCGCATCGTTACTTGGCATGTTCAATGTATTAGATTTTTCTACTGGCGGTTCTTCACGTTGGCTGGTGGTTAATTCGAATGTTAACAAAGTCTCTTTTGTTGGTTTGGAATCTGTAATAATTTCTTGTTTTGATTGGTTTTTAATTGAGCACAGTTAAGGTACCTGGGTACCTATATAAGTTTTACATGAGAAAAGCAACATTTCTTTATTTGTTTTGCAAAATTGTGGTTGCAGGTGCATACAGCATATGGTATATTTACTGTATGTTACATTATAAAATGTATTTCTAAATCGATAATTGCTCATTAAGCTTAAAACATTACCGATGTCCGCAAAAAATGCCTAGAATGCTGCTAATAGGGGTCGATTTGCCAAATTATTGTTAATAGTTTACTTTCTAAATTCTTAATAAATAAGTCCGAAAATAATTAATTTTGTATCAATTTATGTAAGTACCTATTTATGAGTTCTGATAATGACAATCATTCAATTGTAGGATAATGAGTTTGGTCAAAGTGAAATTTATACAGCTCATTGATACTTTTGGAGTATTTATAAGAAAAGTCATAAATTTTTTGTAATAAGTTATCTTTTCTACGTTTTACAGTGAAGTGTTATTATATTCACCAGTTCATTTAGTCAAATAACACAATTGATTTTGAAATGAAGGAATTATCAGGGGCAGAATATAAGAGGTACGTTTGATGATTTATTGGCGTAATTGGTAGTATACTAAACTTTGTTTTGTTTATTTTCATTTAGACTCACTTACGAGCAGCAACAGGCATAGTTATCAAACCTACATGAAGAAGAGTTGAGTGATAGTGATGCTGAAGATTTTAATGAGAACTTTGAGGACGACTAGATTGCACCACAACCAAGAACAGGTAATTTGTCCGATTTTTCGGATGTTGAAGATGTGAATGTTGACGCAGATGTTGAAATAGAATTAGAGGAAAATTCTTTGGAAGAGGAAGCTGATGGGAATAACGTTACCGCTAGTGATGAAAATGTTGCTCCATTGACTAAATGGAAAAAGACACCAGCTGCTGTTACCCGTATTCAGAAGCATAACATTGTCCGTAAAAAGCCTGGCTCCGTGGCATCAATTAAAGGTTTATCAGTAGTTGATACGTTCAAATCAATATTTTCTGTAGAAATGATAGATATTATGGTGCGGGAAACCAATAGAAAAACTGACCGTGTTTGCTATATATGGAATGCAGAGAATGTAAACAAGCCGAATAAAAAGTGGAAAAATGTGAATACTCAAAAGTTGTATGCATATATTGGTATCCTCATAACGATGGGTGAACAACATTCCAATAACCAGCACCTCAAAGTGTTGTGGAAGACGGATTCGTATCCCTTGTATCGAGCTATAATGGGAATTAACCGATTTCGAGAGATATACCGATTCATTCGATTTGATAACGAGAACACCAGAAGTGAGCGATTAAAATCGGACAATGCGGCTGCTATAGCGGATCTCTGGTTGATGCTGAATGCAAATTTATCATCAAAGTATGTGCCAACTGATTGTATTACGGTAGACAAGCAGCTCTTCCCTTTTAGAGACAGGACAAGGTTTACACAGTACATTCTATCTAAACCCGCAAAATACGGCATAAAGGTTTGGTAAGTTTGTGATGCGTAAACATCATACCCAATTACCGGACAAATATTACTGGTAAAGGACCGTATGGTCCAGAGAAAGATCAGGGACAACGAGTTGTAAGGGGCTTATGCTTACAGTTCAAAGGATCGGGACGAAACGTCATCATGGACAATTTTTTCACGGCATTACCCTTGGCTTCTCTATTACTCAGCTGGAAACTATCAATGGTTGGAACACTAATGCAAAACAAGCCTTACATCCCAAAAGAGATGAAGAAGAGTAAAGATAAAGTGAAACAGTCCTCCATATTTGGATTCAGTGAAGATGGCAAAGTTACTATTTGTTTCTATGTCCCAAAGAAAGAACGCATAGTTACTGTACTGTCAAGTATGGATAATAATATGGACATCACCGGAACTAAACAAACACCGGAAGTTATCACATACTACAATGCAACTAAAAGAGGTGTAGACAATATGGACAAAATGGTCAGATATTATTCAACAAAAAGAAAGACACTTCGTTGGACACAAGCAATGTTTTTCAATATGTTAGATATAGCTGCCTAGCAGCCTATATAATTTACTCCGAAAACAACCCAACAACACGGAAGGTGCAAGCCGACGCAATTTCCTTGGAGATCTGGGAAAACAATTATCCATGCCTGAAATTGAAATGCGCTCAAAGACGAATGATTGTTTGAAAAATGTTGCAACAAAATCTGAAATAGTGGCTATACTAGGACATCCGGTGATCCTTCTTCCACAATCCTCAACACAGCCACCACCAGAAGACGCTTCTGGACGCTCAAAACACGTCAGGAGTTGTTTTGTTTGTAGATCAACATTCTCATTTCAAAGGAAGACTCGAAAATGTTGCGAAATTTGTAAACGACCGATCTGTAACAAGCATTACGTAATAATAACAAAATGTTGTTCTTGAAATTGCACTTTGTAAGTCGTCTTATATGTAAAAAAAAACTACACCTTTATCAACCAATACATCTTTTATATTACTATTTTTTTTGTTTTACTTTTTGCTACCTTATTTATAGATATAAATGCATACTGCTATGGAAAATACATATATAGGTACCGAAGTGCCTTGAGTGTGCGCTTGAGGTATAAACTCCTTTTTTAGCCCAAAACTCATTTTTTATTGACTTATTTGATTGTATCATTATGTAATCAACTTAAGATAGATTGATTTACGCTAAACAGAAGCTTCAACAATGTAGCTCAAAGTAAAGTAATAAAAAAACGAACATAAAGATGAAATAGGTACCGTGGTACCTTACTGTGCACATAAGGGTTAAATCAAACGTTATTGAACAGGTCTCTTTTGTTACATTTTGTTATTTATTGTTTAAGCTCATTTACGGTTTATCGGAGGAAAATAAATTACATGGAGTTATAAATTCTTCAAAATTAGTTTGCTGGATTTTGCTATTATCTAGAAACGACTGTATTGGACTATGAAGACCAAGTTCATAGTTTAATTCTATATATTTAGTTTGAAGAATAATATTTTTACATGAAATTATAACTGCATCATCCAGTGCAATCATTGTTGTAAACTTCTATTGATTTACACACATTTTCAAGCATTTTTATTTTATGTGAAACGATATTTGTATCAATTCTTTAAAAAAAGTTTATCTTTTAGACTACGAATGACTTTTTCAGCTGCACGAAATTCTGTAGTCAAAATACTAAATAAGACTTTTTCCTCGTTATTTTTACTTTGATCTTCCATGAAATTTTGAACACATTTAGAGTAATCCACGTTATCTGGGTTTAACGGATAAAATCCGCATTTTTTAAAACCGTTAAAAATGGCTGAAGTCATTTAATATCTCTCTATATTTAAATGGAATACTTTGCAAAAATTAAGTTTATTCACAGTGGTGTTCACGATTTCTGGAAGTTTTTACTATTTTTTTGCTGTTTTCTCTACTCAATCTTAAAGGGTTTAAAAACACTGACGTCTGCAGGTTGCATAATATGAGTAGAATTGGGGGGTAAAGCATAGAGAATAATTTCATCTTTTTGGCAATTTTCATTTAATGTGACGATCTAAAAACATAATTATTGGTTTTTAAATCATTAACTATATATTCAAAAAACACGTCGTTCTTCATTCATCGACTCTCTGCTTTACCTAAAACCCACTTATCAGGCATATTTTCCACCAAAGCTTAAGGTGGTTGGAAATACTACTAATGGGGGAGCTATCTTGCCATCAGCAGAAAATGTTATTAATATTGTTATATTATCTTATTATTGGCCTAATTTTATATTATATAGGTTTTTCCAGTTTTTCGGTGCCAACACTTACCCTGATTAATTCTTGCAGGATCTGACATAATATCTATTAACAGGTTAACTTCTATATTCAACTCCCGAAACCATTATCGAATCTATTCCTTTGTGATAACTATACGAGCTTTATAAATTCTTTGAGCTTTTCGTAAGCTTACTTGAGGATGACGCTTCAGAAAATTTTGGTACCACTTCTGTCTAGGTTTTCCATCCTTGAAAATATGAGTTTTCTTTAGATTTTTGGCAATTTTTTCCACCGTGTCAAAAGATCTGATTTTTTTAAAGGAAAACCACATTTGGCACTGGTAAGGATCCAATCTTTAAGTTTGTTTTTAATCACATTACTGAGTAAAGGTTCAGGTCCAGTTTTCCGTTTCCGTTTAGTTTTCTAGATTTTCCCTTTAAACAAACAATAATTGTTGTTTTAGAAACATTATATTCCTGGTTTGCTTTATTGATGCTGAGATTACCTTGCTGAGTTTAGTTAATAGCTTTTTGCAGGGCATTTTCAGAGTACTGCAAGAAACGCCTTATTTGTTTATTGCATTTCATTTTCATTAATTTTTTTCTACGATTATTTAATGCCTGACGCACCTGATTTTGTGGTAGAAAGCATGTTTGCAAGAGAAAACATTTAGAAAACATTATAAATAAAGTGGTCAAAAAAAGAATTCTTTCTCGACTAACTATTTATATTCTAAAACTCAGTGATCAAAAAACGGTCCTTTTTTCGACTTCTTGTACAAATTCGCAGAAGAAAGGAAAAATGATGATCGACAACTGGCCTCTATGTTGCTACTATATTTATTAGTAATATGGCAGAGCGAAACAAACCTATCTGAACAGTATCATGTAAAAAAAGAGTTATATGTGACTATACTAACTACCCGGGAAAATTATGATTTTTCACACCTTTTATTCGATTACCTGATTTTAAGTGTGAAATTTATATAAAAACTGAAACTAATAAAAAGTCAGTTTTTTATATAAATCAATATTTTACACCAAAAACAAAATCTAAACCATATATATAATATTTTACAACTTACTTGCTTTTCCAATGCATTGTTCAATTTTCTTAATACTTTAGAAGGTAACACCAGTCAGCTGACTGCACTTGTTTCATGTTTGTTTAAAATGATAATGGCGCGGTAAGGAGTTAGTAAAATAAAAAATGGTGGCGAAAGCATGGTCGAAAAGTGGCTTAAAGTGAGAAAAGTGATTATATTGTTGTTATTCTTATTTCGAGCGGATTTGTATGAAAGTGGTCGAAAACTGGCGTTGGTCGGATAACCGACGCATTGACCCTATTTTACCTTGCTAAGTTATCAATTTAATTAAAATCATTGACAAACTATTTGTAATTTTTTATTATATAATTTGTAATAAAATAAAGATCAACAACTTATATTAGCACTTTGTAAGTACCTAATATACAACGTATTGATAACTAGTATTTTTACTTCTTAATTTTCTTCTAATCGTAACTATTGTTACAAGCTATAGGTCTTACAAACCTTGCACGGCCAACTCACACTAGTCGGGAGATTCAAAAAAATAGAATTTAAAGGGCGCCAGATTTTTCTAAGTAAAACTTTTGTTTAGATCAAGAAAGAAGGTCCAAGCTTCTAACGAAGTAAGGTTCGTAACCCTTGTTACACTGGTTTTCGTGTAACCACAAAAAAAAGAAAAAGATAAGTATGTATAACAACTTTAATTTAATAACGTAGATTAAGTATTAACAACGAGCACCAAAAATTATGTAGTACATTATTCAATCCATAAATACCGGAAGTATTGGCAACATACACATAGGGTTTCGATAGCGAACAAAAATTACAGACAAATTTCTATGATTCACAGCGTGCAATACACAAAATAACTAATGAAAATATTTAAATGGTATTAAAACAATTGTTGTAATTCTGTAAGTTAAAACAAGCAAAATTTCGTGAGAAACCTTTCTGACAGCGACAAAGTAATAAATAAGAGTTACCAACAATCCAGTACTTCTCCAAAGAAAACGTTTTCCTTGTTGAGTCGATCTAGAATAATTATGAACAGCAAATCGTGTCAAGTTTCCAAATAGGCATGTTTTTAAAAAAGGTACATGGTAAAACCGATGAATGCGCTTGGATTAAATAAATAATTCAATGATTAAATAAACAATTTATATTGCTTGATTCCTGACAATGATTTCATTACACTCTAATTAATTGACGCTCATTTAAAAAAAAACAACAGAACAAAATGATTACTGGATTTTACCAAAGTTTTATAGCGGTTTACAATTCAACAGTTTCTAAGATTATGACACAATTTGAGCTACATTGCTATATCCTTCCATATTTAAAATTTGCTAAGTATAGATTTTACAATCGACATGCCTATTTATTAAATTCTTTAGGTGTTCTTAGCGTGCAAAAAAAGTAAAATTAATCTTATAAGCGACTTGTTAATTGCCGCAGACAAAGAAAAGAAAATATTACATTTGTTTTCTCCGTTTACAACAAAAAACAAAAAAAGACCTCGTTTAAGCGATAGCAGAATTAATTTTCAATAATCATTCTGAATTTTCTCGCGTTAGACAGTTCATCGTATCTCTCGTACAATAATCAAATAAAAAACTTACAAACGCATATCCAAATAAATTTAACTAACTTTTGACCTTTTTATATGGAACCTAATCCTCAAGTTAAAGATCACGTATTGCGGTTTGTGGAGTCTTGACTGCACGCAGGTTAAGAATCACGTAACAATTTGTCACTAACTAATAACTTTATACAAAACGTACACTCAAAGAAAAATAATAAGAATAACAATAAATGCACGTGAAAGAAACCAGTACGTCAGTAACCCTTGTAGCGTCCCGTTAGAGTTCATTACATTTAAAATTCTATTTTGCATTCACATACCAATTTGCATTTTAATTTATTCAGTTTGGCAACGTCGCGTCGTATTTCGAATGTACCGAGCAATCGATTTTTGTTCGTACTTCCGTTTAAGCCATCTTTGGGCTTGCACATCGTAAGTGTTGCAAGGAAGACAATTTTATTAATAATGGCATAAAAACGCATACAAAATTAAATTTTTATACTTTCCAACTAATTGCTGGTGAGTTTATCTTCATTCCGATATAATTTTTTATTGAATTCAACATTTTTAGTGATTTCACAATGTGACGTAATGCAATAATACAAAGGAATTTATTCTCAAAGCCGTTGTATGTAAATCAACGTAAGTGATTTCATGTCGAACAAAAACCATTCTAATTAATTATCTTTAGAGTCTTTTCCGTTATTCGACTTTTTTTTACTAGATTTTTCTTTATTGGATTTATATCTTTTTGTTTTATGCCTGCTGTTTTTGTTTTCTAATCTACATTAGTTTGATTCATTATTTTGTTCTGGAAGAAGCTTATCATTTGAACAAAGAATGTGCTATAAATAAAAGATCTCAAATAAAGTCATATTATATGGTGAGTCAACTTGGAGTTATTCTACTACGTATTACATTTTAAATTAAAATTAATTAAATTGTGTTATCAAAGAAATTTTTTGGAATACATACTCCGTAACAAATTAAACGTTTATTACTTTTGAATTTGATATCGATTAATAGTTAGTTATAAGATTTTTATGCTTTTTATCACCAATTTAAAGGTGATTGGCCTCCAAATAATGTTCACTTTTCCTTTAATGTAAATAGTTAGTGTAATATGCTATAATTGCAAATAAATTAAAGGAATTCACGCTTGTGAATTCTACTTTCATTCAAGCTCACACCCAGAGGTCTGTGTTTCGACTACTGCCGTGGTAATAAGAATTTTTGCTTTCGATAAATGTATATTTATATTTTGCACGTTTATTATTATTGTTTTTTATTTTTTTTACAACCTCCTTTTTAAGTACCAAAAAAACACCACCGTAACTTTTCTATGGATAAGTAAAAAAAAACGAATAAATAACTTTTTCGAGTAGATAAAAAAAACAGCGCGTAAATTAATTTTGTGGCGCGAGTACGTTACGAAAAACAGTAACTTTTTCGCGAATAAGTCAAGTGAAGAATTCCCGTATGCAAATTTCTTCGTTTTTTGACCGTGTCAGGGTTTTTAAAACCTTTGTTTGAAACTCTTCTTTTTCTTTGTACGCAATTTTGACTTTATTTCCTCAAATGCTTTTTTCTAATTGGTTGAGTTCACAAACCGTCTCAGTACCAAATCTACCAATTGGTTTTTCTTTTTTTTTACTTAAGATGTTACTGGCCGGCACTGCGTGTTTCAAATGGAATAAAAATTTACCGATTCTACAATTTTCACTTCTATTAATATTAAACAAATGCGCTACTGACTATAAAGAAGCATTAAATAGATAAACTTTACTTTAAGATGAATCTTTTCTCTAGTTTTAACAGATTTATAACGCTAATGATCTATACAATTGCTTGACTGTTGGTACAATTTCAACATTCAAAATTTACTCAAATTTTGTTTTACCTACTTGTATCCTATGTTGATAACTTTACTGTGGAATCGTTTATGACTAGTAATTACTAATAGTTTTTATTATAGAACTTTAATTAGATTTATTAAATTATTACTTCGTTTATGCATTTAAAATTCTAAACATAAATTATCGGTTTAGTAGAACATATGTGATTCGGTCGAGTTGCTTTTGGTGACCACCGCAGCTTTTTTTGCGGCTAAGGTAATTAAAACTGACGTTGAATTGCATTCAATAACTGTTAGCAATTTAAGTACAGACCAAAAGTACAGGTACAAAATGCTTCTGCACTAAGAGAAGACAATATGTTACAAGCTTTTTAGTTTTACGAACCTTGCACGGCCAACTCACAATAGTCGGAGGTGGGGAGGTCTACAGTAAATATAGAAAAGATGTTTAAGGGCGCCAGAGCTGATCCAAAGCAACACTTCTGTCTCGCTCACAACAGAACGGAACAAACTTGTAACACACTAGAAGGTTCGTAATCCTTCTACTCAGCTGTTCGAGTAGCCCAAATTAATTCGTAGGGAACAATAACCATAAGAGAGAGAATTAACAAATTTAATCACTTTTAGATTATAGTTAACAAATATTACAGTTTAACTTAGAGTAACAGAATAGTTGCTATACATCGAATTCGGAGATCCTAAATACTAGAAGAATTAACAATAACCATTAACAACGGTATTAAACTTTGATTTCGTAACAAGTAAATTTATAGAATTATATAAAAGATTCAGCACGTGGATGCCTACAGTATCGGCAACCCACCACACACAATTAAATTAAATCGAAGTAAATATCCTTCACCCACACACAGTATGCGATACAGTGAATTCAATGATTATAATTACCTTATTGGTAGCTACACATTACATGCATTTACGAACGTTAATATGAATCAAAAGTTTGTGAGTAATTTTTCGTGACAACGATATACATAAGATTAATTAAAGTAACTCACCCGAAGTTCAGCATCCACTAGCACGAAGAAAAACGTTTTTCCCCTTCAGTGGCCTGTAATAAACATTAACCACGAATCGTGTCACACACCAACTCACAAAGAATATTAGGCTAAAACAATTAGTATTAATAATTCATTAAATATATATAAAAACAGGTGTATCGACTACTGTACGCAGCGAATCAAAACAGGTGGCTGATAACACGATTAACGTCTGCCTTTGGTATTCAATAGTACTTCTGTGTATCGAATCAGATAAATAGTAACGTAGAACAGGTGGCTGATAACCCAGTCGAGTCATCCACATGTAGTAATATCTTCCCCGGGAAGGATTAGCGAGACCCGTTTTCGTGGCGTGGAAACTGCCTTCCGAAAGCGTAAGTGTACGGTAACGTGATTGCTTAATAAGAATTACTATTCAAATATCCCCTTTATCGAAAACGTACATGTGCTCGAAGTGGAGGAAAAATGGCTGTTAAAATGAAGAAAGAATTACGAGCGAATTTTAATAAACGACAGCAATAGCTTACCCTGTAACGCCTCAAATATTTTATATAATTAATATAATTACAATTGAATTTCCATTATTCCGGATGGCATCGGCTACAAAAAATATTCAACACGTACAGGCCATTTGTATGCAATTCACAGTATGACGATTTTTCGTCAAATGACAACCACGAGAAAACGATCGGTAGAGGGCGTCAAAACCCGAATCTAATTTCAAGTCAATATACACAGTCGTACGTAATACGAATTTCGTACGTAACAAATATTTCCCTCTAGTTGACAGCTAAACAACTAGGAATTCTGTGACGTCCACGCTGGTTAACAACAACCAACAGAATATTAAAATTATATGTTACAATAGAAAAACTATCGTATGAATTAAATATATTAACCGAGTATGTCATTATGGTGTATACCACAACCTGGTTTCTTGTAAAATACAAGTCAGTTTCTAAGTATAAGCATTGTATATATATTGTTATAGTAAGCCAATGTAATAGAAAATTCCAACTCCCAAAAAGTGAACTACGTTAGTTGCCGATAGGTGTCGCTTACATGAAACTTTTTAAAATTAATTATAGATACGAACCTAAATATGAATTAATATGCGAATATAAGACATACGTTTCTAATCGTTTGTTTACATGTTACTGACATAACCTCAATAATTTAAATATTTAATATTTTCTTATAAAGTAAGTACCTACTTTTAGGTGGCAGTTTTTGCATTAATTTTTTTATCATATTTTTGTTTTTAGTAAAACAAAGGAGTTAAATTCGGATTATTACGATTTACTACGTTTTTTGGGAAAAAATGTTCTTCATATCTATTGAAGTTAATAACAGTTCAAAAGTATTAAAATTCAAAGGTTGAAACAAGTAAAATTAATACGCACATTCCAGCACTTAAATAAAAGCATTATGACAAATCTTTAACCTAATGAGATCATACACTAGATTCTTCTGGTACAGCGACTTGGAACTAAACACAAAACGGGGTGATTAGCACATCAGCATTTAGAGTTAATTTCAACACAACATAATTTTTTATATTTTAATTATGTTCTGATTTTTGGTATAGTTTCTAACATTAATGTATGTACGAGCATTGCATGAGATAAAACCAATCGATTATTTATGTTTTACAATTGCACTTGTGTTATTAATCACATTAAATATAAATGATTGACAAATTTGGCAAAACGTTTAATTTAGAATTCTTGGTAATTATTGCATATAAAGTTAATTTTACCAGCGACCAATATCACTTGTAACTTGTAACTAAAAAAAAAGGTCGTAAAGATTTTGACAACGCAAAGAATGAAAAAGTTAATAATTTGACCAGTAACTGCAGTAGTAAGGGAATCACTGGTAACTGGTTTTGTATTTTTATTAGTCGTTGATATTTGAGTGATCAAGAAGTAACAATGACAAAGTCACCGGTAACAATATTTCGCTCATCACTAGTCTGAAGGAAGAATTATGTAATTTCGTCAGTTACTTAAACAACCACAATGAGTTCATATTTCCTTTATTGAGTATAAAAAACTGTTTGAGTATTTAGTCATAGTTAAGTAGCATGTACAAAAACTATTTAATTACATAATAATTTTATTATCGCACAATATGTACAAGCATTAACAAATAATTCTTATATTCCCATTAAGTGCTTAAAATATTATTTATAAATATACTTAAAATGTCGACAAAAATCACTTTGTACTCTTATTCTTACTGCATTTGGCATCCAATATTATTTTAACATCTGATCCTACACTTTTCTTTTGTAATTAATTCCAGTCTGTGGATAACACAATATATAATAATTGTTACGTTTCTAAGGTTGTTTTACGCACCATCTTTTTGTCCCTTGCTGCTGACGTTTCAAATAATCAAATCCATAGTTCCTTATCAATTTTACTACATGAAAATATTCTGTGCATTTAAATTTTCTGGAAGATTCAACATTCTGGAGAATGATCCAATTTAAAAAACCCTGTAGTAAAGTATACTTCATTTTTCACAGAGATGATGATCGTCTGTAATAAAATATTTTATTAACTATTTACATACATAACGAAAAAACTTAAAATCAACGTTTGAAAAATTTAAATAGCAAAATAGCTGCCCTCAAAGACTTTGAATTTAAAACTGAATAATCATTCTAAATCGCTTTAAGAAACGGATCCAAAATTGAAATTACTTGCTTAATCTTGGCCAATCGAAATGCATTGTGAACTTGTAATTATGGTATTTAGAAATGCATTTCAATTGCACGGTGAGGTCCACGAATTAAGCTTCCTCATCAGGGTTGCTTGGAAAATTGTGTTGAGCATTGAAACCCATAATTCTTAGTTGGTGTAACTACATGAAAATTTTCTATAGGTTCTGAGTTCATATTAGAATTCTAATATTCTGGGAAAGCGTCTACTTTTAACTGAGTATGCCTCTTTTATAAAATGATTTTCGCAAACATATTTTTTTTAAATAGTTTCTGGAGACAGAGATCTTAGTGAAAGATTACCTAAAACAAAATATTCGGTCACATATCTATTTATATTCTTTTAATTTTCTTATTTCAGTCTTACGGTGATTTTGATTTTCTAAATGAAATCGTATTTGTAAATTTCGTTTTTATGTACGTGCGTGTAGTCAAATACGTGCACAAATGCTCGGCGAAAGCCTTATTAGACAAAATTTTATGTATCGACTTCCATAAAAAAACGTACTGATTTTTAGGTCAACGTACTTTTTAACCTAACTCGAACGAAACGAATTTTTGAAACTGTTGTTTATCCGTAGGAGAAACTAAGATTTTACAAATAATTCGATTTTTATGTATTTCTATTTTTGCGTATGAACGGATAGCAGCAAACCTAGCTTTAGCCAATGAAAACTTTAAAGTTGCTACAAACATACCTACTTATGGCCTACCTTTCAAATCCTTGTTTGTTATAATAATTTGTAAAAGAAAACGTGCTGAAATCAGTTACAAAAGTACCTATGTACTTTGTAACCGGCGTTGAAACTTAGTCGTGAATCTTTTATGTAAGACCCCGTAATCAAATTCATCTGGCTGAATTTTCTGTTTTTTTTACGATTGATTTAAATTTATTTGTATTTAATTGTTATTTCACAATTATTACTGGTATTTTTTTTAAATGCATGAAGTTCCGTGGTTTTGATTTTGATTGAGTGTTTTTACTTCTGGTTATCTTATTAGAATAACAACTCTATCTAATTTACGATTTCCTTTTTGGAATGTAATTTGATCAATTCTTCTTGGTATCTATACTTTTGTTTATGTTGAGTTCTTTTACGAGCGCGATTTGGACCACCTGATAATTTAACGGAGTAAGCGTTTTCTGTGAGAATATTTTCTTTCTTTCGAGTGCCTACGTGACAAGACGAACGTGGGAATAATATTTTTCATCTTTGTTAATTTACTTTGTTTAGTGTACTATCTTTTACAAAGATTTTACGGCGCAAGTTTGTTGAATTAAGTGGGATCACGAGGTGTTATAAGGAGTAAAATTTTGATTTTGAAGGGATTGTTTTTTTGGTGGCAATTAAGAAATATCGGGTACCGTGATGTAGTTGAGTGGTCGGGGTACTTTTACTCTATCGTGATGTAATACCGCGGAAGTTAGATGGAACCGTGAAAATTAAGTGTAGTGGTGGAAAAGTTTGATTTTCCAAATTTCGTAATTTACGGTTTAAATAGTCTTCATGGTTTCCAAAAATAAAACTCACGTTTCAAGTTGGATATGCAATCGATGGGTTGTGCTACATCCAGTCTTCGCATTTGTGCGGATTTCATTTAAGTGTTAAAAAGAAAATTCTTCCGCCGTCATTGCAATTGTTTGGGGTACCTTTCAACGTTATTCTTCCCGTAGACAACTGGCCACCTAGAACCAACCACAGGTTCTTTCCTGAAGTTACGACAATTCAAGGTATTTATTTTGCAGCATTTATTTAATCGTGAAGTTATTATTTACGTGATTGAGTGTTAAAAGCTTTGAATTTCAAATAAAAATTACAAGTGTCTTGAATTGATTTAACGTTAATGTAACTAATTATTGTCCGTATTTATCGGAACTGTGACATAATCCCGAGTTAAAAATTTGTTACACGGGACCGAATTTTTCGATTCAAGTTATATATATATTAGTTTTATAAGTTTATTTCATTTTATAATTGAGTAATTTCGACGCGCACACGGCCGTGATTTTAGATAAATTAAGATTTATTAATTTATTTCAGATTTTAGTGAGATATACTCTAACAAGGTAAGTCCATTTAGAGTGTATCTTTCAGGAGCGGGCTTGTGGTTGGCAAGGGCCAGAAGTCCATTCAGCTTTACTCCTTCCTGGCGCCCTCTGATTTCGACATTATCACTTTCCGATTTTGTGTTTTTTGCCAAGTTATCCAAATCAATCACGAGGCTTTTGAATATAACCCACACCGTCTTTACTGAGCAGCGGCACAACATCATTTGTGTTACCTCATTTCAGGCAGTGACATTGTTCCAACTTTTGCATGTAACAACTTTTAGTTGAGCAAAAGTACTGACTCAGACTTCGGCAACATTGTTATTATTCCTACATCTCCGACATATCTGTGTTATTTATTTAGTTATCGCATGGCGAGATATCAAATTTACAAGCATTCGAAAACAATTCGTTTAGTCAGGAGCAACCGAAACTCAAGGTTGTCATGTGACCTGAACGAAAGAGAACAATTGAATGTGTAAATTTTTACGCTTCAAATGGGGTTACATTTTAAAACTACCACTTTAATTGACGCTATACAATGCTATAATCAATTATTTTGTAAAAAGTATTATACCTTAAACTACAATGCTTTAAGTTCAGTAAAGTTCCATAACTCTAAAGCGTTGTTGTGTTTTGTTCATTTTGATTTTTTACAATAAATAACAGAAATCGATCGTCATTTATTTGACGAAAAGAAAAACACAAAAACTAATTTTTATACCAATAAATAGCTTATTTTATAAATTTAATACACAACTGAAACAATTTTAAAATTGACGAGTTAACAAAAACTGAAAAACCTGTTTTGTCGTAATGTCACGTAACGTATAAAGATAAAAACATTAATATCTGGTCAAAGAAATTAAAATTAAAAAAAAAACTACTATTTCGAAAACAGATTCAATCGTTAAGTATTCTTTTCGGTTTAAAAATGGAAATAAGATCAAAACCAAAAATCACAATGACGTTTTATTTTAGGAGTTATCAAAAAAATTAAAATGGTAACTTTAACACTGATAAAATATAAGATATTAATTTTCTAATCTTCGTATTTTGAAATCAAATGAAGTTTTACCAAGTTTTACGTAAACTTCAAGTGGTATATTAGAATACAAAACATAAATACAGTTTTGAAATTCTCGAATTTCGCGTCTTAGAGAAAAATTTTTCCCGCGTATTTATTACTGTCATAATTACTAGAGCCAAATTGTTTCATTAATAAAATTTTTGTTAAATACTGCGGTGATTCAAACCTAAGGCGATACTTAACAAGAGTTCTTGAAAAACAACCATGTAAAATGAAAATTATTATTTAACGGTGTGTGAGGTAATTGAATTTGTAAATAAAACATCAAATCATCAAACAGCGTGCGAATTTGCTATCGGTGGGCAGACAATAGCACAGCTACAAAAACGTATTATACGATGCAACAATGATAAATATTGTTTTAAATTAAAGAATTCTATAATAATTTTATTTAGAACCAATGATATTTTGAGGGTAAGCAACAAAACTCTATCGATACTACAATAATAATAACATGCTAAGGGCAACTCCTACCACACGATGAAAATGGGAATAAAAACGATAATTGCCATATTAAAAGGTAGAAGGTCAAAAATAACATTGATTACAATACGAATGTATAGATACGCTAATTATGAATAACAAAATGTAGTTTTTAAGTACAACCGTTTCCTTTGGAGTCTTAGAAGTAGTAAGCTAAAGATTCGTTGTATATAGAGGAGATATGATATTGTTTATTTACAGAGCATATACAAGTCGTGGACCTCTATTCACACATTAAAGTGAATGACCTGGAAAGGCAATACACTACAATAAAAGATATTTTGGCAAATAAATAAATACTTTGTAGAGATGGTATTAATTTAAATAATCGTGGTTTGGCAAAGCTTAACACCCACTTGAAACAAACACAGCATCGTGTACATTTTGCCAACGATATAGAGATATGTTACTTTTAAGACTTTACCCCATTTCCTTTCTTTCGTCCCAATTCCCTCACATTATCCCAAGTTACATCCTCATTTAATATAATCTTAATATCCTTCTCCTGGCAAGTAATGCTCAATACCTACCCGAGGTATGTACATGCTGTACAAGTAAAATGCATTGAACATCTGCTAATTTATATGAAAGAACTGAGACACTATTTTCAAGTAAACGAAACATTTTATTTGGCTATACTTGAGCACATCCCAATTAAAAATATATACTTATTGTATTCACAAATCACAAGTAATTTAACATACTGTGCTTGGATAAATTATAACTACTAATAGAAACAATTGAACAATTAAAAGAATAATAATCGAAAGGTTAATACAATCAAGAGAATCGATTGAATAGAAAAATCATCGTACAGGGCATGAAACTTATTAGCAGTGTCAATTTAAACATTTTGGGTTTGGATTTAAATAAAATTCAATTTCACTTACCGCAACGTTCAATCCATTTTGATAATCTTCAACTGTAGTTTGTCTGATGGAAACCGATGAAATTTTAATTCTGGCGTTTTCCTTTTTGAATTCTCACAATTTTTGTAAACACATTTATTTCCCGACATGTTCTACCTAATTACCTATTTCATTAAAGTAAAAATGTTAGATGCTTAATTTTAGAAATATTTCCTTATTAGATACCAATTCTAATTTAAAAATGCAGATAGATTTTACAATCTGTATTCTACTTGGTATTCTACAAAAATTTGGTTATGTTTGGGTTATATTTTAATATACATAAAATGATATAAACCAGTTAACGATATACGTCGTGCAGATTTAACAGGTTGCTTTTTAAATAATTTGTTTCTTAGTGACATCTGGTGTTTGCATCCTAAAACTAGCGTTTTTTTAATTTTGGATGCAACCAATAGATGCGCTACGGTATTCTTGCATCCAAAAGTGGGAGTAAAAAATTTACATTGGATTGGCCTACTATAACATTAATGTACAATGGTATAAGCTTCAACATTTATTTCATTTAATCCAAGCTTCTCGATACTTACCGATCAAATTCAGACATTGTAATGAAATTATAACAATAACAATAGTAGGAACTTTTACGATAAAACGTTAACATACCTAAATAAGTAAATTGATCAGCAGGGTACATTTTTCGGTTGGTTACTACTTACGTCTCTGCTTACGTATTTCATTTAGATTTTTATAATAATATAAAGATCAACAATAGTATACTTATTTAACGTTTAACTCAATATTTGTTATTTAATGTATAATCTGCTATAATTGATCGGTTCTACAAATTTCTATAATAATAATAAATAATAATATATTCTGTGATCATTATATGTTTATAGTTTAGCACTTAGAATAAAAAATTTTAAATTTTAACGCTCTTTAGTCGTACGATATCGTATAAAGAAACGTTCGAGGACGCCTATTATAGGTACCAGAATGTCTTGCCATTAATAGTACCTTTACAAGACGCCCCAGAGACATTATGTGCTATTTGAAGAATTGTTAATATTAATAAAATAAATTTAAAAAATAAGTTATTATTAAATAATATTTTATCAGATTGATTAGAATCAAAACGAAAATTAAAAATGCAGCATTACAAGTACCTAACTAATAATAATTATCAAAATACTGCTTACTATAATATATTTTGTTATGAAAACTTATTGTGTAATTTTTTTTTATTTTTATGAGATAAGTTAGTAGGATGTAAAGTTTTGTAAATAAAATTTTTGTATCTGGGGTAGTACATTACAAGAGTTTTAATAAAAAAGTGTTTTTTAATTATTTAAACGGGTAGTTAATTTGATACAGAGATGCTTTGTAATAATATAGAATATTATTATACCGTAAGGTTTAAAAATTTTATTTTTTAACAGTTATTAGACTTTTCTTAATTACTAATTATTAGTAAGTTCTAAACATTAAGTTTAAATAAGCAATAACATTATGACACAAGTATAAATTTAATACCATTTGTTTGCAATTTTCAAACTGACAACTGTCCTTAAATAGGAAGATTAGAATTGTTGAATTTAACCAAAACTGGATTTATAATTAGCAATAAAATATTAAATAATCCAATTATTTAACAAGAAATTAAATTTTATTTAATTTACTGTAAGTCAACATTACATAATAATGATAATACTACACGCAAGTTAAATTTTTTTCTTACAATTAGTTTTAAGAATCTTTCATTTTAAACTTATAGGAATTGCTATTTGGCGTATTTTGTTTTAACATCACTCTGTTTTAGATGTATTTAGAAAGTCGTTAATAATACAATTTTTTTTTCATAAATACAAATTGGGTTTTTGTGTTAAAATATTGATACGATATTTAATATGTCATAAATATAAATTGTTAATAATAATTATAAGTAAAACCAGATTAAGTACTAAATTAATTTTTAAATTACTCATTAAAATTTGTTATTAGTCCACGGCATAGAGTGAAACCAGATTAGAGTCATTTAAATTACACACTTTTTTTTACAAACAAAATAAAATCACTGTTTTCTACATTAAGGTAACAACAATGTAGGCAAAGATGACAGTAAATATAACAACAATGCAAATTTTTATTTATAACTGGTGTTAGTAATATATTAAATTATTTTTTATATTTTAAACACACGAGTTGCATATTACTGCTCACCTGCATCTATTGGTAGAATTGTATAGAATGTGTTTTAATAAACAGACGTTTTGTTATAATATAGTACATATATGTTATCAAAGGAAGTAAGCGTACTACGTGTGTAAATTAATTATTTATACAATCATTATTATTAAATTAATTTAATTAAAATCAAATACGTGTACAATTAGATACAAAGTGAACTCAAATTGAATCATATTTAAATAAACTAAAAGGCGGAGATGGCGTAAACACCGTTAACTCGAGAACATAATATTCTTTAACAATGGCAATTATTGATCTATTATTATTATTTAAAACTTTAAATTAAAATACAGTTGCTTATTTAGTGCCCACACAAGCACATATTTAATTACGACAAAAATTTCGCAAATTGCTTGTGTAAATAGTATAATAGAAACATACACTAATTTTGAAAAATAAATATGCAATTATTAATTTATCTGACTACTTTTACGTACATGTTTATTTTGTTTTTTATTTGAGTTTAATTAATTTTTTTTGTAAGACCTGAAGTCACAGAAATATTAATTCTGATATAAAATAAGGAATAAAAAAAATACATTTTTATTTTTTAAAACAAAAAAAAATATTTTTAATGTTTGCCTTACGTTTTAGAACAATGAAGACTACTATTTATTTATTGCAATAATTACAGATAAATTGATGAATTGATCTTTTGCGGTTTCTACTTTTACCATACAATACAAGTTTCAGCATCTTGTTATCGTCAAATGTGCTGTTATTTCCCACAGAAATAATTGAAGTTATAAAATATGGTCCCAAATTTAATCTTCCTATCATAACACTTAATAAGCTGCCTACAGAACATATAATACCAAAAGTTGAAACATACATAAAAAACTTAATACCTGATACACAAAAATAAAATTCGTACTGACACTTGTAACACACTTTTACAACATATAATGTAAGATTGGTTTTTTTTTTAATTTTATATTTTAATCGATGCAAATAATAACAATGCAGATGATAATAAAAATGCACCTCACAAAAAGATAATTAAGGGCGTACAATTAATCAAAATCACAATTGCTAATAAGTGATTAACTAAATGTCAGGTAATAGTAAACATAACGATAATTGGTCACATTACCTTGTAAGTCATTTCATGATTAATAATTGGTCATAAAACCAAACATGGTTTGGAGATGGATTGACGTGGCTGAACTGAATTCTCACCTTCTGCAAACTTAAACAAGGAAGTACGTTTGAGCATCCCGTTATCAATTCATTTACTACAGTTAATTATTTGCTTTTGATAATAATGATCAATAAATACATATTACACATATCTAAAATTCAAATGGAGCGATAATCAAATCATGCTGGATTATTACTGAAATCAAATATTAGAATCAGACCGCTTAGGTTCCTGACAACGCCACCCAATGTCAGCTCCAAGTGTTCAATGGGTGTACGACTACATTCCACCCACTCAGAGTGCTTCCGTCCGGAACCGTTATAACAAACCAAATGCTCCGGTCCAAAAAGCGGGCCTAGGATGTGCAATAGGTGTACGACTACATTCCACCCGCCTAGAGATCCCCAAATGAGCGCAATGCTCCGGTTCCAAATGAACCATGTTCGAACCGCGTTACCAAATAAAATAAATATCAGACCCCAGGTAATGCAATGGGTGTACGACCACATTCCACTCGCCTAGAATCTCTGCAGAACCCTTTCGGTTCTAGTAACAAACGAATTCGACCATGTCGACACACACCAGCAAAACGTCAAACGGCCTTATCGACACAATTTAAACATTGAATTAAGCAAATCAACTATCAACTCTTAAATTTCGATTTATAGACAATATTCAAAACATAATTGACAACAACCAACATTTATTGACATCGCACTCCATTGTCTAATTAATGTAAACATTGTACGAATTGCGCAAGACGTCACCAATGCAACTTTTAAATTCATGATTATCATTTAACATTCAATAAAAGCATTTATAACTGTCTATTAAAATATTGACTCTCAAATTCATAAATTTAATCAAAACGTCTCAATAAAACCTCATAAATATAAACAGTAAATGATGCTCACATTCAAAAGAATGACTTCTAAGATAATAAATAATAAGAGAGCTCATTGAAAACTCGTAATTAAAAATAACATAATGATAGTACTAAAAATATTAGCAGTAAACTACAAGATAATAGGAAACTAAGTGAAACTCACCTTTAAATATTCACGATAAAACAAACACACTTCACTGTACGAAAGTTACAACGTAATTAAGAATTAGATCTTTGGCAAAAAACTAAACATTCCTAATGGTAATAAATTAGGGTCGCTAGTGTTTCATGGTCCAGAGAAACCAAATGCGGCTGCAACTTGATACTCTGGGAAGAAAAGTAAACGAAATTGCTGTATTTTAAAAGTTTTATTACATTCGGCCAACCTGATAACAATCTCGTCCCGAGATTACAATAGATACTAAGACTTATCAAAATTTAAAAAAAAACAAAAACAAAAAAAAACGTGTATATAAAAAAACTTATAAGAAATAAAAATTGTAAAAGTGAAATAGTAAATATCAAAACTTTTTGATAGCTATCCTAAATACGGTACATCATCAGAACCACTGTCTGAATTTGTAGAGTCTGACACTCCACCTGGCGAAACCCAAGGTTTCATTTTGTCAACAGCAGCGATGTTATTATACTTAGCTTTTCGGCTACGAATTGAGCATGGTAAATCTTCGATACAATACCTATCGTTTGGTAGTGTTTTCGTTACTACAAACGGGCCTTTATATTTTGGTAGTAGTTTTCTACTAGACCCTTCTCCTGCACTGTTTGTCAAAACCAAAACTTGATCGCCAATTTTGTAACTACGAGATCGAGTTCTCTTTTTGTCAAAATATTGTTTTTGACGCTCTTGTTCTTTTTTTATTTTTGCATATACTTCTTTTCGCAGAATCGACAAGTCATGTGCGACGCTTGCATGTTCTGATATTATCGATGTAATTCCAGCAATTCGTGGTTGGTGACCCATTAAAATTTCGCTTGGTGTTTTTCCCGTTGTTTTGTTCACAGTGTTGTTGATTGCAAATTGCACATCTGCTACTAGTTCGTCCCAAGTATTTTCGCTTGTCTGTTTTGTAGCTAATGCATGTAATACAGATCGATTTAGTCTTTCAACTTGCCCATTCGCTCTAGGTGTAGAGACGGCATTAAGAATATGTTGAATTTGACGATTCGAACAAAATTCTTTAAATGATTTAGACGTAAATGAGGTACCTCTATCAGAGACAAGACGACTAGGGTTGCCATTAGTATTTATAATTTCAGACAAAAATTTAATTACATGCTTGGTCTTTGTAGATTTTACAGGTGTAAGTAAAACAAATTTGGTAAATGCATCAACTAAGATAATAATGTAAATATTTGCATGTTTAGATTTTACAAAAGGTCCTAAATGATCTATGTGCACTGTATAAAACGGAATAGGTTTTTGTCAATCGGATTTAGAAATCCTTGTCGGCGATTTAAAGATGATTTTTGGTACAAACACGGTACGCAACAAGCAATATATTTCTGAACGTATGGTCGCATACGTGGAAACCAACATGTTGAACAAATTTTTTGTATAGTCTTTTCTACAGAGAAATGACCGCTGTCATCGTGCATTTGTTTTACTATTTCTCTGCGTAATCCGCGAGGTACTACCCACTGAATTACATTAATAGTAATTCAATAAATTTGTCCGTTACGTAAAGCATATTTTTTATAAATGGTTTTTTCATGTTCTGTACGTGGAGGTTTGCTCAAAATTTGTTTAATCTCGGTTATTTTCCTATCAGCCATTTGTGTTGACAAAATCCAATCATCAACAGTGATGTGTAAGATTCGTTCTGGAGGCTTATCGTCGCCTGGATTGCGACTTAAAGCATTTGCATGTTCCATACGTCTTCCCGGTCGATATTCAACATTAAAGGTGTACTCTTGTAGTTGTAACCACCATCTCCCTATACGTGGAATTAAGTCTGTTTTTGTCCCAGGTGTTTTAAGGGCATTGCAGTCGGTAACTACTGTAAAAGAAATTCCTAGTAGATAAACACGAAATTTGAGAACACTTTCAACTACAGCCAACATCTCCAATTCGTAAGAATGATAGTTTTTCTCCGCGGTGTTCGTCTGGCGACTGTAGTATGCAACCGGATGTAGCTTTTTATCATGAGTTTGAAGAAGAATTCCACAAATCCCCATTTGACTGGCATCTGTGTGTACTTCAGTGTGCACGTGCGGATCGTATAGTACCAAAAGAGGTCGTTCTGATAATTTATTTTTTAATGTGATATAAGCTTTTTCTTGAGCTTCATTCCATGTCCATGTGTTACCCTTTTTCGTCAACCTAGTTAAGGGTTCAGCAAGAGGGGCAAAATTACAAATAAATTTTCTAAAGTAACTAGTTAAACCTAAAAATTGTCTAGTCTGGTGTAAATTTTGCGGTCTTGGGAAATCAGAGACAGCTTTCATTTTTTGTTTTCCTGGTCTGATTAGTCCAGATGTGATTTCGTATCCTAAGTATTGAATCGTAGTTCTACTATCGCGCCGATAGGTTAAAATAGTTTCTTCTTCTGGGGTTATAAGACGTTCCTGTACGCGTTTACGTTGTGATCGCATTTTGATCCTCCTTTTAACCAAAAGAAACAAAATCACCTATTAGATCTATGCTGACTTAAAATTAGTCGAAACTAGTTGTTTGACAAAACTGTTTAAGTATTATAAATTAGCTCTAGTGACCAATACCGCTGTTTAATACTGAAATTGAATTCAGATCATATTAAATTTGAAAATACCGTAAAACTGTTGATTTTTTTTGAACAACAAAAAAAATAAGGATAGAAAAAAAATCCATTGTTAAAGTAACCAAGAAGATACACAACATTCGGTCAAAACTCGGATGTTGTAGAATTTATTGATTATTATTCAATTTTGGAAAAAAAGAAAAAAAAGAAACAAAGTGCAACAGTCAAAAA
The DNA here is from genome assembly GCA_035610365.1 of Aquatica leii. Taxonomy (NCBI): domain Eukaryota; kingdom Metazoa; phylum Arthropoda; class Insecta; order Coleoptera; family Lampyridae; genus Aquatica; species Aquatica leii. The sequence goes on along the minus strand of CM069433.1, from coordinate 27,902,769 downwards.
GAAACCACATAAGAAACATATTTTTGGTTAGATCTGTCGAATTCAGAAGATTGTAAAATACCATTGTTCTGTCTTTGGAATGATTGAACAATTTATGATAAGAAATTTTATGGTAAATATCCCGCTTCTGAAATTTTTTTGTAAGATGCAAATTTAAGATTGTTTTTTTTTTATTTTATATTTTAATCGATGCAAATAATAACAATGCAGATGATAATAAAAATGCACCTCACAAAAAGATAATTAAGGGCGTACAATTAATTAAAATCACAATTGCTAATAAGTGATTAACTAAATGTCAGGTAATAGTAAACATAACGATAATTGGTCACATTACCTTGTAAGTCATTTCATGATTAATAATTGGTCATAAAACCAAACATGGTTTGGAGATGGAGTGACGTGGCTGAACTGAATTCTCACCTTTTGCAAACTTAAACAAGAAAGTACGTTTGAGCATCCCGTTATCAATTCATTTACTACAATTAATTATTTGCTTTTGATAATAATGATCAATAAATAGATATCACACATATCTAAAATTCAAATGGAGCGATAATCAAATCATGCTGAATTATTACTGAAATCAAATATTAGAATCAGACCGCTTAGGTTTCTGACAACGCCACCCAATGTCAGCTCCAAGTGTTCAATGGGTGTACGACTACATTCCACCCACTCAGAGTGCTTCCGTCCGGGACCGTTATAACAAACCAAATGCTCCGGTCCAAAAAGCGGGCCTAGGATGTGCAATAGGTGTACGACTACATTCCACCCGCCTAGAGATCCCCAAATGAGCGCAATGCTCCGGTTCCAAATGAACCATGATCGAACCGCGTTACCAAATAAAATAAATATCAGACCCCAGGTAGTGCAATGGGTGTACGACCACATTCCACCCGCCTAGAATTTCTGCAGAACCCTTTCGGTTCTAGTAACAAACGAAATCGACCATGTCGACACACACCAGCAAAACGTCAAACGGCCTTATCGACACAATTTAAACATTGAATTAAGCAAATCAACTATCAACTCTTAAATTTCGATTCATAGACAATATTCAAAACATAATTGACAACAACCAACATTTATTGACATCGCACTCCATTGTCCAATTAATGTAAACATTGAACGAATTGCGCAAGACGTCACCAATGCAACTTTTAAATTCATGATTATCATTTAACATTCAATAAAAGCATTTATAACTGTCTATTAAAATATTGAGTCTCAAATTCATAAATTTAATCAAAACGGCTTAATAAAACCTCATAAATATAAACAGTAAATGATGATCACATTCAAAAGAATGAATTCTAAGTTAATAAATAATAGGAGAGCTCATTGAAAATTTGTAATTAAAAATAACATAATGATAGTACTAAAAATATTAGCAGTAAACTACAAGATAATAGGAAACTCAGTGAAACTCATCTTTAAATATTCACGATAAAACAAACACGCTTCACTGTACCAAAGTTACAACGTAATTAAGAATTCGATCTTTGGCAAAACTAAACATTCCTAATGGTAATAAATTAGGGTCGCTAGTGTTTCATGGTCCAGCGAAACCAAATGCGGCTGCAACTTGATACTCTGGGAAGAAAAGTAAACGAAATTGCTGCATTTTAAAAGTTTTATTACAATAAGAAGAATTTTTTTTAATTCAAAATTTCAAATAGTATCAATAACAAATTTACAACTTCTTTAATTCTCTATCTCACATTTAAATAAAACAAAAACTTATTTAAAACAACTTCCAGAAATTATCGTAACTACAGCTGATAAAACACAAAAGAAAGAAATAATAAATAAAAATCAATATAACAATAAAATGGCTAATATTCTTACTGACAAAAATATTTATAAAGAATTAATAAGGATCCTGCTGATTCAATTCAAAATAAATGTAATGCAATTTTATGTAATACAATTGTGGGAACTACATTAGATTGTATCTCCTACTGCTGATGAGCCCCAAAAGGGCGAAACGGCCGTCCAGTAGTTCACTCTGGTGGCGTATACACAATTGCATTGACATTGCTTACCTCCAATGTCCTTTTACGTTGTGGTTTTATCCCGACGAATTATTCAAAGCTGATTTTGAATTTTGCGGTTGGGTAAACTAATTCAACGTGTTTACCGTCGTTTATAGCTATTTATGGTTAACTTTAGTTACATAGTAAAACTAACACTATGAGATGGCTCTACCATCAAACGTTTTTGAATACTAATTAATAATAACTACCCAATTAATTTTATAAGCAAAGAAATCAATTCAGGTTTAAAAAAAATCAATCATTTTAATTACATCAAAAAACGTTCCATAAAGCCGTTTGACGCAATGACATTTTTGCATTAAAATTTAAATGCAAATTTTGTTGTACTTAAAAATTGTGTGTGCAGTACAAATCAATAAATTTTGTTATGAAAAATGATTTTAAATTTAAGAATCTATAGAAATCATTCTATTTTTTTGAAGAAAGTTGTCAAAAGTGCGCGAAAATCTGCGCAGTGCGCAGCTTCGGTGTTCATTTGTTTTGTAGTCCGTATAGGTTATATATGGATTATGTTAAAGTTTGGTGCGGTTTTATTTGTACTCGTATGTATTAACAATGCCCTGGTCCCAAGAACAAGTAATTGTGCTACTTGAAGAATAAATGAAATATCCGTGCCTTTATGCAGTGAAAACAAAGGCATATATAAATAAAATTTTACGCCATCAAGTATTAGAAAACATTCTAGATGTAACAAAAAGTATAAAACCATCAGTCACAATTACAGACATCAAAAACAAGTTCAATGGGTTAAAAGCTACGTTCCTAAGTGAACATCAAAAGTTTTTACAAAGTCAGCGTTCAGGACAAGCAACAGATGAGGTATAGTGTTATCTAACTAATTAAAACTAACGTTACTATAATAAGCTTTTAGCTATACCATATTTATTCTGGAACATGCGGAACCTCGTTCATCAATTGATTTTCAAAGTTTTAAGGACAACGATGATTCATCGATTGGAGACACAACTAATAAACATATTGATGAGGTAAATCACAAATACATTTAATGTACATTTTAAGTTTAAAACAACTTAATTATTGTAAAGGAACAACTTGAAGAATATGTAATCGATGAAGGAGTACTTCAGTCGATACCTGCATCTCAACCTTCAAGTAACAGTTCTTCTGTCTACTCCAGTTCAAAAAAAAGGAAAACACAAATAAATACAGACAATGTAATGGTGGAAACGTCAAATGTATTAAAAGCAATAAATCATACTATTACCACTACAAAAAAGAACAATACAAATAATGATGACGATACAGTGTTAGCCAATTTTGTTATATCAAAACTAAAAAAAATATCACAAGATGATGTACGGTTAGAAGTGGAAGAACAAATGACGCAGTGTTTGTATGAGGGTATAAAGAAATGCACAAGGAGTAATGTAGAATAGAATGAATTAAAATATGTTTAATGGAATTATGTATTTATTATTTTAGTAGTTGCTTCTATTAATACAATCGTTTTGCCATTCATCAGCACCAATGGATGAATTGAAAAACTCTTTAAGCTGGTCACGAACGTTTCGAGCTAATAGTGATGATATATTTCCTGCTTGTCTTTCTAATTTTCTCAGTTCATCGTTTAGTGTAATGTCTTCAGAATTTATGTAGGATTTTGTACTGTGTGATGCTAAATAACTGTGTAATAGGACACATGTTAATGTTACAGTTTCAGTTTTAGATGTTGATAGGTTGATTGAAGTTAACAACACACGAAATCGGTTAGCTAAAATTCTAAATGAATTTTCTACTATTCTCCTTGCCCTTGAATATCCGATAATTATAGGCACATTTATCGTGTGATAAATTTTGCTCGCTATATGGTTTTAATAAATTTGGTAAACTGGAAAATGCATCATCTGCTATTGTAACATATGGTGTTGATACATTTTGCCCAGGTAATATTTCAGGTGGTGGTAGATTTAAGGTACCATTTTTTAAAGATACATCCAACGAACTTTGGTTAAACACATTTACATGTTTACATATGTAAATATATATTTTGCATCGACAAGAGCTAACAACACGATGCTGTTGGTGCCCTTATAATATAATATATGCTTCCTTCAGAAATAGAAGCTTTAAACGTAATGCGTCGACCGTCTAAAGCTTCTACACAATGAGGAAACGGCCACAACTGATTAAAATCATCTGACACATTTTTTCACTCTTCTACTATGGCATCTACAAAAATATAACAAATTATTTCCCTACATTAATTTTTCATAGAAAATAAAAACTTGTAAGTAATTCTTATGAAGAACTGTAATAATTGCTTGACACACTATAGGTACAACTCTGGAAATTGTAAATTCATGAATTGGACATCCATACATTAGAGACCTGAACGTCTCTCCTGTAGCAAAGAACCGTAGAGTTACCTCTAATCTATGTTGTAAAAGTATAGAACCTTCATAAGCACACGCCATTCTTTGTTACTTACTTGTTCCTACCAGAAATACTTTCTCTCATAACTATATCATTTTTGGATATTAAAGGAATGACCAGGTTAAGTAAATTTCCAAACTGTTGATGGTGTAAACGTAAGAAATTTGTATAGGATTTAGGATTTTCGTTTTTCAATTCTTGATTTAATAAACTTAGTATTCCCCGATTTTCGTTCTTTCTTTGCAGCCAGGGCCTACACCAGGTACGTTTATTAAGTCTTTTTTTTTATAACAGATATCACGCACATTATTCCGATAACACTTGTCGCAGCAAACAACAAATAATCTTCGGTGTTCATATTCATGTTTTTAGAAGAAATTTTTTAATTAAAATGAGGAAAATATGTAACTGTTACCACACTGTTATACTGAAAAACTCCTTGCATATTTTATATAAAAATTGTTACTGTTGCGACAATTACGACGACCAAAAAAGTAGCAATTTTATTAATAATTTTTTTTTTGTACAAATTTGTGTTAAATATTTGTGTCAATTTTATTTTTGTGTCAAACTAGCCATACAAACAACAATTAACTTACAACCTAAGTGTTTAGAAAATGAATTTAATAATAGTCTAGTTAACTCAAGATTTGATACTTGTTTACCATATGTCGAAAAATTATGAGAAAAATAAAAAAAACTTCTCAATAATTACAAGTTTACAATTTCATTTAAAAACACTAACACTTTAAAAACCACCTTTACTTTACCCATTTAATGTTATTTATGGTATATCATGTTTATCTTGTTCTAACGTTTACATTGGACAAACTAAGCAATTACTAAAAAAAACGTATGCAACAACATAAAAATTCTGTAAAAAATTATTACATATCTCAAACCAATAACAAAACGGCATTAGTAGAACATTCATTTTGCAAAAACCATATTTTCAACTTTAACAAATCAAAAATTGTACATAATGAATCTAATTTAAACAATAGACTTTTTTTTAGAAATGTTTGAAATTAAAAGATAATAAAAGTTCAATTAATTACCGTAATGACATAAATCTAAATCAAATTTACTGCAATACTATTAACATGTAAAACAAAAAAAAATTAAAACACAAATAAATAACTTTAAAATTACTACTACTTTCTTCCTTATAATATCAATATTTATTTTAAATTGTTATCAATCTCAACATAAATAACTTTATAAGTTCACGTGCACGATAGTCCCTTAAAAGAACTCAAACTGTATAATAGTCATTCTTGTAAATTACAAAAAGTTTAATAAAATTAATTTAAAATGTTAAATCAATGAACGGAGATGAAAAATTCCCTCCTTTATATTTAATCACTAATTATTGATCACAAAAAAATTTGGTAAGTCGTCATGTAGTTATGCAATTTCATTTGAAATGCATTTAAGCATTCATCAAACAAAAAAATGTTTATAAAATAACGAAATGTAGTTTTAAATTTCATAATTTAACCTAGATATTTAAAAACCTTTTAATAATAATATATATTGTATCTCTACAAAATTTTGAAAAAGCACTAGTAGTGCAAAACGTAAAATTAACATGTCTTTACAAATTAATTTAAAAAAAAGTTTCAACTAGTGGCTGTAATTTTATTCCTCCAAACAAATTATATAAAAATAAAGAAATCAATAGTAATTCTAAAGAATATATGATTTGTTAGATTGAATTTGTGGATTTAAAATAAATAATAGATTTTACTCTTTTGTATCTTTACTGTTTTCGCATGATTCATTTTCCATTATGGTGTAAAAATAATGTTACGGATTTATAGCATTTAAAAGAAAAGTCGAAAGCACTCGTTAATGGTAAATTACATAAAAAATTGTATGAATTATAATGCTACTCTTGGTAGTGTTAATATTCTCCTAGTAGCACAAAATACACATAATATTTTAATAAATAACAACTGGTAAATATTAAAATATCAAACTTTTTTAAATTGGCCATTTATGGTAATGTTATATCAATAATTTATATAAAATAAATATTTTCTAAGTATTAGTTATAAATATCTACTAAATATATGTTTTCAATATATGGCGGACATTACGTCATAATGTCCTCTCAATATATGTTTCCAATATATGGGAACTATTACTTTTTAATCTAGATGGATCTCACTATTATTTGTGAGATATTAGTAAAATATGTACCTACTGCATATGTGTATTTTTGCAAATTATATTTAATCTGGGTTTTTATTTCTACGCATTGTACAGTTTTTATTAAACCGTATTGAATAACTGCAGATATTCCGTAAAAACACGTATTTTATAAAAATAACACTAACAAAGTAAAATTATAAATGATGAATAAAATATAAATATAAAATTTGAATACATTTTAAACATCTTTAAAAAATAAGTACACAAAAAAATTGTATCCTAAAATTACTTATTACTATCATCACATATTACATAGGTACTACATAAACGTTAAAAATTTTGCCAAGTATAACGCAACAGATTTACGTATGTAACTTCCGTTACATTAGGATGTTGATGGCATCTAAAAAAACATTATTAATATTTACTCTACCAAGTTGTATTAAAAAATCTACATTTTATAATAATAATTATGAAATGTATTACAATTTTTAAAAAAACTCTATGAAAACATATATTTTTTTTAAATGTGGCTTACAGAAATTTGATCAGCGTTATTATTTCTATTTATTTAATCATTTCAATAAAACATCTACTATATATTGTAATGTTTGTCTTTTTACCGACTAGTATGAATTAATGAAATTACAAAAAACTTCAAACCAGATTAGTTTGAAATGTGCACAACAGCATTTTCTTGGGATTGCTAATTAAAAAAATAAGGATAATATTCAGATATATTATAGAAACTGTTTTTTGCATACGTTTACTTATATATATTTTTTTAAATTTGTTGTTTATTTATTATTGACCATTGTTATGTAAATAAAAGCATTTCTTTAATTTATGTTTTGTATTAGTAATGACCTGATGACCGTTGAAATTTCTTTAAATTATTTTCTATAAACGTTAAACAACCAACTAAGCAAACATTGAATTTAGGGTGTACTCGCTGCGTTTAAATAAATTATTTACAAAATGACTTTTTGTTTTTTTATATTTGGAAAACATGATGCAAAAATAAAAAATACGAAAATTAATAAGCACTTACCTGACTATACAATTACGCTGCACTAAAACTCAATATAAAAGTTTTAATTTTTAATTTGCAAACTCCAAACACGAAATCCAAATGCATATTAGTAAACTAAAGAAAACTTTCCTTATTCTTGTTGAGGGTCTATATAACTGTTTCTAACCTCAGTACCCAAAAGCAGGTAAATAATATACTTTTTCAATGAATTCTACGAAATTTACTAAAAAATACTTTGTGCAAACTCGTTTAGAATACCACAAAAATATTTAGAAAAGATGACCTTTAAAATCATAAACACCTACTAGCATTACTAGTAATTTTACAGCAGAATTACAATACCTTGTCCAAAATTTCTTTGCAGCAAATGTAGTTTATTATTATAAAATTATTATATTTTTATTTATAACGCAATTGGTTTGTCATTTCGATTCAAACGCAGATGTCTCGATTTCATATTTTTATTATGTAATTTTTTAAAAATTAAATTGGGTTTTTTATACAATTTTTAACAGATTATGTACTATAGTTTTGGATTACTTTTTATTAAAATATACGCACATAACATTAATTTTTAAAATAAGCATATTTAAATCGTGAGAACATTGTGTTAGTTTTTAGCAAAAAATAAAAAAAAAGTTGAAGAAAAACGTTTAACATCTATAAATACGTAAACTTAAAACTACAGTTAAAAATAAGCATTAAACTGATTACACATAAAATATTAGCTCTATATATAAATATAATATATATTTTGTCAGTCAAACCTTTATAAAACATTCGTGACTTTAGAATACACAAACGATATTGTTGGTACATATTTTTATAACATTGTTTTTATCTAGTTTTACAATATTTAGAATACATTTTCTACATCTTGCAATAAGTATCTAGAATTAAAATATTTACCTGATGTCTTGTAAACTGTGAAAAAAATTGCAAGGTTGTAAATATATCAATGATATATTGTAAGTATATATTTTTAGAATATTAGTATTATACACTTTAACATATCAAGAATATATCTATTACAGCAAGCAATATTTAACTGACTTTAAATATTATACCAAGATTATTAATACATCCTACATATATTTTGTGCTACTAGGGTCGCTTACAATTCGACAGCGCTTGGTGAAAGCCAATTAAAAATCACAATGAAAAGATTTTTTAGAAATAGATAGATATATTAAATAAAAGAATTGACTGACTTTACCTATGACTACAGTGGAAAGAGAACGACGTTTTTTACGTTAAAAAGAATTAAAACTTTTATACGCAATCGGCAATACTTTGGGACAAGAAAGATTTCGCGCATTTCTATGCTAAGCATAAAAAAATCTTCCTAAACATAAATCGCGGTACTGTAAGAATGTTTCTTTAAAATTTTTGCAATAATTTAATGACCCTTTTGTTTGATTGACTACCAGCCGCCACTGCTAGTGATAGTGCTTCTCCCGTTCCTAAACGTAACGTGTAGAAATTAAATGACACATTAAGTTTAATTTATTTATCCTTATTGAAGATTATACCCGTTTATTGATACACAAAAATCTTTTGTATAAAAACAAAATGCCACAAATATCTTTTTTGACGCAAAATCATTCTACTGTTACAAAGTCGATGTAAGCAATTATTTGAAACATTATTAAATTGTTACGTGCGAAATTTTCATAACGTAATACCCTATATATTGAATTAAAATTAGATTCCGGTTTTGACGCCCTCTGTCGATCTTTTCTTGTGACTGTCATTTTACGACAAAATCGTTAAGCTGTCAACTGCATAAAATGACCTGTTTCGTTTAAAGACTGGAAGCTTCTAATAACATCCTCTGTAATGGAAATAAAATTATAAATTTACTACGTATTTACAGTAATTTATTTGTCACAGGGTAAGATATTTACATCCGTTTTGTTAGGATTCTTTTGTAATTTCTTTCTTAATTTGATAGCCGTTCCCCGACGCTTTGGCCACATGTTCAATTTAATAAACAAACAATCAAGAATTAATATCGATAAATACCTTCACTAAACGCGTAGGATTCTGGAAAGCATATTATCCACAACGAAAACGAAGTCTTGACCAGCATTTGCCTTTGAGATGTTACGTCAGTCAATTGCGATACCCACCTTTTAATAATTGCGATTAACAGCATTCGATGCAACGGGTTCTTATATCTAACTTCTTTTATTATTAACGATTTTGTAGCTTTCTATCTTCGTGAATTATTGTGTTGACGCGATTTGCTATTCATAACTATTACAGGCTCACGCATCAAGGAAAACGTTTTTTTCGATCAAGTTGGTACTGGATTGTGGGTAAGTCTATTTAATTATTTTGTCGCTGTCAGAAAAGTCACTCACGGAACTTTTGCTTATGTTAATTTCCGTCATTACGATCATTGTTTTAATACCATTAAGATAGTTTTATTAATTATTTTGTGTGTATCTATTACAAAATTTTTTTCGCTATTCACTTAGGCTCAACTTATGTTTTGCGTGTTGCCGATATTTCTGGCATTTATAGATTGAGAATTAGATATACTTTTGTTAATAACCTACGTTACTAAATTAAAGCTTTTATACCTGTTTAATCTTTCTTTTATGGTAACATTCCTTTTTCTTTTATTGTGGTTACCCGAACATCAGAGTAACAAGAATTACGAACCTAAAATGTCGTTACAAGCTTGGACCGTCTGTCTTGATCGAGGCAAAAGTGTTAATTTTAAAAGATCTGGCGCCCTTAATTATTATTTACTTGAACCTCCCCAATCTCCGACTCCGTGAGTTGGCTGTGCAAGGTTCGTAAAACCTATAAGCTTGTAACAAAATGAATTTGTTGATATAAATTATTAATAAAAAACGATTAAACATTTTAACATTATGTGTACTTTTAAAAAAAAACCTAAATTTTTAATGTAAAAAAAACAAAATGTTCTTTTTATCATAAAGTGTATTTAATGCTGTTAAAATAATAAAAGTTTTTATTGTTCTTAACTGTCATAAATTTTAATTTTTCGCTATTGTAAACCGTCTTTGACAGTTTTGACACACTTGTCAACATAAACGTCAAATTATTTTTTAAAGATTTTGAGACTTTGTGGGCCTCCTAGTCTCTGTTCGAGCAATAAAATGTTGTATTCAACTCGTTCCTGTCTAAATTGGACGCTTTTTTTCCCTCGAGGACTTTTTAAACCCTCGTTTCACTCGGGTTTAAAAATGCCCTCTTGGGAAAAAAAGCGTCCAATTTACACAGGAACTCGTTAAATAAACTACTATTATTTTACACAAGTTTAATTATAATTTTATAGGTAATATAAACGTAAAATAAAAATAAAAAATTACTTTGAATAGGTAGTTTTAGCATTTTTATTGTACTTATGCTACATGTTACGTTGATTAAAAATGCTACTTTTAAAATATTATGAGAATTTTAACGGTTACTTTGTATTTAATTTTAGTGTTTCTATCTTATTGGTAGCAGACACCATTATAAACGTTTTTTTAATAACTCTACAAACATTATTAAATACACGTTTTCTTTATTAACCTACATAAATTGTTTTTTTTGTGTAGCATTTTATCTTTTATGTTAAAAGTGACGCATTTAGCGAAACTATGTTTAAAGCTAAATATTTAAACAGATTCAGAAAAAAGTAGTATTTTGTAGACACTAAAATTACTACTAATAATTAAAGAAACATTAATTAATTTTTTATAGGAAACCTTAAATTTTATTTACAAAAATTGTTAAATATTTATATACAAAAACAATTTTAATTTTGCGACTGTTTGTACTAGCACTAATATTTTGTGTTTACGTAAAATACTGCTTTGTTACTTGAATTTATGTACATAAAAACACGTACAATCGTACAGTAACATAAAATTGTCAGCATAACTGCCTAAGTTAGAATCATTTATGAACAGTACTCTTATTTGTTCAGTTAACAAAAATATAAAAATTTATTTATTCATTAAAAAACAATATTGATTTTTAAAATGAATATTTAGATATACAAACTCCGAAATATTTTTAAGAACCTTAAATTGATATAGAGTTAGTAAGCACAAACTTTTACAAAAGAAAATATTTGTTTTAGTTCGTCATTACAAAATGTGAAACAAAATAAAATAAAGTATGAAAATTAATTATGTAGAAATAATTATGCGTTATTAAAATAATATAAACTCTCACTAATTTTTATTACAATGTACACTAACAGTGCAAAACTAAATCGGAAAATAATAAAATAAATAACTTGTGTAATTAATATAAAAAAAAAAACATATTAACATAATGTATTTAAGTATAACGCGTAAGTTTCATCTCATTCTATTGATGAAAGCATGTTTATTTAGTTATATCCAATGTTTCAAACAAGTTAACGTTGTAATGGTTCGAAATTTCGCTTTGTAATTATAATAATTCTACAATTCATTCGCATGTACCAACTACGCGAGAATTTTTTTCCGCGACCCGCTTCCGGTCAAACCTTCTCTCCGACCTGTTCCCGGTAAATCCTTTTCTGAGATCCTTTTGAATTGAATTATGAACGAGTTTTTTTGTTAAAAATAAAATGTAACGTTTCATACATAGTTAAATAAATTCTTCAAGCATTGAAAGCATTTAAAGTCGAAAACTAAGAAGCTGTAACATGGTCCGTACGAGCCAAATATGTGTTGATGGCAAAGTTTAATAAAAGTAAAGTAAAAGTAAAAACATTGCAGTGGCCAGGTAAACTTTCTTAACTTTTAATCCTTGTTAACATTTTTGCGAATTACAAGCTACATGCACAGTGCTGCATTATTTAGAAAAAATTGTAAATTTTGTTGGTACTATTGCAATCGTGCGTAATCAAATAGTTTTAACTATAGTTACATACATATTTCTTAAATTTATCCATTATTGATTTTTTTAATCATGAAAGTTTTAGATAGAACAAGGACAACGTTTTAATATAAACTTATTAGATTCCATCTTGTGTTTAGCTGTTTCTAGAAATCATTTTCTTTACTTTAGTCATGTTGTTTTTGGCCTTCTCCTCTTTTTCTTTTTACATTGTTTAGCCCCCATTATGTTTTTGGGCAATCTTTTTGGTTGCATTTATATAAGATAGCTAAACCATTCCACCTGTTTACTCTCTATTTTCCTGCATATTTGTTCCTGATTTTGCTGAAGTCTGATAGATTTGTTCTATATCCGATCTATTCTAGTTTTGTTAATTACTTTTTTTTTATGATGGATAGTCTAGGTCTCACTGTAGTATAGCAGTATTGAATGCATTATGGTAGTATGTATCGTTAATTTAATATTCCTACATATTTCTTTGTTTCTGAAAAGTTTTGTTAAGCGCATAATATGCTTTAGTTGCCTTTTTGTATTTTTTGTAATTTCTAAATCATATTTCTCATCTTTTGTAATTGTATTTTTATCGAATTTTTCACCAAAAACCTTTTCCATCTATCTTTTATGTCTTCTGCTTTTATTTCTAGCGTGTTATTTTTGTTCTTTATTCCACTCATCTCGTTATTTCTTTTGTCTTTCATAGCTTTAATCTTGTTGTAGAACTTGTTATTGTTTCTAAAGTCCCCGTTTAGTTTTTCTCCAATCTCTTCCCAAGTTTTTTTTCTTGCCTTGCTTTACTTCTTTCTTTTGCGAGTTTATTTTTTTAGTTTGCCATATGCTTCTTTGTTTTTTTGTTTTTGTTTTTTGGTAACTATTCTACGGCTTTTTTTGTTTAACTATATTTTTTAGTCCATCATCTAGTTTGTTTATCTCATTTTCTATTTTTTTTAATTCTCTATATCTTCGTTGCCGTATTAAGTATACATAGTTTTAATTTTGTTTCTAAGTTTAGGTTTTTCTTCTTCTTACTTAAACCTAATATTATTAATCCAAAATTTTCATTTTTATTTAAAAACTTTTCCTGTTAATGATGTTACATGCCATGTTTCTAAATTCCAATTTTTTATTATGTTTGTTTCATATGTATTTTTACTATTTACATTGTGCTTTAAACTCTTTTTAGTATTTCTTATTTTCATATCGTCTTTTATATTTTTATTTTCATTATCCTTTTTCTTAGCTTGTGTTGTTTCCGTTTTTCGTTCTGTGTTGTTCTGTGGCAGTTTTTAGAGTACTATCTGTTTTCTTTGTTTTAGTAGTTTTTAGTAATTTGTTTCCTAAATCTTTAGCTACATTATTTTCTGGGGATATTTAGTTTAATGTTCTGTTTTTTTATATGCTTGGAAATTTCACGCTCTTCCTAAATCTCTCTTGTAAAATCTGTTACTTTTAAAGGTTTTATTTACAGTAACTTACAAGAATTAAGAAAAATAATATTTACAATTAATTTATAAGACTTGTACATGAGGTACTAATTCTAATCACAACGTGCACTCTTTTGAAAGCTAACGAAGAAGAAGAGAGAGCGACTTCCTTTTCATCCCCAGGTACGCCAACCGTTGATGTTGCCATCTCACTACCAAAAGAATGAAAGCGATGTTGTCGCTATCAGCCACATACTCCCTCCCCAGTGATAACGTCGGTTTGAAATCTGGTAGGGAACCGTACCTGACGTCCGCATCTTGTGGTTTTCTGAATGTTGGGTTGAAGATGTATTGGTGGCTGAGGCGTTGCTGCTTCTGTCGTAGATGGTGTTGATTGAGGAAATTCTTGATTTCCATTTTGGATTGAATCTTCATCACTTAAGATAAATGCAGGTTTTAGCCTGTCGATAGAAATTGTTTCCTCGCCATGAGTAGTCAGCAGTTTAAACGTTTTTTGGTTACGTAAAACTACTTTAAAAGGTCCATCATATGCCGGATGTAATGGTATTTTTACTGCATCATGCCGAATAAAAACATGTGAAGATTCTATGAGGTCCGGGTGAACAAATATGCTTTTTTTGCAGTGATGTCGAAATGGTACTGGACGAAGACTTTCAACATGATTTCTCAATTTGTCTAAGAACAGTGGTGTATCGTGTGGCTGTGAATCTTCAAACATATCTACTGGAAGTCTAATGGTTTCACCATAAACAATTTCTGCAGGTGTAGCTTGATGTTCCGCGATGATATAAGATCGAAGTCCTAGCATCACCGATGGTAAGGTGAAGACCCAATCTTGATTTAACTTAGCTTTTAACGCTGATTTGAGGATTCGATGCCAACGTTCAATAACCCCATTTGCTGCTAGGTGGTATGCAGTAGTTTTGTTGTGCTCTGTTCTAGTTAATCGAGTTAAACTCGTAAACAGCTGACAGTCGAACTGCTTGCCTCTATCAGTTGTGATAAATTTTGGAGCACCAAAACGCGATATCCAGTTGCAATAAACTGCATTAGCAACAGTTTCGGCGGTGATGTCTATTATTGGAACAGCTTCAGGCCAACGAGAAAATCTATCGATCATTGTTAGTAGGTATCGATATCCCTGTAATGGTGGTAGTGGTCCCACGATGTCAACGTTAATGTGGGAGAATCTTCTTGTGGTTGGTGGGTAAACACCAATTGCACTGGAAGTGTGTTTCCATATCTTACTCTGTTGACAAGCGATGCAAGTTTTAGCCCATAGTGACACATCACGTTTGAGTCTGGGCCAACAAAACCTTTGCTGCACAAGATTAACTGAGGCTGCTATGCCAGGGTGAGACATATTATGTAATGAATCGAAAATTTGTCTACGATAAGCGAAGGGAACAAAAGGGCGAAGTTTTTCAGTAGAGGAATCGCAAATAAGCGTTAATCCACAATCCAGATGTATGTTTTGGAATTTATAAGAAGAGGATTCTGACGCCATGAGATGTTTGAGTTCATCGCATGATAGTTGAGCTTCAGCAATCTGTTGTAGAGCAATGGTGGATGACAACTGAATAACTTCAACACGAGACATGATGTCAGCTGGGACATTAGACGAACCTGGTATATACCTTATGTCAGTAGTAAATTGTCCAATATAATCAAGATGTCGTAGTTGTCTAAGACTTGCTCGTTCAGAACGTTGCTCAAACGCATAAATTAATGGTTTATGGTCTGTATAAATGGTAAATGTACGACCTTCCAAATTATGTCGAAAATGTTTAACTGCTTGGTAAGCCGCTAACAGTTCACGGTCATACGTACTGTAAGAAACCTGTGATTTGCTAAGTTTCCTAGAAAAGAAACCTAACGGCTCGAGATTATTCTTTCGAAGTTGCTGAAGGGAAGCACCAATAGCAAAATCAGAAGCATCTACACTTAAAACTAAAGGCAATTCAGCCGATGGGTGCATTAAAAGAGTAGCATTTACCAGTTCTTGTTTTAAACCATCAAAGGCTTCTCGAGATTGAGAAGTCCATTCGACTTTTGGTTTATCTCTTTTCCTTGGACTTTGGCACAAATCGAACAACAGTTGTTGGGTCACAGCAGAATGAGGAAGGGAACGCCGATAGAAATTAGCAAGACCTAAAAATCTTCTAATCTTTTCGATCGTGTCTGGAAGTGGAAATTCCTGTATAACCTTCACTCGTTCCGTAAGAGGATATATTCCGAATTTATTAACTCTATAACCTAAAAATGAAATTTCAGCGACACCAAATTCACATTTCGATGAATTAATGCAAATCCCATGCTGTTCGAGAGTTGTAAAAAGTTTTGTCAAATGTAATTCATGTTCTTTCTCCGATGAAGAAACTACTAAAATGTCGTCCAGATAAGAGTAAGCAAAATCTAGCGATCTCAAGATTGAATGCAAATATTTCTGGAATGTTTGTGCAGCATTCTTTAAGCCGAAAGGAAGTTTGAGAAACTCGAACAACCCAAAGGGTGTGATTACTGCAGTTTTGGGAATATCTTCCTCCGATACAGGTATGTGATGAAACGCCCTGACAATATCTACTTTAGAAAAGATAGTTTTACCATCTAATTGAGTATTAAAATCCTGCAAATGTGGAATTGAATACCTGTCGGGAATAGTTATGGCGTTTAAACTTCTATAATCGCCACAGGGTCTCCATGATCTATCTTTTTTTGGTACAAGATGCAACGGACTTGAGCAATTACTTTTAGAAGGTCTACAAATGCCTAAATCTAGCATTGCTAAAATTCTAGTTTGGCTTGTGCTAGTTTTTCAGGATGTAATCTTCTAGCTTTAGCAGTAATGGGAGGACCTCTAGTTGAAATGGTGTGAAAATATTGAATATCAGGATACTTGCCAGGAGTTTCTTTAAACAATTGCGGAAATTTTTGGAGTAAGCTAAAATACCTATGAGCAGGGTCAATCAAATGAACTGTTGATACATGTTCAGGTGATGGTGTTGAACGAAGTCTCGAAATTTTAGTAAACGTGTCGATCAAACGTTTATTTTTAATGTCGATCAGTAAACCAAAGTGACTAATGAAATCAGCTCCAATAATTGGGTGTTGCACATCTGCAATTATAAAAGGCCAACATAATTTGCGACGTAATCCTAAATCTAAACTAATTAACTGCTCTCCAAAGGTTAAAATAGAAGATCCATTAGCGGCATATAAGGTCCGCTTAGATGGACATTTACGCTGAACCATAGTAGGAGGTAATACAGAAATATCTGCTCCAGAATCAATTAAAAATTTTTTGTTTGAATATTGATCATACATAAATAAGCGGCAACTAGAAGAACCCTCATCTCTTGCCGCATCAAGTGAGTGGCTTAACAGTTTTCCGACGACTCGGTCGGTTTAAATGTACAGGGTGCAATGCATTTATTAGCTCTGCTACCAAATCGATTGTGGTACCAACAACTTTTAGAATGGGAAGATGACATACGCCTAAAATTACCTTGACGATTTCTCGATTGAGAACGTGAGCGAGTCTTTAATTCACTAATTATAGATGTAAGTTCAGAAATTTGTGCCTCTAATTTAGTAAACCGATCTGTTTGTGATGGTTCAGGAGAATTAATGGAATGCACCGCTGAGAATTGTGGTGATGAAAATTCCATAATTTTATCTGCCATGCCTGATAAATTGTCTAAGTGATCGCTGCTAGAAGCTAAAATAGAACGAACATTAATTGGTAAGCGCTGTATTAATATTGTCCTTAAAAACTCGTCGTTAACTTGTGTGCCAGCTAAAGATCGCATCTCTCGAAATAATTGAGATGGTTTTTTGTCACCCAGCTCCAACTCTGTTAATAATTTAGTCACTTTTCGACCCTCAGATTCCTCAAATTTGGCTATAAGGCGGTCAATGAGGTCTTTATATGGTGTCGCGGTTAATGGTTGAGCTAAAAAATCGGATATTAATTCTGCTACATCCGGATCTAACACGGCGAGAACGAGGTTGAATTTTGTTTTTTCAGATGTTATG
This sequence comes from Aquatica leii, assembly GCA_035610365.1. Taxonomy (NCBI): domain Eukaryota; kingdom Metazoa; phylum Arthropoda; class Insecta; order Coleoptera; family Lampyridae; genus Aquatica; species Aquatica leii. The sequence continues at coordinate 27,884,794 of CM069433.1, read as the reverse complement.
AAAGAAGTTTCAAATTGAGCCTCGACTTGCATCTTCCATATTTTAACATTGCGACGCCATATTTGTGGTAGTTTTACAGAAACTCTTGCGATTTCGGTTGTTTGACTCGTTATTGAACCTATTGGACTCGCCACATTTTCTTCCGCCATTATTATTAATTTGCACAGAATAATCACTATTACTAAAAAGTTTAATGCACTGACCTTGTTCGTAGTTCGACGAAAGCGACGCGGTTTTTTCACTTTACGGAACCACGTGTTTTCTGTAATTGTCTAAAACCTCTAAAACTCCTTCACGATCACGTCGGGGTCACCAAAGTTACTTTTAAAGGTTTTATTTACAGTAACTTACAAGAATAAGAAAAATAATATTTACAATTAATTTATAAGACTTGTACATGAGGTACTAATTCTAATCACGACGTGCACTCTTTTGAAAGCTGACGAAGAAGAAGAGAGAGCGACTTCCTTTTCATCCCCAGGTACGGCAACCGTTGATGTTGCCATCTCACTACCAAAAGAATGAAAGCGATGTTGTCGCTATCAGCCACAAATCTTTTATGGAAATTTTTATTCTTATTAATTTTTTTGTTGTTCTAAGTATTTTCAATTTTTTATTCCAATTTTTCTGATATCTACTGTCTCCTCTTCTTCTATTGCTATTTCCATATCTTTTAGTATCGTTCTCGTTTTTACTTCAACATCTTCTTTTCGATTTCTTTCACTTTTCTACTTTGATGTATTATTTTTTGCTTGAGTAATTGGTTCTTGATTTTTAATTGTTTATTTTTCATTTTAATTCTAAATATATCTCGTTCTTAAAAGCATCCATTTTCTTTTTCATTCTTTCATCCCTCTCTTCCATTTTATGTAGTTTTGTATTTATGGTTTCTAGTATATCCATCATATTAACAAACTTTACTTTCTTATTTGGATTCATATTAATGTTACGTAGTTTATCAAATTAAATTAAACTAAATTTTATAATATTGAAATTATGGGTTAGTTTAATTTATCTATTAAATGCGACCGGATCAGAAAAGCGATCCTATTTGTCTGCTTAGAGCTTGTCGCTCTTTTCTTGCTGATGAAAACTTTTATAGAAAGTTAAAAATTCATTTACGTTTATATCTTCTTGTAACAAAACAAAGCAACGGCTAGCACAGTTTTTTCGGAGAAAGATCGCAAGCTTTGTTATGTGTGATTATAACGTGAATCTAAAAAAAACACCAAGACGATGAAAAAAAAATTAAATTCGGGAGATACCGTCTAATTCTACCCGTAGCAGGAAAAGAATAAATAACACCACAGAAGTAATAGCACCGAATATATATATTTGTTATATCACAGAAGATGGAAAAGGTATATAAATGTAAGTTCTCGACAATATTTACACGTAGGTCGAATGAATTATAACTTGCGCCGAATAACTAGCAACATACCGTACAACAAGCTGACCCTGTCGTTCTAAACAGTTACATAAACATTACGTCTGAATTTATATTTACAAATCTTTAAATTTTAGACCAACAAAACAATTTAAGCATTCGAGATTAAACGCGCACTGCTTATAAGCTCATGAAGCACAAAAATATTATTAATTGTGTTAACCTAACATGCACGTACGGTCATAAGCGACATGACCAACAAAATACAAATCAAAAAAAGAAATTAAAGTAGTATAACTCACAGTTAGGTTTTACCTCAGTCGGATATTAGCTAATCTCCGTACTTGATGTACCTAAAAAGTAATATTAAACCCAATCTAAACGAGCATTTAGTGTTAACACAAATATGTTTCCTTAACATCCAATCATTAAGAACGCAAATGCGCAGCGTTTCCCTTCGATTTAAGAGCATGAATTCCCCCAGTGTTTGTCGTAATTATTTTTCCAAAGAGGGATTGTCCTGCCTGTTTCCAACCCTTGAGAGTGGATACTATAATGACGTTATCAATAATGTGACGTCATAGAAATTTTCCAACGAGGCCACCTGCTAGTTATCCTCGGTGATCACGATGAACATTTGGTTTTTAGCAGAATCAAGTTAAACCCTCAATGAAGAAAAATGTATACCACTCACCCCGTTTCAACTTTACAAATGCAATTGCATATTAGGATATTAGCGTGAAACAATCTAACGGTGAAGGTTACGCCGGGCGTAAAAATACAAAACTCGTAGATGGTCTTGTAGAAAGTGAGGTAAAAATGCTGTCTAAAATTTGACAGTCTCGGCTCAAGAGTAGGGAAATTCTCCTGACAAATTTTATACTCGACGAAAAATTTTTTATACTCGCGAATTGGACTACTAATTTCTTTTTTTAACATTACAATATTAATATAAAGTTTGTTTTTATCGGATAGTGCTACCGTGAGTTAGCAAACACGTGGTGATCTTGCTTTTGAAATTATAACTACATTTATAAATTTAAATTTAATTTCTGTAATTGAGGAGTGTTGTGGGTATGTCAAAGTTTAGTCTCCAGTCAGAAGTTGCTGACTTATCAAACTTGATTGAAGCAATAAGATTGACCGACTCCTCAAACTACTGAGTGCGAAATACAATTTGGTAGTTTGCAATCGCACCATTCGTTTGCCGATTGAAAAACACACTTGTGCAATGATAATGTCAAAAGTACTTACAGTTATACAAAAGAGCTGCTGTGCAGTACCGAACGGGCGCACACACAGTCGCTTTAATTCATCGTAATGACCGGCCACTGTTACAAAGTGAAGCGGCTGATATAATACGTTAAATTTAGTGGTACCAACTACAAAGTTGCTACTGATAGTGAACTTTTTAATTTAATTTAAAACTGTAAAAAACAATTTTGAAACACAGTTGTCTACCTGTGATCAATTTAACAAATTATTAAAATATACTTTGAATGTACTAGTCTTTTGAACACATAACAACCGACTCACTATCTATTAATTCTTCCCAACGGCTAGCAAAAACAAAAATAATTAAAAATTTGGTTTACATGTCAAAAATATGAATTCAAAGATTACATCATGTTACACTTAAAAGATTTATCGGTACCTACAGATACTATCTTAGAATCATTGTCAAATAGTTTTACAAATGCGGTTATTGAATCTTCTACTGTAATTTCAGCGTTTTTTTAAAACATTGTTCAAGTTCTGTTGTCGACTATTTTTTCCAAAGTTGTTGATTTTGGTGGCAATTTACATGATGTTTGATGTACGTTTTAAGTGCAATGTTACTATAATTTGTGATAAAAATTTATAGTAATCTTTTTGTTTAGTACTAGAAAAAATTACACGCAATTTTGCTAAGTAGATGGTTATCCTTTTAAAATATCCGACAACAAACTGATCATGTCCTAAAACTCTACGAAAGACATCTAAAACCAACGATGAAAACGATGCTGACACCACACTACAGCAAACCACCGCATCTATATGGACTACCGAAGATACATAAAAACAACATGCCGCTTCGACCGATAACCAGCTCTCGTAATGGACCCACATACCAGCTATCCAGATTTCTACTACCAATTGTGCAACCACTACAGAAGAACAGCTCATCTTTTGTCAAAGACTCCAAACATTTCGTTGAGATTCTGAAAACAATACAGCTACAACCACGGGATTAATTAGTCAGCTTCGACGTAGAAAGTCTTTATACTAATGTGCCAGTTGAAGAAGCATTGAAAATCATCCAAACGAAGCTCCGAGAAGATGAAAAACTTCAGGAAAGAACCACGCTGTCGGTAGAAGGAATAATGAAGCTCCTAGAATGTTGCCTCAAAAACTCGTACTTTCAGGAGAAAGACAGATTCTTCACTCAAGACGAAGGACTACCAATGGGTTCATCTCTATCACTAGTAATCGCCAACATATACATGAACTGGTTTGAATCCCAGGCCATAGAGAAATCAAAATTCAAACCCAAAATATGGTTTAGATATGTTGACGATACCTTCATAATTTGGAACCACAGTAATCGGCAACTAGACCTTTTTCTACAACATCTGAACAACATCAAACCATCCATCAAATTCAGTATGGAAAAGGAAAAGGAGAACTCGCTTCCTTTTTTAGACGTTCAAGTAACAAAGAACAAGAAAATTATGGAAACGACTGTCTACAGGAAACCGACACACACCGGTCGATATCTCAACTTTGAATCCAACCATTCCACATCTACGAAGAGGGGAGTAGTAAAATCTCTAATCGACAGAGCGTACAGGTTGTGCAACACAGAGAAAGGGTTACGAGAAGAAATCAAAAACGTTAGAAACGATCTAAGGCAGAATGGTTATCCAGAAAAGATTGTAGGAGAGCTTTTACGGAAAAAGCAATTGAACACCATCGGACAACCTAAAACAGAAGAACTGCCCAATTCACTGCTGAGCATCCCATATGTCAATGGTTTATCAGAATCAATAAAACGTATAGGGAAAAGCTACAACTTAAATACAGTGTTCAAATCATCGACCACCATTAGGAGTATAATTTCCAACACAAAGCCACAAACAAATCGAGATTCCCAAAACTGTATTTACCAAGTTCCATGTGAATGTGGCAAATCATACGTGGGGGAAACCAAAAGACCACTTGACATCAGACTGAAAGAACATCAGATGCACACACAGAGAGGAGAGACTTCTAAGTCCGGCATCGCACAACATTCGTGGGATAACCAACATCGAATGAAATGGTCGGAAGCAAAAATCATACACAGGGAGGAACATTGGTACAAACGGAAATTTAAAGAAGCGGCATTCATCAACAACAACAAAGAAATTTTCAGCCAGCCAAGTGTCGAGATAAGCAACATATGGAAACCACTTATCGAACCTCTAAAACATTTTAAACTTGACTAAGTAATTTTGTTAATTAATTTGTTACGTTAAATTGATTTTGTACGCTTGAACGCTTCATCGAACATGTCTTTAGTATATAAGCTCCAGTAGTTTCTAAGTCTGTTAGTATTCACCTGATGACGATTGCAGATACCACAGCAATCGAAACGTTGTGTATATTCATTTCAAAATAATAAACAATGAAAGTTCGGCAGAATGTTATTAGTTCTTCATTCTTGCACATAACCTACATTTAAATTATTATTAATTAAATGTCAGCAGTAGAAACAGGAATCAAATCTTGCAAAGCACATATTAAGCGTGTATTAGACACTTAAGTTCTAAATTTTAAAAAATTGTGTATATTGCTTGCATAAGTGGTAGCTACTATAAACTTTTAACTTATTTCTGTTTTGTCCTTTAATCTTAGTAACTTTCAAATTCTAAGACCTACTTACTTATTAATTGGGGGATTATTTTGTTACATGTCGTTATTTTGTATTTTTCAGAAATATTTATTTTAAATTAAAATTAACGGCTGCACTGTTTATACGCGGCAACTGACGATCAAAATACCTAAACGAGTAAAGATAAACACGAGTTGCTATTAGAAATGGCCATTACTTTTCGTTTATTGTTTGGAAATTGCTGTTGAACGTCGTATTAAGGTTAGTCCGATAAATATAAGTAATTTTTATTTCTGCTTAATTTTTCTCATTAGTAATTTGGATTACGCTTTTAGCAAATGTACTGGAAAATAATTATTTAAGATATCAAGCAAATAAGCAATTAGGTTGATTGGTTGACCTTCCAGGTATAACGTATATCAAAATGATTAGGTGAAAATAGCAATCGTTACTACTGGAGACAAAGAATTTTTTGGTTGGATAAGTAAAGTTAAAATTGTATATATGAAAAATCCTAATACAATGTTAAAAACGTTTTTAATAGTTATTTAAGTAACAGTAACAAATAGGTTATGGATATTATTAACGCACGCGAAATAAATATGTATTTAACCACAAAGCTATTGAAATATGAACTTATAACTTTAAAAAGAAAAACGTCAATATAAAAGATATGTTTACAAGTATATTTAGTGTTTTTAACAAATTCGTTGTAAAATTTAATTGTTTATGTAAAGCCCATAAATTTAATAAGTAAATAAACACAGCAAGCAAAGAAAATATCAGTTTGATTATTTATTAGTAAAATGTAAATATTTATTTGGTTTAGTTTTAAATTTTCTATTTGTTTGTTAAAAAAATTGCAAAAAACATATAAAGTTGTTTAATAATTACAAAAATAATATAAATCCCACAGGTATGATACATAAATACACCTACATAAAAACTCTCTGTTTGTCTAACATATTAAATATTATTTTATTCTTAATTAGTAATAATGATTAAAAAAATTACGATTCATTTAATATAATTAATGACATTGTTGTAACGAAAAGTAATATATTAGTATGTTTTGATGTAATTTTTTGTTTACAAATACATCCGAAAAAAATGTTGGCTTTTCTTATTAAAAATTATTCGTCTTGTAACTACATGTAGCTTTACCGCAGTTAATTAATATGTATTTTTTTATAAATTAGATTTTTTGTTTACATTTAGTTTAATTGCCATCATGTACAAATACATAAGACAACTATGGAAAATTACTCAACCTTGCTAATTTAACAATGCAAAATTTCTCAAGTTAAAGCTTACTACTTGTTTATTATATGTTTACGTTGACGACATAATTATATGCATCCTGAAACATGATGTTAATTAAATTATCTCCACCATTTAATTTATACCACTATCATCATTAGTACATGTAAATGTAAACTTAATTATTTGCATTAATGTTATCCACTACAAGAAACTGATTCATATCCGGATTTTAGTAATAACACCATTAGCTATAATAAATTAAAAACAAAAAACAATATTTTTTATAAAAAAAAATATCATACAAACAACACTATCTGTACAAACCTAAAAAGTTAACTTTCTAAACAAATCATGTACAAAGCTATTGTAAAAAATGAAATAAATATGTACTGGTTATAAATTAAGTTAAAAACTAGATTGCAAGCAAATTGTCAATGTTAGCATAGCTTTCTACTACGTAGAGAATAATTAAAAGTTTAATTTGAAAACTTTTAGTGTTGAAAACATTTATAGGAAGCATGATTCGAAGGCTCGTGTAACGAAACGATGAAACGCTCATATGAAACTAATTACATTTCATTTTTGTATTTTTCGGATGCAGTGTTTATTATTATTAAACAAGATATTTCTTATGATTCGTTTTATGTTTTAAAAACATTTTAATTTCACTCAGCAGTGATGAAAAATGATTATAGTAATTGCAGAATTAGATACGCGCGAGCGTCCGCCTTGTACGCTGTACGCTTGTACCAAAATTGCACATAAATAATTTATTGAACACAAAATTCATTACAAAAAATTCCGTGGGAGTATATACTTATATGTAATAGTTTAAGAGCTACAGAATTTTAATGTAATTTTTATGCAACTTTGCACACTTGTATCTTTTAACTTGTTGAACGTAACTGTACCCTTCCACCGACTTCTTTATAGCAAATTTTGTCCTCTATAAAAATATTTATGTGCAACTTTCTTCTGTCTTGCATCGTTTTAGGGTAATCGTTTATTGGGTATTTTAAATAATTAAGCAAATCATTTCAATACAAAAGTTGTGGTGGTTTCGATGGTGGTGTACGACATCAACAAAGCTACCCTTAGTCGCAAAAAAAAGCCGCGGTGGTCACCAATAGCAACTCGACCGAAACACACATGTTCTACTAAACCGATAATTTCTATTCAAATTTTAAGATGCGTAAACGAAATAATAATAAACCTATTTTATAAAGTTTTACAATAAAAACTATCAATAATAACGAGTTTCAATCATAAACAGTTTTACTGTAAAGTTATCAACATAGAACGAAAGTAGGTAAAATAAAATTTGATTAAATTTTGAATGTCAAAGTTGTATCAAGAGTCAAACAATTGTAAATATTATTAGCGTTAAAAATCTGTTAAGACTAGAGTAAGGATTCATGTTAAACTAAAGTTTATCTTTTTAATGCTTTTTTATAGTCATTAGCGCATTTGTTTAATATTAATAGGAGAAAAAATTGTAGAATCCGTAAAAAAAGAGAAGGCATGTCGATTATTTCGCGTCGCGAAATGTTTTTATTGCGAGTCCAATCTGTTGTAAGTTTTCTTTAGATATGACAAGGAATAGCGAACGCGACAAACTGTTGAAAAAAAATCAATTTTTAAACTGTGTATGCACATTTCTTCAGATAAAATCTCCACTTTGCAAATTTTACACCTGAAAGCATGTGGCAACGTAGTTTGAATCGTGTCATAATCTTAGAAGCTGCAGAACTGTGAACCAGCATAAAACTCGGGTAAAATCCAGTAATCATTTAGTTTTGTTGTTTTTTTTTTAATGCGCATCAACTAGTTAGAGTGTGGTAAAGAAATTGTCAGGAATTACGCGATATAAATTGTTTATTTAATCATTGAATGATTTATTTAATTCAAACGTATTCAATCAAAGTCTGGCTAAATATCTGAAAGTTTCACTTTGGCTCTAAAATTGATTGTCTAGAGAAAATTTTACATTTATCCGAATGCTTTCACGCGTATCTAAGCCAGCAGAAAATGAGTCAGTACAGATAAATCACAATTTTTTGAGTTTTCCTCGCATAACATGCTTGTGAGCGTAATATTATTATTTGAGCTTTGCGAAGGTGACTTTTTCCCTTGAAAATATTTTGTGTGTTTCTTACCGTATATCACTTGGAAAAGAAAAGCTAAGCATTACTAACACAGCCCAAATACCCATTTTTGTGCTTCTCTAGAAAAATTTTGTATAAAAGATGTACCCTCCAGTTCGTAATCATTTTGCACTAAACTATTACATACTACTAAGCTATCATTAGAAAACAGCAGCCGGGACTGTTTGGGTTTAGTGTTTTTAATACTAGTTTAACGCCGAGCACAATTTCCGTTCCTGTAGCACTGTTTTTCGGGTGTTGCCGCGTCACAAAACTTTCTCTTAACGTTTCGCTGATCATGCTGTCAGCTTCTTTAGAAGATTTCTAAAGACTGATGTTATCGTCTTGCGTTTCTCGTTATATACTGTCTTACGGCTCCGCTTTGCTGATCCGTGTCCGTTCTCGTCTGTTGATTTGCGTTTATAGACGTCTGGTGACTTCTTGCATGTTCTTAACGCAGCGTAGATCTTCATGTGTTGCTTAATCTATATCTATCCTTACGGTTGAAGTTGTTAACATTTTTTATTACTTCCAGTGATTCGAGTATTATTCGCTGGTGATAGTGTCTGCTTCGTGCTAATACTTTTACGTTCCCGTAATCAATCCGGTGATCTCCATTTTCATGTAGATGTTCCGCTACTGTAGAATTGTCCGTGCGTCTGAGTTGAGCGTCTCGTTGATGTTCTTTAACCCTGCACTGAATTCTTCTCCCTGTTTGCCCGAAGTAACTCTTACCGTTATGACAAAAAATTCTGTATAAGTCATTGGTGTTGCTGATTGATCATCTTCCAGCGATGAAGAGGTTATAGGAAACAATTCTCAGGCATTTCATGGACAAATGTTAAATACAAACAATTAGTGAATTATTATACGACCTTATTCTCGTTTGTGTAATATGTACCTAGAATACTAGTTATTTGTGTTTTTTTATTTTTTTATTATTTATGTGTGCATTCTTATTTTTGAAAATTATAGTAAACCTTGTTCATTATATTATGTAGATAATATTGTGTTTCTTTTCAACATTGGAAGATTTGGATATCTGTGAATTTTTAAACTGTAAACGTAAAAATAAATTTTCTATTTTTCTTGCAGTCGATACCTAATCGTTTTTTGCGATTAAGTATGAATTTGATTAGTTTCTTAATTAACTGATGTTAGATATTATCGCAAGAATCTTGAACCACCGTCATCAGCTCTTGGGGGTTGGCTGACTGAGAATAGTCATCTTTTAAATTTCTTATTGTAATTTTAGCTTAGATGTGTTTAATAAAGAACTTTTTGAAGCCATGGCTAAAACACAGATACTATTTTGACCGAAGCATTCAGTCACCACTCGCGCTTTGTGAATTGGTGCATTGTTCTTAACGATAAAAAAACATCATTTAGAATTATTGTTTTTTTTTTTTTTTTTATTTATTAAAGCATCGGCTGCTGTGGCCATTAGCTATAATAATTTTTGTTTTATTTCTTTTCTTATATTTTCAGAAACAGTTCGGATTGGTATAAATAGGACAATGTTTTTTTAATATTTTCTGGGTTGTTTCGTAATGTTTCCTCTAGTTTTTCTGATAACTTCAATTTTTCCCGTATATTCTTGTATTTTGTGCAGTTTAATAATATGTGGGGTACTGTTAAATTTGTATCACATGTTTCGCACTTGGTTCTTTGTCTATTTGTTAACATATGAGATGATGTTAGGTTGGTATGTCCTATTCGTAAGCGTGTTAAGACTACATCTTCTCTTCTTTTCATAGGATAAAGGGTGTCCCAAGCTTTAATGCTCGGTTTGATTGTTTTTAATTGAGTGTCTGTGCTGTTCCATTTTTGTTGCCACTGATTATTTATTTCGTGATTAATGTTATTTAGAATATCTTTCAAATTGAGGTTTATAATTTTGCAGTTTATCCAAGGTGGATTTGGTTGGTATAAACATGTGTGTATTGGCGTTATTGGAAAGTTGATGTCGTTGGTAAATTCGTGTGCACGAATGTAGCTTGGTCTTGCATATGTTGGTCTTTGTTGATAATTTCTATATATATCTTGATCTTTAGATATATTAAACAGTTTGTTATTAATGTGATTATGATTGTTTTGTAATTTAATAGAGTATTTAAGTAGTTGTAGTTGCCTTCTGTAATTAAGTGGTAATAGGCCAGTTATACAAGACATAGCTGGTGCTGGACTCGTCCTATATGCTCCTGTGCAGAGTCTTAGCCCCGTATTGTATATGGTGTCGAGGTTTTTTAATCTGCTTTTCCGGGCTGATCCATATACTATGCTACCGTAGTCAATTTTGTTTAGTATTAGGGCTTTAAATACGTTGAGTAATACGTTTCTGTCTGCTCCCCACTTTATGTTTGAAATGCATCTTAACATATTAAGGTGTTTTTTACATGCTGTTATGATGTGTGAAACGTGCTCTTTCCAGTATAATTTTTTGTCAAAAATTACGCCTAAAATATTTATACTATTTTGGTTTTGGATGTTGGTGCCGTTAATGTTTAGGTGTGGGTGATCGTGTCTTGTGCGAAGTCTGCAAAAATGAATGCTGTTTGTTTTGGATTCGGCGAATTTAAAGCCTATGGAAGCTGCAGTGCTTGCTAGTTTATTGATTCCATGCTGCAGAGTTTCTTCAATAACAAGTATGTCTTTATGGCTATAGCATATCATCAAGTCGTCGACATACGCATAAAATTTTATGTTAGGTGGTATTGTTTCTATCAAGTTCTGCATTGCGATTATAAATAGAGTTGCACTTAGGATTGATCCTTGAGGGATTCCGTTTTCCAATGGTCGTATAGTCGATGTTTTTTGGCCTATTTGGGTGTAGAACTTTCTATTTTTTAAGAAATCACAAGTAAATTTTGATAATCGTCCTTTGATTCCCCAACTGTGTAGTTTCTTTAGGATCGCATATCTCCATGTCATGTCAAAGGCACGTTGAATGTCGAAAGTTACGGCTACTAAGTGCTCTTTTTGCATAAAAGAGTTTAATATTTCATTTTCTAGATATACTAGGGCGTCGATCGTTGAATGGTGTCTACGGCTCCCCATTTGAGTTTTGGACAATAGATGATGTTTTTCTAAGTACCAAGTTAACCGGGTATTAACCATTTTTTCGAGTACTTTGCTTATACAAGAAGTTAAGGATATTGGCCGGTAACTGGAAGCTACGTTCGGGTTTTTGCTTGGTTTTAAAACCGGTATAATAGCTGCTGTTTTCCATTCGTTTGGATAGTAACCGTTGTGCCATATGTTGTTGTATATAGAAAGTAGCTGTTTTTGTTTATTATAGGGTAAGTTCTTTATCATACTGTATGTAATCATGTCTGGTCCAGGAGATGTATCTTTACAACTTTTTAGTGCTTGTGTTAGCTCTGACATTGTAAAGTTGTCATTGTATTGGAAGTATTCGTTGGTGGCAAAATTGATTATTTCTAGTTCATCTTGTTCTTTTCGTAACTTGAATGGTTCGTGAAAGTTTTTGTTGTCGCTTGCATTTTGAAATTCATTTGCAAACTCTTCGACTACGCTGAGTGTGTCATTAGTGAATTCATTATTTATTTGTAGTGTTATTTGTTGGCTTTGATATGTTTTCTTGTTTATGCGACGTATTTTATTCCAAACTTCTGTAGATGGAGTTTGGTTCGTCATTGTTGTCACATATGTTTGCCAGCAAGTACGTTTACTTTCTATGATTTTTTTCCGAGCAAGTGCTCGTTTTTTTTTAAATTCGATCAGATTATCTATGGTTGGATGCTTTTTAAAAACGTTAAATGCTTGTTTTTTAGACTGTAGTGTTGATTTAATGTCGGCATTCCACCAAGGAACGTTTCTTTGAAATTTTGCGCCTTTGGATGTCGGTATGCTTGCATGAGCAGCTTCTATTATTGTTTTAGTAAATGTGTTGACATCTATTTCTATGTTGTTTTGTAGAACCACATCTTTTAGATTGTTTTGGTATTTTTTCCAATCAGCTTTTTTAATATTCCATTTTTCTTTGGCTTTAACAATTGTTGTTTTTGGTTGTCCGGTAGAGATAATTATCGGATAATGGTCACTGTAATAAAGTTCGCTTAGAGGTGTCCAAAGAAGATTTGGTGCGATTTGCGGAGTTACTATTGTCAAGTCTATTGCGGATTCTTTGCCCGAGATTTGATTAAAATGTGTGTTTTCCCCGTCGTTTAATATAACTAAATCTTCCTCATCAAAAATATTTTCCAATATTGTACCTTTATGATTGGTTTTTTCTGAACCCCATACTGTTGAGTGTGCGTTGAAATCGCCTGTAACGATAAAAGGTTTTGGTAATTGTTGTAATATACTTTTGATATCGTTTGGGGTCCAGTTTGAATCCGGAAGATATAAATTACATATTGTAGCCTTTAAGGGAAAATTAATTCGGACAGCAATTACTTGGAGATTTGATTTCACTTCTACTTTTGTGTTTACGTAAGTTGACTTCAAAATAGCGACTCCGCCTCTTGCGCGGCTGATTGGATTTACGTCGTAGCGGTAGATGTTATAATTTTGGATTTTAAAGTTCTCGTTCGGTTTAAAATGCGTTTCTTGAAGGCATAAACAAAAAGGGTCGTATTTATTTATTAGCAGTTGTAATTCAGGTAGGTGATGCTTACAACCGTTACAATTCCATTGAATTATTTCTTCCATCGCGGTAATTGTGTTTTAATAAATAACGGAAGATAAAGTTTTTAATAAATAAATACGATTTGATAAATAAATAAATAAATAAATAATTTTGATAGATAGATAAATAAATAAATAAATAAATAAATAACGTATAAGTATAAGACGATAAAAGAACGTATAAAAGACAAACAAGTAAAATGACTAGGTAAATAAAATATCACAGCTTATGTTTGACTAGATGGTGAAACACTCGATTTCCGAGGTTTACCTTTAGGCCAACCTTTTTTCTGTCTTCTCGTAGCGGGGTTGATGAAGTCAGCATCTATCACCTCGCTCGTAATAGAATCTGTTGGAGATGCTGGCAGTGCTCTTTTTTTGGAACATTCCTTAACTTCCATTGGTGAAGAGCTATGAATAATTGCAGTCGTTCTATCTTGCCATTTTTCGGTTGTTATATTTGAAAACTTTGCGTTTATTTCATTTTGAATAACTTTTGTAATTTCAGGAATTATGAGTTTTACAGTCTCCTGCACAATCTCGGCTGTGTTGGTCTTTGTTTGGTTTTGTGTAACCGCTTGCGAGAAACTCTGCGATACACTGACTGGCGATGTTTTCAACAAGTTTCTTGCTTCAGCATATGAGACTTTCTGAATTGTTTTAATTTCTTGAAGTCGAAATTCTCTTTTATATATGGGGCATTCTCTCGACCGAGCAGAATGTTCCCCACCACAGTTGATGCATTTTAGTGGTTGATCGCAAGGTTTTCCTTCGTGTAAAGGTTTTCCACAAATGCAAATTTGGGGTTTATCACACCTTAGAGATGTATGACCGAACGCCTGGCATTTAAAGCATCTCATTGGCTGTGGAATATATGGTCTTACTCTCAAAGAATACAGTCCGCCTTTGATGGTACCTGGTAATATGTTCCGTTCAAAAGTTAAAACATGGTTTGGTGTATCTATTATTTGTCCATCGCGTCTAGTTTGTATTCTTCTCACTTCAGTTACCCCTTCGTGTTTAAGGCCTTCCTGTATCTCTTCTATCGTACTATTTAAGAAATCTGAACAATAAACTACACCTTTACACAGATTTAGTGTTTTGTGTACAGATACTTTGATGTTCATTTGTGCCATTCTTTCGACGTTTAATAACACAATCGATTGTTTTTTTGACACACATTCAACCAACAATCCACTCGATACTTTTTTGACGCTTTTCATGTCTCCTGCTATACCGTATAAAGCTTTGGCAATCAGAAATGGGCTAACCTTTTCGAAGTTACCTTCTAATCTTTCTATCAACAGGAACCGGGGAAAATATTCCTCCTTCTCGCTGCCGGAAAGTTTTTTCCACAAAGTGGATTTCTCCTTTTTTTTCGAGGTGGTTTCCTCGTTCGTGTCATTTTTTGCGCCTTGTCGTGTGGTTATTGTTTTATTATTAAATATGTGTTAAATACCTAAAAAACAATCATCATACAATACGTTTACAGTATAATGCCTTATACTATTCTGTATTTTCATCTTTCCAGAAAGCCCTTATACTTTGGAAGTATATGTTTAAACCCAAATTAAATTATTTAACTTAAAAGTTGTCTCCACAAAAAATATTTTAATTTTAATTTATTTTAAAGATGTTTCGACATTTTTAAATGTCATCATCAGTATGTCTACAAATAGTATAAATTATTAAAAATATAGCTAACACATTAAATTATAAAAGAACATAACAAGTAATATAATTAAATTGACAACTGCCAAAAATAACAAATTAAAACTATCAATTAACACACAGCCAGAAATGATCAAAAGTAAATTAAAATTTAAAAATAGAAAGGCAAAATTAGAATTTAGGATTACCTTGTTTGAAATAACTGTCAGCAATTGACCGAATGCGCGCTGTAAATATCGTTTAACACAGATAGATCGGTTAACAAATAATTAATTTATCATTTCGTGTAATTTTGTTTCAATTATACAGTAAATTTTTAGGAAGTGTATATTCATCACGGTAGGTTAAGAGCAATTACACTAAATATTGAGAGTTTATTTTAATATAAAGATTTTTGTAGGTTTTAATAGACTGTTTTGATTGACTTGATATAAAGAAGAATAAAATAGAACCTTTTTTATTTTTTTCGATAGAGTTTTTCTTTTAAAAACGCCAGCAATTAGAAGTACAAACATAAGTCGCAAAACTGACAATGCTGCAAGTCAAATACATACAAGAGCACGTCAAACTGACGAGCAACGCGATACGCGGAATGAAGTTGAACGGAATCGATGGAATCGAAATCAACAGCATAGAAATGTTGATTTTAACTCTTATCGAGCTGCATTTAATTATTTTGTAAAAATCAATTACAGTTTACAGCAAATCGTTGCTATTGGATCAATGAACGTTGTGTGTCAATATTGTAAAACATTTAAGTTTAAAAATGAAGCTCCTGGATAGCGTTGCGCGAGCAGTAAAGTCAAATTGACGCCATTCGTTGGTTTCTGGAAATGTAACGAATTTGACTCATATACAGCAATACAATAATTGCTTTTAAATGACGTCATTTGGCGCAACAAAAGTTATTAATCCTTTATGGTGCAGACGTCCAAAAAAAAGTTTCTGTTTATTGGTCATTGTAACCATATGGTTACGCCGACTTCAAATGCTTAAATTTTGAGTTCTGTGATAATAAGACGGTCCGCGTCAGCGTTACCATACGGTTAAGGTGGGGAATCATGCGCTGATTCGTTCGCGCGCTAATTTTCTAGTTTGTTGCCTCGTGCATTTGAGGGAACCGACGTGTTAGTGATGTTATGTGACCTGCGCAGTAAAAAATTGTGTATTTGAAGCGAATTGTTCTGCATTATTTTGTTCTTACTTCCGTTTGTTTTTTGATATATGTCAGGTATGACTTGTAGTATTGTTTTACATAGTACATGTACATAGTTTTGTAGATTTTTTGTGTTACAAAATATCGTAGCCATTTGGTTACTTTGCCCATACTTGATACTGCTTTTTTTATAAATCGGTTTTGGTTTTTATAAGAATGGACTCATTATTAGACCCCATACCATCTTGTTCATTTTATGGAAAAGAGTGTAGACTGATTCCTCCTCTACAAGTTTCGGATGGGTCCGACTCTTCAGATGAAGATGACATTACACTAGACAAAATTCGAAAGGAAATATTACAAAAAGATGAGAACGGTGAGTAGACTCCGCATCAAAAGCAGCGAACTCTTCTATTTTTCTTCTTGATTTTTAGACGAAGAAGAGTTAGGTATTGAAACAAGTGTGTCTGATTCGGAAGACGAAGTTATTGAACATAATGTTGAGCCGGCACCAAAAAGAAATAAGAAAACTCCGGATATACTTTTCAACTGGACCAAACAAGATATATCGAATACTAACGCAGATAAGGTAATTTTCACACCGGAAACCAACGAGAACATTTTATGCCCACTTGAGTATTTCACACAACTTTTTTCCTTGAATCTAATGAACGACATAATCGACCAACTAATCTGTATAGCACTCAGATGATGGGAACATGCCTTGCGACGAATTCCAAAGAAATGACGGATTTTATGTCAATCTTATTGTATATGGGTGTAATAAACCTACCCTCTTATAAAGGTTATTGATCTCTTAGTACAAGAATAAATCAAGTGGCTTCTTTGATGTCAGTAAGACAACAGGATTGCGGGTTGCCCTATTGAAACTGATAAAGTTTTGCAAAAGCAAGGGAGAGGAAAGTTTGATTACTAAAGTGAAAACAATAAAGGACTTATTGTGGTAAAATGGGTTGATAATAAAGCCGTTTTATTAGGAAGCACAATGTACGGAATTGAGCCTACAGGCACCGTGAAAAGATACAATAAAGATGCTAAGGCTAGAATAGACGTAACTTGTCCTGCCATTCTACGAGAATACAATAAGCATATGGGCGGAATGGACACCGCTAATGCCTTGATGGGCTTATATAAAACACCCCATAAGGCAAAGTGTTGGTACTTTACAATATTTCCATACCTTCTAGATGTTTGTGCTGTAAACGCTTGGTTCCTCTATAGAATGGATTGTAAAGCCCTAAAACAGAAGAGTATGCCCCTGAAACGATTTAGGCTGGACATTTCGGCGGGTTTAGCTCGTTGCGGGAAGGAGAGCAGAAGAGGAAGGCCATGAAGTTCTGAGGTGCAAGTACCAACAATCCAGCGTCCTGTAGTTGAAAGGCCCGATACCGCGTCTAGGTTTGATTCGTTTAGGCACTGGCCAGTCCACACTAGTAAAGGAAGGTGCAGGAACTACGTGAAAGACACAAGTCGCTTAAAATGTGAGAAATGTGATTCATGCCTCACGGAAACCAAGAATTGTTTTAAGATATTTCACTTAAGTAATTAAGGAAAATATTGATGTTTTCAAATTCAATAAATTACAGTTTTAAAATAGATAGGGTGTTTTACTGGACATTGCAACCAAATGGCTACAACCTATAATTCTGAAAATACGCTGAATACGGAGATAATATGAATATCGCAAGTATTAGAAATGATTTGTCTGTTATCAGTAAAACCTTCGTAAATTTAAAATAGAAATGTAAGGTCGTGACCGGTATGGGGGTACAAAATTTAGTGTAGTCATATGATCACCGGAACCGATAAAGGGTTAAAGAAAATTTTAACTTTCAAGGTACGTATATTGAAAAACAATAAATTTTTACCATCACGTGCCTGATGCAAAATACGTTGTTAACTTTCAATTGAAATCGTGTATCAATTGAAATAGCGTAAAGTAGGTTTGTAACTAGGTGAATAGCCAAAAACAGTCAGAAGTAAGTATGTTTAAAAAGTTGATGGGGGAATGGCAGTGCTGACAAAGTATCTTAAAGCCACATGGTGGTACAAATAATTTGCTATACAATATCCTATATTACATCTATTTATTGTCTGTTCACCATTGCCGATTCAAGGACAAATATATCATTTAACAGGGTTCCTATTCTTGACTTCGTCCAAAAAGTTCCGCATGCGAACGATTTGCCTGCGAAATTTCTGACGGATTGCAGAGATGCATTCTTGACTAGTATTCAAAACTCAATTCGTAGACGAAATAAACATTCGTACGGAAAACGTGGCAACAATGGTTTTGGTGACATAAGTAAAGTGACAGTGACACTGAGGCTGACGTGCCCGCGTGTGGTGTTTGAAATAGTTGTGATTCTTATTATCTGGGGCTTTATCTGACCAATGGCAAGTAAAGAAAACAAAAGAGTGGGTAATATCACCTAACATCAAAAGGAACTTTTAATAGAGTATTTAGCAAAACATCCCAGATGACAATCGGGAAAATTTTCGGCGAAGTTTACCATGAATTATGGCAGGAAGTAACCCTGCTGCTGAATCAATCAAGAGGCGTCAAAAAGAAATGGATTCAGTGGCGTAAGGTATGTGCACTCATGATGTTGATAACCAACCTAAATAAAATATTTATTCTGGGTATGTGAAGCTATACGAATTATCTTTATTGCAGACTTGGCATGATTTGCGAAGCAATGCCAAAGCAAAAAAAGCATCAATATTAAAACACCGAATTGGGACAGGTGGGGGTAGCCATCTGCCTGAAAACGAGCAACTAACTAGCGTCGAAGACAAAATTGTTGACCAACAGCAGTTTCTGGTGATGATAAGGTGTCAGAGTCTGTAGTAACTTTAGATTTTAATTCTAAGATTGAATATCTAAACTTTCAAATCATTGATGACAATGAAGTGCTTGAAAGTGAAGTACCTATAATCGAAAGCAATATAGTTCAGTCACCCTCACTATCAAGAAAAGGTGGTGTAGGTAGTGCTAGCGTTAATATTAGTGAAACATCTTGGAGCAATATGCCTTCAAAAAAAAAACAAGTAAGAAAGTGGAAAAGCTGCACCACACTATAGCAGCTACAAATAAATTAAATGAACATACTAATCGGTACTTGGATATTTTGCAAGAATATTACACAAAAAAAATAAAACTGATGCAAGAAGACGTTGCAGTTAAAAGGGAAATTAGCAACTTGCTAAAAAATATCTGCAGTTATTTTTCTAGAAAAAGAGTTTAAATTTTTGTCCTAATGGAGTATGTAGTTTAATTTTGTTATTGTGCAACTAACAAAAATAGTGATTTATATTTAGTTTAATTGGATTTTGAAGATTTATTTGATACACCAGGAATTTTTGTTTTTGTAAGTAATCATACATATTCGAATTGTGCAATATGTACCTGCCAAAATGTTTTGTTTGTTAGATTTTTTTTTTGGATAATTTAATAGCACATAATTTCCTTGTAGGTAAAATTAGTCATACAGTTGTTCTGTGCAATATATACCTGCCAAATGTTTTTGTTTAAGTTAGATTTAGCGTTCTGTTTCTATCGTGTGATACCAAATGTAACATAATATATCTTCATAGGTTTCCCTAGTCTACATGATCTCAATAAACAAGTACAAAATATTTCCGTCACGATAACTTAATATAATGATTTTATTAATTATGTTAGGTATTACATAAAGTCCTCGCAATTTAACTTTCGATGCACGTCATTAATGACGTAAAATTCATACCAGCCTATTTATAGTAAAAATTAAATAAATACCAAATTGTCTTATGGATTTTTTTTTGTCAAGTTGTTGGTGTGCTTACTACAGTTGCAGCGTTGTTGACATCTGTCAAATTTAATTTGTGTTTTTTACGTCAAAGTGCTCATTGTTTTTTATAATTATTTTTGATACAAAACTGTACTATTTTGAGCTTGAACGAGATAATGGTGGTCCATTGATATCAGTAAATGCTGTGCGAGAGGTACCTTTTTACATAATATTTAAATTGTGGTAATACATACATATAATCTACAGTTATTTCTGTATCTACAGCGGTTGCTAACAACTAGGTTCTTAGATCCCCTCAAAACGTAAGCGTAGTACACTTGTTACAAATGTAGAAACTTTTAATGAAAACGTAATTCGCAGTTTAATATACAGAATGTACGAAAACAGTAAGTTTACATGATAATACCGACAACAGGGTTGAATAACTACGTCACTGGCGTTAATGACGTGCATCGGAAGTTAAATTGCGAGGACTATATCTATATTATGGTGTAAAATGGTTTCGGATAAATTGCCTCTTGTCTAGCTGCTGCCAAATCTGGATTTATTCTCACTATTGCTCTAGTTTCTGGGTCATCGTTTGCCAGATTGTATGTACATGCCAAAATTTATATCCCCATCACAAGGTTCTGGATTTACCTTTGGCAAGTTATTGTCAATGCACATTTTATGTAAGACAGTGCAGGCATTTATAATTTTTGATACTCGTGTTGGAGAATAATGTAGAACCCTGTGTTTTAACAGACACCTAAATCGTAATTTCAGCACTTTATTGCATCTTTCTATAAGTCAACGGGTTGTTCTTTGTCTATTGTTATAGGCCGCCTCAGGGGAGTTGGGTTCAACATGAACTAATGGCGTCATCATCCAGAACCGTAAGGCATAACCTGAATCACCTATCAATAAATGGAAAAGTAAATTATTATTGTAAATAATGTATGGAGTCGACTTACTTAATAAGAAATAACTCCCAAGTCCATTACGATAAAGATTTTCAACTACTGGCAATATATTACCCTGATTCCATATGAAACTATCATGAGTGCTGCCTGGAAATCTCGCACATACGTTCGTTATTTTCAAATTACTCTTATTTAACCAAAATAATCTGACAAACTGCCGTTCACTTATGTTCTCTAAGCGCCTGCTCGAGAATACACTTTTGTGACTTTTGTATGAAACTGGAGATCGTCAGCAACTTTTCGTATACAAAATCGATTTGAGAATCGCGATATTTGTTTCTTATTGCCAACGCCGAATAGTGAATACAAACTTTTGCAAATTTATTTTATGAACGTTTTAGCAAGATAAGTCTATCAGCGTTGTGTACACAATAAATCGGCAAAAAGGCTAATTGTGGAACAATTCCAAGTGTTTTTCCATCAACACAACGAATCGGTAGCTTTATTTAGGAGTGCATTGCCATCTGATAACCATAAAATTGTCATCAAAGCCGATAAGACGCCTGCAAGGCAACACGCACAACGCTATAATGCGCCAACAATTAATGAAGTAGCTATTGTTGTCGTGGGTAAAAATTTAGAAAACCGAGATATTGTTTTACACCGGCGCAACGTAACAATCAAATGCAGCGTGTGGCACATAGATATGATGCGTTACAATATTATTTTGGGAAGGTGAAGATGGGTATGACTTTTCAATGGAAATGATAAATCCAGTTATAGGTAAATGAACCACGTTCACTACCTTTATCACAACGTTGATTTTTGTGTTTAAAACACGATATTTGTTTATAGGTTCCGAAACTAAAAAAAAATTAGTGCAATAAATTATTATTCGTACGGACTGATGGTTTGGTAAAATGAGGACAATCACATCTTAAAATGTCGACGTCTCTTTTACCAATATGCTGTGGATATGTACGTAAAAGTTGAAATTGAACGATTGACATTTATCAGGTTGTACCAGGCAAAACTCCGTTCTGAAAAATACAGTCATCTTCAGGATGCCACAATGCTCACGGAAATACACAGAATGTAGACAAAAAAACTATTCTCCCAGCAACATAAGTCGGAAGTCCGTGACATATGCATGAATACGCTCAGGAAGCTATGTCGTATGTCCGTCATTATGGCACACCAGATTTGTACATTGAATCCACAATGGACTGAAATTCTACAAGAATAACTTTTCGGTCAATCGCCCATTGATCGTCACGACATTACCGCAAGGGTGTTTAAAAGAAAATTAAAATCACTAATAACTTTCATTGTTAAACATCACGTGTTTAGCCAAATGCGCTGTTTAATGTATTCAGCCGAGTGGCAAAAACGCGAATTGCCACATGCACACATCCTCATTTGGTTGGTAGAGAAGATGGAGACCGAATGAAATCGTTGATGTGATATCTGCGGAAATACCAAATAACGATAAAGATCCATTGTTATATGAGGTTGTTACAAAAAATATGCTTCATGGTCCTTGTGGAATATTAAATGATATTTCTTCGTGTATGGTTGACGGAAAATGGTTAAAACGCTTTCTAAGACAATTAGTATCAGAAATTATTAGTAGAAATGGTTATCCACTTTATCGCAGGTGATTCACGGATGACAATAGAAGGTCAACAATAGTCAAAGTGAATCAGCAGAACACTGAAGTTATTAATCGTTAGGTTTTCCGTTTTCTCCGTTACTCTCCAAGACATAGAAAGCACACATAAATGTCAAATTTTGCTATTTCGTAAAATCTATAAAATATATCTGCAAGTACGTGAACAAAGCTAGTGACATAGCTGTGTTTAGAGTTGCTGCTAAAAATTTAAAGGATGAGATCACTGATTTTTAAATAGGCCGCTGTGTTAGTAGTAACGAGGCGATGTGGCGTATTTTTTTATTTTCTATATATGAAAGATACGCAACTGTTGTTTACTTACCGTAGATCTAGAAAATGTCAAAGGGTGTACTTCACAACAGAAAACGTATTACAACGGGTTGACAGGCCGCCATCGACAACATTGACTAGCTTTTTTTAAATGTGCCAGACTGATGACTTTGCCTGGAATTAATTCTCAAAGAAATTTCAACGACGAAAACAAGGACAGCTAGTTCCAGGTTACCCACCGATGCACTAAAACGTTTTTACACAGTCTCTACTAGCCAAAACAAGTGTACTAACATTAGAATGTCTTCCGGGTTTGGACCGTGTCATAGTTGCAACCGAAGCTGCCAACGTTTCGCCCACTTTCGTAAGGGGCTTCATCAGGGCGTGAGATAAATCGCAAAACTCAAACAAGCAATCGAAATCTAACTAAGAACTTCTCAAAAGTTAGGTTATCCACTTGTAAAACAAGCCATAACTTAAACTATGAAAAGGTAAGAAAGAAAACGATAACCTGAAAAAGCAAACGAAAATCTAACAAAGAACCACTACCGAGTTAGGTAATCAACTTGTGAACCAAGCCAGATTCTAAACTCCGTAGAAGTGACTTAAGAAGAAATAGTCTCCGTATTTAAAGGAAAAGGATCGTCACGGATGATTAAGCTCGACCCTGATTGGGTTACGGTTGCTAGGGGGCGTGTTTTTGATAAATGACTAATAACCGGGAACCAAAGAGGGGATAGTTCAAAACCATGATCGCGATTGAAGTTATTGGGGTGTTTGATGATTTCTATGCTTTCTCGGAATTTCCTGTTAAAAAAGAATGTAGATTTGGCAATCAACGAAACATTATCAAAATCTATCTTGTGACCTGTAGTAAAATGATGTTCAGCGACCGCAGACTTGGAAGTATACCTTTTCCTTATACAACGATCATGTTCTGAAATGCGAGTAATGACGGAACGACCGGTTTCACCAATGTAGACTAAACCACAAGAACAGGGAATTTGGTATACACCTTGAGATGAAAGTGTAGGAAATTTGTCTTTGGGAGAAGGAAGAATCTGAGAGATTTTGCCCGTCGAGTTGAATATGGGTTTAATACCATTCTTACTCTATCCCCGGATGATTGGAAATTCTTTGACAACATTACTTACCAGCAGTCTGATACCACTCTACGACTAACCACTGAAGGTCATCTCAAAAAGTTTCAATTATTGGAATCCAAGAATCGTAAAGTTTCTTCTACTACTAACTCAGTAAAGACGGTTGTCAATTTATCTAATTTGGTTCTCACTTCAGAACAGGAATCGGTGCTCTCTAAGGGTTTAAATTTTGCGGTTGCTCCCAAACGTATTCCTAAAGAAGATATTCTATGTGCTGTTGAGTCTTCTATAAGACATCTTCCTCGCCACATCTCAGATCCCATTCGTATTAACACTGGCAAAATCCTTGAATCATCTAAAATTCCTAAATCCAACATTTCTAAGTCGGAAGAGTCAGCTCTAAAAAGTCTTCCTAAGAACTCTGATATTATTGTTCTTCCAGCCGACAAAGGCAACGCCACTGTAGTTTTGAACCAAATTGATTATGTTACGAAAATTAATTCAATTTTGTCTGAGGAAACTTACGCTCTTCTAACCCATAACCCCACTTAGAGGATTGAACGCGAGGTTAGCCAAATCATCAAGTCTTCCAATCTACGTCCTGAAACTAAACGTCGACTTACCCCATCAGATTCTAAACCACCTTGTCTATACGGACTTCCCAAAATTCACAAACAAGGTATTCCTTTTCGACCTATCGTTAGTACTATCCAATCTCCTACTTACAAGCTAGCCAAGTTCTTGTCCAACATTCTTTGCGAGTTTATAGGTAAAACCTCTTTTCACATCCTCAACTCTCAGCATTTTATTCAACGTCTAGAAACTATAAAACTTGAACCCCAAGATCTTCTCGTGAGCTTTGATGTTACTTCACTTTTTACTAAAGTTCCTATTAAGGATTCGCTTATTATCATCAAACAGATTCTGTCTCAACATCGCAAGGACTTGAGTTTGGTTCTGTTATTGAAAAGTGTCTATCCTCTACTTACTTCAAATTTGATAATAAGTTTTACGAACAAGTTTCTGGTGCTGCTATGGGTTCTCCTCTATCACCTGTTGTAGCTAACATTTTTATGGAATCCTTTGAAACGGTTGCTTTGGAATCATCAATATTAAAACCTAAGGTTTGGTTTAGATATGTTGACGACACGTTTATTGTTTGGTCTCATGGTCATCTTGAATTGTCTAAGTTTCTTGATCATCTTAACAATCAACACTTAGATATCAAATTTACTATGGAAATCGAAAGTAATGGTTCTCTTCCATTTCTTGACGTTCTTGTGACTCGTAAGCCCGACGGACTTCTGGACCATTCTGTTTATCGCAAACCCACCCATACGGACAGATACCTTCATGCTTTGTCTCATCATCATCTTGCACAGAAACGTTCTGTTATTGAATCTTTGGTCCATCGTGCCTTTTCTATTTGTCAACCTGAGAATCTAGACTCAGAACTTCGTCATCTCACTAGAACCTTAGTGAACAATGGTTATGTAAAGCGAGATATTCATAGAGTTATTAATCGTCGTTTACATCCACATACTCGATTACCTAAGGACATTTCTACTCCCGAATCCAACCCGAAATTGACCTTTTTACCCTACATTCACAAGGTTACAGATCAAATAGGGAAACTCCTTCGTAAGAATGGTATTAAATCCATATTCAACTCGACAGGCAAAATCTCTCAGATTCTTCCTTCTCCCAAAGACAAATTTCCTACACTTTCATCTCAAGGTGTATACCAAATTCCCTGTTCTTGTGGTTTAGTCTACATTGGTGAAACCGGTCGTTCCGTCATTACTCGCATTTCAGAACATGATCGTTGTATAAGGAAAAGGTATACTTCCAAGTCAGCGGTCGCTGAACATCATTTTACTACAGATCACAAGATAGATTTTAATAATGTTTCGTTGATTGCCAAATCTCCATTCTTTTTTAACAGAAAATTTCGAGAAAGCATAGAAATCATCAAACACCCCAATAACTTCAATCGCGATCATGGTTTCGAACTATCCCCTCTTTGGTTCCCGGTTATTAGTCATTTATCAAAAACACACCCCCTAGCAACCGTAACCCAGTCAGGGTCGAGCTTAATCATCCGTGACGATCCTTTTCCTTTAAATACGGAGACTATTTCTTCTTAAGTCACTTCTACGGAGTTTAAAATCTGGCTTGGTTCACAAGTTGATTACCTAACTCGGTAGTGGTTCTTTGTTAGATTTTCGTTTGCTTTTTCAGGTTATCGTTTTCTTTCTTACCTTTTCATAGTTTAGGTTATGGCTTGTTTTACAAGTGGATAACCTAACTTTTGAGAAGTTCTTAGTTAGATTTCGATTGCTTGTTTGAGTTTTGCGATTTATCTCACGCCCTGATGAAGCCCCTTACGAAAGTGGGCGAAACGTTGGCAGCTTCGGTTGCAACTATGACACGGTCCAAACCCGGAAGACATTCTAATGTTAGTATAGATTCCGGCCGTGGAAACCTTCGCTATTACAAAACAAGTGTTTTTATTTGCGTTTACTATTAGTCAATGTTTGTGGCTCTACATGATTCCAACATCTGCGAACTGTTAATGATGTATTATGTGGCACATACAGAGAAGCTGTCAACGTTTGGGATTGCTAGAGAATGACACTCATTGGGACCACACTCTCCAAGACGCTGTAATTTCGTCAAATGCTAAACAAATACAAACATTGTTTTTCATAATTTTGTCTACGTGCTTCTCATCAAAGCCGATAAATTTACGGAACAAATATGAAGATCTTATGCCCGAAGATATATTACATCAGAAGCAACTTAGAATATCGAATCCAAATTTACAAATTAACGAAGAAATTTACAATGAAGCTTTAATTTTAATTGAAATCGATTTAGATTTATTTGTGACAGATCAGGGCCATGATGTTAGAAAAAGGTTCCGCAGTAAGAAAGTGACCTCGAGTCAAAAATTGAAGATCATTAGGATCCAAACTTAAAGAGTAAAGAGTAATGCCTTAATGCAAATCAGCAAAGTATACAATATTGTATAAGTTAAAATTTGACTACTAATAACTCTGTAAAGGTGGGTTTTAAAAGATTTCACTCTAGTTTCAGCAAACCCATTAAAATGGTGTGCGGAAGAAAAATTTAAATTACATTTAGTGTCAAGATTGGAGGCAGTTTGACGAGCTAAATCTTGGAAATGACGATCAGCATTGTAAATAGTAAAGCAATTTCCACGACGAGCGCTAAATCTGCGAAAGCAGCCAAGAATACTTCTGAAGAAATATCTGATGCTAATTCCAAATAAATTGCTTTAGTAGCGCAACACACAAAAACACAAACGTAAGTTTTTATAGTCCTAGTTCTAGAAAAACGTAATCCTAGCCAACATTCGAAAAGGCTTTAACCTGGTTGATACAACAGGAGGGGAAGTCGGCCATACAAGTGTGAGTGATTTAACATTTGCATAAAAGCAATAAATAAAATCTAAAACTGTTGCAGCAAAAGGTAATGTAATGTTTGGAACCAGGATGCAAGTTTTGTGTACTACGATCAAACGACTAGTGAAAATATTATTTTACTTGGAAGCAAGCAGTAATAGATGTTTGGCGTGAAACTCTAGCTGTTCAAGAAAAATACTAAGCTTGTAAAAGGGTTTAGGCAAGGAATTATATTTTTTTAGAAAATCATATAAATTCCTAAATTTTGAGTGTTGCACATATTTTACAAAAACTAAGAGTGCTGAATGTAACTCCTCTGCAGTGGTATAAGAGTTAAACGATTTTCCTTTTGCAGCAAAACGAAGAACATAAGCAAGAATGCGCTGAAGTTTCCTAAGTGACAAAAATTTGTTTAGTAAGGTTAACAGAGGATGTGACTCTGTAGAAATATTTAAGCATGTTTCTTCTAAAAGGGTTTGACTAATAGACGGTTGAATAGGCTATAAACTCTCTTCTTCCAATAACCAATGAGGTGCGTTCCACCAAATGTTACAATTCAACAAATCAGATGGTAATAAACTACAAGATGCGTTATCAGCGGGGTTATCCTTAGAAGGAACGTAACGCTATAATGCTGATGGAAGCAATTTTTGGAAATAAAAAGTACCAAATCTTAAGCTTTGGCGGTTGTTATGTTTGTGATTTTTGGCTTAGACCGCGTCGTAATTAGACACCCATAATTAGGCTTGGTCCTAGTCACTCCTTGAGAGCCAAAACAAAAAGTAGAACTTGGCCTTTGCCGTATTGTCTTTCGTAAACTCAAACAAACTGACGTTTTGCAAGACATTGCAGTTTGCATCTTCAGTGACATTTACTACTATGAAGATGCAAGCTGCAATGTCTTGCTTTGACTGTGTTATGTATTGTCAAGTTTAAATTCATTTTTTTCTGAAAATATTTTTAAACTACACTGGTCTGCATGAAAATCGGCCTTGATACCATTCTTGACGATGCTTATGTAAAATGACCTCCTGAATCTAAAAATGAGCTCCGTTTTTACCCATCACCCACCTATTTTGGGGGAACCCCATTTTTATTTTATTTTTTGCATTTTTTTTAGAATTTTAATTTATAGCCGTTGAACATCCCAAAGCAGGTAATAAAATTTATATCAAAGTATATGGCAAAAGTTTTGCTATAAAATGTATATAGAAACAAAAATAAAATACAAATATATAAGAACAGTAAAAAAATATCAATAAACAGTTAGAAAGATTCACTGCACGACGCTGGCGATCTCATTACCACATGCAGGTTTAAACAGGAATTTTCGACAGGCTTGAACTTGCATTACTCTTCTCATTATAGTATATTACATTGTTTGCTTAACTGCTTCGATCAGTACATCTATAGCTGTTGCAGAGTTAACTTGTCGACGTTTTAAATGTGCTGGATTTTGTGTTCATTTTTGTTCATTTGTGTAAAACAGTAAAACTACTTTTACTCCGGATTTTTTTAAGTGACTAAGTGTGATTTGTGGTTAATGTTGGACGTTGAATTACTGTTTATTTATGCCACGCGAGTGTAAAAATCATCCCGATAGCTTCTGCTATGTTTGCGGAAAATTAACTTTAAAAGCGCAACGAAAACCCCTTTCTCCGCTTGTTAAAACAGCTTATAAATTGTACTTTGATTGTCAAGTTGGCGACCAAGACAAGACTTGGGCTCCATCAGTTTGCTGTACGACTTGTTACAGTAGTTTGACCAAATGGCTCAAAGGTACCCGTAAATCAATGCCATTTTCTGTGCCCATGGTTTGGCGTGAACCTCGCTGTCATCTTACAGATTGTTACTTTTGTATGACTTCCACCGTCGGGTTTTCGAGCAAAAGTAAGCATACAATTTAGTATCCCAATATTTCGTCAGCTTTAAGACGTGTTCCTCATAACGATACTTTGTCAATCCCAGAGCCCCCAAACACTTATACTCTAGAGCCGGAAATTGATTTAAAAAACTCTGAGCCACAACCTGGGGCTTCGAATGATACGTTCAATGATGATGAAGAGTATTCCGCAGATTTAGTTTCTAGGCAACCTCACCTCCTCACTCAATCGGAATTAAATGATCTTGTCAGGGATTTGCAGTTACCCAAGACTAAATCTTAGCTCCTAAGATCGCGACTTCAATAGTGGAATCTTTTAGAAAAGAGAGTAAAAATATTTTCTTACAGGACCAGACAAGCAACCCTGAAATGTCTGTTCTCAGAAGATAAAGGTTTAGTGTTCTGCCGTAATGCAAATTTATTGATGACAGAGCTACAGATGCCATGTGACCAAGACAAATGGAGACTGTTTATAGACTCATCAAAAACAAGCTTAAAAGTTGTCCTGTTGGCAAATGGGAATGAATTCCCATCAGTTCCAGTTGCATACTCTGTTGATATAAAGGAAACGTACGAAAACATCTTCAGAATCCTTGATAAAATTAGTTATCATGACTACCAGTGGACTGACTTAAAAGTTGTTGCTCTACTCACGGGCCTGCAATCAGGATTCACAAAATATTGCTGCTTCCTTTGTGAATGGGAATTACATCGTACGGGACTGGCCACTGCGAAAAAATCTTATTCCTGGTCAGAAAAATGTCGCCCACAATCCTTTGGTTCTAAAGGAAAATATTTACTTACCACCTTTACACATCAAACGTGGATTGATCAAGCAGTTTGTAAAAGTAGTGGACAAGACAAGTGGCGCATTTCAATTTGTGAAAACTAAATTTCCTCGTCTTAGCGAAGCTAAAATCAAAGAAGGCGTTTTTGTTGGTCCCCAGATTAGAAAACTCTTTCAAGATTCGAAGTTTATTGAACACCTAAACCGAAAAGAAAAACGAGCTTGGCTTGCATTTCAAAACGTTTGTAAGAACTTCTTGGGTAACCACAAAAGTGAAGATTATGTCGCTCACGTCGAGGAACTGCTTTTAGCGTACAAGAACATAGGATGTAACATGTCTCTTAAAATTCACTTCCTTCACTCGCATCTGGACTTTTTCCTTGAAAATTTAGAAACAGTCTCGGATGAACACGGGGAACGGTTCCATCAAGACATCGCTAAGGTGGAGAAGAGATTTTCAGGGAAGTGGAATGCAAACATGTTGGCGGAGTACTGCTGGTTTTTGAAACGAGAGAGCTGTACCTCAGGGTATAAAAGGAAAGCAAACACCTAGTAACAATGAATATCTTTTTATTTATTACTGTTTATAGCTAAAATAGTTCTTTTTCCCATTTAAATTAAATTCATGTCTATATATTTATTATTATAATAATTATTATAATTATTATTATCGTTCGATAAATAAATTATAATTAATTTATCGAAAAGTGGTAAAATTAAAGATTTGGGGCTCCCTCGAAAATGGTGGGTGATGGAAGAAAAGGGAAGACATATTTGGATTCAGGACGTCATTTAAACAAGAATCACCCGGAATAGTGTCAGGGCTCGATAAAAAATATTTTTTTGCAAACCAGTGTAATAGCATATATTTAATTATGTTGTATTTCTGTTTGTTGAATCAAATGCATCATGCAGAGAATACATAAACTTAACCAATAAAAAAAATTAAACAATATAATAATAATACAAGACAAATGTGTTTAATTATTGCTGACATAAATGTGCAAAAATGAAAAAACAAAAAAACAACGGTTATTTTAATTCAAATTTTATTTATAAAACAAAAAACATTTTAAAATTGCGTTTTAATTACAACCCGATACGTTGTTATTATACTGATGGACCTTTTTAAGTTTTCCTATAGTTGTTGATGTGTTTCTAAGTATTTGAAACAGGTACTCAACTTTTGTAAAACTTGAAATGTGTAATGTAAATTTATAAGAAATGATTAATAAATAAAAAATAGTTGGCAAGTTGTATAATGTTGCTATATTGACTACTTTGAATAAAACGTGATGCTAATGTAAACTTAAACTTTTCTAAAATCTATTTTTTACTTTTTAATTTAGCATAACAATAATATTAGCAGAACTATTTCATGATAATTAAAGATTAACAATTATTTGGATATTAAATTAATCCTTTATCTTAAACATGTATAAGTATTGTTTTATCGTATATTTTAACAATAGTAATCGTTATTATTGTAATATTGTTAAGTACATAAATACGGCTTGTTTTAACTATTAAAAAAAATCAATTAAAACTTTGCAGACAAATAATACACGCAAATGCCTGTACTTAAATGTCTCGTCCAAAACCGTTTATTAAATTAAGTGGAAATGTACTTACTTATATGTATAGGTATTATTACGTAAATTTGCATACCGTATATCAAAGAAGTTTTTTAATTAAAACTAAAATTACATTAAGTGTAACTAAACGAAAACACATGTTTGTTGAAAATGCACATTATTATTTAAAACAAAATTGTTCTACTACTCTATAAATATATTAAATTAATAATTAAAAGCTCAAATTTCAAACCAAATAAACTTACATTATGTGTGAAAGCAGTTTTGTATCAATCATTTATTTAAAAATAAATATTGCTTATTTTTAATTACAACGTACAGATCTTGTTTAAATTAGGTTTATTTTGTTTGTAAATTTTAAAAACTGCGATTCTGTCGGAATATTTAAATTACAAAAAAAATTAATAATTCTTAACGCGTTTTAAAAAAGTATTTATTTGCAAATATTAATGTTTGCTCAAAAATTAAGCTTAAATTATTTTTGAATTGTACACAAGTTTGAACCTTTTAAAATCCAAACTGTTTTTAAAACATGTTTCTTCTATAAATATTATTAATGATTTTTTAATAAATGTAAAAGTTAAAGTTTTTTTTATATAATAAAAAAGTTGAAGCTGTTTTTTTAAGTTATTTCTAATTAGTATTAGGTTTGAAGATTTTTGTTTGTATATTTAAAACAGCATTTTTGTTAAAAACAATTTTGTTTTATTGTAAAATCTTCTAGTGACGTTTGTAGGCTTTTTCAAACCATGATTATACATTGTTCTGCAAAAATAAATTAAGATTAACATCTGTTATACTTGTAAAAATTTTTGATTAAATTAAATAAACAATTTTATGTTTAATGTTAACTAGATTATATTTGTTTAAATGATGAGTGTCAAATTGGATTATATTATTAATAATTAAAGTGAAGTACTTACCAAAATTTTATAAATTAATGTTTTTCATTTAAGTAATTTTAGTTTTATAAATATTTTTATTGCTTTGTTTTGTGGAGAATAATTTGCATCTTCTTACGTTAATTATAAAAAAACATAGTTGAATATAAATTTCAAAATGGTTAATGTTTCTTTATTGAAAAATTTTGTCAAATGTATTTATTGTATTTTCTTGTATCTGTATTTGTTAATATATGTATAAAGTAATGTACAATTTATTGCGAATGTATTGGGTGTTATTTTCTATTTGAAGATTAAATTAAATATTTAGGAAGAAATTTTTGATATTGAATGAAAGTAAATATTAATTTTTTAAATGTATTAATAATTTATTAGTTTGTAATAAATTTTACTTAAATTTTCTATATCATTGCGGTAATTAATTGAGTTTTTATTGCGTTTTATTTCAATCATTTCTAGAAATGATCTTTTGAAATTGTTTTTTTCGAAATGTAATATTTTTGGATTTAGATAATCAAAGCTGTGGAAATGATTTATGGAATGTTCTGTTAGAGCTGTTTTTGTGTTGTCTTGATTAAATGTTGTTTTTTGATAGTGTTTTTGTGTTGTTGTATTCTGTTTTTGAGTAGTTGTTTTGTTTGTCCTATGTAGATTGCTGAGCAACTTTGGCAAGATAATTAGTATATTAAGTTTGATTTGTAAATTGTATCTGTACGGTCTTTTAGTTTAGTGATAATATGTTTATTTTTAAATATTAGTGTTTTTGAAACTGATAATGAATTTCTAATTTGTTAATTTTTTTTTTAATTTTTCAGATAAATTTGGAATGTATGGTAAACTGATATATTGTTTAATTTGAGTTAAATTATTATTAAATTCTTTGCCTAAGCAATTAGGTTGTAATTCTATGTTCTTATTGTTTGGTTTATTGTTAAGTTTAATATGTTTTAAGCGTGTTTTGATGTTTTTGTTAATAAATTCTATTGGATAATTATTATTAATGAGTATTTTTTTGATTTTTATTAAGTTTGTTGAGTGAAATTTTTCTGATGATAATGTTATTGCACGATCGACTAGTCCAAATATAACTGCTTTTTTGTATGATTTAGGTGTGCATGAGTTGTAATGTATGTAACGGTCTGTTTTTGTCTTTTCTCTGTACCAGTTTGTGGGTATTTTGCCGTCATTGTTGTGTATGAGAGTTAAATCTAAAAAGTTTATTTGTTTGTTTTTTTTCTGTTGTATAAGTGAATTTTAGTAGTACATCTACTAAATCTCTTCAAAAAACAAAATAAAACCAATGAAACAAAACAATTTAGAACAAAAATGAGTGTTTCTACATATTTGTATTATTAAAAAAAACTATTATTGTAATCAAAGCGGACTTAAGCTAGTAGTCATAACTATCTTTTTCAAGTGCAGTTAGTAGTTATTGCTATGTGTTTTGAAAAAAAACTAAGTGCATATTTAATTTGTTTTGATGAGATTTGTAACTAACAAAAATATTTGTATTAAATCATATGTGAATAATTGGGATTTGTAAGTTAAACAGTTATTATGTAGTTTAAATCGTTAAAATCAAGTTATATATTCTTACAAATTTATCGTCTACATAAATTCTATAAATGTGTGTTCTTTTTCTATTGACAAAATTACCATAACCGTTGAATATCTACTTAAAGTAGCGTTCCACGCGTTACACTATTTAATTCAAAATATCGAATGGAAATTTTGATAAGCACGTTCCTTTGATATTAGAGTTTGACGACACATTTTAGAAGTATTGGCAGATGTTACATATATGTATGTATATAAATTCGAATTGAAAAAACACTATTTTATATTGTAGAACCGCTATATTGTGCATCACCTAGAGATTCGCCGATAGGTATACTTTTTTGTGGACGCGCCAGAACGACTTGCAATTTTGGCGAAGGCCTGCTCGACTAGGTAAAGATATGCAAAAGATTTTATTCTATAATGCAGTGTTTTTGTAACATTTACATATTATTTATTTTAATATATTAGTTATCTGCTTATTTTAATTTAATTAAATACTAAAACAATCTAAACATATTATGTTAAACAAGAAATTTAAAAGTTTTTCTATCTAAAATAACTCAAATTTGAATTTTTAATGTATATTTTACAAACATGTATAAAATTTAATTAAATGTTTGTTTTAGTATGTTAATAATTATAAATGTACAACAGTTATTTGAAGTAACAACTAGTATTATATCATACAGAAAAAATCTAAAATTCACTTTATATTGCCAAGGTAAATACGCACTCTGCGTTGCAAAAAACTAAAATTACATTTATTTGAATCAGAAATGTAATAAAACACTTTATATTTAAATTTAAGATACATAACACATAAAATTTTAAAAATAAATTATACAGAATTTAACCAGAATTGTGTTTGTTGTTACAATTCTATTTATGACTAAAAAATTATAAATAATTGTTTTACAATTGTTTTTACAATAATGTATACAATGCCAAATTAGATTGGATTTAGCAACTTACTAAATAATATTTGTCAATTTATTAAAACTCCCAAAAATAGTTTCACGATAAAATCTACAACTGCATCTACAAATTCTCTTACGTATGAACCTTCGTAATTTTACAAAACGAATTCTAACAAAAAAAATAATGCCCTTAAAAATTTCTAAAAAAAAATATATATAGGATTTGCTGTCTATAAATTAATAAAATATTTATGTAAAAACAAATAAAAATTATTTAAATAAATAGGAGGAAGCTATAGTAATAGTACAGGACATAAATAGTTAGCTTACTGGTAAAAAATATTTGAATCTGTTGGACTTTAAAGACGGATTTTATCAAATAAGATTATGTAATGAATCGAGCAAGCTTACAACTTTTGCAACGGCATTTGGTTGTTATAGATTATGTAGATTGCCATTTGGTTTAAGAGAAGCTTTTGAGTATTTTCAGAAAATTAATGTAAACAATTTTGGTGATACACAAAACACTATTATATATTTTGATTACTTGCTAATTGCGACAAATACATTAGACGAGCATAATAAAATGCTGAGTAAAGTTGTAAAAAAAGTAAGAAAGAAGTAAAATTTAATAAACATAAGCTTTAATTCAGAAAATCTGAGGTAAAATATTTGGGACACATATTTAATGAAGATGGCATGCGAGTAGACGATGAAAGAATTAAAGCGATAAGTTAAACCACCTAAATCTGAAAAATATTTACTAACATTTTTAGGTATGGTCAATTATGCTAGAAAATTTATTCCTAAACTAGAAGAAATGTAAAGTTCATTGTCTGCCCTACTTAAAAAAAATAGAATTTACGTGATTTGATATGCATTAGGGGGGATCGAAAAAAACTAATTTTTGATAATGCTTTTGGGGTAGTGCGGAAAAGTTGCCTTTATATATAAGTAACTTATGTGCAAAATTACACCACCCTAGGATAATGTCTTCTGCCCTGGCAAGGAGCGTGAAATTTCAAAATTTTAGTAAAATCGCCAAAACTTTTTTTTCAGTTTTTTAAGTGTCACAGCACTTTGCGGTAGTGTGCAAAAGTTGCACCTATGTATGGTTAATTACTGTGGAAGATTTGACGTCCCATGAACAATATCTTATGTTCTGGCAAGGAACCTGAAGTTACCCAAAAATCGACAAATACAATGTTTTTTTCATTATTTAATATTTATTAAACATAAACCAGAATTGTCATACACTCGCTTACTATTAGATATAAGAAAGAAGTCTTCAAAATTGAAAGTACAAAAATGAGTATTTTGAGCTAATTTTTTCAAATCTTTAACAAAATGCTCAATAAAATGTCATAAATTCGCGGTTTTCTTCCACCAGTAGTCCATTGTTGACACCAACATTGATATGCGATGTTTTGGTTGTAAAGTTTTAATGTCGTGAATGGCCGTACTTATTTATTTTCTCAAATCTAAGCTTTGTTTAAGCAACAGGTATTAGGAAATATTTGGGTTGTTTTAGTAACGCTTAGGTTCTTTTTTCCAAGCGATGTACGGTAAGAAAAACAACGTAAGCAACAAAATCTCAAAACATCGAACTTTACTTGACACAATATATTATCAAGGCAAAAAATCACCTTCGCAAAGCTCAAATAGTCATATTGCGCTCACAAGCATGTTATGCGAGAAAGGTCGAACAAATTGAGCCACAATCAATTTTAAAGCCAAATTGGAATTTTCAGAAATTTTGTCAGACTTTGATTGAATACGGTCGGATTAAATAAACAATTTATATCGCGTGATCCCACACTTTAATTAATTGACACGCGTTTTTAAAAAAAACAAAACAAAATGACTACTGGACTTTACCAAAGTTTTATAAAGGTTCACAATTCAACAGCTTCTAAGATTATAACACGATTCGAGCTAAGTTGCCACATTCTTTCAGATGTAAAAGTTTTGAAGTGGAGATTTCACCTTTGGAAATGTGCATCTACAGTTTAAAAACTGTTTTTTTTTTACGTCACGTTCTGCTTCTCTTTCAACCCAAATCATGCAATTCTCCCTATTTTTTTCTTGAGTGTATACCACGGTTATAAACCCAAAGTTGTCGTCCTAAAACTTCGTGTTTTAATTTAGCATTAATATTGTCACAGGGGTTGCATATATTTGTTTTAAGGGGCTTAAAGTGCAGATTGAAGTGGCCGTAAATTTTTTTTTATACTATGATAGCAAGACTTTGAAATTGGGGCATTCAGAACTATATAATTCGTAATTTTTTTCAATTTTGATAATAAATATTGTCTCTCACCAGCAGTTGATTCTTTACAATAATGGGTTTTATATTTAGGTAACTTTCTTAACTGTTTAATAATAGAATTGTAAGTTTTATTGTCTATTTTTCGATGATTGCCATAGTTTCCACTTTTATCAACATAAGAGTTTAAACAAAATTTAACAAGATCAGTATTAATACGTTTTGTTGATACTCCGAATGTGGTTGCAAACATGCATCTACACACTTTAATTTTTTTAATATAGTTTTCCCTACTGAATTGCTTGGCGGATTTACGTGCACTTGCATACCTTCTCTTAACTGGCTGTTTCTTTATTGCAAGAAGATATGTATGCATTTTGAGCCGTATAGTCTGTGAGTTTCCAAAACTTTGGGAACTCTTGCCGACGTTCTTCACTTTCAATTTTTTTAATATTTTTTGGAGCAGTTACAGTTGAAATCAATAAATTCCTTACTTTGTATTTGTTTACCTCTGGCAGTTATATAGGGATTATTAAAATTTTTGTTTTTCTTCCGACAAAAGGATCTTGTGATTCATCATAGTACTTTGTTGCGATTTAACATTCTAAAAATTCTATAATATAAAACGGTATCTTACAGCTTGGTTCCTTATTGCAGTAAAAATCAATTGGTTGGTCTAACAGCAACAAAAACCAACCCGCTCAGTGCTTTAATGGATTTTACAATTTTGATACATGGAGAAGACTTGAAGTAATTATGCAGCTTGGAGCTTTATTGAGTTTCAACAAATAGTTTGGCAAAAACCTGTGTTTAATTGCAAAGCTTACTAAATGTATTTTCACCATCTGTATTGATCAAAAGCATACCTAATAGATATCTCTACATGGTATACATTTAATAATATATTTATCTTGTTTATTTTCGTTTTGTGGGTTGATTCCATGTTGTATAATACCATTAAATTAACGTCAATATTTATTAAAGGTAAGTTTAAAAATTAGAACAAAATGAGCAAACTTGTAATAAACTCTTATGCATGGCGAATTTATTGTACAGTTATTATTAGTTTTAATTGTCAGCTCTAGAAATATGTTAGTTCTTATATTCTTTTTTATATTTCGAACGGGATATTGTTGGCATCACATTATGCAAAGCTTTATTTGCTATTTTTTTCTCTTTGTGCGGAGTACAACTCATAATTTCAGATTTTATTTTCCATAAGAGCTAAGAAGTCATAGCACATTAGAATTAGTCGAAACTGTTTAAATTATTAAATTTTTGTTTTAGTCTAGTTATTTAACATTTAATAACCAAATGTATATTTAAAAATTTGGTGTTGTTATGGGCAATCCAGCGTCACATATACTAGTTAATATCACAATACATGATCTACTAAAATATGTTAAAAACAATTTGACTTATACACCGACATTTTTATTATGCTATGTTGATGATATCGTTACATGTATTCCCAAAACAAAAATTAGTAAAAGGCGTTTTTAACAACTTTAATCCACATCCAAAATTTGCGTTTGACATTGAAAAAACGGATCTCTATCATTTTTAGAAGTTAGATTTATCAGGGATGTTAGCTCTACTATTATAGTTACTATAGATTGTTGATTAAATTATTAATTTCCTCTTTAGGAGGATCCAAAGAACCAATCACTTCAGTTCATGCGACGTTTCGTGACAAATATTTGTCGTGTTTGTCGTATTATGTTGTTTGTGTTTAATTAATTAATAAAATTTATTCACTATTAATTTTTGTTTTTTGACTTAGTGGAGCGACCCGATAAAGTGTTGTTTTGTTTTCTTGGATCTTCCTAAAGAAGATTTGATGAACAATCTATATAACTATTACCAGAAAGCAAACCTTCTTCGAATTATAGTTACTGATTGGTACACTAAACCTATAGCTTCAAATAGAACAATCAATTACTTATTTAAACATCCACACCACCCCACCAAAACATTAATGTAATTAAGGCTATGCAAAATAAGATCATACGTTTGAGCAATCATCAATTCCATGAAAATATTTTAAAGAAAATATTGAGGAATAATAACTAACCTAATAAGATAATTAATAAAATACTGCTTCATACTGAGACAACAAATGCCAGCTCACCACCAATTAACCCATCTACTACTAATCTTAACACTACCTTTAATACTGATCCTAATATTAACATCATGTACACCAAAATCATAAACGTCCTAATTCTAACACAAAACATTATTTCGATTTTAAAAACAAATAATATTAAGATAACTATGTACAACACTAACACTATTTACAACATATTGTACAGTAAGATTAAAGATAGAACTAATACAATAGAAAAACATGACGTAGTGTACAAGCTAGACTGTACTGATTGTAATGTGTGTTATGTTGGACAAACTAAGCAAAAGGTAAAAAATCGAATTAACAATCACAAATACGACAAAAACAGTTAGCAGTTCAGTATATAGACACGGGTCACAACTTTGATTTTAATAATCCCATAATTTTCGATGTGGAAAATAATTTAAAAAAAAACTTACACTGTCTTCTTCTGTGGCATTCACAACTCCAAAGATGCAAACTGCAACGTCTTGTTTAGGTTCACGGTTTTTAGTAAATGTATAGTATGGCATCATTGTACGTTTTTAAAGGTCGTCTTACAGGAGATGTTTATCTTGACTTTCTGGAAAATTAGTGACTTTTAGAAGATGTTCCATTGTTAACTTGCGCAAGAATGTTTCTGCAACAAATCGGAGCTTTTCCTCATTTTCAGCGTAATGTAATAAATAATCTTGACCTTACTTATTCTACATACATAGCCAGAAACCTCTCCTGATTTAAATCCTGTCTATTATTATTTATCAGTACACATGAAAAACTTAGTCTATGCGGAAAAGGCTGATGATCAAAATGAATTAATTCAATGAATTTTTTATGTTGCTGCTGGTACAATTTTACTCCCCGAGTACTGCAAAACGCCACGAATTTCATAGTGCACCGAGCACAACTGTGTATTGAAAAAGTTGGTGATCATTTTGAACAGTTACTAAAGATGTTCTATTACCCGATTTGTAATTGATTCTGAAGTAAAAACTGTTCAAACTGGAAGAAACCTTGTGGAACTATCACTGAAACAGTATAAAAACACAAGCACCAGAATATTATATTTAAAGTAGTTACTTAATATTTCTTAAAATACAGTTTTAAGATCCTCCTAAAATGTTTAATTAGTTGAAAATTTTTCCTATTCAATTGATAGGATCCTTCAAGGTGGAGGAACGGCAAAAATAAAATCAACCTCGTATGTTGTTAAGGCGACGTTTCGTTGGCTTCAGTGCTCAACTTTGGGGTAAAACCAACCACTAATTTGTTGACTGGCCTGAAGAAGTTGAGCACTAAAGCCAACGAAACGTCGCCTTAACAACATACGAGGTTGATTTTATTTTTGCCGTTCCTCCACCTTGAAGGATCCTATCAATTGAATAGAAAAAATTTTCAACTAATTATATTTAAAAAACACCGTACACGTTTCGGTAGCTATGCTAGCATCATCAACGGCAGGGATAATTATTACTTATTTTGGAAAATGCATATTACTATAAGATAAAGTAAACTTTACTTGTTAAATCATGTTCTTTTTAAAAGTTTTAAATTTATCCCAACAGATTTATATAAAATATTGATTGTAGCTGAGCAACTTTTGCCAATCTCTTTGGGGTTGGTTGGCATATACATATAAAACATACCTTCACTTGCAGAAAGATGCAAGTAACTATAAAAATATAAAATAATAGAAACCGAAAATTAAATGTGTTTAATAGAAACATGTGAATTAACAAAATTGAGTTAAAACTTGCTTCATTGGCGTAAATTAACAAATAAAATTAGATCTTAAAAATAGGAACACTGTGAGTCTTAGTGGCAATCAGAGTCAGAGTTATGGCATCTATATGACAGAATATCACCATAGGTACATTAGTCGTGTGCCCAAAAGTGACACTTAACACATTTGACCTAGTTTTCTCCAGGGTGACTACTAGAATATGGCTCCATGCAAACTTGACAAACAGTTTCGTGATCTGAGTCTTCATCTGAAGATAATTCAGGACATTTCTTATTTGTTATTTTTGGCTTGAATAAATCTTTTTTGGCACGATCAACCGTCTGTTTAATTGACGTGGAAGCAGATTTTGTTTTAACTCTTTTATGCTGCATTTTTCTTCTGTGCGGTTTTTTCTCTTCTTTTAGAGCTGCATTGAGCTGTCTGTGAGAATTGCAGTAGAACGTATTTTTCTTTTTTCGGTTAGTATTTGTTTTTCTATCGCTAACTTTAGACAGTCTTAAGTCCTTCGATGAACTGGCGCTGGAATTGACGTTGTATTTGTGTGTGAATTTGTTCTGGTAAAAGCAGACGTATAACTAGC
Source organism: Aquatica leii (assembly GCA_035610365.1). Classification (NCBI taxonomy): domain Eukaryota; kingdom Metazoa; phylum Arthropoda; class Insecta; order Coleoptera; family Lampyridae; genus Aquatica; species Aquatica leii. The sequence continues at coordinate 27,843,137 of CM069433.1, read as the reverse complement.
AAATGATTTTAGGCAAAGGCAAAGTACCGTTGCTGACTCAAGGAATTGAAGGAGGAATATAATAGGGGTTACTCTTAGTTGGTGAAGTAACTTGAACTGGTGCTACCGAAGACGGGTCACTGTGTTACAAAGACAGAGTTAAAATAGGTAGACGTTGGTTAGTTTGATCAGTGAGTGCAACAGTTTGAATTGGTGGATGCTGCATAAGCAGCCATAAACTTCTCAGGATATCTGAGTTGAATAGATATATTCCAGACATTTTAAAATCATCCATTATTGGTGCCATCGCATTGCATAGAGCTGATTTGACTATAGCTGAAATGTCGTAAATGGCCATAGATTGACCCGGATTTTTTGTGATCCATGATTTACATTCAGTGTTGATATATTTTTTCAGGGGACTATATACACTTCTATCTAAAGACAATGCAGTGAAAACGATAACTCCGTTTTCTTTAAAACTATCGAGTGCAGTTATTGATAAATAAGACTCATGATTATCGAATAGCAGTAGTCTTTTTTTTGAACATTTTATATTGTTTATAAAATGTTTTGCAAATTTTATAAAATGTGTCTGTCATCCATTCGAAGGGATTCTCATCACCTTTATTGCCAGGTGAACCATTTTGTGCAAAGTATTCACGATAGTTTTTCTTGGGAAGTATAAAAAACGGGAGGATTGAATTGTCTGTAGCTGAAACGGAGTGTATATAATAGTGTCTATAATAAATTAATTTCAATAATTGTGAGATAACTTTAGAAGTAATTCAATCGCTGTTAATTTAGTGTAACTTATCTTCTTAATTCTTATCCTCTTTTGCATTCACATTTAACCTTTCGAAACTGGTGCCTCGTGTGACAGGCCGAGCAATACTGAAAAACTAGTTAATTTTATAGTGGGGTGAGAACGAGGCCATCGCATTCGTGTAGCTTCTTAATTCTCAGTCAGTTACAGCGTGGTCAACGGATGTAGTACTACGTTCTACGATTTTCGGAAAAATATCGATTTCGGCCTGCGAGACGAGACGCTAGTGCTAACGGTACCTAAATACAAGTAGAATTATTTTTTAAATTTTAATTAATCCATACGTTTGTTGATGTTTTTGAAGTAGGTAAGTGTATTTGTCATCCATATTTTACAACTAAATATTGAATGTAGCGGTCTTTACAGAAAAAATGAATTATGAAAAAGATTAGCGGCGATTACAGCAATTATTAGATGAAAAAGGGTATCTGTCAGATACAATTTGAAAGTGATAATGAATATAATATCGAGGAGCATTTAGATTCAGACTCAAATTCAGAGCAAGATGACGACGACACTGAGGACGAACCACCGGCCGCGGTGCCGAGAAATAAAAGAGAACCTTCATTTACTGCTAAAAATGGAATGGAGTGGAGAAAACACTTTACAAGGTCAATTTACAAGGTTAGAACTCGTCAAGCCAATATAGTGATTCACCTTTCTGGAGTAAAACCCCATGCAAAATCTGCAAAAACTGCTGAAGAATGCTAGAGAACAGAAATGTTGAACATTATTGTTGAAAGTACCAATAAATATATCGATAATTGTTCCCAAACTACAAAAGGGAACGATCTGTTAGACCCACAAACATTATTAAAATAAAAGCGCTTATTGGACTTTTATATATGATTTGAGGACTGAATCTAAAGAAAATCTGAAATAGACTTTCGTATGGGATTGAAAGATTCTGGCTAACGATGTCAAGAGAACGTTTTCTCTTTCTTCTACGATGTTTGCATTTCGACGATTTTAACACAAGAATAGAAAGAAGAGAAATCGATAAATTGGCACCGATACGGGAAATATTTGAATTATTTGTAAATAATATTGTAAAAACTCATATACTTTGCGCGAATTTGCCACAATTGATGAGCAATTACTGGCCTTTAGAGGAAGATGTAGTTTTAAGCAGTTTCTACCTAAAAAACCAAACAAATATGGCATCAAAGTCTTTGCGCTTGTAGATGTTAAGACATGCTATACATCAAATTTGGAGATTTACCTAGGCCAACAACCGGATGGTCCGTATCGTATGGAAAATAGTTCGCTTCAAATCGTGGAACGTCTAATAGCTCTTATTTCGAAAACGGGTCAAAACATTACATGCGACAATTGGTTCACTACTTTTCCATTACTGACAAAACTTGTGAAAGATCATAAATTAACATATGTTGGGAATGTCCGCAAAAACAGAAAGGGTCTTCCAAGTGAATTCAAAAATACTAAAAGTCGTGTAGTAGGGTCTAGCATGTTTGGGTTTCGAGACCAGATGGTACTAGTTTCATATGTTCCAAAGAAGGGAAAAATTGACCTCGCAGTTTTCAGTATGCATGATGATGATACCATCGATCCAAGCACAGGAGAACAAACAAAGTCGGAAATAATAATATTCTACAATGCTACGAAAGGTGGGGTAGATACAGTAGATAAACTTTGCGAAACATACAACGTGGCAAGAAATACAAGAAGATGGCCAATGGTCATATTTTATTCCCTCCTCAATATAGCAGGAATAAATTCTCAAATAATTTATAATGCGAATAACATACCAAAAGACGAGGATAAAATCAGAAGGCCATATTTAAGACAGCTTTCATTATCCCTTACAGAAGAGCATTTAAAACGAAGAGCATCTCTTACAAACATACCACCTGCAGTAAGGCAGAGAAGACAAGAAGTTGAAGGAACATCTTCGTCATGTGCAACATCAGAAGGTTTTCCACCAGGCACTAGAAAACGGTGTTATAAATGTCGCAAAGAGAGAAGAAGCAAATACCTTTGTAAATTATACAAAAAGTTTGTTTGTTTATCTTACGCAGAATTTCTATGCTCTCTCTGTAGAACTTCGGTAGTATCTATAAGATTTTAATTACTTATATAGCACCACCGTACTATTTTTTTATACAGCGTTTATTTACTTTTAAATGAAATGTGTATTAAAAAGCCACGTTGGCTAACTAGTAGAACTGAATTATTTATTTTGAAGTACTGTTTTGGTTTTTTATTTTTTACCAATAAAGCATTGTTTGTTTATTTGTTTATTTTTAAATTAAACATATATAAAAAAAGCTACGTTGTTAGTAACTAATAGAACTTAATTATTTTGTTATAGTATCACCGTTTTGACTTTTTATTGACTTTACAAACAATCGTTTATTTATTTTTCAATTAAACATATATACAAAACCATTATTGTTACAAAAAACTAATTTTTCTATCCGGGCCTGACAGACGAAACGCCAGTGTTCGTGTTCCACTGAAGGGCGCCAGTTCCGAAAGGTGTAATAAGTTTTGATTATACATTACTTGTCAAGTGTTTGTTGAACGTTTCATGTTTCTTGTAATTTTTTTAATTTTATTGATTGACATTTTCATGTTTTATTTTTATGTGATTATTTCGTAAATGTGTTATAACGTAGTTGATCATGTTCATGACTATTTGGATAGTGCCACTGTAACCTATTTGTGTAATTTTTTTAATGCTAGAAAGAGCGTGTATTAGTTAGTTGTTAAAATTTTGTATTATTTTTGTGTTATATTAGACAATTTTTTAATAAATTTTAGTGGCTTGAGGAAGTGCTAACTTGTAGCATGAAACGTAGCCTTAAAAATAGTATATAGTGGTTTTTCTTACCACTCCTAAGTGAAGAACAAAAGAAATTTTGTACAATAAATATAGAGAAGAATTTAGTATTTTACTAAATCACCAACTAATTTTAACTACGTTTTCTAAGAAACTCATCTTAATTTAAATACATTTAAATAAACATTTTAACACAAAAACTACTAACGCAAAAGTACTTATCTATTTATAAATTAAACTTTTAAATTTTTTTTGTATTTTAAATTTAGCAAACAGTTTCAAATATTTGTTTTTATTATAGTAATAAATAATTCTAAATTAGAATTACAAATGTTAATAAACAAAACATCTAAACCAATTTTGCACAAATATAGACGAAGGTAATTAGTGAAATTTCTACCTTATAACACTAATTATCTTAATTTTCTAAAGTTGGCGTATTTACTGATTAAAAAAAAAGCTTACGAGACCTTACAAATTTATCACTTAAGTAGATTAAAAAAACGCAAACTTGTTTTAAAGGTATAACAACGACTTTGTCCTGACAACAAGAAATACGTTGACAAACTTCTGAGTTATTTGTAAATAGATGTTTTTATTTTTATTAAAACTTACAAACGAATTTGTTCTATGTTAGTTAAAGTGTAAACTTTATAGGTTATACGAATAGATTAAAGGATTAGTAAAACATTTAATAGATAGGAAAACGAACCAAATGTAAATTTTGTATGTGTAAACAGGTTTTGTGGTATTCTATAAGTATTTAATGATTTAATTACTTATTAAAAGCATTATTTTAATACAAGCGCGATAAATATATTATTTACGTAATGTTACATAACGTTTGTTCATTTAAACAGAAGAATTAAAAGTTTTAGTTTACTGTTATTAAGCGCGTTTCTATTAAATCTTATTTCTACGAAAGGAACCATATCTTCTGTATTCAATTCAATCTACTTTTATTCGTAAAGCCTCTTAAAACTCCGTTCCAACTGAGATCTCACAATTGCTTTTACAGAAATGAACTAAAATTAATATTGTTGTTAAAAATGTTTTAAAATATAGAAGTCAGTATTTTGGAATTTAAAACAAATTGTGTTATAACAATGGATAATTTATTTATTATCAAACATTAATTAAAGCAAAACAGTACAAAATTATTTGTTTTTATTTATTAACAAAAAATTTATTACAACAATATGTTATACTTTTGCTATTTTTGTATACATCTTTAGAAAATGCTATAAATGAATTGATTAATTTTAAAATAAAGCGCAACGCAAAAAAATGTTTAGAGAAAGTTGTAGAAAGCTCCTTATTTAAAAAAACTTCTAAAGTATAAAAAAAATTAAATCAACAAAATGATCTATTTTTAAACTGTTTAATGGCAGTTATTTAATTAAAATAAATAAAACGAAACTTTGTAACATGTTTCGACTCTATTAAATTTTCGTTTAGGTTATCCTCATACTAAAAAACAAAAAATATTCATTACAAAAAAAGAATATTAAAAGATAGTTATAGTATAAAATTACCTAATTAACGAACACAGAATATTATTAAAAACAAAATTAACGCCTTGAAGAAGAAATTGGTTTTTACAACATGACAAATGGACGAACAAACTGGTAATGACTATGCGAAGTAATAACATTCTGCTGAACTTTCATTTTTTATTATTTTGAAACGAATATACACAACGTTTCGATTGCTGAGGTATCTGCAATCGTCATCAGGTGAATACTAACAAACTTAGAAACTACTGGAGCTTATATACTAAAGACATGTTCGATGAAGCGTTCAAGCGTACAAAATCAACTTAGCGTAACAGATTAATTAGCAAAATTACTTAGTGAAGTTTAAGTTGTTTTAGAGGTTCGATTAGTGGTTTCCATATGTTGCTTATCTCGACACTTGGCTGGCTGAAAATTTCTTTGTTGTAGTTAATGACTGCCGCTTCTTTAAATTTCCGTTTGTACCAATGTTCCTCTCTGTGTATGATTTTTGCTTCCGACCATTTCATTCGATGTTGGTTATCCCACGAATGTTGCGCTATGCCGGACTTAGAAGTCTCTCCTCTCTGTGTGTGCGTCTGATGTTCTTTCAGTCTGATGACAAGTGGTCTTTTGGTTTCCCCCACGTATGACTTGCCACACTCACATGGAACTTGATAAATACAGTTTTGGCAATCTCGACTTGTTTGTGGCTTTGTGTTGGAAACTATACTCCTAATGGTGGTCGATGATTTGAACACTGTATTTAAGTTGTAGCTTTTCCCGATACGTTTTATTGATTATGATAAACCTTTGACATATCGGATGTTCAGCAGTGAATTGGGCAGTTCTTCTGTTTTAGGTTGTTCCTTGGTGTTCAATTGCTTTTTCTGTAAAAGTTCTCCTAAAATTTTTCTGGATAACCATTCTGCCTTAGATCGTTTCTAATGTTTTTGTTTTCTTCTTGTAGCCCTTTCTCTGTGTTGCACAACCTGTACGCTTTGTCGATTAGAGATTTTACTACTTCCCTCTTTGTAGATGTGGAATGGTTGGATTCAAAGTTAAGATATCGACCGGTGTGTGTCGGTTTCCAGTAGACAGTCGTTTCCATAATTCCCTTGTTCTTTATTACGTGAACGTCTAAAAAAAGGAAGTGAGTTCTCGTTTTCTTTTTCCATAGTAAATTTGATGGATGGTTTGATGTTGTTCAGATGTTGTAGAAAAAGATCTAGTTGCCGATTACTGTGGTTCCAAATTATCAAGGTATCGTCAACATATCTAAGCCATGTTTTGGGTTTGAATTTTGATTTCTCTATGGCCTGCGATTCAAACCAGTTCATGTAGATGTTGGCGACTACTGGTGATAGAGATGAACCCATTGATAATCCTTCGTCTTGAGTGAAGAATCTGTCTTTTTCCTGAAAGTATAAGTTCTTGAGGCAACATTTTAAGAGCTTCATTATTCCTTTTTTCATCTTCTCGGAGCTTCGTTTGGATGATTTTCAATGCTTTTTAAACTGGCACATTAGTATAAAGACTTTCTACGTCGAAGCTGACTAATTGATCCCGTGGTTGTAGCTTTATTGTTTTCAGAATCTCAAAGAAATGTTTGGAGTCTTTGACAAAAGATGAGCTGTTCTTCTGTAGTGGTTGCACAATTGGTAGTAAAAATCTGGATAGCTGGTATGTGGGTTCATTACAAGAGCTGGTTATCGGTTAAAACGGCATGTTGTTTTTATGTATCTTTGATAGTCCATATAGATGCGGCGGTTTGCTGTAGTGTGGTGTTAGCATCGTTCTCATCCTTGGTGTTAGATGTCTTTCGTAGAGTTTTAGGACTTGATAGATCTTCCTCTCCAAGCTTGCTGTCGGATCTTTCTTCAGTCTGCGGTAATTCCCTTGATTTAAGATTTCTTCAATTTTTTGGTCGTAGTTGGTGGCATCCATGATAACAGTTGCGGCTCCTTTGTCGGCTGGAAGTATTTAATTGCATTTGTTCTTCCGTAAATTTGTGAGAGCTTTTTCCTCATGTTTAGTGATGTTGGTTTGTTGTTTTCTTTTCTTGTCTAGAGCACTTCTGATTTTCCACTTAAATTCTTCTGCTTGTGTTGGATTCAAACGTGTTGTCTCAACGGCATCAATGATGTCTAGTACAGGCACGTGTTTTGGTGTTATAAAAAAATTGAGCCCTTTCTCTAATAGAGGCGTTTCTGTAGCAGACAGTGAATGTGTCGATATGTTGGCTATGGTTCTTCTTGCATTCTTTTGGTTGTCGGCTGCTTTCTGTTGGTTTCGTATAAGTTTAGCCCATTTTTTTGTCGTGTGTTTCTTAGTGTAGTTGTCGTACCTTCTCGCAAGTGGCGTCTATTTTGCGGAATATTGGTATGTAATCTTCTTCCAATGTGAACTCTTTTATCTCCTCGAATCTTTGTGTGGCGTCTTGGTGTAATAAAGTTTTATTCCATCGATAGTGGTTGATTTGTGCCCGGATAAGCGCAAAACTTGATCGTTCCAGTATCTTGAGGGCTCTTGTTCCTGGTATCGGAGATTTCACTAGGAAGCCATCTGGTATAATTTGGTTGTCTCTTGCCCTCCGTAACAATTTAATATGTGTCTCTTCCTTCGTAATCTTGATCATTGTCTTCTCGTAGTCTCGAAATTTGTTGCTGATTCCGAGTCCATACCGGTCTTCCAACGTTTGTTTGAATGTAAGACAGATTCTTCACTCAAGACGAAGGATTACCAATGGGTTCATCTCTATCACCAGTAGTCGCAAACATCTACATGAACTGGTTTGAATCGCAGACCATAGAGAAATCAAAATTCAAACCCAAAACATGGCTTAGATGTGTTGACGATACCTTCATAATTTGGAACCACAGTAATCGGCAACTAGACCTTTTTCTACAACATCCGAACAACATCAAACCATCCATCAAATTTACTATGGAAAAGGAAAACGAGAACTCACTTCCTTTTTTTAGACGTTCACGTAATAAAGAACAAGGGAATTATGGAAACGACTGTCTACTGGAAACCGACACACACCGGTCGATATCTTAACTTTGAATCCAACCATTCCACATTTACGAAGAAAGGAGTAGTAAAATCTCTAATCGACAGAGCGTACAGGTTGTGCAACACAGAGAAAGGACTACAAGAGGAAATCAAAAACATTAGAAACGATCTAAAGCAGAATGGTTATCTAGAAAAGATTGTAGGAGAACTTTTACAGAAAAAGCAATTGAACACCAAGGAACAACCTAAAACAGAAGAACTGCCCAATTCACTGCTGAGCATCCCATTTGTCAAAGGTTTATCAGAATCACTAAAACGTATAGGGAAAAGCTACAACTTAAATACAGTGTTCAAATCATCGACTACCAATAGAAGTATAATTTCCAATACAAAGCCACAAACAAGTCGAGATTCCAAAAACTGTATTCACCAAGTTCCATGTGAATGTGCCAAGTCATACGTGAGGGAAACCAAAAGACCACTTGACATCAGACTGAAAGAACATCAGACGCACACACAGAGAGGAGAGACTTCTAAGTCCGGCATCGCGCAACATTCGTGGGATAACCAACATCGAATGAAATGGTCGGAAGCAAAAATCATACACAGATAGGAACATTGGTACAAACGAAAATTTAAAAAAGCGGCATTCATTAACAACAACAAAGAAATTTTTAGCCAGCCAAGTGTCGAGATAAGCAACATATGGAAATCACTAATCGAACCTCTAAAACAACTTAAACTTCACTAAGTAATTTTGTTAATTATTCTGTTACGCTGAGTTGATTTTGTACGATTGAACGCTTCATCGAACATGTCTTTAGTATATAAGCTCCAGTAGTTTCTAAGTTTGTTAGTATTCACCTGATGACGATTGCAGATACCTCAGCAATCGAAACGTTGTGTATATTCGTTTCAAAATAATAAACAATGAAAGTTCAGCAGAATGTTATTACTTCGCATCAAGCAACATTATTTAATACATTCAAACAAACGTTGGTAATGATTATGTTATATCTTATCAAAATATTTTATGTATAATAACAAATTGTAGATTTTATTAAACCAACTATAATACTAAATGTTAAAGATGGGTTTGTTATCGTGTGTTGGTATATTTATATTACTTGTATTTAAGTTATAACGGAAGTAAATTAATTTGGTCATTTAATAACAGATTTCTGTCAAAAGACGAAATGTAAATTCAATTTAATCTTATTCTTCATTACCAGGTTTTCGTCTTCCCATTTGTCAAATTTCAGCAGGATCATATCGTTTTCTTTCGCCTCATTGATCATAAAAGCCGCAGTTATTCTCAATTGTTCCTATCTCTTGCTAAAAAAATTTTCACTTTCTCTTTCTCATCTCCTCGTTTAAATTCTTTACTCTTTATTATTATGCTATTTTTTCTATCCTTTTTTTTCATATATTCAATTTTTGTCGCCAACACTCCAATTTCTTTCTTAAGTTGTTTGTTTTCGTTTTCCACCTCTGTGATTTGCTTGTTATACATATGTTGTTCAATTTTTAGCTCTTTTATTTCTTCGCTCAATATCCTTGTTTGTTCTCGTTGAGCTTTCTGTTCCTTTTCTAGGTTTTTTATATCGGCCATCATTTCTTTCATCGTCCCTAACAATTCTTTACTTGTTTCTTAGTTTTCGTCTACTGAATTTCCTGGTGATAACCTTGCCTTTACTCTTACATTTTCTATACGCCTCTGTTCTTGATCCTGATCACTACTTTCCCTTTCTTTATTCTATCTCGGCGACCTCGTTGTCCTTTTGCTTCGTTGAAAAACTATTTCCTCCTGTTTCCTTTTTCTCTTGGCACCCTCGTTTGAAGATCCTTCTGTATCATAATTGTATCTCTCCAATTTCTGTTGTTCTTCAATTTGACTATTTAACACTTGAGTGTATTTTGGTTGCCTAAATTTTATAAACAAATTTATTTTTAGAAATGCAACTTTTATTAACTTTATCCGTTCTGCAATATTTAAAATTATAAACTGTGTACTTTTAATTTATTCTAAAAGATCGATTTGCGTAAGTGTTTTTACTGCTTCTTCCCTTAATCCTCTTTCTTTTTCTTCACTTTTTTAGTGTTTTACAGTGTCTTGAGCTTCAAAGATTGAGTTGAATTTCGTAGCACACATGCGCCACTCAAAATCAATATTAATTCTAATGAAGCTTATAAAAATATATTTATGTATCTTTTTCTATCGTTGATCTGCTGCCTGCAATAAAGTAAATACTCAATCTTACAACTTCTGTCTTGTCATTTGTTCTATTACAATTTCGGGTAGATTTAAATAGTATCTCCCATTTTAGTCTTTTATTGTTTTGACGCTTTTTTAAATTTATTTTATTATTTAGCACCACCAAGCTTACGATTCAATTCTTGAATGAATTGAGCTAGTCGTTACTCTTTAAGTTACGAGAAAATTTACGAATCAACACACACTTTTGTCTATAACAATTCCTCATCTGAGGCTTTACAAATAAATTTGGTTGCCTGTTTGTATGTAACAAACACCTTGTGCCTAAAAAATGCGAATAGAAGTATTAGGTAGGTGTTTTCTCTGAGTTGTGCTTAATTGCTAATTTCTACGTTTTCTTTAATAGCTAAACAACTATTGATCATAGAAAATTGACTCCACAGGGTAGGCGATTTTAGAAGTTTTGCTTCTTCAAAAAAATTTACAAGAAAAACATTAACATCATTACTCACATATTTAAATTTTTTTGTTCGTGGTATTCACAAAACCAATAATATTTCTGTTCGTATGTTTCGAGATCTGTTTTTACTTCTGCTGCTTGCTAAATAATTTTTTCTGATATTTTATAATTATGTTGTACCAAATCCATCATTTAAAATATTATTTCACGTTAAAACAATTATGCATACAATTTCCAATGCATTCTAAATATGTATTGTTATATTAAAGGTTAATTCAAACATTTTAATTTTTTTGTGTTTTATTGTAGTTATTAGACCGGTATAATAAAAAATATCATTCATTACTGTAACACCCCGGTGGCTCACAGTCTCGGCGTTGGGTTTAAAGCGTTATTAAGTTGAATACAATTAACATAAATTTATTATAGAAAATAAAAATGTAATTGTTACAATAAATATGTACAGGTGGTGTAGTTTTATTTTCTCTCGTATAACATATAACTTATTTTGCTAATATTATTAATTTTGGGCTTCGGTAGAATGCGGCCTACCACTTTCCGCAAAATTGGGATTTTCCTGGAAGAAGATGATTAAACGCAAATGGCGTGGTTGGAATCCTTTTGAAAACTGCTATAAATCAAATTAATTACAAGCCGGAAAATTATTCAGGTACGGTAGGTAATAACGGTTAAAGACAGGTGTAATTAATTAAGTACTTCAAGTAATACACTGCTACGGTTAACGGGGTTTAATTTTAAATTTACGGCGGGTTGACCACTGATGTCTATTAATGACAAAGTTTTATACGAATAGAACACGGCAGAATTCGATTACGGGTTGTTGCGGTTTGGTTGTTACGTGCAAAATTTTTCTAACGGAGTACCCTGTATATGAATTAAAATTGGATTCCGGTTTTGACGCCCTCTGCCGATCTTTTCTTGTGACTGTCATTTTACGACGAAATCGTTAAGCTGTCAACTGCATAAAATGGCCTGTACGGCTTAAAGTAATTTTGTAGGACATCCTTAATAATGGGAATCAAATTATAATTTCATTACGATCGTAAAATATTCGACACGTCACAGGGTAAGATAATTGCTTCCGTTTATTAAAATTCTGTTGTAATTTCTCGTTAATTTGATAGCCGTTCCACCACATTCTTACCCACATGTTTCTATTCGATAACGAATTATGAGGGATTAACAGCGACAAATACTTTCATGGAACGAGTATAACTATATCTATAAGGCCTACGGTTAAAACTAAATAAACCGAAGACAAGAATCACGTTTCTGCTAGATCCTACTCATGCGGCAAACACCTGCAAAACCAACTTTCATTGAAGGTGTACAACAGCATTCAACAATCGGGTGATGTTATGTGTACTTTCTTTAGCAAAAATTAACCATTTTTGTAGATCTGGATTTCGTGAGGCATTAGTTTGACACGATTGGCTACTCAAATTTATTTCAGGCTTACTTGCCGGGGAAAGCGCTTTCTTCGACCAAGTAGGAGTTACTGTATTGTGGGTAAGTTTATTTAATTATTTCATTGCTCTCAGAAAGGTCGCTCACGAAACTTTAGCTAGTGTTAATTCCGTAATTACTGTCATTGTTTTATTACCATTAAGGTAGTATCATTAATTATTTTGTGTGTTTCGCATGCTGTGTACAAACAATATTTACTACACAATTTTCTTCGCTGTTCGCTTCAACGTAAGTTACATATGTATTGTGTGTTGCCGATACTGCTGGCATTTATGCACTCAAAATTCGATATATTTGTGTTAATCATACTAAATTAAAGTTGTTATACTGGTTAATCTTTCTTTTACGGCAACATACCTTTCTCTTTTGATTGTCGTTACCTAGTAACAACCTTTGGCTACTCGAACATCAAAGTGACAAGGATTACGAACAAGTTTAGTTACAAGTGTGGACCGTCTGTCATGATCAAGGCAGAAGTGTTAATTTGGATTAGATCCGGCGCCCTTAAGCATAATTCCTTTAAACCTCCCCTATCTCCGACTGTGTAAGTTGGGCGTGCAAGGTTCGTAAGACCTAAAGCTTGTAACATGGTTTTACTGTCAAACGAAGCTTCGACAAACTCAGGTGAGTATTTGGAAACTGACTTATTGATTTGGAATGATTAATTTTAGACCTCAGCCCGAAGCCAAAATGTAACGATGCCAAACGTATTGAAATACTCTAAGCCAGCCTAGCTTGGGTAGTATTTCAACGCGCCAACTTCAACTACGTCAAGGGTAACTGTAGATTTAGTTTACGCTTGACAAATCCTACACCAGCCTGGCGTAAATGATGTATCAATTCATTAACGGACTGCGGTTCGGTTAAAACAAATACTACTCGGTAAAGCGGAAGCTTGTGGTCAACATGAGGGAGGGCGTTTTAACGTAGCAGGGGTTCTAATACAAAACGGAGAATTCAATACAAAAATTGTGAGAGTAGCAGGGTTTGAAAGCTGGTAGGTATGAGTTCAGAAGTTCCGGGTACAATAGCAGGTCTCGGTTAATCGGTGCACACAATTATACGGTATCAAGATCGGTTTGGAAAAGAGTTAGCCGAGTACAAAAGCATTCGGTAGCAAAAGATGAATCGGATAAACATAGGTCGGGTTCCACTAGGACTAGGTCTTGGGAGAGAGGTTCTGCCAGAAAAGGGTCTCGGCAGAGAGAGTTTTCAGCGTTGACGGCGGCTTTTATTCTGTGTTTCGTTCCAGTTAATTGATTATTCGGCAAGGGAGAGTCGCGCGCTTTAAAGCGGTAGAGGTGGTCCGCAGCCGAGCGTCCAAAGCTCACGCGTAATTAAAACAAATTCATATATAATTTTTAAAACAATTACGGCCACCTCTGCCGTTTCGTTACATTACACTCCCATGCGTTCCCGTGCTCGGTATCGCTTCACACGGAAAACTCGCAAGCCTTCTGCCAAGCTTAGTAGTAAAATATACTATTGTAATCCATGTGTTAGTTTATCTTGGTTAAAAAGAAAGTTGAGTTAGATAAAAAAATAGTTAATGTGGTTACTAAAAACGTTTTTTTTTATTTTCCCGTCTGAACACTTAAGTGGTTAAGGTTTGTGCTACTTACGTATTTAGTTTATGTTTCAGATTATAATGATGTTATGTGTGCAAAACAATACAATTTTTGTTTAAATGTATTTAAAAACAAGTATTTTATGGTTTTAATTTAGTTTAACCTATAATCAATTCCTATAATCTATGTTTTTGTGATAATTAATCATTTTTAGTTTAAGATGTAAAATTAAAAGTTCTAAAATTACCGGTCTTTAGTGTTATTTTTTACTGGATGTTACAAGCTATAAAATCTTAAGGTATCCTTACAGTTTTTGTGATATGGAAAGTATTGTTGTGTTTGTTACGACATGTTATTGAAACGTACCGAAACATTTAGAACATTCAAGGTAATTATCAAAACATATGATATGCTCTAGTCCTAGATAAGATAAAAATATAAAAAGTGAACAAAGAAAATCTGACTCAATTTTTCAAGTTTTAAGTGCAATGTAAGTGTTAAAAAAACCTTATGGTAGGAGAGGAAAAAACTCACAACTTGATTTGCTTTCTTAGACGGCGACATTTCATGACGCTATTATGATGCAATAGCGTAATTCAGTGAATATTGTGATAAAAAATAACTTAGTTACATGATGTTTGTCTGCGTAGATGTTTGCTGTTTGTAATTTATTGTACTTTTACGCTGTTTATTTATTTAATTTGTAATGTTCAATCGGACTCATCTTGGACCTCTGTTTTTATATAAGTGTGTTACATAAATAAGTTAATTATAGTTAAACGTCGCCGTTTAAAAGAAAAAACCAAGTTGTAAATTTTTACGTCTTCTACTTGAAGGTTTAATATAGCTAAGTCGGTAACGGATAATCACATTTCTTATTCTGCTTAGTTTCTAGCGTGTTTTTAGTTTAGTAAAATTAAAATTGGTTAGGTTAAGTTCAAATAAAATTAAGTTTTAAAATTGTTACGTTCTATTATAAACAGAATTTATAAAGACCGCAAGCCAAAACGACCTTTTTTGAAAGCAATAAGTTGCGTTTATCGATTTCTGCCTTGTTTTCTTGGAGTTCAGAAATTAGCTTGATAAACATGTTAATTACTTAATTTTTCGAAACTTTTAATTATATGTTTTGTTTTTGTTTAATTTTAATCACGCTTTGATAAAGCCATTTACAAAAGAAGCGCAATTTCGGTTACACATTAGCACGGTTCAAATGCGAAAAACGTTCTAATATTAGTATGTGGTCGTCTTACTAAAAAGTATCATTCGAGTATATTTAATTTAAGCATATTACATAAATTTAAAAAAATTAACTCTGTGTAGGTATACTTAAAGTTAAGATTATTAAATTACAATATACAGTGTAAAAATTTTTAATATATATGCTTTTGATAATACAAGCAATTAATTATTAAATTTACAATTGAAGGTATAACAATACATTAAAATTTATTATATCTTTCAGTTTAAAATGTTAAAAAGAACTAATAAAAAATCAACATTTGTCTAAAAATACTGAACACAAAACTCAATTTAATTAGTTTCACGAACCATTAAAACTAAAACATTATTTACCGTTTATTTAAAAATATTTTATTGTTTAGTACTGCAAAAAATTACATCAACCATCAATTTGAAACTCATTAAAAATAAATTTGTTAAAAAGAAATAAACAAAACTGTATATTTTACTCAATACTAAATTTCTTTATAATTACTTACTGTAAATAAAATAAAATAATTAACTTAAAGTAAAAAAACATAAAAATTTAAATTTGTTGGCTAAGTTAAAAAGCCAATTTACTTTTTATTTAAATTAATCCCATCTTAATTTGTTAAATACAATAAATCGTATTTAAACAAAATATTTATATGAACAATTATTAATGACAATGCTGTTTTTATATATAATATTTTTTAAATAATAATGGTGTTTATAAAGAGACGTCAAAATTTATTAAAAAAAAAGTTATTGTTAGGTTTGTTTATTAAATAAAATAAATTAAACGTTACAGATAACCCACTATTAACGTTAAGTACTGGAACGATACTATTAAATTTAATTAATAAACATTGTTAATAGTATTTCTTATGTTATGCCTTTTACTGTTAATGTCCTTTTGAATAAAGAATGGAAAATAGATTCCTTTAAAATGTAAGAGCACTTTAAATTGAAAACGAAACGAAGAAATCAAATTTTATTATGCTTGCTTGAACTAAAGTGTTTGTTGAATTTGATGTGGAAAATCTAAGTATAAAGGAAGTTCTTTTACCAGACAATATTATAAAAATTCTGTTTACTTGCTTACTAAATTTAATAAAAAAATGTATACAAAAGAATGTTTTTTTCCAGAAGCATTAAGTATATATAAAGTGTTGGGCAACGTTTAGCTTAAAAAACTAGATATTTACACATTATATTTTTTTTGTTTTATAACAATACTAAATATTACACTGCCGAGGTGTTATCCTCAAATTCTCCTCAAAACAAGGCAACCGACCAATAATAAATTAGTAACCCAAACAAAAGCATAAGTATTAAGTGTTGTCGGTTTTGATGCAGCACTATTCCCTCGATAAAATTAAATCAGACTAAACGAAGGAACTTATGCAAAATAAAACAATTGAATAAAAGAATACAATCAAAAACAATTTAAGTAAAATATAACTACATGAAAACATGACATTCATTAGCAAGTAAAAGAAAAGTAAAAATCGAAAATAAAATTAGATTTTACGCAATAAAGTTCCTTACTTTGTTAACTTGCAATATTATTATTATTATTTTTCTTTTGGGTTAGGTTTTTGGCAGTCCTCGCACTTAAACTCTAAGCTTATTGTGCCTCATAGACTTTCAACTCATAAGTTTTACTTCCTCAAAAGATTTTAGAGTGAGACTTATGAGCTTATTTGTTATAACTTTTGATTTTATGTAACCAGTTCTAAAGAGTAAATATGTAGCTTCTACAAGATCTAGACGTCCGTATAGTATACAAACAATTGTTTCATCTTCTTTTCTACATACTTCAGAATTGTCTTTTACTTTCACATTGGTCAGAGGTTTTATAAGTCAACAGTATCTTATAAAAAGCCGGTTTTTGTCGCATCTAACTGTTTAGATATCTTCTTCTTTCTCTCTGTATGATTTCGTAATAAACATTCTTGACTGTTGTAATTCAGGAGCTGTCAACCATTGTAAGCTATGTTTTTGTTATAAAAAATTATCTATTTCTTTTTGAACTCCCATGTTTGCTAATAGATGTGTTTTTTTGTCTCCTTGATATGTTTTTGTTTATTGTAGAGTTGTGCTCAACCAAGCCGACTAACAAATTTACGCAGTCGCTGTATTGTTTTAGAACGTACTGTAATTGAGCCTACAAGTTTTAATGCTGGACTGTTTTTCTATATTATTTATACTTTATATTACTTAATTAGAGATCTATATTTAACTACATTGCTCAGTTGTAGTTTTTTCTCCCACAATTTAAGTTTCTTTAAGTCTCGTTGTCTTCACAAGGTTTTATTGTTGTTCTTTTTACTGTAAACCAATTTGCCATTGTTTTCAGGGCATGCTACAAAAGGTTTAAAACCGCTTCTCTAAACTTGCCACATATTAATAGTTATATCATCTGCATAATTTTGCCCATCTATTTGGTTCTGTTCAAGTTCTCGTAAGAAATTGTCTATTAGTGAACTTTACAATAGAGACCCCTTATTATGGGCATCCTTCATCAACAAACTTATATTTTTTAGTGATGAAAACACTTATAGAGAGCTTGATTGGAAGGCACGTGTAACGAAACAGTGAAACGCTCAGATGAAACAAATCTGGAACTTGCGGTGGTGCCCAATTTCACTTCATTTTTTGTATTTTTCGGATGCAGTGTTTATTAGGATTACACAAGATATTCCTTATGATTTGTTTTATCTTTTAAAAATATAATAAGTCCTAATTTCACTTAGTAGTACTGAAAAATAATTATAGTAATTGCAGAATTAGATCCGCGGAAGCTTCTGCCTTGTACGCTGCAAAAACGGTAGAATATAGATGAAAATTGCACACACCTCACCGAAATCATGACTACGCTTTAGGACAAAAAATAAAGTTAAGCCCCTTCTTTAATTTTGTATGATAATTTAAACCAATGTATGAAGAGACTAGTTTACACGGCTCACACTAGTAAAGGCGCAAAAATTCACAATTATGTAATGTATGACCTTATCGGCATTAAAGCTGATTAAGGTACGTAGGAAAACGTATAATTTTTAATAAATGTACAAAATTAAGAATTTCTACTTATAACAAATAAATGCGGTGACAACTATATTTATTAATTTAGTTACGCGATTTATTTTAAAGATGTACCAAAAACACTTCGACGGAACTGCTAAACATTTAAAACGCTTATAAACGAGGAGTTTATTAAATTTTTGCATATTAAGGAATTTGACGAACTAAAATTATTACATATTTTATGAGAGTTTAAATAACATTCTGTATAAAAGAAGAAGTTAATGATTTGTCAAACGAATAATAATAATAGAAACTCAAAAGTGCGAATGTCAACTATTTTTTCATTGAGGTACATAACATAACTTAAATTTTTTGTATTTTAGTTTCAAATGTAATATATGATACAAAAGCAAACATTGCTAATAAAATACAAAGTATTATGCTCGTATTAAGAATAGAATTCACTAAGTTGTTAATTATAAAATTTAAAGTTTATTTTTTTTCATCAAAATTTTCTAAATATTGCAATTCTTTAACAAGTTCCACGGCAGTTATGTCTCGCAAACCGTTGATATTTAAGGATTCTTTCTCTGACGCCAACAAAAGAAATTATGTCAAGTCTTCATCCGACACATCATCTATAGGACAAAATAATAAAAAATGTTCTTCTGTATTAATTCCCGTGCTCTTTAAATTAACAAATCCTATACAAACTAAAATTTGTTATTAGTTAGCGACTAGAGTTTGTTTGAGTTTTGCGATTTATCTCACGCCCTAATGAAGCCCCTTACGAAAGTAGGCAAAACGTTGGCAGCTTCGGTTGCAACAACAATAACACGGTCCAAACCCGGAAGACATTCTAATGTTAGTATAGATTCTGGCCGTGGAAACCTTTGCTATTACATTAACAATCTCTACGGGTAGAATATTTCTTCTAAAACGTCCGTATTTTCCAAACTTCGCCACAAACTCGTCAAACTTTTGTGCAATTTAACCTTTCTTAGTCGCTGTCGTGACCAAAACATCATTCCTGCATTCCTTAAAATCAAGTTCCACATTCAGACACGTTCTTCTAAAAACATCCTACACCGTGCTAGTCTAGGGTTGATACGCGAACGAATTAAGTAAACTAGGCGAAAGTTAGACATCATTTCGAAACAACTCTTTTATCTTCATCTTGAGTTGGTCAACATTCTATCCCCAGATGATTGGAAACTCTTCGACACATTACTTCCCAGCAGTCTGATACCACTCTACGACTAACCACTGAAAGTCATCTCAAAAAGTTTCAATTATTGGTTTTGTATCCGTAGAATATCAACATTGTTCAATCTTGCATAATTCTGTAAGCTACGTAACCTTCCGATTACTATTGGGGTCTTATTTGACCCCAGACGTGTTGTTTTTGTTGTCTTTTCTTAAGTTTTTTTTAAAACTGTCCCAATATTTTTTTAGCTGAGTTTCTTTCAACAATGTTTAATAATAATTAACAAATTTTTCAATTGTTATTTGTTTTGCGACGTAAAAAAAACGTTGTCGTTGCGGTCATATTTGACCCCACTTGGTAACCGACGTTCTAAAAAGTAATTCTAATATTTTGTCTGCATTTGTCATCTAATCTGCTTGTTTCAACGTGTTTCAACGTGTTATTTGTCTGAATCATGATTACTACCATTTCGTCTTCAGTCATTACATTCGGTGAGTTTGTTCGAATCAGTTAAGAAGTGTGTCTGCTGTGTTATTAAATTTGATTGGAAATAGTTGTTGTTGAATTATGGCTGGAAAATATTTGTCTCAGCGTGAAGTGAAAGAAATAGCTAGCAATATTAATTTAGTGAATGAAATTGAAGATGAAATTTTATCTAACGATAGTGATGCTGAATTTAAAGAAGTAAGTGTATCTGATGTAAACCCGATTGAAAATTTAAAAGACGATGACAGTGATGATAATTCGCCCAATGATAAAGATATACTGGTGGGTAAACATGGTAAAAAAAGATAAGCCTCATGTTAGAAGACGAAATCATCGAAATATTCTAAAAACATCGCCAAGATTAACAAAATTCAGTGAACATATTTCAACATGCCTAGATGCTTTCCATTTATTTATCTTGGAAGACATTATAGACAACATCATACGTAGAAGCCAGTAGATGCGGATGAGTTACATGCATTTTTTGGATTACTACTTCTAGCTGGTGGTTTGAAAGCACGCCAAGAACCAATATTGGAGCTGTGGAGTACGAAATACATGTCTTTCCATAGACCAATTTTTTGTGTTGCAATGTCTCGTAATTGAATGAGAAACCTTTTGAAATACATTCGATTTGACGATATGGACACCCGAGAAGAACGACGGGCAACAGATAAATTAGCAGCTATTCGTAATATTCACAATATTCTCGTTACAAATTGCAAAAAATCGAATAATCCTAATGCTGAAGTATGTATTGATGAACAACTTCTTCCTCTCCGTAGAAAATGTGTTTTTCGAGTGTATATGAAGTCGAAACCAAATAAAGACGGAATTAAAATCTGGGCTTTATGCGATTTTAGTAACAGATATTGCTAGAATTTCCAAATATATACTGGAATGGTAGACAACGCTCCAGAACGGAAACAAGGTAAAACAAAATTTTATCGTTTTATGCACGAGTATAAAATTTGATTTCTAGGGAAGCGGGTAGTTTTAGATATGGTTGAGGGTTTGAGAGTGGGTTATGGTATTACCACAGATAGTCTATGTCTTTGGCGAAAGAGCTACTGCAGCAATCAAAATCCTTGACCGGAACAATTCGTAAAACACGTAGAGAAATACCAGAAGAATTTTTGCCAAGAAGGAATCGAGTAGAATACTCAAGCAAAACTCTATATGGAAAAGACACAATTTTAGAATCTTACATACCTAAAAAATGTAGAAGCGTTATGCTACTTTCAACGCAACACCAAGATTTGGAATTGTTTGGAAAAGACCTCAGTTACAAACCGCAAGTTATCTTGGACTATAATAGCTGCAAAGGAGCTGTGGACAGCCTCGATAATATGGTGAAGAAATACTCATGCAGAAGAAATACAGATCGCTAGCCTCTTGTTCTATTTTTTAATTTTCTTGATATTGCTGCCATGAATGCAATTATTCTATACACTACGAAATTTGGAAATTTTGGAAAAGGGAAAACATCCCAAAGGAGATGATTTTTGCAAAAACTTGGGTTTGAATTAGTAATCCCACATATCAAAAAACGTACACTTCAAAGATTACCAAGACATGTGCAGAATGCAATAGCGATGGTTTTGGCAGACACAGAACCAGAGGAAGTGGGACCGCAAGACGAAACTATCGCTCGCCCAAAAAGAGGTCGTTGTAAGATATGTCCAAGAGCAAATGACAAAAAATGTTCGGAAACGTGTAAAAAGTGCAAACTCTTTGTATGTAAACAAAATTGCCAAAAAAAACTACAATAATATGTAATAGTTGTTGCCCACACTAATTTATGTTTTCATTTTATCTTTATATTTTTATTAGTTTATATGAAATCTAATGTTAATTTAAAATATTAATAAAAGTTATTATTACAAATTAATCGGTTTTTCTTTACAAAATAAGAAAAAAAATTTGGGGTCAAATCTGACCCCACTTGGTAATCGGTGCCTCAAAAATTGCTTGGTAATCTGAAGGTTAAAGCTGTTTTACAGTAACGTACGTTTATTTGTAACTCTGTAAATATACTTGCCTTACAACTGTAATCAATTTTTGGTTAAGGTTGTTAGTTTGATATCCGTCTTTACTCCGAAACTATGTATTTCTTCTTTTCATAAAAAGAATATCTTGTTGTTTTTTTTGGATTTATCTTCTTATCTACAACACTTTTTATAAAAAACTTTGGATTTACGCATGTAAGTACTTTTTCCGGTTCAACGACTAGGTTCAGGAACTTACACCATAGCCCTAGCTAATTTTAATACTGAGAATGATTGGCACTGAACACCATTTAAAAGTTTTTTTTTAATTAACTGTAGAAAATCTAAAATAAGTTTTGCGTTGAAAGTCATGCCTACATGGCGGTGTTTTCATAGAATACACTTTAGAGATGTATTTTTATAGTTTATAGATATCAACTTGTTGAGTTTTATCTTCCATTTATTGCAATACTGGCTGTTTGTAGTCTTTGAGTAAAAAAATGTTGATCTTTTTCTACTGTTAGTAGTGCGGTGTCATATGCAAATGTAGTTATTAAATCCGGAAGATTCATAGTTTTGTATAATTCTAAAGAGTTTGCTTGATATGTATGATAAAATGTTTGCATATTGCTTAGGGACGTTTTTGATAAGTTTTGCAACGTCTAAAAAGTCTACAAAACATACTTGTCAGTAAAGGAAATTGGTTTGTAAGACTTGGCATCATTGATTTTTTTTGAGTTTTACCATATTCCATCACACAGAATTATGTTTAAACTGTGGTTTAAACCTATATGCTGCATTGAATGGATAGGTGAGTATTGTCTTACTCTTTCTAGATAAATGCTTTAAAGCTTCTTTATTGATTAGATTTAATACCAGATTCTTTTATATAGGGATTTTTTTATTTCTTCAGCTATTTTTCTCGGGATAACTGGTGTGATGTTTTTTAATTTTCTGTTATTCTTTTTTATAGTATGATCCATCTCTCTTAGATTAAGAGATGTTTGACAAACCAATCTATTTTTGTTTATTCACTCTGGTTCATGATCCATTGCTGTTTCTAGTAAGACGAGTAGTGATTACGAATCTTTTAACCTTCTTGGTTGTATCCCAAAGTAAATAATTTTCAAATACGCATTAATATTCAGTAAACGGATTACTCACTTTAGAAAACAACCAAGGAGATCAAGAGATTAAACTTATCAACAAGAATGTATTCTTTAAGTTCTTAAAATTCTCTTCTTAGTGTTTAAATTTTGTTGTTAGGTGTAGTTTTATAAGCTGGATACTTTTTTTGTTATAAAGAAGCCTAATAGATCGGGAATTTTATTAGTATCAGTAAACTAGTAAGTAAGCGTACTTGTTGAGTCGTAGCTGCAATTCGTATTTGCACTATTCCTCTTAGCTTTTTCTTTTTGATTGTGTTTAATCTAGATTTCTAATTTACATGCTTAGAATTAAAATCCTCTCCAACAATGAATTTTTTGCCTAAATTTCTCAGATCTAAATATTTTTTCTTTAAATCTTAATTATGACTTTTCAGAAAGTAGACGGCATTAACTAACTTAACTATAGTTTTGTTGACCAATTTTAACCATATGAATAGAGAAGATTCACTGTTACGGAAATAAAAAAGTAAGTATATTTTCTGGTAACCTATAAGACGCGTATGTATGCTATACATAAAAAACACCCACCAAATATTTATAATTGGAAATATAAGTAAATAAATTATTGCTATTTTTGAATTATTCCGAGCACATAACGAAGCCTGCCGAAGTGAGTGTGACGTCACCACATCCTTCGAACAATATTATAGTATTATGATAGCTTGGTTTTATAGTAATTTTCTTGTTTTTCTTGTTATTTTATGTGGTTTTATTGAGTTTTTAGTATAGATTTTTTGCTTGTAGTTGTTGTGAGTACGTACTGTGTTGATAAATTATTTTTTTTCTGTAAAACGTAGTAGTAGCAAAATAGTTTCTATTGAACAACCTTAGTTTTTGCTTTAGTTGTACTAATAGTATAGTTAGAATTTTAATAGCTTTTACAATAAATACCTATAGCTCTAGTTTTAATAAGTAATTAAATTTAATCATTAGTTAAATAGTTTACGTAGAATATAATACTTCTTCGTTTAGCAGTAGTGGTAGTTATTGAATTTGTAACATTTTTAGTAATAATACTAACTGTATTAATTAGTGTGTTTATAAGTAGATGTTACTAACAATATCACATTTTGTGTAAAAATTGATTTTTTTGTTCAATAAAGGTGTTGTTGTTTCTCCTTCATATTTATGCAAATAGAGCGTTATACTTAAAACATAAAATTTATTTATTACCAACTTTTAGAAAGAGAGACAAACGCCTTATTTAGATTTTTTGTGGTGCTGATATACAAGACAGTAGTTGTAGCTTTTCGAAGAAGAAGGTTTCAAAGGTTTCATGCTAATGAATTTATTAGTAATAAATTTAAAGTGCCTAACATTGAAGAAAATTTCAATTGCTTGTATATTGGACAGAGAAAAATCAATTTTTGCACAAATGTGATATTGTTAGTAGCAACTACTTATAAACACACTAATTAATACAGTTAGTATTATTACTACAGATGTTAAAAATTCAATAACTACCACTACTGCTAAACGAAGAAGTATTATAATCCTACGTAAACTATTTAACTAATGATTAAATTCAATTACTTATGAAAACTAGAGCTATAGGTATTTATTGTGAAAACTATTAAAATTCTAACTATACTATTAGTACAACTAAAGCAAAAACTAAGGTTGTTCAATACAAACTATTTTGCTACTACTACGTTTTACAGAAAAAAAACTTAATTTATCAACAACACTACGTACTCACAACAACTACAAGCTGAAAATCTATACTAAAAACTCAATAAAACCACATAAAATAACAAGAAAATTAATATAAAACCAGGCTATCATAATACTATAATATTGTTCGAAGGATGTGGTGACGTCACACTCACTTCGGCAGGCTTCGTTGTGTGCTCGGAAAAATTCAAAAATCGTCAACTTTAATAATGTTTTTCTTCGTTAATTAATTACGGATCTACTTTTAATTACTATTATTGTAAACGTCAGTTATGATATAATGGATATTCACTATTTTCTAAAAATCGAATTTTAGTCCATTGTATGGATATTAAAGAGAGAAGTGCCGACTCTGTTGATTTTTGATGTATGACTTGGACATAAAACACATGTAAAAAAATAGTGAATTGTTAGATTTGTAACGTACCGATTGAGGATGTAAAAAAAGACTTTTAATCGTAGATGTTTGACTTACCGTTTGGCTTTTTTCGCTGCAGATGGTCGTGGTTCGGATGATTAGACAAAACTATTCGTTCGATAAAGCAATATTAATTAATGCGTTTAGTTAAACATTTCAACAATCGACGAACACAGTTATTGTCATATCGAGACGTGATTCGAAAAACCTTCAACAGCACCGATCGAGTTAGGGTCCATATAACGTTCATTCCCCGATTTGCTCACCGTTGAAATAATGTGAAAGTAAATTGTTACGAGAAAATTAGGTTCCTCGAGTTGGGCAACCAAGAATAAATTGTTACTCTGGTCTTTTTGTAACAGAACAAAGCAACGGCTAGCACAGCTTCTCCGAAGAGGGATCGCAAGCTTTGTTATGCGAAAATATAACGTAAATGTAAAAAATATGCGCCAAGACGAAGAAAGATTAAGTTAGAGAGATGCCGTCTAACTCTACCCGTAGCTGGAAAAGAATAAATAACACCACAGAAGTAATAACGCAGAATATATATATATATATATTAAATTATCACAGAAGATGAAGAATGTACATAAATATGAGTTTTCGCAAATAGTTATACGTGGGTCAAATCGATTATAAGTTGCGCCGAATACTAAGCAACACACCGTACAATAAACTGACCCGTCGGTCTAAACTTTTACATAAACATAACGTCTGAATTTATATTCGCAAATTTTAAAATCGTAGACTAACATAACAATTTAAGCCTTTGAGACTCAACGCGTGCTGCATAAGAGTTTGTGAAACAGAAAATGATCTTATTATTAATTGTGTTAACCTAACATGCACGTACGGTCACCGCTAAAATACAAATCGTAAAAACTGAAGTAGCATTACTCACAGCTGTTTTTATCCAGTAGGGCATTAGCTAATTCCGTACTTGAGTTACCTAAAAAGTAATAGTATATCCAACATAACCCAGCATATAGCGTTAACACAAGTAAAAGTTCCCTTTAGCATCCAATTATTTGAGAACGCAAATGCGCAGCGTTTCCCTACGACTTAACAGAATAAGTTCTCCAAATTTTTGTAGAAGTTCATCTCCAAAAAAAGCATAATCCTAAAGGTCTTCAACCTTTGACGGTGTATAATAAATGAGGTTTTCAATAACGTGACGTCATGGAAGTTTTCCAGCTATGCCACCTGCTATTCAGCAATAACGGTAAACATGCGGTGGGTACCAAAATTCGCTACAGACAATTAGCACAGAGTCAAATTAAACCCCCAATAAAGAAAAATGTACACCACTTACCCCGATGCAACCTTACTAATAATTTTGCATATTCGCGTGAAACGATCTAAAGGTGAAGGTTACCCCGGACGTAAAAGTACAAGGCTCGTCGATGGTCTTACAAGATGTGCCGTTAAATATGCAGTTTAAAATTTGACATTTTTGACGAAAGAATAGGGAACGCTAAGGACAAATTTTATACTTGAAGAGAAATTTACCTACTCGCGAATTGAACTACTAATTTTTAACATAACAAAATATCTTTTTAGAAACTTCGCCAGTATTAGACCAACTCCATATATGTGCGAAAATATACCCTCACAGTTGAGTTACTAAAGCATAACGTAGCCAACTTAATTCTTCGAATGCGCTATAGGACTTAATTAATAGAGGACGCCATAGGACTTAATTGACACAGAATGTCATAAGAATTAATTAACCGAGTTACCATAAGAGCTAAAATAACCGAGTACGCCATAAAGGTGAATTAACCGAGTACGCCATAAAAGCTAAAAAAAAATAGCTTGTAACCTACAATGTGTGCTGGACACAAATATATCTGTGCGGTTTCTCCGAGTAGCACATCCAAAAGATTGATTTCGGATTTTACTAAAAGAAAAGCACCTATAAACCAGATCTCGATTGATGACAAAATATTATTTTCTTATAAATGTTCTTGCTTGTATCACCGACACACACACACACCGCACCGGATGTGACCAAACTCAAAAGTAAACGGGACATTTCTTTAGAAGATGAACTAAGCTTGCACCATCTGACTGCATAAAACTCAAGCAAAATTTCTCGAGGTCAGGTATTCATCCGTTGGTGATGGCAAATTTAGATCAAAATTAAGAATACTACGCAATAAAATTTGTAAATAAAAACCCCAGATTTCTATGTATAGGTACCCCAGATTAATATAAACTAAATTATCAAGATCAAAGTCAGACTTAGGTTTGCATATCTAAAAAAATTCTAAGCCATATTTGGCCGGTTTATTTAGCAGCCAGTTACAGTTGTAAAATATCAGTTCTAATTTATCGGTTATCGTTTTTCTCAAGTTTTTCTATTATCAAATCTAATAAATGTTTGTATTTCTTTGAATCGAAATATAAAAATTGTGGCTGGGTATATGAAACTCGAGCGTAAATAAGAATAATCCACAGAATACATAAAGTTGATAAATAGTTACATTAGTTCATGTTTTTGGTTTTCCATTATAAATACGTCTTGCGTCTCGTATGGTAAAACATTATTTTCTATGTAATAAAATTAAAAAAAAAAATTAACATAAAAAATGTTGAATGAATACCTGTTTAAAACATAACAGATCGCTGAACTAATTTATGAATGTTTAATTAGAAGCAAAATATTATTATTTTTACAGTAAATTTACTTTACACAAAAACAATTAGTCGTAATGTATTTAAGTTTAAACACTTTACCAAATTTATTTTATAAACAAAAATAGATGATTTTGCAATGAGATTTCTGTATTTAAAAAAATATTTTAGATTTTCTCATTTAGGTATGTGACAATAATTTTATTACAAATAAATTACATAGAATAAACTTAGAAACCAAATAATGTTATTGTATAGAAGTATGTTTTTATCAGATTTAGCATTTCGATATTGTATTATTAAAACTGCTTTTTGTTCATTTTTTATAAATTGTATTAAAATGATATGTACGCCCAAAGAAACAACAAAACAAGATCAGTAGCCCTAAAATAGTAACATTTGGCAGTTTGTAATAACTTCTACATTTTAAAAAAACAAGTACAACAAGAAACGTGATTTATAAAATTTGATTAGTCTTAATATGAAAAAATATATCATAATAAAAAGTTTGTTACCAATTGAATTCAATTTGCGGCAATTGTTCAAATGTTTACGTATATTATGTTCTCAAATTACGCTAAAAATCATATTTTATATATAATTGACAATTGAAACATAATTTCTATATAATCTAAAAACAAACTAATTGTTTATGTTTATATCTATGATTTTATATAAAAATTTCTTGATCCGTTTTTTTTCTAAAAAAATAATTACAAAATTTTTAAACATTTATAATGGTTTTGCTAAATTTAGCAGGTGCATTATACAGTTCTTAAATTTGTTTGTAATGTTCGTTAACAAAAGTCTTTACCTTTATTAAAAGTAACTTTACATGAGTAGCAGTTTAATGATTATAGCTACTCCAAAAAGCACCTGCGATATTGTTTTTAATATTTAATTTTAAACAAAATTTTTTTTCTAAGTTAAATGTAATTGTTTTCAAAGTTTTCAATTTCATTTTCATGCTTAGCAGGAGGTCAACTTCCTATTTGCGTTTAAACTAATTTTACTATATACTAACTGAATGTTGTTTTAACGCTGCTTGTACAAAACTTGTATATAGTTTTTAGTAGTAATCATTAAGTTGCAGTTAACAGAAAAAAGATTTTTAACCTTGTGAGGATATATACATATGTAAGATTTAACTATTAAATCCTTTGATGTTTATTGTGTTTTTTGCAGCTTGTTTACCTTTGTTATGTATCAAACTTAATTTAGTTTTTTATTGTTAAGTTTAGCTACACTTAACCACTTAATTAAAATTTGTTTAAGAAAAAAACTCTATTTTGAGACACGTCTCCGTAACTTTAAATAAACACGTTTGTTTCTAAAATATACAAAACAAATCAAGCAGTTTACCTCATTAGTACTCTTATATTATAGAATGACCACAAATTTTAAAATGAAATAGAGTACACTGCTTGAATAATAATATTTAATATTAATATTGACTTTAATTTTATAGTAATAATTACAATTTGACATGGTGTTGAGATGTCTTTGCTTTGTTGAACAAAGAAATGTCATCTTTGATTGCATGATAAAATTTTGTACAAGTCATTTTTGTATTAAATTTAACGTTCTTAGAAACATTAGATCGCGATAGTGAATAGTTGTTTTCTTGAGATGTCACGGTTGTTTGTGGTGATTTCCTTGAGTGATTAATATAAATTCGTATAACACGAGGTCTTTTTATCATGTGGATGAGGTCGACGGATAAGTACTAGTTAATTAATTTTTTCCACTACTAGTTGTTTTTTTTTCATTATTACGTATAATAGAAGGTTGTAAAGTTGTACTTTTTTAAGCGCAGGTAAATAATATTTCATTATTAACCAATAGTTAATAATGAACATATTTACCTTTTCTGATAATACTATAACAGTTACAAAGAAACAAAGTTTACGAAACTGTCTACCAACAGCAAGAAATTTTATTTAATGCTAATTTAAGTTTTCAAATCGTTCAATTAATGAATTAATTTGATTTTAATTTAATGTAAATTTATTTGAAGTTCGCGCTTAATTAAATGTGAATATTATTGAATTAAATATATTTTAGATATAATCAATGCTTAAAATAATGTTTTTTTAAACAACTTTAATAATCAAAACTTACGTTATCTGCATATTTTTGTGTTTTAGGAATTACGTCAAAATTAATTTTATTAAACTAATGATAACTGTGAGAATTACTGACTTGATTTTTAAATTAAAATTACTATCTTAAATTTCAAATTTGATTTAATAACAGGTAGAAAGATTTTAATAATTCTAATAGAGAAAAAAATTATATATATACCACGGCTGAGAAGTTTATTACACCCTGCGCGATTTATATCCCTCGACGCTTCGCGTCTCGCGATATAAGCTGTCGCTTAGGTTCAGCGATACTTGTATATGTATTGCACATTAAAGTGACTTAATATAAATGAATAGATTTAACTTCGTTACTTTTCCACTATGGAGAAGCAAAATAACATTAACGCGATTAAATCAAGTAACAATAATTCTGTTGCTTCTATTACCAGAGGCAATAGTTATTCTAATTAAACCACTAGCAACGACAAAGAATTGAAAAATTTTGCCGATGTTTTAGTAAATAAAAATAATGAAATGTATAAATTCCCAGCACGCGAACAAGGGATTTTCTTCGATGCTGTTGATTGAATCGAAAAAAATCTGTAAATTTTTGGTGTAGGAAAGTTAATTGACCCAAAAAGTATCTTATTTGCCTCAAAAATATCTAATGCAAGAATATGCCTTTACTTATCGAGTAAAAAGATAGTAGATAGTTTTGTTACACAACATAAAGCTATCACATTTGGTGACCATTTTATGCCTGCTCGTAAATTGGTGTCGCCGGTTAAAAAAATCATCCTCCCTTAAAAAAAAAAAATGAATTTCAAGTTTTAAATATTACTTTTATAAAAGCAGGTATGGTTAATCCAGAATATAAACATATTATTAGTTTTTGCCCACAAGTGTATGTCAGTATAGAAGAGGACCAAGTCATTCCAAACTCAATGCTTGTTAATTACGACAACAATTACTTTAGAGTTTTTTTGGCAACAGAAGAACCGCGTTGTTTCCTGTGTAAAGACTTAAATCACATTGCAAGCAAATGCCCGAATTCCCAAAGCTTATCGTTATCCCTGGTCCACGCAGAACAAGAAGGCATTACCTCCGAATTAAACCCGATAACTTTTATCCAAGCCATAATCATTCATCTGAAACCTATAACAAGCAAAACAAAAGAGGAAAAACGTAATAAAAAAATTGTGCCATCGTCAACTGATTCAGTAGTGTCTTTAGTATTACTAATGAAAACTCCACCGCACATCAGTTTAAAAACCAAAAAAAACTTAAAATTCTAAAGCTAGTAAATACGTTTCCTAATCAAGAGGAGGCGGGGAATTCATATCAAGAATTAAAATGTATGTTTAATGACAACACCGAAGTTAACGAAATGACATATGATAAGTTTTGTGATTTCTTGAAATTAGCTAAAGAACAAAAGAATGCTTATGAAATTGCAAAAGATTATATGACTGATATATCTCCTCTAATAGACTTAACCATAATGGCAATCAGAAATGTTAAATCCACCAAACTCAAAGCGAGATTGAAAAAGTTAATCATGGAACTTAAAAAAGCAGTTCAATTGAAAACAATAAGCGTAATTTTATCTTCAGAAGAAGAAATTCAGACTTTATCACAAGAAAATATGAACGTCTCAGATTATTAATTAAAAGTGTAATCAAATGAGCCAAGCATTTAAGATGTTTTTACTATTCCTATTACAAGTTGTCTCCAAGTATCACAACGACCTATCCCCAAACACGTGGCGGTACCCCAAATTACTATCAAGAGAACGGTAAAATCAAAGTAAATCACAGAAATATAAAATAATGCTTATTCCAGAGAAGGTTTCACATAAGCAACAAAACTATTACACTCATTTATAACACAGATGAGAGTGAAAATTTAGAAGTAAAAATTTTCCTGGGCGCTTACGGTAGATCATATATGCAAAGCGGACCATAATCTCCGGAAAAATAGTTTTTCTCCCATAAAAAGATTTTAGCTGTCAAGAAGTAATCACGTCACAGTGCTTTGCTCTAAATGTAGAAAAAAATGGGTGAAACTTATACTGTACGAAAATCACACCAAGACACTTTTAATCTAACACAATGCTATAACTCCTTTTTCGATTGTAGACCTAATTCATAATCGTTGTAACGATCAAGTAATCTAAAATATTGTCTATCCTTTAAATCTCTTTTTTTAATAACTTTCTTTTCTTCTTTATTGCCTAAATTTAATTGTATTTTGTTACCAACATTTTCTTTAAGATTGCCATTGTCGGTTTGTTTTAAACTCATTCTTTGTTCTTCTATTTTTATAAAAAAAAATTCTTCATTTTCTTCTATAAAAATTACATCACAAGTATTTTCTACCTTCCATTTTTTGGTCAGTTTATAGTTTACAGGGTGTATTTTTCTCTATAGGGTTTACTCTAATCTTATTGAGTACAAAGACTGCAGTGTTTATAGTTTCTGTCCACAGATCTTTTTCTAATTTTTTACTATAAACTTATTGTTTTTGCACAATCCACTATTTTCTTTTTCTAGTCTTTTATTCTAAAGTGTATATGTAACAGATTTTCGATGTTGAATTCATCTTTAAAAAATATTCTTAACTTCCTCATTCACAAATTCTGAACTATTATTTGTTCTGAAAGCTTCAACTTTTTCTCCTTCATTCAACATTCTGTTTCCTTTTTAATTTACGTTTTAAAAAATGTATTTGTTTATAATTACTATAATTATTTTTCATTAATAAAACATATTTACCTACGCCGACAGTTGTAACTTAGGGGCATGGCTCGTTGAGGTCGACTTTCGCTCCATTCGGTCGGCCTGTTCTAGTTTTCCGGACGCTCTTCTAGTCTTCTTTTGGGCCCCCGCAGTTCCAACACGTCACTTCTCTTCCTCGAGCTACTTGTTCCCAAAATATACGTCGCACTATGTCTTCAATGCTTTCTTCTGGGTTTGAGGGTATTTCTGTAGCACAACGGAGCTTATAGTTGCTCCGGCGCGACGCTTGTTTTGCCTGTTGTGCTGCGTTTCGTTGTCTCAGAAGCCGTCTACAAAGGCTTGAGTAACTAACTGCTCCAAGAAGGTATCTGGCGCTGTAGGATACGCAAGCCGTGTTAATCTGGCGATGTCAGCCTCAAACTCTTGAAGACTTTCGGCAGCATTTTAAACTCTACTTTTAATTTGATCTTGATAGACTTGTTGAAGATGAGCATCTCCATATTTCATTTCTAATCGTGAAATTAAGAGTTCGTAATTTTTTGTAGGTGGTCAGAAACAGTTTGTAAAATTCTAAGCGCTTCTCCACGTAAGGACACTATTAAAGATGTCGCTTTCTGTTTGTTGCTCCAACCATTAGCTGTAGCTGCGGCTTCAAACTGCTTGTAGTAGGTTGACCATGGAACTTTACCATGAAAATTCGGAGGTATAATTTATTTTGAACTTGTGAGAGGATTTTTCCCGATGGTCCATTATTAAATCTTCGCTTGTGACGCTTCCTGCACCGTGACAATTCATTTGGTTCATTCTTTCTTCAAGCAGTTTTACTCTGCCATCTAATTTGTCCTCTATTGCTTCTATTTTCTCATTCACAGATTCGCAAATTTCTTCTTTCAAATTTAACATATTTGCTTGGGATTCCTCTTGAACAATTTTAATTTGGTTTTCTATGTTCATTCGTATCTCTTCTTTTAGACTTCTAGAATTTTCCTCCATTTTTTGCGATTTTTCGTAAAACTTTTCTTCCATTTTTCTATTCATCGATTCTTGACCATTTTTGATTGATTCCAGAAATTCAAATATTTTTGAATCCATTTTAACGGCTTGCAAACACGGCACCGGCATAAATTTAAATCTAACACGAATATAAAATTTAAATACACTACTTTTTAAAATGCAGCTTTGTATAACACAAAATTTTAATAACGATCCACTTGTTAATATTAAACCACTAGTGTACGGAAACGAATTTAATTAATATCGCGATCACGCACTTGTTAAAAGAAAAAGTTTAATAAACACTATTTTAACGAACTTAGCTATGATTACACTTTATAAATAAAAACGCGTATCGCGAACTTAACAGTTATTTACGCAATCAATGTTTTTATTAAAGAAGCGATATTTCTTAATGATTTTTACACTAAAATTCGCAAACGATACTCTACACTGACGCCACTTGTAGCAAATTTTATTATTAAAACTAATTTATTTAAACGACTAAATATATGTTTTACTTAGACTAGAAATATGTACACTTTTAAATTAACCGAACTAATTAAATCTAATAATATTTAATAAAAACACTTACACTATAATTTATATAACTTATACGAAGATAAGATAAAGTCCGCGAATAGCTTCACACACTTGTTTACGTTAAAGTCACGTACTTCGTAGATTTATTTATAACATGCGTTAACGACTTATTTATTTAGACATGAGCAATCTTCTTAGCACTGATGTCTTCGCATTACGACAATAACTGACCTAGGATTTGTTTCTTCGGTATTTATACATATTTGGAAATTCTTCTCGAGTGTTCCCTATCTTTCGGTATATCTTCTAGAAGAAGGATAACGACTTCGAGAAGGTTCTTGAATTTGCGGATAACTTCTGGAACGTTTCAATATTATTTAACAGACATGATCGTGCCTACTTCTTAACTTTAAATAGAATAGCAGTATTGTAAGTTCAGTAGAAGTGAAGTTAAATAGAAACTGCAAACGTTCAGTTAATAGAAGTCGTCTCTTAGTTTGTAAAAGCGGCACTGACGTTCACGCGTGCGTATTATGCTATCATGACACGTATCGTTGTTGTTTTGTGTTTTTAAGGCTATCTTGTTATTTTTGCAGTGTTTATTTTTAACGTGGTTTAAAAACAATGGCTATTAATTTAGAAGTTGTTGTATTAATTGTTACCGATATAAAGCGGTGGAAATGTAAGTTGTTAATTGTTTTATTTATAGGTGTATAAAAATGTATTGCATATAAAGAATGTAAGTAATCTTTTTAAAGTTCCAGTTATGGTTTTCTAAAGTTTATAACGTTTACTTAAATAATTAACAATGAGTTTAACTGCTAAAATAGAAGTGTTTCTGGTAGGAACTGCTAAAAGATTTCTGTACCTATTGCTCTTAAGGTAACTAATAGTTTATAATTTTATAATCACTGACTTTTCAGTTTAGTTTTGTTGTTTATATTTTTATGTACATACCAGAAAAGTGTTGACAAAACGTTTTTTTCAGATAATCAAACAATGGTACGTTACTTCTTAGAATCAGCAACCGAAATAATTTTAGATCAGTTAAGTCGCCGCTATTTCAAATTTCCTTACAGAAAAAACGCTTAAAAAAACTTTAAAAAAACTGTTATTAAGAATGTTATGTTAGTTTAAATTGATTTTATCGTCATTTTAGAGTTATCGAAAAATATTACTGTAGGAGTCG
Source organism: Aquatica leii (assembly GCA_035610365.1). NCBI lineage: Eukaryota > Metazoa > Arthropoda > Insecta > Coleoptera > Lampyridae > Aquatica > Aquatica leii. Next base: position 27,807,928 of record CM069433.1, on the reverse strand, counting down.
GGGCAGTGATACAGTTTTAATTTCTGTTTCTGTACCCATTTCAATTTGCTCTATCTTCTTGTTGCCTGTTATGGTTACCCAACTTTTCAGAGGTAATAATTTTTCCTACGTTTTTAAAGCTTTTTCTTTTCTTTCTTCATCTATTGTTTTGCAAATCGACTATAAAATTTTCCTAGTGTAGGGAAGCATTTTGTATTTTTCATATTTGCCGCCAACAAAATAAGTTGGCAACACGATATGGTGTTGGCATTATGTTTAGTTTTTTAGTTGTCGTTGATCAGGCGAAGGATGTATAGGGTGTTAGTTAAAATATACTGTTTCTTTTGGAGTTGGAGATTTATTTCTTGAGGTGTTTACAAAAATCAGAAGTGGGATCAAGGACTGGATCAACAATCGATGCACGTGTTAAGTTTTTTCTGCATTCATCGTGGATAAGAACTGTTTCTGTTATTAAGCATCATAATTGCTGATAATGTATCTGGCGTAGTAATAGACTTTTGTTGTAGTTTACATAAATTACATAAAATTCAAGAGTTTTATCGTGTTCGACAATGGCGTCAGAACAGATGCAAGAAATTGGTGGCATTAATGTTACTGTTAACGATATAATTGCGATGGCTGTTCGTGCAGCTCAAGTGACTAATAGGACTAATAGTAATTCGGAAATTGCGGCGCTTATTCCATAGTTCGGAGGAAATTTCGACGAGGATGTCGTAGGTTGGTTCCAACGTATTGATACGGCAAAGACTGTTTATAATGTTGAGGATAAAGTCATGACTTTGATTGTAATTTCAAAGCTTACAAGTAATGCAAAAAATTGGTTCCACTCTAGACCAGAATATGCAGCTTTAACATTATCGGAGCTACAGAATGGACTAGTTTGCTTGCCGAGAAGACCGAATTATGTTAATGAGACGTTTCGAAGCAAGAAGATGGAAGAGAAATGAGAAGTTCTCAACGTACTTCCATGACAAAGTTTTATTAGGAAACAAGCTGAAGTTGGAGGAGCAAGACCTTATTACATATGTCATCGAAGGTTTCGATAACCCTATATTGCAGAGTCAAGCAAAATTAAAAGAATTCACTAAACTTTCGCATTTATTGGAGTTGTTAAATGATGTGACTAGCAATGTAAGAGGTGTATCTAGTTTAGGTGTTCCACTTCCTATGCGTTTCACCGGTGCAGTAAATAGAAATGGGGAGCAAGTTTGAAATACACATTCAGATCAAGCAAAACCATCAGTAAGGTGTTATAGGTGTGGAAAAGCAGGGCATTTGTCATTAAACTGTCGGCAATCTATTGTACGTGGTGCATGCTACAATTGTGGAAAAGGCGATCATATAAGAAGTAATTGTCCAGACCTCAGATCAGCATTGGGTACAACCAGAGCAGCAGCTGATTCTACAAGTCATTCAAGAAGCCAACCAACACTATTAGTGGAGGATCCAGTGGTAACTAAGCCATATAGATTAGATATTTTTGTTTTAGAATTAAATAGTACTTTGGGGGCAGTCATCGATACCGGCAGCTCAATTTCGTTAATGAAGGAATGTCTTGTTACTCCAGATATGTATTTAAGTTTGCTTAACAATTTTGGTGGAGCCTTTACCGGTATCAATGGTAGTCCTCTTCATATTTTAGGTGAGATCACTTGTCAATTAACATTAAGTGAGGACATTACAATTAAACATAAATTTTATGTGGTACCAGATAGCACAATGGGTATAAACTGTCTACTTGGAAGAGATTTTACAGCTAACCCTCATTTTGAAATTGTTATAAAAGATACGGTAGTAATTAAAAAATGTAGGTCTTCAAGTAATGATCAAGGTAATAGTCTTAATGACGGTGATATTCTTTTTATTGATGATATAAATGAGAGCCATGAGCTTACAGTTAGTAATTTAGATATAGGTAACGATATAGATTATAAAACTAAGCAAAAACTTTTCGTTTTGTATAGAGAAAAATACTTATTGCCAGAAAGAAATGCTGAACCAGAAACTGAGTATCAAGTTAAAATTGAATTGGAATCGAATCACAAAAAGTTTTTCTATAGACCAAGGCGTTTATCATTTATGCAAAATCAGGAGGTTAATGTAATAATTAAGGAATTGTTGAATAAGGGATACATAAAAAAGAGTAACTCAGAGTATAGCTCAAACATAGTTTTAGTGAGAAAGAAAGATGGTAAATATCGAATGTGCATTGATTATCGAGATTTGAACAGTATTACTATCAAAGATAGATTTCCTTTGCCTCTCATAGATGATCAGTTAGATTGTTTGCGTTCTAAAAAATTTTTCTCTAAGTTAGATTTAGTTGATGCGTTCTATCATATTAAAGTTAGGGATGAGTGCACGAAATATACTTCATTTGTTACACCACAGGGACAATATGAATACGTTAGGATGCCCTTTGGATTTTGTAACAGTCCATCAAATTTTATGCGATTTGTTTCAGAAGTATTCAGGCCTTTGCTAGAAGAAAAGAAAATTTTGATATATATTGATGATATATTGGTTGCAACTACAACTGAAGCAGAGAATTTAGAGATTCTGGAGCAAGTGTTTGAATTATTGGTTAGGAACTTATTATACTTAAGGTTAGATAAGTGTAGTTTTTTAAAAACTGAAATTGATTATTTAGGATATGTTGTAGAATTTAATGCTATAAGACCAAACCTCGAAAATGTGAGGTCTATTTTAAATTATCCGGTACCTACAACGGTTAAGCATGTACATAGTTTCTTAGGATTAGCTAGTTATTTTAGACGATTCATGCAAAACTTTGCAGTAATTGCCCAGCCATTATATAAATTAATTAGGAAAGATGTAGAATTTAAATTTGGTCAGGAAGAATTAGAAGCTTTTGAGGTAATTAAGTCTTTATTAATGTCGCAGCCGGTATTGGCAATTTATTCTCCAACCGCGAATACAGAGTTGCACTGTGATGCAAGCGCGAGCGGATATGGTGCTATTCTAATGCAAAGACAGGGTGATGGCAAGTTCCATCCGGTAAGTTATTTCAGTAAACGAACAACGGAAACGGAATCACATTACCACAGCTACGAATTAGAGTGCTTAGCTATAATAAACGCGTTGAAACGATTTGATGTTTACTTGAAAGGTATTAGCTTTAAAATTGTAACAGACTGTAACAGTTTGAAAATGACGTTCTCTAAAAAGGACGTTGTTCCAAGAATTATGCCTTGGGTTTTGTTTTTGGAGGATTATGATTACGTAGTTGAGCATAGAAATAATGAAAGAATGGTGCATGTTGATACATTAAGTAGGACAAATATTCTTGTTATAGAAGAAAATTCTTTTGACACGGTTTTAAGTATTAAGCAGAATTCAGACTCAGAAATAGTCAAGATTAGGGATAGTTTAGAAAAAAGTGAGCATCCGTTTTATGAATTAAGAAATGGCATTGTGTATAGAAAAAGTAAGAGAGAAATACTGTTTTACGTACCTAAAATTATGGAAAATTGCGTTATTCAGACTTACCATGATCAGGTAGGGCATGTAGGGGTAGATAAAACATCAGAATTAATTAAACGAACTTATTGGTTCCCACAGTTAAAAGACAAAGTCAAGTGTTATATAAATACTTGTCTAAAGTGTATAATATTTTCACCAATTTCTGGCAAAAAGGAAGGATTTTTGCATAGTATCCCCAAAGGTGTATTGCCATTTGACACTGTGCGCGTTGATCATTACGGACCGCTAGAGAAATCTCAGAAAAACAATAAACATATTCTTTTGGTAGTAGATGGATTTACCAAGTATTTAAAGTTGTATGCATGCAAATCGACTGATTCCAAGGAATGTATAAATCATTTGAAAAGTTATTTTAGTTATTATAGTAGACCTAGGCGTATTGTATCAGACAGGGGCTCAGCTTTTATGTCCCATGCTTTTAATAATTTTTTAAACTCTGAAAACATAAAGCATGTTTGTATCGCTACTGGTACCCCAAGAGCCAACGGGCAAGCCGAAAGGTTTAATAGGGTTATTGGTCCAATGTTAAGTAAGATTTGCAGTGAGCCATCTAGATGGGATGAGGTTCTATCAGAATTAGAGCATGCGATCAATAACACTGTAAACCGTAGCATTAGTAATACTCCAAGTAAGTTATTGTTTGGTATAGATCAAAGAGGTAAAGTTGCAGATAATGTAAGAAATGTGTTAGATTGTAATAACTGTAGGGATTTAGTAGAAATCAGAGAAAAAGCCTTAAAATGTATAGTAGCCAGTCAAAATTATAATGAGCAATATTACGACAGATCCCATAAGGAGGCTCACAAGTATCAAGAAGGCGACTACGTTGTCATAACAAATAGTGATGTAACCCCAGGAGTAAACAAAAAGCTATTACCTAAGTTTAAGGGCCCATATGTTGTAAAGCAGGTGTTACCAAATGATCGATACATTGTAACAGATATAGAGGGATTCCAAATGTCCCAAATACCATACGAAGGTACTGTCGAAGCAGGTAAAATGAAGTTATGGTCTACTTAGGATTATATATTTAAGCTAGAATTTTGTTTTAATTAAGTTTATTGTAAACCTGTACCTTTGTATATCCTGATCGAGGCCGATCAGTGGTCAGGATAGCCGAGTTGTAGGGAAGCATTTTGTATTTTTCATATTTGCCGCCAACAAAATAAGTTGGCAACACGATATGGTGTTGGCATTATGTTTAGTTTTTTAGTTGTCGTTGATCAGGCGAAGGATGTATAGGGTGTTAGTTAAAATATACTGTTTCTTTTGGAGTTGGAGATTTATTTCTTGAGGTGTTTACACTAGTTTTATTTTTTTGTGGCATTTCCAATCGATAAAAGTCTATATAACACAACAAAACTTAAAATTACTTAATTTTACTTATAATTATTACCATTTTTCATTGGGATTTTACTTTTGATGACCTTGATTCACAACTGTTCAGAAACGTCGTCAGCAAGTATTAAAAATTTGTAGTTTTATTTGAAGCATGTTTAGACGGCTTCTGTTTCCTAAGCAATAAAATTTAATGCGCATTTATAAGACTTACTAAAACATATAATTGTTCGTTTAATGTTGTTTTGTTTATAACAGCATTTTCCAACATTTTTTACGTTCATTTATTGCTAAAGCAACTCTACATAAGAAAATAATTGTACTTACCATAAAGCTTACAGCTTTTTCTATTCACGGTTTCTGTTTATTAGTTAACATATGTTTCCAATTGCACTCTTAACTTAACTTTACCGCTACTTCAAATAGTTATTACTATAATCAACTAAAAAAAGGATTGACGCATTTATGTAAAATTCCGCCTCTTGAGTCACGATTAGAATACAGTAGCGTAGAATCAAACGTTTTATTTGTAAGTAATCTTAAAATGTAATACATTTGCGGTTAAAGTACATTCTAAAATAAAAGATTTACTCAAAACATCTTTTTATCTAAATCGCCACTTGTATTTTTTTAATATTTTACATATTGCATATTTAGTAGATAAACTTATTAAAAATCATAATAACAAAAATATTCACATGTATGTATTTAGTTTTTAAATGTATTGGAATTATGATACACGCCACTAGATTTTAAGTTGCAACCTATTCATAAATAATAAATAACGCTCCTATTACAATGCGCCTAAAAAATCGCTTAAAAAAATGTTGGTACTATATTAACGACGCAAAAAATGATTGACGTTCTAAATTTGACGTTGTAACGTGCTCATTTTTTTCGATTGAATACGTCTGATATTAATTAACATTTTTGTATTCACTGTTTATGTAAATTCTTTTGCGCAATGCATTTCACGCACTGACATGCGTTTTGAGCCTTTTTCTTAAGTACGAAGTCATTCTCCTCCATCTTACGTTTCGCAATGAAGTAGACATTTTTTTGCGTGCTGCAAGTTATGCCGGCGTTTGGTAGTAGCACCTTCGTTTGGTAGTAACACTTGCGTTTGATAGTAGCATTTGCGTTTCGTTGAATTTACGAAATTTATAAAGATAAACCCGTTAATTCGAAGGGGTAAGTCATTTTTTTATTTCGATCCGCATTGTTTAATACATCGCAATTTACGTTTTAGTTTTTTTTTTTTTGTTTTTATATGGTACTTGGTTTCAAATCTTCGAAAAAGAATTAAGTATACGATTTACGGGAATTGCATCATATTGCATCATTTCAATGAGTCATATGATGGCCACGCCTAAATAGCAAGTTGCGCAATAATTTTTGATACGTCCGAACTGGAAATCTTTGCTTTTGATATACGACTACGCTTTCAGATTTATTCGATGCTTTTTGATTTGTGTACGTGTGAATTCGTTTATGGTTACGAAAATTTCGTTTGGATACGTACGCCTTTTTACGATTTTGATGTTTGAAATGCGATATTAAGATATGGTTTACGCTGCACGTTTGATGTTAGTCACAACGTCGCTTTTACGAAGAATTTCCGTTACGAATTATGGTTTTTATGAGTAAAAATCGATAATTATTCATATGTTACGTCTGATAAAATTTGAGTTGGATGTTGCGAATGATTATCATACGCTACGTTTGTTTTACTATGTTCTGGTTAATGGATCTGTACGAATATTAGATCAATCAGGATAAATACGGAAAATTTGGAAATTTAAATATGCATTTCAAGAATTTCGTAATGTTGCGTCATCGCATGAATTATATGAGAACGCGTAATTGACACCACCAATTCGACTTGCGCATTAAAGTTTGAAATCAGGTAACTTTGATTTTATACTTAACCTTCGAAACTGTCAAATATGTAAATATGTTTTTTTGTTATTATGTTAGTGTAAATCTTTTGGTTTCAATATTTAACCATTTTAATATAAAAAATATTGTGGCGTCCAAATTATAAAATTTTTGTATTTATCAAATTGAAAATTATTAATCTTAAGTAACGTAAGAATTCCCACGACTCTAATTAAATAAATCTGAAAATTTCTCATTGCTCTTATGTAGTTTGTTTTTAATGTGTTTTGAATAAATATTTTTGTGAGCTGGCTGGTGTTTTTTATTTTTTTTGCGTTTGATTTATGTTAAAGTGTTTTCGTTATAACGTAAAACGAGTTCTAATAAATCCTGTTGCCAGTTATTGTAAGTAGAAGTTTAGGATCAATTGTTTGAACTACTTCTTTAGTAAATACTGAAACAGAGGCAAAAGAAATGTGTCATTTTGAACTAGGCAGACGTCGACCCGGAATGGTCATTTCTATTCGTTTGTAGTAAAACTTAAGCAACTTTATAAAAAACGTTTTTTTATTGGTCAAAGTTTTTGGTGGTACCTACAAAGAAAAGATCTGATTTTGAGTGTGGCAGTACTGTGTTTGTACCGAGCTTAGCAGATGTTAGTTAGAAACGTAAATAGTGATTTGTTTTGTTTTAGTTTAAGCTTTGTGTGCACAAACTTGCACACAATTTATACAATTATTTGATATTTTCTATTGTGCCAGACAGTTTATTGAAAAAAGTATGGAATTACTGTATAATACAATAATTTTTGTTTCCAAGAAATTGTAGAATAAATAGTATAAGAAACTTTATAGTATCCCACGAACTTAACACATGAAAATTTTTAAATTGATACAAATGAATGTTAACATGTAACATACCTAGCTCGCTTCGATAAATAAAACAGTGTTTATAAAAAAAATATTTTAATGTACAAACTTATGTAATTCGATTATCAAAAAATAAATCAGAGTTTAAAAAAATCTGTTCTTACTATTTATGCACTAGTACTGATTTACAAAAATTTCGTTAGCACATAAAAAGTATATTACGTAACAAACTTATTTTTAAATTATTAGGTATTATAATGCAAAATAATGCACATCAGAAATGTAATAAAAAAGTTTAATCATAAACTTCAAATTTATCGTCCCATTTATAAAGTGCTAGCGCTCGTCTTAAATGTAAAAAACTGCTAAATTATTAAATAACATCTAAAATTTAATCGGTTTCTTTTTAAATTTAATTTTAATGTTATTGCTTAATAATAACTTATATACAAAATTCTAGAAATAGTTAAACATTATAGTTTTAAGGTATAGTAGCAAATACAAAGTTAGTTAAGATTTACAAATTGTAAGAAAAAAAGTTTATTTATTTTTTTCACCTTCAAAATAAATTGAAAATCAATTAATTTACAAAGTATAATTTTTTGTAAAACAATTAAGTTGTATTTTTAAATTGAAGTCAAACGACAAAGAAATATACAATAAATCATTAAAACGGTAAATTTTCTTAAATATATACATTAAATTAAAATAGATAGAAAAATACTTAACAATATCAATTAAATACTACGTAGCATAATTGAGATCAACAATCTAACGAGCATTGTTTAAAGAAGCAAAACAAGCAAAAATAAAATAAAAACAAAGTATTTAAGTGTAACATTAGTTAATATATATTACATACATTTATATTTATTTGGGATTTTTGACCGTTAGTTGATGACTAGTCCATTGTCTGGTAATTTTTTAGATGTACTAGTTAATCGAGTTTTTGGGTCTCAATTATCTGAAGTATGGTTTAATTTTGTTCTAAAGTTAATATATTTCTGCGTTTGTGCGTATTTATAACGCCGTTATATTTTTTGTAGCATTTTTTCTACATCTCTAAACTGACTGACTCATAGTTGTTACGTCTCGCATCCGTATAATATAGTCGGTCTAAATATGGTTTTATAAAAACGTTTGAGAAATATTCTTAGCTTGTATTGCATGATTTATGCTTCTTGTGTGTTTTGGACCTTTGGCCATTCTATTCTAAGCTCTTTCCTTTTTGTCTACGTTTTTTACTTATTGACGTAGTGTTAATAGTTACATGTACTCATCTACTTTTTTTAATTCTAAGACCATCTCTTTTTTACTGTGTAGATTTATTTTTTTTGTTCGAGAGTTGGTTATTTTAGTTTTATTAGCATTGGTCAGTAATCTAATTATATTTGCAGATTGACTCAGATTTTTTGTTAGTAATTTTAAATAAATAGACTTTTGTATTTAATCTTTTGTTTACTAATTTTTACACTATTACTTTGTATAACATGACAACTACTGCTTTTGCTCTTTTCTTACCATTTGTTATTTTTGTTGTATTTTTCTATATTGGTATTCTATTCTTTTTTCGAGCTTAACATCTTCTCGAAATAGCTTTTCTACCTTATATTAACTTCTTGTAAATTGTTTCTTAATTTTTATCTTTGATATATTCTTGTATCTTTTATTTCTGGTTCTCCTATTATTTATGTTTTGACTTCGTGTTTTGAAAGCGGTTGAGTGAGGACGTGTTTAATATTATTGCGAAGTTTTGAATACTTTAAAGTGATTAAGTTGTAATCATTAAAGGGATTAATTAAGGTGTACGTGCTGAGAATTTTGAAGTTGAAGCAGTTAAGGAAATCATTAGAAGTACAATTTTGATGTAAGTAGTGAATTAGGTACATTAAATTTATGGCTAAGAAGGTATAGGTAAGCTCAGATAACGTGTGCGAATGCGAGCTAGTATCGTGGACTAGGTTAAAGGTCAAGCGCGCGCTTTTGATAGGAGTGACGTACATCATTTTGTTTATATATCTTGTTTAATATTTGTGGCGGGTTTTAATTAGATATAACTAGATAGAATCATGTCAGAATCCAAATCGACACGATAGGAAAGAAAAAAGAAAAGACAAGAAATGGTGCAAGAAGTTTTTACAAGGAATGAGAGAACAAAAAGAAGCCCGAGAAAGGAGAAGAATGATAAAGAGGAGCAGGGGGTAAAGAAGATGTGTAGGAAGATGATTAGAAAAATAAAGCAGATAAAAGAAGAGAACAGCAAATTAGTAGTAAATATGGAAAAAAATCACGGAGGAATTGAGAATAAAAAGAAAAGAGCGAATAAAGATATAAGAAGTATAAGAGAGGCAATTAAAATAGCGAGTGGGTTAATACCGGTAAAATTCGATTCTGTAGAAGATAAACTAGAAATATTAAAGAAAAAAAAGGTCAAGAAGAACAAGAATATTTATAGATGTAGATATGACCCCAGTGGAAAGAAAGGTACAAACGTATACAGGTGGAAGGAAGAAAATTAAAGAAAGAAGGAAGAAAACATAAATGAATTATGAAATTATAGGTTGAGTAGGATGAGATGCACTGGAACGTAGAAAAAAAAAATTAATGAGAAGGAGGCCAAAAAACTAGAAATAAGGCGGGTAAACGAGAAAAAAAAATGGGAAGAACCAGACAAAGATCAAGGAAAACGACAAGAAAAAACGAAAGAAATAAATTTAGTATTTTAGAACGTTTGCAAGGGTTAAAAATAAAGGAGCTGAATTTTAGGAGTATATAGAAGGGTTTGACATTGTGGGTTTAGTTAAAACGTGGTTGGAGGAGAAAGATTGGGAAAGATGGAAAGTAACTTTACCAGAAAGATATAGATCGAATGTACAGTTTGCGACAGGAAAAAAAAAGAAAGAACGCAAGGTATATCAGGAGTAAGAGAAGAATAAGTGGTAGAAGAAAAGGAGAATGAAAAGCAAGAGCAAGGAATAGTAGTGAATCAAATATTAAGGAAAGATGAGGGTAAATATACGGCTGTAACAGTGTGCGGTCAAGAAATGAATCAAACAATAAGGAACTTGAAACAGATACTAAAAAAAATTAATAATAGTGGGGATGTTAACGCGAGAATTGAAGAAGGTGGGAGTATGATAGTTAATGGGAAAGAAATAAAAAGAGTAACGATTGATAAGGCATTAAACATTCAAGGTAGTGGACTACACTCAACAAAAATATGAATAACGGAGATAGAGGGGAATATACATATATAGGTGAAAGAGGCAAATCTAGAATAGATTATGTAATGGTTAGTGGAAAGTTTTTAGTGAAAACACAGTTTGGAGGAAAATAATGGTATTAAGAGACAAAAATATGGAGGTTTATAGAAAAAATAGAGAAGGAACAATGGATGAAGGAAGGGGTAGAGGAAAGAGTGAAATAACTGATCAATAAAATCGATAAAGCAGTAGAAACAAAAAAAACAAAAAAACATAATGGAGTGTAGAAAAAAGAGGTGGTGGAATAAAAATGCAGGGAAACTAGGAAGGAGGTAAGACGAGGTAAAAAAACATGAAAAAAAAGAAAAATTGGTATTTAGAAATATAAAAAATGAAGAGTGCAATATAGAAAAAAGTGTTGTAAGAGAAAATAGGAAAATAGAAAACAGTTAGAGAATTAAATAAATATGTTAGAGAAAGACAGAGACATACGGAGTTTTTTGAATAAAAAAAAATTAGAAAAAAAAGAGAAACAAATTGATATAAAAAAATGAAGAGAACATTGCGTAGAGGTCTTAGAGGGGAAAAAGGAGAGAAAGGGTAAGTCCAAAATAGAAAGGATAACAAGAGCAGAGAGCAAAACGGCTATACAGCAAAAAAAAATTCAAGAAACATTTAAAAAAATTAAAAAAAGCAGAAGGAGCCGGATGGAATGCAGGAGAACAATAGAAATACACAGGAGAGAGAACGAATGAAAGAATAGAGAAAATTTTAAATAAGATATGGTCAGGTGAAAAGTTTCCGGATAATTGGAAACAAGAAGGAGACAGAAGAGAAGCAAAAACTATAAAAGTATATGTGTGGCAAATGTGAAATATAAAATTTATATGACAATTTGGCAAAAAAGTTTGGAAAGAAAATGGAGAAAAAAAAGATCTTACCACACTGGCAGACAGGATTTAGAAGAAGGAGAAGAGCATTAGATAATGTATACATATTAAAACAGATAGTAAACAAAGATTTAGAAGTGAAGAGAGAGAAGGTTTTTGTGTTATTTTTGGATATAAAAGCAGCGTTGATAATGTAATTAGGAGTAAATTATGGAATATATTAAGAAATAAACAGATAGAGGAAGAACTAGTTAGGGATACAAAAAAAGGATATAATAAGACAAAGTGCAAAGTAAGAATAGATGGAAAGTTAAATGCAGCATTTTGAACAATTAAAAGATTAAGGCAGGGGTGCCTTAGAATTTAGAGAAAGAGTTGGTGGAGCAACGGAGTGGAGGAATATTAGTGGGGGGGGGGGGGGAAGTAAAGGTGTACGGTTTGGCGTATGTGGCTGACATAGTGATTATAACGAAAAAAAGAGAAATAAAGGAGATTATAAAGACAGTAAAAAAGTATTTGGAAAAAAATGTTTAAATGTTACTGTGGGAAAACAAAGATAATATTGTTTCAAGAAGGGAAGGGGGATAAAAAATCAGTGGAGTAGAAATAGGAAGACGAGGTAATAAAAAGTGTAAATAAAGCGACTTATTTGAGTTATCGAATCAGATACGACAATAAAGATGAAGCTTATATAAAGTGGTTGACAAAGGAATGTAATAGAATAGTAGGTCAAGTGTGGGGTATAGGAGAGAGGAGTTTTGGAAAGCAAATAGAAGCAAGAAGATAGTTGTTCAACAAATTTATAAAGAGTGTGATGATGTACAGGGCAGAAATATGGGTAGTGGAAGGAATCAGAGGAACTGGAGAAAGTACAAAAAAATACTGGAAATGGATGTTAGAATTAGAAAAGGAAACGTCAGGATACATAGTTGAAGAGGAAATTAAATTAGAAAAGATAAGAGTACAAGCGGGAAAGAGAGCAATGTGTCACAAAAAACAAATGTAAAAAACAAGAAGAAAAAAAGGTATTCTGAAAGATTTGGATATACGAGAAAAGAGGTGAAGAAAATGAGGGATACAGAAAACAAAACAAAAGATGAAATAATAAAAAGAGATAAGAATATAAAGAGACGAGAAACAAGTGCAAGAATAAAAGAGGGGAAATGCAATGAGGGATATACATATACAGGCTGAATCAAATTTTGTCTTAAGTACAGGGATCTCGTTTATTATCCGAGATAGAGAGTTGGTTAAATGGACAAAAATGATCTTTAAGTTATACCCAAATAAAGTCAAAAAACAAAACTTACCCCCTCTATGAAATTCCTGAAATTTGGCGGAAAATAATAAAATTAATGTTTTTGATTTTTAACTTTAAAATTGTTATTTGGGGTGGTATTTAAAAACTGAAAAAACTTTTTTAACAAAACTTTATTTGCTCTCTTAGGTGATACCAACTTTTGTTTTTCATATGCTTGTCAGTTTAAAATTTTATGCAATAAGATAGGGGAAAAATCCTGAATTCAAAACGGTATACATGTTCATAAAAAATATAAAAATAAGTTTAACATTTAAAGAAAACCGTTCCGATTGGAAATTTATTAATAAGTGTCAATAGTAGCAATATCCGTGAACAACAAATACATTTCTAAATTAATAAATAACCTAAATTTAACTACAATAAATGTTCAAATTGAAGACCTTGATTTTCTAGACACACTACACATCTTCTCAAAACTTTCTGAAGCACGTTTAATGTGAACCCTCGAACAATTTCTACCTGCATTAATAATTTGCTCTCTTAGTTGTTCAACAGTGTTCTAAGTTACAGAATACGCTTTATCTTTAACGTAACCCCAAAAGTAAAACTCTTGTGGTGTTAGATCCGTATACCTCGCAGCCAAAGTGAGTTTATTTGTTTCTATCCATCTCTCTAGAAATTTTTGGTTAAAATAATTTTGGACAATTTGCGCATATCGCGCAGGGACACCGTCTTGTTGAAAATGAATTGTTGTTTTCAAATTCGGTTTGTAAGAAAGTGAGATACATATCAGAATTTAAATGTCCTTCATATATGATAGGTTCGATAATCATATTATTAAATATTCCACACCAAACATTTAAACTAAACTGAACTTAAGGTCTAACTTCTATAATTCTTTCTTTATTTACTGTGAACCAATTCCCCCCAAATAACAATTTTAAAGCTAAAAATCAAAAACAGCAATTTTATTATTTTTTGCGATATTTCAGAAATTTTATAGAGAGGGTAAATTTTGTTTGTTGAATTTATTTAGGCATAACTCAAGGATCATTTTTGTCTATATAACCAACTTTCTATCTCTGATAATAAACAAGATCCCTGTACTTAATGCGAAATTTGGTACAGCCTATATAGTAATAGATAATATTTCAAGGTACATAAAAGGCAAAAAAATACTTTAGAATAAAAATAATGGTAGCAAGGTTTAGTTGCATGAATGAAGAGCAAGAAAATAAGTATTGGAAGGAAGAATAAGATAGGAGATGTAGACTATGTGGAGAGGGGTGGGAAAATATAGAGCACATGTTAAAGGAATGCATAGAACTAAGAGAAGAGGACAGAAGAAGGTTGAAAGCTTTGGAAGAAGGCGGAGAAAGAATAGGATGAATGGAAGAGGTATTAAAAAGAAGATTATAAGTAGTGTAAATATGGGTACTGGGATGTATTTGTATATAGAGAATTGGTCAGCGGTGGACGGTTTAGGATTATATTTGATATGTACAGAGCGCCGAAGCAAACAAAGTCCGCGGAAAATATGTCAACTAATTTTAAAAATTGAAAGCGGTAAATGTTTCAACCAATCAATTACAAACTACCGTCCGCTTGAAAAATTAAATTACAATGAACATTCCTTGATTGCATCGTGTTTGTTTACATCGTTACCTGCTGTTTTACTTAAAAATTCGTCGTTATTCAACTAGTCTTTATAAAGACTCTTTTAAACGCCATTATTTGTGAACAAGGTATGTGTATTTATAAATTTTGTTTTAAGTATAACCCAAATTTTTGTAGCATAACCTCAACATCAGTTATTACTTTGTATTCATTATTTAAAGATCTGTATTTAATTCCAGTATTTATTCTACAAACAATAACTAATTTCTATCGAGATTTTTACATTACTTACTTTCTGTATTGTTTCAGCTGTTATTTACCAACATGGAATCTAAGTCGAAGAAAACCATTCATTCCGAAGCCAGAAACATTATTAAAAATGTTGTGGAGTTTTTCGATAAACAGAAAGCTGCGGGCGTATGGACTTTCCCTCTAGAGAAGGCAACAGAACTAGCTGCTGCTGCAACGGGCAAATCAACCACCTTTATTAAAAAAATCCGGAGTGAAGCAACGACGACGAGTGATGGTATTTTAAGATCTCCCTCGAAGAAAAAAAGAAGTGGTGGTGCAAATAAAATAACGTTGGATAATTGCGACTTAAGCATTTTAAAAAGAACTGTCCATGAAGTTTACACGGTTGATAAGAAAGTTCCAAACATGAAAATTTTAGTTGAAAAAATGAAAGAAAAGATTAATTACAAGGGGGGAGCAGATACACTAAGAAAGTATTTGTTACAAATTGGTTTTAAATATAAGAAATGCCACAATAAAAGAAAATTATTGATGGAACGTGATGATATTATTGCTTGGCATTCTCGTTATTTACGCAAGTTGCGAGAAAATGATGCTTTAAGCGAAAACAAAAAACCAATAACGTATTTAGATGAGACCTACATTCATCAATCATACGGTGTTAGTAAGTGCTGGCAATCCGAAGAAGAGGCTGGTGTTTATCATACGGACAGAGCAAGTCAAAGGTACATTATTGTGCATGCAGGTGGATCATACGGATTTGTTAATAATGGCCTTTTAATCTTTAAATCTAAAACTAAGTCCGGTGATTATCACGACGACATGAACCATACCAACTTTATGCAGTGGATGGAAAAACAATTAATTCCAAACTTGCCTCCTAATGGTATTGTTGTCATGGATAATGCACCTTATCACAGTGTACAAATTAATAAACCTCCAACACAAGCAGAACGTAAGGAAAGCATTCGACAATGGCTCGAAAATAATGGAGTAACAACGACAAATGAAATGCGTAAAGCAGAACTAATAATGTTAGTGAAGCAATTTAGTTATACGAAGACATATTACGTAGACGAACTTCTTAAAAAACACGGGCATACAGTGTTACGTCTGCCACCGTACCACTGCGACCTAAATCCAATCGAGTTGATATGGAGTTTAGTGAAACATAAGATCGCTATGAATAATGTTACACAGAATGGTTTAGAGATAGAAGCCTTAGTGAGAAAGGCATTTTCTGATGTAACTGCATCGGACTGGGACAAACATTGTCGACATGTAAATAACGTGGAGCAAGAAATGTGGCAACGTGATGGACTGATGGATGTAACGGTGGAAAACCTGTCGTTTATGGTGAACACAGGATCATCCGACGATGAAAGTTGTATTGGAGAAGACGAAAGTGACAGTGATTGAACTGGTTTATTTTTTTTATGATTGTATTTTTCGATGTAAATAAGTAATTTTTAGAATTACTTTTAGAAATATGTAATATTTTGTAATGCCATACCTCATCTTTTAGAAAAGTAAATGTGTAATTACAATTTATTTTAATAATCATAAAGTCATAAAGTGTTTATCTGAAATAACCTCAAACTTCAACAAGCTCTAATGATTATTTACACAGGTAACCTATGAATAATTTGAATTTCCCACCAAAATACTTTTTAATTTGAGTGTACCTTTAAGATTAGAGTGACACCAGTCACGCCTCTCCGTGGACTTTGTTTATTCAGCTCAACTGTAGTATTATAATTTTATGTTCAGTTAAAAAATGCGAATTCTTTGTTAAATTTTTTTTATAACAAATACAGGCTATTAATTAATTATTATTTATATTTTTATAAAAATTTCTCATTTTTTTTTCTATATAACGTATCAGTGACCTCAATATATGTTTTGCTTTGTTTCTTTCTTCTTTATGTAGGCATTTAAATTATTCATTCTCTGTGTGTAAGAAATTTTTCCATATTATTTTTTTTTGTTTGTCTATCTCTTGGTTTACTTTAATTGTTTGTCAGAATGCCTTTCGTGACTTTTCTAACTGTTTTTTAAGTTTTTTACTGTTTCTCTACTTCTTAAGCCGTTGCTTTGTCATTGTAATTTTTTTAAATTATTTTTATATATATTTGCAATATTTCTTTTTTAATTAGTATTTTATTTTTTTTCGTTTTATTCAGCTTTATTTTTGTTATGACAAGAAAGTGGACTGAGTTTGCACCAGTTTCTTTGTTTGCTTTTTTTATTATTTTGGTTTTTTCTTTTTGTATACATGTTAGGTTTGGTTTCCTGTTTTTCTGGCATTATCTTCGTTTTTTTTGCATTTTTTTCTAAGTGCATACCTATAATTTGTTACTTTTGTCGTAATATTTTAATATTTTGTAAAGATCCCGGTGTACACGCTAAATTTATACAATTACGATAATTTGCATTTATTAGATTTGTTTTGGGTTGTATCTTGAAAGTTTATTGAAGTGTTTTAAATTATTAACATTTAAAATTCTAATTTTTTTTGAGTTTTAAGTTTTTTGGTAACTATGAATTGTATTAAGACATTTATTTTTGTCAGGTGTTAAATGAACAGTTTTAGTATATTAGTTTTTTTAGATTCAATTACTTTTAAGAACTATTCGTTTGTACAAATAGAGTCATCAATTATTGCTTATTTTTGCTAAATTTATTTTATTGTTTGAGACTATTTTAGTACCTGATTGTCCTATATGTGCATTTTATTGCGTCATACTTCTTAGTTGTATCCTTGTTTGATTCATTGTGATATAATTTTTTTTAACAAATTTCTATTTGTAGTTGGTGCAACCACAATATATACATACGTGTGTCAATATTGAGAAAAAAAGATTTTTGATAAGTTGATAATCTTGTTGTTGTTAGTCTTGAGCTAATTGTTAGAGATGCAATTTGTTTGGGTATTTTAAAATTACGTAGAGCTATGCTCCGTTTCGCGATATGTTTGCGGTCTAATTTTATTTCAAGTAAATCCGGTCGTCACTAATTACCGTGAAATTGTGTTATGTGTCATTAAGTCTTTGGATTCACAATCATCGAGGTGGATTTTCGTTTTTTGTACTCAGCAGAAAAATCTTCTGGCTCTATTACTGTTGATTTCCGAATTTTGGACTACTATCCAAACACGTTGTCAAACGCTAACAAAGAATTTGCGCACAAATCTTTTTTCAAATTCAGTTCACATAGGTTAAAAATTACCTGATTTGCGTTTAAAGTTCGATTTAAATTTTATCAATTCTGTATTAGCTTATTGATCTTTTCTTTATATTAAATTTGGTGATTTTTTTTTAATTTACTGATTATTTTTCGTTTAATTTATTTTATTTACTATTTTGTTTTAAGTATTTCAAATTCTCAAAATTTTATTGTAATAAATGTTAAAATTTCAAAGTGTAACGAAGGTTTTATTCAAACAAATTTTTGAGCTGTCTTAAATCTATTATTACAGATTGATCGACTTGTATACTTGGAGGTAAGTTACAAAAGTAGATAAATCAGACATTGTGTTTTCTGGTTGACAAAGACTAGAAGGTAATTGAACGATTACGTGTAACGCATCATTTTTGTCTGGCGTTACAAACACAATCTGTCAATAAAAGTACGTATAACAAAACTAGTACATTTATTTTTCATAAATTTATTCAATTTATGTAGTTTTGTTGTGTGTGTTCTAAGAAAATATTTGCATAATCTAAATATTAGATTAAGCTAGTAATTAAAAAAAGAATTCTTACAAAAATAATAATTAAAAAGTCTAAGTTAAATTTTACATAATACATTTATATTTTATCTAAAAATGTACTTTTCCGTGTTTAAATTATTTAATTATATCGCTTTTAGTAGTACTGCTACGTGTATTTAAACGAAAGCAAAAGTTAATTTTATGTTTAAATTTATTTACAATGCTAATACAATCAAGTAATAAGCTTCTGAATTTATACAGGGTCATTAAAAGAGCGTGGTTTATGTTTTTGGTAACATTTGCATTAAATAATCGAATATCGCAATGTCACGTTTATAACGTAATAATCTTTTTTGCGTTGTTTTAATAGTAAGTTGCTGATAGTGAAATATTTAAAACATGACTTTACAAATATGTTAGAACGAGTACTTTTTTATTTTAGTATATTTTTTTAATAATGCTTTTGCAATTCAGTTTTTACTCAAAGCTAATTATTAGTCTTAAACTTGTTAGTGTTACATTATTTCTACTTATATTAATAGTAACAATTTCTCGCTTTACAATTAACATATTACTTTCATTTTATTGAGCAGTATATTATAATGCAATCGTTAATCTAAAATTAAAAAATTGTTTATCATTTGCATTAAAATGAAAAATTGATTTTAAGAAAACTTATAACATTGGATGTTTAAAAGATAATAATTAATAGTAGTCACTTTACAGTTGTTTTAACTTTGTGGAAGTGATAGGTGAATTAAGATATATTTCAAAATTATGCTAAACAACTCAACACAAAACAACAACTGTCATCTTCTGTGTTACACTAAAAAAATATGTTTTGTTGTGATTATTTCTACAGTATGTAGTAGTACATAAGATTATAAAACCGTAAAAACTACAATGCGTTGTTACGATTTTTATATTAAAATAGTACGTATATGTAAAGCAATATTTTAGTAAAAATATTTTGTTTTGTAGTAAATGCTTATACTAAAATGTTTGAATACTACAGTGTGCCAGTTGGATTTGTTGCAAAAACTTGTACGACATTGTGGTAAAAGCTTGTACAAAGTTATTAAAATTAATATAAAAGTTTAGCAACAGGTTATACAAAGATTGTATTATCCAATCCAATGTAGTTTAATTTATGCCTTTCTTATATATATTTCATTTCATTATTTTTGGCTACATGTTTCGACATTATAGTCATCGTCAGGATCCTAAAATTAATAACTTAATAGTTAAATCTAAGCCTTACAATTAATAAATAAATAAGTTTGAAATATACAACTTATGTGAAAATGATAATATAAATGAAACAAATTTTAACCAAGATAAGTATACAAAAAATTACTATAATAAGATTAACAAGATAATTAAAATAATAATTAGAAATAATACAAAAAATGTTGGTTAAGAAAAAGAAAGTTATTATCAAAATTAACAACTTCATTTAAACACGCATCTGGTTCTAAATTATATGTAACAATTTTTTTTATTTCTAAAAAAATTAATTTAAGACTTTTATTGCAAATATGAAAAAGCTTGTAGTTACTTTTACAATCGAAAGAGTGGTTATATTCTGATATGTGGTCAGCGAAAAAAGATTTGTTAGATAATTTATAACCAACATTATTGTTTTAAATGTAAAAAAAATGTTCAGATATTTTTGTTCGAAATTTACGACTTGTTTGTCTAATATAAAAAGAATTACAGCTACCACAATTTAATTTGTAAACACCATTTCGAATATCAACTTTATCTTTACCATTAACAAGTAAAAAAATTGAAATTAGATTTAGATTAAAAAAAAAAGTTAATATTATACTTTTCAAATAAATTTTAAAATATAAAAAAATAGCGACCAATGCAAGGAAGAGAAAAATATGTCTTTTTAATGTTATCAGAAAGTAGAGTAAGAGTTGGAAGGTTTTTAATATTAATAAAATTACAAATTTTATTTTGAAGTTTTTTCATCATATTTAGAGGATAAATATTATTATTAGCTAATTTATAAATAATATTAAGTTTTCTTTTTAAATTTAAATTTATCAAGGGGTAATTTTTATAAACGGTTAAAAAGGAATCTAAAAAATGACATTTTTTGTGAAAAAAGATAAAGAAAAAAAAAGAATAACATGATCAGTAGTAGTAGTTTTAGTGTAAATACCAATTTTGATAGAATTATTAACTCTATTTAAAGATAAATATAGAAAATTAAGAACGTTATAAGATTCTTTCTCAAAAGTGAATTTAATGTTCGAAATTAACGAATTTAGAATATTAAAACAAGGATCTAAGTCATAATTATTACCTTTAAATATAATCAAAATATCGTCAACATATCTTTCATAGTAAATAAATTTTTTTAAATTAAATTATTCAAAAAAAAAAGTTATTAATTTCAAAATTGGTAAAAAAAATTTCAGCAAGTATAAGTAAAAGATTGTCAACCATAGGTAGACCTGTTTTTTGAATATAAGTATATAAGTACTAAAAGTGAAAAAAATTTTGAATTAAACATAATTTTAGACCATTAGATAAAATTTTGCACATACATATAAAGAGCAAGGTTACATTCAAATATATGTTTTCAGTAACAATATTTTGACAATCTATAAAAGGAATGCTTGGAAAAAGATTAAGAATATCAAAGGATATAAGAAAATATTTTTTATCTAACGTTAAACTAACTAATTGTGAATTTAAAAGTTAAGATAAGAACGTAAAGTTTGATTTAACCAAGATGAAATTTTTGAAACAGAAGTGTTATAAAAAACAATAGGTCTAATAGAATTGTTTAATTTACGAATTTTTGGAAGGCCATATTGTTTAATTTAAAGGTAACAATTATGACTTCAATCTTTGTTTTAATATTCTAAATTCGTTAATTTCGAACATTAAATTCACTTTTGAAAAAGAATCTAATAACGTTCTTAATTTTCTAGATTGATCTTTAAATAGAATTAATAATTCTGTCAAAATTGGTATTGGAGTCAAGGTCGTAGACCAGGAACACTTGATGCGTAATACAACGGCGACACGCGTTCTAGCCTCTCAGTGTCCAAGACGTTCGCCCGTAGCTTCGGCTACATCCTGCAAAAGGCGACAGATCTATGGGAGTAAACCCTGAATAAAAAAAAGGTGTTTGCCGTGCCGAGGGGTTCCCACAGCAGTGGGTGGCTCAGCGTTATGAGTCACGAACGGCTTTGTTACGATAGTGTAGTAACATGGGGTTTGTCGGTGCCTTATCTTTTCTGTTATCTCCATGGGCTGGCGTTAGTCAAAAAAACGCAATTATATGTCTTCTGACGAATTACCGAGCGGGATGGAGTCTGGGCAGGACTCCTTTCGGATCCCGCATAATCTGCCCAAGGAAGTTGCGAGTAGTGGCACTCCCCATTCTTTTGGAGCCGCACCACCATGCGTGAGAAAGGACGAGGATCCCACCTCGAGAAAAAAGGATAAATCCACTGTGTGGAAGAAAACAACGGGCAGTGAGAAAGAGGATTATTTTCCCCGGTTCCTGCTTATTGAATGGTTAGAAGGTAATTTTGGAGAGGTTAGTCTTTTTTTAATTTGCCAAGCAATAGTATGGACTTATTGGTGAAACAAAGAATGCTAAAAAAGTATCAAATGGATTGCTAGTAGAATGATCATCAAAGAAACAATCAAACCTGTTGTTGAGAATTGAAAAAATGGGAGCTATAAACGTTAAAGTGTCAGAGGATAAAACACTAAATCTTTGTAAAGGGGTAGTCTATTGCGTAGATTTTTTAAATAGTACATTATAAGAAGAAACGGACAAGTTACAGATACTCCTAATCACATTTTAGCTTTCAGAAAGGATAAATTACCAGTTACTATTGAAGGTGGTTTATACTCTTTAAGGGTAAGACCTGACATTCCTCCACCTTTGCGGTGTTTTAGATGCCAAGTTTTTGGTCATACTTCTACAAGGTGTGAAAAATTACAAGTATGCGTTTGTGGTAAGCCTTTGCACGAAGGAAAAGCATGTGATCTACAGCTAAAATGCGTCAATTGTAAGGGTGAACATTCCGCACGATCCAAAGAATGTCCGGAGTTAAAAAAAATGAGGATACAAAAAATTAAAACGATTAACAAAATATCTTACTTTGAAGCTAAAAACCTCCTGAAAACATCGCCGGTCACAAGTTTAAAGAGTTCCTCGCAAGCGGTTGCCGAAAATCAACCCGCACAAAACGTAACTCAAATCGTGCAAGAAACTTTAAAATTATACCAGAAATATCAAAAATTATTCATAACGAGCTAAACAAAAAATTTCCCCAGTGTCTAAACCATAGCAATATCAAGATATTGCACAAACATTGTCAACATCTACGGCGGAAACTCAGGAGAAATGAAAAAGAATCGAAAGGCCTTTCATTACATCATCTGATGTAGGAGACGAAGATGAATTAGACATGTTAGTTAGCGCTGTGAGAGAAAAAAAAGGATGGCTGAAAGGGAAACCTCGAGGCTACTCAGAATAAATAAACCCCGTTACATTCATATCGCTAATAATTTTTACAAATTTTACGTATATAAATACTAGTCGATCTTATGCACACACTGTCGGTAGTATTCGTACATCTTATTTATTTGCTGATGTACTCATATGTGATACAAATGTTTGTTTGTCTTATACGTATAGTGTATGATTTTTACAGGTTTTATCTATTTATTTATCTATTCTTATAACTATGATATACATGTTTGTCCGTGTATTTATTTACGTATATGTTTTGCTGCGTAAATACTATACCTGTTAATATTTCAAAGGAATTGTAATGGATTACAACATCTTCCGGAATTACAACTATTAATCTCTCACCACGACCCGTTCTCTATTTGTTTACAAGAAACGCACTTGAAACCTGACGAACATTTTACATTAAACAAGTTCAACGTTACAATGCGAGAAGTCACTCCAAACCTCCGAGTAAGAGGAGGCGTAACTATCCTCACTA
Source organism: Aquatica leii (assembly GCA_035610365.1). Lineage (NCBI taxonomy): Eukaryota > Metazoa > Arthropoda > Insecta > Coleoptera > Lampyridae > Aquatica > Aquatica leii. The sequence continues at coordinate 27,784,410 of CM069433.1, read as the reverse complement.
AAACACTAAACATAAACACAAACCTGCAGGTAGTTGCTGTGCAAATATACAAACCATTGCTCGTTACCATTTGTAACATATATTTACTTCTAAGCTCTAACTGGACACTAAACGAATTGAAGGCAATTGCGCGACAATTACCTAAGCCATTTGTAATGATGGGAGACTTCAACGCGCACTCGACTATATGGGAATGAAGCGCAACTAACATAAAAGGTCGCATTATAGAAGACTTATTAGACCAGGAAAACTTAATACTTGTTAATACTGGTGAGAACACACATTTTAGATCTTTCACAGGAAACCAATCCGCTATAGATATTACGATGTGCACACCTTCACTCGCACCGAAATTACACTGGTCTCCGTTGGATCAGTTGCACTACAGCGATCATTATCCCATCAACATAACTCTTAACATTCCAAAAACTACCCTTTATGTTAAGCAGAAATGGGTAATGCAAAAACAGATTGAGCAGGTTTGCAAACGAAAGTTGAAAAGATAGAAATTACGGGCGATATTAATGAAGATGTTGAAAAAATCACCAATGCTATCTTAGAAGCAGCAAATAAAAGCATCCCAAAATCGAGAAGTGTTGTTAACCACAAAATCGTACCGTGGTAGAACCAAGAAATCAAAGATAGTATACGAGCAAAAAAAGAAAGCATTTAATGCTTTATGGTCATTTTTGACATACACAAGGCTTTTGATATGACGTGGAGATATAACATAATACAGAAATTACACACGTGGAATATCCGAAGTAATCTTCCACATTTTATCAAAGAGATTCTTTCCGAACGATTATTTCAAGTTAAAGTCAAGCAACAACTTTCTTCAGTTCAAAAGTTAGAAAATGGAGTACCGCAAGGGTCAACTCTAAGTGTCACAATATTTCTCATAGCAATGCAAACTCTGACGGAAAAAATCGGAAAAAATCCTTGTCAACGTTAAATTTTCTGTTTACGTTGACGATCTAATGATATTTATAAGTGGAAGGGAATTGTCGACAATAGAAGTTCAACTTCAAACAGCTATTAACTGTTTAACGGCAAGAACGGCCGAAATTGGTTTCATATTTCCTGAAAAGAAAACCACTTGTATTGACTTTTGTCGGCTGCATACTCCACATGACCCTCCATGTTTAAAAATTAACCAAAGCGAAATCAAAGTTGCGGATATGGTCAAATTTCTAGGTATTACAATAGATAAGCATTTGTATTGGAATGAACACATAAAAAAACGTTGAAACTTCGTTAAAAAAAGTACTAAATTTATTAAAATATATATCGAACATAAACTGGGTGCAGATAAAGCAACATTATTAAATATTTTCAGAGCCCTGGTATTAAGTCAAATTGATTATGGATGTGTCGCTTATGGATTGGCAAGAAAGAGTTTATTAAATAAACTAAATAGAATCTACAATAGGGGAGTCAGATTAGTAACTGGTGCCTTCCGAACTAGTCCAGCCGCATCATTATCTTGTGTTGTTGGTCTACTACCTCTTGAGCATAGACGCAATCTACTACTGTTAAAGTACGCCATAAAAATTGTAAATAATAGAAAACACCTAAATTATGATATATTTCATCTAGAAAACAACAGCCAAGACATCAAAATTTAAGAAGATAAGCCGACATATATAAAGCCCAGCAATAAACTAGCCCTAGAATTAAACTTCAATTTAACGCCCATATCCATATGCCGTTATCGAGTTGAACCACTTTGGGTAAATAATAAGATAGAGATCCAAAAGTTAAACCTCATAATAAAAGAAATAACTGCAAACGTTTTTGACGTATGGCAAAGAGAATGGGCTTGCGCAATAACTCAACTACGAGAAATAAAGCCTTCTGTCCTACCATGGAATCTTGTAACAATGAGTAGACGGCAAGAAGTAATAATTACGCGTCTCAGAATAAGACACACCAACTTAGCATCGGGGTGGAGATTAAAAGGGCGAGTAGAACCATTGTGTGATGTATGTAAGGCACGTGAATGCGGTAAATATAAAGCAATAATTAACAAAATTAATATAGATAAAGAACTGGCAAATGTCCTAGATGATAAGCCAGAAAATCGGAAAAAAATATTCGACTTCTTACAGGAGACTGACTTATTGAATAAAATATAAACAAACCCACCAGCTAATGACCTTAGTCGTCGATGCTGATAAAACAATAAAACAAAAAAAAAATGGTATTTATCGTAGAAATACTACTACTGATTATGTCATTTCTTTTTCTTCTTTTCATCTTTTTTCACACAAAATGTCATCTTTTAGATTCTTTTTTAATCGTTTAAACAAGTTACTCCTTGATAAATTTAATTTTTATAAAGAACTTAATATTATTTATAATTTAGCTAATAATAATTATTATTATCTAAATATGATCAAAAAACTTCAAAATAAAATTTAAATTGTATAAATATTAAAGAACTTTCAACTTTTACTCTACTTTCTGATAACATTAAAAAAACATATTTTTCAATTCCTTACATTGGTCGCTCTTCTTTTCAATTTTATAATTTATTCAAAAAGCATAATATTAGCATTTCTTTTTTATTTAAATCTAATTTAAAACTATTACTTGTTAATAGTAAAAATAAAGTTGATATTCTAAATAAATCTGATGTTTACAAACTAAATTGAGGTAGCTGTAATTCTTCTTATATTGAAAAAATCAGTCATAAATTTCAAACAAGAATATCTGAACATTTTTCTTACCTTAAAAATAATAATGTTGGTGTTTTTTATTATTTATATTATTATATTCATTTATCTAACAAATCTTTCTTCGCTAATCTTACATTCGAATACAACCACTTTTTCGATTATAAAAGTAAGTACAAAATTCTTCATATTTGCAATAAAAGTCTTAAATTCAATTTTTCAGAAATAAACGAAATTGTTAAACATTATAACTTAGAACCAGATGCGTGTTTAAACGAAGTTGTTAATTTTGATAACTATTTTCTTTTTCCTAACATTTTTTGTTTTATTTTACATTATTATTTTCATTATCTTGTTAATCTTATTGTAGTACTTTTTTGTATACTTTTTTTATTTATATTGCCATTTTGATATAATTTGTGTATTTCAAATTTATTTATTTATTAATTGTAAGTATATTTAAGGTTTAGGTTTATTATTAATTTTAGAGGCCTGACAATGACTATAATATAGAAACATGTTAACTATGTCTACTATGTTGTGGTAAAAAACAAAACAAATTTATAAAGACAAGATGAGTTAAGGTACTTAAAAAAAACTAAAATAAATTTTACAATGTCTTATTAAACAAAATTTAAACAGATATAAACAAACAAAAAGGAAAAAAATTTTAAGCTAAGTTGAAAATTAAAATAATTAATATATCTTAAGAATAAAAAAAAAAAGAAAAATGTTTATAAACTTCTCTAGACATTCGTTTTTAAAAATACTGTCGTATAAGAATGACAATTCTTCCCAAAAAAGATCGACCTTTAAATCAATTCAAATCAGAGTCTAAGCAATCGAAATTTTGAAGATCAATTACTAAAAAAAGTTTTGTATATGGAAAAAAACTAGTACTAACAAAAAAAAATTTGTCAATTATAATTTTATTATATTTGTAAAAAGTGCGAATGTTTGCGTATAATACTGATTAATCCATTGTTCAAGATAAATTAAAAACATTTTTTTTGATTAATTGATCTCATACCGCTAACCTTACAGTCGTATTATTTATTAATTACTTATATTTGTAAAGGAACACGGAAGGCAAGTTACTAGTCACAACAACAACTTTTTTAAAGTGAAAATCTGGTATACAGCACATTACCACCCTCAAACCAACGCCATAGAACAAACGCACAAGATGGTTTATGCTATGCTGACGTAGCTTGTGCCATCAAAATTAACACAATATTTCGTCAGTTTTGAGCAGGAAATCTTTTTAGTTAGTAATTTTGATAAGAACTATGAAAACTTAAGAGACAACGTGGTTTGGGATATTGAACTTCTGAAACAGCGAGAAGCAGCGTTTGCCAAATGTACGTTGACGTCCGGAAACACTTAGATGCAGTGCATGAGTGAAACAGAATTGATTATAACCTTTGACGTTGAGACGTTAGGTTTATGGTTGGTTAGCGGGTTTGGCGTCAAAACTTTGCTGTTTCAAATACTACAACGTACCGGATCTCAAAATACAAACCAAAGTTTCTGTGACCCTATGTCATATACGTAAATATCTTTTTCCTTGGACTGAGTTAGAAGGCACTGACGGTTGATTTAGAGATAAATGAAACGCTAATGATCTTTAAAATGAGGGAAGAAAGTAGCAGGAGTAGTGGTTCTGGTTTCTCTTGAATTGAAGTTTTGATTTTATATTTAAATCTGCCCGTTGTAACACCATACGCCAACAAACTGTTTGAAAAGTTACAGGGCGATTGATCTAATTCTGGAATATAGTGTCTTATTGCCGCTTAAAAATGGCAGTTTGCTTGTCTCCAGTTTTTTGTTAACAACAATTCTGAACTTTTCTAATCATAGTCAAAATCTTGTAAGTATAGAATCCATCTTATGATTTATGAAACTACATCTTTTTTTATTGAAGGTTCATTAATGCTGCCGTTGTACGGAATTATTTTAAACACAACAGTTTTTAAAAAATTATTAAATTGCTTAATAACATGTACAATTGCCAAGCTTTTAATTTAAACATAATTAAAGCTACCAATATCCTGCTGATGCAACAATATTCCCACAGTATAAATGGCTAACGGTCTACTTACCAAATGACGTTTACTATCTTTCATCACATTCAACTCTATTGGACCAAAAATATAGTTGACTTTTTTTTTTAATCTAATTATAAAATGGTTTAGCTATTGAGAATTCATTGATAAATAGTTTAAATAGTTTAGCTGTACAAAACTCTGCATTTTTTAAACGGTCTTCAATATTGTGTAATTTTTTTACTGCACATATTAAATCTTATTCTCTACAAAACGATATTGTTGTAAATTTAATTCTGTTGTTAACGAGAAATTTGAACACTGCAGATAGAACTTTTGTTGTTTTTTTTTTTCAACCAATTTATATAAATGTCACATATTGTGTAGGTACTCATTGTGTACTAATTAATTTTTCAAGAAAAATTAATTAACAAGATAATAGAATAATACAGTAATATACAGTAATTCCAAACATTCGTGGGTTCATTTATTCGCAAAAGTAAACAAGATAAACACAAATCTATAATAGTAAGCTATAGTTTTTAAGGTGTCTATGTCTATGTCTAACTGCTTTTACAGAAAGGTTAATAATATATTCTTTAAAAACATATACCACAACTTCTTACATATTTATTTAAAAAAAAAATTTTAATAAATGTTAAGGTATTACTGTACTAATCACAACAGCAATAATAAAAAATTCATACTTTTTTTTGTCCAAGCCTACGAAAGTTTGTTGTATGTACTTCACATCACGCATAACACAAAATCAATCGTTGATTAAACGCACAACTTATTCATATTATAGACTAGCTGGTTCAGGTATCGGCTCTATTGCGTTCCTGTAGAAAACTGTATAGATAGGCTTAACTCACCGCGATGCCTGATTGATCACTTGTATTTTATGCACTTGTCTATATTTACATTTTACTTACTTCATAAAAATTGCTAATTATTTATTCATTGTTATTTATCTTAATCTACATATTAATAAAAATGTGTTATAATTTTTATAATTTATATTAAATTTTACGCGGACCCGCTGACGTTCAAGGACGCTCAAATCCCCTAAATGATTCCGTAAACTGCTGGAGTTCCATAAGAAGCACTTTAAAAACTACTGATCTAGATGATTGTCGATTAGAAATAAAAAAAAGAAAAATTTAATTTTAAAAACCAATTTTATTTAATACTGTAACTTGATGGCGATTATAAAAAACCTTTTTTTAGATAATAAAATGCTTAATTGACACCGGTTGTAATGTAAACTAACAAATCCCATCTAAACGTACCTGTAGTATACTACTTGCTTTATATTTTACTGTAAATTTACTATGTCAAAACAGTAATTTAGAAATTGGTATACAGGTGGAAACTTTAACAAACTGATTTTTACCGACATAATTCAAATATATTTTCTATATATATATACCGCGGACTGAAACTACAACGTATACACATTGTAAGATAAATAATGTCAATTCAGTTTGTTTTAATGTTAAATATGAACGTTAAACATAAAATTTTAAACGTCATATGTTCTGTAACGTCTTTAAAAGTTAACAATACGCATTTAATATTATGGAGCTTTAAAAACTAAAAATTAGCGTAGATAAGTGTTTAAAATAATTTTTTTATTTATTATTGGTTATAATAAAATATTTAAACATATAGAAGCATTAACAGAAAGGGTAATGGTAAAGGGATAATTTGTTGGATTTGTTATGACGTCTAAACAAATGCACAGAAATTTTAAACCCGCACATAAGAAAATGCAAAAGTTATAAACAATTAAAGATTTAAAAAAAAAAGTCTATTTTTTTATACATTACTCAAATACTGTTGGTGCTAGAGGAATTTTGCAAACAGGTTGTTAAAGAAGAGGAAATTTTCGAAAAAAAATGTCAATTCCCGGAACTTAAACTTTATTGTTTATATTTTTTATTTAATTTTAAAAATAAGGTTGCAGGCGGCGAGCGCAGTAACGTTACGCTGCTTAAATCCCGTCGTTAATTACAAAAATTATTTTTTGTTGTATTAAATAATAATTTAAATTTTTTTGTAAATAACTGTCATCTAGACGCTTAAAAAATGCATTATTTATTAAATGAAACTATTGTTAATTACTGATTTTTTAACTTTCATTTACATTTCATGTTCTTTTATTGGTAAACAAAAAGTCTTAAAATTATTTAGCTTGTGGAAATCTTTTAGTGACTATAATAAATTAAATAAAAAATAAAAATCTTTTTTAATATGTTGTTTAAACAATATAAAAATAATAAAGTAGTTTTTAAGCAATTAAAAATTGAAAAAAAATTTTTAAATCATGATCTTGTTCTACAAACTATATGCAAAAAAAATTTAATTATTCCATAAGTTTAATAAAATTGTTTAAACAAATCTCTAAAAAAATTCAAATTATGTTATGGCTGTTTACTATCTAAAACGAGTGACAACAATCAAATTTTTAAAAACAAACCGTTTTTTTGTCTTTTTATTTATTTTTTTGGTTAAATTATTCATAACTAATAGATAATAACAACAAAAATTACTACAATCTGATAACTTCATTTAGTTGTAGCTACCAAAGGTCGCTATGAATCAAAATAATATTAAGAACTTTTGTTTAACAATTATCGAACTTGAAATGTAAATTAGAGTTTTAAAAAAAATTAAATAACAATAGTTTCATTTAATGATAAAATCAAGAAAACATCTTTTATCAACGGAATTTCTATCTTTAAGTGTCTACACGAAATAATATGTTTTTAAAATTTTTCAATTAATATTTGATACAAAAAAAAATAAATTATGTAATTAACGGGCGGTTTTAAGGCAGCGTAGCGTCACTGCGATCGCCGGGCAGTACCTTATTTTTAACATTAAATAAAAAGGATTAATAATAGAGCTCATGTTCTGGAAGTCAACATTTTTTTCGGAAATTTTCCTATCCTCTTTAAGAATCCGTTTGCAAAGCTTCTCTAGCGCCAATAGTTTTTGAGTGAAAAAACAGACTTTTTTTTAATCTTTAATTGTTCATAACTTTTGCAATTGTCAAAAGCAATAAATATTTTACTTTTTCACAAAAAACTTTGTGTAACTTAATACAAATAGAACATAATTAGCTTCTAACCATCATTGTTGAGTATAAAACAATGTTAATTTGTATTATAGTATATTTTACAAAAAAAGTTTATTTATTACAAAACTGCCAAGTACCTAATCTTTAGTAAGCGACGTAAATAAACACAACTAAAAGCTTAAAAAGTATTTGAAACAAAAATCTTGTGTTTTTTATTTCAATCGTTTGTTTGGTTTGGGTAAATATCATTTTTTTAAAGTTAATACTAATAAACTAAAGCCGATAAAATTTTGAGAACGTACTAGTAGTTTCTTAGCCACCAACTTTATTTTATTTACGTTCCTAAATAATTTTTCTAATTATTTTATTTTTGTGTTCACAAACAGAAACATAACATATGCATTTTAAACAAAATTATGCATAAAAATTAGACTATATTTATTTAAATCAATTTTGTACAGTAAATGTACACATGTTTAAAATTGTTAATTTTAAAAAGCTTTTTCAACACTTCAACTTTAGGTAATATTTATGTAACGTCTTAAAGTTATATATTCTCTTAGATACAAAAATGCAAATAGATTTAAATCAATGTAAAATAAATCCATTTGTAAGCTAAGTTAAATTTATTTAAATGTATAATCTACATATGCATCTCTACATAAATTTTTTTTTGAAACTTTCGTAGTACCGATTTACAATTTTTTTTAGCTTATGCAAAATACGTTTTTCAGAGTAGTGTAAAAGCAATCAACTTGTTTGTAATCGTTGGTATAAAAGATTGTCACTATGCTACTAGAAGTTGAATATTATTTACTACGATGTAAAGTAATGTGCGTACATGAATTAAGATAAACAGTACATGCATAATTAATATTTCAGCTTTGTTGTTCAAGTTTATTCAAGTGTGCATAGTGTTTTTATATTTAAATTGTTAAGATAAAGTTGTGTTATGCTAATGGCTATAATCTTTTTAGAATTTTAATTGTTGTAATTTAAATATTATTTACGTTTAGTTTTTTAAAGAAGTAATTGAGTTTTTAAAAATAAACATAAAAGATCAATATCATTTTTTCGTTTGAATGCAAATAAAACACAAAAAGACATCTATGTACGCAACAATTTATATTTCACAATTAAATAAATTTATTACAAGATTAGTCACTCGCGTAATTAAAATAATTTTGCAGTTAATATTTTTTTTTAATTAAATGTATATTCAAACTAAATATAATTTAAAGGTTATTATTTTAATGTTTTCGATTTTGTGGAGTTTGTGCATTCTGTGATAAATTATAGATCCCTAACAATATGTTGAATACAAATTAAACAAAATTAGGTTAAGTACGTGCTTATTGTAAGAACTACAAAAGAAAAGTCTAAGTATAATTGTAAGCTACTTATTATTTTTATTTTTTGAATGGAAAACGTGGAATACAAAAGATTACATATTCAAATTAATTTAATTGAGTTAACGAATAAATAAACGTATAGTCTAAATAAAAACTAGAAAAATGTTGTCAAGGTACTATAATTGGATTCTTTAAAACTTACTTGTAAGAAGTTTACTATCTGAACGTAGACAGAAAAATTAATGTTTCATAATTTATTATTTTTTAAATGTTTGGCTAAGTTACTTATCTGCATAAAACACTTTTTTAAAATCAAGATAAGGAAATTGATAATCTATGGTACAGCCGATAAAATATAATATATTCTTATTTAGATAATCATTTCAGATAATTTTTAACTATGTTTATCTTCTTCATTTAACGTATTATGTAATAATAAAATTTAAAAACAAATAATAAAATTGAAAAATCAAAAAATGGCATTGAATAATCGACTTAGGTATGCAATAAAATTGAAATTTGGCAATAAGTTTTGTTGAAAGTTTTATACGAGGAGCAAACACATAATAATTTATGATATACACTTACGAGGATTTATTAGGATTTCCGAAAAATTCATAAGCATGTACCCAGATTTCTTAAAAATTTTGAGAATGTACTGAAATTTATGAGGGATGTACTAGGATGTACTATAGCTTCACTAATGATTTCAAAAGTTTCTGAGGATTTACTGATAAAGAACTGGAAATGTAGTTGAAAAAATGCATGCGCATTATGTTTTTTTTTTATGTTACGCTTTGTGCTTTTGCTTTGGGTGCTTGTTGCAATTGTAGTAAGTTTCATAACAACAAAGTTCCAAACTAGATTCCTGAACCGTGACATTTTATTATCTACTAATATTATTTCCACTTAAAGCAAAAAACAAAATAAACTTTCTAGCAGCAGATAAATATAGACATGATTTTTTATTAATGAATCTGATGGTAAACGCCATCTCGTGTGAACGGAGCTACGTACGAGTTAATCCACATGTAGGAAACTATGAAGTTGTTAGTTACATAGTAAATATTACAACCGCAAATTTCAAAAAATGTATTTGAATTATACGCGCCATAATATTTCTAACTGTACTACGCAAGTGCAAAAATTTGTTTATATAATTGCAGAAACCATCTTAGAGACCAGTGGACAGCTGTTTCGTCCTATTTGGACTCCTCAGCACTGGAAACCCCATTAGAGTATTCCTTCTGAATGTAAGCTATTGTTTAATTAACAATTATTACTTTGCATTTCGTATTAAAGCGGTCGTTAAAATGTCATTTGAGTCTAACCACCAACGACTATCTTCTTTTCAATTACTTTGAGCCAAAGGTTTGTTTATTGACCTTGGTTAGTAACGTGCTCGTGCATTAACCATTTTCATGAACGCATTTAGTGGTAAATTTATAAATGTAACAAATAAATAAATATAAAAAAGTAAAGTTTGTATGATTTATATCATTATGATAGTTGTCAGATTTAATCTGTGATTTAAAAATGAGAAAGCCGATGTTTAAAAACCTATATGAACCATTTGCATGCATTATAATATTTTGTTGCACAGTTTGATCACATTTAAGGCGCAAACAGACTATCGTCACGTGCTGTCACGAAGTCACGTTTTTATCGTAAAGTTATACCTTAGAAGCACACTGCTGTTACGTTACATTCGTAGTGCAACTTTTTCCCATTATTATTTAGTTTTGCCTTCTCATTAAAGATATATTATGCCAGCTCAAGTTCTTTGGAGTGGGAAGAAAAAGTAGAAGCAGTGGTTAGTTTTTTAGCTGTGGAAACCAGAAAATATTCTAACCGAGTATGGGTACATAACATCAATAAAAAGAGAAAAAAAATAGGAGAATTTTATCGATTAGTTTCCGAGCTACGAAAAGATCCCAAACGTTTCCATATGTATTTTCGAATGACCAAGAAAGAATTTGATTATTTACATCAGCTTATTGAAAATGACATTGTAACGTCCCGTTAGAGTTCATTATATTTAAAATGCAATTTTGCATTCGTTTATTTTCTGCAACTAATATTGCAATCAATTTTTGTTTGCACTTTCGTTTGAGCCATCTTTAGGCCTTACACGTCGTAGTAGTGCAAGGAAAACAATTTTCTTAATTATGGCGTAGAAATGCATACAAATTAATTTTTATTCATTCCAACTCATTGCTGGTAACTTTATCTTTATTTCAATATAATTTTTCTATTGAATTCAACATTTTTAGTGATTTCACAATATTACGCAATACAATTAGACAAAGGAATTGATTACAAGACCGTTGCATCTAAAGCAACGTAAGTAATTTCATGTCTATTAAAAACCATTCTAATTATTTATATTTAGAGTCTTTTCTTTTTTTATTTACTGAATTTTTATTCATTGGATTTATATCCTTTGGTTTTATGCCTGCTGTTTTTGCTTTCCAATCTACATTTTAAACTCAAATTAATTAAATTGTGTAATCAAAAACTTTTCGGAATACATACTTCGTAACAAATTAAACGTTTATCACTTTTAAATTGATATCGATTAATAATTAGGTATAAGATTTTATGCTTTTTATTTATCACCAATTTAAAGGTGATTGGCGCCCAAATATTGTTTTACTACAAATATTGTTTTAATTTAAATATTGTTAATTTTTTCTTTAATGTAAATAATTAGTGCATTATGTTATAGTTCCAAATAAATTAAAGGAGTTCACGCCTGTGTATTTTACTTTCATTCAAGCTCACACCCAGAGGTCTGTGTTCCGACTGCTGCCGTGGTAAAATAAGTATTTTTGCTTTCGATAAATGTATATTCATATTTTTATTGTATGTTTTTATTTTTTATTACAACATTAAAAAAATGATTACCCAATTTTGTAGGGCCATAACTAGTGAGGAGAGACTAGTTGTTTGTTTGAGGTAAGTAAAAAAAATGCATGCCTTTTGGCTTCTATATGTTTATAATCAAAAATAAAAAAACAATACATAAGCAAAAGTATTAAAACTGAGAAGTATAATCGTATGAAATGTCCTGATTTGTTGCATTGGAAAAAGAAACGCCTTAGAGTTCAAGTAACGTTGGTCTTTCTTGTCCTTCGTTAGAACAGTTAAATGGTGATGTCATGGGTCTTGTGTTGCTTGAGTAGCTTGATGGTGATGTCATAAGCAATGATACTTGTGGCGATGGCGCAGCAGTAGGATAAGATTGTTGTTGAAATGAGCGAGAGAAGGGTTGTGGGTAGTGTGTTACATAAGTCGATTTTTGAGCGTCAACTTCTGCAGCTAATACAGCATTACTCATTTGCAATTTGATTTGTGCCTGTACAAGTTTTGGCAACTGTTTCGTCATTTGCGATATGCTCAGAAAGAACATATCTGTTTCATCCAGACAGTTATTTATTGCCGATATATTTGTACCCGTGGTTTGGTATTCATATGTCCTTTTTCTGAGAGAAGAACTGTCTTTTAAAATTTGAACCATTTGGTGTGCACGTGTATTAAGTGTTTCTTTGCGCTTTGCTTGTTCAGCAGTTTTCATGGCTTGGTAACCTTGCGATCTGCAATATTAGAAGCTGAATCGACCTATAGTCTGCTGTGCAGATTCGTTAACATCAACCTGTTGTTGTAATTGGCAAGTAGTATCTCCTTGTTGTGATTAAAGAGAATTGTCTTCCACGTCAGCCAAGTCTAACAAAATAGCCTGTGATTTAGTTGCAAGAGACTCCTGAGATTCATTTAAATTACTGTTTGTTCTGTAACAATAAAAAAGAATTAGTCTTTGTAGTAGTATTCAATAAGCGTTGTAATCAAAGATACCTTTTTTAAAAATTCCATTTATGAAAAGCAACTCTGAATTAATTATTTCCCATTTTTTTTCACGCTTACTTTCTGATTTCTAGAAAGGAAATAAGAAATGCCATTTGCTCCTCATATTTCTAACACGAGTTCTTTTTGGAGGCCATGCCACTTTTTTTTCCTTCACGACGTCTACTTCTTGCGTTGCTGAAACATCTTCGCACCTCAAAATAAATTAAAACAGCTGTAATCTTTTTCTTTAAGGTTTTTGGCGACCAAAAATTCGTTTAGAAATATTGCGTTTAGTTATAGATTGGGATTTAGTACCGTGCGAGAAATTGTAAAAGATGTTTGTGACCCTATTTGGAAAAGGTTAGGAGCTATAGCAATGCCACCTCCTACGCAAAAAACATGGAAAAGAACGTCAACTAGTTTTAAAGAAATGTGGCACTTCCCAAACTGCATGGAGCGATTGATGGTAAACAGATCAATATTCAGTGCCATATTAGCGCGGGATCCAATTTTTATAATTATAAATGATGCCACTCAGTTGTTCTTTTAGCAATAGTTGATGCTGATTACAACTTTATTGCAATTGGTATCGGTACTTATGGAAGCAACAGTGACGGTGGTATTTTCTCTACGTCAGAGATGGGTAAAAGGTTTCAGAATGCAACTTTTAACGTACCAGGACCGACTCCTCTAATACAAAACGGAGAACCTCAGCTATATGTACGAGGCATTTCCTCTAAAAACCTATATGCTTCGTCCATATAGCAGAAATGCATTGGGAGAAAATGAGCCAAATAAAATATTTAATTACAGGTTTTAAAGAGCGAGAAATGTAGTAAAAAATGCTTTTGGACTTTTGGCTGCACGTTTCCGATCTTTCCGTGGCCACTTAGAAGTACAACCAAACTTTGTGGACAAAATTGTAGTTGCAACATGTTGTCTTCATAACATCTTGTGCGCAGATAAAATGTTTGAGACAGACACTGAACCGCTTAACCTGCCTGATGGAGCGTTATTGAATGTAGATCCTATTAGAAGAAATACCACTCGCCAGGCATTTCAAGTTCGAGAGAACTTTAAGGAGTATTTCAATTCCGATGTGGATAGTGTAGCATGATACTGTTCGTAGGGGTAGAATACAAAATTAATATACACGAATTACAAAAAGCAATGTGTGTATTTTATTTTCTTTGTATTGTGTAATTTTCCTCGAGATTTTCCTATTTAACCTTGCGGCGTTGTTCGGGTCATTTTCGACCCAAAGTGAAAGTCGTTCCAGAATTACGCTTAAGGTATTTATTTTAGGGTGTTAAGATTTATTGACTTTGTTTTTCACATTAATATGTGCTTATTAACGTTTTATATATTTCGTTATATTTTCGAATTTCCACGCTATAAAAATTTACACACTTAAGATGTTGGGGTCATTTTTGTCCCGAATACGTAAACATCATTACAAGTTGAAACTTGCATTTGCGCACCTTTTTTAGTATTTCCACTTTTAGGTAAAAGTAGTGGGAGTTGCACCCTGCATCTTTCATTTGTAACTGTTACGTTTAGTGTCACGTTGTTTATCTATTCGTCGTGTGTGTTCAGTATGGATTCTCAGGAAACCTGCACTCCAGCTTCTTTACCGCCACGATAGGTATGAAAATGTTTTGTTTACTACAATATAAAACTAGTCATAATTATCTCTTTTTACTTCACATTGTTTTGTTGTACCTACGCTGTTCATATAAAAAAATTCTGTTATAAATTTTCAGAAAATGAAACGTTCAGCTGCTTTGACGCAAAGCGAAATGCAGAAAGCAATTGATGAGTCTGGCGTAGAATCGTGTAAATTTCAAGACTCATCTGAAGAATGGGAACCATCTGATGAAGAGGAATGTTCTGAATTTGCAGATCACGTTTCGGAAACAGAAGAACTTGAGTCAGATGATAGCGAACCCGAAAATGCAACCGTAAATTCCCAAACTATTATGTCTAAAGACAAAACGATTGAGTGGTCTTTGGATCCTCCAATGCATCGGGGAAGATTTCCTACACAAAATGTCATATATCTAACGCCTGGACCCACTAGATATGCTATTTCTCGAATAGAAGACGAAATTACATCATTTTTTCTATTTTTGACAAAAACATAATTTTAGAAAACACAAACCTAGAAGCTCGTCGGGTCTATGGAGAAAAGTGGAAAGATTTAGATATGGAAGACTTAGATGCATATCTAGGTTTACTAATTTTGTCTGGTGTTTTCAAATCTCATGACGAATCAACGGAAAGTTTGTGGCATGCCGAGAAAGGACAAAGTATTTTTCGGGCAACAATACCTTTAGAATTTTTTATAAAAATTTTCAGGGTTCTTAGATTTGATAATAAATCTACGCGCAATGAAAAAAGAGCTCGTGATAAATTTGCGGCGAATAGAGAACTTTGGGATAAGTTAGTAGAAATTTTGCCAACATTGTTCAATCCAAATGAAAATGTCACAGTTGACGAAGAATTAGTCGGATTCAGAGGTAGGTGCCCATTTAGGCAGTACATACCGAATAAGCCGGCAAGATATAGCCTAAAATTTTGGGTTTTATGCGATAATGAGACGTCATATGTATGGAATATTCAGTCTTATATTGGCAAGCCACTTGGAGAAGCAAGAGAGCAAAATCAGGGTATGAGAGTTGTTCTCGATTTATCCCATCGACTAAAGGGACATAATCTTACTTGCAATAATTTCTTTACGTCGCATCAACTGGGACAAATGTTGCTAAAACGCAAGATAACTATGATTCGTACTATTAGAAAAAATAAAGTATCTAATCCATTAGAATTGTTACAGACCAAAAATGTACCCAAATTTACCTCCAAATTTGCCTTTACTTCTGATACTACCTTGGTGTCGTACCATCCCGAAAAGAACAGTAACGTCATATTGCAGAGTACATTGCATTCTGACAAACAAGTTTCTGATGGAGAAGCCAAAAAGCCAGCAATTATATTGGACTACAATAAAACAAAAGGTTCGGTTGATACTATGGATAAAGCAGTTGCATGTTACACGACAAAAAGAAAAACAAACCGGTGGCCTTTGATAGTTTTTTATAATATTCTTGATATATCTGCTTACAATGCTTATATTTTGTACACAAAAATAAGTGGAACATAGAGAAATAAAAATCTGCGGAAAAAAAGAATATTTTTAGAAAACCTGGGAATGTCACTGGTCAAGCCACAAATTGAAAGAAATTGAAAAAATATAAAATCAGCTGTTCAGAGTGCAGTACAAGAAGAACAGCAGTCATTCGTAGCACAATCTAAGAAAAGAGGTAGATGCCATTTATGTAAAAAAACAGATAACAAGAGTTCAAATTTGTGTAACACATGTCAACAATTTTGCTGCAAAAAACATTTGACACAAATTTGTACACACTGTTTGAAATAGACAAATACATGTATTTTTGGTATTTTTATATTATATGAAAAATAACTTTGAAATATAATTTTTTTTACAATACTGAATCGTCTTTTCTAAGTAGCATCAATATGGTTATAGTATTGCCAAACCAGATTGAAAGATTAGTTAATAATAACAACAAGATTATAACTTTATGCGCCCTTGGGTCTTTTTCGACCCAAGCAGCCTGTGTGTGCAGTTGGAATAAACGACGCAGCAAGGTTAAAGGCAAGCATTGTTAAAAAAATATATGTTTTAGGAAAGAAATAAAACAATACTATTCTGTAGTTACCTGATATTTTTAGATCCTTTCCAATATTTTCCCAAGCTGTTTGTCGAGCATTTGCGTATCGATACTCTGGCGATTGGAGGTTGTATAAACACTCATATTCTCGAATCTTTTCTAACAACATTTTGTCCATTTTTTACCATGAACCACGTCGAAGAAACCTTAAACTAACAAAACGTGACCTCACTCTCGTCAAAAAATGTGTAATTTCAGAAATAAAATTTGGTGCTATCACGCGTGACACGCGTGACACACGTGACATGAAGTGGGTGGCGTAATGTGACTTCAGAGTGTTTCTCAACAAATAAAATAAACGGCAGGATAGCGTCCACACTTTTTGCGCGTAACGTGAAGCGCTGTGACAGCACGTGAACTCACGTGACGTGACGATAATCTGTTTGCGCCTTTATGGACACCTGGTGGTTCTTCGGACTGTCAACACTTGTTAACTCCGTATGATGGGGAAATGTAGATTTCATCTAAATATGTAACTGGTTGTTTATTATTGCTTTTAGCACCTTTCTTACTTTTCTCAAATATTCTAAATGCCACGTTATCATATCAATTGGCTTCATTAAATGTTTGGTTTTATTACAGCATTTGTTGTACCAAACACAAGTTTTAAAAAACACTTTCGTAAAGTTTCACGTTTCCCCATGTAGTTGACTTTGTTTTTATTTTTTTTAACTAATACTTTGACTGTAGGCACTTCATCAACTGTATATATTTCATGCACAGATTTTAAAACATTTTGATCAAAATCATCAAACTCAATTTTATCCACACCACCAATATGACACTTCTTTCCTGAACTTCTTAAAAGTAAGTTTCTGACAACACCAAATTTTTTACAAATTTTCTTAATAAAGTTCAAGGATTTTCTTGTTGCAGCAAGTTTAAAAACTTTTTCAATTATATATATCTATTGACCAGCTACTTTTTGTTTATCGAAGAAGTTGATGACATTACAAATAATATTCAGTGCTTCCACAATAATTTTTTTTTGGTTCTGTTTTTCATTGATTAAAACTGTAATACAAATACTCAATTACTTTAATTAATACTTGTTTTATATTATAAACACAATAAATAATTTTTATTGTGTGTTGTAAATTAAACACAAAATTTTAATCTAAAACTTCTTACCAATTATTAATAAAGGTAAATTGAAATAGATTGTCTTAAAAACAGAAACAAGACGAAAATTGAAATATCTTAAATCAATTTGAGTCAAATGAAAAGTCGGCACAATTAAATTTTGTGATTGATTAGAAATCAAAAGTGTGTATGTAAGTATTTTAATTTGAAATTTGGTATATAGAAACTATTAAAAAAAGTATTGAAACATTTAGCAAAACGTTCAAAACAAATGAAACGTTTTTCTTACCAACAAACGATGACATGGTCAAAGACAAAAAAAATACATTTTTTAGGAGTTTCTAGATTTTACGTCATATCCTCGCTCTTATCTTTAGAAAAAAATTTAATTATGAAAAAGTTAGTACGAAGCGTTGAAAGTAAAGCATAACATTACAAAACTGCACGACCGAGCGTTGAATTTGAGTGAGTTATGCTATCAAACTTTTGACAAGAGTAACGTACATTATTTTGCCTATTGTATTGCCTATTGTAAAATTACAATTTTTCAAAAAAATTTAAAAAAAAACTAAAGGCACCAGAAACATGTTATTACTACATTTATTACTAAACTAAATTTGATATTGACTTTAACATGGTTTTTTTAAACTAAATTTTAAGATTCTTAAAATGCTTTTTTTACCTATCGCATACTCATTCTAATATAATAATTGACTTAGTTTTATGTGAATTTATACTTTTTATTTTGTTGCTCTAGAGTTTATTTCACCCATGACAAAACTACACTAACAGACGAATATTGACGTTTGCGATGTTGGCAACACAAAAAATTTTGTGATATCTATATTTGCTTTTACATTGAATGTGCATTTTATTGGTTAAAATAATTTTTTGTATTCCATATTTTTTATTTTTCTAAAATGGTAAACACAATTTTACAATTACTTACAAGTTTATTTAAAGTGTAAACATTATAAAATATGAGTAAGTACATTATCAAAATATATAAGAGATGTATGTATAAGGATTTACGAGAAATTACTGAATTTACTAAGATATATTTTTATTATTTTTTATTAAACTTTAATAGGATTTACAAGAATTTTTATTGATTACAGGCAGAATTACACTTTTTAGTAAACGTGTTCACCCCTCGGTTTTTTATAACTTATGTACGAAAATGTTATCAATAAATGATGAAAAATATTATACTGTTCTTAAAATTAACAATATTTTTTATATTTAAAAAATTAATCAAAAGTTAGGTTATTTACAATGTAAATTATAATTTCTTATTAATTTTAAAATTTCATTTTCTTAATATTTAACAATCTGACTAATAGAAACACTGCAGTAAAATCCGTAGATACTAAGTCAATATAATTTATCATTTATAAAAATAAACGAAAAAATATATCTGTTCTTACTGGTTTAAAATTTACGATTTGTCATAAAACCACAATAAAATAAAACACTAAAATAAAGATATATACAAACAATAAAAAGTTTTTAAATTTTAATCTTTGTGATACAATTTTAAAATTTATTAACAAGGTATAGCAACGAAAAATATACAAAGTATACGTTTATAATTCATTTAAAACTTCGTTTTTTATGTTAATATTTGTAATTTACAACACCTTAAAATAGTTTTTTATTTTTTTAGTTATATCTGATAAAATCAATTTAATATTTTTGACTTTTACGGTTTAATACGAAACTGAAACTGAAAAAAAATTACTGAAAATGACAAATAATGCAATAAAGACACAAAGAAAAATACGACTTTAAAAAAACTGAATTACTACAAGTCCGCAGGTATAATACTAAAAAAAAGAATATAAATTTTATTTTAACCTAGTTATTAAATAAATGTCTATCAAAGTTAAAAACTTGAAACGTATAAAAAACTTCTCTGCTTTTATTTCTCGAAAAAGATTTATTTTATATTTACAAATTAAAGTTATCTTATTAGGTTTATTTGCATAAACTAAATAAGAAAAAAATAAAATGCATATTCAATGTAGAAACAAAATAAAAATATAACATTTTTTTGGTACTGCCAACATTGCAAACGTCAATATTCGTTTGATACTGTAGTTACGTAATGGGCGAAAATAGTTTTAGAACAGCAAAAAGGAAAGTAGAAATCTACATAAAAATAAGTGTTAAAGACAGTTAATGTATCGTCATTTTAAAAATTTTGAAATTAGGTTAGAATTTAAAAAAAAGATGTTAAAACAATGTCAAATTTGACAGATTTAGTAATAAATGTAGTAGGAACATTATATTTCCGGTGATTACTTTTTTTTCAAAATGACTAACTTTAGAAAAAGCAACTAAAAAATGTTGGTTGCTTTCGTCGAAAGCTTGTTAGCATAACTCACACTCGCTCGGCCTTGTGACCTTGCCTCCCATTAACGTTTATTATGTCATGCTTTACTTTCAACGCTTGTTGCATAAATTGCTATTATAAATACAATATTTCACAAAAGTATATAAAAAATCCAAACTATCAATGTAAATTTAAATATCTCATTTTGTTTTGTTATAAGCAGTAGATACAGCTTTGTAATGACTTTATGTTAATTAAAATTTTTCTAAAGAGGCGAGAGAGGGTATGACGTAAATCTTAAAGACCCGCAAAAAATGTACTTTTTTGTTTTTGAAGATATCATGTTTTTTTTTAGCTAGAAAAATATCCTTTCGCTTTATTTGTTTTGCAAGTTTTGCCAAACGTTTTAATACTTATCGTTATAGATTCTATAAACTAAGTTTTATCATAGAATACTGCATACACATTTTTTATTTTTAATAAATGTTTCAATGTATTATTCCCCAGTTATTTATTAACCGTGCTGCTTGAAATTCTTTTAGTCATCATGTTTAATAACGGCATCATCTTTAGACGTCGCAGATGATATGGATTGAAAAGTTGAATCCTGTTGACTTTTTATTTGACTCATATTGATTTAAAATCAATTTAAGGCTAATGCAGGGCCGTATTTTTGTATTTTTTATTAACCGACATAAATATGATTTTTTATAACACTAGGGAGGGTTTCAGTATCCGATTTTCTTTGAAAAAATTTCCACAAAAAAATTTTATTTATTTTTTACTTTTTGTGTAGGAAATGTTATAAAGATCTAGAACCAAGTTTTTTTTTATTATCCAAACCGTTTTCTCGCGTTTTTCATTTTTTAATTTTATTGGCATAATACAAAAGGTTTTCAGCATTTATCGTTGTTAATGAATCATTAAGTTGTCTTATTTTTCGTTTTTTATTTGGTTATGGTTTATTTTTTCTACATTTTTAATGACTGTATCTCGTATTGTAGGTATTGAAATATAATTTCAACGGTTATCATCGATCTCAGTTTCTGCAATGTTTGTTTTTATCCTCGGGAAAATTATAACTGCTCTAAAATTGTTAAAAATATTATTTATTTGTCTACTTGGTGTAAATTATGTAATTAACCACTGTTCAAAACGTCGAAATAATTGATTTTGTGGGTCAAAAAATCTTCTCTCTTGACTAGCAAATAGAGATATAACAAAAATATCATGCGTTAAATTAGTATTTAAAAAAAATTAAAATTTTTGCTTCAATTATTTAGCATCTAAAAAACTAATGGTTGGCCTCTTGGCGACATTTTATCAGTAGGTCTTACACTAGAGATACCTAGCCTGTTAAAAAATGCTAAGGCTTAATTTTGTAAATGTCCTAGCTGCCACGAGGTGGAAACACCATTTGTTATTCACATATGCTACTCGGATGCTTACGAGATATAACTGCAGTAGTTCTCAGTAATAGCTGTAAAAAGACATTAGAGTTATCACGGTGCTGAATAGTCCCAAAAGGACGAAACAGCTGTTCATCGTTTCTTTAGTGTTGTTTTTCACAACTATACTGACTACTTACTACGTTTTCAGTTGGTGGTTCTTATACGACTGTTTGATCAATGTTTAATAGACAACAGTCGTTTTGTGAACTAACAAATACCAACTAATTTTACCTGCAGTATACTTCTTTCTTTAATATTTAGTACGTGGAAATTGCCACGAGGTGGAAACATCATTTGTTATTAATATATTTGTTATCATTGTAAGAACGATTGCTTTATATAGATGGGATAATCCAAGAATAACCAAGAAATTGCAGTTTTCAATATGAACGCTATTGGGTATAACAGAAGAGAAAGCAGACGATTCAAGAGAAGTAGTTTGAAGAAAAGAAAGTGCTACGTTTGCCTATCAGAAAATAACAGAACAACTCAAACCATATACGAAAAATATAAAAAACCTATTTACATGTAATGTGCAATTAAAAAATGTAAAAATTGTTTGCCGTAAATTAGTCTATAGGTACAAAAAAAACCTTTATGGTATTACACACCTACAAAAATTTTTAAACAATTTATTGAAACGTTCGGAAAATTATTTGCAAATGCAAGAGCCTTCTAGAAGCTGTTATCCATCTTCTAGAAGATATACCAAAAAATAATACCGACGAGACAGATCGTAGGTCAGTTATTGCTGGAATGCGAATACAGCAGTGTTAAGAAGATTATTAAAGTGGAAATAAATAAGTTGTTAGCACGCGTGTGTTTACATAAATATACCGAGAATAATAGTGTACGTGATTTTTAGTGTAAACAAGTGTGAAGCTATCCGAGGACGTTATCTTATCTTAAGTGATAGTGTTATACAACGGTTATACATAAATTCGTGTAAGTGTTTTCATTAAATATTATTAGATTTAATTAGTTCGATTAGTTTAAAAGTGTACATATTTCTAGAATAAGTAAACGTATCTTTAGTCGTTTTAAATAAATTAGTTTTTAATAACAAATACGCAACAATATATTTAATTTTAATGTTATAGAAGGTTTAACCAATCTAAAGGAATGTATTTTCATTATCCGTTTACTATGTTCATGTTTTTTAACTAGGTGTCAATCATATTTTTATTTTGTTTTTTATTACTTTTATTAAAAAAGTAAAATTTAAAAAAATATCTGGAGATTTGGAAAACAGTTTTATCGATCGAGGGCCGGTCTATAAAAGCAAAATTTTATGGTGCTATCAATCAGTTTGTTCCGGACTCTGAAGATGTTCATTGCAACGTGTTGAAAAAAATTTTTGGTTAGAAGAAAAATATTAATGTGCCACCGATACAGGATTCTAGTAAGGAAATGGAAGTAAAAAGTGATTCCAATAATAGTTTTCGTGTTAATAAATTCAATTTAGTTGTCAGTGTAGACAAACTCACGCGTTCCAAGTGTAGAAGCCTTAAGTCCTGCAGGATCTGATTTTAGGGTTAAAAAAATTGGGAAACAATGGTCCAAGTGTTGTTTAAAGAAGTCGGAAAATTCAGTTTTAGTATTTGACAAGTTTTAAGATAAACTTAAATGAATTAGAACAGTTAAAATTAAATCAACGGATAGGGATCAACAAAACTTAAAAAAAATAAAATAGAATATAGAATATAGAATGCAAACAAAACAAAAAGTTTAAATATTGAAAAAGACAAATTAAAGTTGAAAAAATTAAAATTAAAAAACGAGGGAGCATTAAAAAAAGTGTAAATAGAAAAAAAAATTGAAATTAAAAATTTCAAAATGGAACTAAAATATCGGAAATAATCTAACTTTGTCTAAAAAATAAAATGTATTTTTATACTTTTCCTTTCTTGGCAGCCTAAGTTATCACATTTGAAATAATTTTTTTTTAAATTTCGCAATTTTGTTAAAATTTATTTGGAATTTTGTGAAATTTAATTATTTGTTGTAGGTCCCAAAATCGATCTTCTTTTAATTTTTTCTTTTGTATTATTGGTGCAGGCAAATGATTCAATTCCTTCATCTTTGTTGCTCTTATCTTCCTTGTTTGGAATAATATCATCTTTGCCATCTTTTCAAAACTATTAGCATCACTTCCAATAACAAGTTTTAGTTCCTTTAAACTTAAAAAACGTTTCTTTAAATAAGAAAAACAATTTTTAATCCTTACACGATAACTTGTTTAAAATTTTATTAAAACATTTTTTTTTATTAGGAGTTCCTTATTTATCAGTTTAACTATATGGTGTTATTATTGTTGTTCTTAATATGTAGGCACTGGCGCCAACGATCCATTCATGTCCAGAAAAATATTGGTTAGCATTTGTAATCAAGACGCATTTTGTATATATCCTCCTGTCATGAATACTGATTTGGTATTCAATTACTACATGATGTATTTTCATTGTATAATCACAGACATATTCAATGAATATTGATGCTTTCTGCAGAAGTATGCATGTTACGTGCAAAATTTTTATAACGTAATACCCTGTATATTGAGTTAAAATTAGATTCCGGTTTTGACGCCCTCTGCCATTCTTTTCTTGTGACGACGAAGTCGTTAAGCTGACAACTGCATAAAATGGCCTGTTTCGCTTAAAGAAAATTTTTGAATAACATCCTCTGTAATGAAAATCAAATTATAACTTCATTACGTTTTTAAAATAATTTATTCGTCACAGGGTAAGATATTTACATCCGTTTTGTTAGAATTCTTTTGAAATTTTTTCTTAATTTGATAGCCGTTCCGCCACGTTTTGGCCACATGTTTATATTCAACAAAGAATAATGAGGGATTAATATTGATAAATGACTTTATAGGACGAGTATAACTCTATATGTGTACAACAGCATTCGATAATCGGGTTATGTTATGTGTACTTTCTTTTAGCAGTAATTAACCATTTTGTAGATCTTGATTTCGTGAGTTATTGTGTTGACACGATTTGCTATTCAATATCTATTCCAGGCTACTCACAGGGAAAACGTTTTCTTCGGATTGTGGGTAAGTTTTTTATATTATTTTTTCGCTGTCAGAAAAGTCACTCACGGAACTTTTGTTTATGTTAATTTTCGTAATTACGTTTACTGTTACAATACCATGAAGGTAATTTTATTAATCATTTTGCGTGTATCGCATGCTGTGTACAAACGATATTTATTACGAAATTTTTTTCCACATTCGCGTCGACTTAACCTATGTATTGTGTGTTGCCGATACTTATGGCGTTTATGGATTGAGAATTAGATATACTTTTGTTAATATTCTACGTTACTAAATTAAAGTTTTTATACTTGTTAATCTTGCTTTTATGGTAACATACCTTTCTCTTTTAATTATGGTTACCCAAACACCAGAGTAACAAGGATTACAAACCTCAAAATTCGTTACAAGTTTGGACCGTCTGTCTTAATCAAGGCAGAAGTGTTATATAGAATGATCTGGCTGCGATACGGGAAATTTAGACCCCGTACCGGTTCATTTGTAGTGCGGCATGTTTTAAACTCAATTCCTTTCAACTTGCGTTTGGCATAAAAATTACAATAAGCGTCCAAATTAAGATTTTTTGGTACAGATCTGTTGTAAAAGATGCACAGATATCAATTTTTGTATAAAAATGTACGGGGTCTATTTGTCCCGTAACGCATATCACTTATTTCGATGTGCGGTACGGAGTTTAGAAATTGCGAGGTATACTTTAAAAAAACTCAATTTTTTTAATTATAAATACAATTAGACTGATTATTTATTGTGGAAATATTTATTAAAATACAATTATTAAACATTAAGTACCTTGAATTGTATTTTTTGGGATATTTAAAAATAATGTAAGTAGCTGAATGAAACATATATAAACATTTATCTTAGAACCCATTATTTTTTAAGCAATGTTTGTACGGGTCTAGGGTAAAACTCTTATACACAACTAAACTACATAACACAGATTTAAATTTAAAAAAATTCAATTTCATACGTGGAGAGCCAATCAAAGTGTGGGACGTATACGGGACAAATATGCCCCGTATCGCATATTAAAGGTGATGCGTACGCACACAAAGTTGTACCTAAAAATTAATTCCGCAGCGAACGTGTTAATTATTATTCACTTGAACCTCCCCTATCTCCGACTGTGTGAGTTGGCCGTGCAAGGTTCGTAAGACCTATAGCTTGTAACATGTTTCTGAATCGATTACTGGTTTTTCAGCTAGTCAAATTTTTGTTCCATCCACGTATCCAATACATTGTGGAAGTTCTGAATATGTTTTGGTTACAATTTGCTGACGTTTATTACTGTTGGGCCAATATAAAAACCTTTGTTTCAAATTACAAATAACAGTAAAAACCTTTTTGGTTATAGTCAAAACGGTACCTCTATTGCCAACGCTAAATAAAATGGCCACCTTTCTAATAAAAGAACTTTCACCATAACAACTAAGATGATATAAAGTAATTGTTAACTGGTTTCTTATCGGCAGCTGCTTTCACAAGTTTTGCTTATTAAACATTAATCATCTTTGATTGATTTTAAAATATAATTTAATGTACGCTGTTTTATACGAACCATTTGTCGAAATCTATTGGGTATAACATTAATCATTATGTCTCTACTTTTAGATAAGATTTTTTTCTCAAAAGAAACCTCATAACAAAAAAACATAGTATTAAGATAATTCATGAAAAATTAATCCATAACGTGTCCAATATTATATTCAACGCCTAAAAAGTGCCTCTAAAATTATTCAAACAAGAATAGCCTTTTCCACAAGAAAATCTAACAGTTTCTGCTTTTTATTTTTATTTTGCATTTGATAAACACACTTCAGAAAAAATGCGTACGTCTACGAACATACGAAGAGAAATAAATACCTTAAGTCTTCAGAATTGTGTTATTGGTTGTGCTTTTCCACAAAATAAATGCAATAATTCTTACTATCCCTGCACAAACTTCTATTTATTTAATTTTATCATTTATCAAAAATCATTTGTAATAAAGTCACACATATAGGGTTATAAAATAAATCAAGTGTCAGTTCCACCAATTCTGATTAAATTGTTGGTTAACTAATCGTGGTTAAAATTAATAAAATTTAATCAAGATTAAAACGTAAAGTGTTCCACCAAAATATTTATTTGTATAGTTAATAAAATTGCCAACAATTTACACTAAACAGAACTTAAGTGTTGGCTAGAATTCCTTTCTACTTTTCCAGACTAATCCACAAAACTGTGGAAATAGAGAAACATTCATGTAATATGAACCGAGAAGACGGTTTAAGACTCAGCAATTCTTGGCTACCCGTATTACATCCTCTAAGACAAACGCTAATCGCTAATGATATAAATATTGTCACTTACACTTTTTTCTTCAGTAACATTTACCACTTTGAAGATGCAAGTTCCAATGCCAGGCCGAAACGTCAATTTGTTTGTGTTTACGAACAACAATACGGCAAAAGTCAAGTTCTACTTCTTGTTTTGGCTCTCAAGGAGAGACTAGAACCAAGCCTAAAAAGTCTGGGTGTTTAACTACGACGCGGTCTAAGCCGAAAGTTGCTTATAATCATAAACAAAATAACCACTAAAGCTTAAGACTTTAAATTTTTGTTTTATTAATTTATTGTAGTTTAAAAACCAAATCAGTTGTATTGTGTTTTTATAAATTAATAATTGTTTAAAAAAGTAAGGTTCAATTTTATAACTGTGCGACTACGTTTTAACTTTTATTGTAGGCATAATATATGACACTACTAAAGAAATATGTTTCAATTTAATTTTCAACCTCAAACGCTTTTTAGTTTTTAGTTAGTTTAAAATTTTTAATATTAAAAAAAATTCTAATTTTGTTTTTGTGCAAAAAGGATTATATTGATTTTTGCATTATATCTACTTCTTGCATAACTTGCATTATTAACAGTAAAATAGAAAAAGATTAGCGTTGTATCTACGGTAGATATTTTAAATATTCCTGTAAATTCTAATTAATAGAATATTTTACTTAGTAAGAATTATAAACTATTTGGTTTAATTTTAGTATTTTACATTGTATGATATTACTGAAAATTAAATTTGTACATACAAGTGTAAAATTGATTAACACAAACCAGTTATTTAAACATCAATTAAATTTTAATAAGTTAGTATAAAAGATAAAATTTAATCATTTGCCATACCTGTTTTACATAAATTAATAATTGTACATTACATTTATTTGCACTTTGACCGATTGATTTCAAGTAAAAAAAGAATAATACCAAAAAGCGTTTCTTTGAAATGAAACAATGATTTTAATACGGTAGAAACTTTTGCAATTAATGAAAAATACTTTTTTTTAAGTTAACATAACACAACTTTGAAAGAACTAATGACAAAGTTCTTAAAATAAATTTACTGTCTACTCGCGACTGGTTTTATTTGATTCAATCGATTATTCAATGCGTACCATTTCTTTTCTTATCATCTACCAAATTTAAATTTTTTTAAAAGTTTTTAACTTTTTAATTATTATTATTTTTTTTATATTTTGTATAATAAATTATTAATTGTGTTTTTGTCGCTATTATTAGTTACAAGAAAAGTAGTTCTTTGATTAAATTATTTCAAATACAAATTTTATATGGTTCAGAATGCTGTAGCAAAAACGCGACTTTTAAAAAGTTTTAATTTTGGGATATATGGGGATCTATTATGGTTACCTATTAAAATTATTTATATATCTCAAAAGTGAAATGTTTTGAAAGTCGCCTATTTTGTCAACAATATTCCCACACGTAAGGGTAAAAAACTTTGTATAGAAAAAGCCACAAATGTGATTCTTTTTTTAGTATTGGTTATTAACAATTTAATTTTTTTTTTATATTTACGCGGTTTTGTTTCCATTGTTGGTGGTCGTCTCTCTCTTTTCCTGCTATGTAAGGTGAAGTAATATAACTGCATGTGTTATTTGTATTTATGGTTTATGAGTAAAATTAAAAATGTATTGCTTATAAACGTAAAAATTTTAAATTCGTAAATTACTTCTGACACTTTTTTTTAATAGTTTTTAAATTTCTGTAATGCTATATAATATTTAATGTTTAAACAAATAATTTTTAAAAAAACTTTTAATACCGCAGTAATTTTTACTTTAATACAAAAGAAGATATTTGTAGTTAAGGACTTTATTTACAAAATTTTGAAAACTTGAAAAAAACAAAAAAATGTGACTGAAATATTTATATATAAATACATCCTAACAATCTGTCAAAAGAAAGTTTTTAATTTTTTTACAATGCTATAAACTTTAAAATCCGCATTCGCGTATTAGCACTCAAAGTGCATACTTGCTTGTGTGATTTTGCGGAAAATTTATTTTGTAATTAATTATTAAATCTGTTCTTTGTGATTATGTTTACTAATAATAATCAAAGTTGGTCAGCTTATGTTTAAATCACCGCCTGACTCGGGGATGAGCCTAGGATCAGACAAAGATGCGGAGGTAACAATGCACATAAATTTAAGTAGTAATAATTCTAGCAATAATAATAATTTTACCATTAATAAACACTCTAATTTTAATAACTCTTACATTGATCGGATAATGAGCCTTATTGCATATACATAGAATATGTTAATAAAAACATGGAGAGGTTACATCGGATACGAATAGATCACTATCTGCATTCCGGCAATGTTTTCAAAAATTAAAAAAATTAAAGGCATAGGAATCAATCGAGTTCAATTTAATTACGAAAACTTAATTTTGTACAATCCCACTTTCTTCACGCAAGGTAAAAATGGTAGACGCGTTTTTTGATGAGGAATATTTAAAATACAATATTGAATCCTTACAAAAAGTTATGAATGTTCAAAGGATGATTAAACGGATTACAGATACAGACAGCACGACAAAAGTTGTAAAACGTCAAATAATTATAATTTCATTGTTAGGTAACACATTACCAAAAAGTATTTGTATTAACAGTGTTGATTTTGTTGTTAAACCATAGATATACCCAATAGTACAGTGCGGAAATTGTTTACGTTTTCGACATAACAGTAAATGATGTAAAAAATCCTTTCGTTGCAAGATGTGTAGAGAAGGTCATTTAGAATCAGAATGTACAAAAAACAGTTTTTGTGTTCATTGTAAAAATAATGAACACTACTCCATAGATAATAAAATAATTTGCTGCAGACAATGTCTCATTTAAGAAGGCGAAAACTTTAGTGAATAACCCTTAATACAGTAAAATAAGTACAAACAATAGATTTGCATTTTTAAACACTCTCGAAAACTATCTTCCATTACCGGTTCTAGAACATGTATTTAATTTTAACTATAATAAAAATTGAGTTCTTAAATTAAACAGTGACCGTAACATTTCGTCACCGAAGAAACGTAAAGCTCTTAATTCGCCTACATACAATTTAAATTTTATACATGTCGCTAATTGAAGCAAAGAGGTCTGTTCAAAAACAGTTACTAGCACATCGGTAGCTCACACTAGTAACAAACGAGAATACAACAGTCTTAACTATTAAGCAAAAATTGATTGAACAAATAACTTTTGTTATGTTTGATAATTTTAAAGCAATAATGCCTAAAGTAATTTCGAAACAATGAAATCGTGTAATATTAAAAATCGCATTTCTTCAATTATCTCATCTCATTAGCTGACAGTGATAACGAATCAACATTCTAAAATTAAAATAAAAATGTTGCAATAGAATGCTAGATCTTTATCAAAGAAAAAACCTTTGCTTTTAAATTGTTTAAGCAGTAATAGTATTAATGTCCGAATCATTAAGGAAACGTGGTTAAAACCAAAACACAACTTCAGACTTCCTGACTTCAATCTAGTAAATTTAGATAGAACAGATGGTTGTGGAGGTGTAGCAATTTTGATTTCACAGTCCATTTCTTTTGTTCTAATCAAACTTAACGTCAATTTTAATCTTTTGATAGAATACCTTTGCTTTCCCTCGACAAAATAGAATGTCTCACAAGCTAATTAGCCTTTATTCCAAAAGTTAATTAACCAAAATTTACAAAATCAAAATTGCATCTGTATTAATAACCAAGAACGCTTTAATGTTCTTACGCAAACAATTAATAATTCTGTTTCTAGTTGTTTTAAAATGAATAAACCATATAATATTGTCAACTCTAAGCCAAAATAATGGGACGTATCTAAACAACATTAATAAAACGACATTACCAGTAGATATTTGGAGAACTATAAAAAAAACATTAAAACATTACAATACCATCCAACAAAACGCCAATGTCAGATTCTTTAATGAACTATTTGATAAGTTAGCTCCTCCTTTTGTTTTAAACAATTTAGGTATATCTCGCTCTTCTGATTTTAACAATAGTAACAGTACGATGAGAAAGAATTTTACAC
Organism: Aquatica leii; assembly: GCA_035610365.1. Taxonomy (NCBI): domain Eukaryota; kingdom Metazoa; phylum Arthropoda; class Insecta; order Coleoptera; family Lampyridae; genus Aquatica; species Aquatica leii. Next base: position 27,753,333 of record CM069433.1, on the reverse strand, counting down.
TACAAGAATTACAGTCAGCAATTACACAGTCACAAAATAAAGCACCAAGATTAGATAATTGCACTTATACTATCATTTTCAACCTGCCATCAATTGCTAAAGAAATGTTATTCAACATTTTTAATAATTGGTGGATAAACGGTTCTTATAATTCGGAGATTAAAGATTTTGCAGTGGTATATTTATTGAAACCAAGTAAATATCCTAAACTAGTATCGTTTTATCGTCCTATATTCTTAAGGTTATGCATTACTAAAACTGGAAAGTGGAATGGTACTATAAATTTAATTCTCTTTTACTATCAAATCAATGAGGTTGCGTAGAAACACTGGTGCACAAAATACAATTTGTCATTTAGTAACCGATATATGTACAATGCGCATTATCAAAAAATATGTATTTAGGCTGTCTCTTCCTTGTCTTTAATAAGGTTTATAAGTCCGTTACTTTGGATATATTGTTAGACAGACTTTATAGATTAGGGTTAGCTGAAAAAACTGCTGCCAACATAGTTAATTTGTATTTAAATAGACAAATTCCTATAAGAAATCACAATAACAAAATAATTGGATCGAGGCTTGTTGCTCAAGGTATTCCGCAAGGTTCTACACTAAGTCCCTTACTTTTTAATATTCACACGGTTACATTAGATAGGAAGTAATAACGTAAAATATATTCAGTTTGCAAACGATTTTTGCTTTCACAGCATCCGTAAAACATGGTAAATGAATAATAAAAATTGAGCTGCAAAAACATGGGCTCTCTCTCTTCTGATAAAACAACTACACTTACTTTCACCCGACCCAGACTCAAAATACATAACTTTTTAAAATTTTCAAAATCAAGTAATTCCTCTCGTGTCTAAACATAAATATCTATTATTCTAGATTCTAAACTGTTATGGACAAAACATATAAAACATATAAAAACTAAATGTGAAAAGTGTTTAAACATACTTAAATACATATCAAAAGTAAAATGAGAAGCAAATACTGCTTCATGTATAAACTTTTATAAGGCTTACATACGTTTAATTATGGATTACGGATCAACACTTTACGGATCAACATCTCAATCTAATCGTTTAATACTAGACCGTTTACAATACAAATCTCTTAAAATATGTATTGATGATATACGTTCATCACTATGTAATGTCATTTTAGCAGAAGCTAAAAACCCCCCGTCTGCCTAAGGTTAGCGTATCTTGCTAACGAAGATATAGTTCAAATCAGAATGTTTGACAGCGTTTTACTAAAAAAAGTTCACATACAAAGTTTGCATTGTTTGACTAATAAATATTGGAAAATTAAAAACAATCTCCTGTTAATAATGTCTATTTAACTACACCAACATTTTCGTCTATTAAGCCACAGTTAAAAATGCCATACTTTCGGATACTTTATGATGTTTCCGCAAGTAAGTGCTCAGTCATAATTCTAGTGTACATTCAAAACTGCTCTATTAACAATTACATATTTTGCAGTATCAATAGTAAATACAATAGATTTTTACGTATTGCTACAGATGGATATAAAATTAGAAGTGGAACTCGGGCTGCATTTTCTGTTTTTTCTTTAATTAAGATTTTGTCTTTCTAATTTAAATAAGTTATAGAAAGCTCAGTTTTTACGGTAAAGACGTTTGCCATTGATAACGCTCTTGAATGGGCTTGTCAAAATGCTGCATCTAATATATCAATATTTTCGGTTTCTAAATCAGTTTTAAACACAATAAACAATTTTTCGCTGACTTCTTGGCAAAACTCAATGTTGTGCAACATCTTGTATAGTTAATATAAGCTACACCTCAAAGGTTATTGAGTGGTTTACCTATGAACTAAAGCACACTCGGGCATCAAAGAAAACGAAACGGCAAACTTATAGGCTAAAGAATCTTTAAAACTACATCAGAGCGACATATTTAAGGAAAACTGCAGATCACCTTGGGAACACATCTATAAAAGTTACTGTAATAAGAACTCAAACCAATACACTCTTTTAAATCCATGTTTACCTAAAAATAAAATATATACTAATGATGTAATTATTTAAAAATTTGGTACATCGATAATTACAAGATTAAGAACAAATCATAGTAAATTACCTTTGCATCTTCACAAAATAGGATTTAAAAGAAACCCGTACTGCGACTGTGATGATATATCTGATGCAATCGTAAATCATCTATTGTTCTCTTAAAAAATTTGAACACAAAAGATCTAATTTTATTGAGAAATTTCTAGCCTTAAACTTACAACATTCAACGAACATAACGTACATTCTTAGTTTTGAAGATATATTAGTACACAGTGTCCTTGTAGAGTTTGTTATATTAGCAAGTATTCCAATTAAAAATAATGTCAATACAAAAATTTTGTGCTTGAAGAATTTTAATTCAAAGCCAAAAAGAAACTTTAAAATTTGCAGTGTTAAAAATTGAATAATCCATTCAATCATTGTGATCTCGAATATTTTAAGATTGACAAAATTTAGTTAAATGGGCAATGTTGTGCACTTTTTAGTGCGTATTTATATTTCGGTAAGAAACATTCAAAGTTTCGATTAGTGTAAAGGTTATGCAAAAAAATCGCTTCATAGTTATAAAAGATATAAAAGAAGTTTCATATAAAAGAACTGGAATTTTGAACGTTTTTCACCGGAATCTAAATAAGTTGCACAACATTGCTTATTTAATCAATTTCGCAAGTCTTACAGTTTTTCATTCAATTTCGGATATCCTGCATTTAAAGTATCTATCAATTTACATTAAAGAACCATAATTATCTCAAACACAAAGTTACACGGTATTTTAAGAGTTCACCTCGTCTTTTTATTTTTTTTTTTCAAAACATGGCCAGTTGTATCTTAAGTAAATAAAAATTCATACGTTTATAATATGTACATTGCAAATTTAAAGTTGAATTTAAAAATAGAAAAAATTTATTGACTCTATCAAAAATTCGATTTTAACATGCTCTCAAAACAAATGTTATTCATAATTACTTGGCATATATCGTACAAACATTTTGATCATGTCTAGACTTGATTACAGTTTTTGTTATTATTTAATCAACTGATAAAGTCTAAGTTACGTTTTTGCTCAGACAAAAAACTGTTAATACGCAAACATGTTTTTATTATTATTTATGTATAGATTGAGAGACTTACCGTAACCAAACCACTGTTCATCAGAGTTCATAAATTTGGCAACCAAGTAGTTATTTTTTGTCACATATTTTTAGTTCAACCGTGCAAAATACCACCTTGCAAAACTTTTAACCCGTGGTAATTAACAAAAACTTATTTTTACGGTATACTGTGTAATACTAGCTAATTTGCATTTTATACACAGATAGTTCAAAGATTAAAATATGCGTTGGAGATTGCTGTCGGTCTACGAAAGATGTCCAGTTTCTAAAATGCGTTTGTGAATTACAATGTAACGTCCCGTTAGAGTTCATTACAATTAAAATTCAATTTTGCATTCTTTTATTTTCTGCAACTAATACTGCACGTAAATTTATTCAGTTTGGCAACGTCGCGTCGTATTACGCATCGACAAGTGGAATCGACCGTGCGCGTCGTAGTGATGCGGGGAAGACAAATTTTCTTAATTATGGCGTAAAAACGCATACAATTTAATTTTTATTTATTCCATCTAATTGCTAGTGAGTTTACCTTTATTTTGATATAATTTTTCTATTGAATGCAACATTTTTAGTGATTTCACAATGTTACGCAATACAATTACACAAAGGAATTAACTTCAAGGCCGTTGCTGTAGATGTAATGTGAGTACATCATGTCATTTAAAAAACCATTCTAATTATTTATATTTAAGGTCTTTTCTTTTATTTCGGTTTTTTACTGGATCTTTTCCTTTATTTTGGTTTTTTATTTACTGGATCTTTTCTTTTATTTTGGTTTTTATTTACTGGATTGGATTGGTTTTATGCTTGCTGTTGTGTTTGGAAGTCTACATTCGTTTGGAAGAATCTTATCACTTCAACAATGTGCTGTAAATAGAAGATATCCGATAACGTCATATCATATATAGTGAGTCAACTGGAATTATGTTACTACAGTTTACATACACTTTAATTGAATTGTGTTATTAAAACTTTTCGGGATACATACTCGATGACAAATTAAACATTGATTACTTTTGAATTTGATGTCAATTAATAACTAGGTATAAGGTTTTACGCTTTTTATTAATCACTAATTTAAAGGTGATTGGCGCCCTAATATTGTTTTAACCCTAATATGTTTAATACAAAGAATGTTTTTTTTAATGTAGTTAGTGTATTATGTTATAGCTAATAAATTAAAGGAGTTCACGTCTGTGTATTTATTTTCATTCAGGCTCACACCCTGAGGTCTGTGCTTCAATTGCTGCCGTGGTAAAATAACTATTTTTGCTCTTAATAAATGTATTTTCAAATCTTTTATTATACGTTTTTATTAATTTTTTATTACAACAGACAGAATATTTTATTTATAGAAATCAAATTAGTGTACTAAGTAAAAACGCAAACTGTTAGATATTGTTAAACATAATTGTTGTTAATATTAAAGCTGTTATCCCAACAAAGTACAAACTTTTGTATACATTCTTGAAAATCTTGAAGTTTGTAGTAGTCTTCAAACCTTTTACCCGACAAATGAGTTTTCAGCGATTCAAAAATAAAAATTAGAAATATTCAGGCCTGAACTATGAGGCGGATAAACAATAATTTTTAATTGTGTTTTTAAAGCTAGACTTTATTGTTATGCAACAATCTGACTTGTTTCGTTAAGTTTTTTTTTGTTTTTGTTGAATAGCTTAGTGTAGTTTTTCCAGAGTTTGGTAAAAAATATTGCTGTCGATGTTTGTTTTCTGTGGAAAACGCTATAAGCAAAATGCCTTGCATATACTAGAACACAGTTGTCATTGTATTTTAGCAGACAGCTGCTTTGGTGTTGGTGGATTTGCATGCTTTTAGTTTATTGATTCTTTTTTTATTTAAGAGTATAGTTATGCAGTTAGGCTTTGTCCCCTGTAACTATCAACTTTGGAAATCTGTTTTCTTAATGATAGCACTGCCCAAACAAATAAAAATCAAAAAGATCTAGGTCTAAACTATGAGACGGATAAACCAAAATTTTTCATATGTGTTTTTAAAGCTAGGCTATAGCTTTGTTTGAGGTGTGCGGTCTTGCATTGTTATGCAACAATCTGTTTTGTTTTGTTAACCTCGCTCTTGGTTTCTGTTAAATAACTTGGTGTAGTTTATTGAAAGTTTGACAATAAATATCACTGTATCTTGTTTTAGTAAGTAAAATGCTTTGCATATCCTAGAACACAGTTGCCATTGTTTTTTCAGCAAACTGCGGTTGAACTTTTTTTGATGTTGTTGAACGCATATGTTTCCACCCCATCGAGTCGTTTGTGGTTCAAGAGAATATTGATGTACTCAGATTTGTCTTCTGTAACTATCTCTTTTGAAAATCCGATTTCTTGACGATAACACGTCGAGAATTCGTTTTTAATTAAATTTTTGAATGAACTTTGGACATTTTTGGTAACCATCTTGCCAAAACTTTTTGATAACCTAATATAGATTTTGTGAACAGAAGCTTTAGTAATATTTTCTCTTCTCGAATCAGCGTTTTGACTTTTAATTAATTTGTAATGAAAAACAAAAACATACAGTAATAATAAACGTGCAAAATATAAAAATAAAAAAAAAATCTAATTCACCACGACAGCAGTCGAAACACAGTCCTCTGGGTGTGAGCTCGAATGAAAGTAAAATACACAGGCGTGAATTTCTTTAATTTATTTGCAATTATAACATATTACACTAACTATTTACATTAAACAAAAAATGAACAATATTTGGATTAAAACAATATTTGGATTAAAACAATATTTGGGCGCCAATCACCTTAAAATTGGTGATAAATAAAAACATAAAAATCTTATAACTAACTATTAATCGACATCAAATTCAAAAGTAATAAGCGTTTAATTTGTTACGGAGTATGTATTCCGAAAAGTTTTTGATAACACAATTTAATTAATTTGAATTTAAAATGTAATTAGTAGTAACATTACTTCCAGTTGACTCACCATATAATATGACGTTATCTGATATCTTCTATTTATAGCACATTCTTTGTTGAAAGAATAAGCTTCTTCCAACACAAAATAACAAATCAAACCAATGTAGATTGGAAAGCAAAAACAGCAAATATAAAACCAAAAATATAAATACAATGAAGAAAATCCAGTAAAGAAAAAGTTCAATAAAGAAAAAAATACCTAAATATATATAATTAGAATGGTTTTTATTCGACATGAAATCACTTACGTTGCCTTAGATTCAACGGTCTTGAAATCAATTCCTTTGTATAAATGTATTGCGTCACATTGTGAAATTACTTAAAATGTTGAATTCAATAGAAAAATTATATTGGAATAAAGATAAACTTACCAGCAATTAGTTGGAAAGAATAAAAATTAATTTGTATGCGTTTTTATGCCATAATTAAGAAAATTTGTCTTCCTTGTACCACTAACGTGCAAGACTAAAGATGGCTCAAACGGAAGTACCAACAAAAATCGATTGCTCGGTCGATTTGAAGTACGAAGCAGGTCCAAGCATGTAACGAACTTTAGGTTCATAATCCTTGTTACTCTGATGTTCGTGTAACCACAATAAAAGAAAAAGGTATGTTGCCATAAAAGGAAGATCAAACAGGTATGAAAACTTTAATTTAATGAAGTAGGCAATTAACAAGTCTTAAAAATTTCAAAAAAAAAACTCTACCGTTGAGACCCATGGAAGCACTAAGGATGTTTATTGTATAGTTTTTTGCAATCAGACAGATTGTTATTCGCCCCCAAAAGCGTGCAGGGTAACGAGTACAAATATGTTTAAAGCTATTTTGTGTCTGTAAGAATAGTTTGTTGACAAAACAATGAAAAGCTATTGTGCCGATATAAAATTCTGATTGCCATAAACACATTAATCGTGATTAAAGGTAATATCCATGGAAAACAGTTGTTTATTAATCATCAGTCATGTCGACAATAGTCGACAAAAAAGTTTGCAATGCAGCTACTGGCACAACATTCATAAATCGTTGCTACATTTGTAATGCAATTTTAAAAGAATTCAATAAACTAGATCGTTAGAGGGCTATATCTTTTAAAGTTACTGAATTTGGGTTATCTATTATACATGTCAGGATTAAATTTTTGTAGAGCAATTATAAAAGAATTCAATAAACTGATCGTTAGAGGGCTATATTTTTTAAAGTTACTGAATTTGGGTTATCTATTATACATGTCAGGATTAAATTTTTGTAGAGCATCTTCTATTAGGATACAAATTACCGGTAAAAAATACAGTAAAAAAAGACAGAAGAGGAGAAACAAAACGAGAAACAATGAAAAACAGAAATACGGACAAAGTTTTGCAATGAAATTGATTTGTTAATGGACATGTCAAAATTTTGGAAATTTTTTTGAGTATCCAAAATTAGCTTCTAAAATAACTAGTATAAATTACAAATTAATATAAGATTAAAAATCATATTTGAGACCATTTCAAGCGGGTACCCAATAAATGAAAAATATGAAAACTATGCATTAGAAACAGCCCGTTTGTACGTGAAATTGTATCTTTGCCATCTAATGACGCCAATCATGCACAAAGTGTTGATCCATGGAGCAAGGAACAAATATTTTAGAACGCTAAGACTACTAAAAAATATTTTTTGAGAAGCATGTAATAAGGATATTTTTAATGGGCTGTTTTTGAGCTCAAATCCTTTCCTTAGTATCATGAGGAAAACGAAAATTAGTTTGTTCATTCCCGAAACATTGACATTACTTCTATTTTCACAGCCTAACCCAACAAGCCGAAGAAAATTAACTAAAGAAATTGATGCTTTTTTGTTGTAGTTACTTAAATTATATGTTTTATACCTACTTTACTTTGACGAAATCTGCGAGGCAAATCAGTGGCGTAACAATGGTCACAATAAAAAGCACGCTTTTATCATGGATGACAACTTTGGAAATGTATTGTTTACTTAATTTGTCTAGAAAAAAAATCAATAATATAGAAAAAAAGTATTTAATTAAAAAAATAAAATAAACATAATACATACAAATTGGAACTTTTGGTTTAATTTTTTTTTCTTGTTTTAATTTGAGCAAAGGTTGGTTGATCTGAGACATTGATTGTTCTGGCAACTTCGTTTTCTATTGGAATAATTGATAAAGCGAACAACAAAACACGAATAGTGAGAAAGATAAAACATGATAAATATTATTTCACTAAAACTAATACACAATGAAAAACTTTGTATTAAAATAACTTGTGTTAATTTCATTATGGAATTGATTTAGGATAAGTGCTGTTTAAAACACTGCCTAAATGATAATAATGTGACGAAATCGAGTTTGAAATATTATTTGAATATTTTACGTATAGCTCCTGACCTATTCGATAGAATTTTATCAGAAATATTACTAGATAAAACATTTAGAGATAAAACTTTAAAAGTTTTATACAGCCCAGAACTTCAATCTTTAAATGAACTAAAATAATGTCCAACGTCTTAAAAAAATACATTTATTTTGAACCAGTTACATATTTTTTTCTTCACAAATTCTGTGCTTGTCCCCCATTTTTAAACTAAATTACATGCCTAATTTTTTATTAAATGCAAATCATCTCGCATTTTTTTAATATTTTGATATGCATTACTAAACATTTGTGATGCTTGTTCAATGTTTTCTGTTTATTTTGTAATAATTTTGATATGGTATCGATGTTATTTAAAAAAAAAATCAGAAATACCGTCTCAAACTTTTCTAAATATTTTCAGATTTTCAGATTCAGATTTCAGTGACTTAGCTTCATCGATTTTTTTTGTCATTTTTATTATCCGATGTCAATATAATTTTTGAAATAATTCTTAACACATTAACATATCTAAATCAAAAAGCTTCTAACGCATCGTGTCTTGACGACTATCGAGTGGGTGTTAATTTTTTTAAAGTTTTCCTTTTTTTAGTTAAATCGAAGATTTTTTCTAAGAGATTCCACTTTTTTATGCTATGTCCTAAAAATACATAGACACTTTGAAATTCCGAATTTTTTGAACGTTTTTAACATAGTCATTGAGAATTAAATTTAGATTATGAGCCGCACAGTGTAGATATGGTGCATTCGGACGATTTTTAATATTTTGGCTTGAACACCCTTATATATTCTACCCCTATTTGCTGCGCCGTCATAATCCTGACCGCGAAGTTTTTTTAAAAGCAACCCATTGTCTGTCAAGATTGTTAAAATACAATTTTTTAAAGCTGCACCAGTTTGATCTTCAACTGGAACAAACCCTAAGAAAGATCCTTTAATGATTATATCTGTTGCCTTGCCTTCAATATACTCATAGCGAACAATAAACACTTAGTTGATCAACTTTAAATACATCATAGTGTTTACTATTACAGAATAAAATAGGGCATTTTATAATTGTTTGGTTATTTCCTTCATAGTAGACAAATTAATTTATTTTAAATATATGAAGTTAAATATGTAATCGATTTTTTTGTTCTTCTTTTCTAATAAGTTTTTCAGAACCAAAACATATTTTGAAAGCAAATGAATCACTAATAAAAATATTCTGGGATTTGCAGAATTCTCACTTTTGTCATATCTCCTAAACGGTATGTTGCATAAAACCAATGTTAGAGTAACGTCAATAATACGCTCCAAAATTTGTTTCCATATCAAAATTTCGTGCCGAATCTTCGACTCTAGTTTGTGGTCAATCGTTTCGTTTAACCTCTATCTATCAAAATAGCACAGGACTCATTATGATTTAGCTTTTTTTCATGTCTATCAATTTTTTGATGCAGTTGAATCTAGTCATTAAATACATTTACAATTCCGTCTTTAATTTGGGCAAATAACCAGTAAGGTTGGCAGTGACATTTATTTGGTATTGGTGAATAGCATAGCCACAAACGTTCCATTTTTAATTCTGACTTGTTTATTTTATTGTAAAAGTCGAAAAACTTTTACCTTTATTATCTCGGAGAAACGGCCCTATTGGTCGACATAGTTTATCCCAATTAATTGAATCTTCTTCGTTTAGGAGGGGCATATAAAACCACTTTAATTTATTTTTATGGCAACGTTTCGTGCTGAAGGTTAGCACTTCCTCAGGCCAACTGTAATTTATTAAACTCGTAAGTCAACACATAGTAACAACAAAATGAAATTAACAGATAATTTTTAACACATAAAACTTACAGAATAAAATCAAGTGGATCAATCCACCGACCAAAGACATTGGCAACTTTACGAGTTAGTAATTAATAATAAATACAACATTCAACAAACAATGGTCAATATTTAAAATTTTAATATAACGTAGGACATACACGTTCAACAAATAAATGACAAATGTTGTGTAATCAAAAATTTATGAATGTCAAGGGAAAGATAAGAATAAAATGATAACAAAACTGAATAACGATAAAGAATCTTTACCATAGTTTATCCCTTATATTTTTTTTGTATTATCAGTATTACCCGTATCAACGCTAATAATGCTAATATCAGTAAAATTAGTATCATCTTCTAACTGGGGTTCTTCCTACATTGGAATCTACGACTTGAACTTCAATATTTATAAAATCTTTAAAAGGATCAATGATGTATGAACATGATGGCAAAAACTCTGATTCCGCTGGTTGATTTGGCGGATTTTATGATTGAGTTATGTTTTTAAGTAAAAGGTCAAAAGTCAAAAGAATTAAGAAATAAACAAATAATTTTTGTAAATTGTTTAAATTAATATTGAATTAAAATTAGTTTACTTTTTAGCTGTGCAGACCGCGAACTAAAAAATTCAGTCTTTCTGGGCAACTTTTTTTTTCAGTGCAGCGCAGTGCCGACAGATTTGTCACACATCTGGTTTTGCAGATTTTGGAATTCAGTGTCCACAAATTATTTTTTTAACCAGGGCGACAAAACAGTATTCGGCCGCGCAGGACCTGGCCTCTTCGGGGCCCGGGTCTTTTTCCGCGGAACATGCGGAGCAACGTTAGTTACGAACCTAAGGCAAGTAATTTCATTAATATTGTATTTTGTTATATAGTGTGTTTTTATAATATACATATATTTTGTAAAAGAAATATATTTTCATCAAATATACATTTGTACATATTTTTTATCGTTTTATTTTTCTATCATTTAGAGCTTACTTAAGAATAAAATAAATTTTGACCAGCTAGATTGTATATGCGGTGTTTATCTTACTCAGTTTTTTTTTTATCGTTGCCTACAAAAAAGCTGCTCACAATAAAATAGTTAAGAGATGACTGCCAAATTTTTAATGTAGTAAAAGATGAAACCATATAACGAAATTACTTGTCTAATAGCTACGTAGAAGTTATGTAATTATCATTCTGCTTTCGTATATATTTATTAAACATTATTGGTTTAATAACCACAGTAGTCAACGTCTCTAAATATATGTAAAAATATTTATATAACTTTGATTTGATAAAGTTAAATTATAACCAATTTGTAAAGATAAATAATTTTTTGATTGTAAACAGTTACAGTAAGTTTGTTTAACTTGGTTGTGCAAATATTCGATAAAAAAAATAAGCTATTTGCAGTATTAATTAAATTACTTTATGGTTTGATTTCTATTTCTTCTATTTTTATTTTTACAAATACACTAGAGACCGGTTTTTCAATTAAAGTTTAAACTTCGGATTAACTAGCCTACCGTTAATTTTAAATATCTCATATTATTGGTTATCACAAAACCAATAACCAATTATCTGACAGTGTTTGAGTTACCGGGTCTTAGTTGTTTTAATTTTGTTGTTTAGATTCAATTTTTAATCAATTTTAAGATAACATTTATTCTTTGTTTAAAATTGACAGTGTTATGTAGTTCAAAGGGATAAGTATACCGCAAGCTTTGTCTAATCGTTTCCGCTGTCGGATTTGAATTGTTTCCGTTTCTGTAGCTAATAAATGAAAACAAATATTTAATAAATTTTGACTTAATCTGCTTTTAAATAAAAAATTTAATTAAAAATATATATATTATTTTTTAATAAAGAAGTATTAACTAAAATGTGTAAACTGCAAGAACTACGAATTTGTAGGTACGACTAATTAATCAATATTTGAAAAATTCTAGTTTAGATTATAAAAATTTTTCTAATGAATTTAAATATACACGATGCTGCATAAACAACAATTTTTTTTTCAAACAAAAGCAATTTTTTGCATTACTATGTATTAATTTTCTTATTATATATTTTGATGTTACTATGCGGTTTAATGTAATTTGATATATTGTATCCCATTTAAAATAATAACATTTGAATTATGGTTATTGATTTACTATATATTTATTACGTCGACACTGAATTTTATAAAAGAAATCTTCTTTAAATTATTGATTTTTATTAACCTACTTTAATTTTATTTCTTTAAAATTACTATATATCGTAGTTTTAACTTCATGCACTAAAAGAGTTTCATCATCTCTAATCTTAAAAAAAAATTAAATTATTTGTCTCTAAGTCTTTTCCACAAAATATTTTGATTTTAATTTATTTTATTTTAAACATGTTTCGATATTATAAACTGTCATCGTCAGTAACTCTACAAATAGTACAAAATATTAAAAATATAGCTAACAAATAAATTATAAAAGAACATACCTATTAATATTATTAAATTGACAAATGTCAAAAATAACAAATTAAAACTATCAATAAACACAAAAAGTAAAGTTAGAATTTAGGATTAAGAAGAGGAGAAGTGCTTATATCGAGAAGTTCATTGAGACACGTAGAAGAATTATCATTAGAAAGACGATGAATTTCTAAAATTTCAAGATTGTTGAGATAATGGCTTTTATTACAAAAATGAAGAAATTTAATATTAAGATCAGGAGAAAAAGAATGACTAGTAGACCAGATTTATCTCAAGAAGAAATAGGATATTTATTATTAGCAATATAAGATTTTAAATTATTATTTGTAGAAAAAGAAATAGAAACGTAAAATTGTTTAAACAAATTATCAAGAAAAAGACAAATAAGACTGAAGTAAGGAATAGAAAGGTAAATATCAGTACTACTAGATTTATTATATACCAAATTTTTAAATAAATGGCGAAAACGAGTTCTATAAATAACAGTGTTTAAAATTTGAATAGGATAACAGTTATTATATGCAAATTGTTTAATAATGTTTAATTAATACTTATTAACAATTATTATTCTCAGTTATCAGGTTCAGCTATGGGTTCAAACATTTCTTGCTTAATTCCTTTTCACTCTAATCATCTGTATAATCATAAAACTGCTTCTTTTCGTTCTTTAATTAATCGTCTTATGCATATAATAATGGTTATCCTATTCAAATTTTAAACACTGTTATTTATAGAATTCGTTTTTGCCATTTATTTAAAAAAATGGTATATAATAAATCTAGTAATAATAATATTTACTGTTCTATTCCTTACTTCAGTCCTTCTTGTCTTTTCCTTGAAAATTTGTTTAAACAATTTCACGTTTTTATTTCTTTTTCTACAAATAATAATTTAAAATCTTATATTGCTAATAATAAAGATTCTATTTCTGCTTTAGATAAATTAGGTGTTTACAAAATTTCGTATTCTTCTTGTAATTCTTCTTAATCCAGCCAAACTGGAAGAAAGTTCAAAATTAGATTAAAAGAACATATTTATTTTATTAATCGAAATTTAAATACTGATATCTCTAATACCTGTTCTGCCTTTGCTAATCGCATTTTGTCTACTAGTCATTCTTTTTCTCCTAATTTTAATATTAAATTTCTTCGTTTTTGTAATAAACGCCATTACCTCAACAATCTTGAAATTTTAGAAATTCATCGTCTTTCTAATGATAATTCTTCTACGTGTCTCAATGAACTTCTCGATATAAGCACTTCTCTTCTTAATCCTAAATTCTAACTTTACTTTTCTATTTTTTATTTTTATCATTTCTGGCTGTGTGTTTGTTGATAGTTTCAATTTGTTATTTTTACATTTTTCTTTGACATAGGTATGCTCTTTTATAATTTATTTGTTAGCTATATTTTTATTATTTTGTACTATTTGTAGAGTTACTGACGATGACATTTTACAATGTCGAAACATGTTTAAAATAAAATAAATTAAAACCAAAATATTTTGTGGAAAAGACTTTGAAACAAATAATTTAATTTTATATCCATACTCCACTTTAAGAATCTTTAACGTTATATCTGTAAGCTCGCTTGTTTAGTCTAATTTTGTTCTGAAATGTTACAAAAATCAATGTTAATTATAAAAATAAAAAAAAAAAAATTTTACCAAATTTCTAATTTTAATGCTTTGCTAATTTTAAGGCATAAACCGTAACTAATTTTTTTAATATTTAACTAGCAAAATAAATTTTGTTTAATACGTTTAATTTTGATAATATTAATAAACTTTATTCAAACAATTTTATGCGTAATTAATATCTAATGTTTTGGTTCATTTTTATTATAATTAATGATCTTAGTTGTAGCATACATTATAAAATTATTAGAAAAGTTTTGTTTCAAATTATTAATACAATATCGGTATTAAGTTTCAGAAAACAACAGTTTGAGTAAAATAAGTTTACGTTAAAATTAAAAAAAAGTTTATAATCAATATATTAAATTATTAAAATACATTTGAATAATAATTTGTATAAAAAATAGTTTTCTATCGTTCTGCATTTCTTTGATCGTTGAGTGTATAATAAACTCGTTCAAACTTTTCTAATAAAAACTGAATATTTTTGATAAAAATGTACGAAATTTTCTGCTTGAGATTTGTTTATTAGAATCATAGTAAAAACTTTTTCTAAACTAAATTTAACCGTACCTTTGCTAAAAGTTTCTTAAATTGTTAGATAATAACGGTTTTAGCTTAATATATGTATATGTTACCTAAACAGGAAAGTGGATCACGTATGAAAGCTTAGTGTTATTATATCATATTATGATTTTTTTTAAATAATAAGACACTATTAACTTAAAACGATTGTATTATGTTTTATCGTAAGAGCTTTATGTACATGATTATATTGTAAATGAAAAGAAAATTCAAAGTAATTTAAGTTTACTGTTTTACTTAAAATAAAATCTATTATTTCTCATACGTTTTTTTAACATTTCCGTCTTTGTTTTTATTATAGCACCCAAATGACGACATTTGCGTGTTTTTTAAGAAATTTTTGCGCGCATTAATAAAATCAGTGTAATTTTTTTTTCAAAATTGGTATTAGTAAGTTAATGTTAATTTATTGCAGAGTAATTAAAAAAAATGTGTAGTACCTACTTTAAAGTACTAGTTTGGTTTAAAATTGACCTAAAAATGCGCAAGTTCTAAAAAATAATAGAAAAAACTCGTTCATGAAGCTTTTATAGAACTCGCTTTTTAATATACCATTAACCAACTTGTAATATAATAAAATATGTTTCCGAAAATTACAAATTCATTCATAAAGTATATTGATTGTCAAGAAAAAGCAATACAAGAGAAACAAAAATATTAACTGATGACAACATAAACAATTTGCCTTAATGTTTACTAAGGGATTATGCAGTGTTATTAGCGTTAAACAAAACTATGTTTTTGTGCAGTTTTTGATGTTGCAAGTAAAATATTTTAAAGCAAAGTTTTGAGATAAAACTTGTAAGAAAATACTTTGAATTTTAATGATTTTATTACAAAAGCTATAGGTTTGTTTTAATATAATTTCGTTAATTTTAATTCAGTAAAAGCAGACAAAATAATGTAAAACTGTACATTCGTTACAAATAAAATCTATACTATACTTTTTCTACTATTTATTTATTAAATAAATATTATGTTAATTTTTTTATAATAAATATTTGTGTTAAAAAAATGCAAAACAGTTATTTAAACAACAAGATTAGTAATAAAGTACAATACATAATCAAGACTTTGCTTCCTCGCACTTTAATAGACTTAATAGATATTCATATAATATCATATATTTACTATATTAACAAACGAGTTATTTTTTAAGTTTTTTTATTAATCGTAAATTATAATTTTTTCTATTTTTTTTATAATTTTACTTAACTAACCACTTTTTTTATTTTTGTGTAAACGGTAATGTGATTTTTAAGTATGTAACGTTTCGTTGTTGATTGGTTTTAGTTAATAAAATAAAAATTCTGTTTTAAAGACAACACGTTACTGCTTTTATTTAGATTTTTGAAAATATGGTTTAGTTTTGGGTGTGGGAAAGGAGAAAGAAGAGAGTGGTTACTTGTGGCAGCGTCAACGCGTAAGTTGAATATTTTTTCTTAGTACGATTTGCCTTATTTTATTAATTAATTGATTTATTAATTTATATATTTCTTTGGATAAATTATTGTTTGTTTCAAAATTTAACCTACAATTGAAATAAACAAAAAATGGGTCACGTTAATTAGTTCGAATGAAATAATTAGTGGTATAAACTAGACTTGTTAGCAAATGCAATCAGCAATCAATCGTGGCCGTTTACAATTTTATTCAAGAAATTGAGATTAGACAAATAGTAAACATTGAGAATACCATAAAGACAAATCGTTTATACACAAAAACTAAAAAAAAATGTATTTTTATTTTTGAATGATTTTAAACTGCATTTTATTTTAAGTGGTGTCTAAACATAAAAAAAATTGTGATTAGTACTTGCACGTCTTCTTAATAGTATACTTATTATCTATTCAAAAATACAAGCCAAATACCATCCTGTGTCATGCTTGGTTGCAAAATGCGACTACAGTGTGACCATCAATTTGAACAAAAATCGGAAGAAGAAGTGGTTCAAACGAAAATGCAAATTCCCAGCGACTGAAGGAAGACCAGATACGTCAAGGCACAAAACGGTAAGTTTCAACCAGGCGACATGGTTATATAATCCTCAAAAAAGAAGTGGTTTGTCGCCGAAACAATAGAAAGGCTTTTATGATGTTGTGCAGCGTATTAATGACGTCTTATACTGCATCCAAAACCACCCTGAGTCAAACCAAAAAGTAGTTCACATCAATCGTCTAGCTTCGTTTGCTGGCGATAACAATATTACACAAGACCAGGTTTAAACCAGAGTAATAACGAACAGAACTAGGAATCAAGTCGATGGAATACATTTCGATAAATTTACGAGCATGTATGGGAGTTCTGGAAATGCAAGGTTTGGAGTTCAACAAAACTTGCTCTAAATACAAAAAATTACGCTATTGCACATTGCGTGAGCAAAATTCTTACCCAGAAGGGTTGCAGTCGTATTTAAGAAAAAGTTTAGATAGTTAGATGAACTACGCGCAAACGACACCCTTTAGTCTACGTGATTACGGATGCTTTGTTATCTATCTGGTCACCAAAAACTATTCACGTGCAAAGCCGTCATACAAAAATCTGTGCCGAGCATTATGGAATCTCAAGAGAAAAATAGAGTTTCACAACGTTAAGAAATTGGCAGTACCTAAATCTTGTGCGGCTTAGATTAACTGAATTGGTGTACAATGCAAAATATGTTAGAGGTCATCATCCGAGAAACAGACAGTTATCATCCAAGTAGAATATTAAATCAGAAGAATTCCATTGGCAGCTACTTTCATACTCAAGAAAAGATTGTTTATGACGATTTGAAGTAATCAGCGGAATATTTTCAAAGCAGATAACGTAAGAATATGAAAAGTATTTCAAAGAAGTTAGAGTCAGCTTTCAAACTGAATTTAGTCAAAATCAAAAGTGTCAACATTATGTCGGTTTAAATAAATAAAGGCGCGTACTAGTAAAAACAAATGACAGTGTAGATAAACAAAAAATGCAACTTATCGCGGGCAGTGTTGATAAATATCGAGTGATCGTAATATATAAATTACTTCTAAGTTGTTTTTTTTAAATATCGCTTCGATTTATTAGTGTTAGTTAATTGTAGTTATATTTATCGTATATAAATTACATACATGTAAATAGTTAGTTGTCAATAAATAAATTTTGAAATTTCTTACAATACGTTTGTAATTCTACCTAGGTTGTTTCAACGATATTATAAAATTTATCGTATTTAACAATTACGTCGTTATTCAGATTAGTTCACCAATGATAATTTTTTACTCAAGCACTCGCTGTAATCAATAGAGACACAAACCCTAAAACCATTAACAATAATCGTTTCCTTTATGTTTTTAATACTTTCTTAAATATTAAAGCAAAATGTTGTTTATTCAACTAAATTAATAGATGATTCCTTTACCACTCCATTGCGTTTTCAGTGAATTAAAACAAAAAAAACATTTGTCGGTTGCAAAATTCTTGCTAAACTAAGATATAAAGCAATAAAAATGATTTCTAATCTAATACATACATTACTAATTTTATAAGCTAAATCTGTTTCGTGACCGTCTACAAATAAAATGCTATGAAACTTTCTACGAGAGTAACGTAGGTTATCTTTTGTGTTGCCGTTTATAAAACTACAACCTTATAAAAAAAAAAATTAAAAAATTTGAAATAACTAGAAATATAATGTTATAGTATTACATTTATGACTAACTTTGACAAATTTGATACTGACTAACACATTTTTTTAAAAACATACTCGTTATGATATAACAGTTTACTTTCAACATTTAGTTTTATGTGGATTTTGTATTTTGACGCTCTTGAGCTTTTCTTCGTCTGTTTTATTTTTTCTCATTTTCTTAAAAATCTTGCGTCTTCCGACGGTTTATTTTTCTTTACATAAAAGTTTACTAAATTTTAAATAATATTTAAAAAAATAAAAAGCCGTTAATTGGTTATATTTATATTTGCTAAAAATCAATGTAGCAATAGCAGAATAAAAAACAAAATTTTAAACCTACTTACCTATTGGTTTTGCTATACGTGTCGGTGCACATTTAATTAGTTTTCTTTTTGTAAAATCTTTAGGTATTCTTCTCCATTTTTTCAACCACTTTCCACAAATTTTTCTTATTGGTTGGACGTTTTTCTGTTATTTATTTGTTTAAAGATTCTTAAAAGTGCTCAATTAAATTAAAATCTGAACTTTTAGCGAACCAATTAAACAAATTAAGAACTCCAGTGTTTTATTCCTCCAACAACTTTTTTATTATTTTTACTGTGTGTTTGGTGTTATTGTATTGCCGCAGAATAAAAGTATTCCTAATTAAATAGAATTCAGATGTAATCGCAAACTGAGTTAATCTTTTTATGCAGTCATCAGCCTTTAGTTTTTTATTGATCCATATGCCCAAAAATATTCTTAAACCATTACAGGTCTGCGTCTGCAAACAAATTAAAGACGATTAGTACAAAATATTTTTTATTTTGATTTATTGTATATAAGACAATTATTCATTGTTGTGGGGTCGAAACTTTATGTTCTTGATGATTATTGTTTTGAAATAATGGCTTTTGTTTGGCCACACTGTACAAAACGGCAGAGGTGGAAGTAATTGTTTTAAAAATTATATATAAATTTGTTTCAATTACGCGTGAGCTTTGGACGCTCGGCTGCGGACCACCTCTACCGCTTTGAAGCGCGCGACTCTCCTCTGCCAAATAATCATTCAACCGGAACGAAACACCGAATAAAAACCGCCGTCAACGCTGAAAACTCTCTTTCTGCTGAGACCCGTTCTGGTAGAACTTCTCTCTCTCTGCCGAGATCCGTTCCTGGTAGAACCTTTCTTCCAAGACCTAGTCGTGGTGAAACCCGACCTGTGTTTATCCGATTCTTATTTTGCTACCGAATGCTTTTGTACCCGGCTAACTCTTTTCCGAACCGATCCCGATACTGTATAATTGTGTGCACCGATTAACCGAAACCTGCTATTGTACCCGGACCTTCTTAACTCATACCGACCCGTTTCGAACCCTGCTACTCTCACGATTTTTGTATTCAATTTTTTGTTTTGTATTAGAACCCCTGTTACTTCAAAACGCCCTTCTTCAAGTTTACCACAAGCTTTTCCTTTACCGAGTAGCATGTGTTATAACCGAACCGCAGTCCGTTAGTGAATTATTGACAAATCATTTGCGCCAGGCTTGGTTAGGCTTTAGCAACGTAAACCAAATTTCCAGTTACGTTCAACCCTTAACGTACTTGAGGTTGGCGCGTTGAAATACTGCTCAAGCCAGGCTGGTTTAGAGTATTTCAATACGTTTAGCATCGCCACGTTTTGCTTCGGGCTGAAATCTAAAATTAATCATTCCAAATCAACAAGTCAGTTTCGAACTACTTACCTGAATTTGGCGAAGTTTTTGTTTGACAGTATAATTAAACCGCAACAACCCGTAATACTAATAACGTAATCGAATTCTGTCGTGTTTTATTCGTATAAAACTTTGTCATTAATAGACACCAGTGGTCAACCCGCCGTTTTTTAGGTTAGATACGAGTTGTGTGAGCCGCATTCAGTTATTCTCAATTTTGCATAAAGTGGTAGGCCGCATTCTACCGAAGCCCGAAATTAATAATATTAACAAAATAAGTTTATTTGTTACGAGAGGAACTAAAAATACACCACCTGTACATATTTATTGTAAAAATTACATTTTTAGTTTGTAGAACAAATTTATGTTAATTGTATTCAACTTAATAACGCTTTAAATCCAACGCCGAGACAGTGAGACACCGGGGTGTTACAACACACCCTCCATGATTATTTCTCAGTATAACTCTTTGAACCGTAGATAAAGTCACCGAAACACCTCAGGACTCATCGAAATCTTGGGTCAGATCACAGCTTGACTTCTTTTGCAAGCTTAAATATGTGATTACCAAATAGTGCTTTGAGAATTTGTCAATATTTTTAAGTTGTCCGTTTTTTGGGTAAGCTTTAGTTTGCCGGAATTCTTTAATTTTTTTTAACACATGATACATTTTACCAACTAATTTTTTAGTCAGTCGTTGAATTTCTTGTATGGAATGCTCTTCTTGGCAGGAAATAATACCTTTTTGTCTATTCATTACACTAATTTTAACCATATTAATACAAATTTTTCAAGATCTTCAAGAACTTCCTTACGTGTTTAAGATGCAACTACTAAAAATAATACGGGTGTTTAATCCGTTGTTAGGTAAATACTAAATTTGCAATTTATGACAATGACTCTTTTATTTGTATTTTGAGTTATAATTGTTGCGAAACCGTAAAATAAAGTTTTATGACTTTTCTAACATATAAGCAACACGGACGCAAAAA
The DNA here is from genome assembly GCA_035610365.1 of Aquatica leii. Lineage (NCBI taxonomy): Eukaryota > Metazoa > Arthropoda > Insecta > Coleoptera > Lampyridae > Aquatica > Aquatica leii. The sequence goes on along the minus strand of CM069433.1, from coordinate 27,732,012 downwards.
ACAAACAGACGCACTATTCATTCATATTTGTACTTACCAGTTTATTCATGTTTTTGCTTCTTTTTAGTTTTCGTTTGTTGTATAATTATTTGATTTTTGTATATCACTTGCTCTGTTGCTGCATTTCATTGTTAGTGTTGCTGGGAAAATTTATGTAGTTTTGTAAATTTGTGTCTGCGTCTTCATATAGTGGCTATGCATTAACCCATTCGCTGCGCGTGGTAACATTTTTATCACCCTAAGGAGCTAAATACGCTTTGTTCCATTGAAGTATTATTTTATCTGGCTAACACGTTTTTATTTATGTATTTTAGGTAAAATGATGTTTTAAGGTCATTAACACCATTTTTAGTAACAGACACCAAATGGCGGCAAACACACATACTATAATTTTTGCGTAAATGTGCGCATGACGCTAAATGGCGTTAATTAGATTCAGTTGTTTTTGTAGTCAAAATAAAAGGCAGAGTAATAAACTACATGTTTTTTACCTTTTATTGTTCACTACTCACTATTTTATGAAAAATAACATAACATAAGTTCTTAGAAATAACATAAAAATTAGAATTGTTTAGTAAGAATTAGTTCAATTCTACTGTTTTTTTGAATAGGAAAATGTAAAACAAGGCTCATGGCACAGTGCAGGTTTGCCGAGACAAACCTCACATTCCCATACCGTCTCCTTTCTAATTTTCTTTTCGTTACACACGCGGCATCCTTTCCTGGGTCTTCGATTTGATTCTTCATGTATCTTTATTTTAGATAAAATATGCATACTAACTAATGGTATACGAGATGCTTTGGAAGGAATAAGTAATAGTTTTTTTAATAATTATCAACCTGTAATCATAAAAACTCATTTTTTGACCGGATTATTTGCAGTACATGTAAGAGTTGTACAGAAGAAGTTGGAGTACATGGATAGCTAGCTTCGTGTACTAAAATAAGGTCTTGCGTAAAAACGACAATTTGGTTCTGTCAGCATGTATAGTTTCAGACTACATCAATGCTTCTTGTTTAAAATGTACTGTTTAAAAACCAGTCGCCCACGCCACAACATCAGCGACTCATCAAGAGATAAACTTTTACCCGGATAATATATTTCTTGCATTTTGTTATTAAAATAGTTTATAACGGGTCTGATCTTAAATAAGTGATGACCAGGTATAGGTTCATTTTGTCTAGGATTTCTAGCAAAGTGGAAGCATTTTAAAATTCCCAGAAATCGATCGCAACCCATTTGCTCGGAAAAACACTTTAAATTGAATAGACGATGAGTCTTCCAATAATCTTGCAATCTGCTTAGTTTTATAATCCGTATATGGTACACTAATCCTATAAACTTAAGTAGTTCTTCCTGAGTGAGGTTTTTCCATAAGGAAATCCTGGCAATCTTTGATACACCTTTTTTCATAAACAACTCAACAGCATTCTCATTCAATTATTTCGCTATGTTATTGAGGAACTCATCGTCAACAAGAAGCCTAAAATATTCGTATGGTTTGGCATTTCTAGGCAACTGCACTAGCATTTCATATGTTTCATCGAAGTCAAGGTTTTTCATACTGGTTGCGTAATCTTGCCACGTGCCGATGCTGTCCTTAATTTGCTTTGCCTCCTTAATTTGTTCCTCCATAGAAATTATATCCACTACATATCAAACAATAATAAAAAAATCACACATATCACTTATTATTAAATTTTACGTAACAAACAAAAAACCGACAAAACTTCAAACGGCTGGTTATCCACGTGTATTCAACCTTTAATTATATGCGTATAAAATTACGTGCACTCAGACCTACTGCGTATTGAAGCTTAACTTAGTGAAATTGTAATAACGGTTAACGCATGGCATGCGCATACAAGAATAAACTACTATGCTACTATCTAGCGTCATGCGCACGGATAGGGTTAACACTAAGTTATGTAAAAGGTAAACATTCTTGCATTAATTACATAATATTATCTATAACTATAAATAGCTATAAGCGGCGGTAAACACGTTGAATTGGTTTAACACTCGCGAAATTCAAAATCTGCTTTGAATAATTCGTCGGGACAAAACCACAACGTAAAAGCACATTGGGGGGTAAGCAATGTCAATGCAATTGTGCAAACGCCACCAGACTAAACTATTGGACGGCCGTTTCTCCCTTTTTGGGCTTATCAGCAGTAGGAGATACACTCTAATGTAGTTTCCACAGTTGCGTTGACGCCCCTTATAGTTTATATTTAAGTATGACGAAGTAACAATTCAAAAGTGTTTGATGACAGAGCCATCTCATAGTGTAATTTACTATGTATCTGAAATTAACTATAAATAGTTATAAACGGCGGTAAACACGTTGAATTAGTTTAACACCAGCGAAATTCAAAATCAACTTTGAATATTTCGTCGGGATAAAACTACAACGTAAAAGGACATTGGGGGTAAACAATATCAATGCAATTGTGTGACTGTTTCGCTTTTTTGGGGCTCATCAGCAGTAGGAGATGCACTCTAATGTAGTCACCACAGTTGCATTGACGCCCCTTATAGCTTATATTTAAGTATGACGGAGTAACGATTCAAAAGTGTTTGATGGCAGAGCCATCTCATAGTGTAATTTTACTATGTATACATACACAGTACAATTACATACAACACGGATCCGAAATTATACAATTAAAACTTTATCGCAAACGCGTATAACGAACGGTGTAACATTTATTTTATTTTTGTTATCGCTCAAACCCATATTTTAAAAATTTAATGGCATGGGTATATGTATTTTATATTTAATTGGAAAATCATATATGTATTAAAAATTTTTGGGATTATCTCCATAGAGTTGTTGGTAAATATAAAGGATATAAAAAGTCGTTTTTGAAAAGAATCGTTTAAAATAAATAAAAAAAGGTTTGTTTGTGGTGGAAAATCGTTTTAATAAGATCGTTTTGAAAAAGATCATTTATTGGAGTATTGTTTATAATAGTATCGTTTGGTTGTATTGGTTTGAAAAATTATTATTTATTTGAAAATTGGTTATTTTTTTGAAGATTTGTTATTGTTGGTTACGATATTGAAAATTTATTTGGAATCAAACCAAATCCAAAGAAAATTTCAGCAATACAAAACTACCCAATACCGAGAAATCAAAAGGAGATCCGAGGATTTTTAGGACTCATTGGCTATTATCGCAAATTTATTAAAGACTTTTCCAAAATTATACGACCTTTAACAAAACAATTAAAGAAAAATGTTCAAGTAAAAATCGACAAAAAATTCATAGGAACTGTAAATAAATGTAAGACACTGTTGACTAATAACCCAATTTTAAAAATATCCAAACGTGAATAAGAGATTTACTCTAACGACAAACGCCACTAATGAAGCTTTAGAAGCGGTACTAACACAAAAAGATTACCCCGTAGCTTATGGATCGAGGACTCCCAACGACGCGGAGAAAAATTATAGCACCACCGACAAGGAACTGTTAGCGATAGTTTGGGCAACTAAACATTTTAGGCCGTATCTTTATGGAAACAAATTTGCAATCGAAAGAGGCTAATTCAAAATTGACGAGATGGAAGGTCAGTTTAACGAAATCTAATTATGACATTAAATACAAGAAAAAAAAGGAAAGTAGCCGACGCCTTATCGAGACCACCTAAAGAAACCTATATAAACGTCGTCGATGTTGACACCATGGTGGCAAACGCTGATGGACCCACCAAACAAGACTTATAGGAATTTTGAAGAATTTATCACCAGAACAGAAAGAAGATAATCAAACAATACATACATCTTGAGGAGAAATTGATATTGACATCCCATACAAAGATTCACCAATAAACTTTCAAAAAAATCAAATCATACTCGATACCCATAGAAGTTCAACAGAAACAATAGTTAAACAACTGAATTTATTTAAAAAAACAAAGAAACGTACTTATTGTAGTTTACCATTTGGATAAAATGACGAAGAAATTTTAAAAACTCTAAAAGACCTCATTCAACCAAATATCAACATTAGCATTTACTTAAAAAAAAGCAACATGGAGAAAGAAATTCTAAAAATCATTCGAGAAGATTTTAACAATACTATTAAAATCAATATTACTAATAAATTATTAGAGTACGTAGAGGACCAAAATGAGCAGACAAAATTTATTGAATATTATCACACGGAAAAAACGCAACATCGAGGAATTAACGAAACCTATAACTCATTAAAAAACTTATATTACTGGCCCAAAATGGAAACCAACGTAACTAAGTACATTAATATCTGTGAAATTTGCGATTTATTAAAGATTGACAGAAATCCACAAAAATTACCAATATCATTGACACCAACACCGGATAAACCATTCTAAATTATACACGCTGATTTATTATTTATCAATCGAAAAATCCTGTTGACAATTGTCGACGCATTTTCCAAATACGCGCAAGCTTATCTTTTACTAGATAGAAACTCAAAAACCATTTTACAATATTTATCATTGTACATGTCACATCATGGCATATTTTCAAAATTAATCACGGACAATGACCCATCTTTCTGTAATAATTTAGTAACAGAATTTCTAAAAACTTACAAAATTCATCAGCATAGGGTATGTACCGAAAACTCTAAATCGAACGGGATAGTTGAAAGATTTAACTTAAACTACATAAGTTTGTATTCCAATTGCTTATTGAATTTCGGCATGATAGATCTAGACTTCAGTCTCGATCAAATGTAGCCATTTATTTCTAAGTCTCCTACAGCTGCCGCAGCTTCTGTCACTAAACGGAAGCATCGTTCGACGGCTTTAGAGTGACACACCAGTTTGGGAAACGTTATCAATATCATTTCTTCTCTGTCAGTTAAATAATTTTTAATTTAGGCTGTTGTAAGGGATCTTGTTAAAGGGGGTTCAATATTTTTAAACGACTCATAATTTATCATGTCGTAGTATTCTTGGGCCTCAAAATTTAAGACAGGAACTTTAAACTGGCGTATTGAGTTAGACTTATCTTGCTCTCTTGCACGTATTATTTGACAAAGGGCAACTTTCCAAATGATTGTTCTTTTATCTTTGATCATGGCCAATAATATGTTTTCTAGGTGCGCGAAATATGCGTTTCTTTGGATAACTGAATCAACTACATCCTTTAAATGTTTTGGGAGTTACCTAGTTAATGAGATGAGTTTCCACAAGTGTCTTGGACCTTCCCAGCAAGCTGATTTAACTTTAATCCTAAACCAGATCGCTACATACACATTTACTACGTACGTAGCTAAAATGAGGATATTTTGTGAGGGTTCATTTGAGGAGACATATTAACGAAGTATTCAACTGGCAGTTGTCAGCCAGCGAGAGTGTAATATTGGTCCAGGTTGAATATTTGCCAGATCCTTACTCCATTCACCTGATGTAACAGCAAGAACCATTTTATACAAATATTTCTGATCGTGACTTAGTTCCTTTAAATCAATTTCCGACAGGAAAGATCCTTGATGTCCTTCAATCGGTTTAAATTTTATAACGGGTAGAGCGCATTTTTTTAAAGCTATACCATTCGTGTGCAACAAGCACACGAACCAATAAAGAGATATGTTGTAATGGAGCTCTAACTTCCTTATCATACCATTTCCGTATCCGGTATTAACGTTTGTACCATCACCTCCTATTGCAATTAGTTATTGAGTATCATATTGTTTCAGTAAACAGTAATTCGTAATATCTTTTGAAATATTAATAGCATGTCCTGTTGTAGGAGTAACATATCCTAAGTATTCGGAATTTGGTTCCTGAAGGATCACAATATGTTCTTCAATAACAGTTACTGGATGATGTACTCCATCTTTTATAATAGTTTTTCTGGATGGATCTTACCTTCCATCAAAATAGATCTATATCAGTACTAAATTTTCTTCACCATCAGATTGGAATTCACTCCTACATTTTTGTCTCTCACGTCTTATTTTACTACGATCGATAACAGACGCTGTATCGTTTTTAGTAACAATACCTAAATCTTGTAGTAACGTAGAAGAAACAGCAGCAGCACTACGGTCGAAAAGACAGCATTGATCACATTCTCGAGCTACTGTTGGCAGAGTTTTACGCATTTGAGCATATGTTATTGTTAATGAAGCACGAGATTTGTTGGAAATCCCAGATGAAGTAGAGGGAGTGTTATTATCTCCAATAAAAGCAAGTCTACAGTATGATCATCTGACAAATTATCGCCTAACTCTACGGATCTGTTGGTTCTTTCTTTATCGGGTTTGTCAAATTTTTGCACTTTAGAACTGTTGGCTACTTGTAGTGATTTTTCTTATTTCAGTTTTTTCCCGTTCTTGTAGATGTTTTGTCATTTTGTTATCAATATTTCCTATCATCATTTTTTTGATAGTTCTTTGGTCAGTTAGAAACACTCTTTTCATTACAGAAACTTTTTTGTGCAAATGCATTTTTTGTAAGTTTTACATTTGCAAGATGCAATGTCGAACAAAAGTCTCTTCAATTTTCTTTATAAAACTGGGATCATTGGATCGTTGTTTAAAGGGTTTCATGAGATTTCTGTATTTACAGTGGTAATCACGGATCCTTTCAATAATACGTTCAGTAGATATTATAAGTATTGACGCTTTCTTCCAAAGTGTCTCGAAAGAAGGGGCGATAATTCTGACTACTTCTGAAAACGTTGGCCCTTTTAACTGACCTTCCCATTTTAAATTGTTACGAGTAAATATATACTGTCGCAATATATCACCATATGTGTGTAAAACATTTTTAATTAAATGGTACTCCAACTCCAAATAACGGACAATTACTCTCTTACTTACTGTTAAAAACAAGAGAAATATAGTTATAAAACCAGTTTTTGTAGCCAAGCATTTCATTTATAAATAAAAGATAAAACTGGAAAATGTGTGTGATATTAACCGTAATTCAGTAATATTGTGGCACCTCAACAAATCTGTTAGAAGTTACCTTATTTTTTTAGGGCGTTACTGATAACATAAATATTTAATTTTGGCCCAAGTTAAACTACATTTTGAACAAAACAAAAATTAAATAAGCATTAATTTTTGCGGTTTTTTCAAGGTCGCCGTGGCACCTCAAGATATAATTTGATTTATTTTAAATTCAAAAGTTAAAAACAGTATACCAGGTAACAACTTTTGACCACCTAAGTCTTGTCAAATTTAGAAACAAAGTTAAAAACGCAATATTTTCGCTTTACCTTACTTGTCATGTTGCGTGGACTATATCTTGATTGGTATGGTGATCCACAAATATCGCTATAATAACGATTTTAACTTAAACTCGTTTATTTTACTTGAACGATACTTAAATTGTGTAGGTACATATTACTACGCCAAGCCAAAACTTACTATTGCCAGCGTTATACCTTTTATTATCTAAAAACAATAATGCGGTAGGAGTTGATGCTTGAGAACAACAGTGGCGTAACAACAAAAATCTAACAATTGCTTTGAAAATTTTCTATTAATTGTTTTAAATCTAATTCCATTTGTTTTTGATTTATTTCTTGTTGCATGTAACAGCTATTTTTGGTATTTTATCATTATTTCATCTGATGAATAGGCAACTCAATTGTCATCTAACGTAAAGACGTTTTTATTTTAGAAATCTCTAATAAATCCGCTTGAATGTCGCATTAGTAGAACGACGTAGCTGAATATTTTCTAACCAAAGTCGTAAAGTAGGTTAGTATTTACACGTGGTGAATATTAGCGACTTACCAACTATTTTCGGTTGGTTTAGGTTTCTTTCTTCTCGTGGATTAACAGAGTCTGTAGTTTGCTTATGGATTAACAAAGGCGCAATTTCATTTGTGTGGTGTAATTCTACTGGCGTCCTATTGTGTAGTTTAAGTTCGCCGATGATCAGTTGGAAGTAGTGCCACGTTCGAATGGGTATTCCATAGGTAGTTTCTGGGCGGAAAAGGTATTTATTCATAACATAAGTTTCCGCCGGCCTAATCAAGCGGAGAATACGGCAACACCTGGACCCTCGTCTGGTCAAGCACTTTGGAGTTACCGACTTGCGATCGCGCTAGGTTACGTTCTGTCAAAATTTAAACACCGTTACAATTTTAAATAAATTTGTTCTCTAGTTAATACTTTAAGCCTATTCAATGTCACTTTTGTTTATTCACTTTGACTGTTAAAACTTTAATCAATAATGTGCGGGAATGCAACTATCAGAGATTTGGAAGTACGCGTCGGATTGTGATTCTGTCGTAAAATGAACTTTGACTAATGATACTGATCGTAAGCTTGACGTTAAGATCTACGGGCGGTTTTAAAATTTCACTTGCGGAATAATATTTATTTTGCTACCGTTTATAGTATTGCGGCGGCGTATTTAATCTAGTAAAAGCATATCTACTTCTAGAGTCTATTTTAGACCTGCTTTAGCAATGTGATTTATTTGTTTTGTTATTATGTATATGTATTTGTACCAGTGGCATAACAGTAGAACTTTTTATGATACTTGAAAATACCAATAAATAAAATTTTAAAATATATAAACGAAATTGACAAGTGATTTTAAATTTAAAAATTATTGTACGACATAAGAAATATGATAAGACCAATCGACAAAAAATGACCATAAAATAACATTAATCTATAACAATCGCAACTTTTAACCTATTTTTGTAAATCAATTATTGTTGATATTGTAGATAAAAATTGAAATGATTCTAATAGTTGTTTTATTCAAAACATTAAAATTAAATATAAAAATTAATATAACATACTGGTATATACATAACCTCAAATGCTTATTAATGTTCTAAACTTTACATTACACAGTGTACTCCGTCAAATAGAATAACAAATTTTATTAAAATACTAAATAATAACCAAAAATTTGTATTATTATACGATAAAACAAAATTAAAAAATAAATTTGAGAATCTGTACAAGCGTCAATATTATAACTGTGCTATTGCTAAACCAAATATTAATAAGTACATGTATTGTAACGTTAATGGTACAACAAATATTTTAGGTTAAGTAAACTAAGAAAATTTAATAACAATCTAATTAAACCGTCGTAAAATATATAATACATACGTTTCAAGAAAATTACGCATGATGTAGATTGTTGTGGGCTGTTTAATCACTTGGTAAACACACATAATATTTCCTTGATTGTACGATAGAAATACTTGTCTCAAAATTCTTGGAAATCTTTAATTGAATAAGTTTTCAGTATTTATGGGTACACCAAATTGTTTGCAACATAATTTTAATGTTTTAAAACATAAAAACATGATTTTTATTATATAGATACAAATAAATGTATTGGTTTGTTTTCTGTGCAACGATAATGTATTACATAATATTTAGTTGAAATTAATTTGTAATAAATATTAAGACTACAAGTAGACAAATTGACCGTTGCTGGTGTATAATGTTTTTCAGACAAAGTTATTACTTATTAAGTACACTTAAAGATTTTTGTTTAATTACATAATTAAATTAAAATTTTTGAAATTTATAATTTGTTTTGAGTAAAGGTTTAACGAAACATAGTTTCAAAGTTAGGAAGAACTTAAAACTATGTACATTGTAAATAAATAGTAAACAAACTAATAAAAGATTACGCAAGTTGAAATTCCTTTAAATGATTGACTAAATATAATAATTATAATGGAAACTAAAGATAGGTTTTTGTTCGTTTTAACGTAACACAGGTAATAATAATTCATTTTCTTATCATTTACTATTCCTACTTTCTTTCTTCACCCATCAACTCATTAGTTGCGGCGCGCACGAAGTCGTCTTTCTTCTTTTCTACATACATGATTTAATTGTCAATTAAGGTTTATTAATTACTTATTCCATAACTGTATTAAACTAAAACTTGTCTAATTTAAATAAAATTTATTAATTAAAATGAATAAAAAACATACATTCTGATTTATAACGTTAAAGTAATCCATTCTTAAAGTGGAATATAGATATAAAATTGAATTATTTATATTAGAAAATATTAAAAATATAGCTAACAAATAAATTATAAAAGAGCATACCTATTAATATTATTAAATTGACAAATGTCAAAAATAACAAATTGAAACTATCAATAAACACACAGCCAGAAATGATAAAATTAAATTTAAATATAAAAAATAAAAAATAGAAAAGTAAAGTTAGAATTTAGGATTAAGAAGAGGAGAAGTGCTTATATCAAGAAGTTTATTGAGACACGTAGAAGAATTATCATTAGAAAGACGATGAATTTCTAAAATTTCAAGATTTTTGTGATTACAAAAATGAAGAAATTTAATATTAATTAATTTTATTTTACTTTGTATTTTGTTTAATAATTTTTAATAAATAAAGAAAATGTCTGTGTTAAATTTTTATTTAATTACGTCAGAAGTAATTTTTGTATTTATTGCTGTTAATTACATTTTAAATAAGAAATAACAAACAAACATTTAATTTAATAATTTTTTTATCAAAAAAATAATAATTACTATAATTCAGCATTATACATTTTAATTTGTGCACAGTAATTTTAATTTTAACTATCTTGTCATTTTGGTACATAAATAACTTACATCAGCATTACTAGACGCGAAAATTCTAAATCCAAGTGTATAACTTATAGTTTGTCAGCGATTAAACTTAGTTACGTCTTTAATTAACATTATCGGCATAGTCAGTAATTTAGTAAACACCACATTAGTCAAAGTTACATAGTTTATCTTCCAGCTAAAATCAATACCTGTTTATTGTTTTTAGTCTTCCCGGCTAAAACTTACAAATTATTACAAATAATTATTTAAAATAATCCATTTTTAGTTAATCCGTTATAAAAATATAAAAATAATTACAAAAATCTAACTTTTTAAACGTACTTTGCTTTAAATCTTTATGTATTTAAATAAAAGGTTATTAAATTAATTTTGTTTCATTTTCAATTTGTCAAAATTATTTGTTTTGCATAATGCTTTAAAACGATACAAAAAGATAGGTAAAATCAAGAACATAAACATAAATGATAATAAAATAGCGCAACGTTTCAATCTTTGATTTCAGTAATGAGAATAACAAACTAAACAATTTTAGTTTACCTCCAAAAACTCATAGCATTAACCTCAATGTCTGCTTAACCTAAAACGTGTGCGCGGAACTAGCACGTTGTTGACTTATGTGCTAGATTGCCAGATTGTTTTAATTTATTATTTTAATTTGGCAATCTTTATTATATAATGACTATTTGGTACTTAAATTTTGTTTGCATATTTTTTGAAAAATAATTATACAAAAAAACTTGTTACGTGGCACCTTCTATATTTATTATGTTTTTAATTCTAATCGTTACGATGCATAATCATCTTAATTTGTGTAATTTTAAATACATTTAATTAATATTTTTTTCTTATGCGTATAGTTAACACACGCAAATCGTAGTACATTTTAAAATTTTATTTAAAAAAAAGTATAATTTTGATGGTTTTTTCAGTTACAGTTTGACCAAGGGTAGGCGTGTCTGGGGGAGCGCTTATCGTACAAGGTATAGTCTGATGAAGAAGTATTTCCGCGCTAATATTTAAAACAGTTTTAAAAATCAGGCAACAAGCAAACGAGTAGTACTCGAGTGCATAATTGGTTGCATAAGTTGTTAAAAAAATGTTCGTATAAAACATGAACAATCTTGATCACTGTACAAAAATCTCATTTTAATCAAATCATTAATTACATCTACAATAACCGCAATTAGTACGGTTTTTAATAAATCCTTTATTGAAAAATTTACAAAGCAAAAAAGTAAACACTCATTCCGGTATAAAATACAAAAAAATGCATTATTTCTTATTTATTAAATTACGCAATATGATTACACTGTTTTTCCCAATCTGCATTTGTGATTTCAGAAAATGCATTTCGAACTAAATTTTCAATATCAATTCCTCGTTGTGCCATATAATTCATTGCGACTTTTTTTACGAGACTCCATATAAATTCAATTGGATTTAAATCAGAATGGTTAGAAAGCAATAGAACAACAGTATGTCCATGGTCACTTAGTAATTTATCAACAAAATAACTTTTTGATGTAAGAAGCTGCTTCACTAAAATTATAGCATTTCACTGGTGGAAATTCCATTTGCGTCCAACCACGAACGTATATCTTCTTTACGATTGCTTTGAGTTGGAGGTGCATTATTCATTACGATGAGACTATTAGGGGGTAGATTTGAAATAGTTTGCTTTTCCAGCCATTCCATAAAATTTGTATGATTCATATCTGGTTAAGCCAAATATATATAAACTGCGCATGTCCGTACTAAGGGATGCTTTTAGAAATTAGAATTGTGCATAGTAGGCAGTAGCAATTAAAACTTCTATGAAGCAAGTACGATTTTTATTAGTAAAATTATAACGGAAGTTTTCGTATTCAATTCAATTTATACAGTCCACTTAAATCAGTGCGGTGGTTACGAGAAAGTAAATTTAGTTATTAAAAATTTATCCACGCCGCCGTCGTGCATCCTAAGAAGGGAAATGAGCCACATTATCGCACAATATCGTCATGATAGTCACCAGACTTAGCTTGAAATTTAAAAATTAGAAGGTTGTTGTTTACAAACCCATATGAACACCTGGTTCTTTTGCGGACTGCCAATACTTGTTAACTTAATATGACGGGTGAATGTAAGTTTTATCTAAGTACGTTACTGGTTGTTTATTGTAGCCTTTAGCATCATTTTCTTTTGGCATTCTCAAATAACGTGAACGCCAAGCTACAATATCATTTCGTTCCATTAAAAGTTTATGTGTATTACAGCATTTCTTGTAACGAAACCCAAGTTTTAAAAGATGCTTTCGTAAAGTTTCACGGTCTCCCATGTAATTGACTTTGAAGATCGATTGTATACATTTCATGTAACCTTCATCAAAATCCTCCAACACAATTTTGTTCACTGCACCAGTTTGACGCTTCCCTAGTGACACACAAAGTTGGAACCATACGGTTCCGATCTGTTTCCAATATTTGAATATTGTCTAATATTGGCCATTTAAAACTCATCTTGTTACAATATTGGCAGCCTATTGTTATCCAATGTAGTAAAACCGCGTAAAATAGACGTTGAATTTATATAGGATAAGCAATATTGAATGACCACGTAAAATTAGATTAGATATAATATTAAAAACCTATCATTTTTAAATATTGTAAAGCAACATAGAACCTAAATTAAATTTATTTAAGTAGAGTAATATGGATTTTGTGTGTAAAACCAATCTTAATAAAATATTTTCAAACTATTTTTGTTTTATATATTGTTAAAAAAACTTGATTTTATAATGCAATCAAATGAAAGTAAATGTTTACATAGTTGTATTTTGTTGATTAAATACTTAAAACATTGGATTTTTCGCGTTTTACTTTTATATTTTTACGTTTAGGAAAAATGTGATTTTAATCCTTTTACTAATTAATTTTATGTAAATAGTAAGCCCGCTAAATAGTGTTTTTAGAAACATGACTACGTGTATTTGGCACGTGTACCTGCAACAAACATTTGTAAGACAAACCTATACCTATTTCTTTCTAACACTTATATTTCTCTTATTCCGAACCAAGTTACTAAAAAATTTTATGAAAAATAGCTAGTTAGCTTTTCTTGTAAGTACCTCCTGATTAATCTATTTACTATATGAAATATGGAAAGAAGTTTTTAACATTGTATTTTTACGTTTTTCTCAAGGTCGACAAATTTGGTTTGCAGCTTTAATACCCCTTGTAAACGTTTCCATTCTATTTTCGTACCCTTCGTCTAATACGCACTTTTCTTTATGCCACTAAGTTGTTTGCAGCAGGTACTTCAATAACGTAAGTCAATTTTTTTATTATAACATTAAATCTCATTTTTAATTGTATAATTTGTCATGTTTGCAGTTTTTAATTTGGGTTTACTTATGTTTTGATAAAAACATTTTTTTGTTTAAAATAGTAATTTCATTCTATAAATAACATAATAATGCTAATTCTTTAAATTCCTTGTCTTAAAATAAACAAATCCCAATACCTACCTAATATATCAAGTTTAATAATTAAATTATTACAGAAATTTTAAATATTGCTCCCACTAACGAGCAAATTATCAGTTTCAAGCTATTGTACGCAATAAACTGCCGATGAAAACTAAAGATGTTGAAGATTTAGAAGAACCAAAAAAAAAAATTAAACATTGGTAAGTTGCAATTACTGATTTTAGAAAGGTGTTTTGTTTTCTTTGTATAGCGATACGAAAAAGCTCTAAGCGATAGCTCTATACTCAAGTTTTAGAAGAAAGAGTAAATAATCATTTTGTAGTACAATAAAAATTTACGAAGTTATTATGAGTAAGCTGCAAATATACTTTAAAGTTAATATATTTAGTATTTATTTTTGTTAAAGTTGCAGTTGAACGCCGATTCCAATAACTGTAAGACACAAATATTTGAAAATCTTATCACTGATGTTTATGGCAACCGCTGCGCTGAAGAAAAATAATTATAACATAACTTTTTAGTTAGTTTTATGTATTACTGTCTTTGTATGATAATTAATTATTTATTTTTAATTTAGTTAGCTAGAATTTTTGTTTCTTATTTTTATCTAATTCATTGCTAAAAATAATAATTTTAATATATGTAAAAAATTTGTAAAAATTTTTTGTAGACAATAAAGAATATATACGTTACTAAATTATTATAATATTTATTACTAACAATTAATCTATTTAATATAAAATAAACATTGGTTTTGAATCTAGAACAATTTTTTGTGATCAATGTAGAACAAATACAGATCGCCAATAAAGAATAGACGTTGGTTCTCAGTGTAAAATTAATACACGTCACCAATGTACAATAGTTGTCAATTTTCAATTTAAAATAGATGTTGGTTTACAATATGTAACCTAGATAGGTTACCAACGTAGAAAACAAATCGATCACCAAGCTAGGACAAATATTAGTTGCTAATGTAGAATACAGACTGTTGCCAATATATATACTATATATAAAAGTGTTACATTTTAATGTTGCACCAATATTGATAGCCTATCTCGATCAAATCTGGATGTGCTACTAGGGTTTTTATCAAGACTTCTTAAGAGTGAGTCTCCGGCAGATTCTTTACGAATTTTCTTAATGAAACTTAAAGATTTTCTTGTTGCAGCAGCAGCAAGTTCAGAAGCTTTTTCGATTGGATGTATCCATTGACTATCTGCTTTCTGTTTATCGAAAAAATCGATGACATTACGAATAATGTTTCGTGTTTCTGAATGAAGAACTTTTCGGGTTCTTTCCATCGATTTAAAGTGTAATACAAAATTTTATTGTAATTATTGCTGTTTTTTTTACTATAACCACGTTAATAACTTTTTTGTGTTACAAATTAATTAGAAATAGTTTTAACCTAAAAATAGTTACCAACTGTTTTAAAGGTAAATTGGAATATATTGCCAAAAGCCAAAATATCAACGTAAATAGAAACCAAAATGTCGACAAAATCAATAAATAAATGTTTATGATTTTAAATGTACTTTAACGAATCGCGCTAAATAACTGGTCGACACAATTTGTTCTTTAAATTATTATTTGCATATTTTCCGGGGTTTTTGTAAGTTTGGTAGCACAATAGTGTATTTATAAACCCAACGATTTCGGAAAGATTAGAGCAACTTGATCGTAACCACTTGGAAATCAGTTGTTAGGTAAATAATATTTTAAGTTAAAAAAAAATAATATAATAAAATCCGAGTCGGCCTACTGGCTTTAACATGCCTGTGCCCAAATATGCGTACATTCAAAAGATTGAACAGTTGGCTAGTATAAATGGTTGGGACGATCAGACTATTATTTTTGTTACTACGTCAAATTTAAAAGGGATGGCCTTAAAGTGGTTTAATTCAAAAAAAATATTGGATCTTACTTGGGAGGAGTGGAGAGCTCTTCTCATTGAGTCTTTTCCGGAGGAGATCGATTATGAAGGTGCATTGTCACAAATGTTGAATAGGGTGAAGAAGACGGACGAAAGCATGATTGAGTATTACTATAATAAGCTTTCGCTTATGGAACCATTCGTATTTGGGGATGACATACAGGTCAGCCTCTTGATTGGAGGACCAAAAACAGTACCAATTATTCAATAGGCTGCCAGAGGAGGGCAGCACAGAACGCCGGCAGCACTTCTTCAGTTACTGAAGACGTTTCCTCCTGAAGTGCCTGCTAGGAAGATACAACCGATGAAGAGAGCCTTCAAAAGGAATCCGGTTGACGGTTTCAGATCCAGGAGAATAGTTAGATGTTACAGTTGTAAGGATTTGGGACACATAGCTCCGGAATGTCCGAAGAGCAGGAAACCAGGAAAAGCCACGAACTTCAAGGAGAGAAATGTGAACATGATGTCGCATAAGGTAATGTCTCCTAAATATCTAATGCATGCTAAAATCGAAGGTCAAACCGTGAATGCATTTATTGATTTCGGTGCAAATGTAATGACTATGACCCAGTCCGCTACCCAAAGGCTCGCCGTAAAATATAAACCTGTAGCTGTACTGATCAGGGGATATGGTGGCGGATCCGTCCATGCTCTGGGGAAAACGAGCCAATTGAAGGTAAAGATAGGTGAATGTGAGGCTCCATTACCCTTCTTGGTTGTACCTGATAGCGTGCAGACGATGGACGTTATTATCGGTCAGCCCTTTACAGAGCTTCCCCATATCGTAGTCTTGAAGACATCTGATACAAAGCGTTAAGTGTGTACTACAGGTCTCAGAAGATACCATTGTCCCTCCAAATTATGTAGGGTTTGTGGAATGTGTCGGTACGAGGTCAGGAGATGTTTACGTTGATGGGAGCTTAAAACTCAAAGTAGGAGACGAGCGTCACATTCCGAGATGCGTTATACAGGTATCAACTGAAAATAAGTGTAGAGTTCCTGTGACGAACTTGACAAACAAAGACCTGCTTTTGGAAAAGAGTGAGATTGTGGCCCGCGGAATAAACTGCGAAGAAAGTCAAGACGAGATTGTCCATCACATGGGAGAAATGCTAGTGCCGTTTGAACAAGAAGACGTCAACATAAACACTGAGTTATCGCCTCAGGTTAAAAATGCCGTCTTGGAATTGATCAACAAATACCGCGATTGTTTTGCTACATCACTTAGGGAAATAGGGTGTTGTCCTGGTGCGGAGATGGACATCAAACTAACAACTGACAAAGCCGTCTCCTATAGACCTTATAAAATGGCACTCTCCGAAAGACAGGAGGTGAAAGTAATGATTCAGGGAATGAAGGAAGCTGGGATCATAAGGGATTCAGATTCTTCATTTTCGTCGCCCATTCTATTAGTTAATAAACCGAACGGAAAAAAACGGTTATGCGTCGACTACCGTAAGTTAAATGCCATAACAGAGAAGGATAGATATCCCCTCCCACTCATAAACGACCAAATAGATCAACTTCGAGGTTATAAATTCTATACAAGTTTAGACTTGTTTTCTGGTTATTATCAGGTAAGAATAGCAGAGAAATCAAAACACAAAACCGCTTTTGTCACCCCTGATGGCCAGTATGAGTTCGAGCGTGTACCTTTTGGACTGTGCAACGCACCTAGCGTTTTTCAACGACTCATAAATTGAGTTCTGGGTCCCCTAAAAGGCACCGTAGCCATGGCATATTTAGATGACGTTTTATGCCCAGGAAGAACGTTGGAAGACGGCCTCAGAAATTTGGAAGAAGTTTTTAAGGTGCTTAGAGTAAATAATTTAACGTTGAATCCGCGCAAATGTTACTTCTTCAAAGAATCCATCACTTATCTGGGATTTGAAATATCCGAGAAAGGAGTGATGCCCGGAGTGAATAAAACAAAGGCGATCGACAAGTTTCCCATACCAACGAATGTTCACACGGTCCGCCAATTCCTAGGTTTGACGAGTTTCTTCAGAAGGTTTGTTAAAAACTACGCAAGGATAGTCAAACTTCTGGCGACGTTGTTGAAGAAGAATGAGGGCTGGAAATGGACAGCCGAACACGACAAAGCTTTTCAAAAAATGAAGGATATATTAGTTCAGAGACCTGTACTTGACATATACGACCCCGAAGCGAAGTTGGAAGTTCACACAGACGCATGCCAAAATGGCATAGCCGGCATATTACTGCAAAAGAAAGGTCAGGATGGTCTGAGACCAGTTAGCTACTTTAGCCGAATACTGACCTCAGCAGAACAGAAATGGCAGTTGTAGAGACGTTAAAGAGGTATAGATCGTATCAGGATAGAGGCTGAAGATTTATTACTTGCTGGTCAAGTATCTGATCGAGAGTTGGGAGTCATCCATAGAATTCTGCTAAGAAAACCAACAGATGACTACGAACGAAGTCTTCATGATCAATATAAAATAGTAGACAGCAAAATATACAAGCAAATAAATGGGAAAAATCTGTGGGTTGTCCCAAAGCAGATGCGACGAGACATAGTCCGTAGCTGTCACGACGAGATGGGACATTTTTCAACAGATAAAACCATTCAGAAACTGCAAGAGTGTTATTGGTTTCCCGAAATGCGTAAATATGTGACTAAGTATATAGCGTCCTGCATAAGGTGTATACTATACAAAGTTCCGAGAGGGAAGCAAGAAGGTTTATTACACCCGATAGAGAAAATCACAACACCGTTCCACACGATTCATGTGGACCATCTGAGGCCCTTTAACCCCAGCAAAGGAAAAAAATATATAGTCGCGGTAGTAGACGGCTTCACGAAGTTCACACACTTAGCCGCTACGAGAGATACAAAAACAGCGCCCGTCCTAAAGATATTAAACCTGATCTTCAGTACGTATGGAGTGCCTACGAGAATAATAACCGACCAAGGGACATGCTATACAGCAAAAACATTTGAGACGTTTTGCAAAGAAAAGGGCATCATTCATGTGAAAAATGCAGTGGCCACGCCACGGGCGAACGGTCAAGTCGAAAGGTACAATGCAACCATTCTTTCGGCTTTAACAACAACAATAAAGGTCGAAAAAGAATGGGAGAAACGTCTTCCTGAAATACAGTTCACCATTAACAACGTGGTGAATTCCACTACAAAGAAGACACCTTCGGAATTAATGATGGGATATAGGCCAAGGTCAGCAGCGGATGCAGTGCTGACAAATATCATACAGCCAGTCCGGCCACAAGCTAACAGCCTTGAGCAAGAGCACGAAACGGCTGCTCGAAATATTAAGGAGGCACAGCTGACAAGTAAAAGACGGTATGACGCTAAGCGAAAACAACCAACTAAATATAAAGTCGGCGATTTGGTTGTTGTCAGGAAACAGAAGTTCGGCGAAGGTAGTAAAAAACTTTTGGACAATTATAAGGGGCCATTTAAGGTAGCAAAGGGGCTCCCAAATGACAGGTATTTACTCCAAGAATTACAAGGGTCCAAGAGAAAAAGAAGAGACACTAGATATGAGACCGTAGAGGCGGTTGACAAAATGAAGAGGTGGATTCCTACAACTGGCATATCAAGTTCCAGCGAAGATGATGTAGAGACCGAGACGAGCGGGGACGCTCGGTAGTCAGGATGGACGACTGTTAGGTAAATAATATTTTAAGTTAAAAAAAAAAATTAAATAAATGAAATAAAAACGTATACTGTTAGAGAGAGAGGAGAGACCCTTAAAATTTTAAATAGGGGAAGTATTATACGTCACGAGGTGACGTTTAGCGAGTGTAGTTGGGGATCCCCTTGTCTTAAGTGGTGAGACGGAGAGACGCAAAGCCGACTGTTGAAGCAGCGTCACTCTGCGTGCTTAAGTTGGTTATTAGTGTGATTAGATTTGTTTTAGTGCGAAAAAAAAACAACACAATTTATACAGAAAGGGGTGAGTCGCATGAAATTAATACTTGGGTAAATTGATATGACAGACAACCTTATTTATATAATTAGTTGTGCTTAGTGTAATCAACTAATTAATCTGAGTTTAGCGCCATTATATAATTAGTTGTGCTTTGTGTGATCAACTAATTAATCTGAGTTTAGCGCCACCATATAATTGTTGTGCTTTGTGTTATCAACAACAAATCGGTCTGAACCGTGTGCCAACCAAATTGTTAATTAATTGTCATAATGCGCTGAGTGTGCCATTTTTCTCCTTTAGTATTTCTTTTCGCGTGGCTCACCGCCTGAGATTTTGTTTAATTGTTTCAGAGACCCGGAAACAACGTAAGTCCGTCCGGCTGATGGCGTGGCTAATTATATTAAAATATAAATAGTTTTCTTTTAGTCTTTTACATTTTTCTTTCTTTTGTTTTATTATATTCAAAAATAAAATAAATTGTCACTCGTCGAATTTCTTTCATTTTCCCGTTCGAGCGGCTGACAGTGCGTATTCCCTATCGTTGCACACATTAGCTTATCTGGTAAGTACACATTTAAGTGGAGAAAAGTATACTCGATTCATAATGTTAATTTAAAAAAAAAAATCTTTAGTTAGTTACGGTTAGTTTCTAACACAGTACAGAAGAAATACACCAATAGATAATCCAGATAATCAAAGATAATAGAAACAATTGCAGTGCTTTGTGTTTGCTCGCCGATGGCTTGTAAGGTAACCCTGTAGCTTTAGTTACTATCTAAAATTTAAGAATAGTAATTATTTGATTATTTTCCGTGTTTGAACAATTTTGAAGATCATAAATTTATACAAACTTGTGCGTGTTTTTTGTTGTAACAAATTAGAAATATTTTTTGTAACAAGCAAATGGTTTTGTTCACTAAAACAATAAGTGACCCAAAGTCGTTGAGCGTTACTCGTATTATTTTTGGATCTGCGAGTAACTAGAAGTTACAAATTAAAACGCTACTTTAAGTATTATAATATTTGATGCTGTGTGGAAAATTTACCTTTATTGTACCGTTTAGATGTTAAGGTTAATTACATAACTATAATGAATACATTACATTTTCTATATAAATAAAAAAGAAACTCAAATTTGGGTATATTCTAAAATACTACGTTTTAACAGTTAATCTATAATTATATTTTATTTATCCGTATATTTTCCTAGCCCATTCTTTTTAGTGTCTTGGTAATGTTTTTCCTTCGTTCCAGTTCAATCCCTTTTTTTGGAGATTGTCTGTTATCACGATGTCCTTGGTCTTCCTTTTTTTTGTTTTTTGTCCTGATTTTGTTTGCCATAATTCTTTTGGTGATCTTTCTTTATCCATCCTTACTAGATGTGCAAACCATTTTAACTGATGTCGTTTGATTGAATTTATTATCTGTTCCTCACCTAATTTTTCTCTTTTCACTGTCATTCCTGAACCTGCTTGCATTTTGTTGGCAAGTTGTTTTGTTACTATCCAGCTTTCACATCCATAAGTTAAAATTGGTTTAAAAATTGTTTTATTAATTTTCGTGTTCGGTTTCAGTCTTTTTCAGTTTACTCGCATGCCATTTGGTTTACATAATGCGCCTGCTACATTTCAGCAATTGATTGATCGAGTATTGGGTGTGGATTTGGAGCCTTACTGTTTCGCTTACCCAGACAATATTATCATAGCAACACCTACTTTTGATGAACATATCAGCGTGTTAGGAAAGTGTTAGAACGGTTAATCTCTGCTGGCCTTACTTTACGTCGGGAAAAATGTAATTTTTATTTGCCTGAACTAAAACATCTTGGATATATGGTCAACAAGAATAGTCTGTTGGTAGATCCGGATAAGGTAACAGCGATACTTTATATCCCTACTCGTTCTAACGTCACTAATGTCAGTCGATTTATTGGTATGACTAGTTGATACCGTCGCTTTATTCCTAATTTTTCTTCTTTTACATCTTCGCTTTCGGCTCTTACTCGTAAAAATGTTTCTTTTAGTTGGACAGCGGGATGTCAAACTGCTTTTGATTCTCTTAAAATCAGCTTAGTTGCGGCTCCTATTCTGTCGTGTCCTGATTTTTCAGTTACTTTTGTGGTACAGACTGATGCTTCGGGTTTTGGTTTAGGTGCTGTGTTAAATCAAACGACTGCAGATGGTGAAAAAGTTGTTAGTTATTTTAGTCGATCGCTTACTAAGGCGGAGCGGCATTATTCGACTACTGAAAAAGAATGTCTCGCTGTGTTATGTGGAAGGATCCCATTTTACGGTGATAACTGATCATCATTCGTTGTTGTGGTTAAATCGTTTGCAGAGTCTTTCAGGACGATTGGCTCGGTGGTCTATTAGGCTACAACAATACAATTTTTCGATAATTCATCGAAAAGGAAAAGATCATGTCGTTCCTGATGCGCTTTCTCGCTCAGTTCCTGTATTAGAAGCTATCGATCTGTCTGAAATTTTTTCTTCTTTATGCTTAAGTTGACGATTTCTGATCTGTGGTATAATAATCTTCTTAAACGGGTCTTGGATGCTCCTTATAAGATTGTGAAATAGTCTGTTAGAGATAATGTTCTTTATCGTCGTGTTGTTACTCCTTTCTTTTTTGATTCTTCGGATGACTGGAAAATAGTGGTTCCTACAGAACAACGTACGAAAATGATTCGTAACCATCACGACCATCCAGTCGCTTGACACTGTGGTGTTTCGAAAACTACGGCTACTAAGAATTTTACAACGTTATTAATTGCCTTGGTTACGTCCAGATGTCGCTCGCTATATTCGGCGTTGTAGTATGTGTGCAGCGCACAAGGTGGAACAAGTTGCTCCTCTTGGTAGATTCGCTCCTTGTGCTAAGCCATCACACACTTGGCAAGTTCTTTGTTGTGACATCGTGGGTCCTCCGCCTCGATCTTCGAAAGGCCATAGTTATGTATTAGTGATCGCTGACTATTTTACTAAGTTTCCTTTGTTCTTTCCGTTACGCTCAGCTCTTGCTACTTCTATTTGTAAAATCATCGAAGAACATATATTTCTTTTTTTTTTGGTGCTCCTCAGTATTTTATTACGGACACTGGTGTCCAGTTTTGTAGTAAAGAATTTGGTAAACTTTGCGCCACTTACGGGACAACGATACTCTTTACGGCTAAATATCATCCTAGGGCTAATCGTGTCTTAAAAACCATGATTTTTTCATATGTCAAAGAAAACTATAGGTACTGGGATGTAAATCTGTCAAAGATTGGCTGCGCTATTCGTGCTGCAAAACACGAGGTCATTGACTATACTCCTTTTTTTACACTGTTCGGACGTGAACACGTTCTTTCAAGAAATTTCTTCGGTCTATCTTTTTCTGATGTTTTTATTTCGGAACCTAAAATTACTCGTTCAGTGTCTCATGTACGCATATCTTGAACCAACTTTCTAAAGCGTATATAAAAACGCAAAACAGATATAATCTTCGACGTCGATATGTGCGATATCAATACGCTTTTTGATGCCACAAGGCATTTTAATGCCAAGTTAGCACCTAAGTTCCTTGAACCTTTTATTATTAAAACGGTTAAATCTCCTTGGAGGTACGAGTTAGTCACTACTACTAGACAATCGGTGGATATCTGGCATGCTAAGGATCTTAAACCAGATCAAAGCTCTTCGAATTCTGATTCGAATGAGACTCCACACCAAGTAAACCGTCGGTCGGTCAACGTGACGTTATTATACCCTCGTCGGCGTAAACGACGTAAGCTACGTTCTAGATTATCTGTTGTTTCTCTGGGTGAATAGCTTGGCTTTCGATTTGGGTTATTTTCTTCGGTTCTTTTAGATACTACAATTAACGTTAGGCAAATATAATGTCCGTCTGTATTAGTGTTTTTTAGGTTTACGTACATTCATATTAGAAAGCTAGGTTTTGTGGTCACTCTAGTCCTTGGCCTGGGGTTTAGTGACCGACCGGACTTCTGGTTCATTTCTTTACTCAGTAGAGTAATACGACTTCGTCGACTGTAACCAGATTCCTTATTAATGATATTCTTTCGTTGGTTTCAGTTCGGTGCTGAGTGGTCTTTTTCAGACCTCTCATAAGTTTGATTTATTTTTTTTTGGGATTTAGTAGGTTAGAAACTATTAGTTAGTTTGCCTAATAAGAGGCTACCTGTCGTGGGTTATTGTTATTTTAGGTTTAGTTCTATTTTTGGGAAGGATATCATACCGTCTTTCGACGAGTTTACAGCACTATATCTCTACCCAAGTCTAGTGTGAGTTCTCTACACTATGCATTGTTTATGTTTTTTTGGTCTCCTTGTTTCTTACTGCATTTTGGGCGGTTAGTTGGGCAGTAGGGTAGGTCACTCGGGGTCGGCTATCTAGGGAGAGGTAGTCGAGCCGTACTACACCATCGTACTCTCTTTTCTCCTTTTGTCTTTCTGTTTTTCTTTTTCCTCTTTCGATCTGTCTCTATGAGTAGGGGGGGGGGGCGCCTGTTGTGGGAACCTGACGGATATGCGTTCGGGAAGGTTAGTTGTCTGTGACCCGGTAGTCTCAAGCTCTGGACCAGGCAAAATACCTATTGGGTGCCGTACGTCGGACTTGATGGAGCTTGGCAGGGTTTACTAATTCTCTTTACCGGGCGCATAAAGTGTTATCGTTGTACAACAGGCACCGTTTCCGGCTACAGTCGAGCAATTGCGGCCTGTAGTCTTTTTTATTTTGAATATTAGGACAAAATTATGGGATGCTTTATTTCCTTTTTCTGTTATTTACTTTCAGGGTAGGGGGATTTCCTGGGTCTTGTTCCCTCTGGTCGTGGATCAGAATCCTTCCTGGGTGGGAGGAAGACTGTTGTGGGCAAGCATGTACTGGTTGCGGTGATGTGCGCTTGTATGGACTAACGTTGGGAAGACCAAGGACGCGCTTTTAAATCTAGTCGCAAGGGCTTGAGTTTATAGCGTAACGACTGTTGTCGACTTTCAACAAGTACCTGTTCTGATACTTCTCTTCTGTTGGTTGAGTTTTTGGTTCTTGGGAGTATCATTCCGCTTCATGCGACTTTTGGACACATTTGGTTGGTGATGCTTAGCAAATTGGGAAAACCTCTTTTATCTACGTTTCTTCTTGGGTTGGGTGTTATTGTATTTGGGTTGGTTTTGGATTTTAGGGTTCTGTCCTTCGCGTATGTCTAAATTTCTATTCTTGACTTTAGGTAGTGTCTACTTACCAAGTTTTTATGTTGCTGGGAAAGAATCTGTAGTGTTAAAAAAAGAAATTAGTAGTTCAATTTTCCGAGAATGAAAAATTTCTCGTTGAGTATGAAATTTGTCAGGAGAATTTCCTTACTCTTGCGCCCAGACTGTCAAATTTTAGACAGCATTTTTACCTCACTTCCTACAAGACCATCTACGAGTTCTGTATTTTTACGCTCGAGTTAACCTTCACCGTTAGATTGTTTTACGCTAATATCCCAATATGCAATTGCACTTGTAAGGTTGAAAGGGCGGATATTGGTACCCAACAAATGTTCATCGTTATTACCGAAGATAACTAGCAGGTGGCCTCGTTGGAAAATTTCTATGACGTCACATTATTGATAACGTCATTATCGTAACCGCCATCAAGGGTTGGAAACAGGCAGAACAATCTCTCTTTGGAAGAATAATTGCGACAAACACTGGGGGAATTTATACTGTTAAGTCGAAGGGAAACGCTGCGCATCTGTGTTCTTAATGATTGGAAGCTAAAGAAACTTTTTATTTGTGTTAACATTAGATACTCGTTTAGATTGGGTTTAATATTACTTTTTAGGCACATCAAGTACGCAGATCAGCTAATATCCGACTGAGGTAAAACCTAACTGTGAGTATTACTATTTTTTTCTTTGATTTGTACTTCCGCGGTCATGTCGTTTATGACCGTACGTGCATGTTAAGTTAACACAATTAATAATATTTTTAAGTTGAGTCTCGAAGGCTTAAATTGTTTTGTTTGTCAACAATTTAAATATTTGTAAATATAAATTCAGACGTTATGTTTATGTAACTGTTTAGACCGACAGGGTTAGCTTGTTGTACGGTGTGTTGCTTACTATTCGTCGCAACTTATAATTTATTCGACCTACGTGTAAACATTGTCGAGAACTTACATTTATATACCTTCTTCATCTTCTGTGATATAATAAATATATATAATTGGTGTTATTACTTCTGTGGTGTTATTTATTCTTTTCCTGCTACGGGTAGAGTTAGGCGGTATCTCCCGAATTTAATTTTTTTCATCGTCTTGGCGCCTTTTTTTAGATTCACGTTATAATCACACATTACAAAACCTGCAATTCCTCTCCGAAGAAGCTGTGCCATCCGTTGCTTTGTTTTGTTACAAGAAGACAAGTGTAACAATTTATTCTTGGCGGATCAACTCAAGAAACCTGAGTTTCTCGTAACACCTTTCTTGCTGCTTATTTTTACTTGTTTATAACATTTCTTCTAATGTATATACGTCGATGTTTTTTTAATTATAATGAGAAACTTAATTTACACTTACTACTTAATTTTATAATTCTTTAATTTGATTCTGTTTTAATCATCCAGTGATACGCTCTAAATACACACGTTGCGATTACGCGCGCTTATCTGTCTACGTCGACGCCTCGGAAATCAATAAGCGGTTTACGTAAGTTTTATTATAAATGCAATAGTTGTATATTTATATGTAATTCAACTTTTTTTAAATAAAATACTGATTGTATCGTTTTGAAATCACTACAGTTACTTTGTTTTTACTAATTATCACTTTTACACATAATTTAGTATATTATTTTATTCCTCAATTTAATTTAATATTTTACTTAGCCGTGTAAGGGAGCCGATGTATTGGTTGTCGCGTTGACACTAGTTTTTCGCAAAAATTGTAATTTTATATACCTAAATATATTTTACACAAACTAAGTTCAAGGTAGTTAGAATTGATCAAAGCAAGTCATTTGTAACTTTACTACTACTTTAATTTCATGCAGAATTTATTTATTGAACTTTTAATAACGCAATGTTATAAAAAAGTTATAATTATTAAAATAGGTCTTTTATCAGTTTTTTGGAAGCTTTACAATAACTACTAAAATTTGAATGTTTGACAGGGTAAGAACAAGTTAAGTAATTAAATTAACAAAAAAAAATTTACTTAATTAGCAAAAACCAAACGTGTAGATTAACTTGAAGAAGTAATCAATCAAAAAAAAAAATAACTGACTATTAAGCTGAAATGCCATCTACTTTCATTAATACTTGTGCCTCAGTAATGCAACGTACTGTAGCCGAGAATATTAATGGTTTATCTAAAAACAAAACTCTAGATAAATTACGAATAGAATGAATATAGAAACATTAAGTGGTGGCCCAGTTTATTTTAATATTTATAATAATACTATTTATTATTAATTCTGTTTAAAATTTTATTAATTTTAATTCCAAATAATTCTCGCTGTAGTGCACAAAATCTTTTAAAATGGTCAATTTCTTAAACTGATATTAATAAAAAGAAAGTTTGTCGACTGGTAAAAAAAAATGTTTTTGATCTTGATAAATTAAAAAATAATTATAGATACTTTAGAATAGTTGAATAAAATATATATTTTCTGAAATCTATTAAATATCAGTGTGTGCAATTTAATCTAAAATACTAAACATACCTTATACATAAATAAATTACTTAGGTATCTAATTGCATAAAAAGTTATTGTGACTGTGAATAAATATTAAATTATGTTGTGAGCGATGCTTGTCTAACATAGAAAAAACCAAATAAAATATTAATCTAAACGTAACAAACATTGCACATTAATAGTTTATCAATTCAATAAAATTAGGAACTTTTGTGTTTAAGCGTTAGATTGCGAATGCAGTATTTGAGGAAGAACTGCAATTAGGTACTTATAAAATTTGGGAAATACTTTATTTTATTGATATTTTATAAATTTTAAATTTGTTGTTTTTACCTGTTCTTCAATTAGATTTTTTAGTGAGATAATTGTTAGATGTTTGTTTTATCAAACGTAAAACTTCAGGAAACATTTAAGACAAATGTGTTTGTTAGAACGTTCGAAAAATAATGCAGATTTTGCTATGTCAGTTTAAATGATAATTATACTAGCGTTAGTTTTATTTAAGACCTGGAATATGTTTTAAAACATTTCTCTAACAACACTTTGAAAACACCTATATCGAACGGTTAAATTGTAAAGTTTAGTTTGGTTCGTGTATAATCAAGTGTTAATGTTTTAAGACTTTAATAATGTATAGTTATTTTTAGTATTTAAATTGTAATTATAAAATAATTCATATGTATACTCTGTAATAAAAATAAAAAATTCCGTTTTATAACCAATAATTACCAAGAAATCAATAGATTGTACAAGTATAAAATTAGAAAAATAAGTATACGTTTGCATTCTAACGTATGTTTTGCGTTCAAATTCGTGTTAAAATATCTTAACGTTGATACGTTCTGTATACCACCTACATAAAATGTAATTTGCATTTTTGATTATTCTTAAGTTGTATTAAAGAACTTAATAAACTTACCTGACATTTGTAGATAAACGGTAGATGCGTAGATAAATTAAATAATTCAAAAATACTACTATTTAAGCGTGGCAAACAATTTTGTAATACAGCAAGAAATAGATATAACAAAACGAATTGAAAGAAATTAATATTTATTTAATACACACACTAAAGTTTAAACAAAATAGGGAAATCAAACGTACAAAACATTTTCAGACCAATTTTGGCATATAGCACATGCACTAATTTTTATACAAAAATTTAAACTTTTATATGTAACAGTAAATGTGTTTAGGTTTAATTTTTTAGCTATGGTTTAATGTCTGATTTACGTATGCAAACCATATATTAATGCATGTTATCGTCGCATAAAACAGTTAGATTTTTTGGATTTTGTGCTACCTCAAATCATCCAGAACCTTTTTAAATAATTTAAACTTTGTCGTGTCAAGGCCACTCCGACGTGCTGCTAGATGGAATGCAGACGAGTAAAGTGCGCATGAACGAAACGAAGCGACAGAAGAAGCAGTGTAGTTGTTCTAGAGACTGTAATAAGTAATGGCGATATACATGTGAAGTTCATTTTGTATGTTTTTTACGTTTGATAAACTCTTTTTGTATTCTTTAAACTAAAGGCCATCAAAGTTCAGAAGTAGGATAACATGAGATCACACAGAATCAGATAGGATTATCGATATTGAAATAGCGAGGAACGTGTTCGGGTATCGGTTAGGCGATTGTGAGATAAAAAAAAAACGAATGTAAAGCGCGTGGCGACGGACTGTTTTGTGCTTATTATTCCTGTGTTTTTTTTTTCTACACCACCTAAAAGGTAACGACGAGTGTTTTGTTTACAGGTCGACGTACTGATCGTTAATAGATACTCCTGTGTTCGTTATTCCAACATGGGTGACAACGAAATTTCAAACGTGCTTTCCACAAGTACAAGTTCCCTAGGTCTCGATATGAATTTAATCGAAAGGTTTGTCCGGATTATAGAAGATAAAGATGAAGAACTGCGTAAGCTCAGACAGGAAACAGAATGTAAAAAGGTAAGCGCAAATACCACTTTTTCGAGGTTAAATGTACCAAACGGTGAAATTGGGGCGCAAATTCCTAAGTTTGGCGGGAAGGAGGATGAATGGCTAGATATTACCGTATAGATACAACGTATAAATGACATTCAAATAATGTACGAATTATCGGATAACATGATTAAGGTAATGGCAACGAATAAATTCACGGGGAATTTCAAACGCTGGTATGATTCAACTCCAGACATGTACCCAAAGTCATGGAGTGAAGTTAAAACTGAGTTACAGGAAGTTTTCGAACTGGTAGATAATATTACTGTTTTAATAGAAAAAATCCGTGCACGAAAGTGGTCAAGAGATAAAACGTTTTCAGATTACTTTCTTGACAAATTATGTTTAGGAAAAAAAGCAAAATTAAGTGAAGCCGAAATTTTATCATACCTCATAAAAGGAATCGAAAATTTTTCTATTCAAACTCAAATGATAACGGCGAAACATAAAACAACAAAAAATCTCTTAGCATGTATGAAATTAATCGAAGTAGAAATGAACGACTCTTTGAGAACTGTTAAAAAGGAACCACCAAAATTGGCAAATGCTGAAACAAAACCCGAGGTGAAAACTAAAACAAACATTACTTGTTTTAAATGTAATAAAACGGGACACATTAGTCGTCAATGTAATGAAAGAAGAGAGACTAGAAATTTTTTGCCACCTAAACAAGAACAACCAATGATGAATTTTGATTTTGCAACTTCAAAGTATAATAAAAACATTCAGATAGGTGACACATTATATTTTGCACTTATTGATACAGGCAGTCGTTTAAATTTAATCAAAGATAAATGCGTTAAAGTATTAAATTTAGATACACACAATTCAACCATTATTCTATCGGGATTAAATAATTCAAAAATAACTTGTAATGAAATCACCGAATTTTCAACTACAATCGACAAACAAATGTTTGATATGAGAGCAGTTATTGTTCTAGATAACTCAATGAAATATGATGTTATTATAGGTCAAGAATTTTTAAGCAAAGTAAATTGTACAATAACTCCAAATAAAATATTATTTACAAAGTTTAACAATGACGATCCAGTTTATGCACTGTTACAAATTGATTTACTGACATCCGATGTAATTGAACCAGTAATTAATGTTAATCCTGATATACCGTATGATTATAAAAAAAGGATAACAGTCATTATTCTAGATTACGAAAAATGTTAGTTGAATAATTTGATTCATGTAAATGATGAATCAAGTGTAAAATTGCACATTGAATTAAAAAGCAAAAAAATAATTTCATGTAACCCTCGACGAATGGCACGTGTAGAAATGCAAGCAGTCATCGAAATTATTGGTACTCTATTAAAAGATGGAATTATTCGACCCAGTAATTCTGAATATTCAAGCCTTGTTGTGATGGTTCGAAAGCGAAATGGCGAATTCAGACTTTGCTGCAATTACCGTCGTTTAAATGAAGAAACTGTCAAGGATCAATTTCCATTACCACATATAGATGATCTGTTGAGCAACTTAAGCAAATCCAAATATTATACTACTCTCGATTTAAAAAGTGCTTTCCACAAAGTACCAGTAGCGGAAAATTCTGTAAAATTTACTTCATTTGTAGTTCTAAGTAGACAATATAAAAATTTAAAGCAGTTACGGGGTTTTCTTGGATTAACCACCTATTTTAGAAAATTTATCCTAGGTTACTCTATCATAGCAAAACCGTTAACAACACTTTTGAAAAAGGACTCTGAATTTAAGATAGAAAAGCAGCATGAAGATGCAATTGGAACATTGAAAACTAATCTAATGAGTGAGCCTGTTTTACGAATATTCAACCCAGATAATTATACCGAATTACACACAGATGCAACTAGTATTGGATATGGCGGAATATTAATGCAGAGATTTGAAGACAATCAAATGCATCCCATATATTATTTTAGTGTGACAACTAATGACACTGAAGCAAAATATCATAGCTTTGAGCTGGAAATGTTAACAATTATCAAAACATTAGAAAAATTCAGACTATATTTACTAGGAAAACATTTTCGGATTGTTACTGATTGTAATGCGTTAAAGCAAACATTACAGAAAAAAGACATAAATTGACGAATATATCGTTGGTATCTGAAATTAGAAGAGTACGAATATGCAATTGAGCATAGGAAAAGTGAATATATGCAACACGTAGATTTTTTAAGTCGACAAGAACAAGTTAACATTATAGAAGAAGAAGAAATGGAAGTTGAAGATCTTTACACAAACCTTCAATTAGCACAAGATCTTGATCCTGAAATTAAAAAACTAAAGGAACAAATTTTACTTGGAAAGCTTAACAATGAATATGAAATTGTAAACGACAAAGTCATGAGAAATGTCAATAACAAAATACTTTTTGTGGTACCCCGAAACACGCGAAAAACATTGGTGTTACGTGTCCATGAAAAATATCCTCAGGTAGGTATTGAAATAACATAACGAAATGCAAAATCACTTTTACTTTCGAAATATGAAAAAGTATGTAAATAAATGTTTAAAAATGTGCATCAAGTGTATGGAATACAATTATAAGAAAGGAATGAAAGAAGACCTATTGCATTCTATCGACAAAGACAATAAACCGTGGGAAACGCTACATATTGATCACCTAAGTCCTTTGGAAAAATCGCGAAAGGGAAATAAGCATATTTTATGTATCATTGATGCATTTACAAAATTTTTATTTTTGAAACTTGTCAAAAGTACGACTACGGACGAAGTGTTAAAAAAATTAAAAGGTATTTTTAAAATTTTTGGAGTGCCAAAACGAATAATATTAGATAGAGGAACTATCTTCACTAGCGAGTTATTTAATAACTTCTGTAATGAGCAAAACATTAAGTTAGTGCGGATCGCAGTACAAACTCCGAAAGCAAACCGGCAAATAGAAAGGTATAATGCTACGATCATGTCTGCAATACTTAAGGAAACGGAAAATATTGAAATGTGGGATGAAACATTATCACTTAATGGAACTAAGCAAACGACCACCAAAATGTCTCCTGCAGAACTATTTTTGGGAATACAAATCAGGAATACAAATGACATTCTGGAAGAAACTTTAAAAACAGTACTTCAGCAACACATAGTGGTACGTAAACAAAACCGTAAAATAGCGAGTGACAATATCAAACAAGCGCAAGTATCGGAAGGTATTCGTTATAACAAAGATAGGCGCTACTCCATCGGTTATAAAGTGAACGATTTAGTTATGGTAAAAAAAATGCCGAGCGCGCAAGACGGATCTGCAAAAATGTCGAAACGTTTTGTGGGACCTTATCGTGTTGAAACTGTTCTCGATAAAGACAGATAAGTAGTGAGTGACATACCCAGTCATCGCGTAACGCAAAAACCGTATAAAAGTGTTTTACCACCGGAAAGACTCAAATTGTATTCATATGGAGATGACAGTGATGGTACGGAGGATGATGAAAACAATGAACAAGCTGAAGCTAACACCGACGTACCGATAGATCCCATCATCGAGGACGATGAAGAGTCAGGAAGGGCCGAACTGTCGTGTCAAGGCTACTCCGACGTGCCGCTAGAAGGAATGGAGACGAGTAAAGTGCGCATGAGCGAAAGGAAGCGACAGAAGAAGCAGTGTAAAACAGTAATAAGTAATGGCGATATACGTGTGATGTTCATTTTTTATGTTTTTTACGTTTAATAAACTCTTTTTGTATTCTTTAAAATAAAAGCCATCAAAAGTTGTTTAAAAGTTATCTAAAATGTGTAATACTTTTACTCGATTCATGTAATTTAACTTTTTGTTTTCTGATAAATGCTGTTTTAATTGAATTGTAATTAAATGTAATTACTTGCATGCTATAGAATAACAATCGAATAAAAAATACAACTCTTTACAACTATCTTTTTAGTTTTATTTATAAATTCTATTATAACACAACGTAAATTTAATTTACTAAAATTATACTGCTTTGTTGTAACGTGTTTAATGATTTAAATCTTTGCACATCTTGGTTTTTTAATAAACAGAATTTTAATAAGAAAAAACATAAGAAATGCTCGTCAGTACTCCTTCAAAACTTATTTACAAGTGCAGGTATGGAGGAGTAATGTACTATATTTACATAGATGGGGATAGAAAATAAGTACCAATGGGTTAACTCCCATCACAACGACTAATCCACAGGCCCCACAAAAACTTTTCAGCTCCATATCGTGCACATGTAAGAAACGGTGCAAAATATCTTGCTTCTGTAGGAAGGCAGAGATAAAATGCCGTCTCTGAAGCCAAGGATGTTATACTTGATGCCACCCAGTGTGACGAAAAGATTGATATCATCAAAGGAAAGCAAGAAATGAATCCTTATTCTCAAGACTCCGAGGATAAAAAGGTAGATGGCGTGATCGGCGAACAGCGACCGTTTCCGCCAATACAGCAAAAAAAATCGCTAACTTGAGTACCTTGTACGTCTTTCATATTATCTTTCATGTACACAACTAATACATTTTTTATGTAGACGACCAATACTGTTATCGTTTGTGTACATCTGTTGTTACCTTTAATAAAATATTATTTATTATAATGCTCTCTTATATTTTAAAACTACATAACATCATTTTGGAGTATCCAGGTACGAATCCAATAGGAAGGAAGGGAAGCACAAATCCTAGAATTTCTGAAACACCAGAACAATTAAGATTTTCTCTTACTCATACTTTTAGATTTACCCCTGGATGATTGTCATTGAAGAAAATATCATTAAATAATTTATATAATCCATTCAAAGGGTAGAATTAACTTTTTAGCCAAGTAGGTAAAAATGGTCCAATTTTGAAAATTGATAGCGGCTAAACGACTGAGCCAATTTTTACGGATCAAAAACCATTCGTCGCACGATTTAATCTTTTTAAAAACACTTTAGATATAATTTTTTTAGGATGCGTCGTTTAGGAGTTATAAGCCAAAAGCTAAAAAAAGTGCGAAAACATCGTGGTTTTTTGACTCCTACAACTTAAGCAGTGAGAATCCATCGCAAACTCACAGGACTTTTATTTAAGACTCCCAAAAAGCATTAACACACTTTCCAGCTTTGGATGATTTTTCGAGAAGCATATGTTTAATTTTCCTGGACTACATCTATATATTTATATTTTGTCTCAAGTATAAAAATCTTTTAAAATATTTTTACAAAATATATAGGTAAAATATGGATTAATCTTAAATTTTGTTATTTGCGCAATTAAGGCATGTGTATATAACTGGCTTGCGGTGTTCCTTACAAATCCATTTGTCACAAACTTTTCAGAAAAATCGTGTGTTTTTATATTTGCTTCTGGGACATACCCTCCATTATCAGTTTTTACTTTCTTTGTTGACGGAGCAACATCATTTGCTGATGTGATAGAAATCTCAATATCAAACAGTACAAAACTTTTTTTTCCTAACGCACTAAAGTACTATTGAAAGTAAATAAAAAAAATTTTGACGTCCGATCTTTTCATGAGGATTGTTTAATAATAATAGTTGCAATGCATTTATTGCAAATGTATTCATGACGTTGAAAAAAATTGTGAGAAGCGTACATTTATCTTAAAATGCAAATTGACTACTGCATAATGGTCTTTACCATTTCAGGAGGTTCCTTACGTTTATTTTTTTAATGCGTCAATTTAAAGAAATCTAATAATTTAATGCCCAAAAGGACGTTAGGACCCTCGTGATATTCTTATTTGTACTTTTGATGATGTTAGTGACTCTTTTTCCTGCTTCGAAAGCACTTTATTTATTTTGTTTGTTCCTACAGATTAAATTCCGCAATATAATTCTAAATTCACAGTGTACCTCTCCTCTATGTTATATAATTCATTATCAACCTCATTGCCCTCAATTTCTTCTAGCCACTTCAGCAACTGATTGGAGCCTTTGCTATTTTTATTCATGTTTAGCAAATGATGTCTAAAACACCTATATGTAGTGTGACAAATTGAAATTTAACGTAAAATTTACCAAAATGTCATTTACAAATAAAGAAATATTGGAAACAAGGTCGCGCGGGATACTTTCGTATCTCAAATTAAACACTACAATTACCAAATCATGGTACAAAATAAAATCAAACATGCAAGTCACTCCTTAGAGATGAAAGTACTGAAAGCGTGTTGCATTCAATGCAACCATGACATGCGTATTTTATTAAATGTTACAATCATTCTATTGGCAACTATCTATGAGAGGAGAATTATGAAAATGTAGTAAAATGCACCCCACGTTTTTTACTCTGAACTGAATTATTCTGTTAATAAGTTAAATTTTATTATAATTTTCTTTTGAGGTGACAAATTACGATTGATTTTTCGACCTTCTGCTACTGCATTTTAAAGGAACAAGATGTTTCTACGACAATTGACGTTTTTGTATGTCGTGCACGTGCTCTTCAGTCAAAACTGCCACCAGATTCATTGAGCGAACCAACACATCACAATATAGTATATGGTTGGTTGCATCGTCGTATAAGAAAGAAAGTTTCTCCTGACAAAGCAGTCCTTTTTAGCGAGCTTCTTAAGGAATGTCGTTTGGTGGAGGAAACCTTCAAGCGTAGATCGAAGCGCGTTGTACTTAAAGAAAATAGGGAATCATCGCGCGCTCATGGCTTGGTATATTGCAGAAAAGTGGAACACACTATAGATAATTGGCAATAGTTCAACGACTTCATTGGAAGCAATCACATCAATATCTTCGCGTGCACTAGCAGTGTCGCCTACACCTAACCTACTACCGCAATTGTGAAAAACCGGATATTGTACAATCAACTTGCCCTACTTGTAAATTGACAACTTCGGTGTGTTTCACTGACTTTTGTGTGTTGGATGCCGTGACCAAATATCATTTTTGTACCATTTAATATGTAATTATATTTTTTTTTCTTGGTTGTTATTGTTTCCTTTAATCTTCTAAATTGTTTTTTTTTTATTTCTTGCACTAATTATCATTTTTTGGTAGTATAACATTTTGACCTTCTTGATAACGTTATGGTGCAAGTTTTTGTCTTATTTATAGTAGTCGTTATCAACTAAATCATGGTTGTTTAATATATACAGGTTTCTTAAATTAATAGACAACACGATGTTGACAACACAAAAAATAAATAATTAAACATAAGAACAATTACAACACACCAGTAACACACGTAGACTTGACATACTATAGTATAGTACGGTTGCCTTCAAAGTGCAGTCCGAAACACACTTCTTTTTTGCTTCTATAACTGGACATGAAAAAGTGCGCACTCAGTTGCACATAACGTCGACTTCAATAGACACTTAAAGTGTTTTGATGCCCTTCTTCATAAAATAATACTAAAGATTAGTAGTTTAGTTTGATTGTAATGCCTGCACACTCAAACATTTTTTCAATGTTCAAATATTGAATTCTGGTATAATTTTACAGAATGTATTACACTTTATAAACACTATAACACCACATAATATAAATTTTTTCCTACTAAATAAATTGGTTGTATAATATCCCGCTATGTTTATGTAACATGTCTCACTTAGAGAACACCAACTCTCAGTCACGCAGAAGAAATCAGGTTTTTCTTCTTCAAGAAATATTTCAATTTTATTTATTATACATATTGTATAGTTTGGTAAATAATAAGTTTTATGATGTTTGTGAAGAATTTTCAGATTTTATTTATAAACTCTATTCTAATACTTTAAAAGTAAAGTTTAATTACCGAGATGTTACTGTTTTATTGTAAAGTGTTTAATGATTTAGTTAGTTGCACATGGGTTCCTGGTTTTTTTAATAAAAAAAATTTAGTTTAAAAAACTATAATTCTGAAATTAAAATTAAAATGGAATTTTTTTTATTATCCTAGAAAGATCACACAATGATGCTATTAGGTACGTCAAAAAAACTAACCAAAATTAAAATTAATTTGCACAAAAAGAACAATTTAGATTAAATTTTAATATACATATAACTTACCATATAACGCACCTCTGAACGAAACAAAATCAGGCGCAGCCTGCCTGTGAGGCCACCCACATAATTTGGCGTTCTCTTCTTATCCAACAGGGATTGCTTAGGGTTTTAATACTTTGCTAGGGTTTGAGAAGAGCAAATATAAGATATTAAAGGAAAAGTTTATTTTTAAGAAAATGAATTTAAACTAAAACAACCAAAATTGTCAAGTGTTATAAAAGAAAAAAATTAAAATAAAAAGGTGCATTAATTTTTTGCCGCTGTTGAAGGCAAAATCCTACGTTGAACCTCCAAAATCAACACCTGAATAATAGGTCTGGCACATTGGTTTTATGTAGGTTAAACAGAGCGGTCCATGACAGTTGTGACATTCGTAATTTGTCATCCTTCTAAATCCTGATTCAAACATGCATGTCCCACATTTACGTCTTTTGGGAGGTGGTGTGGAAGATGTTTCACGTTGTTCTTGAGGTAAGAACCTTTTCAAGCGTAATTGTAACTGAGTTGGCATTTTACTTGAGTTCAGACTTCACCGAGCTAGATGTCCAATCATTAGTTGATGAGACAACGTTTCCAGAAAAACTCTTCTTCTTAGTGGTCCCAGGCCATTCACAATCAAAATCACTTGAGAATTTATACCGAACACGTTCAAGCAAGTAAAAAAAAATGACCATAGGCCAACGTCGCGTGTTCCTGCTAACATGTAATTTGCACACATTTGATCAGCTGTGTCAACTCCGAACTTGGTCCCATTATAAAATGTAATTACTTCGAGTTTCTTCTGCTCTCCAGTAGACAGATCAATGGCATCAGTTTCGTAGAGTGATGAAATAAGAATTACATTTTTTCCCTCCTTTGGTATGTACGAAACTAACGTGTTACCATTGTTAAAACCGTACAATCTGTTATATTAAGGTCTTTCTTTGACATTGACAAAAGCAGCTGGTAACTGCCATTTATTTTTTCGTACTGTCCCAACATAAGACAGTTTGTTTTTTTTTCAAATCGTTTACTAGATCAATGTCTGTGAACCAATTGTCACACGTTATGTTACGTCCAGTTTTAAAAATTGGCTGTGCCATTCGTTTTACCACTTCAACTGGCTTATTGCTTACCAAATATGGCCCTTCAGGCTGTTTCCCTGCGTAAATTTCCATATTGTAGGTGTATATCATTCTGGCATCAACAAGGCAAATTATCTTTATCCCATACTTTAAAGGTTTTGATGGGATGTATTGCCTGAAACACACTTCCCACGGAATGCTGGCAACACCTTATCTATTGTGAGGTTTTTTCCTGGAACGTAATTCTTTTGACAGTTTTGAAAAAAACACTCAAACACTTCACGTATTGGGCAAAGTCGGTCATATTCTTTCCGTTGTGGTCGGCTCGTACAATTGTCAAAACGAATACAACGTATGAAGATCTTAAACCGTTTTAGGCTCATCACTAGGCCAAATTTTTCAATTCCGTCTCCTTCTGATTCCCATAGCTCCTCTAGGTTCTGACGGTTTTCTTTATAAGCCCCAGCTAAATACAATATACCAATAAATGCTTTGATTTCGATGAGGTCTGTTTCCTTTGCATCTCTCTCTCTGACAAAATTTTCTTTGACTGAGTCAATGTATTGGTATGTATATCTCACAATCAATTCCAAAATATCGGTACTGAATAAACATTTCAGTATAGAATCAGCATCTTTTGCATCTCCTTTAACAACTAGAAGGTGTGTAATAATGTTGTGACGTTGCACACGACGACTAGCAGCCGGTGATGGTTTTTTAGTCCACTTTGTCTGCTTATCTTTTACAAGAAAAAAAGCATCACCTATACAACTTCTTCCTCCTCACTTGTCAATTCTTCCTCCTCCTCATCATTCCCTTCTCCTTCTTGATCAGTTTCAGAGTCCAATTTACGTTCTTCAACTTCGTCTTTGCGCACCGGAACAAGTTGAAGGGGCGTATCGCTGAGGCCCTAAGTACAAGAGTAGCAAACTAAAAAGAACCATGCTGGCCTCTCAGGCCGGCTGCGCCTGACGGAGGGTTAAAATACATGTAACATAAATTGTTGAATTGAATAAAAATATTTTCTAACAAAATTTCTTTTATACACTTTACATACCATAGAAAGTTATTAGATTTTTGTAGTTAGGTATTTTGTTGTATAGTCTTATGTGTACAAAATAAGAAGTTGATTCATAAAATTTTGATTTGTGTATGTTTAAACACCTAATTACAACACCTTCATACTTAAGTCGCCACAATTGTGAAATGTCTTGTGGGACTTCTATCTTATTATTTGTTTGTTGAGTTTTAAGTTATATTAATTTTTTTTTCTCAATTTTTACTACATCTTTGTATGTTTTAACTGCCTTTTTAAATTTATTTAGACCTATTCGAGATTGTACAATGTCTTCAAGTTTTTTGCAATTTTACTTCCTGATGTAAACAATTTAATTAAGAATAATTTTTTTTTAAATTACCTAGTAAAATTTTTAAGTCACTTCTGTTTAAATATGAGAACTCAGTATCAACATTAACGTTATGGAAATCTTTACACATTTACGCATTCCATTTATTGATTTCCAATTTAAACCATTTTATTTGATTTAAACATTTTCTAATTTTAATTTCTTAATTATTGATTCCTCTTTAGTTCGTTTAGATTCCTTATCTTTGTTTGGCTAAGAAATATAATGCTGATGACATATCATTTAGATTCATTTAAGATTATAAAATTTTTATCTTTGGATTAAAAATTTTGAGCACAGCTTCTATTGTATTATTGTATTATCGCAGTTTACACATTTTATGTTTACAACTGTAGGTAACTTATTTTTTTTACATTTTTTACATTAGTGCTCGTTTTTCAAAGACGTAGCTCCGTATTACACTTCTGCCACGTTCGACATAACATAAAACATTTTTTGTCGTATAGTAATTTGGTTTCTAAAATAATTAAACAAATTAAACTTTAAAGCATAACAAAACACGCCGAATGAATACAAACTGAAACAAAATGTGATCAAAAAGTGTAAATTAGCATTAAAATTCCCTTGGCCCATTTTTTAAAATATAAATGTACATACATAGATAAACAACATTGTTCACAAAAAAACTGACAATAAATTAAAAAATTAGGTTAATAAGTTTAAAATAGAGCAAAATATATACAATTTTAAACAATGAACTGCCCTTAATTATAAAAACAATATAAATAAGACAAAAACAAAATTTGTATTTTTTTAGTGTATTAGAATTAACGTTTTTTAACACATACGTGTACACTTTGTAAAAAAAATTATTCAATTAATTTATAGTTTCTTTAGCATTAAATATAAAGATGTTTTATGTGATTTTTATTTATTTCCAATGATTTAGATGCTATAACAATTGTTTTATTTTAAAAAATTAAAAAATATAAATGACTTAAAATTTATGTTTAGTTGATGATTTATGTTGGCTGAAAACGGTTTCTAGAACGTAGAAAAATGTACACAAATTTATCAAATTAAATTACAATTTTTATCTTATCTTTTAACATGCATCACTATTTAAAAGTGTTATAAATAAAAACATGCATTAGGTCAAAATTCACTTACAGTTAAATTTACCAAAATAATTTAAAATTAAAACACAGTTCATTCAAAATAAGTGTTAATAAATTATTGTTATATGTTGATTAAATATTAAAACAATATTGTTTCCTTTAGCTATTTTATATACATATAATTTAATAAAACAATGTATAATTTGTTTACTTTCTACTACTCTGTAAGGCATAACTGTGATTAAATTCTCCACAAAGCACAAGTAAAAAAACAAACATTAATCGTAAGACATATATAATTTACGTCAATTATATACACTCACAGTTTTGACTGTAATCTATAGTAGCAGTTTCAGTAAACAGTTCTGTTAATACAGTTGCTTTTAACACAGAAAACAAAAATGACTATTAAAAATTTATTATTTTATGTTTTTGTTGTTTTTTCTGTTTTTTTAGCATCAGGTTATCGCGTAGGAGTAGGAATTGGCGATATTACAGGACCAATTGTAGAAGTAAATTTTGTAAGTATTTTTTTACTGAGTTAAAGTTTGATTAAAAAAAATACTTAAATATTTATGTACAAATACTGTATTATACACGTCACAGCATTCATAAACGTGCAGCATTAGTTTACATTTAATCATGTTACATTTCTAATGTAAAACTATTATTATTATTATTATATTGTTAAAATTTACTATTAAACAATTATATAATATAATATAATATAATAAATACATAATTTTTATGGACAAATATATTATATCATTTTTTTTATATTTAAATGTTTCATTAATATAGATATAACGCTAAATTGTGATAACAAAAATTGGCGTTTTAACTAAAAATAATAATTAATGTTTTAACGTAATACCTTATACTAATAATTTTTTTCTTATCATTTCTTGAAAATAAAAATAGCTAAAAACTAATATAACTAGGCGATGTTTTTGGCTTTCTTAATCAAGGTGCTAATTTTGCAATCTTTTCTAGTATTACTTTTTCTATTGTCTGTATTTGTACTTTATTTAGGTTTTTCCGAGCCGTTATCCAATTTTTGGACCTATAACTTATTACCAGAAGAATACAGATATCAAATACTATTCTTTTGTGTTGTAAGATTATATAAGATGTGTTTGAGTATTTTAAATGTTTATATAGGTGTATTGCTCAATAAATAAAAATACTAAGAATGCATACGCACATGCATACGTGTATTGTCGGTTGTCTATACAGTAGTCGGAATGTTTTTTAGCAAAAATTATATTGAATATTAAAAAAGCGATTGTCTAAAATTTTATTTTTTACTAGTCTGCTTCAGTTAATGTTTTGTAATATTTTGTAATAATACTTTTATCATAAATTTACTCCGATCATAAATATACTATTTTTCTACAAAAATCATTTTGTTTTATCTTAAATGACGGATACAAAATAATAATAATAAAACAACATGAAATTTATCTACAGTAAAATTGAAACTTTATAAAAGCAATTATATTGTTTAACAAAAATCTTTACAGTTATAGTAGTATTTAATACCTATAAACTAAAACATCGATTTTATATTACAACGGGATTATTTACAAGCTTTTGCAAACAATTCACTTTTATTAAGTATTTTACGTCACAAGAGACTTTATTTTTGTTCAAAAGTGTAACTAAAATCAGAAAAAAACATTAGAATACAATATTTATCTTTATGGTTTGGCACATTTTCATCTTCGGTAATAAGAGCCATTACTTTCTGTACTATTAAAGATTTACTAAAAGATATACCATAATAGTCTGGGTTAGTCGTATTTGACGTAAATACAACTAAGACCTAGAAACAAATTCTTTCACTATTCTTGTACGTAACACA
Source organism: Aquatica leii (assembly GCA_035610365.1). NCBI lineage: Eukaryota > Metazoa > Arthropoda > Insecta > Coleoptera > Lampyridae > Aquatica > Aquatica leii. Next base: position 27,689,078 of record CM069433.1, on the reverse strand, counting down.
AAAAATTGAAAAACATTGCAATTTTTGAGAAGTAACACGTTCGCTGCGTAATTATAATCAATGAGTAATTTTTAGTGACTTAGTCGCATTTGACTGGTAACGCCAGTTTTTATTCTTTATGTTACCGATCACGCAAATCAAATTTGTTTTATTTTAGTACGCTTCAACAAATTAGTTTTAAATAAATTTCACTGTTTTTTGTTAGTATTTAATAATGTAAATCTAAAACCGTTTCATAATATAATGACAAACATTTATCTAAAACATGTTTCAATTTTAATAAATCTATTAACTAAGAAATGACATATAAACAATGTGTGAATATAATACTAGTATTCATAAGAGTTGCAATAATGTTATACTTTATAATTTAACAGAAAAAATAAAAACTTTAAAACTTAGTAGTCATTACAGATTATGGCGATTATTTGCTGCAGTATGTAGTGACCTTAGGTATCTTTTTATCATCTTTTTTGCTAAACATCGTTTCTCTCAATTTTTTAGAGCATTCTCCACAGTTCCGCCTTTTCTTAGTTCCGGAACTTTCTGGTTTGGTTAGCATATGTATTTGTTTTTTAGAATGTGATGAAGTTGCAAGAAGTTTGTTAGGTTGCTCTGAGTTGACTAACTGAATTATTCATTTTTTTCTAAACTGTAGAAATGGTAACTTTTTTTAGTGAATTAATCATGTTGTATAATATCCAAGAATTAAGAATAGCCGCTCCAAAAATTACTTTTTATACCATTTTAGAAATTTACGTAAACTTGTGTAGTAAGCTATAACCTACCCCTTTTTAAGCTTTATTATAGTCGACTATGCATAAGGATTTGCAAACATCTTTGTATTTTCTATTTTTTTCCTGTATTTTGAAGAACGATACCATGTTTCGCTTTACTCGTAAACATCAGTACCGCACGCTTGTCTTGCCATTTAATAATTTTGAAGCCATTGTTATTAGCAATACCTGCAACCTGGTTTCGTTGAAGTTTTTTTTGAACAAAACTTTTAGGAAACCCTCTGCAATTATTCTCTCTCAATAATAATTCTTCTGCCAGTGGTATGTTAGAATAAAAATTATCTGCATTTTGATTTTGATGCTATTACAACATTGCTGATAATGTTTATTTTTGTTTTTTTGTACACTGTACACTACAATTGATTTTTTTTCTTGATTTGAGTAAATAACCTTATTTTTGATAGGCATTTGTTTTTTTTTTGTTTTAGAAATTTATTTATACCACAGGTATTTTTTAATTTAGACTGCAAAGGAACAGAATATTGTAGTCTTTTATAGAGTCTACTATGGATTTCTAGATTACTTTATTTTTTATATGCACAGAATGCGCTATGTTGCATAGAAATTGAATATTTTCGTTTATCAGTTTTGCTATAAATTTTGTTCTAGTGTTTTATATTTCATACAATTAAAAAGTAAATGGTTAATGTCGCGAATTGAGGTGTCGTCACAGTTACATTTATTAGTACCTTTGATTCTACTTTTAAAAAATTGCGCTGGAAATCTTTGGTGGTTTAATCGAAAACGTATAATACACAAGATAAAAAATCTGGAAAAGTACGAACCCGTCATAAGGGTAACACAGGGTTTAATAATATATAGTTGCTTTTATCGTGGTTTTTCTTTAGACTTTCAAGCAAATGCTGTAGCTAAATAAACTTGCGTCAATTATCTAGTTCTGCCCGTTCTTTTGACTTTTTTAAAAAACCAACGATCGCCATTGCCTTCTGTTTATTAGTTTACTGTTGTTAGAGGATTTTTTTCCAAAACTTCTAGAACAGTTATTATATTAAAACTAGCGGACCCGACAGACTTCGTACTGTCAAAAAGATTTTTAATATTGCAATTTTTTGTTCCTACGTATTTTATAGTCGGGGTAAAAAATTCTTCTGAACAGAACCGTCACCCTGGTGATTACCTGGCGCATAGACAAACAAATCTGATGGATTTCCAACACGGGAACATGCAACATACAATTGACCATGTGAGAAACATGGGTTTTCCAGATTAATACCACAAACACTTAATGATTGCCCCTGGGACTTGTTTATGGTCATAGCAAAAGCAAGCCGCACTGGAAACTGTAGTCATTTAAACTGAAATAGCACATCAGTCGGAATGATTGGGATGCGCGGTATGAGAACATTTTCTCCTTTATACTTTCCTTTGAGTATAGTTGCTTCTATCACGTTGTTTAGTAATTTTTTTATCGCTAACCGTGTTCTGTTACAAAGACGCGGTTGGTTGATATTTCGCAACATTATAACAACCGATCCAACCTTTCATTGAAGATTGTGAGGTGGCAATCCTGGGAAGTCCAGCAAGTTTAAAAATTCCGGTGGATAGTTGACTACATCATCTTGGTTAGTAGCCGAATCAACTGATTTATATATCCTCGATTCGCCTAAACAATAATTTTACATTGCTGCAAAACCTTTGCCATTGCAGAGTTCTTCGAAATGTTGCAGGTTGGAGTTTCATTGCTTTGCATATTTAATGGCAATTTTAGTGCTGAATGGACTGTTCGACCACCTTCAAGCAAAGTTGCTGCAATTCCCGACAAAGCGAGTGCAAGTGCAATTTTATTTTGTGAGCGAATTGTTGCTAATAATATAGAAATCAAAAAAGTTTTTCCTGTACCACCAGGTGCATCTAAGAAGTAAATCCCGCCAGTTTCATCATTTGTTACTTTCATAAGAGTATTAAAAACATACTTCTGTTTTGCAAACTCAGTATATAAGGTTACAGAAAATCCAAGAAAAACAACACAATGTACAACCGTAAATTGACATTGACAATTTGTTTTTTTTTCTTTATTTGATTTGACTTGAAGTCCTTCAAGCCGTACCAATGTTTTATGTCTATAAAATAAGGATATTAAAACTTTTTTTAATGCGGTTTGTATTTGACTGATTTAATGAGGTGAAAACTGATGCATTTTATTTCGCGTGCCGATAGTAAAACAAAAGAAATTTAATATGAACTGTATACAATAGCATGTTAAAATTGACTATGTTTAATTTATAAAATTTTTTTATCGGAAAAAGAAAATGGCTGTTTTAAAAGTTTTTCCGGTAATTATTTGAATTTTTCTCGCCGTAAAAACCATCCTTGAACTCCAACGAACATTTAAAAAAAAAATTGTCAAATTGGTCCAGGCGTTGTTGAGTTATGCGCTTACCAACACATTTTGCGATTCATTTTTACATTATAGATAGCTGTACCCTGCCTCGCTTCGCAGTGGCACATTGTGATTAAATGGTTGAGAAATGAGAAACAAAACAAAGATTTTTTCGAATTCAAAATGAATGAATAAATTATTAAAAACGAAAAATATAAGAAAATTATGAAAAATGTAATAAAAAATGCACGTCTTTATGTTTTCATTTTCTAACTGTGAACTGTTTTACATTTAATTGTTATCTTATTTGATTTTATTATTGAAATTAATTGATGTTTACTATATTGACATTCGTATTAATTAATAATTGCTAGTTTTAATGTAATTATATTTATATACATTAAAAGTGAGGTTAATCCAAAATAAATAATATAATAACGTCCACGTGTTAGATGTAATAAAAAAGATATAACCACTCACTTCTGTTAGAAATTCACTTGAATTATAATAAGTCCTTTTATTTTGCCTGTCAGTTAATAATATTTTTACTGTCAATTTTTGATATAAAATATAACCTCTACTTACGATTTGGTGAAAAGCGCAGTTAGATCACAACACTATTAAAAATTCTTGATTTAAGTGAATATTTAATTCAGATTGTATAATAATCAGAATCAGATGCAAATTTTTTTGTAAATAAACAATGTAATTGGGAACGAAATTGTTTCTCATGTGACTGCGTCATTATTTTGGTTGTCAGCGAGTGTTTTCCTAGCTTATGGCAGATGGCGCGGTCACTGATACACAGCTGATCGTTAAAAAAAAATATTTTCTCGCGGTCGCAGATATGTGACTAATGCAAAAAATATATAAAAACAATCCTTGATGCGGATTTTATATCATGTTAAAATTTCAACTCAATCGGTGCAGAACTTTTTGAGTTTTTGAAGCGTACACAAACCAACATAACATTTTTATATATATAGATAACAATAAACATAACTTTTAATTTACTCAGTATATGTGTTTTGTTAATAAATATGTAAAAGTTATCTTACCTTTTTGGCCAAGCAATTTTTAGCCGTGTAAACCAGCACTATTAATCAATTTTGGAAAGACTAGCTCTTTATGAACTCCTCCGCGTTGTCTTCTAAATATATCTTCTTTATAATATCTCATAAATATTGTTTAAATAGCGGGGACATACATCTATAAATTGGCTAAAAAATGACATCCTCAGGATATTAGGTGCTGTATGGCTAGTTAACGCATGTATATATCTCACACATACCGCGCGCGCTTGAGGGTCAAAAAAATTATACTTACGATTGTCCAGTCATGCTAATAGCTATTGGCATGCTTGGATCGTGCCCTAAAATTGCTTAAAGTGTAAAGAAACAAGTAATTGAATATAAGATATCGCAAATAAGTTTTTTGTAAGTCAAGCAATAAATAGTTATAACCGGATGCGTTGTTTCCGAGTGACTTTCACTATTCCTATAACAAATGTGCTTCCAAATTTAGTAAATTATCACACAAAGTACGTCAACGATTTGACCCTAAATTATATTGCAAAATTGACGTTTGTAACCAATGTCCCACTTAGCTCCAAGTAATCGATTCCAGCAAAAAATATTTAATTGACATATACCATTCTAAATAAGCAAACACGTGGCCGTAGCCCAAGGCGTCATTGTAATTACATGAAAATTAAGCTACGTAAAAAAATTTAAATTAATTCTTACCCCAGAAAAACCTTCACATATGAAACAAAACTAATGCACCCATTAATAACGTGGATAAAAACGAATATTCAAATGGAAGTATCATATACGCGTACGTTATATTTTCACGTAGAATCCTTTTTACATTTGCCAAAAATGTCGCTTTTTTATTTTTATAATTACTTGTCAAAAAAAAGGTTGTTGCCGGCGTCTAGAACGTTTACAAAAAGATATAGAAAATTCTTGAAAAGTAGCAAAAATGTATAAATTATTTTATTTTATTTTTTATTTCTTCCCATAATTTTTAATTTTTTATTATTTTTTTTAATTTTAATAAACTACATAAAATAAAAAAATTTTAAAAAAATAAAATAAAAAAAAATTTAAATAACGGGAAAGTTTTGAGATTTATTAAACAATAAAAAATTAAATTAAATAATATTTAGAGTTATTAAAAGAATTAATAGAAAAAATAAACTTTAAAATGTATAAAGGCGGTACAAACGAATCATAGGTCAGTTATTCATAGTCAGCAGTGTTAAGAAAATTATAAATTTTAAATAAATAAGTGATTATCGCATGTGTTCGAGATAAATATAAACGTACATGCTTTTAATGTAAACAAGTGTCATTTTTTAAATAAACAGAAGTTATCCGCGGACATTATTTCTTGAGTGATTGTAATACATAAATTAGAGTAGTGTTTTTCTTAAATACCGTTAGATTTAAGTAGCTCGTGTAGTTATAAGCGTGTAAATATTTTATGTATAAATAAATTAGTTTTAAAATTCGTTACAATATTATATATATATTTTATAAACAGTTTAATGCTTAAGATTATTTCTATAATTTTTAATAATAAATAAATTACTGATCACGTTAATTTTTTATTTTTTTGTTGTAAATTTTTATTGTTATTTTTTATGTTATTATTAGTTATCATCTATATTTATGTTTTTAACGTATTTTTTTTTGTGTATTGTCATCATTTTTCTTAATTAAATTTGAACTATCAAAAAACTTATTCATTTTGGTAGTAAAATTATATATTCTTATCTATTTACAACGGTAAATGATTTAGAATTTTTTGCTCAAGTAGGACAAACAAAAACACTTTAGTTTGTTTTTGTTTTTTTTTTTACGAGCAAGTACTTCATCAGACCACTTAAAATTTATTAGAAACTACGGGATATATAGTAACAACAAACTAATACAGATAACTACAGCATAGAATAGATTAAAGTATAACAATCGAATCAAATATGTTCAACTTTATGTGATTCTTAATAAATTATAACACAAAAACGAATAAAACATAAAAATGTCAACAACTAAAGTAACAAAAAAAACAACTATTAAACAAACACTTAACAAGTACTGTATAATCAAAAATTATTGAATGTCAAAAGAAAGATAAAAATTATAAGATAAAAACAAAAAAAAATAATTAGCGAATGTTATAACTTATATAGCTATCTGACAATTTTTAAAATTTGGATTAGCATAAACGTTAGATAAATGATTAGTATCATTTTTAAAATTGATATTACATTTATAAATATTGATGTGCATCATTTCAAATACTAAACGTTTTAAGTTTCATATCGTAAAACTACTAAAATCAAAGCTGTTTCTGGTGTCTATATGAACTGTTGAAGTTGGTTACTATTTTTTTTTTAATTGATCTTATGTTTATGCATATTGATGTGCATCATTTTAAAAACTAAACGTTGTTTTAAGTTCCATATCTACAATCGTAAAATTACTAAAATCAAAGCTGTTTCTGGTGTCTATATAAACTGTTGAAGTTGTATGGCTTTTTTTGTGTTGCAGTCATATTTATGATTGTTAATTCAGTTTTTAATTTTTTGTTTGATTTGTCCAATATAACAAATATTGCAATCCGTTCAGTCTAGTTGCACACGATTATTTTAGTGTTATTTTTTATCGAAAAAATTCTTTGTGTTAGATTTGAATCGTTTATGATTTTAGCGTAAATAATGATTAAAGTTAGTGTTAATCGTAGTATGTAAATTGTATACAGATAAAAACGTTGAAAACTGATTTTATACCCGCGTAATTTAAATAAGTTTTGAATAAACTGCGGGCTGAAATCACAAAGTATAAACATTGTATGGTAGGAATGTCAATGTAAATGTAAAAATGCCACTAGGGTAAAACACTGAACGGTCGATTTGCCTTTTTGGGGCTCTTCCTCAGTGAGAGTTTTTAACAAACCGTAAAACCTAGATGGTGTACTTGTATAAGTTAGTTGCTGTTACTTATGTTGTTGATTTACGATTCTCTAATAAATTTTTAGTGGTTTGGTCAAGTGCTTGTTGGTAGCCAGAAACGTCACAAAAACAAACTGAAGTGGTTTTGTTTGCCCTTCCTAAGCAAAGAATCTTATTTCAATTATCTTGTTTATTTTATATATTTGTGTTATTATTACCATTAAGTGAATTATTAACATTTTTGTATCTTGCGTTTTTTATTTTGCTGTACTCTTATTTTCAATTGAGATTTTTTAAACTGTCAATCAAATTATCTCCGTTCAACTTTAATTAAGTACACTTTTTTTGTCAATAACCAATATCATATATCTGAATTTTTTTCAAAAATTTAACTCGTTACTTGTTATTATAAAACAGATTATAAAAAAGTCCTATAAAACAATGAACTATTTATTATCTAATTTATTAAAAATTTAAACATTATTAGAATATAAAATAACGAATTTATAGGTTTTGTTGCAAAACCGGTTCTTTATTGCAAAACACGTTGTGTAATTGTCCGGTTAAGTAATTTTTAAACTACAACATTTATTTACGCTATAAAAAGATTGTTTTATTCCTTTTATTAATTTTTTTGTAATTTAATTATCTACATAAAATATTTCTTTTATTAATAATAAATTGTTTGAATTCAGTTGGGATATGCAAATCCTTGGCAAATAGGGTCTGGATTGCATTTGCGGCAGTACGCCAGGGCCTATGTTATAGAAGATGATCCAAAAAAATTTGCGTTTGTTAGTATTGATACTGCTATGATTGGATATTTTATAAAAAATAAGGTAAAAAGTTCAATTATTATTATAATAATTTAAAGTAAAACAAAAACATGTTGATTATTAATGAATAACTAACAATTGCAACAAAATAAAAATAGGTAATTTTTGATTACAAATTAAAATCAATTGTTTTTTATTTTGATGTACTTAAAAATCAATTAAAAAATAATTTTTAGTATATGTTTTAGCTTTACATTAACGTATTATTAGACAATAATAGTTTAATTTTATGCTTAAATTTCTAACGTTCTATTTTAAGTTTATGTTAGGTTTTAGATCATCTTAAAACATTGTATGGTGATACTTACAGCGAGCAAAATTTAATACTAAGTGCAATTCACACTCATTCTGGTCCAGGAGGATATATGTGCGATGCTATGTACGATGTAGCCACAGCTGGTTTGCTTAAAGAAACAATTTCAGTTATATATTTAGGAATTATTAAGGTATTTTATTAAAAAAATTTTTTAAATAAATTATTAATTATTTATTTATTAATTAATAGACGTAGTTTTTTTCAATATTTATTGTTAAGTATTATATAACACGCAACTAATAATATTATACTGTTATTAAATTTTTACATTAAGTAATTGCATTATTTTTATAGGCAATTGTAATGGCACATACATCCCTGAAAGAAACGAAAATTTTTATTAGTTCGGGAATTTTACTAAATGCAAACATAAATAGAAGTCCTTTAGCGTATCTTCTAAATCATGAATCAGAAAGAAATGAGTATACTAAAATAGTTTTTTTTTATAAAATATTATGCTTTAATTTTTAGGTATCTCTACAACGTGGATAAAGAAATGGTGCAATTAAAATTTATAGCAACAGAGTCTAATAAATTAATTGGTTTAATTAATTGGTTTCCGGTTCATCCTAATTCAATGAACAGTACAAACACTTTGGTTTCATCGGATAATGTTGGATACGCGTCTGTTAAACTAGAACAGCATTTTAATCAAGGTTCACTCATTGGAAAGGTAATTCTTTTAATTTTTCTAGTATTAATTGCATTTGAAAAATACACGTTTTGGAATAAAAGAAAATGATGTAGTTACACATTTTATTAAAGTATAAATTTTAAACAATGTGGTTGCAAATGAAGTTTGAGTTTTTAAATACTATCAAGTTAAGTAACATCTATATATAAACTTGTATATAATTAAATAAATATCTTGAAGCAACATTTTGGCCGTAATCGTAGGTTCAACAAAAAACACTGCGTGTTACTCCAGGTAACATAATATAGTATTACACCGCACTTCAAAGTTTGTATTAATTTATTACGTCAATATTTGCATATTAGCAACATGACGTTAAATAATTATTTTATTTTAAAAATAATACTTCTGATAACAATTTTGATGTGAAATTATATATGAATTATAAAGAATTATATATGCATACAAGTTCTGATCAAGTTCTGTAAAGAAAAAAAAATTATATAAAAGCAACCTATTACTTAAAAATCAATTAACAAAAGCTCTTAGGTTTTATGCTTCAATTGACCTCTAGTTCTATATAACATTTATATCCGTTCTGCTGTTAAAGTTTTTTCAGCGTTTCAACTTATATATAGAGGGTGATAAAAAATATGTTTTTGCAATTGTTGCTTTAGAATTTAAATGTTTTTTTTTACAAATATTATAATTTTTATTTGAATATAATTTTTTTTTAATAATATATATATAAACTATAACTTTTTAATTATAACTTTTAATTGATTTTTTACAAATTTATAGCTAACTTCCTAGTAAACACGGATTGAAACTGTTACAGTCACAAAATGAAAACAATTGTTTCATTACGTAGTTTTGTCTTTTGTCTGTATTTTTATTTCATTTAAATGTATCTGATAGTGAATCAATTGAAAAGTTCCAATTGTTTGTAATCATTTTTTTCCAATGATCATTAACTGTTTAAAAACTAATTTTTTAAAACCGTTTAAATAAGATTGAACTATTTTCAAAACAGTACAATCGTTTTAAAATATTTTTAGTGCTTGCAATTTATTTTCAGTTAATAGCAGTCGTTTTAAAACTGTTTTGGTAAAACCAAATAGTTTTTGAATAACTAGAATTGTTTGAAGATCGCTTAAATAGAGTTGAATTATTTTCAAAACAGTGAAGTTCTTTTAATATTGTTTTAGTAAAAACGAATACTTTGCAAATACTTTGTTATTAGTCAGCATTAGTCGTTCCTATCCTTTTGATTAGCGTCGTCAACGTTTGCGCTGGAAATTAATATTTTTTTCACTTGTTTGTTTGTTGTCATTTGATAAGTGATGCTATGTGTACAATTACGAAATGAAACAATGAACGGTAAGTCAAAACACTTAATTATAATCCATAAATGTGGTCAAGAGTATCATCATTTCTGTGCTTTATGTATCATGTTTTAATTTGTATAAAAAAATGCAAATTAACACACATGGTTGCGTTAAAGTCGATTATTGCGCAAATCTGATGATTTTTTCGGATTAATTAAGGTTCCATTGTGATTAATTACAGTTCATTTCTTTAAATTTTCTATATGATTTTGTACAGCTAAAAGTATTTACAGTGTTTTTATAATTTCCTTTTGATGACTAAAGTGATATTTATATTTATTTTGTTTTTTTTGTTAAAAAAATTTAATTTTTTGTTTTTTAACTGTTATTAAACATTATCAATTTTGTGTTTACTGGGTCAACACAGTTTCTTAAACGCTTTTACAATAATTGGCAATCATGCTACTTTGTAATTAATCCATCAAGGACTGGTGTTGCCGTATGGCAACGAAAATTAGTATTCTGTTGCTTAAAAATAAATAATTTTAAGGTTTAAAACATAGATGGCGCTATACACGGCAAGGTTAAAGCACTGTTAGTTGACAGAACTACGTGAAGTGTTTGTCTGCGTACGTATAAATAAAAAGTGCTTTTAACATCGGGAGTTAGCAAAACATAGTTGAAAACATGAAGCTTTGAAACTCGATGTTGCCATGTGGCAACACGAGTCCTTTCGGTAAACTACTTTTTTACATTTTGCTTTTTTGTGCTAGTGGTGGACTAACTCTCGAAGAAGCTCTTTAAATAGCGTATAACGACGATTCAGATGTAGACCAAATTTATATTGTACCTCCGGAGGGAGGTGCGATAACACACGAAGATTCCGGTGAGGAAAATGAAGGCGGACTAGTTGATAATTTATCTCGAAATCAATTGAATGCTCAAGTTCAACTTGTTTTACACGGGGAAGATGTTGAATTTATTGAACCAGAAACGGAACATGTAGAAAAGGTTGGTTATGACAATATTGAATGGATCCAAGGTGATCTGGAAAAAAATTCGCAAAATGTTTATAGTTCTGGTTATGAAAATTTTAAAACATTATTACCAACAGAAATATTTAACTTATTCATAGAAAATAACGTACTACATTTACTAATAGAAGAATCTAATAAGTACGCACAATTCAGAAACTTGTCAAAACCTCAAATTACTTTAGACGAAATGAAGTGTTTAATTGCTATCTTCATTTTATCAGGATATTGTCAATTACCCGGAAAAAAAGCAACTGCTAATTAGCAAGATTTCCATCAGTGTGGAGATCTTGGTAATCAATTACTGATGGATGCAATAAGATGGGACTGTTTTTTAACAATTTGGCGGTGTCTACACTGCGCAGATAATAATGCACTAGATCCAAATGATAAATTCTATAAACTGCGACCTTTGAGTGATTTACTACAACAGACATTTTTAAAATGGAGAAGAAGATTTAAATTACGACGAGTGTATGGTCAAATACTTTGGAAAGCACTCATGCAAACAATTTATCCGAGGCAAACCAATCAGGTTTGGATATATGATATGATCCCTAAATAACAAATTCGAATATCTTGTAAATTTTTCGTTATTTCAAAGCAAAGATATTCGCGTCAATGGAGAATACTAAACTATTTTTGAAAAATCGACTGCGCCATTGCTGATGCTTTTGGATGAGTTGCCAGAAGGAAAGAAGAAACATCGATATAACATTTTCACAGACAATTTGAGGTTTCTTATCTACAGGAACTATTTGCGACAAGCAAATCCCAAAATCTTGCTTTTTTAGTATCAAATAAGGATATGAGTAAGAGACAACGTAGTGACTTTGATTCCTGTTTGGATAGGACCAACGGCATTTTGGACGTATGTTAAACGGACAATAATGTGGTTTCTGGTGCGTCGAATAAATATGGAGTAGTCCCACTTGCTAATGTCAAACGATATTCAGCAAGGGACAAAAGAATTGTTTACGTGGAAAGATCAAACTTAATTACCAATTATAATGCATCCATCGGTGGCACAGACCTGATGGATAAAAATATTGCACGATGGAGGATTAGTTTACGTGAAAAAAAATGGTGGTGGTGTCTTTTCACAAGGTTACTTGATGCTTCAATTCAAAATACCTGGATTCTGTATAAACAACAAAATGACTCAACTAGAGTTTCGTCGAGAAATAGTAAAAACGTACCTCGTAAATCAAACAGATCACACGGTCGGGTTACAGATGATGTCCGATTTGATAATATGCAATGGAGAAAACTGCAAATCCATTATGCGAACAAAGTGCATCAAATGTAATGTAGGAATTTGTTTGTCATGTAATGTCAAGTATCATACAGAAATGTAGTTTTTTGAATGTACTAGTAAAGTTTATTTTTTTAACAAGACATAACAGTGTAAACGATTTGCGTTCTCATATGAAAACACTGATTTTTCAAAAAAGTAGCACAATTAGTACTTTAAATTCAAATCTGTTGCAAAATAAATGTTGCATTCAGTTTACGTTTTAAAAGCGTAGTTTTTGAAATGATACTAATAAAACAATTCTTTCAATAAAAAAACACAAACTTAATGTAAATATCTCTTTAGCAATCAGAAAAAAGTTATAAAAACACTATGAATACCTTTAGCTGTACATAATCGTATAGAAAATTTGAAGAATTGAACTGTAATTAATGACACTGGAACCTTAATTAGTTCTATAAAATATCATCAGATTTACGTAATAATCGACCTTAACGCAACCATGTGTGTTAATTTGCATTCTTTTTTTATACAAATTAAAACATCAGACTTGTACACGCAGCATCACTTATCAAACTACCACCAAACAAGTGAAAAAAATATCTACTTGCAGCGCAAGCGTTGACGACACTACTCAAGAGTAGCAACGACTAATGCTGACTAATCACAAAGTATTCGTTTTTACTAAAACAATTTTATAACGATTCCACTGTTTTGAAAATAATTCAATCCTATTAAATCGATCTTCAAATAATTCTAGTTATTCAAAAAATATTTGGTGTTAACAAAACAGTTTTATAAACACTGCTGTTCACTGTAAATAAATTGCAAGCACTAAAACAATCTTAAAACGATAGTACTATTTTTAAAATAGTTCAATCTTATTTAAACAATCTTTAACCAACTCTAATTATTCATAAATTATTCGGTTTCATCAAGTCAGTTTTTAAACGTTTGTGTTAATTGGAAAGAAATTGTAAGTACTATAACGATTTAAAAATGATTGCACCAAATTGAAACTCTTTCAATTTATTTACTGTCAGTTACATGTAAATGAAATAAAAATGAAACTAAAACGAAACAACGGAATAAAACAATTGTTTTAATTTTGTGACTGTAACAGTTTCAATCCGTGTGGACTAGAAATATAAGATTTCTATGCACAAACAAAAACAAATGTAAGTGCAAACTGCAGTTTTTTTTTGCGTAATTATTTTTATTCTAAATACAACGAACTAAAAAGTTGTTTTAGCTTTTAAATTGTAGTTAGAAGTTAGAATTGTTCTTTACGCGCGGAAAAACAAGAAGAGGTGGTATATATTGCCCTGTTGCGCTAAAACAAATTTTAGCAGTTACAAGAGTACCGCGTTCTGCGGATGATAAGCTACCGACTTGTTTGTTTTCTATAAGCTATAAGACTTTGGATTGTTTATTAGAAACTGTACTAATTCCTGTCTCCTCGCAGTTGAAAATTCTATTAGGAGAAAACTTATATTTTTCTCATAGTCCCTTTAGCGAATCAAAAAAAAAAATTGACATTTACTGTATTAAAAGCAGATGCTCGACCTGCCGATATTGACTTTGGGGCTCAAAAAGATAAAATCTGGCGCCTTTTTAAAAAATTGAAGATCCAATCTTTTCCTGCCAGTTGTTTTTCCCGAGAGAAATTGTGAGGAATATTATTCCTCTCCGCAAATTGATAAGCAAAATGTCTAAAATTATGAATAGCCAATCTAAATAAATGTCGTTCTATATCAAGAATGTGCTCTTCTAATTCTTGTTCTTGCACCGGTGAAAAAACTGTTTTAAATCGACCGAGACCTTTTTTTGCAGCCATATCAGACTCTTTTTCCGATTTAAGTCTTCGGACTAATTAATATTAAAAGTCTTCGGAATAATGAATATTAAACTGACTAACAGCTATTTTATATTTTAATAGTCCTTGTCTCACAGAATCAATTGCATTTTTTATTGACTCTTCAGACCAAATCTTAAAATTAGTTTTGCGAACGTATGTTCTAACTATTTTATCTGAAAAAAAACACAATATTCATATGTGTAATAGCTCCAAAAAGCTTTTTTTTATATAGATACTACTAAATTTGTTTATAAACAGGTAAAAATATCTAGATTTTAATTGCTTATTGGATAAAAGAAATTGAAAAAAATAAATCAGTTTATTAAAAACATCAGGGGCAAAATGAACCGCCGGTTCACTTAGCCCCATGACGATTTACTTTGCCCCATACCAATTAGTTCGTTTTACCCCAATTCATAATATTTTTGATAAGTGAGGTTAATGTAAAATTGTCATGTCATTTCATTTAAATTTTCCAGAAAAAGTACTTTATATTAGCTGCCAACAGGTATTAACAATGTTCAAAATAGTTCACAAGTAACCTACTTCTACATTACTCTACTTACTTGCTAGATTAGAATTTCACCATGAAAAAACAGAAAACCGTTATAAAATTTTACTTGTCTATCACTGCGAGTTTTGTCATTTGGCACATTGCTGCCAACATAAATATGCAACGCTGAAATGGGAAACGGATTAATTCGCGCGAATGATTTGAAATTTAAAAAGAAAGTTCACTTTGCCTCAACGGTTCACTTTGCCCCGAGCTCCCCTATTTACTGATTTACCAAAAATTAGTTTGTGTGGCGTTCGTTTATCTCAATAAGAATTATTATATCTTTGGCGTCAGTTTGAAATGAGTTAGGTATTGTCAGTGGCATTATAATATCTTAGATATGTTAAGCGCGTCATTTGTTCAACTGTTTTTTCCAATTCTTTAATTGCTTTATTTTTTTTTGTATACTACTGTTCAATTTTACAAAACAGCCCGAAGTGGGCTGTTTTGTTTTTTACTAAATCTATATTTGAAGGGTACTCTTTCTTTAATAGACTTTTTGCATTGGTTTTTAATAATGCGTTATCGTCAAAAAACGCGTCATATAATTTGGTAGTTTTTATAAGTTGTTTTGTAGTATCTTTAGTATTTTATAAAACTAAATTTAATGCTGTACACAATTTTTTTTTTTTAAATTTAATTTATTGTTTTATTTACATTCAAATTATCTAAATCAATAGCGTTTAACCTGGAAGTTAAAATATTTTTTGTTTTTATTATATTCTGCTTTATATTGCTAATACATTTTTTAGATTTAAAAACTACACCAGATTCAAAGTAATTTTCATTAAAATTATTACAAATACTATTTGATACACGATCAAAGTTGAGACATAACTAGTACGGTGACGTCTCATCCGACATCATGTTGATTGATTTTACCACTACTTTGTATCAAAAAGTTACTTAACTGTACAAAATATACAATTACTTGCGAAGGAAAATATATTTTACACTTTGGTAAAGAATGGCGATACAGAGTTATTAAAGAACCTGAAACCTTAAGGTAATGTAAACAAATTCATAGTATTGGTGAAAAACAAGTTTAATTTTATAAAATAACTTCATAAAATAGATAATAAAAAAAATAAAGAAACAACTTAAACAAATGGCAATATAAATCTTTATATATTCAATTTGTATCCTTATGAATAATGCTGGGGACAAACTATTCGCTTGTGCTCTCCACACACACTTTGATTGTGTCCACAACTGTAGTTTCCTCTCCTTTGCTCTCCTCTCACTCCGATCACAGAAGGCGCATAATCCCGGTCTCTTTGAGCTTATTTCTTGACTGACCCCAGATATATTTGAAGCAGAAGGCACGTCTTTGTTTAATAACACACCTATTTGTGTCCTTATGGTAACAGGAATTTTCGAATTTCTCATTCTTTGCTCCATGAGGGTAGACGACAAAGCAAGCGATAAGTTTTTCAAAAATTGAAATTTTGACACTGGATTATCTACAATCATCTTGTAAATTACAAAAGCATTCACAGCAGAAGCGTCAAGAACTTCAAAAAAGTACCTCATGGGCCATCGGTTAGATTTTTTTTAGTGGTTTTAGAATGACAAAGCTGATCAAAAACGCCGACCCCACCTTTCGTCATGTTGTAGAATTCTATAATCTCCGGTTTATTAGAAATTTTATTTACATTTCCAGTAGAATGCATTGACGAAATCAAGATTACATTTTTGTTTTTCTTTGGTACATAGGATACTAAGATTTTATCTAGATCATATAAAAATTTGGATGACTCAGGAGGAAACCCTTTTATGTCAATACATGATTTTGGAATCTTATTTTTAGCGAGGTCACTGTGTGGTTTTTTCTCTTTGCTAATATATGGAATTTTCCCGCAGAAATAAAACGTCCTTGCATCACATAGTAAAATAATTTTGAGACCATACTTATCCGGTTTATTAGGAATAAACGGACACCTTCCTTGAAAACTTAGCAAAGTCTCATCTACGGTAACGTACTCCGATGGAGTGTAGTGTTCTCTGCAATTACACTCAAATAACGTCCACAATTTCCTAAATGCAGCAAATTTGTCGGTTTTTCTTTGTTTTTCCTTAGTAAGTTTAGAATTGAAGCGAAGTACTCTCAACAAAAAGCGATTTTTGCTCATGACGCACCGAAACAAACTAAGCCCAAAAACTGGAAAAAATACATCTAGTAATGTCAAACCTGAATTCTTTAGTGCACCAAGCATATATAGCAGGCCAATAAAGGCCTCTATTTCTGTAGCATCTGTTGGAGAAATGCAAAACATCTGAATCTAAAGATTTTGATTTTTTTTCTATTTCTTCATTAGTATGTTGAAAAATAAGTTTAATCATCCCATCCGTTACAAAAAATTTAAAAAGGTCTGTTTCTTTAGTAACACCTCTGGCATTACCCCTTGGTCCTGGCAGATGGGTAATAATATTGTTCGAAGGAGTTCGAGAATACACAGAACTCAATGCCTTCATAATCATGATCAGATAAAATAGCGTCCTCTTTTTCACTATCACTACCGTCTATCGATTCACTATCACTTCTTTCCGCTTCTATTTTAGAAATTTTTGCCAAAATCTCCTTTTCAGATAAATATCTTTGATTAGATGCCATTTTTTGAAAGAAAAATAAACGAAAAAAAATTATTACGTAAACAACCCGGTGACGTCGTATCCGACATCAACGTGTAATAAAATATGAAAGAAAAAGCTGAGACTCACCTTACATAATACACATCAAGAGTACGACTACCTAAGAAGGTACTAAACGACAAGAAACGCTAACCCCACCACACTACTTTGTACGCACAAAATAGAAACCGCGATGTCGGATCCGACGTCACGGTGTGGTTCTAGAGTTAAATAACTTACGATTAATTGTAGGTAAATGTATTCTCCTTGCAGCATTGTTTTTATAAGGTGCCAATGAGGTGCTTTCACGTCTTCTAACTGAAGTTGTAAAGACACTGACATTACTCTTTTGCACGTTCTAAAACCAATGACTACTTTGTTTGTACTTTTCAGAATTATTTTTCAGTGCATCTTCTCATTACTTCTTGTCAAATTTTTCGTTCTCAAAACTTTTTACATCGTAAACAAATAACATACCACACAACCATAACAATAAAAATACATACTATCACTTTGCTAATTGCTAGTAATAACAAACTTTTTAACTGAGAGGATGTTTGAGCAACATTGTTTTTGAAGCCAGCAGCAGCAACTCATTTCGTTCAGATTTTGCACACCACCCTTTTTTTTGTATTGTTTGTTTGTTTTTAAGTAAAACCTTCGTATTTTGATTTCCGAAAGCATGACAGAGTCGCTATGTAATGTACATTCACTTTAGGTGCATACATTTAAAAAAAAAAACATACAAAAATTTGACAAATAAATTGAAAACAAAACCTATAGAAGTAAGAAACAAACAATTCAAAGAATATGTATCCAAACTAACTAGAACTGATAATTCGATATGGCAACCAATCAAAAACTCTAGAAAACCTAAACTAAATATACCACCAATAAAGAAAAATGGTTTTGTATATTGGGCGAAGAGTGATGAAGAAAAGGCTAACTTATTCGCAGAGTATCTGACCACAGTTTTTCAACTGCTAGACAGTAAATCAGATTAAGAATTTGAAGAAATTATATCAGTTCCTTTACAGCCACACCAAAATCTTAAAACGTTTACCCCAAAAGAACTAACTGCTGAAATAAGAAAAATAATCTTAATAAGGCTCCCGGTATTGATCAAATAACAACTAAAATGCTGAGCAAACTTCCAAGAAAAGGCATTGTATTATTAGTTTATATATATAATCCAATACTGAGGATTGAGTATTGTTCAAAATGCTTTAAAATTGCACAAATCATAATGATAAATAAGCCGGGAAAAGATCTAACTGATGTGGTTTCCTATCGACCCATAAGCTTGCTTCCAATAATATCCAAACTTCTAGAAAAATTACTATTTTGCAGAATTAATTAGGACCTTGAACCCCAAAATTAGATTTCGGAACATTAGTTTGGATTCCGCCTAGCTCATTTCACGGTGCAGCAAGTTTATCAAATTACGCGAGCCATAAATCAAACATTAAAAAATAAACAATACTGCCCAGCTGTTTTTCTTGGCAGAAGTCAAGCATTTGATAAAGTTTGGCATTTAGGATTAATGTACAAAATCTACAAAGACTACCCCCAGCTTACTTCAATTTATTTAAATCATACCTAAGCGAAAAAACATTCTAAACCAAAGTAAATGGTGACGCGTCAGATTTCTCTCCCATAAATTCCGGACTGCTATAAAGTAGTGTGTTGGGGCCTTTACTTTACGTATTGTATACGTCAGACCAACCAATCACACAAAATACAATAACAGGAACATTTGCTGACTATACCACAATTCTATTCAGACATGAAAACCATCAAATAGCATGGAAGAACATTAAGAAAACGAAGAAACAATTCGACATAAAAGCAAGTGATCTAAATTGGCTAATAAGAAGAAAATCTAAATTATCAACAAAAAATAAAATTCTAATTTACAAGACAGTCGTCCGACCGACTTGGACATATGGGGTAAAGTTATGGGGCTGTTCTTTTAAAACAAATTTAGCAATAATAGAATTAAAAATACTCCGGCAGATTTATACACTCTATACAGATTTACATATTCCAACGGTCCAGGTAGTAATTCACGAGAGTGCTATTGAACATTATGAAACGTTAGAAACCCAGACAAACCTCTTACTGTAACAGTTACTGGAACCAAAGATCAACAAAAGACTTAAAAGATTCTGGCCAGAATAAATCTAGTGTAAGTGTACTAAATTCTCAAGTATCTTTTGACATTAATAATGTACAAAACTTAGACCTAATTTGCATAGATAGCGTCGATGAATGCTAATCTTATTATGTTATTATCTGCTAGTGCACCTAGCGGCTGCTAACTTTTTAGCTTATAGAATATATAGATTGTTCTGATTGCTAATCAAATAAATAATTTTTTTTTAAAAATAATTTTTACACTAAATGTTAAATGATAATTTGTTTTATAAGTTTGTATATAAGCTTGTTAGTTAAAATGCAAAGTATAAATAAAAATTTACACTCTCTTTATTTAAAAATTTAATAAAAAAACATAATACATTTTAACGTTAAAGTAACATTCTGTAACTATATTTCCAATTTTAAAATTATACTTACATTAAACATGTTTTATTCACAATAATCGACAATAAAAACAAACAAAAACAATATATTATGTTATATACATTGTACAAATTAAAAAATGCTTAGAAATCGTAAGTGTTTATACTAGTTAAAAACTGCATTACATTACAGTTTATTCAGAAATTAAAAATTTTTTTTATACATTTTTAGATGTTTTTATTAAACCAGTAATTAATTATAACATTTTGACTTTGTTAAATAAAAGTGTAAATTATACCAAACAATATATTTTTGCTGTTATTTCTTATAAATTTATAATTTAATTTTGTACAACACAAACTATTTACGTGTAGGTATTATGACACTAAATTAAAAGATCATCTCTGGTTCAAAACATCACGGCAACTATAAATCCTTTAAATAAGTTTCCAAATTTGCGTGTTTGTAACCAAAGATTATAGGACTTTGTATAATACCTACATAAAACTAACAATACCAGAATATGCTAAAATAAATAATTTTACGTAAACACATCTTAACTCATGCTTTTAAACGGAATTAAAATATTTAATTTTATAAATGTGATGCTTAAGAATGTTATTTATTAACAATTTGAATTAAAAGTTATGGAATTAACAGCACCTGCAAGAGTATAAGTATAAAACATGCGTTGTAGTACTTAAAAAGAAGGTAACGATTATTTAATCCAATAAGTTTATTCTAAGCAAAAAAACGACTTAATAACTTTGTATTTAGATTTAAAGTTTACTGGTAAAAGAAAACTTTTACTAAACGTCTTGGCATATACTAACGTAAAAATGTTAAAATTTTAACATTTATCTACATAATAATTAAACCTTTAAGTATAAAAAAGTTTTATTCTTATTATTATTTCTCGATTTTCAACTATTTTGCATTAAAATATTTAAATTTGAGATTATTTCATCTTAAATTTCCATTGTTAAAAAAATAGCATAAGTTACCAGTATTGTAAATTTTCAACGATACTAGAATTTCATTAAAGCTATACAAACTCAAACAATTTTAATGTATAATAATAAATGTAGAATTTATCTAATTAAATAACATATTTAACATTAAACTAATTTCAAAGTTCTGTTAACAGTTTTAAATTTAAAATAGTTTAGGGAATAATAAATAAATAGTACATGTCTACATTACCGATTTAGTATACGATTTAGTTATAAATGTAACGCCATTATTACAGCCCGCAAATTTTCTTTTGTAGATCCCACTGTATTTTGAAACCTGTGGGCTTGAGATTACGCTACGGACTATAACATGAAGTTGTAAAAATAAAGAAATTATAGTCAATTTTGGTAACAACGTTGACATGATGTAATCTCTAAAATACTTTTTATTCTAATTTATTTATTTATAATATAATCATTTTTACTAACATAAAAGAACTACATAAAGGATTTATTGTAAAACAATTTATAGTAAAAAATGGTTGTCATTGCCAACAACCATAAGCCAAAAGCAAGGCTGGCAATTCATATGAGTTGACATTTTATAAGAATTATTATTTTATTATTAATCAAAATTAAATCAAAAAAAGTTTTTTTTTAAGAAAACAAATAACGTGGCAAATAAATAATTTAAATTTATAAATTTAATACTTGTAGTAATACCTAAAATGATAATTAAAAAATTATATTTTAAAACTTCGTATTTATTTTATGTCAATTTGCAAGCGCTTATTCTACAAGTTATAATTGTAACTATTTTTTAACTTTTGTTTATTAGTTATTTATCTCTATTTAGAAAAAAGGTAAGTATAATTTACGTGCTTTGAATACATGCAATTTTGGTTAACCTCAAATTCTTTACTATTCTATTTATTTTTAATACATTCATTTCAAACAAAAGTTTCTTACGTGCAAAAGTTGGAAAAATCCCAAATAACAAAATTCTTCAAAAAGATATCTTTTTAACACCATTTCTCGGGTATCGATTAGACGTAATTTTTACCACTTTGTTCATAAAAAATTTTGCATGAAATTGGTATCTATAAACTGTCACTATCACTTTTGAGGCATCGAAAGGATACCATGTATAAGAAAGCTGAATGTTATTTTGATGCCAAAATCATATTACATATAATTATTTCATCATTATGTTACCAAATTTGTATTAATTAAATTATATGCTACATTGTTGATTAATAAAAATATACACAGTAGGTATAAATAATAATTATATTTTTTAATTTTACTATGTTTAGTGAAGATATAAACTTAAGAAACACTGTAATTACTAATTACATATTAGAGTACAATATTTTAAACTTTTAAATGGTAGTAAACATCGTTTTAACAAACATTTAAAGCAATAAAAAAAAGACGTTGTTCGTAAGGTTTCGGTGTGTAGGAGGATATTTGTCTTACTTTAGACCGTTGTTAGACTTTGTACTTTATGTGGAAAATTGTGATAATTAGTTTATTATACCGCCAAAATATAATAAAATTATATCTATTTACCTTTAATAATTATTATTATTCTACCATGTTGAAATATTATTTAATTATTTTATTATTATGTCTAAAATAATGTATCTTTCTTTACAAATTTTCTTTTTGTAACAGAAGTTACTATAGTTAATTTAAAACTTTTAGGTTTGTTGTATTATTTCAGGAGACTTTACTTTACAAATTTTTTTTTTGGTATTACTAGTGGACTTATCTTTAGTACTTTTTATTTTCCAGGCTAACTCAGTATAGAAAGGGTTAATTAGGAAATAGTTAAACCGCTTTATCAATTCACCAAAGATAATATATTTCTAATAATTAGTAGTCATAACTTGATTTGGAAATAATTTTAACAAATGCAAAATGCCTTTTTTTTATTTGAATAATCAAGTAGATTTGTGAAGTTTACTTGACTTTCATTTGGCGTCGTTTTAAAACAAATTACGCTTTTACTCTTTTTACAAATCCGTAATAATCAGAAAAATCTATAAAAGCGATCCACTTAGATTCGTTTACACAAATTTTGCGCAAAAAAATCCGCAATACTTTTGTTTATCTTATTTTCCACCCTTAATTTGAAATAGTTGTACGTAAACTATATCAGTGTATCTGATTTTTGTATGTACAAGGTATTAAATGCTTCGATGACGCTTTAACCCGCCTACGAACAATGCACTAAGTTTGTGTTAAATGACGTTTTTCGTTTATCTATGAAATACAGGGCGATTATTCATCTTATACTCATAAATTCATAAATTATGCAAAAACTGTAACCGCTTTAAAGGACTGGCAGTGGGTCGTATTTTAAATCTTGTTTTTATGTAAAAAAGTTATATAAAATATACAAGTTGAAAAAAAATAAACACAATTACAAAAGTTGAAAAAAAATGTGTAACAACCAAAAATACTTTTCAATCGAAGCAAGTCTAACGAGATACAATACAAAGGTATAGCACGTTTTGGACAGTTAAAATAAACCTTAATAAAAAGTTATTTTCTTGCCTGCAATGAGTTCCATATGCCTTCATGCTAGTATACCATTTTGTCTGACTCCGTCGTTTTAAAAACTTTGCCAAATCATAACTCGAATGTTGGAATCTAAATTTATTAGTGCAATACATTAATCAATACATTGAGATTATTTGAAAAAAAATTGGAAGAAAAAGAAACGACCGATCTAAAAATAAAGCAGAAATTAAACCATTGTTGAGACAATTCTGCTTACCAGGTGTATTTCGTGGAGGCCATCAACGACTTTTTCTGGGCTACTGACGGGTTAGGAGTAAACGTTTTTTTTTAATGACAATGTCTAACGTTTGACGACAAAGACACCAGAGAAATGCGAAGTGTACTCAATAAATTGGCAATGGATCTTTTTCGGTTTTCGTCAAAAATCGTCAAAAACATTATCATCTCAGCCAAAATGTTACAGAGTTATTCCTTAGATTTCAAGGTCACATTTAGGCAATATATTTCATAGAAACCAAACAATTATGGAATAAAAATATTTTGTCTTATCGATGTCAAACTGTACTGTACTGCTAATATGAAGATATCCTGTGGTCAACAGCCGGAAAGTCTTTTTCGCCAGTTAGTTCATTAGATTTGATAGTAATGCAGATTTTTAAACCATATTTTGGATTCGTTAAGTTAATTTGAGCAAATTTCAGTAATTAGTGAAACGTTTCTAAACAGCTGATCTTTACAACTCTGCAGAAATCTGATAAGTTGCTACAAAAGTTTTTTTCCATCAAAAGAAAACTGCAAAAAAACAAGTAGTAAGGTTGGAAAGTAAGGGTTTTGGTTTTTTTAAAATTATTTTGAACTTAGTTTTTTTAAGATATATTAACGTTTAATTACAAGAAAGTTACCATCATACACCAACTTTTGTAAACATAACTTAAAATATTTAATTTACAAATACGGCCTGATGTGATTTAGTTTTCTAAATTTTATAGTTACGGTGCACGGAATATTCGAACAAATCTTTTTAATTATGTATTCATAATTTATTATCTCTTACAGTGATGGTTTTGATCTGTATAAAAATGACTTGAACCTGTGCGAAAATGAAATCGACCAAACACAATGCACAACGTTGCCTAATGGCAAAATATCATACAATGTATCGTCTTATATGTTAGTTGTAGGAACATTTTATTTTTAGTGTGCGTTTTAAATTGTATGCACCACATCTCTTTACACTTTTATTAATATAGTTGTTTTGTAGGGCCCTTTTATTGCTTCTTTTGCTTCTACAAATTTAGGAGATGTATCGCCTAATATAAAAGGACCTTACTGTATTAATACAGGTTTGCCTTGTGATGATGTAACAAGTTCTTGCAATAAAAGGTCTCAACAATGCATAGCATTTGGTCCTGGAAATGACATGTTTGAAAGCACTGAAATTATTGCAACTCGTTTATACACAACAGCTCTTGTAAGAAAAATTATTAATTTTATAAAATTAATTGAATAGTATTTGACTTACTGTTAATTAGGAAATTTTACAAAACAACAACCACACAGAAGTAACCGGCAAAATACAATTTGGACACAAGTTTGTAGATATGAGTACTCAGCAAGTCAATTATACTTTACCTAATGGTACAAAAATTACGGTACATATATAAATATTATTGAAAAGAAACAATGTAAAAAAAAGTTAATAATTTGACTGTGTAGGGAAAAGGTTGTGTAGCTGCTGTTGGATACAGTTTTGCAGCAGGGACTACCGACGGGCCAGGAAAATTCAATTTTATCCAATCTACTACTAGTACAAATCCGTTTTGGAATTTAATTCGTACTTTATTAGCGGCTCCTACTGCAAATGACATTCAATGCCAAAACCCGAAACCAATACTTTTTAATACCGGACGAGTAAGTACATTATTTTTTATATTTATCAATAATGTAAACACAAAATGATATCTCATAGTGTAAATTTACAATGTAAATGTAATCTGTAAATTGCTATAGAGATGGAAACGTTGATAAGCTAATTTTATACTAGCGTAATTCAAATAAATTTTAAATATACCGACAGATAAAATTACAACGTATAACATTTTAAGGTAAAAATGTCAATGCAAATGTGAAAACGTCACCGGACTAAACCATTAGATAGTCGTTTTGCTCTTTTGAGATTCAGCAGTAACAAAACACCCTAATGTACTTTTATAAATGATAATAAAGTAACATAAGCAAAATATATCAGAGCCCTCTCATAGTGTAAATTTACTATATGAAAATAGTAATTTCACAATAAAATATAAACTTTTTTGCTAATTTTATTACAAATCTCATTTGCTCAAATAATGATAAGTTTTATCACTCGATGCACTTTACTACTTGATATCAGATAACCATTTCGGATGATAAATATAGCAAAAATAAGTTGTAGAAAATGCTATAAATTTATTATAAATATTAAGCTAATAAAAAAACATTTTTGAAAATTATTACCTACAACACAAAGGCCTTGTATTTTACCTTTAAATTTAAAAAAAGATTTAAACACTTAAGAAAACAGAAGAACAACAATTAATATTACACCTAAGTCTGTACTGTAATAATTAAAATGAATACCAAAAAACCCAAAAAAAGTAGGGTTTCTAGAACGCAAAATATGTATAAATGTTATAATAACTCAAAATTTAGATTTTTGAGTGTTTAATCACATATTTAACTCGACTAGTGCTTGGTCAAACATTGACCAATAATATTGACCTGATTTTGATTATCCATCAACAACCACTTGATAGGTCATAGTATACAACCAGCAGCCGATATTGAGATTCATAATTTGCTATAGCAAAATGAGTTCAAGATGTTTTGGTTTTTAGTATTGATAATACGACTCGTCTATTGTCTATTAATTTCCAAGATAGAGCGCGCGTAAACAAATACATGCGGTGTTCACGTGAGCAATGCGAATCCAGGCCTGTAAAATTGCATCACTTGTTTTAATAAGCGATAGAATACAATAGCATTTAAAACATCACGTGATGATCATGCATTAAGCATGCAATTCAGTTTGTTTACATTTGCTCTTGAAAATGAATACAGAATAGTTCCAAACCTTGCTAAATCCAATTTTCAAACAAATAGAACTAATAGTATACCAACTCATGGCCAAAAGCCCAAATAATGTTTTAGATTATAAAATACGTTTCAAAACCCTCATCAACAGAATAATAAGACTATATGTTACAATAGAAGATTTATCGTATGAATTAAATATATTAACCGAGTATGTCATAATGGTGTATGCCACAACCTAGTTTCTTGTAAAGTACAAGTCAGCTTGTAAATATGAGCTTCAACATTTATTTCATTTAATCCAAGTTTCTCGATACTTACCGATCAAATTCAAAAACATTGTAAATAAAATGATTAAAAAAACAAATGCTTTTTTTGCTTATTAAAAAAATGTTTTAATTGCAATGCTGTGCGATGACAAAAAACACATTAGATAGTTAGCTATGCGTCAAATTTTAAAGTGTCGAGCTTCAAAAACTGATTACCAATTTTATAATTTTAAAATGCCAGAAGTGAACCTTAATGCTACTAATAATAGCGACCTAATTAACTGGCAATTATATGAAGTCACAGAACCTCCATTGAGCAAAAGTATTCTAGAAGCAGATCTTATCGAAATGATTAATATTCCAGATAACATTATAATTTTGAATTTTCCGTGCCACACTTAGGATGTTGAAAGAAACATTCAAATGGTAACTGAGACGTATAGGTCAGTATTTAGAAACACCGCCAGGGACGAGTTAATTCGAGCAAAAATTGTTTCTAAAAAAGCTACACCACAAATGGAGGCAAAGAAAGATTTTATCAAGCAAGTTGGTAGGGTGATGATGGAATCCATCTTGCAACTACCTCCTCCTGATGGATTCTCTGTTGTTTTTTTTAATTAAAAAAAACAAGCAAAGCGTTATAATAAAAATTCCATTTTTATATTTTCTCCTTATTTAAAATGAAAAAAGAACTAGAAAAACTAAAAAGTTTTTTTGCACCTCTTACCATTGCTCCGCGTATATATCTAAAGTGACTTCAATAATCAACAAACTGGTCATCGATTGTTACGTTTTGATCAAGTAATTTCACAATGTTCAATAAAAACCCAAGATATCCTCGCTAATCTGTCAGTTTCTAGACGCATCTCTTATCATGTAACCTTATGCATATTCTTATTGGTTTGTATCGGGAAACTAACATAGTTGCTCGATATATGGGATTGGCAAATTTTAAGGAAAAATAGTTTTGGCACAGCAACAGCTTTGTTCTACTGTGGCGTAAATAAGTAAACTGAAAAAACAGAAATTTCTTGTAAATCAAGTGATTTCATTTTTCTCATTTGTCACAATACTCGTGTACCTTGCAAATTCGTAAACTTTACGATTCTTTATAAAATTGAAACAATCATAAACAAATGCAAAGCTTTTCTAGGATTCCTGATTTGTTGAATATACAAAAATAATTAATTTTTACAACTAAAGTAGAAGAATCAGGCACTATTAATACAATAGTTTTTTTTATGTTGTAATTATACACTATACAATTAATAATATAAATAGAAATTGATAAAACGGTTTTATTGTTAAAATAATTTTACAATAAATATTTACTTTTTTATATATTATAATTTCAGCAAACATTTCCTTATCAATGGCAACCTAACATCAATTCTGTGCAAATTGTAATTTTGGGTGACGTCATTCTGGCTGCAGTACCAAGCGAATTTACTACAATGTCTGGAAGGCGTTTGAAGAAAACTCTAAAAAATGAATTTTTAGAAAACACAGGAACAAACGTTTCTTACGTTATAATTGCCGGTCTTTCTAATTCGTATTCTAGCTATGTAACTACTTATGAAGAGTACCAGGTAATACATATAATAACATTAAAATTAAGTGTAAGAAACATTTTAGATGCAACGTTATGAAGGTGCTTCTACATTATACGGTCCACACACTTTAGCAATCTACGAGCATTTATTTAAATCTTTGCTAACATCTTTATTAAAGGTATAATATTGTTGAAGTTTTATAACGCTGAATATAATAATTTATTAGAATGAACTGTTTGACAAAGGAAGTCCTTCAAAAAATTACGATAATAAAGATAAATGGGCAATGTCTTTACCTATACCTTTTGATATTAACTTAATCAATTTTGGTACTGTTTTAGTACAACCAAAATCCAGTTACAAATCAGGAGAAACAGTTACAACAGTATTTGTATATGATTGATTGCGTTGTGATTTTAATTCTAATCTAGCTTTTTAGAAATCATCTAACCCTAGAAACGGAGATTTATCTGAATATACATTATTAGCTGTTAAAAAATTTGTTAATTCAACTTATTGGGAAACTGTTGCAACGGACGCCAACTGGGAAACAAAGTAGGAATACGTTTAACCATTTTGAATACAGTCTAAATTATGTAATTTTGTAGATACCAATGGAAACGAGTTGGTATGCCAGAGAACATTGCAACAATTACGTGGTACATTAATTTAGATGTGCAATCAGGTATATACAGAATTGATCATTTTGGTTATTACAAAACTGTAAAAAACATTGTACCGTTTTCGGGAATTTCAAATATATTTGAAATTTTGTAAAAATAATACTAATATTAAATTTAACATTAATAATTTTTAAATAAATATACGTTTTTTTTTAATAAAGAATTATATATACGTATATATATTGAATTAATACGAGATTAACGTAAACTATTTGTGTGTAGTGCTTGATACTTTTGAGGTTGCCTCGTATGGATTTTGTGTGTGATATTAAAAAGTGGGTAGTGTGTTACGTAAATATAGAAGGGAAAAAGTAAAACAATCACAATTACATAGAATAGAGTGTGTCGCAATTAATCAAGAAAAAAAGCACGCAAAGTGTGTGCTGACAATAAATAATGCCACAGCAATTAATGTTGTATGAGCTTATACAGCCAAAGTTAAAAAAAACTTATTAATGGGTTGTGTATAAAAAGAAATTATAAGTAATCAATTGAAGTGTATCTGGTGATGCTTGTTTTCCATTCATGGTGGTAACACAATTGGGTGCCTGGTGGTAACAACAAAACCAGTAGTTTAAGGTGCCAAATTTAAACAACGACACTACCTTTGTGAAAAAGTGATTTCTGGAGCGTTTTCAGCGTAGTCTTCAGGCAACCGCAAAAACATCAAGGTGAGAGCTTTATTATCCCCAATTTTCATAGTTTTTTAATAATTTGCTATAGGTTTATTTTACTGTAAAAGTTAAATACATGCGTGTTTAGTAATATCGGTTGAATTTATTGCCACGGAGGTTTTGAAAATAAGATTCACATAAAATATAAAATTTGGTTTAAAAAAAAATTCACGATAATCTATTGTTGCCGGGTCCGCTGTGTTTTTCAAATCACCTCAGATCTACTAAAACTAATTAATTTATATTTTTATATGTTATAAATACAAGAACTGCATGAGTGCAACTAAAACTAAAAAATAAAAAAACGATTATTTTTTATTAACGCCTATTTGTTTAGTTTACCTGTGAATCAACTATTATATAAATTTAATAGATTCTTCAAGTTTTTATGTATGACAACTAATTAAAACAAATACATCAGAGACTAAATCCCATCTTGTCAAAACAGAGCTACGTACGAGTTAATCAACATGTAGGAAACTATGAAGTTGTTCGTTAGATAGTATATATTACAATCGGAAAATTCAAAGAACGTATTTGAATTGTACGCGGCATAATATTTCTAACTGTACTAGCAAAAATTTGTTTATAGAGTTGCAGGAATCATCATTAGAGACCAGTGGACAGCTGTTTCGTCTTATATAGATTTTTCAGCATTGGAATAATCTAATGCGGTTTCCACAACATTTTAAATTACAGTTTAATAAATTGTAATGTAACTGCTCCTGGGTTGTGATTTTGATCTTATTCACAACACCCTAGGTAGCTAAGTGGAGAAATTACTAATAACACAATTACGATGTATAATACAACAATTATGATTCTTTACATTATATAATACACAGTAAATAAATATTACACTCCAAATTAAAATTAACAAAATAACAATTCGGGAATATTAAACTGAAATTACTTCTAGACGGCTCGGTATATCGTTTATCGAATCCGCCGGTAGCGCCTTCTGTTGGCCCGTATTCGACTCTGTCTCGACGTTCCTTAAGCTAAAACACAAATTAAAAATATCGTTTTTATACCCGCGTGTTCCGGTGATTTAACGCAAGTCCCCTTGCCAGCGATGCCTTTTCATGCGTATCTCTGAATATATCAAACAGGTAGTGCCGGGGATATTTGACAGGTTAGTTTGTATACAATTTCGTCGAATTGTTCGAACGTTGACCTCAGATGCGTTTTAAATGCAATGTAATTATTGTACGTAAGAAAATACGATTTTTGGACTTTACAGGTCGATGCGGCCGATTATTAAGAATCAAATTTAATTGGATTCACGTAGATCAAACCACACCGTGGTTTGCGTTTGTCGGATATCTTGCTTTGTATAATAGATTATATAAAGACGTATCTATTTCCGTTCTTCATTATATGTCTGAAATATTGAAACTTGCGTATTTTGATAGTGTATATGATTTCTTTGCTTTTTTTCATTTTCTGGAAAACTTATAAATTGGTTACGTAATTCACGATTCAAAAGCTTGAATTTTTTTATGCTAGTTACGTTATGTGTTCAGAACCCAACCTGACTACGTAAATAATAGCATTTCAGCGTTGCTTTACACCCAATGTTGTTTTACGTTGTGGTTTTATCCCGCAGAATTATTCAAAGCTGATTTTGAATTTCGCGGGTGTTAAATCAATTTCAACGTACGTGTTACCGCCGTTAATAGCTATTTACGTGAAATTGCTCATACTATTAAACGCTCTCCGTGCTTTACCGGTTCATAGTTTTGCAATTTTTTTAATTTTATTTATTAGATAGTATTTTTTGATTATACGTATAATAGTAAAATTTAAACTTCAAACTTCTTGTTAGTATACTTACAACTAAAAAGTAAATTAATTAATTTAAAATATATATGTAGCACTGTTTTTCGGGTGTTGGCGCGTCACAAAACTTTCACTTAACGTTTTGCTGATCATGCTGACTGCGAAAATGATCAGCGAAATCAGTAAAAGTTTTGTGATGCGGCAACACCCGAAAAACAGTGCTACATTAAACAACGACCGTGGAAGCTTGCATTCTACTATTAAAATATACATGTTATGGCAAAATAACAATGCAAATTAAAAATTTTTTTTTTAAATAAAATAGGTATATAAGATTACTATAATATAGTTGACATAAGCAAACAAGTGACACGAAAGAGCGTGACTGAAGGCGTTTTTATTTTGACGTTACATTCCAAGTAAAAAGCATTTTGGTGGTAAATTTAAATATTTTTGGTTATATGAGTTGCATTACATGTCTTTTCTGTTCAAATAGTGTTTATTATTATTATTAAACGAGATATTCCTTATGATTCGTTTAATGTTTAAAAAATATAATAGCTTTTATATTCACTCAGCAGTGCTAAAAAATAATTATAATAATTGCAGAATTAGATCCTCGGGAGCTTCCGCTTTGAACGCTGCAAAGACGGTACACAATAGATGAAAATTACACATAAGCATATTTATAGAGCAAAAAATTTAATACAAAAAAAATTTGCGGGAAGGTATAATTATATCTAATAGTTTAAGAGTTACAGAATTTTAATCTAATATGAAACATTTTTGTGCAACTTTGCACACTTATATCTTCTAAACTATTGAAGGTAATTCCGCAAACTTTTTTTTAGTAAATTTTGTTTTCTATAAAAATTTTTATGTGCAACTTTTCTATATCTTGCATCGTTTTTGCAGTGTTTGTGGCAAAAGCGCTAGCGGAGCTTATACCATGACTAAAATAATTTTTTTTCACGAATTTATGATTAGTAAAATTTTAAAGTTGTAGAACAAATCGTAGTACGCATCTTTTGTTTGAAAAGTTTTTTGTGAACCCATTGCACGATCACCCTGTATATCCAATGTGTACCACCGCGCGACGGCGACGTTATGTGCTGAACCGAACATTAATAAAACGAGGAAATGTCAACACATGATACGTACTTGGGATTGTCCAGTAGTAAATTAGTGGTGGTTTAGGATTGACAGTTGTTAAAGATAGAGCGTGTTGTCACTACATATTAAGATAACGATGTGGTGGTTAGCAATAAACAAAGAAGTAAATACTTACACTTATTTCTCACTAAGTAAGATACATTAAAGTGCTTTCGGATTAGGGATGAAACGTTTAAACGTGTAACCGTTTAACCGTTTATATTATTATAAACTTTTACAAAATCACGTGTAAACAATTTTGGTATGAGACAACCAAATCAAACGCTTTTTTTCATTCCTATTTCGGACAGCTAACTATAAACGCGCTATAGCTGTTTGTTACGTTTGCGGGGTTGAGTTCAGGGACCTTGATAAGATCAACTGCTATTAGTCTCTATGAACTTTACTATGCGTATTTGGTGCAAATAGCGCGATAGCTAGTTGCCCAAACGTTAGATAATTAGCGCTCTTTTCTCTTGGAGTCAAATGTTTCCTTGAACATATTATGTCGTTTTGCTTCTTAAACCTTACAATTTTTAATTTTCGTATATTGGTACAAACTGAAATTGTAAATATCTGTGAGAATTCAGTGTTACACCGTTTAATGTAATTACGATTGCTGAGGGTGCGCTAGTTATATAAAAGTACTAAGTTAGGCAAAAAGCAAATGCATTAGTCAATTATTTATTTATTTAGACTTTCTTTCGAAAGCGACAAACTTTGCAACAACAAAGTGTTACAAGCTTATAGGTCTTACGAACACTGCACAGCCAACTCACACAGTCGGAGGTAGGCGAGGTTCAAGTGAATAATAATTAAGGACGCCAGATTTTTTATAATTAACACTTCTGCCTCGATCAAGACAAACGGTCCAAGCTCGTAACGAATTTTTAGGTTCGTAAACCTTGTTACTCTGATGTTCGGGTAACCACAATAAAAGAGAAAGGTATGTTACCATAAAAGATAGATTAAACAGGTAAAAAAACTTTAATTTAGTAACGTAGAATATTAACAAGAGTATATTTAATTCTCAATCCATAAATGCCAGAAGTATCGGCAACACACAATACATAAGTTGAGTCGAAGCAAAGAGTATATAATAGGGAAGAGAAGCAACGTAATGGGTTTAAAAGTATGCTTGTAATGTGTGTTGCCTACAGATCAAATACTATAATTTTTAAACAAAAAAATTTCATACTACATGCAAAAAAAGTATAATATTCTTCTTGCTATAGGAAAGAAAGAGATGGAAGCCTGACAAAACTAAACACCTCCGCAGGGCAAACTTGTCTATTTAAAATCATTGAACACTGTTGCCACTAATAACTTTCATTTTATAGTTCGAGTCCAGCGCTAAACATTTTATTTAAATAGCTAATACAATTTTTAAATACAATTGCATTCGTAAAGAACAATGCAATTTAATGAAAATGTTTATTGTATTATTATAAATTAATATAAATGTATAATTATTGTCAATCATTATAAGATTACAAAGGAATAAAATAAAAATTGTCATACAAAACAGAAAAATTAGATCAACATAAATACATTGCTTTTATTATTTTTGTTACAATTATCATGACAATAAGTGGACTGATGCGAAAGATCAATATCACAATTTATGAATGAGACAAAATTTTAAGTTTTTTATTATTTGTAACGCGATTACAAAATCGTAAATCCTGGGATATCCATTTTAAAGTTTTATTTAATTTGCAAGTTATCATGTGATCAATTAAAAATGGTCTGTGCGTATAACAACTAGTGTTTGGTTGTACCCAATCACTCACTTACTTTTTTATCTGAGTTAAACAAATTTGCAATAATTTTTTTGTGAAATTTTGGTTTGATCAGTATTTATCAAAATAATCAGTAAATTCTTTAAGCAATATAGTTACTATTTCTATTACAGAATTGGCTGGTACCTTTAAATATTTAATATCATAGTTTTTAGTATAATTTTTTTTAACTAAAAATAATTCACGTTTATCACACAAATTATCATCCAAACATTACTGTAGTTTGCACTGTTCACAGTTGAACTTTTTTAAAGTTTTATGCACAACATAACCAGCAAAATACAATGTTGCACATTCTTCTAATTTGACACAATTATTAAAGTTATTTGAAAAATCCAATTTACGTTTAACACTTAAAATAGAACATGGTTCGTCTGTCGGCTCACTGGCATCTTCTATCATGTGATCTGCATCTACTACTGGTTTTTCTACTTCGAACAACTCATTTTCTACAATAACATTTTCCATTTCTAAATCTATATCTTCATCTAGTTCACAGTTGGATTAAATTCTAAACAGTTTTTTATGCTCATCTCATCCATTAGCAGAACGCATTCTTTTTCTTTAGCCGTCATTGCGT
This sequence comes from Aquatica leii, assembly GCA_035610365.1. Lineage (NCBI taxonomy): Eukaryota > Metazoa > Arthropoda > Insecta > Coleoptera > Lampyridae > Aquatica > Aquatica leii. The sequence continues at coordinate 27,653,962 of CM069433.1, read as the reverse complement.
CTACTTTTCTCTGCAATTTTTGACTAAAATTTGGATTTATACCTGTAGGTAATTGGGTTAGTCTCAGCCAGTATGTAATGGTCCTTTTTGAATAGCTTACAAGGACGATTTTGGCAGCACTAATGACTCCAATGCTAATGAGTAATGTAGTATTGAAAAGATATTAATACGGTGTTAGAAAATGTTGAATTACCATTCGTTGTTTCCTGTTCTTTATAATGATAAGGCGAAATTCTAAGGTATATTGTTTGTAGTATGTTCTATAAAAATGAAATTTAATTATATTTCTTAAACATCGGAATACATCAAAAATAAATCCGGCACCGCTCTTCTAACAATTAGCTTATTTATTACCAATAACTAAAGGAATCAATAAAATTGATTCTATTCTAGGATGAGTTTAGAATCTTATTAGTTGTAATGTCCTTTACTAGAGGGATTCTACTAGCGCCACACCGCAGTGGACAGTTTTTAATGTATGCGATATTTATAACAAGCGTTGCTTCTCTTTCCTATTATATACTCTTTGGTCGAAGTGAACAGCGAAGAAAATTTCGTAATAAATATCGTTTGTACACAGCATGCGATACACACAAAATAATTAATGAAACTACCTCAATGGTATTGAAACAATGATCGTAATTACGGAAATTAACATAAACAAAAGTTCCGTGAGTGACTCTTCTGACAGCGACAAAATAATTAAATAAACTTACCCACAATCCAGTACCTACTTGATCGAAGAAAACGTTTTCCCCGGTGAGTGAGCCTGGAATAGATATGAATAGCAAATCGTGTCAACACAATAACTCACGAAGATAGGAAGCTACAAAATCGTTAATTACTGCTAAAAGAAAGTACACATAACATAACCCGATTATCGAAAGCTGTTGCACACATTCAATGATTGGTTTCGAAGGTGTTTGCCGCATGAATAGAATCTGGAAGAAAAGTTTTTGTCTCCGTTTTTTTTTTAGTTTTAAACTTAGGCCTTACCCAGTAAACACAAAACTGATAATGTTTAGTAACAGTTTCAAAACAAAAAATTTATGATTCACTCTTGTTTCAAACATAAAAGAAACCTAACTGCAATAAAATAGCTATAAGTCCATCGCTGTTTCACTTATTTGAATCAGTATAGTTTCGGTATTTTAAATTCAAACCTGTTGCAAAACAAATGTTGCATTCGGTTTACGTTTTAAAAGCTTTGTTCTTGAACTGATACTAAATGATCAATAAATATATGATTTTCTTGTTTCAATAATGAACTAAAACAATTCTTTCAATAATACATTTTCGAATGCACGTTTCAAATTTTATTGCACAATAAATATTTTTAAATACATCACAATGAGTTTTTTACATATTGCAACTTTCTTTTTGTGATCTTTTCACGGAAGCCTCGAAAACTGCATCAGTTACTGTTGGGTAGCAGCTTTTAACCGCATCTGTAACATAGAAATAAATATTTCGTTTATATACATACATAATCATAGAGTTACACAAAATTAATTATACTTTTTTAATCAAAAACAACACAAACTTAATATAAATATCACTTTAGCAATCATAAGAAAGTTATAAAAACACTGTGAATACCTTTAGCTGTACATAGTCGTATAGAAAACTTAAAGAATTGCACTGTAATTATAAATCCTAAAGTATCATCAGATTTACGCAATAATCTACCTTAACGCAATCATGTGTGTTAATTTACATTTTTTATACAAATTAAAACATGATACATAAATAAGGAACAGAAATGATAATAATATCGATTACATTTATGAATTATAATAAAATGTTTCGACTTACCGTTTATTGTTCCATTTCGTAATTGTACACACAGCATCACTTATCAAACTGCAACCGAACAAGTGAAAAGATATCAATTTGCAGCGCAAGCGTTGACGACAGTAATCAAAAGTATAGCAACGACTGATGCTGACTTATCACAAAGTATTCGTTTTCACTAAAACGATTCTACTGTTTTGAAAATAATTCAGTTTTATTTAACCGATCTTCAAACAATTCTAGTTATTCAAAAAATATTCGGTTTTAATAAATCAGTTTTTAGACGGTTGCTGATTATGGGAAAAAAATTGCAAGTACTGAAACGGTTTAAAACTGATTGTGAAAAATCGGAACTCTTTCAATTTATTCACTGTCAGTTACAGTTGAGCTGAATAAACAAAGTCCCTGAAGAGGCGTGGCTGGTGTCACTCTAATCTTAAAGGTACACTCAAATTAAAAAGTATTTTGGTGGGAAATTCAAATTATTCATAGATTACCTGTGTAAATAATCATTGTGGCTTGTTAAAGTTTGAGGTTATTTCAGATAAACACTTGATGACTTTATGATTATTAAAATAAATTGTAATTACACATTTACTTTTCTAAAAGATGAAGTATGGCATTACAAAATATTACATATTTCTAAAAGTTATTCTAAAAATTACTTATTTACATCAAAAAATACAATCATAAAAAAAATAAAGCAGTTCAATCACTGTCACTTTCGTCTTCTCCACTACAACTTTCATCGTCGGATGATCCTGTGTTTACCATAAACGACAGGTTTTCCACCGTTACATCCAGCAATCCATCACGTTGCCACATTTCTTGCTCCAAGTGATTTACATGTCGACAATGTTTGTCCCAGTCCGATGCAGTTACATCAGAAAATGCCTTTCTCACTAAGGCTTCGATCTCTAAACCACTCTGTGTAACATTATTCATAGCGATCTTATGTTTCACTAAACTCCATATCAACTCGATTGGATTTAGGTCGCAGTGGTACGGTGGCAGACGTAACACTGTATACCCGTGTTTTTTAAGAAGTTCGTCTACGTAATATGTCTTCGTATAACTAAATTGCTTCACTAACATTATTAGTTCTGCTTTATGCATTTCATTTGTTGTTGTTACTCCATTATTTTCGAGCCATTGTCGAATGCTTTCCTTACGTTCTGCTTGTGTTGGAGGTTTATTAATTTGTACACTGTGATAAGGTGCATTATCCATGACAACAATACCAATAGGAGGCAAGTTTGGAATTAATTGTTTTTCCATCCACTGCATAAAGTTGGTATGGTTCATGTCGTCGTGATAATCACCGGACTTAGTTTTAGATTTAAAGATTAAAAAGCCATTATTAACAAATCCGTATGATCCACCTGCATGCACAATAATGTACCTTTGACCTCCTCTGTCCTTATGATAAACACCAGCCTCTTCTTCCGATTGCCAGCACTTACTAACACCGTATGATGGATGAATGTAGGTCTCACCTAAATATGTTATTGGTTTTTTGTGTTTGCTTAAAGCATCATTTTATCGCAACTTGCGTAAATAACGAGAACGCCAAGCAATAATATCATCACGTTCCATCAATAATTTTCTTTTATTGTGGCATTTCTTATATTTAAAACCAATTTGTAACAAATACTTTCTTAGTGTATCTGCTCCCCCCTTGTAATTAATCTTTTCTTTCATTTTTTCAACTAAAATTTTCATGTTTGGAACTTTCTTATCGAGCGTGTAAACTTCATGGACAGTTCTTTTTAAAATGCTTAAGTCGCAATTATCTAACGTTATTTTATTTGCACCACCACTTCTTTTTTTCTTCGAGGGAGATCTTAAAATACCATCATTGGTCATCATCGCTTCACTCCGGATTTTTTTAATAAAGGTGGTTGATTTGCCCGTTGCAGCAGCAGCTAGTTCAGTTGCCTTCTCTAGAGGGAAAGTCCATACGCCCGCAGCTTTCTGTTTATCGAAAAACTCCACAACATTTTTAATAATGCCAGAAAGGCTTCGGAATGAATGGTTTCCTTCGACTTAGATTCCATGTTGGTAAATAACATCTGAAACAATACAGAAAGTAAGTAATGTCCATAGAAATGAGTTATTGTTTGTAGAATAAATATTGGAATTAAATACAGATCTTTAAATAATGAATACAAAGTAATAACTGATGTTGAGGTTATGCTACAAAAATTTGGGTTATACTTAAAACAACAATTATAAATACACATACCTTGTTCACAAATAATGGCGTTTAAAAGAGTCTTTATAAAGACTAGTTGAATAACGACGAATTTTTAAGTAAAACAGCAGGTAAAGATGTAAACAAACACGAGGCAATCAAGGAATTTTGATTGTAATTTAATTTTTCAAGCGGACGGTACTTTCTAATTGTGATTGGTTGAAACATTTACCGCTTTCAATTTTTAAAGTTAGTTGACATATTTTCCGCGGACTTTGTTTACTTCGGCGCTCTGTACATGTAAATGATATAAAAATGAAACTAACACGAAACAACGTAATGAAACAATTGTTTTATTCTTGTGACTGTAACAGTTTCAATCCGTGTTTACTGGGTATAGAGTTATACTCGTCCCATGAAGGTATTTATCGATATTAATCCCTCGTTATTCTTTATTGAATAGAAACATGTGGCCAAAGCGTGGCGAAACGGCTATCAAATTAACAAAGAAACTACAAAAGAATCCTAACAAAACGAATCTAAATATCTTACCATGTGACAAACAAATTACTGCAAACACGCAATAAATTCACAATTTGATGTCCATTGCAGAGGATGTTATTAGAAAACTTGCAGTCTCTACACGAAACAGGCCATTTTATGCAGTGGTCAGCTTAACGACTTCGTCGTAAAATGACAGTCACAAGAAAAGATCGGCAGAGGGCGCCAAAAACGGAATCTAATTTTAATTCAATATACAGGGTATTACGTTTTTAAATTTTGCTCGTAACAAAAGTAATGATAAAACGGTGTCTATAAAGCGTATAATAGTTGTTTATTTAACGAGTTCATGTGTAAATTAGACGTTTTTTTTTCTCAAGAGGGTATTTTTAAACCCAAGTGAAACGAGGGTTTAAAAAGTACTTAAGGAAAAAAAAGTGTTCAATTTAGGCAGGAACGACTTGAATACAACATTCCAAAACGAGGTTTCCAAAGTTTCAAAAGTAATGTCACGTTTATGTTGACAAATGCGGTAAGACAAAAACCGTTTACAATAGCGAAAAATTAAAATTTATGACAGTTAAGAATAAAATTATTTTCAAATCGTGAAAATGCACTATACAACCGTTTACAAACGAGTACGGAACGAGTTCGTGCATATCGGATACAGCTAAAGCAACGCACAAAAGAGTAAGTAAACGTTATGTTGCATTTGGAACCAAAATCCAATAGAAATAATACGTCTCGTGTAGACAGAGTACAGATGGAGTAGATGCACAACACAAACGTCCACTGGCAAGTACGAAACGATGTTTTATCAGCGTGCAGCGATTCTTGATAATGAACAATCCCACTCATCATTTGTTATCACAAAAAAATCTCCAACTGTCATTGGTGTTGCTGATTCATCATCTTCCAGCGATTATGAGGTTATAGGAAACAATTCCCAGACATTTCATAGACAAATATTAAATTTTTTTTGTTAACTCTGTTTTCGTTTAATATGTACTTAGGATATTAGTTATTTGTTTTTTTATTTTTTTATTATTTATATATGCATTCTTATTTTTGAAAATTGTAATAAACTTTGTTTATTATATTACGTAGATAATATTGTGTCTGTGAATTTTATCTGGTTCCCCGCAGTAATCAACTTTCTTCTGCATTTTTTCCAGCTATCTACCGGTTCGACAAGTACCTTGAGTGTTCTTATATGCTTCTGTACTTCATCATTAAATTTGCACAAAGAAAAATTTCTTTAAACGCTCTATTGCTGTTTTGATATGATTTTTGATAGCAATTTGATTATGTTTGTATATAAATTTTAGTAATTCCCATGCGTTTAAATAGTCTGTAAATTGTCCAAATTTTTCAAGTTTTTCATAAAACTTGGGAAGTTCTAAAACGGGAAATTGTAAGTTTTAGTTTGTCATCTGAGATGTTTTATTGCATTTCTGCTTTAGAGTTTCGGTGCTACGTTTGTTGTTTAATTGTTTCGCTTTATGTTCGTGTAACAATTTTTTATCTTGCTCTATTTGTTTGTAATATTTGTCTTCAAATGTTTCTTCTGATGATTCTGGGTCATCATGTGTTTGAATTTCGCATTGAACAGAATTGTATTTCTCGAGCGATAGCCCTGTAATTTCTAGTCGCGTTTGCAGTTAAAAAACTTGATCGTTTTCGTGTGAATCGAGAAAGGCAAAAAATCTTGATAAAGCATTTTTTATGTCCAAACGTTCTAGTTTGGCCTTTTCTACTGTTACTCGAATTTTGTTTAGGTAGCATTTTAATATTTTTGAAAATAAACGGTAAATTCAAAGTAAAAATGCTACCTACCTCTAAATTACGTAATACCATTAATTAATTCACCCACTATTTATATTAGTAATTTAATAAATTTGTATTTGCACAAGCGATTGTCCAATTGTTCAACATGCATAAAAAGAACGGACTGACATCAATTACGTTATCTTATTCATCCAGCTTAAAGTAGACCAAAACATTGTAACGAATTTTAAAACTAATTTATTTATACGCAAACTGTTTATACGTGTATGTTGTTTTTTTTATTAATTCAAGAGGTGGTTTGTCTAGCGCCCCTGCAATGCGGTCTCCTTGGTCTTTTAGTGCACCTCTGATTTATTACTCCCTCATCAGTTCTGTTTTGTCAATAAAGTCCAGAAGTTTATTTCCAAGAGGCTTTTTTCAACTCATCATCAGTTAGCTTTGGTTTTCCGAGAATCGTTGTGCGTTGCATTTGATATGCTTCGCATTTACACAGCAGATGCTGCGGAGTCTTGTCGTCTTCCAAGCATCCGCGGCATAAGGTGCTACTTCGCAGTCTCATTTTATGCATATGTTTGTTAAGGCCACAGTGCCCTGTAATTAGTCTCGTGAGTATATTTAATTTTTGTCGACTCATGCTTGATAGTGCAGTTTGAGTGTTTAATTGTGGTTCTGTAAGGAATAGTTTTGTGTGCCTCATCCCTGAAGAGTTTTTCCATAGTTTTTTATGCTCCGTTGCAAGTTTGCTGCGAATTATTTCTTTTCCGGTCTCGTATGCAATTCCGAAAACGGGTTCAGGTTTGATATATGTCCCTATTGTGCATTTTTCTTGCTAGCGCGTTCGCATTATGTTACCCTTTACATTCTGGTCTTTTGGTATCCAGATGAGCTGCACAGCTTGGCGATTTGCTATAATTTCGAGACTATTTATGCATGCCATAATCAATTTAGATTTTATTACTGGTGATCTTAGCGCCAGTAGTGCTGCTTGGCTGTCAGACATGATTGATATCGGCCCATTTGCAAATGATTTCGAGTCGATAATGTTCCTGACACACCAGTCAATAGCAGCAACTTCAGCTTCAAAAGCGGATGCATATTTACCCAAAGTCAGCGAAAATTGCTTCCCATGGTGCTTGCCTCCATATACTCTTGCTCCGGTACCACTGCGATTTTTGGCGCCATCTGTGTACCAGATAGTTCCTTTAACCGCGCCCGGGTAAATGTTTTTTGTCCACTCGTGTCGTGACGGTATTATCACTTTAAACTTCTTTAAAATGTGATAATTTTTTGTAAAGTCAGATCTCATAGCTAAGATTGTTTCTTCACGCAGCACGTTGTATATACCCGGTTTGTTTTTGTCGGTAATTGACGCGTGTTCATTAATCTGCAGCCTGTATGCTGCTTGTCTTGCTTCCATCATTACAACGAGGTGTAACAGTGGAAGTGAAAATAGTGCTTCCATGGCTGCTGTGGGCGTGGTTCTCATCGCTCCTATTATCAGTAGACATGCCATTCTCTATACTTTGCTTAGCTTTGCAGCTGTGTTTTTTAAGTTGGTTTTGTCAGCTTTCCACCTTCTCCCAGGACCCCTTGTCCATGAACAGGACGTATTGGGTTCTTTTAGGATCAGGTTTAGAGTTAACTACCCGCCACGTTTCGGTACTAATGTTCTTCTGTACCGATATTCTTTTGAATAGGGTGGCCGGTTCCAGTGCTGTTTCCGGGACCCAAGTGATAACCTTTTTGGGTGCAGGAAAGTCCTTGAGATAGATAATCTTTAGTTTCCTATTCTCCCCCAGTGGTTTCTTAATATCTGACGTGCCGACTAGCCACTCTCTGGTTGCTTCGTCTGCGCACGTTATTTTCAGAAATCCCCCTTTATGGGTACATTCCTGAAAACGCGGAGAAGCTTGTCCTTTCTCCAATTCGTCAATCCATCTAAGTATCAAGGTACTTATGAGCTCGGATTCTTCAGGACTGATGGTGTTTTCAGGGAACCCTTTTTAGTATAATTGCAAGAGCAATTCCCTTCAGAGTGTCCCTGAATGCCTGTTTTTGAGTTCTTTTGGCCCCTCGACTACGCTGTCATTTTTGTGACAGCGGTGTGCTACTGCTAGAAAGGTTGCGTTTTTACGCCCCTGTGCCGGCAATTTGTATAGTTGCGTGCGCCGTCTGGTGTCGCTGTTGAGTTTCTGACGTGTTCGCATTTGCTTCTTGCATAGCTGGGTTTCGCTGTTGCGTGCCAGCCATTGAAGTGGAACCGGTTGCTTGCGCTCCTAATTCTCTTTGTTCTAAAGTTTTCGTCTTGCCGCCCCCGAAAGCTTTTTGGGCTTTTTGGGTTCGCGCTCAGCGTCAACCGTCTTCTTTTAAATTTTGAGTCGATAGTTCTATAATTGTTTCCACGAGTGCGGAGGAAAAGAAAGTCGCCGTGCGCAGTGCCCCGATACGCACGGAAAGCTATATACAACGGGTTCGTTTGGTGTCCCGAGGTTGGAACCAGTGACGACTGGTCTTCTATTCAGTCACGCATCTATCGGCTTGGTCCTTTCCACCTTAGGTTTAGGTTTTTGATGAGGTTGTTTTTTCTTGGTCTAGACAATTAAGCTAAGATCCCCCAGCACTGCTTGCTCGTGAGACATGTTTACAGCAGCAAGAGGTTTGGGTTTGGCTGCCGTGCTTGCTGGTCAAAGTCAGCACAGCACATCGTTATTCCAATGTTGGCTCTTGTCACGACACTACAGTTTGTGCTGGGAAAGCTGGTTCGCGTGACAGTAGTATTGGAGTACGTACGGATTTTAGGTCGCGACTCCAACACCTGCCAAGGTAAACATGGTTGTCCCGGGTCAGATGGTGAAGCTGCGTACCGTTACATCCTATTTACCCTCCTATCTACCACCTGCAGACGCGCCCGATGGGTAGCTCAACCCACGGAAAGTATAACTACACGAACTAATTAATACTAGCAATATTTAAGAAAAACACTTACACTAATTTATATAGTACACTCACTCAAAAAATAATGTTCTCGGATAATTTCTGTTTATCTAAAATTAACACTTGTTTACATTAAAAGCACGTACGTTTATACTTCGTTATATTTAGCTTAACCAGGCGTTAATCACTTATTTATTTAAACATTTTCTTAACAGTTCCGATTACGAATAATTGACCTATGATTCGTTTAAACCGTTTTTATACATTTCTGTTATCTTCTCGAGACTTTTTTACATTCTTCCCAAACGTTTTAGTTCTTGATAATAACTACGTGAACGCCCTCAATATGTATTGTTGCACACATTTACTGTTTCATCTTGATAGCGTCTTGATTGATTGAAGCCGCTAACTGTTTTTTTCTAGAAAAACAATTTTTATTTAATTACATTTAATTAATTAGAAAAATATATGACACTTTTTTATGATTTTTTTTGCATAACATTGTTTTACTAACTTGACTAAATTCTTAAATTAATTAAATCGTAAAAATGATTCTGTCAACACACTGTATATTTTAGTATCGCCAATTTTACAATATTTATGATATAAAGTTGTATTAACGCAAAACAATTCAACTTGCGTGGATGCAACCAATTAAATGATACAAAAAATTATTTGCAAACCGAAAAAAACATGTTTCTTTATGTGATTGTATAGCATAAAATTTATTGTAAAAACTGATCACAAGCTTAAAATAACGTAATGCAAAAAATTGTTATTCGTTTCTTAATAACCCCCGCATTTATCGAAATGTCGCCCTTAAAATTATCTGGTGCGCGTCTCATTATGACTTGCGTCACGTACACAATTTGATTTAAATGATAATTATGATTGTACTAATAAGAAAACGGAGTCAGTTCTAGCTTTACATCGTGTTGAAGTATTGTAATTTTGGATTTAAATGTGAAATCTAATTAGAACAAGAGGTGGATAGCTGTTATGATTAATACTACTAATTATTAAAATCAAATAATTAAATAAAGAAATTTTTATTTTATTGCACATTAATATTGTTAGCTTACCTTGACCTTTTTGAGTATTGTTACCTTAAGCTCTACAATTAATTTTATTGTATTGTTTTTACAGTGTTAAATTACTTAAATTTAAAAGCGTCGTGTTGGACAAAAGTGTAAAAAATTACACCACTTTTTATATGCACTTGTATAATTTATTTATTGTAGTTTATACTAATTTATTTAATTTGCATAATTCTTTGTTTAATGCCATGTCTCAAGTCTTGTTTCGTAAAATAAATAGAGATTGCATCAAGCGCACTCGTGTGTTATAAAATGTTGTCTGTAGCAACCCCTAAGAATTATTATAGTGGCACTGTTAAAAGAAAAAAATTGAAGTAATTAAGTAATATTACAATCAAGATAGCTTACCCTAAGTGATACAACATAAATTATATTATACTGTAACCATAAAAACATACTTTTGATATAATAAATACTATGTGAGAAATATTTTAACGTTTTGAATAATTCCGAGATAATGAAAAGCATTACTTAGACAATTTTTACATGTTACAATACTCGCGGGATAGTAATGCAATTTGTCTAAAATTTCTTTTTTCAGAGTATTAAGTAGTATATTGGTTTTTATATAACAAATAATCAATGTAATTTAATTCACGTCTAAATTTGTCATACGGTTTCACTACAAAAAGACTATTTTTTACATTCATTGGCTATCTATTTAACAAACTATATACCACCCTGAAGTTGCATTTGAATTTGAAAAAACAAATGCATTTGAATTTAAAACATCAAATGCGTTTGAATTAGACAATTTTTAAACATGTAGCAGTTATAGAAAATACTTCATTTTTAATATAGTTTATACATTAATAATTTACCTAGTTGGACAAATAATCTAAGTGCCGTCAGAAAATGACAATTAAAAAAATATTAATTTTGCTTAAAAAATTTACATCATGATAACTTAAAATCGATTTTTTTTAAAAATACGGAATTGTGATAGCACAGATTTTTTATATAATGTAGCTCCAATAAACCTATATAGTCATATAACCTTAAGTGCCGTCAGAGGGTTCCGTATTTTTGAAAGAAATTGATTTTAAAATTCCATGACGTAAATTTTTTAATCAAAATTAATATTTTTTCAAAATTCTCATCCTCTGACGACCATATATGTTTATCAGAGCATGGTATCACCTACGTCATATAAAAAATCTGTGCTATTACAATTGCGTATTTTTGAAAAAAATCGATTTTTAAATTTATTTATACTAAAAATATTTACACGTTTATAACTAACCGAACCAATTAAACCTAAGGATATTTAATAATAACACTTACAGTAATTTATATAGTACTATCACTCGAAAGATAATATCCGCGGATAATTTCAGTTTAATACTTGTCACGCACGTTTTTGATTTGTTGTATTTATTTCGACACGCGTTAATCATTTATTTATTTAAACTTGAATAATCTTAACAGTGCCGACTTTTTGAATTACTAAAAATAACTGACCTATGATTCATTTGTATCGCTTTTATACATTTCGGTTATCCTTTGAAAATTTTCCAAACGTTCTAGTTGTTGATAGTAGCTTTGTGAATGATCTCGAAGCTGAACGTTTCAATAGTAAAATTAAAGTCTTGTTTCGAGTAAAATTTATTTTGGAGCAGTTTATTTTATTATTACAAATCTAGTTCTAACATTTTTAGAAGCGAGATTGCGCGTGAAATCGGTTACCAACAAAAACAAAAAAAGAGAAATACGTGCCGACTGGCGGAAAACGTTGTTCAAGATTGAAAGTTTGCGTCAAATGCGTGATATTTGCAGTTAAATTATAGTGTAGTGCAGAAGGTGAAGAATACAATAACAAAAATGTAGCTGTAAACGTAAGCTGTAATTTAGAGAAAAGATTACTGACATAAAACCACAAATTATACTGAATGACGCTCGGACATTATAACACTATAACGGAAATGATCTGTAGACGTTCAAGATTGGATTGAACAGCTTAAGTACAGTTCACGTTTAGGTGGTTTAACAGAATCATTGATGTTAGAGACGGCTAAAGTATTCCTGGTTTTTACAGCTAGATGTTAGCACCAAGGTTGTCAGAAAATTGTTTTGCTCAACTTAAGATCTGTTGTTGATTATTCCCAGCAGGTAAAAAAATGTTGAAGTATAGTTTACTTAACATTTACAGTTTTAGCTTAATTTACTATAACCTCTACGTTTCCTTAAAAATTTGAAACTTTAAATTGCATCTTAGAAAATGATTCCCTAACTAACTAAAAAACAGTTAAACATAAATAAATGACAAAGTTTTACGACAATTAAGTCTCAAACGGCTACGTGGTTGCTTAGTAAGTGTCTAGCACTGGGATGTAATAGAAATTGATTTTTATCCGAAGGAAAAAGAAAAACTTACAGTACCTCAAATTATAAATTTATATAGAAACAGTAATGTCAAGTAACATAACGGCGTGATGTCTCTAAATACCCGATTACAACCAGACACTCAAAGAAATACTTTTGTGACAATATTAAAAATAGCCAAACGTGTGCAAATTTTTTAATATACAAATTATATTTCCGTTTGGAAATATTTTGTTTTTAAAAAGAAAACTAAGTTTCAATTTAACTTTATTTTTATTTATTTATGCAACGACTGATTACCACGGCGGTTGTTAACAAACTTCACGTAATAATTCGTTTTTACAATTCAACTAAATAAAATGCTTACATCTACTTTCTCATAGAAAATGCTTATTATTGGAAACTATAATACGGCGGTGTTACATGAGCGTTTCCCTTGTTTCTATTTCCTGTGATATAACTCCTCCCTGCCGAGTTGAAAGACTGTCCCCAGGCTTTCTTACAATCATTGACCTTAGCTTATTCTTAAATTTACAAAAAATAATAATTACAATAATTATTAAAATGAGAAACAAATAATAGGTAAGTTGGTAATGAAGGGGTATTTCTTGAGGGTGCATTACTCGATTTTCAAAGATTTGTTTTTGTAAGTTTTCGTCAAAATTAATTTTTGTTAGTTCAAAAGGTTGATTAATTGTATTAATTTCATTAAATTCTAATCGCGTAATTTCAGGTAAAATCATTTCTTCGTATACCTCTTCTTTACTATTAACAAACAATTGTTGCTTAAATTCTATAGAACAATTCAAGGGTAGTTTAATTAACGAATTCTTATTAATCGTAACAGTTCTTTTTGTTTTGCACTGGTATTTAACCAACACTTCACTTTCAGTTATTAGAACATAGTTCGCCTGATTAAGGGCTATTAACCTGGTTGGCGATTGACCAATTTTTACAATAGTACAGTTGTCAACACTGTTTTGTAATAAATTTTTAACACAATTATTATTAATTTGCACTGTATCGTTGTTTTCGATTATATATTTGTTTTCTACCGAAAAATAGTTAGTAACACATTCTAGCTGGTTGTATGACCACACTAAATAGTCACATCGTTCTAGAACATATGTTTCGTGATAGGGTACTTTTACAATTTTATATAATGTTGCATTGTTATCTTCCACTATTGGAAACTCGATTGAAATAATTAAGTTGGTGGTGTCTAAACCTATTCGTACGGCTAGTATTGAGTAATAGTAATGATCGTTTAATAAATTTAGTGTTCCTTTTGGATATAGAGCTTTTAAATGATTTAGTTCGTTACGTAATTGTGAATAAGGTAGTAAGAAAGGGTGTAATTGGTTTCTGAATCCTAGTATAATTAATTGATGTAATTCATTGATAAATGTTTCTACTTCGTTTATGTTGTTTTCTAAAATAAATATGATTTCTAGTACTAAGGTGTATTGATCTACTTCTGCAACTTTTTCGTTTAAATGATTTATGTGCTTTTCAATTAATCGCCCGTTACTATTAATGTTGTTAGTTAAATTTTGAATTTGATTAAACATGGTTTGTAATAACGTTGTTTTATAATTTACATTCTTGACAATGTCAATTTGATTTTCATTTAGTCGCTGTATAATTTCGTAAATTTCTTTTCTTTCGTCATCGTCCATTACTCCAAAAAGCCAATTTGCTGCCTTACCAATAAAATTAAAGGGTGATCGCTTGTTTCGTTTAAATGATATAAAATTTTTGTATTTTCTGATAATGGATTGTATTTGATTTTGGCATTGCTTTAGTAATTTGACAATATTTACGTCATGTTCAGATAACGTGGGTTCTGTGCTGTGCTTAATATTTTTATATTTGTTAAAAATAAGTTCGTGTTGAGAAGTTAAACTGTTAATTAATAAACTAACATGGCTATATTCTAAAGTAAAAACTAATTTATGGTTAGATACGTGCTTATACGCGTTTCCTAATGCTAAGGGTAGCAGATAATTATTAATGGGTTTGATTTGTATTTCCTTGTCCGCTAGTACTAGGGCCAGGATCGTGAGGGTTAGTGCTGCCGTTTTCATCCTGTAACAACACATGCCTTTTACTTCTTTTGATTAAATCTCGTTTAAGTTTAGTGTTTTTGTTTCGTTTGTTTTTAAATGTTACGGTGTTGTCTGTTACGTTTTGGATTTTTATTTTCTCTGCGTACGGCCTTAATTTATTTCGTTGTTGATTTCTCCGAACATATACAATTTGCTCTGGTAAATTTTCTTCTATCGTATTTTCTGGTTGCTTTTGCTGTATTTTTTCCTTTATCTTGAGTATGTTTTCTTTTACTTGTTGATTAAGAAGTTCTGTTGTTTTGTTTCTTTCATTTATGTAATCTTCGGTAATTCGGTTACTGGTTTTGTCGAAAGGTAAAATATTTCGCTCGTTGCCATTAATTATTTGGAAGGGTGTAAATTTCGTTGTTGTGTGGATGCTATTATTATACGCGATTACTGCCATGTGTACTTGAGTTTCAAAAGCTAATTTCGGTTTTTCGACATTTAATACTCGTAAAGATTCTATTAGAGTTGAGTTAAATCTTTCAACTATCCCGTTTGATTTAGAGTTTTCGGTACATACCCTATGGTGATGAATTTTGTGAGTTTTTAGAAATTCTGTTACTAAATTATTGCAGAAGGATGGGTCATTGTCCGTGATTAATTTTGAAAAAATGCCATGATGTGACATGTACAATGATAAATATTGTAAAATGGTTTGTGAGTTTCTATCCGGTAAAAGATAAGCTTGCGCGTATTTGGAAAATGCGTCGACAATTGTCAACAGGATTTTTGATTGATGAATAATAAATCAGCGTGTATAATTTGGAATGGTTTATCCGGTGTTGGTGTCAATGATATTGGTAATTTTTGGGGTTTCTGTCAATTTTTGATAAATTGCAAATTTCACAGTTATTAATGTACTTAGTTACGTCGGTTTCCATTTTGGGCCAGTAATATAAATTTTTTAATGAGTTATAGGTTTCGTTAATTCCTCGATGTTTCGTTTTTCCCGTGTGATAATATTCAATAAATTTTGTCTGTTCATTTTGGTCTTCTACGTCCTCTAATAATTTATTAGTGATATTGATTTTAATAGTATTGTTAAAATTTTCTCGAATCATTTTTAGAATTTCTCTCTCCATGTTACGTTTTTTGAAGTAAATGCTAATGTTGATATTTGGTTGAATGAGGTCTTTTAAAATGTTTAAAATTTCTTCGTCATTACATCCGAATGGTAAACTACAATAAGTACGTTTCTTTGTGTTTTCGAATAAATTTAGTCGTTTAACTATTGTTTCTGTTGAACTTCTATGGGTATCGAGTATGATTTGATTTTTCTGAAAATTTAATGGTGATTCTTTGTATGGGATGTCAATATCGATTTCTCCTCGAGATGTATGTATTGTTTGATTATCTTCTTCCTGTTCTGGTGATAGATTCTTCAAAATTTCGTCTAATTCCTGTAAGTCTTGTTCGGTGGGTCCATCAGCGTTTGCCACGATGGTGTCAAAATCGCCCTCGTTTATATAGGTTTCTTTAGGTGGTCTGGATAACGCGTCGGCTACGTAATTTTCCTTTCCTTTCTTATATTTAATGTCATAATTATATTCCGTTAAACTGAGCTTCCATCTCGTCAATTTCGAATTGGCCTCTTTAAGTGAGAATAGCCAGGTTAGTGGTCGGTGATCCGTTTCGATTGTGAATTTGTTTCCATAAAGATACGGCCTAAAGTGTTTAGTTGCCCAAACTATCGCTAACAGTTCTTTTTCTGTGGTGCTGTAATTTTTCTCCGCGTCGTTGAGAGTTCTCGATCCATAAGCGACGGGGTGATCTTCTTGTGTTAATACCGCTCCTAAAGCTTCATTAGAGGCGTCTGTCGTTAGAGTAAATGTCTTATTCATATCTGGATATTTCAAAATTGGGTTATTAGTCAAGAGTGTCTTACATTTGTTGATAGTTTCTATGAATTCTTCGTCGATTTTTATTTGAACATTTTTCTTTAATTGTTTTGTTAAGGGTCGTGTAATTTTCGAAAAATCTTTAATAAATTTGCGATAATAGCCCATGAGTCCTAAAAATCCTCGGATCTCCTTTTGATTCCTCGGTATTGGGTAGTTTTGTATTGCCGAAATTTTCTGTGGATTTGGTTTTATTCCTTCTGTCGTAACGATATGTCCTAAGAACTCGGTTTCTTTCTTGCAGAACTCGCATTTGTCGAGTTGCAGTTTTAAATTATGAATTTGTAATTTTTTGAATACTTTTTCTAATGATTTTTTATGTTCTTCCAAATTAGGTGAAAATATAATAATATCATCTAAATAAACTAAACAGTGTGTGTTGATTAGGTCTCTTAGCACGTGATTCATCATGCGTTGAAAAGTCGCCGGTGCGTTTTTCAGGCCAAAAGGCATTCGGTTGAATTCGAAATGTCCGAATTCCGTATTAAACGCCGTCTTTTGTTTTGAATTTTTGTCTAGTCTTATTTGGTGGTAACCTGATGTTAGGTCCAAAACTGTGAAGTATTGCGCTCTTCCTAGTTTGTCTAAGATATCTTCCATATTCGGTAGTGGATGTCGATCATCTATGGTTTTTGCATTCAGTTGCCGATAATCTATGACCATTCTTGTTTTTTCTTTTCCTGATGCGTCTGGTTTTTCTTCACTAGGTGTACAGGGAATCCCCAAGGTGACACACTAGGTTGAATTATTCCTTGTTCTAACATTTCCTCGACATGAATTCTAATCTTCTCTTTATTTGTAAATGGTGTCCTATATGCTCTTAAAAATATAGGTTCTTCATCTTTTGTGATTATTTTATGTTCTACTAAATCCGTCGTAGTTAGTTGATCATCCGGGGCTTTAAAGATGTCTATATATTTTTTACAGATTTTAACTATCGCTCTTCTTTCTTCGGAGTTCATATGTTCCATTCTTATGAGGTTACTTAGATTTTTTAAACTTGAATCGTTTTCGAAATAAAATTCTTGAATATCGTTTTCGTCAATTTTTTCTTCTTGTAAGTCGTCAATTTCCATGCTCTGTTCTTCATTCGTTGGATTTTCGATTATTACATTTACGTTACCGTTGTAGATTTTATAAATACCTCCTATCAATGTTACGTCGTTTATCGTTCTTTCTTCTACAAAAATGTCCTGGTCTGGTTTCGCGTAAGATAAAGTATAAATTTGTTTAGTCCGTGGATGTATTTTGATTTTCTGAGGTTTATTATAATGTAAAGAAAAATGATTTCCGTCGCTACGTGTTAGTAAATTATTTTGCAGATCTATGTTAAATTTTAATTTTTTAAGGTCGCGGATTCCTATTAACGCATCGAAATAGTCGTGGAAATTTAATACAATAAATTTTAAATTACCAAATGCTCTGAATTCTTTAAAACAGGGTACACTGGCTAATGTTTTTACTGTAGTTGTGCCATTGGCAGTGTTTATTTTTAGATTTGTAGGTTGTGTAGAATTTGGATAAAATTTAGAAATAACTCGCGGGTCAATTATATTAATTTCGCTACCTGTGTCTATCAGTATTTTTAAGGGTGGATTATTTAATGTGATGTAGGGTAAACATGGTGTCATCCTGATTCGGTCGTTGAGGAAACTCCGAAAAAATTTATGTCAGATTCGGTTTGATCATTGAAATTAATTGTGGGATTTTCCGTTATTGGCGGATTGTTCTCCTCATCATTCTGTTCGAAATTAATGGGGGCATAATATTGATTTGTTTCGTGATCGTAAACAATTGATTCGTGATCAATTTCGTGAAGAAAATTTTTTAAAGTAGAAACACCCGACATTGGTGTAGGTTTTGGTAAATTTGCATTTGGGTTTGGTTTAAAAACGTTCGTAGGTGGTTTGTAAAATTGTGGCGATTGATTTTGTTGAAAGTTAGGTGATTTGTATTGAACTTGATTGTAAAATTTAGGTTGTGCAAATGGGTTAGGGTTTGAAAAATTATTTCGAAAATTTGATTGTGACATTTGTTGATGAGGTTTAAAATTTGATGTGCCTTTAGGAAATGGATTAAATAATGGTTTTGAAGAAAATTTTGTCGCATTTGAGGTTGGGGTATGATTAAAATTTTGTCCGGCTCGTTCTGCGAAGTTAATTTCGTCTTGTGCGTAAGTGATTGCTTGCTCTAACGTAGTTGGTTTTCTGGCTCTAATTTGCATTGCGATTTGATAGGGTATTGTTACCAAAAATCTATCTAACGCGTTTGAAGTTATGATTTCTTGTCTTATCGGTTTATGTGTTATATCTGATAAATTAATTTTAGCTATTAACTTTCCTAAGTTAGTTCTAATTCTGTAACCGTAATCTATTAATCTTTCGCCTTTATTAATCCTAATATTATTAAATTCTACTGTTAACTGCTCAAGGTCTCTAGTGTCCGAAAAATGATTAATAATTGCATCTTTTATTTCGCTCCATTTAGTTAAATCGTCTCGCGGGGATAGGATTTCAGAAGCCTTGCCTTTAAATTTAGAAAAAATTGCTGCCCGTATTACGGTTTGCACTTCTGCGATGTTTTTGTATCTTTGATCGACATTGTCGCAAGCCATGCAAAACGCATTTATTTGTGTTTCTTTTCCCTCAAAAATCGGGATCGTATCTAGTTCGATTTTAAATAATTGATAATTCATAGGTGGATTAGTCATTTTGGTTTCTATCGCTAAATTATCTAAAGAAACTACTAATTCCTCCAGGTTCTCTAAATTTATTGATTTATTTTGTTTTTAACTAATTTTGCACTTGCAATTTCCAAATAGTGGAAAATATTACAAAAATATTTATTAAGGAAGTACCCTTTTTATGTTCAAGTGAACGGTGTGAAATTTGTAACTCCTACCTTGTGTGGTTGTGTTGTTTTTGGGGGCTGCCCTCGACCGATGCTGCTATGCACCTTTTTGGTGGTCACTCGAACTGCTCCTGGTTGTACTGCTACCCTCGACCGGTGCTGCGATGCACACTTCTTTGGTCACTCGGATGGCTTCTTGTAACTTATTGCGGTGTTGGTTTTAGTCGTTGCTTTGTTCGTTTATCGATCAAAGAATTAAAATTCACCGGTTTCCCGCACTTGTTTTCGATAAACAATTCTGTGCACTTTTGTAACCGTACCGATAAAATCCTACCGACTGCGCCAATTATATTTCCGTTTGGAAATATTTTGTTTTTAAAAAGAAAACTAAGTTTCAATTTAACTTTATTTTTATTTATTTATGCAACGACTGATTACCACGGCGGTTGTTAACAAACTTCACGTAATAATTCGTTTTTACAATTCAACTAAATAAAATGCTTACATCTACTTTCTCATAGAAAATGCTTATTATTGGAAACTATAATACGGCGGTGTTACATGAGCGTTTCCCTTGTTTCTATTTCCTGTGATATAACTTACATATAATATAATATAAATTTAAGCTGAGTTTTTCTCACACGTCGTAATGAACATTTTTAGTGCCTGGAATAAACTGATTGATTTTGCCTTAAAACCTTGTTTTTATAGGTCGTCTTTTAATCAAATCCTTAATTTTTGCTAGTAGTAATTAAAACCATTAACCAAAATTTTAGTGTTTTTACACAAAATTTGATGCATTTCCAGCATGTGTTGGCTTAGAAGATTGTTCAAGTAGACTACATTTTTGATGTTTTTTAATACAAATTTCTACGTTGCTATCCGTTTTTCCAATGTATGCTCGACCACAATAACAAGCAATGCTACATACGCATTGTATATACGCCGTCAAACTGAAAAGCAGTAACGTTATTTTTCAGTATTTAAGATTTGACCCAACTTATAAAAAGTAGAAAACCGAATGATAACGTTGTGTTTAAACAACATTTTAGCAATACAACCCGCAGTACCTTTGACATCAAGTAGATAAGCGATCGACAACGGTTGTGACCTAGATTCTACTGTTACTCTTGGTTTTGCAGAAGTAAATTTTGTAATACTTTTTCTATTGTAGTTGTTTGCGACTAACACCTTAGTTAAATTGTTTAACCATTATTGAAAAATTTGCGAGTGGATGAAAGTAGGTTTGAGGCAAAGGAAAAATTGTCAAACTCGTAACACAACTGTATTTTACAAAAAAAGTGTTTCTACAATTTATTTTGACTAATATCACGTCACAGTAAGAAAACAAAAAGGAAACAGAGAAATAACACCCTACAGCAAATTTCAAATCACCAAAATGTTACAGGTACACCTGAATACAAGGACTCTAATCGACAGTACTTATACACCACACAATTTTGCCGAAAATGTGTTTTTATACTACAAAATAGCTTATTTTATTGCGCACGCGTACAACATATTGCCTATTTCCACAAAATATTCGTATTTTATTTTTAAAAGTGAATTGCAAATACCTCCTTTCTTAAATGGGTCTGAGACGGGCATCAATACCTCCTATCTTCCCCATTTTAACCGTTGTGGCTTGTGCGAGTGTAGTTGATGGAAAATATTTTTAAGGTAAATACAATAATAATTTCCTTAATTAATATATTCTTATGCATTCTAACTTTCCTAAGAACAAATACATATTTTGGTGTACTGTTACAAGTTATTTTAATTATATTTTTACTAATACAGACCAAGAAATTATTGCATGTAGATAGGAGGTATTGAAGATACCATAATTTTCTTCTTTCATTTTTATAATCTTTAGATAGGCGTTATCTTTTGTTACAAAGTTAAAATGAATAAAGTTTTCAGATGAATTCACAAACTAAAAAAATTTTGAAATTAGCTATGAAACCTGTGTTGGAGCCGGACCTTAATATAGAAAATTGTGATAATCTGTCAGAGCAAGAAATTCTAAATATGCCGGTTATATTTGCAAACCAAAATTTTGACAACTACAATGAAATAGTAATTGAAAATGTTGGTGAACCATCTCGGGATCTAATGGGTGCCTACGAAGAGTCAAGTCCCGTAATTTTAGAAGTAAATCCAGATCCAAACTCATCCGCTGACAAGGAGGACGAGTTCTATGTGATGGAAATTGTTGCAAATCTAAAAAACCAGGAAGACGAACGAAACACTACCGAAGTCAACTACGCACATTTTTATACAGACCAACTTGAAAATGATTATGGTAATTCAAAAACCAGCAATGATCCCAATTTTGGTGAGAATCGTGAAGAATATGAATCAATTCGTACGAATGACAGGAGAGGCATAATTAGAATACACTAATAATAAAGACGATCAAATTGTCATGCAGAACGCCCGCAGAGAATCACGACAATTGAGCCCTACGTGCACATCTAATAGATGTGTGACATCAAAAAAGAAGTATTGCCAGAAATTCTCAGAAAATCATCAAAGGAAGGTGTTTGTATGTTGCCACGTTACAGAAAAAGATACTGCTAAAAAAACACACAACGAAACGATTAGAGAAGAGAACACAGTTTTCAGTACACCTTGAGCAATGACAACGAGAAGATGTAAGTCTGTCGAAAAATGTTTCTTAACACTTTGGGCTTACGCCCTTTTACAGTACGTAGTTGGGTGCAGAAGAACTCATGTTGTATGTTACCAGAGCAATCAGTCGTAAACTCCTCTCCGTCGAACAAATGTAGAAGTCGTGCTTTTGATGAAAGGAAAGCATACTTAAAAAGATTTTTCAGAAATCTACCAAAGCAACCGTGTCACTATGTAAGAAAAGACACTAATAAGTTATTTCTTGAAGATTGTTTTACTTACTTGAGGCAACTGTACGATGTTTACGTTCAGAGGGCAAATAATGATGACATAAAGGTATTAGGAAGAAAAACTAATAAAATGAAATTTAAAGATGAAAATTTGTCCTTTTTTACGCCGAAAAAAGATCGATGTGACACATGCATTAAATTTGAGCACAACAACATCAGCGAAGAGGCCTACAAAGTACACATCGACGATCTGAAAAAGAATTAGACATTCAATTGACAAAAGACGGGAGATGTATTATATTCGCTATGGACTTCCAAGCCGTCAAAGTAGCCCCCAACCTGAATGCAACAGCAATCTATTTTAAAACCAAATTAAATTGTCATAATTTTACAATTTTTAATATCTCTACGCATGACGCTACCTGCTATTGGTTTACCAAACAAGCTGCCGATCTATCTTGAAAGAAAACGCCTTCAACCGCCTGACAACAGCGATGGCTGCACCTTCCAGAATAAAATTTCTATTCTGGAAATTGCACTCTTAAATTTTTCAATCAAGCGTAATGTAAAAATCACACAGAAATTCTTGGAAAAAGGTCACACGCAAATGGAGGTGAACTCGGTGCACAGCTGTATCAAACGTAAGCTCAAATATTGCAAAATCGATCTACCATTGTATTACTTACGCGCTAGTGAAGAATCTAGGAAGAAACCCAGACCTTTCAAAGTTATTGAATTAGATTATACCTTTTTCAAAAACTTTTCCTTGCCTGAATTCAAGAGATATCGTTCAATTAGGCTAAGTAAGTTTTATAAAATGACTACAACATTCCTATTTAACTTGTTACAAAATTGTTGTTACAGGTAAAAAAGTGGCTGATCCCACTGTCACCGACATTAGATCCATCGTATATCAAGAAAGAAAAATACAAATTAAAACAGACTTCCAAAGACCATGGATAGATTTGCCGGAAAGACCAAAAACATTGGATGTTATGGCAGATTATCTTAGACTCTATATAGACAAACCCAAGATTTAAAAAAAAGTAGCTTTACCTTCAAGATTTAAAAAAAGTGATTCCTCAAAATTGCCATAACTTCTACGATGGATTGCAGTATGAAGAAGAAACAAAAACTAATAATAAGAGACAGAAAACAAATACCCACTAGAACCAAAGTACTGTTCACTTTATAGTTTTTTTTTTAGTTTATAGTTATAAAAACATTGTTCATAAATCACCAGGTATTCATTTTATAAATCAATGAAATGGTGCAATACCCGCTATCCACACATTTTCTCCCAAAAAATACCATTTATCTTTACAATTTTCCTAAATCATGTAAAAACATGATCAAATTATATATACATCTAAGCTAAAGACGTTTAATATTTTTAATAAACAAGAATTCTAAATGCACAGTTATTTTCAGTAAAATGAGAAAGTATTTCTCTGCTCCTGAAAAATTGACTGAATGTCAGATAGAAGATATTGTCAGATCACCGGCGATATATTAAAATAATTAATTACATTATAAGTGTAATTGTCAATAAGTAACGCGTATTACAACGTTAGTCTAGATCGGGAAGTAGTGAATAACCTTAGATTGAAAGACAAAATTTTATCAGTTTCGAATACTTATTAACTAAAATAATTAATCACGCTACATTTTATTATCACAACCGGGTAAATGACATAATCTACGAGGGAAGCACATAAGATGGGTATAATAACCACGCTACCAACAGACCGTACTAGCAATAACTTCTATATCTCTACAAAATTTAATGCATTTCAAAAATCAGGTAAGCCACATAGGAAAAACAACAATTTTTAGTGATAAATCGTTATAATTGATGCTGCACGTTGTAACAAAACGACGGAAATGGTCGTAATTGTTTTTAAAATAATATATAAATTTGTGTCAATTACGCGTGAACTTTGAACTCTCGGCTTCTGACGCTTTGAAGCTCGCAACTTTCTCCTGCCTAAGATCATTCAAACTTAACAAAACATGCAAAGATTAAAAACTGCCTTCAATACAAAAAACCACCTTCAATACTAAATACTTCTTTCTCTGTCGCGACCTAATCTTGTGTTTACTCAATTAATATTTTGCAATTTAATGCTTTGTACCTGGCTAACATGTTTTCAACATTTAACATTGCTGAAGTTGATCACACAAACCAGGTTGACTCAAGATCTTATAATACGTTCGACATCGCTACGCTTTGGTTTTGGACTGAGGTCTCTAAAACCAATAATTTAAGCCAATAGTTCATTTCCAGAATTTAACTCACCGGAAGCTTCAGTTTACTATTACAATTAATCCGCAACATCCCGTATAGTATTAATAATGTAATTGGATTTTACCGGATTTAATTTGTGAAAAACATTGTTATTAATTGATACTAGTGGTCAACCCGGCGTAAATCTGTAAATAAAACCCAGTTAACCCTTAATTAATTATACCGTAGTCATTAACGTTTGTTAACATACTTGAATAATTTTTCAACCCTTCTAACCTGTAATTTCCGTATTTATCCAGTGTAAATGTTAAATTACTTAATTTCTAGCACCGACCGTTACAAGAATTGGTTAATTTCCGTTACACCGCTTACAGATAATTTTTTCTTTAAGAAAATTAACTGTTTTTATAGAGTACACTAGAAACTTGGGTCGCATTTGCTTAACCGTAATTTTCCTTGACGAGTTGGCCCATTTCAACCAAATCTCGAAATGAATGCATTCATTGTAATCAGATTTAGTTATATACCAAGAGAAATCAAACTAACTAAATTGTACAATTTATTGTAACGATTACATCTTAGTTTATATAATAAATTTATGTTAATTGTGATCAAATTAATAACGCTTGAAATCCAACGCCGAGAATTAAGCTACCAGGAATTGTTAGAACGTAATTAGAAAAAAAATTATTTAAATTGTTACATGCATCTAGTAACAAAAAAAATTGTAAATAAACGGGAACCCATTCTGTTTCCCGACAAACTGAAGATAATTAGTGTCATCAATAGAAAATTCAATAATACACTTTACGTGTTTTTTGACGTACATCAAACATAAGGGTATATAAGCCAAGAGTTGAAATTACAAAACGTGTAGAACTTAGCCACGTGCGTATCAAAATTCCTCAAACTTTTAGTAGAGACATTTGAAATGCATAACATTAAACGCAAAAATGGCTTTTGATTATATGCGTATTTATTGCTTGCTCTCTTTTTGCGGCAGAGAGACTTATTAGCAAATTAAAATTTTAAACCTTGACACGACTGTAAGTAAAAAGTTGCATATCCGTCAGTTTGAAATGTACTTAAAATGAAATTTAAATCGTTACAAGTGATGGTGCGGCACTCTATTTAAATATTAATCTGTATGGGTAAGTTTTCGATAAACTGAATGTGATAATAAACCATCTTTGTTTCGACTAACTAAAACGTCCAAAAATAGTAAAGAAGAGTTCATTAATGTAATAGCGAAGGCTTCCACGGCCGGAATCTATACTAACATTAGAATCTCTTCCGGGTTTGGACCGTGTCATAGTTGCAACCGAAGCTGCCAACGTTTCGCCCACTTTTGTAAGGGGCTTCATCGGAGCGTGAGATAAATCGCAGAACTCAAACAAGCAATCGAAATCTAACTAAGAACTTCTCAAAAATTAGGTTATCCACTTGCAAAACAAGCCATAACCTAAACTATGAAAAGGTAAGAAAGAAAACGATAACCTGAAAAAGCAAACGAAAATCTAACAAAGAACCACTACCGAGTTAAGTAATCAACTTGTGAACCAAGCCAGATTTTAAACTCCGTAGAAGTGACTTAAGAAGAATAGTCATCGTCACGGATGATTAAACTTGACCCTGATTGGGTTACGGTTGCTAGGGGGCGTGTTTTTGATAAATGACTAATAACCGGGAACCAAAGAGTTCGAAACCATGATCGCGATTGAAGTTATTGGGGTGTTTGATGATTTCTATGTTTTCTTGGAATTTCCTGTTGAAAAAGAATGGAGATTTGGCAATCAACAAAACATTATCAAAATCTATCTTGTGACCTGTAGTAAAATGATGTTCAGCGACCGCAGACTTGGAAGTATACCTTTTCCTTATACAACGATCATGTTCTGAAATGCTAGTAATGACGGAACGACCGGTTTCACCAATGTAGGCTAAACCACAAGAACAGGGAATTTGGTATACACCTTGAGATGAAAGTGTAGGAAATTTTTCTTTGGGAGAAGGAAGAATCTGAGAGATTTTGCCTGTCAAGTTGAATATGGGTTTAATACCATTCTTACGAAGGAGTTTCCCTATTTGATCTGTAACCTTGTGAATGTAGGGTAAAATGGCCAATTTCGGGTTGGATTCGAGAGTAGAAATGTCCTTAGGTAATCGAGTACGTGGATGTAGACGACGATTAATAACTCTATGAATATCTCGCTTTACATAACCATTGTTCACTAAGGCTCTAGTAAGATGACGGAGTTCTGAGTCTAGATTCTCAGGTTGACAAATAGAAAAGGCACGATGGACCAAAGATTCAATAACAGAACGTTTCTGTGCAGGATGATGATGAGACGAAGCATGAAGGTATCTGTCCGTATGGGTAAGTTTGCGATAAACAGAATTGCCTAGAAGTCGGTCGGGCTTACGAGTCACAAGAACGTCAAGAAATGGAAGAGAACCATTGCTTTCGATTTCCATAGTAAATTTGATATCTAAGTGTTGATTGTTAAGATGATCAAGAAACTTAGACAATTCAAGATGACCATGAGACCAAACAATAAACGTGTCGTCAACATATCTAAACCACACTTTAGGTTTTAATATTGATGATTCCAAAACAACCGTTACAAAGGATTCCATAAAAATGTTAGCTACAACAGGTGATAGAGGAGAACCCATAGCAGCAGCCGAAACTTGTTCGTAAAACTTGTTATCAAATTGGAAGTAAGTAGAGGATAGACACTTTTCAATAAGAGGAACCAAACTCAACTCCTTGCCATGTTGAGACAGAATCTGTTTGATGTTAATAAGCGAATCCTTAATAGGAACTTTAGTAAAAAGTGAAGTAACATCAAAGCTCACGAGAAGATCTTGGGGTTCAAGTTTTATAGTTTCTAGACGTTGAATAAAATGCTGGGAGTTGAGGACGTGAGAAGAGGTTTTACCTGTAAACTCGCAAAGAATGTTGGACAAGAACTTGGCTAGCTTGTAGGTAGGAGATTGGATAGTACTAACGATAGGTCGAAAAGGAATACCTTGTTTGTGAATTTTGGGAAGTCCGTATAGACGAGGTGGTTTAGAATCTGATGGGGTAAGTCGACGTTTAGTTTCAGGAGGTAGATTAGAAGATTTGATGATTTGGCTAACCTCACTTTCAATCCTCGAAGTGGGGTTATGGGTTAGAAGAGCGTAAGTTTCCTCAGACAAAATAGAATTGATTTTCGTAACATAATCAATTTGAACCAAACTTGGCTAACCTCGCGTTCAATCCTCGAAGTGGGGCTATGGGTTAGAAGAGCGTAAGTTTCCTCAGACAAAATAGAATTGATTTTCGTAACATAATCAATTTGAACGAAACGTTGACAGCTTCGGTTGCAACTATGACACGGTCCAAACCCGGAAGACATTCTAATGTTAGTAAAGAAGAGTTCTTTTCTAATTCCATAGTAAAAGAAATGAATCGTGAATAGAGTTTAAATGACATAAAGATTTGTTGAGAACGGAAGGACCATGTTGCCGATTGACAAAAGTGTCATTAACGTATCTGTACCAATTCTTGAGTTTTAGATAGAATGTGGATAAAGCTTTGTTTTTAAAATCTTTTATAAGCATGTTAATAACAACCGGTGAAAGCGGAGAATTGAGTATAAATGACTGAATCTTACCTGCTTAAAGTTGCAAGATAATTAAAAATTGTCTAAGCAACTAAATTTTATGACGCTGACAGTAGGATTATTATACTTATGAATTTTAATTAATCCGTAAAATTTAAGTTTTTTAGAATTCTTTTAGTATTGAAAGTTTTTTTGGAAATTACTGTATACAAACCGCCTGAAAGAATATAGTTATTATAATCTGATTGATACATAGCGAAAACGCTCCCTTTGTCAGCTTTTATAATGACCATAGTTTCATTTTGTTTAAGCAAGTTAATGTAAAAATCCGATTTTGAAATATTTCTTTGAGAACTTCTAAGAGTACAAAGAATTTTTGTAGTTTCGTACATTCAAGTTTTTGTGTTACTTTTGTATTGCAATTTTGCATTTTTGTGCTGTCGATATCTCAGAAACTGAGTTTTTGTCAGACGTGGCAATGGATATCTTGCAATAAACTTATTGATTGCATTTTGAATTCTTGCTTTTATAGACCGCCCGCCAATTAATAAAATTGGTTTCTAAACTAAAATCTTGATTCATTCTAAAAGAATTTTTAATTATTACGGATCCTATCATATCGTCACTCGGTTTTCTACTCTTCCAAACTTCCAAACTTCCAAAAGTGTAGAAATTTGTAATAAAAACATTAAAAATGTTATAAACAATCTCTGTCAGAAGTAGCAAAGCACATGCTAAAAACAGCTCAAGTTTTGTTTAAAAACCTTATTTAATTATTATCAACAAAATGAATCCATTCGAACAATTAAACATTTTTTTAACATTAATCGAGATTTTAATTTTTTTTTACTAGAGATTTAGAACAAATTTTATCAATTAGAGGTCAGTTTATAAAAGCGAGATTTTAGGGCGCAATGAATCAATTTATTTCAGGCTCTATAAATGTTTACTACGACGTGTGACGAAAGCTTAGGTTAAAAGAAATATATATTGTAGAATATAATACCTACATAATTTATACTGTTCTTTGTATTTGCTGTATAACTTTATGTAGCAATTTATTGCAACATTTAGAAAAACACTAAAAATTTTTGCATTTTGTTAATTATATCAATTCGATAAAATACAAATGCAGAACATGGTAAATGTCTCTTATTTCTAGCGGAAATGTTCATTAATTTTAAGCCCATTTACGCAATGACAATTTTAGAAAATATTAGTAATAATTGTACAGTTTTCGTTACATAGTTTAGCAAAAGTTGTATATTTTATATACCATTGATTTTATTTCTATTGTGTAAAAACATCTTTTAAGTTTAAACATTAATTACAGGAATTTTAAGAAACTAAGCTGCATAGATCTAATTTCATTGTAGAATAAAATTTAATAACAAATTTGTTAGTCTCATAAAATATTTTTGTTTGAGTAATTATCTAAAAACAAATGAGAAAAAATTATATTGCAAAATTAACTTTGAAATTTTTTGACAATTTTTCTAAATTAATTGTGCATAATTAATTTTTTTTATTTGTTTTTAACACTGAATTATATATAAGAAGGCGTATTTAGAATCACATTTATAAAAATGAACTTGCTTCATGTAACAATGATTATTAGGAGTTTTTATATATAAAATCTTCTATTAGTACTGCAAATACAGTTATTATCTAAATAATATATTCTAAAAAACCACATTTAAAAAAATATTTCTATGTATTGTTAAATATAACAAGAACACAAAAATGTGAATAATATTAAAATTCTCTTTAATGAAATTCTTTGAATGACATAAGTCTATCCAGTTACAATAAAACTACATAATTGAAGAGTTTTTTTTCAAATTAAAGATAGTAATACGCTATTTATTTTCAAATAAGAGAATGTACAAACGGATTTAAGAAATATATGGCATTTGTTGGTCGTGCCACGTCTTTTCAAACATCCTGCTTTATATATTGATCAATTGCTGTAGCGTTTCGATTTCATGTCGCACAAGCTGGAATGCTTCTATATTTGTTCAATCAATGATGGTTTTATTCCGATTCGTATTTTATCGTACGCGCCACATTGATCAATGTAATTGAATACTACACATCTTAATGAAAACACTAACACTTGGGATCTTGAATGTGTTATGTAACTTACAAACTCGTACAAACCGCATCAAAAAAAAGCTTTAACGTCTGTAAAATTTGCATAACTTTGAATTTTTTATTTGCATTGAAATATCAAAGATAAAATATCACGTACAAATCTACGCACACAAATATTATTACTAACTGCTAAGCTAAAGTATAGCGAAACTTGGTTGTATTATGTTTATCACATTTCGTAGTAGCTTTCAAGTTAAATTTAGTATATTTTTCTTTTGCATTTTTTTATTGTAAAAACAACAACTTAATTAGTTCTTTCACAACATTTTTTACAGTAAAAAAAAACTAAACTCTAAGGAGTTATATCTGTTTTATTCTTGTAGGGTAACTTTTTGCATATTTTAATAACAACTTAAGTGAAAGCACATAAACCTATGTTTTTGCAAACAACAGTTATTTGTATCATTAGTCCAGAAAGTGCAATTTTGCAAGTACGAAAATATTTATAGACCGAGGTGAACGCTTGCAAAATGCGAATATTTGCAAAATACTTTTACGATGTGTGATACACAAAATTGTTTCTGTTAACCTTTATAGTATAAATTTGTTAAAAGCAGTTATTTAAGTATTGATTTTTAATAAAATATAATAACATATGTGAAACTGAAACTTCTAATGACAAAATTCAATTGTTTTTGCAATTAATTTGACAATTATATAATTTTATTATTATTTTTAGCAATTGTAAGGTATAAGCAAATTTACTATATTTGTTTAAAACAATTTTTGTTGTGTTATTTTAAACAAAAACAGAAGATGATGTATGTTAATAAATTACTGCTAACTCCTAGTTATATAAAGTAAATTTTCTGGCCGATTTACATACCTGTAAAATACATCAAAACATACTAAATCACAAAGATACATTATTTTACAAAACAAATAGATTTAATTATAGTGTCTAACTTTTTAAGAAAAAAATCAATCACAACAATGTTTTTGTCACATGTAAATAAAATAAAAATCATAATTTTATTATGCTTCATCTGTTGGAAAAATATACATGTAGTAAACTAAACAAATGCTAATAGTGTTAAATAACATTATAATATGTAATTAATGTCATAGAGGCAACACCTCAAAATTAACAAAAATGTATTTTAAGTTAATGTAAAGTAGAAAATATATTAAGATGGCTGTATTATAGGACTGAATGAAAATGTCTTCTTGTTATAAAAATGCAATTCATCTTCTATAAGTTTAATAATGAAAGTAAAATATAAAGTTTAACATGTTGTTACGAGAAACTCAGGTTTCTTGAGTTGATCCGCCAAGAATAAATTGTTACGCTGGTCTTCTTGTAACAAAACAAAGCAACGGATAGCACAGCTTCTTTGGAGAAGGATCACAGGCTTTGTTTTGTTTGATTATAACGTGAATCTAAAAAAAGGCGCCAAGACGATGGAAAAAAAATAAATTCGGCAAATACAGTCTAACTCTACCCGTAGCAGGAAAAGAATAAATAACACCACAGAAGTAATAACACCGAATATATATATTTATTATATCACAAAAGATGAAGATATATAAATGTAAGTTCTCGACAATATTTACACGTAGGTCGAATGAATTTTAAGTTGCGCCAAATAGCGAACAACACACCGTACAACAAGCTGACCTTGTCGGTCTAAACAGTTACATAAACATAACGTCTGCATTTAAATTTACAAATCTTTAAATTGTAGACAAACAAAACAATTTAAGCTTTCGAGACTCAACGCGCACTGCTTATAAGTTCGTGAAGCACAAAAATATTATTAATTGTGTTAACTTAACATGCACGTACGGTCATAAACGACATGACCACCGAAGTACAAATCAAAGAAAGAAATTAAAGTACTAATACTCACAGTTAGGTTTTACCTCAGTCGGATATTAGCTAATCTCCGTACTTAATGTACCTAAAAAGTAATATTAAACCAAATCTAAACGAGCATCTAATGTTAACACAAATAAAAGGTTTCCTTAGCATCCAATCATTAAGAACGCAAATGCGCAGCGTTTTCCTTTGACTTAACAGCATAAATTTCCCTAGGGTTTGTCGTAATTATTCTTCCAAAGAGGGATTGTCCTGCCTGTTTCCAACCATTGACGGTGGATACGATAATGACGTTATCAATAATGTGACGTCATGGAAATTTTCCAACTAGGCCAGCTGCTCGTTATCTTCGGTGATAACGATAAACATTTGGTGGGTACCAATATCCGCCCGTTTTAATCTTACAAATGCAATTGCATATTAGGATATTAGCGTGAAACAATCTAACGGTGAAGGTTAACCTGGGCGTAAAAGTACAGATCTCGTAGATGGTCTTGTAGGAGGTGAGGTAAAAATGCTGTCTAAAATTTGACAGTCTCGGCGCAAGAGTAGGGAAATTCTCCTGACAAATTTCATACTCAACGAGAAATTTTTCATACTCGCGAATTGAACTCATGGTATTAAAATACTTAAAAACAGAAATGGATTAATAAGTGCACGTGGTGTAGTACGAGTAAAAACAGTCAAATAATTTTTGGAACTGATTAACATAAGTGTGAAAATTTAGGCAACTGACGAAAATTACATATCGAAAAACTCATAAATAAAAAAAATTATCAATTATGGAACTTTCAAATAAGCATCGTGTTCAAAGCAAACTCCTTATTTAAAATTGTTAAATGAACACATATTAAGCCTTCAGAACCAAAAAGATTCGGCACCGTGGGATTTATGAGACGTAAAAGCTCAAAAACTAATCATAACTACTGTGCTACCAAGCTTACAAAAACCCCGGAAAATATGCGAACTAATTTAAAGAACAAATTGTGTCGACCAATCATATAGCGCGATTCGTTAAAGTACATTTAAAATAATAAGCATTTATATATTACTTTTGTCGACATTTTGGTTTCTATTTACGTTGTTATTTTGGCTTTTCATATTACTTATTGCTTTTATATTTGAATTTTCGTCTTGATTGTAAACGAATCTGTTCTTTTTAGAACAATATACTCCAATTTACCTTTAAAACAGTTGGTAAGTATTTTTAGGTTAAAATTATCTCTAATTAATTTGTAACACAAAAAAAATTATTTATTGTGGTTATAGTAAAAAAAAACAGCAATAATTTAAATAAAATTTTGTATTACAGTTTAAATCCATGGAAAGCAGAACCCGAAAAGTAGTTCATTCGGAAGCACGAAACATTATTCGTAATGTCATCGATTTCTTCGATAAAAAGAATCGAAAAAGCTTCTAAACTTGCTGCTGCTGCAACAATGAAATCTTGAAGTTTTATTAACAAAATTCTGGCGCAGTGAACAAAATTGAGTTGGATGATTTTAATCAAGATGTTTTAAGAAGATCTGTGCATGAAATGTATACAGTCGATCAAGTACCTAAAGTGAAAGTGTTAGTGGAAACAATGAAAAACAAAGTCAATTACATGGGAGAACGTTGAACTTTACAAAAGTATATTTTAAAACTTGTGTTTTGTTACAAGAAATGTTGTAATAAACGTAAACTTTTAATAGAACGCAATGATATTGTGGCGTTCACTATATTTGAGGAAGCTAAGAGAGCATGATGCTAAAAGCAACAATGAACAGCCAGTAACTTACATAGATGAAACCTACATTCGCCCATCATATGGAATTAACAAGTGTTAGCAGTCCGCAGAAGAACCGGGTGTTTATAAATGTGATCGAACTGGGCAACGACATGTTATAGTGTATGCAGGTGGTTCATATGGGTTTGTAAACAAAAGCCTTCTAATTTTTAAATCACAAAGTGTGGTGACTATCATGACGATATGAATCATAAAAAAATTGCAATGGCTGGAGAAGTACTTTATTCCAAATCTACCCCCTAATGGTCTCATCGTAATGGATAATGCATCTTATGGCTCGAAACAAATACACAAACCTCAAACTCAAAGCAATTGTAAAGAAGATATTCGTTCGTGGTTAGAAGCAAATGGAATTTCTACAACAAGTGAAATTTTAGTCAAGCAGCATCCTACATCAAAAAGTTTTGTTGATAAATTACTAAGTAAGCATGGACATACTGTTGTTAGATTGCCTCCTTACCATTGTGATTTAAATCCAATTAAATTTATGTATAGACCTTAGTAATATTGTGTCATTTAATAAATAAGAGATAATGCATTTTTTTGTATTTTACACCGAAATGAGTGTTTACTTTTCTCCTTTGTAAATTTGTCAATGAAAGATTTATTAAAAACCGTACTGATTGTGGTTATTTTAGTTGTAATTAATGATCAATATTGTACATTTTTTTTAACTACAACTTATGTAACCAATTATGCAGTCGAGTACTACTCGTTTGCCTGTTGCCTAATTTTAAAATCTGTTTTAAATATTAGCGCCGAAATACTTTTTTGTCAGACTATACCTTGTACGATACGCTCTCTCCCAGACACGCCTACCCAGGGTTTTTGTAAGTTTGGTCAAACTGTACAATTGATATATCTCTTTTGCCACATATAATTAACTGTAAAACGTCTAACGAAATGGTCTATAAACTAAAAACTGTTTATCAAATGGATACGGAAGAACAAAAGTGTAAATTATTACAAGAGTTTTTTAACTTTACTTATAAAGCAAATGAAAATCTTGTAACGCATGTAAGTAAATTACAATATATAATTTTTCGTTTAAAACCACTAGATCAAAAAACCCACGTCACCAATGACACGTTAGTTACTAAAATGTTGACGGTTCTTTCAAGTAAATTTAGACACTTTGTAAGTGCGTGGGTATCGACAGACAACAAATCGAGAACTATTAAAAACCTTACTGCTCGGTTGCGACTGGAAGAACAACGTTTTGAAGAAGATAATAAAATATAGAAGCTATTGCATTTAAGGTAGTGTATAACAGAAAATGCTTTAATTGTGGTTCTTTAGAACATTTGCGAAAGAACTGCAGAAAAGAAGCCCATCAACCAAAAACATTTATAAAGCAATGTATCTGGTGTAAGAAAACTAATCGTTTTTCAAGATATTGTTATTTCCGTAAAAACGCAGACAGACAGTGACACAAACAATCTGAAAAGAAGGTAAGCAAAACGACATTTCTGACTGAAGAAAAATTTTTGTTTATGGAAAACGCTGACAATATACATTGGATTATCGATTCAGGAGCATCGAGACACATGACGAAAAATGAAAAAATATGAAAAAATGTAAAAAAGGCAAGTACGCAAATTAAAACTGCAAATTGTTTAGAAAATATAAAAGGAATTAGTACTGGTGATGTAGATACCGATATTTCTTTATTAAAAAAATGTCTTATATGTACTCGAATTAACAAAAAATTCACAAATATCGGAAATGTTGCAACTATCGGAAACTGTTGAAAAGAAACACAATATTACATACGTAATATAATGAACAAGGTTTATTGCGATTTTCAAAAATAAGAATGCGTAATAAAAAAAATAAAAAACAGACATAACTAGTATTCTAGGTGCATATTAAACGAGAATAGAGTCGTATGATAATTCGTTAATTGTTTGTATTAAACATTTGTCCATGAAATGACTGAGAATTGTTTTTTCATAACTTTTTCATCGCTGGAAGATGATGAATCAGCAACATCAATGACATATGGAGAATTTTCAATTTTAAAGCCAAAGTGGAACTTTCATTAATGTTAGCAGATTTGATTGAATACGGTCGGATTAAATAAACACTTTATATCGCCTGATCCATAGAAATTGTTTCACCACATTCTAATTAGTTGACACGCGTTTTTAAAAACAAAACAAAATGATTACTGAACTTTAATAAAGTTTTATAACGGTTCACAATTCAGCAGCTTCTAAGTTTATGACACGATTCGAGCTACGTTGCCACATTCATTCAGATATAAAAGTTTTGAAGTGGAGATTTCACCTTTGGAAATGTGCATCCACAGTTTAAAAACTGTTTTTTTTCAACAGTTTGTCGCGTTTGCGATTCCCTGTCATATCTAAAGAAAACTTGAACCAGATTCGAGTTGCAATAAAAACATTTCGCGACGTGAAATAATCGACATGCATTTTTATTACAGTTTCTAGGTGATCTTTCAGCGCAAAAAAGTAAAACTATTCTTATAAGCAACCCGTCATTTGCCAAAGACAAAGAAAAGAAAATATTAAATTTGCTCTCTCCATTTACAACAGAAAAACAGACAAAAAGCCACGTTAAACGATAGAATTAAATTTAAACATTTATTCTCAATTTTCTCGCATTAGACAGTATCTCAATTCATTGTATCTCTTGTACAATAATCAAATAAAAAACTTTCAAACGCATATCCAAATAAATTTAACAAATTTCTGACCTTTCAAAAAAAAACTCTTTTCGTTTTTGCACCGCGTCAGGGTTTTTAAAACCTTCGTTTAAAACTCTCCTCTTTCTTTGTACGCAATCTTGACTTTATATCCTAAAAGGTTTTTTTCTCATTGAGCAAGTTCACGAACGCTCTCAGTACCATATCTGCCAATTGGCTTTTACTTTTTTTACTCAATCTGTTAAAAGCGGCGTTGTGCCCCTTTCTACCCTTAAGATGTTACTACGTTTTGTTATTGGACGGCGCTGCATGCTACAAATGGAACTTTTTTCTATTGATATTAAACAAATGTGCTACTGATGATAAAAAAGCATTAAAAAGATGAACTTTACTTTAACATGATTCTTTTCTCTAATCTTTATCAGATTTATAATCTTTACAATTGCCTGACTGTTGATACAATTTCAACATTCAAAATTTACTCAAATTTTATTTTACATACTTTCGTTCTATGCTGATAATTTTACAGTAAAATTGTTTATGATTTAAACTAGTAATTACTGATAGTTTTTATTATTAAACTTTATAAATCAGATTTATTAAATTACTGCTTCGTTTACGCTTTTTAAAATTTGAACATAAATTATCGGTTTAGTCGAACATGTGTGTTTCAGTCTAGTTGATTTTGGTAACCACCGCGGTTTTTTTTCGGGTAAAGGTACCTTTGTGTGTGGTAATATCTGGAGTTGTTTTTCTTGTAAACCATCCTGCATAGAAACCGCCACAGTTTTTATATTAAGATGAGTTGCTTAATTTTCTTAGATTTATTCCGACAGTCGGAGAACAAATCAACGTACTAGAAGGACACCTGCAAACTATGGTAAATTTTTGCTAGTAGATTAACTTATTATTTATTAACAATAAACATTTATTTGTTCTTATTGTGGAATTTCGGATAGTATCGTCATTCAGTTATTATTGGCAAAAACTTCCAACGTGATTATATTAAGCGGCGTGCACTGTATTTACATGCGCGTGCGGTAACGTACATTTCAACAAGCGTTCATTTGTTCATTTGAAGCACGGCGCGCAGCGGAGTGCTTCAATAATTGAGCTATGTAAAAAGGTTAACGTACAAAAAATGTATTAAATTTTTGAGCCGTTAAATTTAATAAAAAATACATAATTTTTGTTTTATCATTTATGACAGTAATATTTCTACTCAGCATTGCAGTAAAAATAATGCAAAAACTCAAAAATACTTTTTATCATTCATCAAATAAAAACTTGTATAAACGGCGTTTTAGTAGATACATTTGGATGTATATTATTTTTTAATTTCTAATTGTTTCTAAAGAGCAGGCAATTTGGTCATTTTTTGCCGCACGCCAAACGCTAAAAATTCAGATAACTGTAAATATGACGTTTTCGTAGAAGTTACGTGAATGTTAATTTAACGCTTACATGTCAAAAAGCGAAAAATTATTTCTGACAGCGGTGCAACGTTGACATGCGTTTCCACCCGGCGCAGTTGTACTAGAAAAAAATTTTTTGTTACCACTGACATTAAAAGTTTTGACAACGAGTAAACGTACCGCAAGTCTTTGTACTTAGGTAAAACTAACTTACTATATAGAAGGGTTCGCCTACTGGTAACGACTCTGATTTGTAATGATAAAATTTATGATTCCTTTTTATAGGAGGTAGGGAAAGAAGCAACTACTTCAGCTTATTGCGATATTTAGTGTTTGAGATGAACGCTCCACTGAGTCATAAAAGTTAAAAACTAAATAAAACATTTATTTAAAACACAACATTTAAGCATTCTTCTACTTTGACAAACTTACGTTTCCTTGTCCACAGCACCTTTAGTCTTATTGTAGTACAAGATCATAGTCGGCTTTTTATGTGCTAGATCAGACACATTAGAATCGTGATGCATCGTGCGAATGAGTGTCACACTTTTATTTCGTTTCAAAATATACGAAACTATTGTTGCGTCTTTAGTGAAATAGAATTTTGAAGATAGAATTTCTTTTGTGTGGCCAAACAGAGCCGTTGGGAATTCAGGTTTATTTTTTGTAATAGTGTTAAGCAGAGTTGCAGTAAATTAAATTTACAGTTTTTGGCGTAATGAATGTTGAGCAAACTTTGTTAGGCCTAGGGTTGTCAAAATAGTATTTTCTGCCAAAAATCTTCATTGTGAGGTGGATTGCTATTTCATACTGTATTGCCATTTTTTGAAATTACATAATTCTGTGGTGTTAGTTTCAGATTTATTATTACATTTACTACTACATCAAATAATTTTAAATAAATGGTGCTCTACCGGTTGCTACACATTTTTACTAACGGTTGCTGTTTTTGTATTAGACTAACATCAAGGTATTTACCACAACACTAATGCAGAATAACTCAACGAAGCAATACATACGTATGTATAACAACATGACAAAAACAAACAAGAATCTACTGGTTATGGTGCTCAAAAAGTTGTTATACCATGTTCAAGTTTGTCAATAAACGTATTCATATGTAAGTTATTTCTGTTAGAAGTTAAAATTAAAAATCTATATTTATTAATAGTATTAACAATAATAGTTTATTTAACAAGTTCCTGTGTAAATTGGACGCTTTTTTCCCAAAAAGGCATTTTTAAACCCAAGTGTGACAAAGATTTAAAAAGGCCTCGAGGGAAAAGAAGCGTCCAATTTGGACAGGAACGAGTTGAATACAAAATTTATTGCTCGAACAGAGACTAGGAAGCCCCCAAAGTCTCAAAATCTCTTAAAAATACTAACAAGTATTCTAATTTTTTGCAATAAACTATTTTTTGGTTTTTTTAAATAATGTTTTATGCTTACAAACACTTTTAAAAAAAACTTAATATTTTTTATAAAATTATTATTGTTTCATTATTTAAATTTTTTTATTTTTTAGTTTTGCAGTGGTTTCTTAGGTTTGCTTCTGATTCGTACATGTTCGAGTTAGATGTTTGTAAGCTTGTCTTGCAGTTTGTAATCTAAACGTTTCCTTTGGTTTTAAAAATTAGTAATTACAAACTTTACTTTGCGATACATTTTTATCGAACGTTCGAAATTCTTCAATAATTTTTCAATTTCTACAAGTCGATTTAAGCACACATTAGTATATTATTAAAAAATCTTATTAACAATTAATTTTCTGGGTATACTATAAAATCTACTAAAATAAAATTGTGTTATTGCATTAGTTTAAAAAATAATTCTCAAAGTCATGTACAGACGTCAACAGAATTTGTATAAACTACGAAATGTTAAAAGTGATTTACGATTGTTGACTAACTAGGATGAGATAAAAGTATGTAAAAACTTTTATGCTGTTGGTTTAAAAATATTTTGCTACTCGTAAAATTAGTATAATTATTTAAGTTACTGGAAAAACAGAAATGTATTTAAAAACCATTAAATTTTTAAAGTATGAGTGAAATTCACCGACTTACACATTGCTCTCTGTTAGTAATATTTTGTATGTACTGTGTACATGTTTTCTGTTGGTAATTTTATCATTTTTACACATGTAAAACGAAAGAAAAGCATGCGACCTAATAAGGAATGATTATTAAGCATAGATGCAATCACGGTTGAATAAACAGCTTTGAGCAATAGTGTTGAGTTAGAAACGCTGGCAATTCCATTACATATAAATAGAGTAAGTTGTTACATGTCTAAAATAAGGTAACATAAACGGTGTTATGCCGGTGCTCAGTGAAGACGGGGTGGGTTATACTCAAAATTTTGTGATTGATTTGAAAAACTTGACAAAACACAAAATCAAAAAGAAATATAAGTCAAAATCAAAGAGCGCCAGAAAGAAGTACAGCTTAATGGATTTCTGGCCTTGCCAACCACAAGCTCGCTCCTGAAGGACACACTCTAAATGGACTTACCTTAATAGAATGTATCTCACTAAAATCTAAAATAATCTAAACAATTACATAACGCGGGGGCCGACGGAATTAAAAGCTTGTTTACAATTTAATTATTTAACCTTTATTTGAACACTTAAAAACAAAAAAAACTATTGAAATTAACGCAAGTTAACAAAATTAACAAAACAAAGCAAGCAAAAAAAGGTACGTAAACGATTAATAAAAAAACAAAAAAAGTTAAATGAATAAATGCAAAAAAAAATAAAACAAACCAAAACATTAAAGAAATAAAACATTAGAACACTGGTAAATCTTAATTACCTATATCACGGCCGTGTGCGCATTTCATAAAAATTACTTAAATATAAAAAAGAAATAATTTTAATAGTAAATTTTCACGGCTAACCTCCAATATAAATCTTTACTTCAAGGAAATTTTGTCACATAGCTTCGACAAATACTGACAATAATTATTAATCCCGGTATCGTTAAATTAATTAATTCGAGACACTTGTGATTTTACTTAAGACCCAAAGCTTTTAACACAATGAACTCACGAATAACTAAACACTCGATAATCAATAAATACCTTTACTGTTTGAAGTCGAGTTCCTGGTTAGCATAGGCCAGCTGACGTTGTCCGGAACCTTAATAGTGTACCACAACCATATGAATAATTTACTGACGGAAGATTCCTTATGGATCCGCCACCAAGGCGAAAGAAATGGGATTGCGAAACCAACTCACGCACAAATCCACTTTACGTTAATTACTAAATTAAACCAGAAACCAGTAAGTTCAGTGAACCGTAATTACTATACGAAAATGAAACTTTTTTTTCCACATGAAGATTCACTTTTCCATTTTCAATCACTTCTGCGGTAATTCTTCATCTATACAGTTAAAAAGGTAAATTTATCGCTTGCGAGCTTTACATTTCGAGCGACTGTCAACCAACTAACCCCCTTTATCACCAAAATCACATCTATATGAAAACTTATTCGATTACCATTTCCCCAAAGGTTGTATTTGAAAGTTCAAAAAAAA
This sequence comes from Aquatica leii, assembly GCA_035610365.1. NCBI lineage: Eukaryota > Metazoa > Arthropoda > Insecta > Coleoptera > Lampyridae > Aquatica > Aquatica leii. Next base: position 27,612,360 of record CM069433.1, on the reverse strand, counting down.
AAATCTCATTAAGAAGTGCGACAAAGAAGCAAACAAAACAAATAACGTCAAATATCGTAGTATAAATATTATATTGCAAGACGGCCATAAAAGTTAAACTGCCTAATAAATTTAAATAACGATTTCATTCCCACGTCATTTGATTAAACTCACAAAGAGTCAGTCAGTCAGTAGTGACATTTACCACTCTGAAGATGCAAGCTGCAATGTCTTGCGAAACGTCAGTTTGTTTGGGTTCACGAACGACAATACGGCAAAGGCCAAGTTCTACTTCTTGTTTTGGCTCTCAAGAAGAGACTATGACCAAGCCTAAGTCTGGGTGTTTTACTACGACGCGGTCTAAGCCGAAAGTCGCTTATAATTTTATAATTATTTAAATTCATTTAAGCAAGATTATAACTTTGGTTAAATAAATTCAAATTGAAAAAATATTTTAATTTTATTCAAATATAGTTATGTAACGAAAATACGCTATTTGTGCAACAATACAAAAAATTATACTACTTTTTGTCCAAGGCTACAGAAAAATTTTTGTATGCACTTCCCATCATGCGCAACACAAAACTAACTTGTTGATTAGATGCACTTATCTTTTATAGTTTGTATTATAGACTAGTTCGTGTCGGTATCGGTTATATTATCTTTTTGCATAAACCTGTATGTTATTATTTGTATATTATGCACTTGTCTATGTTTATATTTTTCTTAGAAAGAAAAAATCGCTAATAACACTGGTCTGCAAAAAAAAATTTTTGTCGAGCCCTGACACTATTTCGGGTGATTCTTATGTAAAATGACGTCTTGAATCCAAATATGTCTTCCGCTTTCTTCCATCACCCACCATTTTCGAGGAAGCCCCAAATCTTTAATTTTACCACTTATCGATAAATGAATTATAATTTATTTATCGAACGATAATAATAATTATAATAATTATTATAATAATAAATATATGGACATTAATTTAATTTAAATGGGAAAAAGAACTATTTTAGCTATAAACAGTAATAAATAAAAAGACATTCATCGTTACTTGGAGCTTGCTTTCCTTTTATATCCTGAGGTACAGCTCTCTCGTTTCAAAAACCAGTAGTACTCCGCCAACATGCTTGCATTCCACTTCCCTGAAAATCTCTTCTCCAGCTTAGCGATGTCTTGATGGAACCGTTCCTCTTGTTCATCCGAGACCGCTCCTAAATTTTCAGGGAAAAAGTCCAGATGCGAGTGATGGAAGTGAACTTTAAGAGACATGTTACATCCTATATCCTTGTACGCTAAAAACTGTTCCTCGACGTGAGCGACATAATCTTCACTTTTGTAGTTACCCAGGAAGTTCTTACAAACGTTTTGAAATGCAAACCAAGCTCGTTTTTCTTTTCGATTTAGTCTTGGGTAACTGCAAATCCCTGACAAGATCATTTAATTCCGATTGAGTTAGGACGTGAGGTTGCCAAGAAACTAAATCTGCGGAATACTCTTCATCGTCATTAAACGTATCATGCGAATCCCCAGGTTGTGGTTCATAGTCTTTTAAATCAATTTCCGGCTCTAGAGTATAAGTGTTTGGGGGCTCTGGGATTGGCAAAGTATCGTTATGAGGAACAGGTCTTAGAACTGACGAAATATTGGGATACTGAATTGTATGCTTACTTTTGCTTGAAAACTTGACGGTGGATATCATACAAAAGTAACAATCTGTAAGATGACAGCGAGGTTCACGCCAAACCATGGGCACAGCAAATGGCATTGATTTACGGGTACTTTTAAGCTATTTGGTCAAACTACTATAACAAGTCGTACAGCAAACTGATGGAGCCCAAGCCTTGTCCTGGTCGCCAACTTGACAATCAAAGTACAATTTATAAGCTGTTTTAACAAGCGGAGGAAGGGGTTTTCGTTGCGGTTTTAAAGTTAATTCCCCGCAGACATAGCAGAAGCTATCGGGTTGATTTTTACACTTACGTGGCATAATTAAACAAAAATTCAACGCCCGACATTAACCACAAATCACACTTAGTCACTTGAAAAAATCCGGAGTAAAAGTAGTTTTACTGTTGTACACAAATGAACAAAAATGAACAAAAAAATCCAGTACGTTTAAAACGTCGACAAGTTAACTCTGCAACAGCTATAGATGTACTGATCGAAGCAGTTAAGCAAACAATGTAATAAACTATAATGAGAAGAGTAATGCAAGTTCAAGCCTGTCGAAAATTCCTGTTCAAACCTGCATGTGATATTGAGATCGCCAGCGTCGTGCAGTGAATCTTCCTAACTGTTTATTGATATTTTTTTACTGTTCTTATATACAGTGTGTCCCAACGATCTGGGGGTGGAAGATTACGCCTATACTGTTGATTTAAAAAAATATATTTTAACAGATTCTTTTAGTCGACAACGAGGAGCATCTCGTAAAAATATTTTGGTATATACAGGATGGTCCATTTTCGAGTACCACACCAAACTTGTGTTTTTTTAAATGGATTGCCCTATATATTTTTATATATTTGAATTCTTTGTTAAATACTGAGCAAAATGATATAAAGTACTATGGATCTACGACCAACGGTTCCTGAGTTATTGACATTGTTATGTAAAAAAATGAGTCAATTGAGTAGGCTCCTTTCCGCCATCTTTAAATATATCGAAGTAAAATTTTGGTATTTGTATTTCTAATATGTCTAGTATTGACCTCTATACTCAAATCGCAGACTCTTTTCTCTACATATACAGGGTGGTCCATTTTGCGCAATGTTATTTTTCTCAATTTTTTTACATGGCACACCCTATATTTTATTACAGATTTGAATAGCATTTTTTACGAACTTTCAATAGATATTCACTTTATACTACCTATTCCTAAGTGTTTTTGAGTTATTCTGTCTTAAAGTTGAAAATTGCAAAATTTTGTTACTTTTCTTGAATTTGTTACAATAAGGGCCTATAAAATCAATTAGGACAATGAAACAATGGACTACAGAAGGGGAACTATTATTTACTCGTAGAACGGAACAGTATAACCATAATCTTTAAAATTGAATTAAAGGACACAATGAATTATAAATTTTATATTAAATGTTCAAAAATGTTTCCATTTTCAGCAATACACAATGCCAACCGCCTAGTGAAAGTTGTTTTGACATTTTGAAGGGTAGTTCTTTGAATTCTTCGAAAGGCCTCCCCAATTCGAACTTTCATATTCGCCGGTGTAGTAGGCAAATCCTTATACACTTCCTGTTTCACATATCCCCAAAGAAAAAAGTCTAGGGGAGTGAGATCGGGTGATCTCGCTGGCCAAGCAATGGGACCACCGCGACCTATCCACCGATCTTCGCGCCAATGTTCTAAATACCGACGTACTTGATTATGGTAGTGCGGCGGGGCTCCATCATGTTGGTAATACATAGTTTGTCGAGTATGTAGATTTACATTTTCAAGCAACTGTGGTAAATCTTCGTGAAGGAATTGCAAAAATTTTTCGCCTGTCAGGGAACCATCGAAAAAGAAAGGTCCTATTACATTCGTATTGATAATACCACCCCACACATTCACAGTCCACTGATTCTGGTAGTCTATCTGTCGTACCCAGTGTGGATTTTCAACGGAGTAATAGTGCATATTATGTTTATTAACGACTCCTACGTTATTAAAACTTGCTTCGTCGCTGAATAGCACAAAGTCAATAAAATTTGGTTGTTGGTTAATTTTTTCTATAATAGTATTGCAAAATGCGACGCGATCTGCAAAATCTTGCGGTCGTAGGCTTTGATGCAAGCACAAATGGTATGGGTGAAATTTATGTTTGCTTATAATCCTTTGTATTGAAGTTTTGCTAAGATCTACTTATTAATATTATAATTTTAGACTTTATAGTAATAAATCGGTTTTGAACATTTTTCGTCAATTTTTTGCTGACCGTCATTTTTTTACCGTTGCAGACACGCGTGCAACGTTAAAAAATTAACGGTGGTTGTCAGCGCTAAACGATTCACGTACGCTACACACGATTCGCTGCTTGCTGTATAGTGGCTCTATGCACAATCTCATTACTAGTAATGTAGTTGAAAAACTACGATTGCTTTGTAATTTTATTAATATGTCCTTGCTAAGCATAAACTCTAAAACTACTGCAATTCAACGTCAAACCAACATTAGGTTGTATTTAAAAAATAACTCATTTTCAACTACCTTGTCGTGTTTAGTTATTGATATCATAACTGTACCTATTTCAAGCGTTGGGTTTAGCAAACACTCGTTAAACATTCCAGCTGGCATCTAATTAGCAGACAGCCACTTTAATAAAACTAACGAAATCGATATGTTAATTGGATCTAGGCTCTTCTATGCTTTGCTTGGTCCTCAGAAAAGGAATCTAGGTTTAGGGTTGCCTGATCTTCAAGAAACCAAGTTAGGATATGTCGTCAGTGGCGAGATTTGTATTCAAAGCAATAAACATCTTTCAGTATCTAATTGTTCTTCAAGGCTTCAAAGGCTAATCTAGATTTCGATCTTCAGCAATTCTGGGAAATGGAAACCATTAAACCAAAAAATCCGCTATCTAACATGTCTACCGATAAACCATTTTGCGAAAGACATTTTGCTAAGAATACATTTCGCAGTTCCGACGGTAGGTACACTGTTGCGATTCCGTTTAACTCTTTATTGAGCAATTTAGGTATTTCTTGCGACATTGCAATTAAACGGTTCTTATCTCTTGAAAGGAAATTGCAAAGAAATCCTGACGTATACAAGCAGTACTGTGAGTTTATTGAGAAATATCGCAAATTAGGACATTTAACTCAATTATCTTTAAGGTTGATCTGCAAGCTTTCTATTTTTTACCGCATTACGAAGTCATTAAACTGTCTACAAGCATAGAATACTGGTATTTCTATTAACGATTGTCATGTGATGGGTCCTAACGTTCAGAGAGATTTGTTTTCTCTTCTTTTAAAATTTTTGACAGCATTATGTTGCAATAACTGGTGATGTAGAAAAAATGTATAGGCAAATTTTTATTGTGCCTGAACACCGCAAATATCAATGCATTCTTTGGCGCTCAAACATTAAAGAAAAAATTCAATATTTCAGGTTAAACACCGTAACGCATGGGTTGAAAAGTTCTTCTTACTTGGCGACCAAATGTCTTCAAGACATAGGTGAAAAAAACTTGTACAGGTTTCCAGAATCAAGCTCCAAAATTATAAATAATTTTTACATGGACGATTTCGTGTCTGGGGCTGATTCTCCCGCTCACGCAAAACGAATCATCAGTGAAGTTTCACAAATTCTTTGTGAAGCAGGATTTCTTATTAACATAAACGTCAAACTATTTTCCAGAGATTTTAAGATTTTGGAAGACCCGTGACTTCTGCTCGAGCAATAAAATGTTGTATTTACCTCGTTTTTGTCTAAATTAGTCGTTTTTTTTGTAGACTTTTAAAACCCTTGGGTTTAACCGCCCAACACACGCGCTTTATTTTATAACTTGAGCACACGATTTATGGACGAAACCTCTGCATTTTATGTGTCAAATAATACACAGTTATAAATTTATTTAATATTACATTCATTAGTTATTTAATAAATAGAATAAAAATATGAATATTTTTAATGCTGTTACATTCTAATATTATTTTACTATTAATAAACAAATAAAATGTAGAACAATTTAATTTAAAAAAAGATTTAAGAAAAAATAGGTTGTATAAAACGAACGCATAAAACTATCATACTATCAACTTTTTTAATCATCTACGTCCATCTTCCTGAAGGTGTCAATTTGGTAGAATTTTTTTGTTCCGGAATCTGCAGAATTTTGCGAATTGTGTTTTTTATTGTACTTGGTAAATTCGTGCAAAGTCTGTTGTGTATGAAATAATGTTTTACGAATTGTTTGACCAACTGTAGCAAAAATTTTTTTATTGAAATATTGGTTATGAAACAGGTACAGAAAATGTTAAAAGACCACTGACAACTAACGCAAGCAATAGAGTAAGTTGGTTTTATTTGGTCCACTACATCCGCTGCATACTTTGTTTCATTACAAAAATTTACTATTTTTGGCAATAATTTTGGGTACTCATTGTCAACTAAATCCTCAAAATGCATACTCGTTGCAATAAACGCAGCCTTGTTTTTTTAGGTTTATAAGATAATATTATAGTATTCTCAGAAAAAACAAACATTGAAAAAAATTAAGGTCTGTTTTTTGTAACAAGAAATGAAGACAGTAATCCATTTTAATTTTTTCTCTTTTTTTTAAGTTCCTACAGCGGATAACTGTTTTGCTAATAATTTCTTTCCGACCCCTTGATAATCGCAATACGACGTCATAAGGTTAATTGATCAGATCGTATTTACTTGGATTCTTGTTTTTCCGAATAAATTTCCATTTTATAAGTATTAAACGATTTAGCGTCAACAAGTGCCATTAGTTTTAAACCATATTTTTTTGACTTCACTGGTATATATTGTCTAAAAAACATTTTTTTTCTAAACGGTTTTAGCATTTTATCTATTGTTAAAAATTCTGTATTGCATAGTTTTTTTGACAATAACACACAAATAATTGAAAAAAATTACCAATTGGTGCTAATTTATTGGTTTCCTTTCTAGAGTTTCTTGTATATACATTGTCAAACCTTAGAGCTTTTGAAAGAATAAAAGTCGATTTTTCTATATTGTAAATAAAAAAGCTCTATACCAGTTTCATCGTTTGCTCAAATTTGTTCTACGTTTATATGATGTAAACGTAAAAGCCCTGACATATACAATAATTACCTGTACATTTCTAAAAATTATTATATACAGTACAAATTTGCTTGATACGTTTAATCTTAGGCTGCATTAATAATGGGTATTTCAGGTGCATGCCGCAGGGAGGAATTATGCAAGATGTCGATTGATGATCTAGAGTTTAAAACGGATGCTGTAATGGTTACCGTACCTGCAACAAAAGCTAATGTTTATAGTAAATTTGTTATAACTAAACCAGAAACGTTATTTTTTGACGTAGTTCTGCTACATTATTGGCCGATTATGGCGGCGATATACTGTCTCTCAAAAGACTTGGAGGATGGAGATCTTCTGCTGTTTCAGAAGGATACGTATATGATTCTTACCAATCAAAAATAGATGTAGCAAATAAAATTATGTTACCCGGAACAACAAAAAACTTACCACACACAATTACTTCTAATGTCGCTGCAAACGTTGTACATAGTACAAATAATACAAGTTGTAATGTTCCAGGAGTTTCAATTTCAGGATGTGAGAACTATACAATTAATGTAAATGTTTATTACACCAATAGTGATAACTCTAAAAATTAATTGTAAATTAATTGTTCTTTTGTATAATTTGTAATGTTAGGTAAAGATTTATTTATTGAACTTAAAACTTTTTTTACAGACGAGAAACTGTTTTTCTTAAATACTTACCTCTGTTAAATCTTGCTTCTAATAAACAATAATTAATTTTCTATGTATTCCACAAATCGTAGACTGTTTATTTTCTTTTAGGTTATGTTTATGTCACGTTTATGTGTATTAAATATAGTCATCAACATAATGGATAGATGGATGACACTTTTTAACAACTTTGTATTGGTTTTTAAAGTTTACTTCTTATTTTTATTAACAAAAAACACTGGGAAAACGGTTTTTAACAATTACAAATTATAATTGCATTATAATATTATTATTTAAATGTCTGTTTTTTTGTAATTTCTCCCGCATTCGTGCGGTAATAACAATTTCCTGATTGGCTACACACGTATGTAAAACTTCACTACCCAGGCGGCAAGTACAAAAATATAATTTTTACTGATCGTTGGATTGTAAAAAACGGCACTAGACGCTGGTCAGCCGGTAGGCCAGGTATGAACCTGTCAGACATTTTTCTGGAGCTATGTGAAATATGAAGTATACAAAACAGACAACAGCTGCAAAATAAATTTTTGCAGCAATAAATGCAATTGAATTAGTTAGAATTTTTGGCCACGGTTAAACGTTTGTGATTTGGTAATTTAAGAAAAAAAATTTTTTAGGCACGTTTCCTATTGTTGTACCAACCCTCTGGCTGGGTGGTGCTATATCTTTTAGGTGCTTCGGGTAGCTAAGTGGAGACTGTAGTAAATAATTGTTAACTTACAATGCATATACTTGTTATTACAAACGAATACAAAATAAATCGTAATAATATAATAACAACGGATAAAATAAAATAATTCAAATAATTAACAACGGATAAAATAAAATAATTCAAAAAAACAACTTCTTTTCCGGTTGGTTGACCCTGTATGTCCTTTTATTTTGGTCCGAAAAGGTTACCATCTATCGGCGGTTGTGTTAACTCGGTTATCAGTTCTACAACAGAGTATTAATATGGCGTATTCTATTACCTTATTAAATTGTTGGTTTTTAATTAATGCCAGGCTAAGTGTGAGGTGTGGTGATTTTATTTCAACTAGGGGAGAACGGGGATTAAAAGCAGTTAAGGAAACACACAGGTAAGCAATGAATAAATCTTTAAGAATCGACGGCGGACTTTGACCTCTTGTTTCTTAATTCCAAAAATTTCATTAACAGTAAGTAATTACGGCTCCGATAATTATGAAATTTTACAGGCTGGTGGACGGTGCTACTGCGGACAACTTTTGATTGAGTGGATCGTGAATGGATCACAAAATGTAATTAAAACCTCTGATTGAATAAAAATTCAAGGTCAATAACGTTAAATTCGATTGTTAAATGAAACTGAATAAATCCGGTGAACTCGGAAAAGCTTGACAGGTAAATTCAATGCAGAATTAATAATCAGGTGAATATGATTCCAAGGCGCGTTACTAATTAAAGTTTTACGGTAGCTTCAATGCATAATTAATAATCAGGTGAATATGATTCCACGGCGCGTTACTAATTAAAGTTTTACGGTAGTGTTTGTTTATAGCTCCTCCAGTTACATAAAGTTCTTGACAATTGTTCTTTTCTTTGAATTGTTAAATCTTTGAGCTGGGGCTTACTCAACCACTAAAAGATCAAAAACTTTAAACAAGGGCCTTTATGTAACCACTCGGAAATTGGATTAATTAGTGCTAATGCTCGGGCCAGGAGTATACCTAACCTCGGAAGAATTAACACCTCCAACAGGAACAAACAGATACACGACTTTACAAATTTTACACTTACTCTGAATGATGTTCGTGGGGGTGACGATGATTTAAATGAATGAGTGATGAACAAAATGAAACAGGTCCAGGTGAATCGCAGCGTAGTCGGAGTAAATCAATCAGTCCAGGTAATAGCGGTTGTCGACAAAACACAAAAGTAACAATCAGGTTCGGTTTAGCAAAGGTTTCTCGGAGAGGAGTTTCTGGAAACGGATCTCGGAGGAGAAGGCTAAGTAAGTCTTTTCTAAGCTCGCGTAGCCGCTTTTATACATTCAGTTGGTTTCGCTTGGCTGCCTTTGTAGCGGGGATCGCCGTGCGCATCGTTCCGAATTTGGTGGGGACCTACGATACGGTGAAAATCCACGCGCAATTTTCAAACAATTACTGTCAATTTCATAAAAATTGCATTACTGGATTCGTATCGTTACATTGTGTTGATCCCTATTGAACTATTAATGGAATACCTATTACGGTATGTTAAAAAACTCGTCGGTGACTTCTTTTTTCGGTTTTATGTGAGCATATTTCTTAACTAAGCCAATCCAATGTTGATCGGTTACGGCATAAGTCTTAGGTATAACCACGATGACACAATCAGTTCTATATTCGATGTCATCTATAGACATATTTGTTAGTTCTTTGCGCCCTTGAAGCGCTTATTTTTTAAAATAACTCGTGGTTTTGTCACTTGTCTTATGAAACTAATTTTTTAATATACTATTATATATTCTAAAAATAAAATGTACGGTGCCGTATAGCTTGAATAACCCTGTCCAATGAAATAACAAACAAATTGTTAAAATAAAGGAATGACAACTTACAGTGCTATATTTTACTTGCTTAATTATAATTTTTTTTTAATTTCAATTTTTATTATATATACTGTTTTTATACATGCATTGTAATGTTACTTTATTATAGTATTTTTTCTATGTTTTTATTATTTTGTTAAAAAATTATTGTTATTCTAAAGTTAAAAAAAAATTTTGAATATTGTAAGAGCACTGTTTTAATTCAATAAATAAATATACTTATGTCCTTAAATATTCTTTAGTTTTTTTTTAATATATCAATGTTTGAATTATCTTACACAAACATGTTTGAAATTTTGCATGGAAATCAAAAGTAAATAAGATTTATGTAACAAAGAAGCTAAAATATTTGTTTGATATAATACAGTAGTATGCAATTCAAACGTTTTAATTAAATGCATTTTTACAAAGTTCACTAAAGCCGTATATTATTTTCTATTTTTTTTTTAAATACATAAAGAAGAACATTAATTTTTAGCATTGTACAACAATTTTTTTTTAACTTCTCTAATTGTTTAATTATATATTTTTTTCTAAATTAAACATCAAATAATTATAAAACAAATTTTTAATAATGAAAAAACATTTAAATTACTAATAAACACTTAATGACAATGTAGTTAGCAGTAATTACAAAATTTTTTTGAATAAGTTTTACAGATTCTGTAGCTTTAAAAAAAGTATACTAAGTAAAACAGTGGTTTTACAAATCTAACATTAATTAAATTTAGGTAAACAAAGAAAATGTATAAAAAAATGTATAAATTTAGATATCACGTTAACGTTTACTTAAAAAGAATTTGAAATTGGATTTAAATATAACAAATTCTTAAGTAAACATTTATACAGTACGTAAAATTAGAATTGTTTAACCATCACACAATTTTTTTCAAATAAAATTCAAGTATTTTTGAGTGTTACACAATATCTTGAAAAAATATTTTTAACAAAAAGTGTTTATTTATAATATTACTGGTAATGAGTAAAAACTTAATGATTGCTTGTTAAATAAAAATTAAGAAATAGTTTTTTAAATTAAATTTTGTGGATTAAACAAAACATTAATTTTTTTTTTTAATTTATAAAATGGTAAACACATATTTGCATATTTACTTAATTAACAAACTATTATAAAGTACACGTGTGACACAAAGTACCCGATTAAACTTGTATATCTCAAATATATAATTGATCTATATTAAATTCTATACGACGTTATGAAACATACTTTGATAGACATTTAATTTAATTAAAAATTTAAATGCGTTAAAATTTGAATTAAATATGCAATGACAAAATTTCTAATAAATTTAAAATATAAAATTACCCACAACTAAAACATTTCTAGTTAATATCACATGTTACTATTTCCAAAAATATTGTATTTGGAAAACAAATAAAATAAGTGTTTATTTTATATGAATATATAACGTAATCTACAATTATATCTACATAAGCACACATATAATATATTAAGCTTGCGCAGAGACAATAAAGACTGCGACGTAATCCAATATTAAATCCTTATGCTGATTAAAATGCTGGACAAATTTAAGACGATTTAATTGAGCTGGATTCACGAACAAATGTCCAACTAACATCCTTATTTAAGCAATGACTATGAATGAACTGAAATTTTGTTAGTGCTTATATGCATAATTAAAATCTACTGCTAATGACTACAATTTATTTTCTTACAGAATGTTACCTTAAATGCATTAAAAATTTATTGTTTTTTGTTTTTATTAATAACAAATGTTTATATGTTAAAATAAAACAACATATGCTCTTTTATAATTATCGATTTCATTGTAATTTCCTGTACAAAATTAAAGTTTTGTTGTTGCGTTTATATCGATTCCAAAAAAAATTCAAATACGTATACGTAAATAAAATTTAATTTTAATTTTAAAAACATTCAATTTGTTTTAAAAATAATCTGGAGCAGAAAAGTTTTTTGTTCTGCGGGATTGCTTTAAAATTTATTAAACGTTTTAACATATTTAACCATAAATAATATTAGTTTTAATATTTTAAAAATAATATAATATTTATTTAAATTTACAATTTTTTGATGATACGACGAAAAATATTTGTTATAATAAATAAACATTTATGTATTTCCGTTAACGCTTTGCACAACTTAAAATAAAATTTTAATGGATAATTATTTGTCTATTTGTTTTGATTTTATAAATTATATTACCAATAAAATTTATTTATGTTTGTTATATTAAATAATTACAATTAATAATGTTTTTTTAATAAAACTTTGAAACTATACCTAATTTAATAAATTAATGAACAAAAAAATGTATACGAATGTTGTTGCATATAGTAAATGCTTTACTATTCTTATAATTTTGTTTTTACATGACGCCATAGATGAAGAGTGATTTATTTTATAAGTGAAGTTGTCATGATTGTCTAATTTAAATTTATTCTGATTTTATTCGTGTTACCGTTCACCTATTTTTGTGAGTGCCAAACTTATTTCTCAAATTTTGATCACGCAACGAGACGTACAAACACAGATTATCACGTCAAAATATTTAAAATTTTGACCAATTCCCAAATTCTTTTCGATATTTTAATTTGTTAGAAAGTAAACAAATTTATATTTAATAGTATTTATTATGTTTCCATTGTCATCATTATTAGTCCGTCAGATCAAGTTTGGCAGATTTAGTAATAAATGTAGTACCAACATTATATTGTTGGTGATTTTTTAATTTTTTTTGAAGAATGTAATTTAAGCAAACAAAACAATGTACATTACTCTCGTCGAAAGTATCATAATATAACTTACTCACATGCAACGTTCGGCCGTGCGGTTTTGCGTTGCATGAATGTTCGTTATGCTATGCCTTATTTTTGACTTTTGTTACGTAAATTACTATTTTGTTACAATAATTTTATTATTGTAATTAAATAAATGGGTACATAAGAAAACTTGTTAATTTGTTTTTCAAGAAAATTAATTCACAGTAAAAGATTGATAAGGTTCTTATAAACACTCGATATGTGAAACCTTAGACTTCATAGCAATTCAAGTGCTGCATGGCAACATCGCTATAACGCAATATTAGGGTTCTGCAGTGATCTACAATAATTAGAAAAGTCGTTATTAAATATGCTGATCAACAGATGCATTGATGCTAATTTCGCAGCGGCAAGCATAATTTTTGGGCACGAAATGCGCTATAAGGTTAATCATCTTCCAGTAAATATTACAATCAACGGTTTTAATGTCGCGCAAGTTTTTACTTGGCATGCAACGTATTTGACTCATTTGTTAATTTATCGTTATTATTATACTTAAAAGAGTTAATACGTTTAATTAAAATTTAATTAGAAAATATTTCTCATCAATCTTGTTACCCTTGAACATTTTTTGACAGTCAGGTAGCACTATAGTATAAAAAAAAGATACTTTTTTGTGCTGCCAACATCGCAAACATCAATATTCGTTCGTTAGTGTAGTTACGTAATAAGCGAAAAGAGCTCTAGGGTGGCAAAATGAAAACTAGGAATCCACATAAAAGTAAGTGTTCAAAGTCAACTATTATATTAGAACGAGTATGCGACAGGCCGAAAAATTATTTAAAAAATCTTGAAGTTTAGTTAAAATTGAAATAAACAATCTTAAACTTAATGTCAAATTTGAAACATTCAGTAATAAATGTAGTTCCAACATTATAGTTCTGTTGACTTTTTTTTATTTTTTCAAAAAGAATGTAATTTTACAAAAGGCTACACAAAAAATAATGTACGTTACTCTCGTTGAAAGAAAAATAGCATAACTCACTCACATACAACGCTCGGCCGTATGTTTAATAGTGAAATCTAAGCCTTAACATTGTTGTTAACCCATGAGTGCATAGACAAAAAAAAATTGAAAAAAAAATTTTTTTTTTAAGTGGTTGCATGTGTCTAGTGAAATGTTTTATTAAGACTTTTTGGCAATTTTTTGCTCAGTTTGAATGTTATGGCACATCCGTTTAAACGAATTTCATGCACAATATCACAATACACAAATACGATAATAGTTTTTTTACTGTTTTTTGAAAGTTCAACGTTACATTTAGTACACGTAAATTTTGCAGGAAATTGACACAATTAGAATCCTTTGGTTTTATTCTGTCTATAAGTAACCAATCATTAGCTATGCTAACATCTACCAAATGTTGAAAGATTGGCCAGTAGCACTTTGCCTCATTCACGATCGATATGGCGCAACAAGTCCATCTATTTTGTCCATACGTTTCATTCCTTTATTATAGCTATTAATACTTTTTGATTGACGTATATTTTTTTGCCTACGTCTCCCTGCACCACCTTTTTGCGGACGTTACGCTTCAGTCTTCAAAATTAGTAGCCAAAGTAGCGACTTTATTATCTTTCTATTGTGTTAGTAAATGTTCACTGTTGGATAAAAATTTGTAGCAACCTCTTTCTAATTTATTCCAGCTTTTCTTATCAGGGATTGAACAGCCTTATAACCTATTAGCTCTTATAATACTTGTAGCACATATATTTATTTCTGCTAAATGACTCAGCAAATGGATTGCAGCAAATAGTTGTCAAAATATAATTTAAAATCTATATTTGGAGGTATTTTTGCTGGGTTTATTAGCGACATAGCTACATCTCCACCCAAACTAAATCTTATTGGCTTTCTTTATATATTGCTTTGCATAGTGTTTCCGATAATAGGGAATCATGCTTTCATCAATAGAAAGATGTTCTTCTAAGCCACCATGCTTTTAAAAATTGTTATTTAAGGTATCAATGATAGCCCTCAGTTTATATAATTTGCCGGTATTGTCGTTTTGAAGATTATTATTGAAATATAGTGCCTAATAAGTTGTTCAAATCGATTTAGTCTCATTGAATTTAAAAGAATTTTTAGAATATCTTTACCACTGTTCCAGAACATGCGTTTGTTTGGATACTTTACTAAGCAGAACATACCACTCGTTTTGGGAAAAATTTAATATTAAATTTTTACTGCGTCCATATATTTCTATGTATTTCTGTAAATCACAAAAAAATAAAAATCACAATTTTTTTCAAAAGGGGACAAACCCTATGTTACATTATAGAAAAATTTGTTTTTTCAATTTTCAGCTTTTTGCAATTCACTGTATACTATGCATGCAGTCTGTTTTAAAGTATTTGACAAAAAACAAAGTTTATTGAAAAGCACTGTCATGCCATTGCGACAGAAACGTTATTAGGCGTTACTAGAAAAGTTATGTTATAGTTCATTTTAGTTTTTGAAAAAAAGGATGCATTTCATATATATTTATTTGATGTACTTACCCTCCATTTCTAGTAGAGTATAAACCGGGATCCATAATAACAATTTTTATAACAAATAACACTTTGTGAGAAAAAACTGCACATTCACAAGACGAGAATAAGTATATGACAGACGCCAGTAACGTTTGTCGGGGGCGGGAAAGTTGAAACATTATTCTAAGAGAGAAAAAATCGGAATCCTTTTAAATGGACCGTATGCACCTCGGTATGCACTAATACACTTACATTCGAAAAATAAACAAAACAAATAAAAATTTAAACAATATAGGTATATAAGAGTACTATAATAATTCTATTTTTAAATTAATCGTGTTTAATTATCTCTAAACAATTTATTTAAAAACTGTTATTAGAAACATGAAGAATTTTATTGTACGTTTTATAATTACAAGAGTGGTTAAATTTTAATATACAGGGTTTTTCACATAACCCGTTTGTTAAAAGTTTTTATACTCCCAATCATAATTTATTTTTGATTTCTTTACAATGAGCGATTTTAGTTAAAATTTATACTAATTATAGGTCATTTGTAACCTGCGTTGGATTTTAGCAGTGAATCTTTTATGTAAGACCCCGTAATTAGATTCATCTGGCTGAATTTCCGGTTTTCTGTTTTTCGTTTCGATTGATTAGTTCGATGTTAGCATCAAAAACGTTTCGCTCGGTATTTTATTACGTTTGATTTAAGTTTATTTGTATTTTATAGTTATTTCACAATTATTAATGGTATTTTTTTTTTGAATGCATAAAGTTCCGTGGTTTTGATTTTGATTTAGTGTTTTTACCTCTGGTTATCTCATTAGAAAAACAACTCTATTTAATTTACGACTTCCTATTGGAATGTAATTTGATCAATTTTTCTTGGTATCTATATTTTTGTTTATGTTGAGTTCTTTTACGAGCGCGATTGGAACCACCTGACAATTTAGCGAAGTAAGCGTTTTCTGTGAGAACATTTTCTTTCTTTCGAAGGCCTACGTGACAAGACGCACTTGGCCATTATATTTTTCATCTTTGTTAATTTACTTGGTTTAGCGTTGCATCTTTTACAAAGATTTGACGGCGCAAGTTTGTGAATTAAGTGGGATTACGAGGTGATATTAGGAGTAAAATTTTGTTTTTGGGGGATTGATCTGATTGTCGCAATTAAGAATACCGGGTACCGGAATGTAGTCAAGTGTTCGGGGTGTTTTACCCTACCGTTAGGCAATACCGCGGAAGTTAAACAAATGGTGCCGTGAAAATTAAGTGGTGTGATGGGAAATAATAGTAATTTTCCAAATTCGTAATTTTACGGTTTAAGGAACTTCATGGTATCCATAATAAAACTCACGTTCGAGTTGGATTTACTTTCGATGTTTTGTGTGAAAAAATCCTGTTTTCGCTTTTGTGCGGATTTCAATTAAATAGTGAAATAAATCTTCCGACGGAATTCTATTGTTTGGGGGTCCCACCGAGCTTGTATTCGACTACAGAACACCTAGACCGACCCGGGTTCAATCTAAATTCGTAGCTTCTGGAACCGCTGTGGCCGACAGTTCATCTGAGTAAAGGTATTTATCGAATTTGTTATTACCGTGAAGTGAACCGCGATCGATATGATTTAAAAGCTTTGATTTGAGCCGATTGAATTACGGCTAACTTTAATTATTTCAAGAAACACTTGAAGGTGTTTGCGTGAAGTTCGATTTAATTAATTAATTTTGTTTTGTGTATGTAAAAGTAAGCCTTATTCATGCATGAGAGATAATGTAACGAAATGTAACATATAATTTGTTTGAACGTTTAGTTCGAAGCAAAGTTTCGAACGTATATTTTACGACTTTTGTATTTTATTATTTTTCATTGTTGTTTGCGGATTAAGTAGGCGGTCAATTTTTATTGTGTTGTATTGAAAAACGAGTTAACGCTATTATTATTATTATTATTTTATATATATATATATTAGTTGTGCATTCAGTGTGTTAATTTTTTTTTGTCTTGCTTATTATTATTTCATTTATTATTTTTATTCGAATTTGTTTGATCTTCATTATTTTTTTTTAGTTATTTTTAATATTCAGTCAATAAATGTTAAATTGTTAAACTGTAAAGAGCTTTTATTTATTCAGCTGCCGCGTACGTAAATTTTTAAGAACATTTCAGAATTTAGCCAGTTACAACTCGAGGTAAGTTCAGGGGTTGTAACCAACCGGATGAGCTTTTAGATTATCAGGGGTCCGGAAGCTATAATCATCGTGTCCTTGATTGGCGCCCTAACCGATTTTGAGTTTTTACCGTTTTATTTTGATTTTATGTCAATCTCGTTTCCAAGTTATCACGGAATTTTAAAATATAACCCACCCCGTCTCCACTGAGCAGTGGCACCCATCATTTGTGTTACCTCATTTCAGGCAGTGACATTGTTTTAACTTTGGCATGTAACACATTAACGGTTAAAGCTGGGTCTATGAAACCATCATTCTAATCGTTCTGCATAATTGTTAGAATTAGATTGTCTCAAACAATAATGTTTATTGACAGATTAATGACAAATGTCATATGTATTACTCATCCTTATAACTCATTAATAGTTAAACATGTGTATAGGAAACCTTTATCGCAATTCATCCAGAATTTTATTGAGTTCTTAACCATCCTAATATGTATAGGCCGTTCCGTTTGAAAAAATTGAGTTGTACGCATGTAAATGTTGTTGACTTAGTATTTAAAAAAATCAAAATTAAATTATCATTGGAAGTACAAAACCTTTTAACGAACGGGTTACGTAAAAAACCCTGTATAATTAGCAAAAGGAGATTTATTAGATAAATTAACACCAAAATTATTGTTTTTATTATAAGAAAAGTGTTCAACTATTTTTGTAGAAAATTTACTACCGGTTTGTCCAATATAAAAAGAATTGCAGCTACCTCAATTTAATGTGTAAACATCAAATTTATTCAAAATATCAACTTTATGTTTACTATTAACAAATTATTTTAATTATAATTTAAAATTCATTTTTCAAAAGGTATAAAATGGATAATACAATTTTAACTATGGTATTATTTATTTATTTCAAACGAAGAATCTGATATAAATATCTGGTTTATTTTTTTATTGTTTTTTAAGATAAAACTGACATTTAAAAAAATTTAAACAAACAACTTGTCGTGCATTACAAGTTCTTGATATTCTTTCGAATCTATTCATTTTGACGTTTTGTTAACAATAAGCCTACATTTATATTTATGTCGTTTTATACAATAAAACTATTATTATCATAAATATTTAGCTATATTTGTGTTTTTTGAAGGTAAATACCGAATAACATCTGTAATTTTAAGGTTATCTAATTTTTGTAATTTTATATTAATAGCATTTTATAATGTTTAATCTTGAACAATTGTTGTACTTGGGCAACCAAAAATTTACACACTTTTATGAAAACCTCAATTGCAACCTTTGAAAGTTGGTGTATAAATTGCAATGTTAAGGAGAAAGATATTCGGTCAAATATTTTCTTATAATAATGCAAGCGCTCATATCACTCAAGTCATATTGAATTTATTCAACAATGAAAGTGTGTGGTATCAAACGTTATATCCTCCGCAATTTTCAGTTTGGTTTATCTAGTAAATTTAAGTTTGCCATTTTTAATTTCTGTATTTTGCGCAAATTATCATTTTATATATGTAACTTTAAAGATGTATAACATTCTTGCCGAATAATGTAAACTCTTTTAAAATTAAATTATGATTAAAATGCAGTCTGCATTATATTATTTAGACCAGCATTGAACCATTTTTTGATCCATTCGAATCGTATTAAAAGTTATCACTAAAGATTTGAGATTATTAATTGGATCAATTGTGAAATTTTTATAAGTAAGTCTCCTTTCTATTAAATTATTGTAATTATTATTTTATTAATGTCATTGATATATTTGATAACATTATATTATTATTGCGTTATTTATTCTGATTCATTTGATACAATAATTCCACGTAAAACGACTAACGATGATGTAAACAAACAATCAAATTTAAAACAATTATTAACAAAAAAATTCAAAAACATTTAAATTGGCTTAATACATTTACAGAAAATTTTGATGCGAACGGGTCTATTGCAGAATTAACTAGTACATTAGGTAGAACTCAATTGCTTTTGTTGGAATTTAATGATATTCAATGTGAAATCAAATGTTTAGAAAATGACCAAGTTAAAATTCTTTTACAAATTGAATTTGAAAAAACATTTTAAAGAAGTTATTTCAAACGGTACTCAATTAACGCATTAAGAAAATAATAATTCCCAAACAAAATTTAATTTTAATAAAGCGTTTAAATCATCTACTAGTCAATTCGCAGTATTTGACGGTAAATATAAAAATGGGATAAAATTTTATGGTACCTTTAATTTACTTATTAATGCAAGCAAATCGCTGCCGTCAATTCAATAATTCTATTATTTAGAATCTGTTCTTAAAGATGAAGCTGCTAAACTTTTAGATTCAATTGAAATAACGGACTCTAACTTTGAAGTAGCTTAGATTATGCTAAAAGACCGGTACAGAAATAGAATCAATTTTTACTAAAAACTATTAAGGAACAATCGAATGTAGAGCTTAGGAATTTCTTCAACTTAAATTATTGTTATTTTTTGTTTGTTAAATAAACAATGCTACATAAATTTGAACGTTTGTTTATATTCTTTATTTCTCAGTTTAAATTACAGCTTCTAATATGACAATTTAAATGTGTTAAGTTTTATAACAATCAATTTTAATGTACGAAAATAAATAAATAAACATAAAAATAAACTTAATAAAAACTTTGTTAAAAATTTATGACATTATTTATTCACAATTCTAATTACAATCATTTTATATAGCAAACGATATGTAAAATATTCTAACAAATTAATGTATCACTTTAATTCAATAATCAAATTTAAATAAAAATGTGGAAAACAGAAGGTTCTACAATTTATTTGATTAATTAAAATATTCTTTAATTAAATTGTTAGTTGAATTAAAATTTAGTTTATACATTTGCAGAAACAAATTTAAATTAAATTTTTAGTTCTATTATATTGTTTCACCAAAATTTTGTGTTTGTTTAATTAAAATTATACTTTTTAGATATTTCAAAAATAGTTCAAAAAAGATTAATAATCCAAATTCAGTTAAATCTACCTTTGCCCAACATGTTTTGGATAATTGTCATACTCTTGTTTTTTTCAAATTATTTCATCCTTTTAATAACATCAATAGCAAACAAATTCTTAAATTACTAGAGTTAATTTATATTAAAATATCAAATCAAAATTTTTTGTTGAAGGATCAAACCAATTTCAATTATGATTTTAAACTTAAATTTTCTTAGATTTGTTTCTAAATCGCACTATTTCCCTTTTTAAAATAATTTTCATTTAACATTTTGTAAAACAATGTTTTTTAATTATCTAGTTAAAAATTTTTATAATTGACATTTTTCAAAAAAATGTAAGTTAAAAAATTTTTGTAATCTTAAGTTGTAAATATTTATAGACTTTTCTGAAGATGAACTTCGTTATTTTAGAGCTAGAAACATATGTAAAAAATACATTTTTAAAGTTAACGCATTTATTATTGGTAGACTAGTAAATTTAATAAATAAAAAAATATTATGTTGAGTTGTTAGGCACAACAATCGACACGAAATTAGTATGATGCGAATACCCCCTGATCTAAAGTCATCCTATTTTGGTCCTGTGTGCGTCTTAGAGACATTTATGAGACGTTCTTTTGTAACAACTGTGTGCATCCCTACGATGTCCTTATAGGACATCTTTGCGCATCCGCGTAGGTTGTCTACGGGACGTCCTATTTAGATGACTGTAGGATATGTAGGAGGTAGTCACTTATTCCCTTTTCTACATATTAAATTGGAAAAATATTTATATATAACAGTAATTACGAAAGCTCGAGTGACTCAGTTAAGTAAAAAACAAGAATTAAGAAAAGAAATAGCAACTAATATGTCGATCGATACTTTCAATGCAACGTGTGTTGGCGAGATGCGTTTTCTGTTGTTTAATTTATACGCATAGGAGCAATCAGTTACTCGAGTTCTCATAATTACTACATATAAGTATATTATATTTTTATCAAGAAGAGTACTATTTCAAGTTAAAGTATATCTACTTTGTGGTTTTTTTTAATTGTTTTTTTTGTTCAGTCAGGAGACTTAACGGACTTTGCAACTTGACGTAATGAATAACAATGATTTTATCAAATAAAATTATCATTACATAAAACTATGTTTTTAAATAATAATCTAATCATATTTAATTAAAATAAATTTAGAGATAATTTCATTTCTTTATCTTTTCGATCCCGGCGTTCTTTGGTGCTCTTTAGCCAGTTTTTTATATTTTTTCCCGATTTTATTTAAGTGGTACCTGCAACAATGCAACTATATAAGAGATAGTAATTGTTATGTAGAGTCGATAAAAACGTTAATACAAAAAAAATATTTTGTTGTTTCTTATGTAGTCAGAATCCACATTTTTCTAAATTAAAGAGTTGATAAATTGATACCTCTTGTTATTTTTTAGAATTATTGATTGATTGTTTTGACGATTCTATTACTGGTTAAGTCATAAGAGATGATCGATTATAACTAGTCAAAAATTGTTTAAATCGTTTTTAAAAAAGTTTTTGTGAAGGTGTCAGTTTTACAAATTCATTAACAATTTTTACGTCTCGCATTTATGTTTCATCAGAGGAATGTAATGAAAACAAAATCAATTATTTTGTTTATTTCTAGACGTATTTTTAACTACCTGTGGGAACAGTAATACAATACCCAAAATCCGCACACTAATCATAACTAGGAACTAAGACGTTGTTACCAAGAAAGCGATAACGTTATAGTTAGATTACCGATTTTGTGCCTTATCGGTCATGTTGATTGATACTGTAAAGTCGACTCGTGTGTTACCAAAAGATTCCTACCATTTGACACAATGTAGTGGACAGCTAGTGGGCAAATTATTGAGAATCGCGACGATAAAAGTCGTGAGATAACGTCACGTTTTTAAACCATTAATACAAAGAAAACATTTTTTAAATAATTTTTTGAGTAAACAAAATTTTTTTTTGCTAAAATAAATATTTTTATTTTCAGATATGCGCTCGATGGGGTTTTAAATCACTATTATTAATAATTGTGATCTTTTAATTTCGATAAACTTTTTATTATCTGTTCAAAATAATAATTATAAATGACGATGTCTATACATTATAAATAAATACATGGTACTAAAAACTTACCAAATAAATTTGTTTATTCACTAAAACACCCAAAAAACGTTAGATAATAAAATAAAAAACATATAAATAAAGTAGTCAGAACACCAACATAAACAAATACAGAGTACAGAGTGTACCACTTTGACATACCAAAGGAGTGTGTTACAAGCTTTAGGTTTTATGAACCTTGCACGGCCAACTCATATAGTCGGAAGTAGGGGGGTTTACAGGAAATATGCTTAATGGCGCCAGAGCTGATCTAAGATAACACTTCTGCCTCGCTCACGACAGACGGTCCAAACTTGTAACGCAATTGGAGGTTCGTAATCCTTATTACTCTGATGGTCGAGTAGCCAAAGTTTATTATTAAATAACGACGATCAAAAGAGAAAGGTATGTTGTCATAAAAAAAAAGAGTAACCAAGATAACAACTTTAATTTAGAATCGTTGATGATTATCACAGGTATATCGAATTTTCAGTATAGGAATGCCAATAGTATCGGCAACACACAATACATAAGTAAATTACGTTGAAATGAACAGCGAAGAATAGTTCGTAGTAAATATTGTTTGTACACAGTATGCGAAACACACAAAATAATTAATAATACGACATTACTGATAATAAAACAGTGATAATAATTACTAAATTAATACTAAACTTTTGTACTAATTATTGGTTGTACACCGTATGCGAAACACACAAAAGAAGTAATAATACGACCTTACTGATAATAAAACAGTGATAATAATCACTGAATTAATACTAAACTTTCGTACTAATTATTGGTTGTACACAGCATGCGAAACACACAAAATAATTAATGATACTACGTAAATGGTAATACAACAAGGTTAATAATTACAGTATTAATATTAGCTAAAGTTTTGTGAGCGACTTTTCTGACAGCGAACAAATAAATAAAACAACTTACCCACAATACAGGAACTCCTACTCGGTCGAAGAAAGCGCTTTCTCCGGCAAGTGAGCCTGAAATAACTTTTAAGTAGCAAGTCGTGTCAAACCAATGCCTCACAAAATCAAAATCTACAAAAATGGTTACTTATTGTTAACAAAAGTACATAAAGCATAACCCGGTTGTCGAATGCTGTTATACACCGTCGAGGACAGGTGGTTTCGCAGGTGTCTGCCGCCTGAGTAGAATCTCGTAGAAGTGTGATTAGCTTCGGTTCATTTAATTTTAACCATAAGCCTTATAAATCGAATTATACTCGTCCCGCGAAAGTATTTTTCGAAATTAATCCTTCATAATTCGTTATCGAATAGGAACATGTGCCAGAACGTGTCGGAACGGCTATCAAATTACGAGAAATTACAACAGAATTTTAATAAACAATAGTAAGCATCTTACCCGGTGACGACTCAAATTTATTATAATCGTAGTACACTTATAACTTGATCCCCATTACTGTGGATGGTCTTTGAAAATTATTTGCAAGCCCCACCGGCTATTTTATGCAGTTGAGAGGTTAAAGATTTTGTCGTAAATGACAGTCACACAAAATGATCGGTAGGGGCGTCCCAACCGGAATCTAATTTCAATTACATATACAGGGTATTCCGTAATGAAAATTTTGTACGTAACAAGTGTACGGGTGTCGAGTAGGCACGAGAGAACAAGAAGAATAGTGGGCACGAGCACTAAGTTTGCATTCCTCTTGTTTATGTGCGAAAACCGATTATCGGTGTAGTTGAAGTAAATCACACACATCAA
This sequence comes from Aquatica leii, assembly GCA_035610365.1. NCBI lineage: Eukaryota > Metazoa > Arthropoda > Insecta > Coleoptera > Lampyridae > Aquatica > Aquatica leii. The sequence continues at coordinate 27,588,032 of CM069433.1, read as the reverse complement.
CATCTTCAAAATATTTGTTATATCAAAAGAAAGATTAACCAAAGTAACCGAAATTGCTGGATAGATAATATTTATTGAACTGTCTCATCTTTATATCATTGATTAATTTATATTTATATATAATAAATGTATAATCCTGTTCTAATTTTATTTGATAAGTAATTATAAATGAACATTCGCATTAGGTAATATGAAGATACTTCTTTTCAATTTTTTTAAATACAATTAGAAATATGAATTAACAAACGCTCAAATTTGTTTTCCCGCATATGACATCCCATCGTATGTTTATCATTGGACATCCTCAAGACGTCTTATTAAAGACATCATAAAAAGGTCGGTTTTAAATCCCGGGATGTAAAGACATCATGTGGACATAAAACGAACGTTCCTGGGACGTCGCGTGTTTACTGGGTTGTTTGCTTACATTTTCTAAGAGAATAATACAAAACAAGGATTAAGTGTGGTTTAGTTGGTATGTGCTTCAATATATGTATGTTGTTTTTTTATCTTTTACATATAAATTTTAACAGAGAAGGCATGTTACATATTGTGTGTTATAAGGTATCGTAGTAAAACAAGGATCCACTATGATTTTATTCAATTCCTGTTTCGACACATATGTGTGTTTAAAAACGAACTCTTACAACGGCACTGAGACTATACTGCAATTTAAAGAAAATGTTTCCCAAATTTGAAATATATTTCTAAGAAAAACTGGCGGTATTAGAAAATGTTACCTATCTAGACACCATCTCAAAATACGCGAAATACAAAGAGTGCGATTCGTAAGCGTGTTGCAGATGTTTTGCACAAATAAAAGATGCGAAAAAAATCAATAAAAATTTGTAGTATCTAGTACAGTTAGTTTTTAAACAATTTAGGTACTTATACGAAGTGGTTAAATAAATAACTATAGACTATTTGATTTATTATGTTAAAACTAATCGCACTTACTTATCAACTTATATTTTTTACGCAATACTGAAAATCGGCTCTGAAGCTAAATGTCAAATTAACAAAACACAATTGTCTGAAGCCAGAAGTTAAAAAGATATTTTATAAAATGAAAACATCTGTTATCAAGATATTCTCCGGAAAACCTCCTCAAATATCTTCTTTACTGTATAACAATGAACTATCTATTACAAACAAATCTTTTTATGAACCCACAGCACATTTTCCTAATAAGGATTCAATATTGCTCATCGATTTTGTCTTGTCAAATAAAAACCTCACTGAAAAATACGTCTAAGATCTCAAAATACTACGAAAAAAGTATAAAGAATAATTTAAAGCTAATGAAAACAATGTGATGGCTGGTTTTGTTTGCCCCACATCGCCATCTTTGTACGTCACGAGGTCACGGGTTCTGGATTGCTTAATAGTTGACTAAGCAGTCACCCGACTTCAGCGACAAAGTAAAATTACCATATAACTATTTTATTCAACAATTAATTTAATCCAACAAACATTTAAATTCAACAAACATTTAAATTCAACAATCTTTAAAATTCAAGTATAATTTTAAATAAATTTTCATGAAACAATATAATACAACTGACAAATTCATTTAAATTTTTTTGCGAATAAAAAATTAAAAGTAGAAGTCAGGTTTTAACGGGTTGCATTATTAATACAATTTTCTATTCTAGATAATTCCCGTGTTATCGTTATTAAACAAACTAAGCTTTTGTCACACGTCACAATCGACATTTTCAGAAGCCAGAACCAATTCTCCAATAATGGAGAACTAGAATTTTTGGTTAATATTAATAAGATTTTTTATTATTTAAATAAATTTCTTGATTTTTTGCTGATGGAAATTGAAGCATTTGCCAAAATTTTAGTGTTGTCAAACATAATTTGATGACCCGTTTCTAGTGCGTGTTCCGCCACCGCTGACTTAGAGGATTGTTTAAGACGATTACATCATTGATGTTGCTTAATATCAATTTCCACGCTTCCGCTTGTTTCTCCAATATATATGCACGACCGCACAAACAAGGAATGCTATAGGCGCCGCCAGATTAAATAGGAATAACATTCTTCACCTGAATTAAGAGTTGGCCTAATTTAGAAAAAGTAGAAAACCGAGTAGCAATGTTTTATTTAGACAACATTTTTCCTTTACGGTCTGTAATACTATTGACATATGGTAACTAAGCAAAAGACACTGGCTGAGACCTAGATTTTGCTGTTCTTCTTGGTTTGGCAAACGTAAAATTTGTAATAGACAGTTTAATACTTTTTCTATTGTAATTGTTTGCGACTAATTGGTTAGATAATTTAGCCTTTTTTGAAGATATTGGGGTTTACTTAAAGACAACTCTGCAAACTAAAAAGTTCATTACTGACAATTTTTGGGAGGGATGATGATGAAATAATCTATTTAAATATTTATCTGTATGAGTAGGTTTTCTATAAACTGAATATGATAATGCACTTTTTTCATTTCGATTGAATAAAACGGGCAGAATTGGTAAAGAAGAGTTCCTTTCTAATTCTATAGTAAAACAAATATTTTGATTAATTGAGTTTAAATGACACAGAAACTCGTTGAGCGTAGAAAGACCATGTTGCCAAATTACAAAGGTATCATCAACGTATCTGTACTATCACTTGGGTATTAGACAAAATGTGGATATTATTTTTAAAATCTACCTTAAATATATTAGCAACGACCAGTAAAAGCAAAGAACCCATAGCGGATCCTGATCCTGAATAAAATGCTTTCTATCGGCTTCATTAACTGACGGTTCTTTTATTAGTTTGGAAATTGTTTTTTCAATAGATGTAGAAGCATCTTTGGAAATTAATTTATACGACCTGTGTGCAAAAAGATTGTAGACCTTGTTATCATAATCCGATCGATTTATAATAACTTATTTAAGAAATTTTAATTCAAAAAATTCCGATTTTGAAATATTACTTTAAACAATTCTTGACTTTCAAAGAATATTTGTAGTAAATGTTATGGGAGAGTTAAAAAATGATAGATATTTCATAATTAGGAACGTTACTGGTGAACGACCTTTCTCAAAATTGAAACTGCTCAAAAAATGTCACCGATCATCGATGACACCAAAAACGACTGAATTCGCTTCTTATTACGGTCACTTAATACGACGTATTAGAAAAGATAGATTTATATGATGTTTTAGGAGAGTTTTCCACAAAAAAATTAAGACCAGTGAATATTTAAAATTTTATCCGTTTATATATAGTTTTATAAAAGTTTAAAGTCTGATTCATAACAAAACAATATATAGTATAGCAATGTTTTATTTAATAAAAGGGCTATCCGGCACTGCTTTAAACTATTGTTTATAAATGGGAGTTATTGCTGTAATTGAGCAATAGTAATTTTTTTCCAATCGGTAATTGAAATTGGTCTAACAGCAAAGTAAACCTTAAGGAATAACACTCTAAATCAGTAAAATTGTTTATTTACTATATGTCCTAATTAACTAAAAGCTTGCTGTATTTTTTTACATTTTAATGACACGCTTATGCCATAAGAACCCACCATTGTAATAACATAGTATTGTTGTTCGAGAAGAGTTCGATATTAATCGTACAAGCCAAAATTTTACGAACATATATATTTACAAAAAACATTTAACACATTCTACAAATAACTACTATTTTTATTTATTTCTCTACATATTTTCCGTAAAGATTGAGAGATTTATCCTAGCGTGATAGTAGTTTAAAGATTCCGTTACGCCTGACAAATAGATTAAAGTAATCTACAACTGTGTCTTGCAATTCCTGTTGATTCTTAAAGCGTTTTCTAGTCAAATTTTTTTTAGGGGTCCGAATAAATAAAAACCAAAAGACACTAAATTGGGACTATATAGCAGATGTTGGAGCACCTCCCACTTCCACTGTGTCAACTGCTCGATAACTTGATTTGATTTCTTGATTTCTTCTAATAGCTGCATTCAATTTTTGGAAAGTTTTACAGTGTCTATCGCTGTTAATGATTGTGCGCGGTTTAAAAAATTCTTAGAGCAATAGGCTTTTACTATCTCAGAACGCGGTTGCCATGGTTTTACGGACAGATGGTTGAACTCTAAATTTTTTGTAAACTGGGGAATCTTGATGTTTCCACGTCATGGACTGTTGTCTCGACTCAGGGGTAAACTTATAAATCTAGGTTTTATTTCCGGTAATGATGCTTTTAATGAACGAATCCCCTTCTTGTTGTTATCGGGTGAGATTTTGAAGTGACGCACTCATTTGATTGGTTTTGTAGTTCTCGAAAAGCATTTCGGCATCAAGCAAAACAAAACTTTTTGAAAGTTTAGGTGGCATATGATTCCATGGACACAACTCTTAAGAATGCAAATCATTTCCGCAATTTAATAACTATAACCTTTCATAATCAATCCTGCAACAATTGAGCAGTTTTCATCCGTGTGTGAGATCCTTGGTTTGCCTTCGTTCTTCTCCGGATTATCAATGAGATCCGTCTTTAAATTTTCCACACCAAACGCTGATTTGTTTTTGCCTGAAGATCTTCGAGCTATAAACGCCTTCTAATATGCGATACATTTTTCTTGGGTTTGAAAAATCGGATAACCGCACGCACGTTACACTTGGAATACCTTGAAGTTACACACGTCATGTTTGTTTGCTTTCCGTAAATTACTAAATTAAGTCTTACACACAATACCGCTTCAGCCTCTACTACTACGCTTCAACTGGTCTAGGCATGCTGGCAGTGTTTGTTTCACAGCACCTTTATCTTTAAAATCGCACTCTCCTCGTATGTTTTAGTTTATGTAGAATTGTATAAGTGTATTTTTCTGGATTTAAACGCAAAAATAATACACACGTAAGTATCATTTTTTCTGTATTTATTTTGTGTGTTGACGTGGAAGATTTATCGACAAAACAGGGCTGTGGTAGCAGTCACAAATTAAATGAACTTGTAGTAAGAATTTAGATTTAATTGTTGTATACTTTTTAATTTTTTTTAAATATGCACTTTATTTTTCTAACAGTTTATACGTTTGTCATTTATGTTTTAGTTTTGCTATGTATTTTACTGTTGTGTTGTGTGTTCTCTACTTTAGGTAATATTTTTTTTATAATTTTTTTATTTGCCATCATATGTCAAAGTAGACTTCTTAGTTACGTGTTAAAACGTTGTCTGAACTAATCGATCAGTAAAAGATTTTGATTAAAAAAATTAATGTTTAAGGTTTGATTTGCATCTTGACCTGTCTTCATCTTTGATAACAACTGGACTAGCGCGTGTAGGTCCACAACATCAAAAAACTCGTAACAATTCTTTAAATAAACAATAAATAATAAACATCCATAGACTATATTGTTTATCAAAATAATCACAAGCATAATAAAATGTACCAATTTTATAATAATACAAAAATTGGACTGTGAATACCCGACTAGAAAAAGTATAAGCAAATGTATATTCTAAAATGATTTTGTTATATTAGTTTCAAAATAAAGAACTTTTAGTAACAACTAAAAACGTTATATAAGATTGTCTTCGTATCTAAATATTGAAAAACAAAAAATTAATGTTCTTTAAAATTATTAAAAAAATAATATTTTTAAATACTTTTTACTTTTATGTGGTGATTTAAAATGTTTTATTATTGCTTAATTGATAAAACGTTTATTATGAATAATGTCTGGTTTTATATTGATATTGTATTCGTTTTTGTACACAATGCCGCAAAACCTTATTATATTTTACATGAATTGTATTGTAAGAATAAAACATAATAAAAATATGTATTTGCTTCAAGACGATTATTTAAAAACTTGAAATCTTAGTCATATAATACAAATTTAAAAGTCTTTAAGAACTAATTATTTTAATTATCTAACATTTAAATAAGATATAGCTTGTAAAAAATTAAATTAAAAACCGTTTAATAATAAAATGTAAATAAGCATTAAACCAATTAACAAATAGTAGAAACCTTTCAGGAATTGTACGCTTCTAATTAAATCACTTATTTAAATTAAATACATGCGTTAGGGAATTAGAATGTATTATATTAGAACAAAAGCCTTTTTTAATTTTTTTTTAAACGTTACATCAAAAAATACTGATTTGAACAAATGATATTTTTTTTTTTAATTCTCAATAAAAATATTTTTAAGTTGTAAACTGCAAAAGTTACATGCATTTATATTGCATTTGATAAACGTAAATCTTTATTATAAAAATATTAAAATCGTTTTTAGTTCAAAACGATGGCATTGAAACCACTTTTGAATTGCGAATTTCATATTAGTTCCTTAGTTCCATTTCTAAGAAAAATTTTCATTAATTACAAGACATCTTTAAAGATTTACAAATGTATTTTATTTGCTTTGTAACTCACATTCACATGTTATTCTGTTTACAGTTACTAAGTTACAGTTTCTAAGAAAATTCACAGATATCGCAAATCTTTCAACTATCGGAAAGTTTTGAAGACAAACACAATTTTACCTAGGTAATATAATGAACAAGGTTTATTAGATTAATTACTTGGTAGTGATACTACTTTTACTTACTGTTATTTTGAGTTTTAGTCGGACATGTAGTAGCAGATTTTTGTTTTGGTTGACTGCTTTGGTTAGTGTCTTGTTTTAATTTTTATTGTTTTCGATATGTATTACTCAGACAAAGAACCACCACTTCTTACTTGATCAGACTCTGATTCGGAAATTAACTTGGCGGATTGGAATGTTACTTTTTCTGATGAAGATCCTTCTTTATTTATAGAATTTCTTATTCGTATCGACGAGTTGTGTTTGTCTCGTGGTGTTTCACAGCATCAACTTTTTCTTTCAGCTTTTGAAGTTTTATCCGGCAAAGCCTTTCTTGTTTTTAGGACGAATCGTGGAATGATGTTGCTGCTTTGTTGAAGTCGGAGTTTTTACTTTGGGATTATGATGAGCGCTTGATGGATTCTATTCGCAGACGTACGATGGGAGCTGACGAAACCATTGGTACTTACGTTACCTCAATGCGTTATCTCTTCCTTCAGCTAGCAGAACCAGTCTCAGAGCAAATGAAGCTCGAGGTTATTCGCCGGAATCTAACACCGTTCTACCAACTGGTTTCAGCGTTGATTGAAATCAAATCTATCGCTGAATTAATGTCTTTAGGCAAGCTTTTGGAGTCGAACATCAATTCTCGTGATTCTTTTCACTTCTGAACAACAGAGATTGGTGACAAAGTTGAAGAGCCATCTGTAATCTTTGCTAGTAAGATTTCTACTTCCGTCTCTTCTGCTATTCCTGCTACTTGTTCTCTTAATACTTCTACACTTTCTTCTTCTGTATCTACTTCTACTCCGAATACTTGTGTTCGTTGTCGTTCTCAAGGTGATAAGCCTTTACGTACTGTTCGTTCTCTTCTTTCTCTTCCTCCTAATTTCTTTTCAGTCTCTAGGATTATTAGTCCTACTATTGATCCTTGGTATTTAGGTATGATATCTAAAGTTACTGCTTCTCCTCGTCGTTTCTCTCGTTGGTATGTTGTGAAAATTTTTTTATGTAAACGTGTACGCATTTCCTCTTCTGATTCTTGCGTTGGGAAGTTAGTCGTACCATCGGACCAGCGCAAGCAACTTATTCAGGATCACCACCTTACATCTAATTGTGATCACCTCAGTGTTAGGAGTACGTTGGAAACTCTTCGGTGCCATTTCTACTGGCCTCATATGAGACCTAAGGTTGCCGAGTTTATTCGTTATTGTTCTTGTTCGAACTCGCAACGAAACAACCCTATTAGGTCACGTCACGTTTTGCCATCAACGCCGATGTTTTCCAACCCGGGTGTCGCTACGAGGTCTACGCGTATACATAGAAATCGTGCTGTTTCTCCTGATGTAAAAGCCACTACTCTTACATCCACTTCGTCAATCACTTCTGCTTATTCCTTGCTGTCTCCTTCTTCTAATCGTTCTCTTCTTTTTTATTGGCGTAGCAAGCGTCGTAAGTGCTAGTTCACTTTTTGGGATTTGAATTTTTGACCTTTGCTATTGTTTTTGCTCTTTTCTTTTGGTTTTGGTGGTTCTAGTCTTTGAATACGTCATTGGTATCTCGATGGTTATAGATTGGATGCTACCCAATTGTTCCTCTCATATTGCTGTCATCGATTTTATTTTCTTTGCTTAAGTTTCTAGTACATCCTTAATTACGTAACGACCATTGGGCAAAATCTGAGTAACAATATAGGGACCCTTATATTTTGGTATTAACTTTTTGTTAACGCCCGGCGTCACATCAACATTAGTAATTACAATATAGTCGCCTACGACATAACTATGAGGCGTTTTATGCCTTCTGTCAAAGTAGTGCTCCTCCCATTCGATGTTTAACAGAATAATCGAAATTATGTAGAATTAATGTCCAGCGTAAAATACGCGGACTAATATCCTTTTTCTTAAATGTTAAAGCTAGGCCATTACAATCAGTAATTATTTTAAAATGTATTCCTTGTAAATATATCTCGCTCTAAAGAATAAACAATCGCTAAGGTCTCAAGTTTGAAACTATGGTATTTGGATTCTGTGGTGGTAGCGCGTTTACTAAAATAAAACACTGGATGAAAGTGACTGTCCTGCTGACGTTGCATTAAAATTGAGCCAAACCCTTGCAAACTGGCACAATGGAGTTGAGTTTCTAAATGAGGAGAGTAAATTGCTAAAACTGGGGCTGAAACCAAAGCATTTTGAAGTTGCTCCATCCTATCTAGCTGTTCCTTAGCGAAGTGAAATTTTATTTTTTTATTTTTTTGTTTTAATAGATCGTGCAAAGGTTTAGCTATAGTCGCGAAATTATAAATAAGCCGCCGAAAATATGAGGCTAATCCTATAAAGCTATGAAGAGTTTTAAAACTTGTTGGAATCGAAAAATCTAATACTGCCTGAACGTTGCGCATGCTTGGTCGAATGCCAGTTTTATCTATTGTGTAACCCAAATAATCTATTTGTCTGTACATAAATTTACATTTATTTAATCTTAAGTCTAATAGATTGTTTATTAAAATCGTATAAACTTTTTTTAATATTTCTAGGTTTTTTTCAAAGGTTTTGGTGGCTATTAAAATATCATCAATGTAAATGTTTATCTTTCCCTCATCAATTAATTTTCGAAATGCGGCGTTTATAAATCTCATAAACATTGCTGGTGAATTTTTGAGACCAAAAGGCATTTTAAGGTATTCGATTGCCCAAAGGTGTAACAAAACTAGTCAACGGTATTGATCTTTGGTCCATTACAACATGATGGAAAGCATCTTTAAGGTGTAAACCTGTGTAATATTTTTTGTCTTTTAAACTGTCAATGTGATCGTCTATGAGTGTTAGCGGAAAATTATCGCGTAATGTAAATGAATTTAATTGTCGGTAATCAACGCACAGCCTAGTCTGACCATTTTTCTTTTTTACCAAAACTATTGGAGAACTATACTGAGATTAACTTTTACGTATTATACCACGATTCAACAAATCTTTCAGAATACTATCAACCTCATTTTTATCAAAATATGAAAGTCTTCGCGGATGAAAATAAAATGGATGATCATTGTTTACAGAAATTTTCATCTTCATCTTAGTAACGGGTTCCAATAGTCGTATATGTTTAATTAAATTTTGAACCAAATCTCGTTTAATTGCGTTTTTAACGTTAACATCTAAACTTGAGTCAATGTCCACATTGATAGCTACCCTCTTTTCAACATAATTGTCAATAATTACTTGCAAAACTTCGTTGTATAAAAATTCAGAGGAGTTGGCTATTTCAATCTGAACATTGCTGTTAGCGCTAAATTGCATTTTTGTTTTCCGCATTTTTATATAAAATTGTTAAATGTGATTTGATGTGTGTGTGCGTACGCAGAGGCTGACTTTTGGGGGAAAAGGGAACCGCGCCGCCATATTAATAGATGATTAAGAACTGTGTGTTCGAACCGAATAAAGCAATACAGTCCGCTTAAATAGTTTATTTATTTTTTATCTAAAACGCCCTAAAGAGCGTGCGTTGCTGGTCGTGCAGAACCACAAATTCGCAATATCTTTACATTGGCCCTTCAACGCCGGATCTCCACATTGGTAACCAGCTAATGCGTTGGCCACGCTTGCAACGGAGGAACCGCTATCTACTTCTTAAGAAACCGCTCCACCTGTAACGAGGTACCGCAAGATAATACTTAGTTATTTCCTACACCGCTATCTATTTCTTAAGAAGCCGCTATATTGTTAATTTGGACAGCTGCGTCAAAGAATTTCCGCACTACGTCTACTTCAGCCGCAATCGCCCTGTACCAGATTTACGCAAGGAAAACAGTAAGTCCTTTCAATTTCCTATTATTCCTGCACGCTTTCATAATTCAAATTGGGTTATTAACTTTAAAACGCTTATCGTACATTACACGTGTTGCAAGGCCAAACCGCACAACGTATATTTTACGCTTAAAATTGATATTCATAGTCGTTCAAATTTTTTATTTTCAATCAATTAAAATATGGGTAAAAGCAAAGAACTTCAGCTTTCCACCCAACAAGCAAAATTGCGTTCAATTTTAAATGATTTATATAAACTCCAAGGTCTTCTTAACGATTTAACAGTTGTAATAGACGACTTTCAAATCGATATGCTCGAATTTTTACGTACAAAGGTTTCTGATAGTAAAAACATTTATTTAGAAATTTATACAGAATTCAACGTAAGTGAATAGGATTTAACTGAATTTCTCACAATCGAGGCATTTCAATCAAATTTTTGTTTAGCTATTGTAAAAATCAAAGGTATTCTTAAGAGACGCGCTAGTATATCGACTCCTTCTAATGAACTTAACGTAAACCGATCAATGTAAATACTAATTATTTGCAATCGCTTCCTAAATTACAATTACCGATGTTTTCAGGTGACATTGCTAGCTACAAATCATTTATCGAAAATTTTGATTCTATTATAAGTTCTTCAGGTTTAGATTCCTCGCAAAAATTCCAAAATTTTTTTAAAGAAGTAGCAGCCTTATCTATTGCCGGCATATCCTCTACCGATGAGAATTATCAAATTGCACTTAATCTTTTCGATTTTAGATACATTAAACCTAAACTAGTGGTTCAGGCTCAATTAAAAAATATTTTTAGTCTAGAAACTATAACCAAAGCACCAGCAAATTTTAAACACTTTGCAGATACTTTAAATAAGAACATCCTTTGTCTAAGAAATTTAAATATAAACGATAATACGTTGGCTGCAGCACTTTTCTTTTATATTGTCGATCAAAAACTAGATTTAGAGACAAGAGAAAAATTTAAAGCTTCTAAACCAACAGAAATTCCGTCCATTAATGAAACGATAAAATTTCTTCAAGACCGCGCGCAGTTTCTTGTAGATGTTGGAGTAGATGATCACCGTCATAAACGTTCTAAAAATTTAGTGTTGGTTACGTCGAACCATCTGTCGTTAAATTGTAAACTTTGCAAAGGCCCGCATCCATTATTCAAATGTTCCGATTTTTTAGATCTGTCTATTGAACAACGAATTCACAAAATTACTGAACTACAAGAATGAAAAAATTGTTTTGGTAATCATCATGTCCAAAAATGTCGGTCGAAGCACAAATGCTTTCAATGTAAAGGTTTACATCACACTCTTATACATCAAACATTTCAAAAACCTCCTGCTACCAATTCTATTGATCAAAACGATGTCGACAAGCCCTCATCTTCAAAAATTACTGTCACATGTAATAGCTCGTCAACTAATAACCAAATATTACTTTCAACTGCCGAGGTTAATGTTAGAGACGATTCACGTACGCTACACACAATTCGCTGCTTGCTGGATAGTGGCTCTATGCATAATCTCATTACTAGTAATGTAGTTGAAAAACTACGATTGCCTTGTAATTTTATTAATATGTCCTTGCTAGGCATAAACTCTAAAACTACTGCAATTCATCGTCAAACCAACATTAGGTTGTATTCAAAAGATAACTCATTTTCAACTACTTTGTCGTGTTTAGTTATCGATAACATAACTGTACCTATTCCAAGCGTTGCGTTTAGCAAACACTCGTTAAACATTCCAGCTGACATCCAATTAGCAGACAGCCACTTCAATAAAACTGGCGAAATCGATATGTTGATTGGAGCTGGGCTCTTCTATGCTTTGCTTGGTCCTCAGAAAAGGAATCTAGGTTTAGGGTTGCCTGTTCTTCAAGAAACTAAGTTAGGATATGTCGTCACTGGCGAGATTTGTATTCAAAGCAATAAACATCTTTCAGTATCTAATTGTTGTGCTTCAAAGGCTAATCTAGATTTCGATCTTCAGCGATTCTGGGAAATGGAAACCATTAAACCGAAAAATTCGTTATCTTACATGTCTACCGATGAACAATTTTGCGAAAAACATTTTACTAAGAATACATTTCGCACTTCCGACGGTAGGTACACTGTTGCGATTCCGTTTAACTCTTTATTGAGCAATTTAGGTAATTCTTACGACATTGCAATTAAACGGTTCTTATCTCTTGAAAGGAAATTGCAAAGAAATCCTGACGTATACAAACAGTACTGTGAGTTTATTGAGGAATATCGTCAATTAGGACATTTATCTCAATTATCTTCAAACAAGGTTGATCTGCAAGCTCTCCATTTTTTACCGCATCACGAAGTCATTAAACTGTCTTCAAGCACGACACGATTGCGTGTTGTATTTGACGAGAGTGCAAGGACGAATACTGGTATTTCTATTAACGATTGTCATGTGATGGGTCCTAACGTTCAGAGAGATTTGTTCTCTCTTCTTTTAAATTTTCGACAGCACTATGTTGCAATAACTGGTGATGTAGAAAAAATGTATAGGCAAATCTTTATTGTGCCTGAACACCGCAAATATCAATGCATCCTTTGGCGCTCAAACATTAAGGAAAAAATTCAACATTTAAGGTTAAACACCGTAACGTATGGGTTGAAAAGTTCTTCTTACTTGGCGACCAAATGTCTTCAAGACTTAGGTGAAAAAAACTTGTACAGGTTTCCAGAATCAAGCTCCAAAATTATAAATGATTTTTACATGGACGATTTCGTGTCTGGGGCTGATTCTCCCGATCACGCAAAACGAATCATCAGTGAAGTTTCACAAATTCTTTGTGAAGCAGGATTTCCTCTTCGAAAATTGCGCTCTAGTAATACCGCAGTAGTGAACTCCTCATTAAATACTGAATCCATAGTGCAGTTTGCTAGTAAAGAGTCGAAAACTCTAGGTATACAATGGGATGCAGCGCATGATGTCTTTTTATACACTTTTAACAGTTCTATCAATACAGACGTAAAATCAAAACGACAATTACTATCCGTGTTAGCTCAAATATTTGATCCTCTCGGACTTTTGTCTCCTATAATTATCAGAGGAAAACTTCTAATCCAAATGCTTTGGAAACTAAAATTATCATGGGACGAAAAAATTCCTGCATCTCTTCATAGAGAGTGGAATAGCTTTTCATCAGCTCTAGCGCAAACTCCTTCGTTAAGCATTCCACGTTGTGTATTTCGTAAAGGGGCAACTCAAGTAGAGTTGCATGGATTTGCTGACGCAAGTGTTAGTGCTTATGGCGCTTGCATTTATATCCGCTCTGTTTTTAAAAATCACTCAAAATCGCATCTTTTATGCTCAAAAAGTCGGGTAGCTCCTCTGAAACCAACTACTATACCTAGACTTGAGTTATGTGCCACCGTCTTACTAACTGAATTAGTAAGTAAAGTTCTTACAGTTTTTTCTTGCAAATTTTCTGGTCAATGTTTTTGGTCTGATTCTAAGATAGTTCTTGGGTGGATCATTTCTACACCTAACAAATTTAAGACATTTGTAGCAAATCGGGTGGCGTACATCCAAGAAAACACTAATCCTGTTCAATGGTACCACTGCCCTAGCAAAGAAAATCCTGCAGACTTGATTTCTCGTGGGTCTTCGATTGATACACATTCTATTCATTCGTTTTGGTTACAGGGTCCTCAATTCTTGCAGACACCGCTTATCGATCTACAAAGAACTTTAATTACTTCAGAATTAGAGTTACCCGAAGCAAAAATTGTACCTGTAAGTTTATGTTCTAATGAAGATAACAATTTTTTTAATGGTTTGATAGCAAATCATTCATCTTTTTCTAAGTTGCAAAGGACGCTTGCCTTTGTGCTGAGAATAATCAACAATATGCGTTCTCCTCTTGCTAAACGAGAAATGGGTCCGTTAAAGGTATCAGAATTGTCTAAGGCTTTACTAAAGCTTGTTGCTTTTTGCCAAAGGTCTTGTTTAGCTTCCGAAATTAAATATCTGTCGGAAAAAAAATCCAAGTTGTTTAAAAATAGCCATTTAAACACTCTCAATCTCTTTCTTGATGAAGGTTTAATTCGAGTGGGAGGTCGGATTCGCAATTCTAATTTTGAATACGATAAAATTCACCCCCTACTGCTACCTAAAAATCACGCAGTTACTATATTAATTATACAACATTACCATTTAAAATATTTGCATTGCGGATCTAATCAGCTCCTATCTGTTGTCAGAAATCATTTTTGGCCGATTGCTGGTCGTATAACTTGTCGTCAAGTCGTGCACAAATGTGTAATTTGTTTCCGTTCGAATCCACGATTCAATACAAATATAATGGGAGATTTACCCTCTTCTCGGATTATGACTTACATGCCTTGTTTCACTGAAACAGGCGTTGATTTCGCCGGTCCGATTCTCATTAAGGACCGTTACACCCGCAACCCAAAGCTTATCAAAGCTTATTTAGCATTGTTTGTTTGCATGACTACTCGTGCGGTTCATTTAGAACTGGTCACAAGCTTATCATGTCAAGCTTTTCTCGAGATTTTTAAGCGCTTTATTGCGCGACGCGGAATGCCTAAACGAATGCACTCAGATAATGCTACCAATTTCATTGCTGCCACGAATGAATTAAAAAACTTATATTTTTGTTTTAAACAAAAATCCACGCAATCAAAATTGTCTGACTGTTTGTCAGCGGAAACCATTGATTGGAATTTTATTCCTTCCAGTTCGCCGCATTTTGGTGAGCTGTGGGAAATTAATATAAAAAGTACAAGAAGCACTTGCTCAAAATTCGTAAATCTGCAAATTTGAATTATGACACGTTATACATTTTATTAACCCAGATTGAGTACGTCCTTAATTCACGCCCTTTGGGACCGCTTTCGAGTGATCCTAATGCTTTTCAAACTCTTACTTCTTTTCATTTTTTACTTGGACACCATTACTCGGCATTACCGGCTCAACGTTTAGAGAATCTACCAGTTAATCGCCTAGATTCTTTTCAAAGACGTCAACAACTTCTGCAGCACTTCTGGAAAAGATGGCATCGAGAAATTTTACCTGAAATGCAGCAACGTGTAAAATGGCAAACTGCACCTGAACATCAATTACAAGTCGGGACCTTGGTGCTTCTGTCGGAGCCTAACACACCATCATTCCAATGGCCTCTAGCTCGAGTAACTGAATTGCATCCAGGTAGTGACGGAAGAATTCGCGTAGTGTCCGTTCGCACTTCATCAGGCAGTATTCTAAAACGACCAATTGTGAAACTGTGCGCACTTCCTATGGATAGTGACAAGTGAAAAAGCGTCTATTGTCAATTGATTCATATATCTATGTAATAACATTACTATTTAAGTTACATTTATAACATGTTCTTTGTGTTGCGTTAATTACTTCATTTATTATTTGCATGTTAGCTAGTAGTTTAGTAACACCTATTGTGTTGTTATTTAAATCAATGTTGATTTCAAGGCGGGGAGTATGTTAGCGCTAAATTGCATTTTTGTTTTCCGCATTTTTATATAAAATTGTTAAATGTGATTTGATGTGTGTGTGCGTACGCAGAGGCTGACTTTTGGGGGAAAAGGGAACCGCGCCGCCATATTAATAGATGATTAAGAACTGTGTGTTCGAACCGAATAAAGCAATACAGTCCGCTTAAATAGTTTATTTATTTTTTATCTAAAACGCCCTAAAGAGCGTGCGTTGCTGGTCGTGCAGAACCACAAATTCGCAATATCTTTACAATTGCCCTTATCAAAAGATACCTTGATTAGTGGATTACACAAAACATCTCTGCCTAAAAAACATGCATAATTCATAGAGCTTTTCAAGATTATGTAAAATACTACATCTAAATTAACAGTATTAATCTTAATAGAATTTTTGTACGAGCCAAACACATTAATCTTATTGTTATTCATTTCAACCAACTCTGGCATATTACCAATAGGTTTGTACAAGCTTTCCGTCAATAAATCAGAACATATAAATGACACAGGACTACCTGAATCTAAAATTGCTGCTATAGTTGTTGATTCAGTCTTATCAGGATACAAAGAAATAGCGATGTCGATCATTAAAGCTAGTGCCAGTGGCTGTGGGGTCACACAATGCGTTGTAGAGTTCGAAGCACCAACAATGGCTTCTTTTCTTCTAGGACAATCCCTTTGTAGATGTTTTCTAGAACCACACTCAAAACACGAGCTCCAATCTCGCTTTGGCTTTCTATAATCAATAGATTTATGCTAACATTAGAATGTCTTCCGGGTTTGGACCGTGTCATAGTTGCAACCGAAGCTGCCAACGTTTTGCCCACTTTCCTAAGGGGCTTCATCAGAATCTAACTAAGAACTTCTCAAAAGTTAGGTTATCCACTTGTAAAAAAAGCCATAACCTAAACTATGAAAAGGTAAGAAAGAAAACGATAACCTGAAAAAGCAAACGAAAATCTAACAAAGACCACTACTGAGTTAGGTAATCAACTTGTGAACCAAGCCAGATTCTAAACTCCGTAGAAGTAACTTAAGAAGAAATAGTCTCCGTATTTAAAGGAAAAGGATTGTCACGGATGATTAAGCTCGACCCTGATTGGGTTACGGTTGCTAGGGGGCGTGTTTTTGATAAATGACTAATAACCGGGAACCAGAGAGGGGATATTTCGAAGCCATGATCCCGATTGAAATTATTAGGGTGTTTGATGATTTCTATGCTTTCTCGGAATTTCCTGTTGAAAAAGAATGGAGATTTGGCAATCAACGAAAGATTATCAAAATCTATCTTGTGACCTGTAGTAAAATGATGTTCAGCGACCGCAGACTTGGAAGTATACCTTTTCCTTATACAACGATTATGTTCTGAAATGCGAGTAATGACGGAACGACCGGTTTCACCAATGTAGACTAAACCACAAGAACAGGGAATTTGGTATACACCTTGAGATGAAAGTGTAGGAAATTTGTCTTTGGGAGAAGGAAGAATCTGAGAGATTTTGCCTGTCGAGTTGAATATGGGTTTAATACCATTCTTACGAAGGAGTTTTCCTATTTGATCTGTAACCTTGTGAATGTAGAGTAAAAAAGCCAATTTTAGGTTAGATTCGGGAATAGAAATGTCCTTAGGTAATCGAGTACGTGGATGTAAACGACGATTAATAACTCTATGAATATCTCGCTTAACATAACCATTGTTCACTAAGGTTCTAGTAAGATGACGGAGTTCTGAGTCTAGATTCTCAGGTTGACAAATAGAAAAGGCACGATGGACCAAAGATTCAATAACAGAACGTTTCTGTGCAGGATGATGATGAGACGAAGCATGAAGGTATCTGTCCGTATGGGTGGGTTTGCGATAAACAGAATGGCCTAGAAGTCCGTCGGGCTTACGAGTCACAAGAACGTCAAGAAATGGAAGAGAACCATTACTTTCGATTTCCATAGTAAATTTGATATCTAAGTGTTGATTATTAAGATGATCAAAAAACTTAGACAATTCGGGATGACCATGAGACCAAACAATAAACGTGTTGTCAACATACCTAAACCAAACCTTAGATTTTAATATTAATGATTTCAAAGCAACCGTTTCAAAAGATTCCATAAAAATCTTAGCTACAACAGATGATAGAGGAGAACCCCTAGTAGCACCAGAAACCTGTTCGTAAACTAATTATCAAATTGGAAGTAAGTAGAAGATAGACACTTATCAATAAGAGGAACCAAACTCAAGTCCTTGCCATGTTGAGACAGAATCTGTTTGATGATAATAAGCGAATCCTTAATAGGAACTTTAGTAAAAAGTGAAGTAACATCAAAGCTCACGAGAAAATCTTGGGGTTCAAGTTTTATAGTTTCTAGACGTTGAATAAAATGCTGAGAGTTGAGGATGTGAGAAGAGGTTTTACCTGTAAACTCGCAAAGAATGTTGGACAAGAACTTGGCTAGCTTGTAAGTAGGAGATTGGATAGTACTAACGATAGGTCGAAAAGGAATACCTTGTGTCCCAAAATTCACAAACAAGGTATTCTTTTTCGACCTATCGTTAGTACTATCCAATCTCCTACTTACAAGCTAGCCAAGTTCTTGTCCAACATTCTTTGCGAGTTTACAGGTAAAACCTCTTCTCACATCCTCAACTCTCAGCATTTTATTCAACGTCTAGAAACTATAAAACTTGAACCCCAAGATTTTCTCGTGAGCTTTGATGTTACTTCACTTTTTACTAAAGTTCCTATTAAGGATTCGCTTATTATCATCAAACAGATTCTGTCTCAACATGGCAAGGACTTGAGTTTGGTTCCTCTTATTGAAAAGTGTCTATCTTCTACTTACTTCCAATTTGATAATAAGTTTTACGAACAAGTTTCTGGTGCTGCTATGGGTTCTCCTCTATCACCTGTTGTAGCTAACGTTTTTATGGAATCCTTTGAAACCGTTGCTTTGGAATCATCAATATTAAAACCTAAAGTGTGGTTTAGATATGTTGACGACACGTTTATTGTTTGGTCTCATGGTCATCTTGAATTGTCTAAGTTTCTTGATCATCTTAACAATCAACACTTAGATATCAAATTTACTATGAAAATCGAAAGTAATGGTTCTCTTCCATTTCTTGACGTTCTTGTGACTCGTAAGCCCGACGGACTTCTAGGCCATTCTGTTTATCGCAAACCCACCCATACGGACAGATACCTTCATGCTTCGTCTCATCATCATCCTGCACAGAAACGTTCTGTTATTGAATCTTTGGTCCATCGTGCCTTTTCTATTTGTCAACCTGAGAATCTAGACTCAGAACTCCGTCATCTTACTAGAACCTTAGTGAACAATGGTTATGTTAAGCGAGATATTCATAGAGTTATTAATCGTCGTTTACATCAACGTACTCGATTACCTAAGGACATTTCTATTCCCGAATCTAACCTGAAATTGGCTTTTTTACTCTACATTCACAAGGTTACAGATCAAATAGGAAAACTCCTTCGTAAGAATGGTATTAAACCCATATTCAACTCGACAGGCAAAATCTCTCAGATTCTTCCTTCTCCCAAAGACAAATTTCCTACACTTTCATCTCAAGGTGTATACCAAATTCCCTGTTCTTGTGGTTTAGTCTACATTGGTGAAACCGGTCGTTCCGTCATTACTCGCATTTCAGAACATAATCGTTGTATAAGGAAAAGGTATACTTCCAAGTCTGCGGTCGCTGAACATCATTTTACTACAGGTCACAAGATAGATTTTGATAATCTTTCGTTGATTGCCAAATCTCCATTCTTTTTCAACAGGAAATTCCGAGAAAGCATAGAAATCATCAAACACCCTAATAATTTCAATCGGGATCATGGCTTCGAAATATCCCCTCTCTGGTTCCCGGTTATTAGTCATTTATCAAAAACACGCCCCCTAGCAACCGTAACCCAATCAGGGTCGAGCTTAATCATCCGTGACGATCCTTTTCCTTTAAATACGGAGACTATTTCTTCTTAAGTTACTTCTACGGAGTTTAGAATCTGGCTTGGTTCACAAGTTGATTACCTAACTCAGTAGTGGTCTTTGTTAGATTTTCGTTTGCTTTTTCAGGTTATCGTTTTCTTTCTTACCTTTTCATAGTTTAGGTTATGGCTTGTTTTACAAGTGGATAACCTAACTTTTGAGAAGTTCTTAGTTAGATTTCGATTGCTTGTTTAAGTTTTGCGATTTATCTCACGCCCTGATGAAGCCCCTTAGGAAAGTGGGCGAAACGTTGGCAGCTTCGGTTGCAACTATGACACGGTCCAAACCCGGAAGACATTCTAATGTTAGTATAGATTCCGGCCGTGGAAGCCTTCGCTATTACAATAGATTTATGACCCAAACTATTACAATTAAAACAATGCAGGTTGGAACTGGAAGTTGAGCCATTATAGGGTGTTGAGTATCTTACTGACGTCCTGTTGGTTGAAGACACACTAGCCGGGGTTGTAGTACCACGATCTGATCTGACTTAATGCATGCGATGAAGAGCGCCATCATCGCATGCATTAAGTCAGATTATCTTAAAAAAGTTTGCATTCTTGCCTGCCTTTAGAGAATTCGATTATCGAAGCCATCAATCACATAGTCTATTATATCAGACTCACACATTCCAACTTGATTACAGAACATAATCTTCTCTGTATAATAATTGGAAAACGTTTCATTTTTTCTCCATCTTTCGACGCAACATCACTTTGTTTGGTCGACTATCAAACACTAATAAAAGTTCATTTTTTAAATTAGTCCAAGGCATAGTGACATGTTTCACTTTACTATGATACTATGTTTTTGCTTGACCCGATAATTTGCCAACAGAAATCAGTTGCATTATGTCATCGGATACTACATATGTTCTTTGTACGGCATCCAATCTTTGTAGCCAGCCTGTAACATCATCGTCGTGTCCACTAAAATCTCGCAGTAACGCTGAAATTTCATTTGTTTTAAATGAAACTGAAGGTGACTCTAGTGCATTTCTTGCAGAAGTTTGTTGATGTTCAATAACGGCCTTTACTGCAACTTGAACGGCTTCATCTAATGTGGCTTGAGCCCTATCTTGTGCCGTAGTTGCTTCGTTTTTTTCCATAATGAAAACACGTGCCTGCTTCTTATTTCGGTAATTAAATTTTAATCGGCGAAATCTAATCCACTTCTGAAAACTGTAGGAGGTATTTTAAACAAACTTTTACACGTTGCTAAATTTATTTTTAAAATAACTGTAATACCTTAAAAAATATTCACAAAATCACAAAAACGTCTAACTATAACTACACATAAATTCGTAATGGTTATTATGCAAATGGCGGTCTTTTTTGTGCATAACGCGCCAGAAACTTCAGAACTACCAACCGCTATACCAACTTAAAATAAGGCGACAGTTTCAAATTAAAACATGCACTGCCTGCACTATGCCAACGATTTTATCTTCTTTTGTACTTTTTATCCCAGTAGAGTTTGCTCGTAAACCACCATTGAAGCAAAAAGAAGCTACAGAATTTCGTCAATTTATTTTATATGCCGTTAGTATTTTGTCAAGTGATAATATTGCTCCTGATATGATAAAATATGCAGATACTTTGCTTCACAGTTTTGTACAGGTAACTAAACACATATATGGATGTCATTTTTTGACTCATAATATGCACAATTTGTCACACTTGGCAGATGATGTAATACGTTTTAGAAATTTGAATAATATTAGTAATTTTGAGTGCGAAAATTATTTACAAGTTTTAAAAAAGTTCATAAGAAAAGGTGGTAATATGTTACCACAAAATGTAAAACGATTAACAGAATTAGGTGTTGATGATATTAATTTAAAAAAAAAATTACCAAGACGAATTAAGTTTAAAGCAGTTAGACACTTCTAGATATCTACTTGAAGGATGCACAGACCCCTATATAAAGTAATCAAATTTAGAAAATTTACTGAATCGTTAAAAAAATGATATTGTTGTGTGTATATACGTTTTGGAAATTTTTTTGTAGTTATAAACACTGCATTCGGTTTTAGAATTTATAAAATCGTGATTATTGAAAAAAACTAAACAAAAAAAAATTTTTTTTTATAATAAACCGTATCTTCCTGTGCTTAAGATTTATTTTGTTTAAAAATTACAACACTTTTCATATTGACCATTAACAGACATTTTGTTCGGTTACCATATTATGATGGATTTTTAGTTCTTCCCCTGTTGTTTATATAATATACAATAGAAGTAAAATTTGTCACTCAAGTTACCGAATTATAATTCAGTATTGGCTTTAATTTGTAACATTTATAAATAATACTTAACGCAAATTTACACCAATAAATTAATAATAAAGTGATTATTTTGTACTTTATTACATCTTTCTTTAGTTATTTTTCTTCTTAGATACAAAAGTCGGTTGTGTATTAGCTATTATTAAATTCCTTTATATTGCTTTCATTGCTACATTTGCTGAATATATTATATTTTAAATATTTTATAGAAAATGACTTGGTTTGTTGCCAAGATCGTGTAGAAGCAATACCATCTGCATGAGTACATTCATGCAAAACAAAATGTGTTTGACCATCTTATTTAAGGAAAAGGTTGCAAACAGCCATCAGATTTGGCCGATTAAAAATTATTACAATGTTTTTCCAGTTACGCTGATGACAGTTAAAAGTTTTTCTTAGTTTGCAATGGCTTCAGCATATGCTACTAAAGCAAAATATTCGAGCTATCTTTCGGAACAAGATAAACCATTATCAGCAAAACGAAATTTAAAATAAACGACTGTCATCAAGCGAGAATAAAGATAGTGATTATGAGCGTATATGTTAGTTACCAAACATTTTATCTTAATGATTAGCGTGGTTGATATGCCCATAATAATTGAGGAAGAAAATAAATCTATTATGGAAATTTATACGGATCTAAATTTATCAACGCCGAGACCGCTACATATTGTTACAAGCTTATAGGTCTTACGAACCTTGTACGGTCAACTCACATAGTCGGAGATAGGGAAGGTTCAACTAAATAAAAGTTAAAGGGCGAAAGATCCTTTATAAGTAAAGCTCCTATCTCGATCAGGACAGAAGGTTTAAGCCTGTAACGAATTCCAGGTTGTAATCTTTGTTGCACTGGTGTTCGTGTAACTAACCACAAAGAAAGATGGGTTACCATAAAGAAAAGATAAAACAGGTATAATAACTTTAATTTAATGATGTGGAAACGTAGAATATTAATAGGGACAATTCAACAATGTAGAGTATTAACCTTCCGATTACCATTTGGGTTTTTTGTGACCCCAGACGTGTTGTTTTTGTTGTCTTTTCTTAAGTTTTTTTTACAACTGTCTTAATATTTTTTTAGCTGAGCTTCTTTCAACAATGTTTAATAAAATAAAACAAATTTTTTAGTTGTTATTTGTTTTGCGACGTAAAAAAAATATTGTTGGTGGGGTCATATTTAAAGTCATTGTAAGATATGTCCAAGAGCAAATGACAAAAAATGTTCGGAAACATGTGAAACATGTATGTAAACAACATTGCCAGAAAAAAATTACAATAATATGTAATAGTTGTTGCCCTCGCTAATTTATGTTTACATTGTATTTTTATATTTTTATTATTTTATATGAAATCTAATGTTCATTTAAAATATTAATAAAGGTTACCATTACAAATTAATCGGTTTTTCTTTACAAAATAAGAAAACAAACTTGGGGTCAAATCTGACCCCTGTTGGTAATCGGCGTCTCAAAAATTGCTTGGTAATCCGAAGGTTAACAAGTATAATTTGTTAACGTAGAATATTTATAAATATTATTTAATAATGTATTAACAAGTATAATTCAGTAACGTCGAGCGTTAATAACTATAATTCACTAACGTAAGGGATTAATAATAATTCAGAAACTTTTATGATACATTCTAAGTACATAAATAAAAGAAAGGTCAGCAACCCACAATACATAAGTACATCTCGGGTGTCGATAAGCGAAGAAAATTTTCCATTAACTAACGAAAGTTTACAGCATGCAATATCACAGCATTTAGATATTGATAATACCTAAATGGTATTGCAACTGTTGCAATTGCATATATCAAATAAATTAAATTTTGTGAGTGACCTTCTTTGACAGCTACATAATAATTAAAAAGAAAACTTACCCACAATCTAGCACTTCCCCCGAATAAAACGTTTTCCTCGTTAAGTAGCCTGAAATAGTATGAATGTAAGTCGTGTCAACGCAATAACTCACGAAAGTCGAAGTCTACAAAATTATTAATCAAATAAATTAGGTATAAGAACCCGCTATGTCGAATGCTGTTTCACCTAATTATTAAGAGGTGAGTATCGCAATCGACTGATGTCTAAGAAGTAACATTCCTTTTCGGTGTGGATAATAGGCCTTTAATTATTTATCGATGTTCATTCCTCTTTGTACTTATTTAATTAAATTGGAACATGTGGTCGGAGCGTGACGAAACGGCTATCAAATGAATAAAAAAATTACAAAAGAATCCTAACAAAACGGATGTAAATATCTTACCCTGTGACGATTAAATTATGTTAAATACGTAATTAATTTATAATTTCATTTCCATCACAGTTGATGTACTATTAAATCGTTGGATTTAGACCAATTCAGACGACACGGGCCCTTATAGGTAGTTGACAGCTTGAAAATAAATTCCGCAACATGTCAATTACATTACACATTACACTACCATTACCAGAAAGATCGACAGAGGGCGTCAAAACCGGAATCTAATTTTAATTTAATATACAGGGTATTACGTTATGAAAATTTCCATATTCAAGGGGCTTTTACTGCTTTTACGTTATGCAAACCTTTAATGTCCGCAATGAACATTTCAGTTCCTCCACAACTTCCTGCAACATTTTCGAATAGTATGTGACATGCTGTTATTTTTATTGTTGGATTTAGTTAAATTTAAATTCTTTTTTTTATAATTTTTGTATGTTACTCGGAAATATTATCAGGTTTTAATCGGAAGTAGAGTATTTATAAAGTATTTTAAAACAAATTGGTAATAAAGTTTTGACATAGACGGTATACTAGGATATATCAAAGGGTATCCTGGACGTCCTGAGTATATTTTTGATTTTTCAAAGGAATATTTTAGATTATCCTGGGGTTATGATTGAAAATTTATTTTAGGGATATCTGTAGGGCTATGCTAGGGACGACTTTAACATACACCTTATGATATTCTAGGGATAATGTGAAGATATGAAAAGTATTTTTATTTTTAGACGAACACAAGATATATATATAGCATATCCTAATATCTTTACAGGTTATACATAGCACATTCTAGAATATTCTTGTGCTAATTGGGACGTGGCAAAAACATTTTAAATATGTATATCTATTATTTAAATTTTTTTGTAAAAAAACGTTTCGAATGGTGAATTGTCTATCTATCTAAAACATTTAAAACAAGTTTTCAGCATTCTAAATACTGGTTTCCAACATTACATATTTTTTTATATTTAAGAGTTCATCTAAAATAAGTTAAAAACGTCTTTACAATTATTTACAAACAAATTGTCTTTAACTAAAAGTAAAACTCATATCGTTTTTTAAATTGCTTTTAAAAAAGTTGTCTTTACGGTAATCTGCTCATAAACCAGTAGAAAAGGAGTTTCCCACATTTGTGTAATTTACAAAGCTCGCTAACGTTTACTCTGCAGCAAATCACATTTGTAAGAAAAACAGTAACCAATGTTGTAAAAACCAAAATAATATACATAAGACAATCTTTATAACAATAGAAAAAAAAAACTTAAAAATCACTACTGATTGTTGTACCCAGTATTAAATTAGGTAATTACTTATAATTGCGTTTTATGACATTTATAAACTCCATTGTTTAATTTTTATAAGCTTAAGCTAAAACAAATACTTTTAACGCTAAACCTAAAGTAAATTTATCGGTATCAAAGGATATCTTTTATGAGAACAGTAACATTCATTTTAAGAAATCCTTTCAGCATCTGCAAGCGTTCTTTTTTAACGTTATTCTCTAATGTACATAAAAAACACTTTTGTTTTTAATGTTAAAAGCTATTTACATTCCCAAAAATTAAAATGAGTTTAAATAAATATTAAAATTGTTACTACTTTAAAAGCTAACAATCACAAAAAACTGCTAGTTAAAAACTTCTTTCACTATACATTATTATTTAAATTGAAAATGTATTTAAAAGCTTTAATATTATTTTAACTTAAGCTATAAATATTTAAATTAGATTAACGTTAATTTAAGCATTTTGTTATTTATGAAATACCTTTTGTTACCCGACTTTAATTTTTTTTTAACTTTTGATGTACTTTTAAATAAATACAATTATGACATTAAATCAACAAAATTTAATTTTTACAAACTAAAATTTTATATCATGTGTTTTCTTAAATTATAATTTAAATAATTTTTAATAAAACTTATTAACTACATATCTAATGACCAGGGTTAATTTAAAACAAAATTGTTTTATGCTATTTTTACATAATTTAATTTTAGTTTATTTTGCTTTATTTGATTAATGTGTTCTATTTTAACATCATAAACAACAATAATAATAATTTCTTCAATAATTTTCTAACGTAAAAATATTTATTGTATTTATACGCAACTAAAGTCAAATGTTTTAATGTTTCTTGAACTAATGTTAAAATTTAAGAAGTTAGGTGTGTTTTGTATAATATATGTACAGTTGTGTATAGATAGGTATTTAACTTGAAAACATACTCACAAATTATATAGTTTGTTTAGAAACACTAAATCTTGTTGTCGAAACTAGATATTTAAATTATCTTAGGAAATTTAACTATAAATCATTTTAAGCACTTTGGAAACAAAAAAATTTCTTTGCAAAGTTTTAAACAACTTCATACAAGTACTTAACTTGTCATTTTTAAAATAAATTATGATTACTGCTTAAATTTGTTTGTAATAGTTACATAACATTCTTTTTTATTTACTTCTAAAATAAAAAATATACTTGCAGTCATATTATTTGTTTAAATGTTGTAGTAATTATAAAAACAAATAAATACAATTAAGAAACAAATATTACCAAATTTATGTAGCTGCATTTACACATAAAAGAACCTTATCAATAAAATAACATATGTATTTACAATAATTTACATTAATACATGTTATTTAAAATTATAAAATGTACATTTTATAGTTATTATTACTTTTGGGTTTTATTGTCTAAAAAAAACTAATTTACAAATTTGCAAATATTTTGTATAGAACGTAATATATTTGTAGAAATTATATACTACAATATATACGTTTTAATACAAATTTATGTTTTTTTATTATAATTTTTAATGGTTTTTTTATAACTGATAGTTGCATTTGGATAATTTAGAAAACATTATTTATAAAAACATAACTTTACAAAAATTATACAATATAAGATCTTTGGTTTTAGACAAAGTCTATGCAACCAGATACAAACGGTTAGTTTACAGCTTTTACAATTTTATATTTGTTTTTGCAAGATTAGCTATCATGCTTTGTTAATTTTATTATTTTTTTATCATTAAAAGATATAATGTAGCAACACACTGGTATGAAAAAAAAACCAGCATGCTTTAAAAACCAATTAATTTAGTAATGCAAACGGAGGCTAGACCATGTGACCTATTACCGAGGTAGGGGAGGATTGTTCTTAAACCGTCTGGTGTCTACTAGACCAGTAGTTGGACATAGACAGCCAGAGTTCAGAAAACTAAAACGAAAATAAGGTAGCACTACAATGTAAGACCGAACCAAAAAAAAAGAGAAGAACCAGATTTCACCACCAATTTCATCGAGACCCCAGAGTTGCCAGAATCGTATGTTGTTAGCTTTAAGTTTAATGTAATTAGTGTTAGGAATAAAGTGGCTTGTGAATTTACCCTAGTAGCTTTAGTAGACACTGACAGTCTCATTAATTAGTTAAAAAAATAAATATATTTCTTTGGATTCTATAGAGAAGTATTAATGGTTCCAGGATAAATGTGTTAGGCACAGTTAGAATGAGTATTCAAATTGATAATTACATTTTTAATGTCCAATTTTGTATTGTACCTGATGAGACAATGGCATTTAGTAGTCTCCTAGCTAGAGATTCTATTACACCTAACAAAAGAGTAAAAAATGTCATTCTAATCAGACAATATACAAAATGAAAAAAATAGTAATGATGCTCATGTTTTTAGAGGAATTCCTGAACATTGAAGTAGAGTATGCCAATGCAGACCTAAGTTTGAATCCAAATATATCGCAGTCAACTAAAACACAAGTTTGTGAATTGTACTCTGATTATGTTAAACAGGTAAGCTTACCACGACGTAGCGATCACGATTACACTATGCAGGTTAGTTTAAAACATCATGTTCTAACCACGTCTGCACCTCGTAGGATTTCTTATTTTGATCAAAGTAAACTACAGGTAATTCTAAACACTTTAATTAATGATGACATAACCAGACTAAGCAACTCACCCTACGCAAGTCCCATTGTACTTGTTAGAAAAAAAACGGTGATATCCGGTTGTGCGTTGACTATAGGGCTTTGAATGAAATTACTATTTTAGATAATTACGCAACCCTCGTTGATGTGGTGATTTTTTGGATAGGCTTTGTAATAAAACTTATTTTACTTCTCTTGACCTTAAGGATGGTTTTTATCATGTAAAAATACACCCAAATTCTTTTAAATTTACGTCTTTTATAACACTACTAGGTCAGTTCCTATCTTTGAATGCCGTTTGGTTTAACAAACGCTCTACGTGTCTTTCAATGTTTTATACATTAGGTTTTAAAGACTTTTTGAATCATGATAAAACTGTTATATATTTAGACGATTGTCTCATCGCAACGGAAACTTTGAAGGATTATTTGGCGATAATAAAATAAGTATTCGATGTAGTTGTTAAAAATCATTTGGTTTTACGATTACATAAATGCAGGTTTTTGTTGAATAATATTTCATATTTAGGGTATTTAATTAGTAATGAAGGGATCAGTTCTATTTTAGACAACGTAAAGGCAATCACGAGTTACCAAAATTCAAAGAACGGTAAAGAGGTTCACCAATTGATAGGCAAAGTGAGTTATTTCCGAAGGTTTATATCGTAATTTTCTTTAATTACCAAACCTCTATATGATTTGATAAAGAAAAATGTTTCTTTTCGTTTTGGAGAACAGGAATCAAGAGCTTTTGAAGATTTAAAGTCAAAATTGATATCGTCTCCTGTGTTGGCTGTATATTTGCTATACGTGGAAACCGAATTGCATTCTGGCGCAAGTGCCGTTGGTTACGACACAGTTTTTCTCCAACAGCAATAATGTGGAAGGTTTAGATCTGTTTTTTATTACAGCAAGCGCACAACGCCATAATCTTAGAATCGCGCGTTGGGCAATGTTTTTTAGAAATACGATTTCGATTTCTTCTATAGAAGTAGCGGTAAAATGGTACACGTAAATGCTTTGAGTAAGTAATAACATAATTTTGGAGCCTAAAGGGTCGATTTCATAATGATTTTTTAATTTGGCATTAACTTATAATGCCAGAATTATATAAATATCGATTTCATAATCATTTGTAAACTTCTAATAAAATTTAATTGGCAATTAACTTAATGTGACGATTTTCAATTATTAAATATTTAATTTGGCATTAAATTTAACTTAAAAAATATTAGTTTGTGATATTAATTTGACAAAGTTTTTATTCTTCTTCTCAAAATGAACAGTTAGACAGTACTAATTCTAGTTCTTCCTCAGATGATGAATATGTTCGACTACCAAAACGGTATAAAAAACGAAAAAATTATGTAGAAATTAATGATGATCTAGATTTTCTTGAACGATTTCGTTTAAGTAAAGGAACGTTTAATACGGTATTACTGCAAATTCAAGATCGTTTACAATCTGTGCCAAGAAAGTATGTAAGTAATTCAACAACAAGATTTTTAGTTTTATAACAATTAAGTAATTATTATAGAGGTAGAAGTATTGAACCAATTAATCAGCTACTTTTGACTATTCAATTTTATGCAACTGCAGACATGCAAAAATCAGTAGCAGATTTTTGTGGCGTATCAATATCTTCTGCTTCCAGAATTATTAAAAAAGTGTCGGAATCTATTGCTACGTTAGCTCCACGTTACATCAAAATGGACGAAATTCAAGAAGAGATGAGAAAAACTGCAGAAGCATTTTATAAAATTGCTGGATTTCTGAGGGTCATAGGTGCTATAGCTTGCACTTTAATAAAATTACATCTCCTGGCGGCGACGATGCGGAGATATTTCAAACAAGAAAACATTTCTTTGGAATAAATGTTCAAACAGTTTCCGATAGTAAACTGTATATCAGAGATATTGTTGCAAGATGGCCTGATTCTACCTATGATCAAACAATTTTTAATAATTCAAGTTTGAAAAGATTATTGGAACAAAGACAATTTGGAAGATATTTACTTGTAGGTGATAGTGGTTATCAATTAAAACCATACCTAATGACAAAGTTGCTAAATGTAGAAACAGCAAATGAAAATTTATAAAACGAGTCTATTATAAGAACAAGAAATGTTGTTGAGAGACAGTATGGCGTTTGGAAACGGCGTTTCTATAATGTTTTTTAACTTTTCCACCTCTACCAATAAAAGAAGTTCTTCTTCCTTAGAGAAATTTGTTTCTGTATTTCTTTTTTTTCCATTTAATTGTGACAATCACGTTTGAAAAGTTACCGTTACCCAACTGTCAGCAAAACATATAGGTTATGAATAAATTCAAATTAATAATTTGGTTAAGTTCGGTTTAATTTAAGCCTAATGCTACATTAGTTAATTATTTATTATGAAATGCAATATATTTAAGTGACAATTTAAACATCCATTAACTTAATAGACAAATTAGTTAATTCTCTTTCGAACAGGTTTCGTCTATTAAACAAAACGCGGATCCATGTATAAGTAGCATTAGAAATGATTTGGAGAATCACATTTTGAACTACGAGACGGATTAGTCTACCAAAAGTTTAACGACAATTTTTTATTTTGTGTCCGCAACCATAGAGAATAATGTTATTAAATCAAGTCTTGACAATTTAGGGCGTGTGGGCTTAGATAAGTATCACGAATACATTTGTCGGGCATATTAAGAAGTACATTTCGAATTGTTTAAAATGTTTAGCTTTTTCGCCTGCTAGTGGTGGGCAAAAAAGGGTTTTTATATCTTATAGATAAAAGCAAGTTACCTTTTGATATAATACACATAGACCATTATTCCCCGTTGGAAAAAACTAGTAAAGGCTACCAATGGATTCTTTGAGTCGTTGACAATTTTTCGTTCATCAAATTGTACTAAAGTACTAAAACTACTCAAACAAGTAAGGTGATAAAACACTTGGTTAAATATTTTGATTGTTATAGTAAACCAAAACGCTGAATAACTGATAAGGGCTCTTGCTTTACGAGCAACGTTTTTAAGTAATTTATTAATAGTCACTTTGTTAATAATATTTTGATAGCCACACATACCTCAAGGGCAAATGGTCAAGTAGAGAGAACAAACAGAGTACTTACACCAATGTTATCTAAGTTGTGTCCTTCTGTGAGCAAGTAGGCTGATGTTCTTCATAAGGCGGAATTTGCTATGAATAACAAGAATAACTTCAATTTAATATTCAAATGTATTAGATTGCCAAAAATTTCTGATTTGCTTTTTAGTTAACCCGGATTTTTACAAACCAACAACCATGAATTTACTTATTGGTGTTTCTGGTTTTTGGAAATGTTCAAAGCCTCATCATATTGTTTTTGGAAACGACTGGGCTTTGAAAGTTTAAATGTTCATGTTTTTAGTCAGTTAGACAAAATGTTAAATTAAACGTTTCAACGCCTAATAAATTAAGAAAAATTGTTGTTAAGCGATTTTTGTCTTTGAAACAAAAATTTAAAAATATTTTTAGTTTCCGAAATGATTACATAAGTTTTATGAAGGTTGTTTTGCGGCATTTAGGTAGCACCCGACTTTAAATAAAATTCGAAGTAAATTTTGTTAATGGTTTATTTTGTTTAAAAAATATTTTCTGCAAAATAACTTTCATGGGCGTGGTTGTTTACATTACTATGATTATCTTTATTTTTTTTGTTCCTTTTGCTTAGCCGCTGTTCATATCGCAAGTTAGTTTTGTGCAGCAACCACATATGGCACAACGTGTACAATAAACTTCAAATATTTCTTTTTTTTACAGTTCATCGTGCAAAATACAAATTTTAGTCACACATCGTATTCTTTTACGAGTACTACTTTTCCTACCATAACTTGGTTTTTGATTTAAGGATATTTTTACTTTACATTTGCTTAAATATTTTTTGGATAAACGCTTTCAAAAATTGTGTTTTATTTTTTGATGTCGTTGGTATCGTTCTAATTTATTTTTAAGTTTGTTGGTGTAGTCCGGTACAGGTAGACTTGTAAGACTTCTGCTGCTGAGAAAGTGGCCTGGAGTTAAAGGGACAACATCAGGATCGCTTGTAAGGGGGCAAAGTGATTGTGAGTTGACAACTGCCTTGATCTGAACCAAAATTGTTACAAAATCTTCATAAGTAAGTTTTGCGTCATCTAAAACTTTTTTTAAATGAGCCTTTACGCTCTCTTTACCTGCCTCCCTAATTCCACTAAATGTGGGAGATCGGACCGGGATAAAATTCCAAGAGATATTATCCTTGTTATCCTTATTCGTTATAAATGACCTCGAAATAATGTTTTTATTAAATTACAAAAGTTCTTCAACTATTTAAATGCTCCCACAAAGGTTTTAGCAGTGTCTAAGTAGATATTTAAAGGTTTCCCTCTTCTAACCATAAATCGTCTCAATACTGCAAAAAACATTGAGTTGTGAGATTTAAGACAACTTTCGTGTGAATTGATTTCGTTACAAAGCAAATGAATAAACAAATATATCCATTTACAAGTTTTGCATTTTGAGTGACTCAATGTTTTATTAAAAAGAGACCAGCATAATTTGTCATTATTATTGACTATAAAAAAGTAACGTTAGAAGACTTTTTTTTTAATAATATTAATAATATAGAGTTTATTTAGTATCGCTATTTTATATACAGTTTTTATACATGGTAATTGTACATTTGTTACTTAAATAATTATTCCTAACTTAATGTTTAAACTTAAATTTTGAACATATTTAAAACATTTTGATTTAAATTCTTTGCAATTATTAGTATTTTTTATATTTTCAGACAGGTTGTTATAGTATATCAATCCTTTATAAAATAAGCTCGTAAAAGTATTGGATTTCATACATTGTTTAACGTAAAAGTCGTTTTTTTGTCTGGTATCATAACTATGAATATCCTTATTATAAGCTACATTTTCTTTTATATACATAACTAGGTATTAATTTGTGTTTTATTTTATGTATATACATCATTGCCCTAAATATAATAATTTGATTAACATTTAATAATTGTAGTACATCTAACATCATTGTTACAGAAATTTCTTTTCTACATTTTAATATGGCTCTCAACGCTTTGTTTTGTATTATTTGTAATTTATATATTTGATTTTGTTTTAAATTAAATAGTATCGTCGTACAGTAATTTAAGTGTGTTTCAACAATGCTTTTGCAGAATAACCTGTTTACATAAGTGCTAAGATATTTACTAATTCTATTTAGAAAATAAATTTTTTTAGACATTTTCTTCATTATATAATTTGCATGGGACTTATAATTGAGATTTTCATCCAATATTACTCCGAGATATTTTATTTCATTTACCCTATTTTATGCTTATCAATATTAATATTTAAATTAAGTTTATTGATCTTAATTTATTCTTACTGCCTATTATCATGTATTTACATTTATTAACATTTACGCACAACTGATTATTACATAACCATTCGTATATGTTATGAATATCAGAATTAATGTTCGTTTCCATTTCACTTAAATTTGTACCTGTGATATAAATCATTGTATCATCTGCAAACATACATATTTTGCAGTCTTTAATGACGTTTACTATGTCGTTGATATAAATGGTAAATAATAATGGACCAAGCACGGTACCTTGAGGTACACCATAATTAATAGTTTTTTCGGTAGTTGTGTGAAATCCTATTTTCACCTTTTGCTTGCGATTTGTGAGGTAACTATTAAACCACTTCAAGACATTTCCACGTAAACCTATTTTCTCTAGTTTCTTAATTGAATATGTTCTGTTTATTGTTTCAAATGCCTGTTTAAAGTCCAGGAATATGGCTATTACTAATTCACTATTGTCTATCACATTCAACCATTTATCACTAATGTCTATAATCACTGATTCGCATGAATAGTTTGTTATAAAACCCGATTGGTTTGGCACTAACACGTTATTTTTTGTAATATGTTCTATTAATTGATCTTTGACTACTAATGTGATTAACTTCTCATATGGGGGTACCATATTAATGGGTCTATAGTCTTCACATAAAATAGAACCATTCACTTTTGCTATCGGTGTTATTGTTGCAATTTTCCAGTTTTCTGGAAATATTCCGGTATCTATAGATTCATTTATGGTATCTAGAAATCTATCTCCAATTGCATCAAAGCTGTCCTTTAGTATAGTTGTTGATATTCCATTTTCCCTATTACATTATTTTATATTATTCAAATATCTCTTTATCTCAGTCATACCAACATTTCTAATTTTTTTAAATGCAGAGTATGTTGTTGATTGCTCTGTTATAGTTGTCAAACTTTGTGGTCTGGGTATATTTCGTACTATCTCCTGTATGCTTTTTATAAAATAGAGATTGAATCTATCTGCAATTTCAGCTTTGTTATTTTACATAATCCAAACTTTATCATTTTTGGTATCGTTTCTAATATACTTTTCATATTTTTCCACAGCTTGCTATTATTGCTTTTGTTGGTGTCTAATGTATTCTTAAAGTAATTCTCTTTTTCTATCCTCAATATTGTTACCACTTCATTCCTACTTCTTTTGTAATTGATCCAGTCCTCCTCAGTATTTGTAAATGCGGCAGTCTTATATTTCTCATCTCTCTCCCGAATTTTTTTTAGTACTTTATTATTCATCCATTCATTTTTTCTATGTTTTGAATACTCCGTTTTTTTCTTTATTGGACATATTTGATTAAACAGTGTTAGTTATATCACTTATTAGTTTGTGTGACATTTTATTCACATTTAGTTTTTTATTCCATTTAATTTCTAATAATTGGTCTTGTAGATATTTTGCGTTGTATTTTTTTATGCACCTGTACTGTACCTCTTCTCTACTATTTGAGTTATACATATTATTATTATTATTTCCTAGTTCAACCGATAAAATACAATGATCACTTATTTTTGGGGTATTGTGTACTTTATATTTTAGTTTTTTGATATTAGTTATAATGTAATCTATTAGCGTTCTATTTACTTCTGTTATTCGTGTAGGTTGTGTAACTATTTGTTCTAGCCCATACTGTGTTACTAATTCCATACATTTTTTGGCATAATAACTGTTTTTATTCAAATCATAATTAAAATCACCCGTTATGATTTGTATATCGCCGTTTTCTACCACGTATTCTAATAACTTTGTAAGTTCTTCCATAAATACCAGGTCTTGACATTTAGGAGATCTGTAGAGTGTTGATATTATGTACTTGGTTGTTCCTATTTTCAGTTCAATTGTCACTATCCAAATGTTATTTACTTTGTTTATATTGTTTAAAACTTTGTATTTATAATTGTTTTTCACGT
Organism: Aquatica leii; assembly: GCA_035610365.1. Taxonomy (NCBI): domain Eukaryota; kingdom Metazoa; phylum Arthropoda; class Insecta; order Coleoptera; family Lampyridae; genus Aquatica; species Aquatica leii. The sequence goes on along the minus strand of CM069433.1, from coordinate 27,552,378 downwards.
ATATTAGTACACCTCCTGTTCTTCTGTTATTTGTGTTGCAACATACAACTGTGTATCCATCTAGTTGAATCTTATTTTTAATTATAATTTCTAGATCTATGTGTGTTTCTGCTAAACAAATTATAGCCGGATTCCAATCATTTATTAGCAATTCTAGTGCATGTTATCTATTTAAAAAAATCTTGACAGTTTAGATATACAAACAAATTATTGTTGTTTAATTGCTATTGTTCGTAGTTGACTTTTTCCATTTCCCGTTGTAAGTAGCGCAAATAGTATGGGCAGTTTCTGTCGTATGCATAATGATTGTAGTCAATTCTGATTTTTGTTTTATTCACTGCACTCCAGCAGTTAATACATTTTATATCTCTATTTTCTGTACACTCTGATGTTTTATGATTACTTGCACATTTTGCACAAGTTACTTGTTTGGTGCACTTATCACTAAAATTTTTGAATCCACAACATTTATAACAACGTATGATATCGAAACGTTCGAATATATTACATTGTCTCCATCCAATAAATAATCTTTCTCTTCTCAGTAAGTTATGTAGTTCTTCAGCTTTAATTTGAAATATTATGTTTATACAATTTCTTTTTTTATGATTTATAATTTTTTTTATTATTTTAATGTTTTCAAAATATGTTATAGGTAAATCGTTTTGTTCAATTAAATCTTTTATAATTTCTTTATCGTCCTTATGTAAGTATTCAGGTTCCGCGTTAACTAGTATAATTTTTGGAGTTTTGATTTTGACATTTATAACATTATATTTGTCTCCTAATTCATTTTTCAATTCACTTGTAATTTTATTTTTGGAATTTTTATCATTGCAAGTGATTAATATTCCTACTTTTTAATATTTTTTACATTTTCTATTCCAACTGCTAGTTTAACAGGATCTACTTTATTTATTACTTCAATTGTTGTATCTACACATTTTTGTTCATTAATTGGAGTAACTATAATTTTTTCCGTATTTTTACTTGTTACAGCCTTTGCATAATTCATACTTAGAGTATTTGTAATTTTAGTAGCTGTGCTGCATTGTGTTTGACTTTCGTTATTTAATTTCATTACCTTATATATGTCATCAAATTTAGAATTGATTTGATTTTTAAATTCAATGAAATAATTTAATATTTCGAATTTATCTTCAGATACGATATCAACAAAACCTTTTTGTTGGACATGTTGTTTGATTTGTAATTTCAAGTTATTTATTTCTAATTTTAAATATTTAATTACTTGATGTAGCATTTTATTTTCCTGCCTTAATTGAATAATTTGACTTTCTACGTTACTTTCAATTTCTTCATTATCTAAATCATCTTCTGTATGTCGATCGCATATTAACTCGGTTTCATTTAAAGTAGTAATTTGTTTATTATTACTCAGCAAAATTTTTGCACAGCTTTTATGATACACAGATTCGCACTTTATGCGCTTAATGAAAGCATTCTTAATTTTATTTTTACATTTCTTGCACCAATATTCTTTAATTACCGAATGAGCACCTTCAGACGATCCTTCATCGTCTGCCATGACACTTATTCTTAAATTATTATTATTAAATAAAACGTATTTAAAAAAACATCATATAAATAATAAAAATAATTGTTTTGTTTGATTTGTAGCACCAAACTTCATTGGCCATTACTGTTTTTGAAAGTAAAGGAAAATGTATGTATTGAAAAATTTGGAGTTGTAGGTGCTTATCTAAAACAAGTAAATGTAGAATATCAACATTAAAGAAAAATAGTTATCTTACAAACAAATTAAGAAATTTTTGGTAGAAGTTGTCAATTAATTTATAATGGTATGTACGATAGTGATTATCAAAATATTTAATAATAATTTTTATTATTTTATATCTATAATTTTATTTTATTTTGAATTTTTGGTACTTCTAGAACACGTGAACGCAAATACTTGTGTGATCTAACTGTAAATGGTATCTTAAGATAATGAAAAAAATTTAATTGTAACACTTTGAGATACTAAGACGCATGCAGTTATGTTATCTTTACTTTTTTGCTATTATAGAACATGTCAACGCAAATAATTGTGTAATATGTGTGATATTGTGTAATATACAATATCAAATTTAATGTATTTATTACTTGCCATTGGTTATTACAATTATAATGTTTTTTTTAAATAATCAATATATGATTTTTATACTTTTTACTACTAAAAAACAATTTGGTTTTCGTATAGGCAACTAACAATAGACGTATGCATGTTGAGTAAACGTTATCTATTTTATTAATTAATTCAGACTTCTTCGTTTAGGAGGGGCATGTAAAACCACTTTAATTTGTTTTTGTGGCAACGTTTCGTGCTAAAGGTGAGTACTTCATCAGGCCAAAGAATAAAATCAAGTAGATCAATCCACCGACCAAGGACATAGGAAACTTTACGAGATTGTGTTTAATTAATAATAAATAAAACATTAAACATAAAATGGTCAATAATTAAAATTTTGTATTTAACGCAGGACATAAACGTTTAACAAACAATTGACAAAAATTTTTTGGTCTGATGAAGTGCTCACCTTTAGCACGAAACGTTGCCACAAAAATAAATTAAAGTGGTTTTACATGCCCCTTCTAAACGAAGAAGTCTAAATTAATTAGTAAACATACAGAAGAGGAGAAAGAATCTTTACCAAGTTATATTTGTGCATGTAAATCTTTGATATAATGCAGTCTTTATTTTTACTGGGATGGACTTATTTCCATCTGCTAAGCGACACAGGTATAGCGCAAATTTTGGAACTTATAAAATGCATAAACGTAGATAAGCTAAATTTAGTTTTAGAATAATGTTTGTTTTCTGCTTTAGTAAAACTGGTTTGCTGTAATTCCTTAAAATTTTTGTTCTTTGAAACAAAATTTTTAAAAAATAAAAATGCCAAAGTAACCAAATAAATTGTCTAAAAAGAATTATTAAAACTACATAAAAATAAATTAATTAAATAAATTTGAGCTTAAAAACATGTGTACTTAAAAACCACTGCTTGGTCTATGCGTATTACTCGTTTAACATATTCTCAATATTTGTGATTACTCATTAGTGCTTCAACATCAGATAAATATTTATATATTGTTAAGGTTTTGTTGTCGTAACATAATACATATAAATTTCAAATTTTTGGTTCATTTTTATAAGTATTTTACAATAATTCTAAATAACGCAAAGAAAAGTGTACTTAACATATCAAAGACACCGATTTTTATAAACGCAATACAAACATACCTAAATATTTTTACAGCACTTTAAACCTGTAATTTTTGTATTTATCTAGTGTATACATTAATTAACATAATTTCTAGCACCGCTCTTAACACAAATTTCTGACATCATCTACATCTGATCAGACTTTTACTTAGAAAAGTTAACTTTGTTCTTTGAGTAGATTAAAAGCTAAGGCCGCACCCGCTTAACTACAAATCCATTTGATGCGTGGGCTGAATTCAACCGAATCCCGGAATTAATGCATTTATTGTAAATAAGTTTTTAGTTTTATCCCAAACGGAATGAAACTATCCGAATTGTACAATTTATTGCAATAAATATATTTTTATTTATATAATACATTTATGTTAACTGTGTTCGAATTGATAATGTTTCAAGTTCAACGCCGACGATTTGAGCTACTGGGGATCGTTACAAAATGTAGTTGAGTTTATTTAAGTATATTATTGTTCTCATAAATTCAGATTGCATTTTAAACTATTAGTTTTATTGGTCATAAATGTTTCATGTTAATTGTAAAGATTTAGATAGTAACTTAATTATGCTTTAATTCTAAGTAAGTTCTGTATATTTTAGAGCTATAAAGTTCATCATTTGTTTTTGCCGTAGTAAGAAACGTTCCTCTTGGTGACCCGTATTGTGCGTAATTTTTTAAATTGTATCTGTGTTTAGCTTATTTTGTTGTTGTTTTTTTGCAAATTTTACGTCATTACTTTGAATATTTGATGTGAAAGAATCAAAGTGATAATAACGGTTTTTATTTGTCATTAAATTTTTATTTAATTGTGTGCGAAAATTTTCAGCCGTCGTACTAGTTTGTCTTACACCCACATTGCTCGCCCTCAGAAAGACCGTCTACATGAATCTTTGAACCAAAAGCCACGTTGTTTGAGTTAATGTACATACGGTTGTTGATTAAGTAAATGTTTAAGTTTATTTTATTACGCAGTCAATGGCTTTTGAAAATAAATTTTGTCAATTTTGCGTATTGCGTTATTTTAGTTGCGTTTTTTGTAGATTAAGTCACGTATTTACGATTTACATTTTTTGCAATTTTGTTATGTTAACTTGTTTATGTATTTTTTTTAAATTAAAGTAATTAATGTTAAATTGTTAAAATGTAAAAAAACTTTTGATCAATTTACCTGTTCGCGAGTCAGTTTTGTTTTTATTACAAAAATTTGTGGTTTTATTACACACACAAAAATAAGTTTTAAAAACGTGTACACCAAACAACGTGCTTTTAGTTGGTAAAATGCAGAGGCCTTTTCAAATTACAAATCTTCTTTGGCGATCTTTATGGTTTTGACTTTTACTTTACAATTTTAAGATTTCCAAATATTCTGTTATCTTTCGAGAATTTTCTACATCCTTTGCACGTAACAGTGAGTACTGAAATTTTGTCTATTTATTTGTTTCTGTTTATTTTATTTTTAAATTATTTTACTTGGCAAAATGTTTAGTTTATGTGCCATGTTTAGTTAATGCCACCAATCTTTATTTTTTTGGTTTATGTCCCAATGCTACAAAAGATCTGGTTTGCATAGTATTAATATTTGAATATATAGCGTACTCATTTCAAATATCAAACCAAACGTTTTTTACAATCAACTCAAAATTAAAAATTAATGTCTAACACCATTAGTTTACACTCAAATTTAGATATGTTTTGAAAAGTAGACTTTAAATGTGTTCAGTTTAAAAAAGTTTTTATTTTGTAAAGTAAAATTATTAAAAGCTAAAAGTGTTTAATAAAATAAATAATAAACTTTTATAAAAAATATAAAGTGAACATTGTAAAAAGTCAATTAAACACTACAAAAAAAGAACAAAAAAACTAATAGTAATATTAACATTATTCTCTAAAAACTTTTGAAATTTAAATCGCTTCTTTTAAATGCCAGCGTATAAAGGGTTAAAATCATTACATAGAATAGAAATAACTGTAATTGTTAATCGATAATGTGTTTTACGTATAAACGCGTCTCATTGACATTTAACTAGCGTAGGTATCAATTAATTTTAGAACAAAAAGAACTAATTATTAAATTTTAAATCAATGGCAAGAATTTATATTTATTGTTATATTGATAAAAATAATAACTTATTTGTTTAAATCAAGTTTAAATCTATTTGTATAAATATTTATTTAACGTTTTTTTAAAAAAATTTGTAGTGCAGAATGTAATTTAAACACATAAATAGAATAATTTTTATTTAATAAAATACTGTGTTTGTTAAAGTTTGTCTAATCTCAGATTTATTGTAATAGCGAAGGCTTCCACGGCCGGAATCTATACTAACATTAGAATTTCTTCCGGGTTTGGTTACACCATTTCGAAACAACTCTTTTATCTTCATCTTGAGTTGGCCAACACTCTATCCCCGGATGATTGGAAATTCTTTGACAACATTACTTACCAGCAGTCTGATACCACTCTACGACTAACCACTGAAGGTCATCTCAAAAAGTTTCAATTATTGGAATCCAAGAATCGTAAAGTTTCTTCTACTACTAACTCAGTAAACACGGTTGTCAATTTATCTAGTTTGGTTCTCACTTCAGAACAGGAATCGGTGCTCTCTAAAGGTTTGAATTTTGCGGTTGCTCCCAAACGTATTCCCAAAGAAGATATTCTATGTGCTGTTGAGTCTTCTATAAGACATCTTCCTCGACACATCTCAGATCCCATTCGTATTAACACTGGCAAAATCCTTGAATCATCTAAAATTCCTAAATCCAACATTTCTAAGTCGGAAGAGTCAGCTCTAAAAAGTCTTCGTAAGAACTCTGATATTATTGTTCTTCCAGCCGACAAGGGCAACGCCACTGTAGTTTTGAACCAAATTGATTATGTTATGAAAATCAATTCTATTTTGTCTGAGGAAACTTACGCTCTTCTAACCCATAACCCCACTTCGAGGATTGAACGCGAGGTTAGCCAAATTATCAAATCTTCCAATCTACCTCCTGAAACTAAACGTCGACTTATCCCATCAGATTCTAAACCACCTCGTCTATACGGACTTCCCAAAATTCACAAACAAGGTATTCCTTTTCGACCTATCGTTAGTACTATCCAATCTCCTACTTACAAGCTAGCCAAGTTCTTGTCCAACATTCTTTGCGAGTTCACAGGTAAAACCCCTTCTCACATTCTCAACTCTCAGCATTTTATTCAACGTCTAGAAACTATAAAACTTGAACCCCAAGATCTTCTCGTGAGCTTTGATGTTACTTCACTTTTTACTAAAGTTCCTATTAAGGATTCGCTTATTATCATCAAACAGATTCTGTCTCAACATGGCAAGGACTTGAGTTTGGTTCCTCTTATTAAAAAGTGTCTATCCTCTACTTACTTCCAATTTGATAATAAGTTTTACGAACAAGTTTCTGGTGCTGCTATGGGTTCTCCTCTATCACCTGTTGTAGCTAACATTTTTATGGAATCCTTTGAAACGGTTGCTTTAGAATCATCAATATTAAAACCTAAAGTGTGGTTTAGATATGTTGACGACACGTTTATTGTTTGGTCTCATGGTCATCTTGAATTGTCTAAGTTTCTTGATCATCTTAACAATCAACACTTAGATATCAAATTTACTATGGAAATCGAAAGTAATGGTTCTCTTCCATTTCTTGACGTTCTTGTGACTCGTAAGCCCGACGGACTTCTAGGCCATTCTGTTTATCGCAAACCCACCCATACGGACAGATACCTTCATGCTTCGTCTCATCATCATCCTGCACAGAAACGTTCTGTCATTGAATCTTTGGTCCATCGTGCCTTTTCTATTTGTCAACCTGAGAATCTAGACTCAGAACTCCGTCATCTTACTAGAACCTTAGTGAACAATGGTTATGTAAAGCGAGATATTCATAGAGTTATTAATCGTCGTTTACATCCACGTAATCGATTACCTAAGGACATTTCTACTCCCGAATCCAACCCGAAATTGGCCTTTTACCCTACATTCACAAGGTTACAGATCAAATAGGGAAACTCCTTCGTAAGAATGGTATTAAACCCATATTCAACTCGACAGGCAAAATCTCTCAGATTCTTCCTTCTCCTAAAGACAAATTTCCTACACTTTCATCTCAAGGTGTATACCAAATTCCCTGTTCTTGTGGTTTAGTCTACATTGGTGAAACCGGTCGTTCCGTCATTACTCGCATTTCAGAACATGATCGTTGTATAAGAAAAAGGTATACTTCCAAGTCTGCGGTCGCTGAACATCATTTTACTACAGGTCACAAGATAGATTTTGATAATGTTTCTTTGATTGCCAAATCTCCATTCTTTTTCAACAGAAAATTCCGAGAAAGCATAGAAATCATCAAACACCCCAATAACTTCAATCGCGATCATGGTTTCGAACTATCCCCTCTTTGGTTCCCGGTTATTAGTCATTTATCAAAAACACGCCCCCTAACAACCGTAACCCAATCAGGGTCGAGCTTAATCATCCGTGACGATCCTGTTCCTTTAAATACGGAGACTATTCCTTCTTAAGTCACTTCTACGGAGTTTAGAATCTGGCTTGGTTCACAAGTTGATTACCTAACTCGGTAGTGGTTCTTTGTTAGATTTTCGTTTGCTTTTTCAGGTTATCGTTTTCTTTCTTACCTTTTCATAGTTTAGGTTATGGCTTGTCTTACAAGTGGATAACCTAACTTTTGAGAAGTTCTTAGTTAGATTTCGATTGCTTGTTTGAGTTTTGCGATTTATCTCACGCCCTGATGAAGCCCCTTACGAAAGTGGGCGAAACGTTGGCAGCTTCGGTTGCAAATATGACACGGTCCAAACCCGGAAGAAATTCTAATGTTAACTCAGATTTATTGTTAAACACAATATGGCGATTATTATCATCCACAAGCAGTATATTAAACTTTAAATGTCAAAGTTATGCTTTTAACATAATCAATTTTTTTAAGAATTTCTCTTAGATTATGTTTCAAATGTATAAAAACGTTACAAAATTTTATTTATTTGAGACACTATATTATAATACAAAACAAAATAGTTATATGAGAAATATTATTAAATTATTAATTAATAGCGATTAAAGTACCTTACAGCAAATAAAAATTACAACATTTTTTTTGCAAACCCTAAACTACTTTATCCTTAAATTTTCATTGGTAAGTAGCTTATTTTATATTAGATTATATGATCAGCAAAAATGCAGTAAATTGTATTTATCCTAATAAAGTGACAATACTGTAGTCACAATATTAAATAATTAATGACTAATTTTAATATTTACATAATTTTTAAATATTATCAGTCCTTGATAAACTACAAAATAGTGGTTAGCAAATGTTGAGAGAATCTAGTGAACCAAATATTGGGCTCCGCTGTTCTACACAATATTGCTACAATGTTTAATCACAACACAACAAAAATAGTTTGGAAATTTATTGTAAACAAATAGTGTAAAAATCTTGTATCTACAATATTCTATGATAACATATTTCTAATATTGCTACAATATGTTAGAACAATAAACCCACAATAATGTTAAAAAGTTGTTGTGAATAAGTATTTGGACAGTAATGTGAACACAATATTGTGCGAACATTTTTTGTACAGTATTGGCACAACATACGATTTCAACACAACTCTAATTACATGATTATATATTGTAAATAAATGGTGTGACAATATTGTGTTTAAAATATTGTATGCACCATATTTCCCGGAACACAACGCAATATTTGTAAACAATTTTTAAGATTTCAATATTCTTCCAATATTTATATACAATAATATACAGATTTTTTTCTACGTATAATAATATTTAAATGTTACTTTAAAATGAATCTACTATAATTAATATTAATAATGTCAAAGGTAATTAATTTTTATATGTTAATGTTTTATTATCGTTGTAAAGATTGACAAAAAAAATGTTTAAATGAAATTTTTTTATTAAATTATAGCTTTAAAAGATTTAAAATTAGTTATACTATAATCAGAAGAAGATAAAGTATGACAAATACGTATTTAAGCAACTAAGTTTTTTTTAATTATTTGAAAATTAAAAATATAAATTAACTTAAACAAATTTATGTTGTTAACCGTCTATTTATATATATATATATATTTGACATATAACATTAGAACGGTTTTTATATATAAAAAACATTATAATATAAATGTTTTAAATTAAAACATTACATAGTGTGTAATTATTGAAATAATAATATTTTTTATATAATAATAAATTCGATTTATGTATGTTTGATATATAATTAAACTGCTTATTAAAGTTAGCGGAAAAATTGTTTAGACGTTGAAGTCAAACAGTAACTAATATTTATTTTTTTTTTTTAAGTTTTTGAAGACCGAAAAAGTTTTATCTCAAAATAAACAAATACATTTTTTTTTTAATAAACTTTAAAAGTATATAATTAAATTGTGTTTTACAAAATAATAATTTTAATCGTTTTAAAAATTAAAAACTTTAATTTAATTTGTACATTTATTTATAATAGAAAAATTGTGTTAACCAAAAAAATGTTTAGTTTGTTTGTTTTATAAATATGTTAGAATTATAATTTATAACATAATTATATTATAAATAAACGTAAAATAATCTTAGAAATGTTATTATCCCATTAACTCCTCTTTATATTACAGTATTGCGTATCTCATTTTCGATTAATGCTTCTTCTCTTTCCTAAACTATAAATGTTAGATCTTTACAAATACGTTAGTATAAATTATAATTTTAATTTATAATATTTAGGCACTGTATTTTGTTTTGCGTAAAATAAAAATTAATTTTTTAGATAGAACTAAATTGAAAAAAAATTAATTTTAATGCCGTTATTACAATGTGTGATTTTTTACAGTAAACAATATTTTAAATTTTGTGTTTTATTTAATCATTTCTTTCACAATAAGGAAATGTATTTAATTGTATGTAACGATTAAAATAGCGTAAAAGAGTAGTTTATTTTTAAAAAGCAAAACTACACATTTTAGTGTTTTTACAATTTGAAACAGTTTACGTTGTTAGTGTTGAACGTTATCTTGTACATAAAAGATAAAAACCTTCCATTCTAAACTTCTAAAGCTAGAAAATAAAAAACGCTTAGTTTTATTTATTTCTTTTAAATTAATACTTACGTTAAGATTTTAGCTTTTTAATGTTTTTATTTATAAACGTTGAGTTTTGTACTTACGTTGTAAGTACAAAATAAAAGTCTTAAGTTTCTTTTAAATATTCTTTTATTGATCGCAGTAATGCATTATTAAAAAAAAGTACCGGGCGGTCGACTATTAGCGAAAACGTTTTTAAGCGAATACACAGAATACAGAACTTTGTTCTTACCTATTTACAAATTAAAGTTGTTTATTTGAAACACGTTTGTGAGCGAGTTTTGTTTACTATGAAAAAAAAAACTGTACGTTGTTGCAGTGTGTTACGCCTCAAACGCTCAACTAATAATTTGTACTGTTTTATGTTGAAGGTGATAAATAATTTTATTTTAAATCGATTTTTATGTTTGACAATACAACTAAACATTACTTTCCACATTATATGTATTACAATAGACAAGAAAATAAAAACGTTAATTGTGTTACTGCGGACAATTATTTTAAACAAACCAAAAATTATGTTTTTTAATGAATTCTGAATTTAAAAAACTATTTAAATTTGATATTTTGTTTAGATATTCAAAAGCGTGTTAGTTACTAACGTCATTATTTAAAATTCCTCATATTACATACTAGATTTGCTATATTATTTGTTTTAAACTATTTCTAGTAAACCGTTAACAGCCAATTAAAGGAACGTCGTTGTAAGTAGATTTTGTGATGAAAAAAGCGTGACTCCGGTTACGATCTGTAAACAAACTTAAATTAAATTTAAAGTTATATAGATAGTTACTGTTTTTCCGTATTATATAACATTAGTTCAATTATGTTATTTTTACTACTTTTTTGATTATGTTTGTTACAGTCATTTTATTTCAAATTTAAACATTTAATCATTAACAGTAATGCACTTCGTATATATTTTTTTAATTATAGTATGTTTTATTAATATTTTATTAATTATTTCTTTGCAAAATAAATGCGCCGTAACAAATTTTGATTTCCGATTTTAATAAATTTTTGTACAGCATTAAACATTTTTTTGGTTTTGCAGTTATTTTTATTAATCTTAGTAAAATTTGTACAATAAAAATTTAAAAATTATGTTGCTATGAGACACTGTGACTTATTCTAAAATAGTACATCAAACAATACTTTTTATGTGGCAAAATTCTAGATTTTCCTTTAACTCTATATGACGGAGAACAATCTGAGAGCTACACCAAGAATTTCTAGTCGAAGACGACACGTTTTGTAGTGTTGATAGACGGTAAACGGTAAACCCAAATATTGGAAAAACGACTAGATCTATCCAATACCGATATTTTTAATCAAACATAAAAACGGACGCACAAACTGCCTATAAGAAAAGACCAATCCAAGCAACGTCACAATGCGACTAAGACAAGAGACACTACCATGAAAAGTAGCATCGATCAACCACAGAGATCCCATACGTTCCCACACCCAACAAAAAACTGTGCATCTTAGTCATAACGGATCCCTTAAGTACCTATGCAGAAATTTATAGACTAGCACAAAGAACCTGCCAGTCGTTTGATAACTGGAAGATAAAATATTTAATCTGTAACTTCCATATTGCCGTCTCAAAAACGCTCACCATCAAATCCCAAAACAAGGCGCGCCCTAAAAAAAATAAAAACATGGCGTATCACGGAGAACAATCTGAGAGCTACACCATGAATTTCTAGTCGAAGACGACACGTTTTGTAGTGTTGATAGACGGTAAACGGTAAACCCAAATATTGGAAAAACGACTAGATCTATCCAATACCGATATTTTTAATCAAACATAAAAACAGACGCACAAACTGCCTATAAGAAAAGACCAATCTAAGCAACGTCACAATGCGACTAAGACAAGAGACACTACCATGAAAAGTAGCATCGATCAACCTCAGAGATCCCATACGTTCCCACACCCAACAAAAAACTGTGCATCTTAGTCATAACGGATCCCTTAAGTACCTGTGCAGAAATTTATAGAGTAGCACAAAGAACCTGCCAGTCGTTTGATAACTGGAAGATAAAATATTTAATCTGTAACCTCCATATTCCCGTCTCAAACACGCTCACCATTAAATCCCAAAACAAGGCGCGCCCTAAAAAAAATAAAAACATGGCGTATCACGGAGAACTATCTGAGAGCTACACCAAGAATTTCTAGTCAAAGACGACAAGTTTTGTAGAGTGTTAATTGACTGTAACGAAACCAGTAGAAGCAACCAGACACCAAAATATTTGAAAAACGACTAGATCTATCCAACACCGATATTTTTAATCAAACATAAAAACAAGCGCACAAACTGCCTATCAGAAAAGACCAATCCAAGCAAAGTCACGATGCGACTAAGACAAGAAACACTATCAGGAAAAGTAGCATCAATAAACCTCAGAAACCCATACGTTCCCACACTCAACAAAAAACTGTGCATCTTAGTCGTAACGGATCTTTTAAGTACCTGTGCAGAAATTTATAGACTAGCACAAAGAACCTGTCGTCGTTTGATAACTGGAAGATAAAATATTTAATCTGTAACTTCCATATTGCCGTCTCAAAAACGCCCACCATCAAGTCCCAAAACAACGCGCGCCCTAAAAAAAATAAAAACATGGCGTATCACGGAGAACTATCTGAGAGCTGCACCAAAAATTTCTAGTCGAAGACGACACGTTTTGTAAAGTGTTAATTGACCGTAACGGAACCAGTAGGAGCAATTAGACACCAAAATATTTAAAAAACGACTAGATCTATCCAACACCTACATTTTTAATCAAACATAAAAACGGACGCACAAACTGCTTATAAGAAAAGACCAATCCAAGCAAAGTCACGATGCGACTAAGACAAGAGACACTACCATGAAAAGTAGCATCGATCAACCACAGAGATCCCATACGTTCCCACACCCAACAAAAAACTGTGCATCTTAGTCATAACATATCTCTTAAGTACTTGTGCAGAAATTTATACACTAGCACAAAGGACCTGACAGTCGTTTGATAACTGAAAGAAAAAATATTTAGTCTAGAACGTCCCTATTGCCGAGTCAAGAACACTTACTAACAAATCCCAAAACAACACGCGTGATGAAAAATAAAAATAAAAACAAGGCGTATCAACTATCTGAGAGCTACACCAAGAATTTCTAGTCGAAGACGACACGTTTTGTAGAGTGTTAATTGACGGTAACGGAACCAGTAGGAGCAACTAGACACCAAAATATTTGAAAAATGACTAGATCTATCCAACACCTATATTTTTAATCAAACATAGAAAGGGACGCACAAACTGCCTATAAGAAAAGACCAATCCAAGCAAAGTCACGGTGCGACTAAGACAAGAGACACTACCATGAAAAGTAGCATCGATAAACCACAGAAACCCATACGTTCCCACACCCAACAAAAACTGTGCATCTTAGTCATAACGGATCTTTTAAGTACCTGTGCAGAAATTTATAGACTAGCACAAAGAACATGTCAGTCGTTTGATAACTGGAAGATAAAATATTTAATCTGTAACTTCCATATTGCCGTGTCAAAAACGCTCACCATCAAGTCCCAAAACAATGCGCGCCCTAAAAAAAATAAAAACATGGCGTATCACGGAGAACTATCTGAGAGCTACACCAAGAATTTCTAGTCAAAGACGACACGTTTTGTAGAGTGTTAATTGACTGTAACGAAACCAGTAGAAACAACCAAACACCAAAATATTTGAAAAACGACTAGATCTATCCAACACCGATATTTTTAATCAAACATAAAAACAAGCGCACAAACTGCCTATTAGAAAAAACCAATCCAAGCAAAGTCACGATGCGACTAAGACAAGAAACACTATCAGGAAAAGTAGCATCAATAAACCTTAGAAACCCATACGTTCCCACACTCAACAAAAAACTGTGCATCTTAGTCATAACGGATCTTTTAAGTACCTGTGCAGAAATTTATAGACTAGCACAAAGAACCTGTCGTCGTTTGATAACTGGAAGATAAAATATTTAATCTGTAACGTCCATATTGCCGTGTCAAAAACGATCACCAACAAATCCCAAAACAATATGCGTCCTGGAAAAAAAATAAAAACATAGCGTATCACGGAGAACAATCTGAGAGCTACACTAAGAATTTCTAGTCAAAGACGACACGTTTTATAGTGTTAATAGACGGTAACCGAACCAGTAGAAGCAACCAGACACCCAAATATTGGAAAACGACTAGATCTATCCAACACCGATATTTTTAATCAAACATAAAAACGGACCCACCAACTGCCTATAAGAAAAGACCAATCTAAGCAAAGTCACGATGCGACTAAGACAAGAGACACTACCATAAAAAGTAGCATCGATAAACCTCAGAAACCCATACGTTCCCACACCCAACAAAAAACTGTGCATCTTAGTCATAACGGATCTCTTAAGTACCTGTGCAGAAATTCATACACTAGCACAAAGGACCTGACAGTCGTATAATAACTGAAAGAAAAAATATTTAGTATAGAACGTCCATATTGCCGTGTCAAAAACGCTCACCAACAAATCCCAAAACAATACGCGTCCTGAAAAATAAAAATAAAAACATGGCGTATCACGGAGAAAAATCTAAGAGATATACCAAGAATTTCTGGTCGAAGACGACAAGTTTTATAGTGTTAATAGACGGTAACAGAACCAGTAGAAGCAACCAGATACCAAAATATCGGAAAAATCTATCCAACATCGATATATTCAATCAAACGTAAAAACGGGCGCACAAACTGCCGATAAGAAAAGACCAATCAAAGCAAAGTCACGCTGTAACTAGAACAAGAGACACTACCGTGAAAAGTAGCATCGATAAACCTCAGAAACCTAAACGTTCCCACACTCTCTCTTAAGTACTTGTGCGAAAACATCCATAGTTTTTTTTTCTCTTTGTAATTTTGATTCATCGATAGACACCTGGCAATTTTACCACACAAAGATTCATAGATTGAAACTCTTGAAGCAAATTTATACGGACGCTGTTACAATTACCTGCAATTAAAGGTAATCAAACCTTCTCAATACCCCAATTCTCCTATCAAAGTTTAAGAAAAAGCAGTAGCATATGTTTCGTAATACGTATCAATCTTACTCTGTATTTTTTATTTGTATTTGTGTGCCAAAACCTTAAAAATCTTGTTTGAGCTGTTTTTTGTTGACGTTTCGTTGAAATGTTGGTGCGGTGTGTTTCATATGTAACTTACCTAATATCACATTATAAATCGGGTTGTGATAACCATTGTTTATTGGCGTTAATCAGCACAGAATTTTTCTTCTGCATTGTTGGCTGACCTCGTGTACTCGTGTGGATCTTTTTAGTTGTGGGTTTTAAATCACTGTCTTGCATTGAGTCTTGTCTTAGGAGAGGCAAGAAAACCACTTTATGCTATTTTTAAGGCTACGTTTCGTGCTGCACGTGAACACTTCATCAGGCCACTAAAAATCTAAGTCTAAAGTCTAAGATAATATAAGATTTACACAAACTAACTAATACAAAATCTTTTTAGCATAAAAAGAACTTACACAAATAGATTACAGTGGCACTATCCAACAAATCCTTTTTGAATTATTTAATTTAACAACAATAATGAACTGTTTACATATTAGCATGCAATAAAAATTTAAATTAGACCACTAGTAATAGCAAACAAATCGTTGTAAAAATTACCGAAATTATAAGCAAACAAAATTTGTAAGAATTACCGTAGCTACATCGAATGACAATCAAAATTTCACTTACTCAAAGCCGGGTTACCTTTAAAAAACGTTTTCCTAATCGCTCACCTGTAATGAATCCTCCTAATACCAGGTGGGGTGTTTTGACACCTCAGCGGAGCAATTTTGTTGTTATTGCTAATTTTATACTTCGTTACATTGTTCTTTATATTTTTAATTATAGTATAGAAAATAAATTTAACAAATATTTAACACTATAATATCATTTTCATCTTATTACTACATAAAAATGGTTTGGGGTGTTAAAAACCCCACTTGGTACTGTGTGTTATTATGCTACCTAAAGTTTATTATCCTAACTTAATCATAATTACTTAAGTGGTTATTAATAACAAGAGGTATTTTCAATAATCTTTATAAGTACTTGGACATACCTTTCTAATTAGATTTAGTTGTTTTGAGGATTCAACAAAAATTCTCGATTTGTAATTGAACTAATTACTGTCTGGAAAATTTAGTATTGTCTGAACATTTATAGTTATTACTACTAACAGCAAGGAAAATTTTGGAAATGACGAGAAACGCTAATAATTTTGGTGAGTACATGCTTTTTATAATTATAAGATTGTGTTTTAATTATAGTTTTCAGACGAAGAATATGAGATGTGTAGATCCGGACTTAGATTTGGGTAACAATCTTTTTGAAGGAAAAGATAATGTGGAAGAAAATGACGAAATAACTTATTCCTCTGAATCTGAAAAAATTATGGAAACAAACTGGCTAGATATCTGGTTTACCAAAGATGATACAATTTGGCTGAAGAACCCTCTAATTAGGAAGCAGAGTCGCGTAAAGAATATAATCAAAATTGTTTATCTAGTGCAATTTAATAATCAAAAAGGTTTTTGGCATTTGTAGAGCCACAGCAATAAAGAAAACGCGCAGTGGAAACTAGTAAATGAAACGGAAATTTATGCCTACATAGGTTTACTGATAACAGCCGGTGCTTTCAAGAGCATTAGAGAACCAGTGCGAATACTATAACAAAATGATTTTTGTTTTAGAAAGCCTATTTTTCTTGCAACAATGCCTAGATTTTCGCAAGTTTCCAAGTTCGTTGAGATTTGACAATTACACCATGAAAATAGAACGAACGCAATATGATGAAATGGCACCAGTACGAGATGTCACTGAGATTTTTGTTAAAAATTGCCAGAAGCACTACAATCCAGGGTCACAATTAACTATTGACAAACAACTTGTAGCATTTCGCGGGAAATACCTTTTTTAGGGTTTACATGAAAACAAAACCCGCGAATTATAGAATCAAAATTTGGATGCTTTGTGATGCTAAAACATCATATTGTGAAAACTTTTAAGTTTATTTAGAGAAACAAGGTCAGGCTCCAGTACGAAACCAAAGCAAATGAGTTCTCTTAGATCTGATGTTTGAGCTTTGGAAAGGGAATCACTACAGACAACTTTTTTACATCACTGGATTTAGCCGTAGACCTGCTAGATAAGAAGCCAATCTTATGTGGAACGTTGAGAAAGAAGAAACCATATATTCCCATAGAATTTTTTCCTTCTCCTCAGAGACCAGTTTTTTCGTCAATCTTTGGATTCCAATCGGAAGTCACACTCGTTTCTTATGTACCAAAAAAAAAGTGTCACGTTTCTATTGTCAGAGTATTGTATTTGTTTATTAATAAACACAAATTTTTATAACATATATCACTTTTATTTAATAGCTGATGTATTAAATATTACCTTTGAAGTTCAAATATTAAATTCAAGACACCCTGGTATTCTGTGTTTTGGATTTTACTCGGTATAAGTAAGGTTAAGCTAACCAAAAATCGTGTCAAATTGGTAAACTTACATCTACCTCATGGGGTGCAAAACCACAAGTTCTTCGAACCAGTGCCATGGCTCTAAGCTACTCGGCAGCCGAGTACGCATGTCCCGTGTGGTATAGATCGTGTCATGCCGGCCAGGTGGATGTGGCTCTGAACGAAACTTGCCGTACAATAACAGGCTGTCTGAGACCGACACCGACCGAAAAACTATACTGCCTAGC
This sequence comes from Aquatica leii, assembly GCA_035610365.1. Taxonomy (NCBI): domain Eukaryota; kingdom Metazoa; phylum Arthropoda; class Insecta; order Coleoptera; family Lampyridae; genus Aquatica; species Aquatica leii. The sequence continues at coordinate 27,534,191 of CM069433.1, read as the reverse complement.
CGGCATTGCACCCTCCGATATAAGACGCGAGGTGGCGGCTAGGAAGGAAAAGCAGAAGGCCGCCACATCTGCAGCACACCCCCTATTTGGTCTTCAGCCCGCCCATAAACGGCTCAAATCAAGGAAAAGTTTCCTACGTACCACCGAGGAACTCACACAAACAGCCCAACAGACTAGAAAAACCCTCTGGAGAACACGCTGCCACCTTAGCGAAGATTGGATGACCCCCACCGAAGACCTCCCACCGGGGCATAAAGAAAACTAGGGAAAATGGAAGGCTTTGAATAGACTTCGTGCGGGTGTAACGAGATGTAAAGTAAATAAAATAAAATGGGGCTTCCCTTGCGAGTCCCCCCTATGTGAGTGTGGAGAAGAAGAGACCACAACACATCTCATGGAATGCCGACTATGCCCAGCCACCTGCACAATGGAGGATCTGGTAAACGCAACACCAAATGCGCTCGACGTGGCCAATTACTGGTCCAAACATGTGTGATATTTGTATGTGTCTATATTTTGTATGTTGTATTGTTCCATATACTCTATATATTATATATAATTTTACCCTTTTTCGATGCTTCTGACACGAATAAATAAATTAGTTTGATGTTTTGTTTTAAGAAATATTTCGACAATCGATCCGAATCTTTCTGACCCACCAAAGGGATGTTTGAAAGCTCCTTTAACCTTTGGATTACCAAGCAATTTTTGAGGCGCCGATTACCAAGTGTGGTCAGATTTGACCCCAAGTTTGTTTTCTTATTTTGTAAAGAAAAACCGATTAATTTGTAATGGCAACCTTTATTAATATTTTAAATTAACATTAGATTTCATATAAACTAATAAAAATAAAATGTAAACATAAATTAGTGAGGGTAACAACTATTACATATTATTGTAGTTTTTTTCTGGCAATGTTGTTTACATACAAAAAGTTTGCACTTTTCACATGTTTCCGAACATTTTTTGTCATTTGCTCTTAGACATATCTTACAACGACCTCTTTTTGGGAGAGCGATAGTTTCGTCTTGCAGTCCCACTTCCTTTGGTTCTGTGTATGCCAAAACCATCGCTATTGCATTCTGCATATGTCTTAGTAATCTTTAAAATGTACGTTTTTTGATATGTGGGATTACTTATTTAAACCCAAGTTTTAGCAAAAATAATCTTCTTCGGGATGTTTTCCCTTTTTCAAAATTTCCAAATATCGTAGTGTATAAAATAAATGGATTCATGACAGCAATATCAAGATAATTAAAAAATAGAAGAAAGACAGCGATTTGTATTTCTTCTGCATTAGTATTTCTTCGCCATTTTATCGACGCTGTCCACAGCTTCTTTGCAGCTATTATAGTCTAAGATAACTTCCGGTTTGTAACTGAGGTCTTCTCCGGACAATTCCAAATCTTGGTGTTGCGTTGAAAGTAGCATAACGCTTCTATATTTTTTAGGTACGTAAGATACTAAAATTGTGTCTTCTCAATATATAATTTCGTTTGAGTATTCTGCTAGATTTCTTTTTGGCAAAATTTCTTTTGGTGTTTCTCTACGTGTTTTACAAATTGTTTCGGTCAAGGTTTTGATTGCTGCAGTAGCTCCTTCGCCAAAGACATAGACGTAGAAAAAAAATATCTGAGGTATTACCATAACCCTCTCTCAAACCTTCAACTAAATCTAAAACTACCCGCTTCTCTAGAAATGAAATTTTATACTCGTGCATAAAACGATTAAATTGTGTTTTACCTTTTCCCCGTTCTGGAGCAATGTCTACCGGTCCAGTATATATTTGGAAATTCCAGCAATATCTGTTAATAACATCGCATAAAACCCAGATTTTAATTCCGTATTTATCTGGCTTCGACTTCATATACACTCGAAAGGGACATTTTCCACGGAAAGGAACAAGTTGTTCATCAATACATACTTCAGCATTAAGGTTATTCGATTTTTTGCAATTTGCAGCGAGAATATCGTGAATGTTACGAATACCTGCTCTCTCTCATTCGATTACGAGACATTGCAGCACAAAAAATTGGTCTATGGAGAGACATGTATTTTGTACTCCACAGCTCCAATATTGATTCTTGGCGTGTTTTCAAACTACCAGCTAAAAGAAGTAATCCAAAAAATGCATGTAACTCATCCGCATCTACTGGCTTCCACGTATCGCCTACAATTCACCTAGCTCGAATGTTTGTTTCTTTTAAGTATTACGTTCATAATATCTTCCGAGATAAATAAATAGAAAGCATCTAAGCATTTTGAAATATGTTCACTGAATTTTGTTACTCCTGGCGGTGACAAACGTCAACAAATTAAAAAAATTTAAATTCAAACGTTTGTCATTCTATTTTATTTTTATGTTTTGATATAATGTTGTAACTGATGATGACAATTTAAATTGTTGAAACTAGTTTTACAATTAAAAAAATTAAAACATTATTGTGGATTGACTTCAAGAAATAAATATCATATTTTATTACAATTTCTCCACTTAGAGATACGGATTACTTTAACTATATTTACTAGCCATGTTATTTTTTTTTCTTGTTTATTTTAACTGACACTTATTTTTAAAAAGTCATATAATTAATGCAGAATTAAAGATTTATTCACACAATATTTGTATGTAAGATGTGTAGACATTTTTTGCTACGTTTAAGCACAAGATTGCCATTATACGTATAAGATTAACGTACCATTAATATTAACTACAATGTTGTACATTTTATGTTATTGATGATACTTCTGTAGTTGTAAAAAACTCAAATGCATATTAAAAATAATTTATTATTACAGATAATACTTAAATAATTTTTTTTAAATTAAATTTTGGCCTAAACAACATTATTATAAATTTATTTTTATTTCAAAGTAATTTGAGTAAGCAGCTTAATAAGCACTTCAATCTTCTCTTAGTATACTCTCTAATTTGCCGAATGATTTATTAGGTCAAATATTATCGTTCAATGTATACTTTACTGCTTACTTTAATATTTGCTATAACGTAACAAAAACCCAACTGAAAAAATTAATAATATGCACGTTTTAAATAAAATATACTTACCTTTATAATGATTATTACATTATTAGTAATTTTTTTCTAAAACACTTTATTTATTTAAAATAAGAATTAAATTTAAAAGGAAGTTATATTTTGAAAATGCTAATTTGTTTACAGTAGCGTTTTACAATTAAAATATAAACATGTTACATTAACTATTATTTATATTACCTTATCGTAAAAATATAAACAATTGGTACAAAGAAAAATTATAGCTATAATAACTTACATTATTTTTAGGTTAAGAATTGCCTACGTTTTTATATTTTTATAATTATACAGCTATTAATTGCAATCGTTGCTGGAAAAACACGGAATGAGATATTAAACTGCAATTTAAATTATATTTAAAGATAAAAATGTAAACACGTTATTTCTAAAATTTTTGAATTGTAGGTACATTTAATATCAAAAATATAGTTGTTTATATAAGAAAAAAAATGTTCAAAAATATAAACTACAATTTATTTTTAAATAAATTGAATAAATAAATAAATTTTGCTTAAACATGTAAAATGTAATTATGTTTTAGAACGTATTGCTATGCAATTTTTAGTTTTTACTTTCTACCGCAACTATGTTAGTAGTAGTTTTACAAATGCACATTTATGTAATGTATTATTACAAACAAACTTTTAGTAAACTATTACATTGCATAGCGAATTAAACGATTAAAAACTGTATTTAAAAAACACGTGTAATAAAATATTGTCAGAAAAATTTTATCAGTGCACTACATTATTTGGTTTAAGACAAATAATTTTATTTATTATACTCTACTGTTAATGGATAATTACATAACTCATACTCAAGTACCGCATTATTATCTCTTAAACCACTATTACTAATATCACAAGGAGGCGCGCACAAATTCTTTACCGCGTTTATTTTAGTTGTATTTGTAGTACATTTACCCCTAAATGTTTTAGGTTCTATCGTTGGAGGAGACTTAGGCTTACTTAATATATTCCAGCATGCATTTTTTTTAAACGATGGTGAAGTTTTTGTTACTGGTCGGTTAATAACAAATGTTACGTTTTCGTCGTTTGGTGTAAATTTTAAGCAGCTTTCAAATTGTACGTCTTGGCGTTTTCTTCTACTACTATGCCTGAAACAAAAAGAAAATGAACGCATTAATAATTAGTTTAATTAGATACAACAAAATTGTTATTTACTGAACGAGTTCTTGTGTAAATTGAGTGTTGTTTTTGTTCAGAAGTGGGTATTTAGTGTGTAATACAACATTTTATTGCTACGAGGTCCCCAACATCTTAAATACTTTCAAAAATAGTTTTACGTTTATGTTGACAAGTGCGCTTAAACTGTCAAAGACGATTTACAAAAATAAGAAAATTCAAATTTATGACTTAAGAACAATCAATTTTATTGTATGAATTATTACAAAAACATTTTTCAATTTAAAACGTAGATTATATTAAAATAATATAAAAATTCAAGTTTTTAAAAATATATAAACCTGAAAGCTTTTAATATATTGTAGTTTACATTTGATTTTAATTGTATTTAAGTCAAGCAAAATTAAGTAAATTATAAAGACACTAACGTAATTGTAGAATAATAAAAAATTCAACATTATTGTTTTAGCAAATAAATGTAAAAATACTAATAGTTTACAACTCTAATTGTAACAATATGATATTCAATACTCCAAATATTCTTATAGCAAAATTTGTGAAACGTGAATACATTAATTATTAATACCTAATATTTGTATACTAAGAAAAATATAATCAAAGATTTAAACTCATATAAAATAACGTGTTTTATTGTTTTAAAGATTTTACAAAATAAAAAAAAATAAACAAAGAATCTTTCGAGTTTAAACCGTATCAATGTTGTAATTAGTTTCTAAGCTTAGGTTCAACATTCACATACATTTTACATTCTTTTTATCAATTTGTTGCTTTAATTTTAATTGTTTAATTTTATTCATTTTCATTTAATTTTTTGTAACCAAAGTTGTTTTCAAACTATTTTTTCACTAAAAACTTGATATAATAAATTTGCATTTTTCACTCTTGGTTCTAAAATTTTCTGAAATACTTTAATCAATTTGTTAAAAAAAATTATAATTCATCACCTCTGTTTTTTCTTTTCAATTTTGTAATCAATAAAAACACTCGTGGATTTATTTTAGTTTTTAGCGTCTGTTATAGCTTTTATAGAATATAGATATATTAATCTATTTTAAAAAAATTAATTTCGATAGCTTTTTGTTTTTTCTTATTTTTCTTTGTAAATTTTTTAATCGATAAATTCTGTTTTCTGTTCCTTAATATTCATTTTAAGTTTTTCTAAAATAATTTTTACTCTGTAATTGGCATTTTGTTGTAAATTAATAATATATTATATAAATGTATTTATTATATATACTAATTAAAAATAAAAAGTATTTTAAAATGTATAATTAAATTTGAATTACAAAAAACCTTAACAAAAACAAGTAAAATTTGATTATTATTATTCACTAAAAGTTATTTTAATTACACCATCTAAAAGTTTGCATAAATCTATATCTTAATATAATCTTATAAAACAATAAATTATATCTCAACTTAGGAAAAATGTTTATCTGTTTTAAAATTTAAGTTAAACTTACTAAAAGCTTTGTTAACGATATCTTATTATTGAAGCAGTGAAATTAAGTCACGAAAATCATGTGATACAAAGAGACACTTCTAAAGACGATTATCACTTCTAATACAAATCACGGCAATTTAAACGTGCGAACGATCAAAAGAAATTAAGGTTTGAGAAAAAAAGTGCTTACGGGTCAGTTTTAAAAATTTTATCTATACAGCTTGCAATAAACTAAAAATATTTTTATATAACAGCTGTAATTTAGTTAAAACACAATTATTAAATTACATAGGTTTGTCTAACAAATAACTTAATTTTAATACAATTGTTTTTATTTGTTAACATTTAAGCATATTTAAAATAGGTTATTTTAATACATACTTTATAAAAATGTTAATCAAGTAAGTATTTATATAAATTTTATTAAAACACAGGAAAAAAAATGATGTAAACAGTAAGTACAATTATTTGTTTGTTGCTGCAAATTTAAAAAAAGTATTGTGTTAAAATATGCCTAACAACAACCCAGCAAACACAAGGTAGCTTAATTTAGTAGTTTATTGAGTATTGAAAAGTCATTTATAAGTAATTTAATTTTTTTCGTAATTTAAGAGTAGTCTAAGGTAACGTTTAGCAGTAATTTAAATGGTTACTAGTTTAAAAGTAGTATACGAAGTAGTTTAGGAGTATTTCAGTATTGTGGTAGCATAAAAGTAATTTAATTAGTAACTTAATAGTAATTAAAAAATCAAACGTTGTAGTTTAATGGTAATTGAGTCACCATTATACTACCCGGTAATTAGAAAGTAATTAATGAGTAGTGTAATGGTGCGTAGCTTAAGAATAGTTTAACCAGTAACTTGAGAGTAATTAAAAAATTGAACGTTGTAGTTTAATGGTAATTGAGTCACCGTTATACCACACAGTAATTAGAAAGTAATTAAGGAGTAATGTAATGGTGGGTAGCTTAAAAGTAGTTTAACCAGTAACTTAAGTGTAATTAAAAAATTGAACGTTGTAGTTTACCGGTAATTGAGTTACCATTATACTACCCAGCAATTCAAAAGTAATTTAGGAGTAATGTAATAATTGGTAGTTTGAATAGTTTACTTAGTAACTTAGTCGTAATCCAAAATTCGGTTGGGGATTGAATGTCCGTTAAAATACAAGGTAAATTAACAGTCAGTAGTAATAGAGTTGCTATATAAATGTTAAGCTAAATTATTTTAAAAATAGTCGTTATGTTTGCCAAACAGTTAGGTCTGCTATCAAACAATTGCTTGAAGAATGCATAGAAAGAAGGAAAGTGGCAATTATTATTTACGAAAATATTAATATTGGAAAGTCAAATAGCATTGGTCAATCTGCGGGATCCAGTAACGCAATATAAATATAAAACAAAAGTAAATATTATAACTTATAATACAAGAATATCAACATTGCATGACATTATGTACCTGCCGTATCCAAAAATATTCGGATTATATAAACCACTTCAAGCAACTAAGACATGAATTATCCTGATTACAGAATAACAAAAACAACAAGAGTATAATTAATACGTAGCGATGCAAATGTATATATAGGACTAATTCATCATCAGTCTGATTGTCATGTGAAAGTATTAAATTACGAATAAGTTACTCGATTTTGTTTTCAACATAATATATAATGTGTAGTTAGCTTTTATACTATTAGGTCAGGTAGAATAGTGGTTAACACGTTTAGGTTGCAAGGGATTTTCCTGATGTTCGTGGGATCAAACCCCAGGTAAGTACTTAAATTAAATTCTAATTTTAAAAAAATCCGACAATTTATCAATCATGTGCGTCAAATTCTGTAAACGAAATAAATTAAAAATTACAGAAACAAGTAATTAACTAAAAAAACTATTTTTTTAAATGTGTTAGTGGTTTTAATAATAATTTAATAGTTTGGCTAGTAGTTCAAAACAGTAATTTAACAGTAATTCAATGGTAATATAACAACAGTATTTTAACGGTAGCTTATTAGTAATTTAGAAGTCAATGAATTTTTGGTAGTTTAAGCGGTTGCTTAATGGCGCCCTTTTTACTGTTTAAATTACTACTTAAATTACCGTAATTTAATGGCAATTCAACAGTAATTTAAGTCCATCTGTGTTTGCTGGGAATGAAATTTAATTAAATAAATGTTACAGTTTACAAAATTTATTAATAAAATTGGCATCAATTAAATTAATTGTGCGAGTAGATCCCGTTTTTTTATTATATACAATTATATCAGGCTTTAAATGCACTCTATGCAAGTATTTGTTTTAAAATAGTCACATAACCAGCCAACGTGTGCTGTGCATTCTGTTAAATTTAGTAGTATCTGCAAATGTGTTATTGCCTAAGTTATGTTGTATTTTTTTTTCTGTGGGTAATAATAAGAAATGCATTTGTTTTTAATTATCGTGTTGTTAGTGCTTTACACTGTGGGACACCTAAGTTCCAGCAGGCATTTTGAACGGAACAAATTTGAGGCGGTGGTTCCTGAAGTAAAAAAATACTTACATAAAATCAAATTAAAAAAAAAGCTAATAGAGTTATGAAAAATGACTAAAGCGATGACGATAATGACACACTTCATTGTGATGATTCTTTAAAAAAAAAATATTGTCACTCAGAGAACGACAATAGCCAAGATGAAGAAGTTATTGTTAATGATATAAATAATGGTGATGATATTAGTTAATCGAAAATAAATTTGACAAAATAGCAGCTAGTTAGTCAGCCGAGGTAAATGAAAAAATCCAAATTTTTCTAAAACCTAACTTATGCAGACTGCGGAGTACAAAATGCTAGATTAAACATATTGAAAAAATTACAAAAAAAATTATCATAACCAATGATTGTATTAGGAGTTTCTCTTGTAATGTGCTCCAATCGTCTTCTTGGACTCAATAATTACTAGTCTAATAATAATTCTTTAATCAACACCGCTATAAAGCTATATCTATAAATCTCTGCAAACAGAAAGTAATCAATTTTTTTAACTCTCTAAAAGTTTCTCATCAAGTTAAGGCTATTTTAGATAATGTTCCAAAAAAAGAAAAACTGCGTTCAAAGAACAGTGCATGGATTTTATTTCTAAAGAATGAGCCTACAAACGTGAAAAAGATTTTATCAGCAATTATTGATATGAAAATTATGCCACATTTTAGTTGTAGCACAATGTATCAATTACTAAAAGAACTTAACCTTAACTACGTTGCATAAATAATTGGTCGTTAATTTATATTTACCTGATTATTTCATTGTAGTTACAAAAAGGTCTTGCTAAATAAAATAAAATATCTTTTTGAAGAAGAAAGTATTTATGACAAATTAAGAAATTTTTCCAGAAATACCCAAAAATGTACTACCTTGACAAGAAATCAATTCTAAGGTTTTTGAGAAGTGATACAAGAACTTTTTCTATACACCTGAATAAATTTGTGTAATTGTTATAGACACTATTTTTTGTTTCAGTAGAAAGAAGCACAAAACTTCTACTTTATCAATGAGAAAAAACGATATTCAGGTATTGTTAATCAATAATAACGTGCAACACGAAGAAGATATGGTTAAGACTGAAGTTTTACATCTAGCGTTAGCAAAACCAGAAATTATAGAAATTATTAAAAAACAAAATTGGAATATCTGAGACACATATTAAGAAATAGAAAATACCAGATACTACAGTTGGTTATCCACGATAAAAGGGCGAACAAGCAAGTGGTACTAGTTCTTTTAACCTCACCGTTGATGATTTAATAGCTATGACTGTGCGAGCGGCGCAAGTAAATAGAGATACGCATAGTAATTCAGAAATAACGGCACTTATCCCGGAGTTTGGCGGAAACGCAGATGAGAATGTAAGCACATGGTTTCAAAGGATCAATACGACTAAAGATGTATACAATGTAGCTGATAGAGTAATGACCCTAATCATAATTTCAAAATTAAAAGACAGTGCAAAAAATTGGTTCCATTCCCGACCGGAATACGCAGCATTATCGTTGGAGGACTTACAGGGTGAGCTCACTAGAATGTTTTCATGCCGCGAGGACCATATATCGATGATGCGGATATTTGAAGCAAGACGGTGGAAGAAGGACGAGAAATTTTCATCTTATTTCCATGAGAAAGTGTTATTAGGAAATAAATTAAAATTAGAGACACAGGATTTAATAACATATGTGATCGAAGGATTTGATAATTTGATGTTGCAAACTGAGGCAAAATTAAAAGAGTTTACAAGCCTTCCTCATATGTTGGAATTAATGAGCAATATTACTAGTGCGGAAAGACATGTAGTTAGTGCAAGTGTGGTACCACCTAAACGTTCGATTGGCAACGCGAATACACTTTATAGGCTTAGCGGGGCAGGTAAACCTACGGTTTGCTGCTATAATTGTGGAAAACATGGACACTTGTCTATAACGTGTCAACAACCGAAACAAAGAAGAGGCGTCTGCTTTCAATGCGGAAAAGTAGGTCACCATCGTGAAAACTGTACCAAAGGTTCACAGCCTACTGTTAGGACCGTTGTCTCAGCTCCAGCAGATAGTACTGTTTTACTTGTTGAAAATGCAGTCATTCCGGCATATTGAGTTCCAGTGGTCATTCCGGCAGGTGACAGCAGTAAAGAAATTCAGGCAGTTGTCAATAGTGGTAGTCCAATATCACTTATGCTAGAAGGTATTATTTCTGACAGTGCTATACAACCTTTTGATGGTATAAATAGATTCAAAGGAGTGAATGGATCTCAATTAAATATTAGGACAGTACACTTGTAATGTTAGAGTAGCTGATGTAGAGTCTGTAAATATTAAGTTTTATACAGTGCATGCAAATACGATGAAGTATGAATTTTGTTAGGTCGAGATTTTAACTCGGATCCTAAATTAAAAATCTCATTTGATAAAACATGTAATGTGCAGAGGTCTGATAGTGAGTATCCAGAATTCAGACATAATGATGTTCATTTTTTAGATTTGTGACGTTACAACTCTAAAAGAAGGTTCATTAGGGGGAACTAACTTCTTGGGTTTTTGAGTGATTTCATCATGTTTTTGAACCGCGTCTACACCGGTTTTGAATGTTTTATTTTAATCTTACTCAAACAAAAAAGAAACGTACAAAAAGTTTACATTTTCACAAAAAAAACGCTTAAAACATAATCTGTCATTTATTGAGTAGTTTAGATATTGCAAGAAAAAAAACTAAACTAAAAAACTAAAAAGTATAAATAGCAAAAAGTTTCTGTGGTGCATTATTTGAAAAGTAGTCATGCTAGACGCCCTATCAGAGCCTGTCAAGTTTTTATATTTGCTTTAGGCATATCTGTAAGTCGAGTTACTTGAATTGCAACAAATTGGCTCTAGGAGGGTAAAGTATTTACTGGCAAACATGGTAGGGATCAAAAATAACAAAAACAAAAAAAATAAAATAAATTGTTTTTGCTTTCATTTTTTTTTTTGAAGGAGAGTTGTTTTAACAGAGAAAAATGTAGAATAATTTATTTAAATTCATATCTAAGCATTACCAAATCGCATGAGTTGTATAATAAAACAAATAACATCCAAAAGGTTACACTATGAATGATTTCGAGAATTTTTTGAAAAGACTAACATAGTTTTTCCATAATCAGCTTTAGATTTGTGTCCATTGTGTACGAACCAAAACGTCAGATTATAAAAGAAATCGTCTCCGTTAAAAAGCAAGGATTGATTGTGCAAAGCAATTGCACAAAAAAGGACACAGCATTTTACGAATTAAATAAAAAAAACCAGAATCCTCTTTAACCTTTTTTTTTAAGTTTACAGCAGATTCAGTTATTACCACAAACGCCAATATCGGATGTCTTTTACGCACATCAAGTCAGCATCTACGTATTCCGTCGTGTTGACATAAATTGTAAAAACAAGCAAAAAGGAATTCTGTATAAATTGGACTCGCTCTCTTGCATTACTTAGATTCACGTAATTTAGAAAGAATCAAGGTCATTATGTTTTGTTGCGATGGATGCGGAAGACAAAACCAGAATTATATTATAGACATATACTATTGTCTAAAAGGTAAAACATATATTAATGTTTGTAAACACAGCTTTCTGCCTGCACATATAGTTTTTGAACGGGTAGAGAAGTGTAACAAAAAGCTTCCAATCATTAAAACAAAAGTTGAATACAAAACTGTATATCAGAAGTTTGCTAAAGTGAACAAACTTGGTACCGACTGGGTCTTTTATAATGTTAACTCAATCAGACTATTACCTTACCAAAACTACAAACCTTACAAAAATAGGAAAAAAGTCTATTAAACCTGCTAAAACAGATAAACATCTAATACTCGATCGTAAAAAACTAAACATTTTTATACTTAAAAAAAAAGAAGAAATCGCTGATCTATCTGTTACGGCTGTCCTGTCCTGTCCTGTAACTGTTTAGAAGGCGATCATGTAGTACATAATTAAGTACTACTCAAGATATAGTAACCTACAGTTTGTTTGTGTGTATGTCTTTTATAAATAGTATATTATAATAAATTTTATAGATTTACATGCATGTGGCTTTTCCAACATTATAGCATTCAAGTTTTCTCAAAAAAAGACAAAATGTTTTTAGAGAAAAACAAACAAAATGCAATGTATCTAGTGGTCGGACCAATACTTTATAAATACTATATACGATAAGCGATACTTGGAGCAAAAATGTATCGCGATACCGATGCTCTTTACTTTGTCTAGAATAGTATCTCGATAACGATAATACTATCGCTTTAATTTTGCGTTACTTATTGCGATACTTTTTCATTAGTGATCTGAGGAAAGAAATCTTGATATGAATTTTACATTACTTTGAGTTGCTATTTCATTGCTAAGGTTCAGTTATACTTGCTAATCATCGCTTCACCTTATGATAAAACATTTTAATAAAAATTAATTATAAGTCTATTTTTTAAAGCTGTGTTATCTCCAAAGTATTTAGATTCAAAACAAAATTTAAATAAAGATTTAAACTATACGGATTTTTAAAACAGTTGCATTCTTTAGTTAGCACAAATGTTATATTTTTTCTAAAAAAAAAAAAAGAATTATAAGCAAAATTACATCTAAATCGCACTACTTAAGGAGCTAGTTGCTATTCTATTATATTTCATTGTCTGGCTGTTGGATTATGGTTCGGTTGTGACAGGCATTAAAAAAAGATAAATATACAATTTGTAAGCCTGGATTCAGTAAAGAAAAAACTATTTTTTTGAAACGTGACTTTTGGGTGGTTGTGAGGATTTACTTAAAAGTTGTTTACTGCAACCCTTTTTGATCGTAATTTTTACTGTTTTTTAAAATCATAATAATTCGCTATAAAATAGTAAAAAGCAGTAACCTGTTTGATAAATCTTCAAAATAATTTCGTTTTTGTACCATAAATTATACGTACTTAGTTGTTGAACATGAATTCGAAAAGCGCATATCTTCTAGAAAAAAAATTCTACTTCAAGTATATTCTGTTTATTTATCATTAAAGGCCATAAAATTTAATTATCAGACAATGGTGGAGTTATACCTGTTTTGAAGAAATTAAATAGAACGGTACACTTAAAAATTGTAGACATTGCAGGTACAGGATAATTTAGTTGTAATTTAAAGTACTATATAGACTTTAGAACTCGGTTTTACTTCGAAGTACTTTTAAATTTAAACATTCGAATAAATTGTCAAGTATCGATTCTAAGTATCGTAATTTGCGATAGACAATACTAAAGAAAACTATCGCGATATATATATCAATACTTTTTTTTCAAATGTATTGCGATACGATATTCTATACCAATAAAGTATAGCGATACTCGTATCGCAATACTATTATCGCTATACTACCGACCACTGATTATATCCATCCAATGTTTACACATAAAATTGAATTTACAAAATGTTTTTTATAGAATATAAAACTAGTACCATGTATCAACTAGGAAAGTCGTTAAACACTATAACTTATTTGTTGCTCGGCAACACCCGACAATTTTAGGGTCTATTTGGACATTAAATAATTTTGAGCTTTTATTAAACACTAGGTAAAATACTTTCCAATGATGTTAGACTTAACTCGAATAAAGTATTATTATGTATGCAATGAATTTAAAAATAATTTTTGACGATTGAGCAATATTCTAATAATTAATTAAGTATGTTGTCAAGACAGCAAGTTATGTTTACTAGTTGCTATAGCTAACTCAACGGTAAGTACATACTGTAACAAATTTTAAAATTAATTTATTTAAAACTAAATATTTACACAGTTTATTTTTACTAACACTAATAAAATACAACGGTATTTAAAAAAAATAACATTAATCTATATATCAGTTATTAATACCACTTGAATAATATTGTCTGCAGATAACTTCTAGCACCTACACTTATTTATCTTAGCACACGCGTTAAATACTTAATTTATTTAAACCGACAGTCTTCGTAACTTTTTAATTTAAAAAAATAATTTCAGCTTTTTTTAAATAGATTTTATGTATTTCTGTTATTTGTGTCTAGAATGTTCAACATCTTTTGGTCCTTGTCTCTAAGTTGACAATAATTTTGAGAACGTTTCACTATCTTACTGTTCTAGAACGGTAAATAGATTTTCTTCAAAAGAAATGAGTGATTATAAGTTGTGAATAACAAATTAGGACTTTTTTATTAAAATATATGTTGAAAGTGCAATTATTACAACTGCTTATTGCTAAAAGAAGCTTATGTTAATTATTTTTGTCAACATTAAACTTGTGTTTTTCTTTAAGAAAGGTTTACTATGATTAATTCGTCACGTTTTTCAATGTCTTTAATTTTCATACTATACAGAACCTTCTCGTCTACATGCACCTGTTATTCTTAACCCTAGATTACTGGGGCGCTTTGAACGGAGATGATTACTGGAGCGTCGTAAATTTTACGATTTAGTAAAAAAACTGCGTTATCTTCTAAAATTTTATTTAGAATCGAATTTTTACTGTATATATTTATTTTTTATACCTTTGGTAATACATTAATATAACAAAAGTTTTATTATTTATAAGTCATTTGTGCACACAGTGCAAATATTCCCACGGTGTTTACCACAAATTGCCCGTTTACACGCTGCACAATAAGTAGTGGACATCCGCCTAAGTTTATTCGGACAGTAAGAACAAATTGTACGTTTCTCTTCTGGTTTGGTTCTTCTTCTAATGGCATTCAATGAATATAACACATATGAGTTTATGCTAGTCATGTTCACCATATTGTAAAATATACATAAAGGCCAGTGTTGCCGCTTCACTTAATTTTAAGGTACTAGATTTCACCAACAAAATGTACTAGATTTTAAAAAAAGTACTAAAACCGCTATATTTAAAAAGTTTATGCATAAGGTAGCCATTAAGAGGACGTTTGTACGCCACGGTATCTATTATTTAAACTAATTCTTAAGAATAGTACCCTAAAAAATGATAGATAACAGGAGAATGATATATCACAATAAATTTATAAAACCATCGGGATAAAACACGCGATTTTCATAATTTTTCGTAAGAGATATAGAAAGTAAAGCAATAGTCAATTTTCAGGTAAAATGTCACTTTTTTTTTAATGTACGAAACGCTCAGATATTTACTAGAGTGAACGAAGATTTTGTTCTTCAAGTGTTCCAATACAAAGATGGAAGAAGAAAATGAGTTCAGTGATTTATCGTGTACACCACCCAAAATAATAAAAAGTTACTTGGTGATGATGTCATTTATAATGTTGTCATGTATTTTGCTGTATTAAACATTAAACCGTGTTTTTTTAAAATTTGATTATGTTTACCTAAAAAGTACAGATTGTGATGTCAAAATGATAAGCCAGAAGAGCGTGACCACCTTTCTATAACTCGAACTAAGATATTCAGAAAGAATTTTTTTCAAATATTTGTCACATTGTTTCCATAAACAAATAATTAATTAAATATAAATATATATATATAAATAAATTAAAAAATTATGTTTATCACAAAAAGAAAAAAGTACTAGATATGCTCAATTTTGTAAAAGTGGTATTAAAAGTACTTGGTTACTAAAAGTACTAGATCTAGTACAAAAGTATTAAAACGGTAACACTGATGATGATGATGGCCATCATTAGGTTTTTCTACTGCAGCTCATGTTTGAACACATTTGATCGAACGTATCTACGCCTCCTTTTGTCTCATTGTAATTTATTATAATTGATGGTTTGCTTGTCTGCTGGCATAATTCTGCTCCTTCATGTAGTGTTGAAAGCAAGAGAACGATTTTCCCTTTTTTTAGCATATAGGATACCATAATTTTATTTTGATCAAAACAAAACATAGAAGTCTTTGTACGTCTATTTTCCACTTTTAGCAACTCTGGAGGAATCTTTTTAAATTTTTCCGCAAAGTTCCTATGACGGTTAATTTGTATGGGTCACCCAACAGCTCATCAGCTAAGTCAATAGATGAAAACCAGTTGTCCATCGTAATGTTACGATTGCTTTCATGGACCGTTTTTGTGAGTTCTTTAACATAAAAACTAGCCAAAGGCAAGCCATTTGTTTATGTTTTTTTTCCAAATAAGGGTAAGCATCAACCATATACTTTCTTTTATTATCGCATACTATTACAATTTTGATGCCGTACTTAGCAGCCTTATTTGGTATATACATTTTAAACGGACACCGCCCACAAAAAGCAACAAGTTGCTCGTCAATGGTAAGGTAAGAAAAAGGTGTGTAAGACTCTCTACAAATGACAATAAAAATGTCCCAAATTTTGCGAATATGTGTGAAAGGATCGTTCTCCTTGCTTTCAAGTCGGGTTTCCTTAGCGTCAAATCTGAGGCAATTTATTAAAAACGCAAATCTATCGTAACTCATACACGCTCTATAAAATATGCCTGAAATGGTACTATCAAACATGTGCTTTTCAGATAAGTGGTTACCTTTTTTCCCTGCAAACAATATTAAAATTCCAAACAAAGCTTTTAGTTCATCTTTAGTGATTAAGGATAGATTACTGTGACTATAGGCGTCATATCTTTGAGATTGTCTAGCAATTTCACTGTTGGTGTACTGAATAATGATTTCCAGAATATTGTCCGAAAAAAAGTGAAGAAAGTACTGATCTAAAGCATATTATTTTTTTATTTCATAATATTTCTAGCTGCTACTCTTCTAGAGCTAAGTGGTAGTTTAGATAACCATTTATGTCCGTTTTTACCCTTCAGGTTTACTTTATCTGGATATGTCATAAATGTATTCATTCGAGCAATTTTAGCCAAAGAGATATCGTCGTCAAATGAGCTATCATTTATTGTTTGTTCATCAATTGAAGTTTTTACTTCATTTATTGATGAACGCACAGAACTCTTACCTCCACTCAAATGAGAAATTGTTGGGAAAACTAATAAAGTCTCATCTTCACTGACTTTATGATATGAATCGGAGTGATCTAGTTCTACCTCCAGATTATCTGCTTCCGAACCACTTCCGCTTGCGTCAAATGGTTCAGGGTCACTCTCATTGCCATCCATAATACGTTGAATTATTTTCTCCAGTTTTTGTTTGTAAGTTTTTTGTTGGCGGACATTTTACTATACCGAAATATATTGTTAATGCAAAAACTTAAAAACGAAAATCACTTAACTGATATAAAAAAAACTTTCGTATTGTATTTGTTTGCGATCGGATATCAAACGTCGTTACTGGGGCGTCGTAATATTTACGATACATATGCGATTTAACGGATTGTTAAAAACAAAATGGCATATCTAAACACAGTACTGTCTAATAGTAGACTACACAAACAGCTACCATAAACACGGAATACATCTGTCAACCGAAAGTGTTCGAAATAGAACGATTTAAATCGGTTGTCGTAAAATTTACGACGGTCCAGGAAACTAGGGTTAATATAATTTCTATTTAAAAAATAAATTGGTTTGTTTCTCCATCTGCAAATATTATAATTGAATTCACCTTACATGTAAAAAAATTTTCGTCTAGAGTTTTATGTAAATGCTTAATAAACTAAATTTTTTGAAAGATTTAGTTTTTAAAAAAGCAATTAGTATTGCGTTGGTTTTAACATTGATTACTTAGCCCGAAATTTTTTAGAGCTTTTGGTTTTTTATTTCTTCCCACAAGATTTAATGACAAAGATTTTTCGCATATTTTATTTTTATTTATTATTTCGCATATTTCTACTTATCTTTAAAAATTCTTGTCAAAAATTAGTTAATTCAATCATTTTTTAGATTTTATTAATGTTATTTTCACTTGTGTTACTGCAATGACTGTCAAAGTTTGTCACAATAACGATATTTCCAAATTGCTATAGAAATGCAATATCAAAATTGACATTACGGCAACTTGATATGAAAGCTAACAGTTGCTATAAATACGTACTTATTATTTAAATGCTTTAATCAGTGGCTTTAATTAATTCAATCGCGCAAAAAACATTATAAGCATCACGAACAATAAGCACGTTTACCGATTTCAGACAATAAATGGAGTCATCGCTTTGTTTCTTCTCTAAACAATTGTCTTCGATCGGTAAAGTGTCCTTACCATTCTTAGTACTTAATATACTATCTTAAACAATAAAATTTGGGTATATTTTTGTTGTTGCAGTTTTCTGACGTATGTCCAATTAGTCTTCGCTATCCCTTTTACTTTTTTTGTTTCGGTTTTTTTTTTAGTTTATGTTGTTTGTTTTGAACTTACTTGACACATTTTTTCTACACTTTCTGCCATCTTCCAAATTTTTCAGTTGATTTTTCATATGGGTATTTGCCAAAATTTTCGTCTTACTAGGTTTTGGCTAAACGTCGTCTGCTGAGGAGTTTTTTGAAATGGTCTTATAAAGGATGGATTTATGAAATCAATTTTTTTCTGAATTATGCTAGTTGAAGGAGTAAGATAATCCAGTTTAGCTGTTTTATTAAATAAATAAATAAATTTAAGTTATTAGTTTTTTTCTGTTTGTTGTGAGCGGTTGCACACATATGACAAAAAATAATAAGATTTGTTTAAATTTTCCCTTATTACACGAAAATATGCTTGTTTTTCAAAATGCGGATATGTTTTTTGAAATTAATGAATCTACAAATGTTTTATTGACAAGTTCAGGGACATCATACAAGCCAACAGATTTACCAAGATTAGACAGCATCCAATCATCTGATAAATTCCCACATCAATGGATTGAAACCTGTGGAAATAGTAGGGTGGTAATGTTACCATAACAACTTTATTGTCTATTGCGTATTGATTGTTTCTATAGAGGTTTTATGATTATTCAGTAAAACCAGATTTTTTGGTAGCTTGACTAATTTACTTACTGAACGTTTGATCTTTATTTAACGTAATTTCAATTAATCTCAATTATAATTTTAACAACACCAGCATGTTATATTAACATTTTTATTCTTGACATAACTATTTTTCTATTGTTTTTTTATGAACATTCTAGTTTTACCAATACAATATAAAAACAATTATTTTCTTTTGACACCACCTAATTGTTTAAATTTCTCCTTTATTTTTCGCAAATATGATTCTATTATCAACGTACATATATTGCTAAAAAATTGTCCTATTACTGTTGTTATCTTTGTTTTTCTGAAATTTTTCTAAGGATTTATTCCACTGCACAGGTGCTTGTTTCAGACCGTACATTGCCTTTTGCAGACAAAATGCTTTACTTTTAATTTTAAAACCTTCTGGTAATACCATATATATTTCTTCAGAAAGTTCTTTATAAAGAAATTTGGTATTTATGTCGAATTTCTTCATATTGTACTCATTCCTAACAGCCAAAGCAAACATAGTTCTTAACGGACTTGTATTTACCACGGGACTATACGTCTCGTCAAAATCAATTCCATGCTTCTGTTAGCATCCTCTGACCACTACTCTCGGATTGTATCTTTCATCGCCTTTTACCTTGAAGACCCATTTGAATGTTTAAACTTTCTTTCCATTTGCTCACACATTCACAGCTTCTTCGTATGTCAACATACGTGTCATCAAATCTGGGTTTTCTTATTTTTCTTTTTACTTCTTCTCGTAAGATAATATCTCCATTTTCTTTATCCTTGATTTTTCGATCAGTAGTACTCATCTATTTTCTATTATCTTCATGATTTTCTAGTATTTCGATTTGTAATGCATTTTTCTTTATTCCCAAATCTATTACCGTAGAATGTTGTTCGTTTTTCTTAAAAATTACGTCTCTACTTTCGATTTTATTACTGTTTGGTTTATGAATTCCATAACTTTTATTTTCTTTTTAAATAGCCTACAAAAATTTCTCGTTTATTTTAGCATCCCATTTTTTGGTTACAAATGCATCAGTTCCGAACGTTTGTAGATTCAGAATATTAGGTTTCCTATTAAAATACAGTTTAAACGGTGTTTTATTGATTATGGAACTGGTTTCCGTTCGGTTTAGAGCATATAAAACTGTATTTATTGCTTCTGCCGAGAGATCTTTATTGTAATTGTTTTCATGCAATAGGGTTTTGGCTGCTTTACCAACCGTTCGATTTTATCCCTTTTGGCCAAACCACATAAATCGATATGTACAATTTTACCAAGAGTGTTAGTTTTTGTGTTTGAAGATTCAAATGGTTGTTAGTATTGTTTACCCATCATGCATTATTCACACTAAAATTTCTTCAAGTCTGTAAAATGTATTTCAATGTTTTTTAGAAATTTTTTGCATTGAGCTATATTTTGGTGTACCAATTTCTGATGCTATTCTCATAATGTTTGGGGTTTTGGCCATGCATGTATTGCCAAGTCTTCTTCATTGACTTGTAGTTGCATGATTTCTTTGTTTCCTTTCAGTATGCTGCATCTGATCTTTGTGAACTTTTGTATGTATTTTGGATACTTTCTTGGTGTAACCCAGTGGACTGTATCTAATATGTTTGCTGATACACGAATATTGGTATAAGAACACAATTATTTTTAATTTTAATTTGTTTATTTCTTGAATGACACACGTTTTTTTATTTTTTTACATATGCCTATGACAGGCCAAAACGTACTACCTGCGTTAGTCTTATACCCCTAACACAATTCTAACAATCTTTATAGTTAGTACTACATAGCCTTTATTAGTAACAACATTAGTAGAAAACAAGAAGAAGAAAGAAAACATTTTCAATCACGCAATCGTTCCAATTACCATTTTTGTCAAACACTTTAATCGGGATAGTACCTTTTCCTATTGCTTCTAATTTCGATCCATCACCAATAACTACATTTCCGCTTGCTTGTAGATTAGTATAATTAGTAAACCAGTTCTGATTTAGTGTCATATGTTGACTTGTACCATTATCTACCAGCATTCATTTATTACAACATTCACATCATTTGTAGATAAAAATGCATGTGACTCATCAGCTGCATTGTTGTTTTTGACGTTATTTCTTCTCTCTGTGTTTTTTTTTCTTACTTGTCATTTTTAAACCAGCGATCTTGTTCCCAATGACCTCTTTTTTTACTGTAGTGGCATGTATCTTTCTTTCAACGTTGCAACCTTTTTCCATTTCCACCAACTTTTATTGCTTTTAGAGCACCAGCCACGTCTTGTTGACTGTATCTATTTTCTTTTCGTTGTTCTTCAACTAACAACCTTGATGTTAATGCGTTTAAGTTTTTATTTGTTGAGCTGTCCCACGCGGAGTGGAAATGTTTATATTTGTCTGGAAGGGTTATTAGTATTTTGTTAACCAGTATACTTTTACTTATTTTTTCACAAGCTTTCAGTTCATGACTCAGATTTTCCAAACCTGCATGTGTTTTGCTAAATAATATGCATAAAATTGCTGCTGTAAATTATGCACATTGTTTTCATTAGTTTTTCTATACAGTGCTTTGATTCTATTCCACTATTACTACTGAAGTTGTGCATGCAATCAGATGCAAAATCACCTTTTCGTGTATTGTTGTAACCACTATTTTTTGAGCTTTTAGGCATTTTTCTTCACATTATTTCTTTCCTGTCTCAGTTTCAGGCCGAGTAATTGTTTCAGATACAAGGTCAAACAAATCTGAATATTTTAGTAATATTCCTACTTGAAACTTTCATGCTGCATATTGCTACCATTCCCATCCAGGTTCACAATTCGTTTTAGTTCAATTAAGTCACCCATTTTTCCGTTTTATTTATGTTATTTTCTAAATAAACACAAACGATCGCAACCAATATCAAATGTTTTAAGCAATTTACAAAAAAGAAACCGTTACACACTCGTGTATATTTATTATTCTCTATACAACGATATTATATCTGGGTTGAATATTTAATCTTTATGTAACGTTATTTTAATTAATCCCAATTCCAATTTTAACTAAACCAGCAGGTGTTATATAAGCTTTATTATTGTTAACATAACTAATCTATTGTTTTTTATACAGACTCTAGTTCTACCAATACAATATAAAATAATTATTTTCTTTTAGCAAAATTGAACAAAATGGTGTACTTAAGAAAAAATTTATATAACTCGTCTTATACTCTATTATTAAATTTCCAGCAGAAGCACTATCAGTCATATAAGGTTTTATATTGCCCTTTAGAAACACAAAAACTGGTGGGACGGTTCCCTTACTTACACTTATAAAGCAGCACACTGCAACTAAACTGACCGATTCAGCTAATGTTATCTCGGCCAACTTGCTTGCTTCCTTTCTTTGCTATATAATATTTGGAAATTTTTGCAAAATAGTGCAACCAGTTTTATCAAGTTTATATATCTTGTTTGGCGTACATTGGTATTTTTTTTTAACAACACCTAGATTTTTATAGAATTACTCCAAATTTGTTTTACTAATACTCGTAGTTTGTGATGATGTAACTACTTGCTTCGGGAGCGTTTATG
Organism: Aquatica leii; assembly: GCA_035610365.1. NCBI lineage: Eukaryota > Metazoa > Arthropoda > Insecta > Coleoptera > Lampyridae > Aquatica > Aquatica leii. The sequence continues at coordinate 27,511,586 of CM069433.1, read as the reverse complement.
GATAACTTGTGATGTCTTTGCATACATCCAAATAGCTGACTAAAGTCAACTTGTTGAATAGTGTTAAACTTCAAAGCATCAGCACATTAGTAGACAAGTTTTCTTGTTTCTACCGTTGTTAAACCATAATGCATTTTGGATGCTATGATTAAATATTATTTTAACTCATCTTCTTGTTTGCTTGTAGAAACTCCATTAGAGATTTGTTATGTCGGAGTATTGCATTGTATGGGCAGTTTGAATATGCTTATTTATTTGAACAAATCTAGATAACGTGGATTTTTCAACATAATACATTTGCAATATTTTGCGTATGGGAATCAGTTTTTCTCTTTTTGTTGCGATGCATGCAAGTAACCCTAACAAATCATGTCAAATTTGTTCATAACATCACATAATCACAAAATCATAAAAAAAGGATTTTACCGATACTGACAAAGAAAATAAATTTGTTTTTAAATCTACAATAGATGTTAAAAGGTATTTACCTACAAAACAAAAATAAACAATTTGTTTTCAACTAACACTCAAAACTCTAGAACTTGTTCAATTCGATTCATGTTCAAATAGCCCTTATATTACCCTACCCTACACGTTAAATTTAAATATTTCGCGTAACATGCATTTTTGGTATTTTGGTTTTAGTATAGTGTAAAACAAACTAATCACAAACATACTACGTGATAGAAAGTGATTAATTCGTTGTTTCGTGAAATATATTATGTTTTTTGTTTGAGGTAACAATTTATAACTGTTTTACTTGATTTTATTAATTTTTCTAATAAGTACTTTTATATATTTTTAGTTATAAATTTTAAGTTACTGTTTACAACAAAAAAAAAGTTTAAAATGTTTATTTTGATTATTTGATATATCAGCACCGTATGTTTTGGCACAAAACACTTTTATTTATTAACAAAACAAATCAAGAAAACATTTTAACTTACATTAAAATCTGGTGATTATTTTAATATTCTTAATTGTACCAATTACTTGCTGAATATGACAAAACACTTAAGTTAAAATTTGTCTCGTAATATTATAGTTACACTTTACTACATTATGCAAATTAAACAAACATAAATAAAACATAATATTTTGTTTCAAAAGTGTTTGATGGCAGAGCCATCTCATAGTGTGATTTTACTTTGTGCCTAAAGTTTACTGTACTCAGCTATAAACGATGGTAACACGTTCAAATTAGTGGAAATTGTAGGAACTACATTAGAGTGTATCTTCTACTGCTGATGAGCCCCAAAAGGGCGAAACGGTCGTTTCGTAGTTCACTCTAGTGTTGTTTGCACAATTGCATTGACATTGTTTTAACCCTAATGTCTTTTTACGTTGTGGTTTTATCCCCCAGAATTATTCAAAGCATATTTTGAATTTCACAAGTGTTAAACTAATTTCAACGTGTTACCACCGTTTATAGCTATTTACAGTATAATATTTTGTGTTAACGTTTGTTTTTTTAGCTCGAAAAAAAGAATGGTTATACTAGCCATTTTTTTTAAACGATTAATCAACATAATTTGTTTTCTTATAATAACAATATTTATAAATTTGTATTAAAAAACCAATAATTTTATTTCTTAAACATCAAAAACAAAATTAAACACAATCAAAAATCTGTTGCATGCAATAGAATTAAAAATATTGTTGTAAATATGTTTGATATTTTTTTACATGTTATTAGGAATATGTATAAATAAAATCTTCTCTACGTCTGGTATTGATTCTAGATTGTTTTTAATATCAGAAAGTAAACATTTTACTTTTGCTATGGAATATTTATATTTTTTACTCTGAATTGCTTATGTTAACAAGGTTTATGCAAATAGTAAAATTAATTTAAAAAATGTATATTATTTCGATTTCTTCTTTCTTCTTAATTTATTTGCAAATGAAAACCAACTTTAAAATAACTATTTTTGAATTTTTTTTTTCAAATTTATAAAACATGACTACTACATTTTAATTAAACTTTAAAAATATGATATTTTTTACAGAATGGCGACAATAATTTTTTAAATTTAAAAATAAAATACATTGTTATATATTAATTTGTATAATTTACAACGCACTTGAATTAAAATATTTTTATTAATTGTTACAAATAAACGGTAAGATAACTTGACTAAAGTATTTTAGCTGTAAACTTATTTTTATTTAGACGTGGTTTATTTTACAGTTTTATCTTCATTAGGTAGATTTTTACACATCTTATAAATTTTCAGAAAAATTTATTGCTTAACGCAAAACGGTTTTTATTTAATATAAATAACTGTGGAAGCTACGATGCAAAAAATTATAGAAAAATGAATTATATAGCTATTATAATAAAATTTTGTGCTAAGGTAAATAAAGCGGTACAAAAAACTGTTAAAAAAAGCCACTAGCTGCACCGACTAAGTTTATGATTTTAAATTACTCCTGAGTAATTCATTATACAAAGAAGTTTTTCCGTAATAACAAAACCAACATCACATAAATTTTTAAATAATACGTAGTTTACGTTTCATACTTTTTTGTCTAAAAATATGTAATACCGATAACAGTTTGAAAAAATTATTTTTCTTTACATAAAATATTAGTATGTTTATTGTGTACAAATTACAAACATTCAAATACAAAAAAAAAGTTATTAAAATATTTTAATTAACAAGATTTCAAAAATGTTAGAAATTTGTAGTAAAACTAAAAAAACTTATTTTTTTTAATTATTAAGGTACAGTTTAAAGCGTAATAATTATTTTAGTTGTATATTACATTAAATTTAAACAAACACCAAGTACTTACGTAGTATTTGTGATTCAAAATAATAACATACAATTTTATATATTAAATGTAAATTTGAAATAAAACATTTTAAAATTAAATTCTATATAATAAAAATTATTTACAATAAATCTAACTGTTGACGGCAACATAAAATTAAAATAAAGTGTAGTTATTCAATATTTTACAATACTTATTATTATTAACCTAAGTTAAAAACAATTTAACTGAAAATAACATTATGTAACTTTTTAAATTATTTTAACTACGTTGTGTTATGTTTATTGATTTTTTTTCTATTTTGCATACACAATGACTACTTTGTAAATCTGTTTTTTTAAATAAATTTAGTTACAAAATGCAACTTTGTTTAATAGACAATACTAATTTTTGCGTGTTAAACATTGGTATCAACGTATTGAGTCACATAGTATTTTCAAAATTTAAATTAGGCAGAATCTGATCACTGTTACTTAAAATATATCAAAAATCGAAATAGAAAAAGTAATAAAAAAAATAGGTGCTATAACTGCTTTTTGTAACAATCGTATATTACATAATTTGGGCCTACGAAGCAAATTTGTCGCATTATAATTATCATCATTGTAATACTCGTAATACTATTGTGTATCTAAATTAAATTAATTTGAATTGTTTTAGTACTTGACTATATGCGGCTCTGCGTAGTAAAAGAAACATTCGAAAATATCTTAAATAATACGTTTTGTTGTTTTCTACCATTATACGTGTTTTTATTTTGTATTAATGTAATTTTTTACAATTTATTCTAATGTAACTACCATCTTATATTTTGTAAAATATAATACTGCAATAAGTTGATTAAATAATTTACAAACATTTTTACATAAAAGAATCAGATTCAAAATTATATGATCTTTAATTGCGCTTAACTAAACTTGTAACGTACAGTCTTTGACAAATGTAATGTCCATCAGACACATAGGCAACCAAAGTATCACATTCACGATCGTAACCGAAGATTTATAAATAACAAGGACGGTTGTTGCGTTGCGCTAATTTGAAAAGGTAGTTTTGTTAACTGGGAAAAGTGGTCCACAATAGTAACTCTGATAAGGTAGAACTTGTATTACTTCTTCGTGACGTAGCATAGTAGATATATTTACAAACATTAAAGAACGAGATATTACGTGTATTAGACCAAAAATCTATTAACAATTCAATTCAAAAACGCAAATATTAAATTGCTCAACGGGCGACAATATTACAATAATTATATATTATAAATTACACAAGTCTATTGTATAATTAGTAAGAAAAATAGATAGCTTGTTTTTAATACCAAACAGTTCCGTTTTAAACGCCAATTGTGAATTTTGTATTTTTGAGAATAGATTAAAGGCGCATTTATATTTACTTTCCTTTAAATACGGTTTCCGACAAAATAGATTCTAAACGGTTTCTACCTATTCACATTACCCTTTTGAGCTAAACAGCCTAGATTCTATATCAAGCATTTAAATTAATCAAAAGGAAAAAAATGTAGTTTGATTTTGAACTAAAAAAAATTAAATTTTGTGTGTGGTAATATTATTTTGTTAAAAAACAGAAATAGCTAGGAGCGTTACCAATACTGCAACCAAAGCCACTGGTTGAACGCTAATGTATTACACCAATTTTTAATTTTGTATAGATTTTTCTAGTTTTAAGGTATTTACTCACTTGGGACACTGGTTCATGCAATTTAAACAGAATGGTCAATTCATTCAAAAACAGATTTACATGTAATAAATTTACTTTATTATATAAAGGAATTAGATAGACACATTACCAATAATGACCAAAAATAGAAGACTTTATTCTTAATAACTCTCAAAATAAAATATTATATTCTTCATCTTTGTCTGTTTACTTATTTAAAACAGTTTTATTCCTCATTTGTTTTTAATTACGTTGTACTAAAAAAATTGTGACGTTAAAGCAGTCAACTTTAAGTTACATAAAGGTTTGAAATTTGAACAGTGGTTTCTTCACACAGTGTAATTATTTATTACTCGAAGTTACTAACATATTTTTTTTATTTTAAAAGCAATAAGTACAATTTATAGTTATGCAAGGAATTGAGATGATTAAGATATACAAATAGATGTTTGCGCATAAAAATAATTTATCACATAAACGACAATCGACTCGTTTTATTAAAATACATCGCAGCAAAAAAGAGAAACATAATGTAAAGAAAAACTATTAATTTAACTAAGATGAATAAACTACGTAAAGTGAACTTACAGAAAAGATGTTTCTGCAGGAATGAAAGGTAATATGAACAATATATGCAATATAACATGTAACCATATTTAAGTTATACTAAAAATTACAACCTATTTATAAAATATACAATTCGTAATATGAAAGTTGATTGAATTCCCTATTGCACTAAATTGTAGAAATGACTTAAACTGAAGATAAGAAATAAACTGACAAATGTCACCAACCTCTCACATAATTGGCTGATTGAAGATCGAAATATTAACATGCAGTCACTAATTTGACCTGACAAATGCCATCCTTTGGCTTAAATATATTATGGCTAAATTGTAACAATTTAGGTAGTTAAAGATAACAGATGAAAGTTACATAATTGTGGTGTATAAATATAATCAAGTTACTTTTCATATAAGAGAAGATAATTGAATGTAATATCGATAAGCTGGTTATGAAAAGTTTAAAACAAACTACAAGTTTACGTTTATCAATGATATTCCATACATAACATTAATACTTTATGGAAGATTGAAATAGTATGGAAATGAGATAATCAAAATATTTTAATTACAGATACATAATACCGCGATTTGATAATCAATGTGAAAGTAATTGGCACGACATGGTCGTGGTCCCGCGATTTGTAGTTAATTCATATATTTAGTTATAAAATTGATCTAAACAGAGAAATTAGCATCAAAAAAATTTACGTGTAAAGTATTAATCAGAATATGAATGTAACTCATTTATATTTTGGTTGATAAGAATTAAATTATTATTGTTTTATTACATATCAATTATCTATGGACATGTAATATAAATGTAAGTAAAGGCAAATTAAACAAAAAATTAATGATGAACACCCTAACATTAAAAATTAAACATAATATTAATGTGTTAATTTTTTGTTTAAGTTGAACAAGGAAAAGTAATAAAGGCTAATTAATATTTTGTGTAGTATCAATCGGATTCAATACAAGCTTGAATGCGAGAAGGCATGTATTTACCAATCTTATTATTACCAATATTATTCAGGTGTAGAGTATTCCAAGTACGCATAATATTTGCGTGAAGTTGGTCTATATTTCAAATCATGATGTTATTTTCCCATTCACGCACAGCAGCTGTCCAGAGATTTTCGATGGGGTTAAGATCTGGAGACCTGGCTGGCCAGAGTTGCCTTGAACGAAAACTATTTCGCCTTCTGGATAAATTGCCCTAACCGATGGTAACATAACATCTTCTAGTATGGACACATATTCCTCAGACGAAACCCTGAGTTTACTTGGACAAGCTCCCCCGGACATGCTTGGCTCATCCAGCACCAATAACCTGTACTTATACGTCTAATGCGTTTTATGGGTTGGATATTTTCAAAATTGTATCTGGTACTATTCGCTCTCCACAGTGTTTTTTGGAAATCTTCCGAAGAGCAAAATGTTTTTTCGTCACTAAAAATTACAAGCTGACAATTTCGTCTTGCGTTGGCTTGACAAAATTGTGCTCGACGTCGGGCATGTTCTTTCGTTATCGGTGGCTTTCTGGCAGGAATGCGACTGTGAATTTCAATACTGTGTAATTTCCTAACCTCAGTCCTGATATTTCCAAGTAAGCTGTAGATTATCTCTAATCATGGTAGAAGTGCAAAATGGTGTTTCTGCGCAACATTGCCTTATGTTGTTCTCGTTATTATGGTTTAAAATTCGGCGTCGTCCAGTACGTTTTTTCGTTTGTAAGAGACGATTATTTTCGGCTCTCTTTTGTTCCCTTCGGATCCATCTCCAAACTTGCGTTGACTACAAAAAATAAGGGAGTCGTAAAATATAAGTGCAATTTCTCTTAATTCGATTATGACGCCAAATAAAAACCTAAATTTCGTTATTGTATTTGAGGAATTTCAAAAAATTTCCTGCAATAAGCAAATGTCTCAATTTTTATCTTGAAGTATTCTATTTCAATAAATGAATTAATATTAACCAATGCATACAATCGACTCTTTGATGTAAATCATTCCCATCAAATTAACAAATTAATGTCTCATATCAATGCTGTGAACGCTTAATCAGTTGAAATTGATTGCCAAAAAAGTAATAACAGTTTGCAATGCCCTGGCGTTAGTTGTATGCATTCATTATTAAAGTATTTCTTAATTAACACTAAACGATGATCGTTTTATTTCCTGAGAAAAAAACTAAGTTTATTTCTTTGATTACATAGGTTTATAGAATAAAAAAATCTTGTTTTTGTGAGCTGGACACCGCGCCGAACAAATTTGTCGTGCATATTGGTATATATTATTCAATTATTGAAAAAAGCTATTAAACAATTATTAAACATATACAACAGTACAAAAATTTCCTTCGCACTTCCGCTTTTGAGAAAAAGAAATGTTTGTGATGAAATATAGTAAGCATTAAAACAAAATCAGAAATTTATAAACGATTTTCCGTCATAAAAATACGTGGATTAGCTAAAGTAAAAATTAGATTTAATCTTAAAGAACATTTTGTGTTTTATCTTCCTTTTGTTTGAAAACGTAAAGATGGTTGTTTGCATAATATTCCGTTCATTTTTTCTTTAAAAACCAACGGAAGAAATAAAGTTCTATGTGCAGGTCCAGTTTAAATAATAAATAAAGAGCGCTAAATACTGGACTAGGATTACGAAAAATTAGTTTTCTGGAACATTCAATTTATAGGTTTGAGCGATAATCATGGCATGACTACTTGAAACACGAAATAGAAATATTTTTTTTTAAATATACAGCGTTTTTCCAGAAAAAGCTAGTGTTCTCAAAAACGGGTGATTGTTACTAAACAGCACAGCATTTTATTATTAGCTTTTTAGGTATTTCAAAAATAAGGATTTTATACTACAAACTTTATATGGCGACGCTTTAAGCACAAAAGCAAGATTAAATGATGTTCAATGATTAAAATTTCTATTTCGTTAAATAACTACACCCCAAGAGCAAATCAACCCTCTCTGCTATTTCAGTAACTGGAACACCGATCTCCCATAGCGCAACTATTTTTCCTATGGTCTCCAAAGATACTAGCGATTTCCCAGAAGTCTAGTTTTAAGAGACTTATTTTAAAACAAAACATTTTAACAGTGACAAATAAAAGAAAGTTAAAAAAAGGTAAAAAAAAGATATACTGATAGGCGTCTGTATGGTATGCGCTTATCTATAACTTTATTTTTAGACGTTTTCTTTCTCACTTATAATTACACGTATACACTCATAAACCACTTTTCACATTTTAGGTAAGAAACCTTCAATCGATTCAATTGATATAGCTAAAGCTAAAGTATATTCTATAAGCATTAATCTCAGTTCGCGTCAGCACTTTGATGTTTTGTGATACAACTGATTTTTGCTCAAGATACAGCACAATAAATTTATCTAGCGGTATCAAATCTAAATGCAACGATTGTGTGAATTATTACAGCGTTGTAAATGATGCATTATTTTTGATAATCCATTAATTAATGTATAATTTTTTTACAGGATGAAGATTTTATTGTATGATTGCATAGTTTGAAAAAAAGAAAGATTTTTTATCAATTAAATATAAAATAAAAATATAAAATAAAATAAAAAAAAATAAAAAATAATTTCGAATACATTCAGTAATACAATAAAAATTTACAACTACGATATTACGAATAATAACATAACTAAATTTATAGAAAAAACATTAAAATATTTTACTTTATTAAAGAATAAATAAAAAACTGATTTTTTGAATGACTAGTAAATAATAAATTTTGTGTATTGCAAAGTAAGTAAAAACAAATAAGAAATAAAATAGTTTTTTTTAAGTATTTTTAAACGTATTAACAATAAATTATCTCGTTTTTGGTCATTATCTATGTTATCGAAGGTGCTCCAAGCTATTTCCTTTATATAGAATTTTTATTTTTTTAGTTCAAAATCAAAGTACTTTTTTTTCTTTTGGCTAATTTAAGTGATTGATATAGAATCTAGGCTGTTCAGCTCAAAAAGGTAATATAAATAGGTAGACCATATAGAATCTATTTTGTCGGAAACCGTAATCAAATTATGCAAATATAATGCGCCTTTAATTTATTGTCACAAATTTAAAATTCACAATTGCCGCTTAAAACGAAATTGTTAAATATTAAAGACAAGATATCTATTTTTTTATTAATTATACATGTGAACATTATTTTGTAATATTGTCGCCCGTGTAGCAATTTATTATTTGCGTTTTTGAATTGAATTTAATTAGATTTTTGGTCTAATACAGGTAATATCTATTTTTTAAGCTTTGTAAATATATTTGCTATGCTACGTCACTTAGAGGTAATACAAATCCCACCTTATCAAAGTTGTTATTGTGAATCACTTTTGCCAGTTAGCAATACTACCATTGCAAATTAGCGCAACGCAACATCTAATCGTCCTTCATGCGTCTTTATTTTTAAATCTTCGTTTACGATCGTGAACCTGATGTTTTGGTTGCCTATGTGTCCGAGGGACATTACTTTTGTCAAAAGCTGTACATAGATTGTAACCTGCGTTTGAATTTATGTGCTTTTTTTACAAATTTTTATTTGTTGTTTAATTGACGTATTTTAAATCATATTTGTTATTTCAAGGTTTCAAGTGATTTTTTTCAATTAATGTATGTTTTTACGTTGCTTAAATATCCGTGTGCTGTGTTTTCGCTAATTTCGCATTTCCTCTGTATTTAATATTAATTATATATTAATAAATTCAATTTACATTATGATTTATATTTCGTACTTCTATAATTTATTTAGTTTCTACGATTTAAGAAATTTGATAATACATTTGTTTGTTTAGGTTAACTTCCTTTAGTGTTTGTTTCTTCTATATTATCTTTGCTTACGCTTACAGTACGATAAGTAAACTTTGTACAAAACTTACCTGAAATTGCGTGTCATTTTATTTTTGATCTTTGTTGGTTACAGTTTTTTTATAAGATATGGTTTTTCTGAAGTACCTATCTATAACGTTATACAAAGGTTGTTACTTATTTTAAAAAAAACATTGAAAATTAAGTTACTTTATCTTACCTTATCTAAGTTATCAGAGTGGCTTAAGTTTACAAAGGAATGCGGTGATTTTTACATTCCTCGTTACATTTTTGCGCCTTTAACCTTAGCGAGTAAAAAAAAATAGTATTAAAAGTAAGATTCTGCATGTGCAATGCTAAAGAGCATTTAGACTTTGGGGAGTGTTTACACTTTGCGCTCTCGCCACAGTACCCCTTTTCTAGTAATTTTTTAAATAAATTCAAAAATAAAATAAATGTTACAAAATAAAATGGAACGCCTCCAGTAACAGAAAATAACTTAACTCAACTATTCCTACAATTGTCAAGTTTTCTAATCCTAACTTATATGTCAAATTATGACAATGTCTTTGTATCTGCTTGAAAATTTCACTGTGCTTCCACTTTTTGTTGAGTTGCTTGCTTTTCAGCTTTCCCAAAATTTTTGTGTGTATTATTTTGATATTGCAGGTTCACATATTTTACTGTTATCCAGGGTTTGTTTATGAATGGTTTGTTTGACACCTCACACTAGTATTTTGTACACTTTATCTTTACGCGATATCACTTTAAATGGTCTATCATATGGATGTTTGAGAGGTTTCTGTAATCGATCTACCCGCAAAAACACAAATTCTGATGTCTTCAGGTCCCTCGGCACAAATGTGTTGCTTTTATGATGTTCACTATATTGTTGGTAGCGTAGTGTCTCCATCTAATTTTTTAAACAAACCAAATAATTGTTGTTAGGTTCTGTAGTTACAAGTTTTTTGATAATAAGACTTGGTAGCCGCAGTGTAGTTCCGTAAACTAATTCCGTTGGTGCAGCATCCCAAATCTTCTTTAATGATATTGCGTATAGCTAACTTTGTAATTGGTAATGCCTCTGTTCAATTGCCCTGATGACATATAAATGCTTATTTTAGCTGTCTATGGAATTGTTTCACTTCTCCATTACTTTGTGGGTGATACGATGTTGTTCTGTTTCTACACACGCCTGTGATGTTCTGCAACTCCTGAAACCAAACTTATTCGAACTGAACTCCTCAATCAGTAGTTATGACTGTTGGTATGCCAAATCATGATATTAACGCGTCGCAGAATGCTTTTGCACAGGTTTCTGCAGTCATGTCCACTAGAAGTACTATTTCAGGCCAACGGCTGAAACGGTCAACTATTGTCAACAGATACTGCTTCTTTCACACACTGGCAAGGGCCCGACAATGGCTATATGAACATAGGAAAAACGAGCATCAGGTGCTAAAAATGTTCCTAATGGTGCATTTGCGTGTTTGTTGATTTTGATGTGTTGGCATGGAATGTACTGCTTCACATGTGTTGCTATGTTGCGTTTCATGCCTGGCCAGAAGTGTTTACCAGTAACGAGTTTAGTTGTTGCTTTAACATCAGAGTGAAAAAAAATATGGTTAGTTTCTATTATGCTACAACAATATTTTTTAAGTATCTAAATGCGATTCCTCTGTTTAGTGCATTCATACCAAAGTTCATGTTCAGAATTCAGAACTGGAAGTCTTGAAAATTGGTATTTGCCATCTTGCTATAATGTTTGTAATTTGACATCTTTGGCTTGTGCTTGTGCTAGTGATTCAGCGCTAACCTGGACTCTTGTAATCACTTGGATGCGTGACATCGATCTGCTACGGTATTGTCAGACCCGTGTCGGTTGTGTACTGAGATATAATAAAGTCTAATTGTCTGCACTGCCGGAGAGAACATTTATCTATTTTCTACTTGAAAGCAAAAATTATTGGCATGTAATATGTGTATACGGTAAAATTATGTTCTTCTAAGAAGTGTTTAAAATGTTATATTTTTTTGTAGATCGCTAACATTTTTCTATCATAAGACTATACTTCTTTTCTGTAGCTGACCATTTTTTGGAAAAGAAAGAAATTAGTTTTGTTTCTGTTTGCGTGTTGTGCTGTTGTAGTACACTTTTTAGTGCTGTATCCGATGCATCAACAATAAGATATACCTGGTTCTGTGAATCTGGATATTCCAATACTGTTGCAACAATTAAGTCTTGCTTACTTTTGTTGAATGCTGTAATTGCAATATCATTCTACTCTAATTGTGTCTTTTTTAAAAATTCTTTTTAGATCATGCAATGGTAGTTGTCTTTAACTGCATCAGGTAATTGATCATACCCAGAACTGTCATTTTTTGCTTATTATCATGAATTATCTGCACCTTCTCTGAAAGAGATTTTATTCTTTCTGGAGTAATGTGTACTCCTAGAAATTTCAACTGTTGTGTTGGATTTATGACGAGGCCGTATTGGTCGAGTTTTGTTAAATACTTTTTTAAGTGGTCGTTATGATTTAGATTTAAAGATGATGTAATCAAAATGTCATCTATGTAAGTGTAGGGAAAGTCTAGCTCTTTCAAGACTTCATACAAAATTTTTGAAAAGTTTGAGACGCTTTTCGTAACTCGAAGAGCATTCTTACGAATTCAAACAATCCAAAGGGTGTTGTAGTAGCCGTTTTGGGAATGTCTTCTGGGTGCACAGGTATGTTATTGTACACCTTTGTTAGATCAATTGTGTTGAAGATTGCTTTGTTCCGTAGATTTTGACTAAAATCCTGTATATTAGGAATTGGGTGCATATCCCCATTTGTCAAAGAATTGAGTCGCCGGTAATCACTACAAGGACGCCACGAACCATCTGTTTTTGTTACCATGTGCAAAGGGCTGGCCCATGGCGATAATGATTCCTGATTCCATCAGTTTATGAAATTCTTGTTTGACTATTTTGAGCTTGTCACTTGACCGCCTTCTAAAGCAACTGAAGAGTAGTAGGCTTTTAGTTTCAATGTAATGCACTACTTGATGTTTTACTTCATAACTTGAAAGTGTTGGGCGCACTAAATTTGGAAACTGCTCCAGTAGCACGTGAAATACACTGTTTCCATAAATAACTTTTAGTTGTGTTACCGCAGACTGTTTGCACTTACACTGCACTTGTAGCAAGGTATTATTGTCCATAAGTTCCTTGTTTGCTAAAACTACACTTAAGTTAAGGGGTGCTAAAAAAGTCTGCCCCAATAATGGATTCTGTCACTTAAGCTATTAAAAACGTCCATCTAAAATTACGCCTTAAACCAAAATTGATTGTCATTGTCTTGTATTCGAACACACTTATTGTTGAACCATTTGCTGCTTGCAGAATAAAGTTAGTAATTGTGGTGACATCATTCAGCGTAGCTGGTAGTACGCTAACGTTTGATCCAGTATCGATGAGAAGCTTTAAACCACTACTGCGATCCTTCATGCATAGGCGACCGAATTGATGACTTCCAGTAGCCGTCGCTACTACTGCATTGTCCCGTTTTTTTGGAAGTTGCAAGGTTGTGTGTATTTAGTAGCCTTTTCATTGAAGATGTTATGTTACCAGCAGTAACCACTTTGTTTACTGTTACGAGATCTGTTTTTGCTATGTGAACGACTGTTCCCACGAAGATGTTGACCTTGTAACATGTTGCGTAACTCTGCATTTTTTTAGAACAGTTATTTCATATTCTTCAATTTTAACTGCAGCCACTGCTGATAGGGCGACTCCAAATACTCGATCCGCTATTTATGCTAATTGCTCTATCGTTAGGTTTAGCGGTACCAAAATTGGTTGCACTTTTGTAGGCATTTGTTGCATGAATAATTTTTTTAGTGTACCAGAGTTTTGCAGAAATTGCTCCATACGCCGTAGCAGTTGTGATGAAGTTCTTGTGCTTAGCAACTCCCCAGCTAGCAACCGTTTAAAACGCTGACCATCACTTAAACGTGTTTTTTTTTACAAACGCCTTCTTCAATTTTATATATGGCGTTTATTCATCTAGCTTTATTATTAAGTCAAAGACCCCATCTGCAAGTTCAGATGGCAACGCGCTAATTACTTGATAACATTTGGTTTCTTTGTTGATTACCTTCGGGCGCATTAGTTGAAATCGCGCTTCCACTATGGCAAATCATAATTTTGTTTTATTCGGCCAGAGTGAACCTCCATTCTGGCCGAATAAAACCTTTAAAACCGACAAAGATACAAGACAAAGTTGTTTTATGCAATCCTAGTTCTTTACTTCGTATAGATAAATAAAAATGCATTTTGCTTTCAAACATCGCGTTCAAACGTCAATACGTCCAAACATCTTGCATTCAAAAGTCCCTACGTTTAATCGTCTTTCCGTTCTAACGTATTGCGTTCAAACGGTTGCGTTCAAACAGGCGATTCCAGTTTGTACAATAGTTAAATGGGAAGTTTAATTTCAATTTTGTTTGGTTAACTTATTTTATTTTTCATCAAACACAAACACTTTTCCGGTAAAGTTGTAAACAGAAAAAGTTTTTTCAACTTTGTGTTATTTTAAACTTAATGTTACCTTAAACTTATGTTACTTTAAATTTGATTTTGCTGTAAATTTTATTTCTTTATTTTTTTAAAATTAAATCCAAAATTACGTTTCAGTAAAATTAATTTGTTGTCTTTTTAGTTCATTTTTGTTTTATTGTAACCGATTATTTTGTTATAAATTTTTATTTATATGTTTTGTGTGTGAAATTTTGTTTTGTTTTTTTATTTTGTTTTTGATTTCTTTTATTCCATGAACCTGTTCAATATAATTTGTTTTGTTAGAATTCAGTGATTACACACTATAATGGTAAATTCCAATAGGGTGTACATCGCCGGATGTGTCCTCTGATTGGCAAAGTCCAAATGCCCTATAAACCTTCCTGGCGCCTTTTTGACTTGAGTTTATTTTGATTTTGACAGTTATTTTTTTTTGTTTTCCAAACAGTCACGGAGTTTTCATCTTCACTGAGCAATGGCAAATACGTCGTTTATGTTACTTTCATACAGGTAATTTTCATAATAACAGCTTTTGCATGTAACAAGTTATCAATATTTTTATTACATTTAAAACAATCTAATTAATTTACAAGATGCATAACATTATAAGCGTTTAAAATATTGTTTAGAATAAAAGAAATGAATAAAAAATCTTTACACCAATTAAACAGCAAAAGTATGTTCAACTTTTGTTAATATAAATTTAAAATGCGCATTAGCAATCATTTGGAATTAATAAACGTCAAGCAAATTTTATTAATTATATTTTGATAAATGGATAAAATCACTTGTATGTCTTTTGACGTTGGAATTCAGTCACAAATTTAATTTTTTATAATCATGAAAAAAAACATGTACGAATATTTAAAAATACAAAAAAAAAATCACAGATTTGATAAATCAACCTTAACAAATCAAATTGCCTGTTAAATTGCGTCTTTTGATTTTTTTGCTTTTGTTAAATTAAACAACAATAAAAATCGTACAAAGTTTTATTACAAGAATCTTAAAAAGTAATTGTAGTTAATTTTTAAATAAAAAGTGAAAACTAACATAACTTTTGTTGCAATTTTAGAAGGCGACATTCTGTGACGTTATTGTGTGTCTTTTATGACAGACGATAAAAGCAGGTCTAAGAAGAGCTGTTGGATAATACTTGTTTAACTGTTTAAATGCATTTTTGTTTAATGAATTACATAATTATATAACTTTGTAAGTGAAATTGAAACTGTTGTTTATACTAGTAAATTTTTTTTTCTAGTCTAAATATGAGAAAGTTTTATCATTGACTAATCATATAAGACTTGTAACCGGACTAGTTAAGGTCTAACAGGGATAGATGGCGAGGGGCCAACATAAGTCGCAACGGTACTTACAGTGGCGTAAAATATACTATTATACTGAGCACTTCTGATAGCAGCGCATAATTCAAAAATGAATGACATTCGACTTAATATTACGCTCAAGGTCGTCTATTATATACGCGTTCGTTTATATAGGTCAGCGCTTATCACTACTTTTCTTCGAATGATGACAATTAATACGTGCACAATCGTAGCGTTTACAGATAAACATAACTTGAGATTGTAAATGCACGTAATTGCTTTTAAAATTAAAGCAATACAATTCCCAACATAATTTTGCACAATGTAAAACTTCTAATTTATTTTTTGAGAGTATTTCTTAACCGATTGAGCTCGGGTTTTGTGTAGTAAATTTCTTATTTAAATACCTACAACATTGTTTTATTAATTCTTAAAACATTTACTAAAATTACCTCAAAATTAAGATTAGTCGTGTCGTTATTCTGTAAATCTCAAAAATTTAAAATATGTAAAAATTTGAAAATCTGAATAACGCAAATTAAACAATCAAAAATTAGTAATGGTGCTAGCCAGCAAGAAATGTAGCAGAAGTCTAAACACTATTCTAACTCTAAAGCAAAACTTACTTTTTAGAATGTAACAACACTGAATATAAAATTATAAATTAACACAATGCCCGATAGGTGAATACTATAAAAACCATGCTCAATTTAAAATTTACAATTTGTTAATAATAAAATAACAATAAAAAGTATTACAAAATTAAATATAATAAACAGAATTGACAAAATTTAAATCCATTGATGCGCAAATAACATAAGTGTTAATCAACGCAATGAAACTAAGTTAAATACTAATAACACAAAAATAAATAATAAATAAATTTGTAAATCTTTGTACTAATAATAAAAAAATAAATATATATATCTACATGTTAACATAACGGAGTTGATATTTACGAAGCTAAAAGGTTTTTACTGTTGAGTACAGAAACACAAAGATACACTTTAATGTTAAAAAAAGGATTGTGTATTCAGAACTCATCGGCATTTAACACAAATCGACTGTAATTATTCAAAATCGTTAAAATACTGTAACAAAAAACATTTTTAATCATTAAAATTAACAATTTTACAGTATTATGATGTATTAACAATCTTGTATTGTTCATCGCCTTGTATAGATTTTGTATCGTTCATTTTAAATTCAGTTAGCATCATTAAATTTCTTTTTTTTTAGTGTTGAAAAAATTTATAGGAAGCTTGATTTGAAGGTTCGTGTAACGAAACGTAAAATGCTCAGAAGAAACGAAACTGGAATTTCCGGTGGTGCCCAATTTTACTCCATTTTTTTGTATTTTTTGGATGCGGTGTTTATTATTATTATTATACAAGATATTTCTTGTAATTCATTTTATGTTTTAAAAATATAATAAATCTTAATTTCACTCAGCAATACTGAAAAATAATTATGGTAATTGCAGAATTAGATTCACGGGAGCTTCAGCCTTGTATGATGCAAAAACGGTACAATATAGATGAAAATTGCACATAAACATATTTATAGAGCACAAAATTTCCTACAAAAAAGTTTATGAAAGGATATAATTAAATCTAATAATTTAAGAGTTACAGAATTTTAATGTAATGCGAGACATTTTTGTGCAACTTTGCACACTTGTATCTTATAAACTATTGAAGGTAATTGTACTTTTTCGCGGACTTTTTTATAGTAAATTTTGTCTTTTATAAAAATGTTTATGTACAACATTTCTCTATCTTGCACCGTTTTTGCAGTGTTTGTGACAAAAGCGGTAGCGGAGCTAATACCGTAACTAGAATATTTTTTCTCACTTCACCGAAATCAAGACTACGCTGTAAAGCAAAAAATAGAGTTAAGCCCTTCCTTCAATATTGTATGATAATTTAAACCAATGTATGAAGGGACTAGTTTACACGGTTTAAATTAGTAAAGGCTTAAAATTAAAAAACACTGTAATGTATCATCTCATAGGCATTAAAGCTGATTAAAGTACGTAGAAAAACGTATAATTCTCAATAAATTTACAAAATTAAAAATTTCTACTTATAACAACTAGATGCGGTTACAACTATGTTTATTAATTTAGTTACACGATGTATTTTAAAAATGTATTAAATAATACTTGAAGGGAACACTTGAAATTAAAAACGCCTATAAACGAGGGGTTGATTAAATTTTTGCATGTTAAGGAATTTGACGAACTAAAATTATTACATATTTTATGAGAGTTTAAATAACATTCTGTATAAAAAAGACATTTAGGATTTGTCAAATTAATAAAAATAATAGAAACTTAAAACTGCGAATAAGTTAACTTAAATGTTAAACATTAAACCGAAGTATATCAATAAAATACAGGTGTTTGTTGTGATGCTCACTTGAAAATTTTAACCAATATCCTAGCGCTGACGAGTTCCTAAAGAACAAAACAGCTGTCCGCTAGTTCTGATGTTGTTTTTCACAATTGTACTGACATTGTTCCTAACCTATTTTATAGTTCAGATTTTGACAGCGTCACTTGTCAATAGATCATTGACTTTCGCTGTCATTAAATCCAATGACAACTTTTCTACCCTCCGTACTAATTTATAGTTTTCTATATTATCCTATCTGGTATTTTTACCACAAGATGGCATTTTAGAAACATTTTAAACATGTTGGTAATGTCTACACGACATAAAAGAGTACGGTTGTCTGTCAGTATAGTTGTGGAAACACATCGGTGTATCCTAGCGCTGACGAGTTCCTAAAGAACGAAACAGCTGTCCGCTAGTTCCGATGTTGTTTTTCACAATTGTACTGACATTGTTCTAACCTATTTTATAGTTGGGATTTTAACAGCGTCACTTGTCAATAGATCATTGACTTTCGCTGTCATTAAATCCAATGACAACTTTTCTACTCTCCGTACTAATTTATAATTTTTTTGTGTTTAATTTAGTTCTAAGTACTATACATTTTTTCGCAATAATTTACTGACACAAAAACAAATTCAAAATAATGTTATCACAACGTTTTTATTCTAAGAACTGCACGAGTACACTAAAAACAACTAGAAGGTAATGTAGATGCTTAAATGAGGTGACGTTACGTAGGTCAGTTAAAATACGTACTTGAATAAATTAATAAATGCACTGCATACATAAAGCTATAAGTGCAGAACGGTATTTAATTATTTTAAGTTTTAATTGAGCAGCAGGATTCAGATGACTTTTTTTTGTTGTACTTAGAATGTGCAATAGATGCAAAATACGGAAAATACAGTGTTATCCGATTCTTAAAACTTACTTAATTTAAGTAGAGGGTACGTTGAAGGCGATATTTTTAATGCAGATGACACAAAACTTTTCTTTAAATGTTTATTGTTTATCAAATAAATAATTGGCATGCACACACCACTAGTATAAGTTTACTGGACGCCATTAGAGATCTCAGCAAAATATGGAATATCAATGTAAAACAGCAAACCATTATAAATTATTTTGAAAAAGCAGACATTGTTAAACATGATTTTCAAGAAAGAGGAGTCAAATTTGATTGGGATGAAGATGATTTTCTTCTACTATCTTACTTGGCACCTCAGGTAAAATGCGGATTTGTCATCATAAAATAAGAAGCGTAAAAAAAATCGTGTGTTCACTTTCCAGCAATTGTACGTGCTCCTTGTATAAACAAATGCTGAAAGCGAATTCGATATACTTACAAAGGTAAGACTGTCACAATAATTAGAATATAACGACATACATACAAATATTTAGCCATCTGCAAACAAATAGATGTACCATACCCAAGCAACACATTGCTATAAAAAACGTCTAAATATCCGGCTAATAGACGTTTATTAGACATTAAAACGTTTTTAAACGCGTTATTAACGTTTATTAGACGGACATTTAGACGTTTTTTGTACCAATGTGTTGTTTTGGTAGTTACAAAATCTCTACAATTCATTTTCTGACTATTCTTTGGGTAGCGCTATTACAGCGCTAATCTCACAAGTGTGTTGCCGCCAAACTAATTTCATTTGGCCACCAGAAAAGTACCGTCCAATTTAATGCATGCGATTGGCTATCTGTATACCTTATTTATCTGTGATATTACGTAGGTAATATTGTTATAGTTTTCAACACTTTCCGATAGTTGCAAGATTTGCAATATCTGTGAGTTTTTCAGATAAGTTTCATGTGTGTAACATTTTACACGCAAACTGCAAAAAAACCTGTCAATTTAAATGCTATTGTTTAAGATTGTAGGTCATCTACTTGTTTTATAGCGTAAATCAAAAGTAAAATCAATCAATGCTTGTGGAAAAAATTGCCGATGTAGCTCTATAATTTGTGTCTTCCACAAGGGTACACTTTATAAAGTGACACGGTAGCTGGAAAATATCATCCACATTCGCTTTTACTAAAAGTAATGGAACGATTATTAGACGACGGGCGCACTCTGTATTCCAATAATTTCTACACCAGCTTTGAATTAGCTACAGAACTTTTAGGGCGGAAAAAAATCTTAGAGCGGTTTTAATAAATGCGTAGGTAATTCAAAAAAGTTTAGCATAATCCAAGATGCACGATGCTACAGTTTTGGGAACAGATAGTCAAACATCTGAATGAAAAAAAATAGAATATACTTTATCCAAATTAAGAATAGCATCGGAATCTAAGTTTTACCTCCTATCTACCTTACGTTAAAAATAGCACCAATGTCGTTTGATTTTCGACTCGTTTTAAATGAATCCAATTTTTTAAAATTGTGAACGAATTTCTATTAAAAAACATCAAAGTTGTAATCGTTTTTGAAAGACTTTTAACTCGAGTACAAGAAACACATGTGAAAAACGAACCATCAAGTTTTGTTTAGCAACCCTAGGTTCTGGCCAATGTTTTTATTATTAATAATCAAAAAATTAAAGAAATAATTAAAATATTTTTAAATTTTTTTAATTTAAATTGAGATTCTAGTTATTTTTTACTGGATGTTCAACAACCAGTTTTATTAATTGCACGGCCTATAAAAAATATTACACATTATTTTGAATGAAAAATTGTAATAATTGTGTTGCAGTTATTAAAACAAATCACTTACAGTAACACAAAAAAATTAAAAATTTAAATACGTGATTTGTGTGTGGAGCTTTGTAGAATTTTTATTGTTATTTAGTTATGTGTACTTGTATAACCGCTACTAAATATTACAAAATACTCAAAATTAACAATTTATTAGTGTTCTATGTAAAAGTATTTTATGAAAGTGTCAATAACAGGCACCAATTGTTACGTAAAGATAATTTCAGATGGTCGTTGTTAATGACGTAATAAAAGTTTTGTGATAATAGTACGTCTTTGTAGATTTTTAGTTATTTCTTAAAATGTTAGCATTTATAAACAATTTATAAACTATAGATGTAATATGACGAAATCGATATTTTAGATTAGTAAATAATATTTCAATTTATTGCTGTAACTTAACATAAGAGTCTCTAGCTCCTAATAAAACTAAAATGAAACGTTAAAAAAATCTTTTTTACGATGTAATACAATCTATAAAAGGTTAGACTTCTTTTTTTATACTTAGATAAAGAAATACTAACCTTTAGAAATCTTTTACGTTTTTTTGTATGTGTCTCGTCCTAAGCTAACACAATTTAAAGATTTTTTTTATAAAGATATAGTACGATTAAAAAATATTGATTTTATGAAGTCATAATAATACTTTAACTTATAAATAAATTTGGATTGATTATTTAATATTAACTAAAATGTAAAAAAAACAAAACATTTTGGCCAAATTTAATTCGATTAATAAATTAGATGCGCAGATTGGTAAATATATTAATTTTATTACTGTTACCAAATTTTTATTGATATCTGTCTGCATTAGATTACATAGTATAATTTTCTAATATTATCCTTTGTTTGCTTATTTAATTTGTAATTATTTAATTTATTGTGTTACATTCAGAAAATCACATACTACAAATTACAAAAACTGTAACAAAATATTTTAACAAAACCATTCAGTTTTTAAAATTTAACTTTATTGTTTGCTTATATTTTAATCATAGTTTTATTTATTTATTTATTAAATAGGTTTTGCAAAATAAATCCAGTTGTTAAAAAATGTATTATTCTCGTAGTTAAAAAATTAAAGTTTTACTATAATTTCTTTTTATCAAAAAAGTGCAAAATCGTATGTATTTAATTTGTTATATTTATTAAAAGGATTTTCTTTTAACTTAAGTTACCGATCAATTAATGATGCTTTCGTATAGCAGAAAACAAGAAAAAACAAGTCTACTTAATTTGAGTTGTTTCGTGCTTATATTTAGCAGCATAAAAAATAAGCAATGATAATTAATTAAACAATGGCATAATAAAAAAATAATTTGAAAACACTTAAGGACACAACATAACATGATTAGAATGAATAATGTTTGATGAACTTTAATTGTAAACATGAAACGTCGCAGAGTAAATGCGTTTTTTCCTTGTTTTCTCTTATACAAAAGCATTATTAATTTGATTGGTAACTTAAGTATCTATTACCAAGAGGTGAACTTTTCAATATTTTGTCGTTTTATTTGTTATTAACAAGTCTTTATTAAGACTATTTTATATCGAATCTAAGAGTATTATTGCAAGTAAACTCATTTTTATATTTACAGTTTTATTTTTTCTTCATAAATTTTAGTGTATACAATGGTTACAAATAAATAATTTACAGTTAAGGACCTGCAATTATTTACAACGTCTACAAGTTCATGCTAAACGAAAAGGAACAAGGGCAGCTTTCATTACCGTTAAACAACCTTCAAGAAAGAGTTGCTGCTGCTACGGTAGTTGGATTAAGTACGGCGAAGGGAATTATAAAAGTAGCAGATCAAACACCCGGAGATAGTAAATTTTCTTCACCAAGAAAAACTATTAACAAACCAAACCCAAAATCATCCGTAGAAAAATTTGAGGAAGAAATTATTAGAAGAATCAAATACACATATGCAGACATTTATCACAAAATACCAACAATGAAAGTTGTATTTAAAAAATTAAAAATAGAACAGAAGATTAATTTGTAAGGAAAATTATCTTTATTTAAAAAATTAGTGTATAAAATTGTATTTCGTTGGAAAAAGCAGAAGCCAATCGCAAGCAGCTAACTGGAAAGTTTGAAATTCAAACCAAACGAATTGAGTTTTTACGAAAGTTACAAAAGTGTAAAGAAGAAGGTAGAAATATTGTCTACAGTGATGCAACTTACCTGCATAGCTCACATACATTGCCGAAAAGTTTGCATGACGATAGTCAGAAATGCCTAAAATCATCAGTGGCAAAAGAACAAAGTTTGATAATTCTACATGCTGGAAGCAAGAAAAGTATGGAGGAAATTCTTTGTTAATTTTTAAGTCTAGACTTAAAACCAGATATTATCATAACATAAACCACAAAAATTTTGTAAAATCATTAAAAGAAAAGTTTCTTCCGAATGTTCAGAAAAATTCTGTTTTGGTGTTAGACAATGCATCTTACTACAATGTTACAGTCGAGCCAAATCTAACATTTACGTGAAAGAAAGATGCTATTGGTTGTCAAAACGGGTTATTGCAATTGAAATGCAAGGAAGCTAAAATTGAGTTGTATGCTATAATTCAAAATAATAAACCAAGCAATAAAATGTATGTTGTCGATATGCTCTTAGTAGATCATGGTCATTTGGTACTAGGATTACTACCGTATCATCCAGAACTCAACCCAATTGAGAAAGTATGAGCATTGGTGAAGAATCATGTGGCTGTACACAACACAACATTTAAATTTAGTGATGTATGGAAACTGGCAGAAGATAAATTGAAGGAAATAGGCATAACAGAATGGTAAAGTGTTTGTGCTCATGTAGATCTAGTGATTATTTTTCTTCAAACAATGATTAATTAATTTTTTATACTTTGCGTCTATAATCGAAGTTATTATAGCATCCATTTGGGTTTTTTTTTCATTATAGCACCCAAACTTTAATTACTCAAGGTTGGTCACATCGTTAAAATTAATATATATGTCAAAAATTGAACAAAATTTATTTAATTTTTTCATTGCAATTTCCATAGTTCATTTTCATTAAATTAGTAAGATGAGTAAATTTTAGACATACTTTTAAATATTATATTTTAAGAATTTGTTTTAAATTTCAATTTTGCGCACAATGTTAGAGGTCAGATGACGTTTATGATTATGCGTGATTATAAATTATGAAAAATTATAACCTCTGATTATGACGCCGTTTGCATGTTTGTTACCGTTCTTATATGGTTTATTTTATGTAAAATTGGTTGTTAAGTACTATACAATATATAACATTATTACTGAGTATTGGTGTTGTTTATTTCATATTTATGGTACAGTTGTTATATACATTGTAATTAATAAGCACATTTGAGGAGTCCTTTGAATTAATTGTTAAACCAGGGTAAGCATTATTACCATTTGTTACATAATAATAATACTATGTTCATTAATATTAGTTTTAGTAACACTAGTCATATTGGAATCTTTTGAACATCCTGGTAAATTTATATTGTTAATCTTGGAGTCTTTTGAACATCCGGGTAAGTCGATATTTTCTTGCGGAACAATCATTTTTGCAACATCATTTTTATTTTTCAGTGAAGCATCTACATAGCCCTCTGCAACAGTTAAAGATTTCCAGCCACCATGTCTTTTCAATGTTAACAAATCTCCGCCACAATTTGCCAAATGTGTAGCACTCGATCTTCGGAAACAATGACCCGTAAACAGTTCTGGATTAGGCAATTTTAAATAAACTGCAATGTTCTTTGATACTTTTCTTATTGTGTTGATACCAATAGGGCTGTTAATGCAGCGACCATTTCTGTATGTTACAAAAAATCTGTTGTGTTTAGTTTTGGTAGGTCTAAGTTTTGCATATTCCTTAATCAATTCAATCTAATTTGTATCAGTGATTGCGAACGTGCGTAAAATATTATTTTTTGTTTTAGGAAGTGATATAAAAATTGAATCTTATTTGAATTCAAGGTCATCTGTAGACAAATTGAGTAATTCATCTCTCCTACAGGCACTATTAAAACCAATAATCAGGATGACCTAAAGTTCATATCATAACACAAGAAGTATTCTCATTGTTGTATTAATTATAAAAATACTTACTTTCATAGCTAAATATAATTCATTATCAGCTTCATTTATAAATTTATTAATATTGTCTTCTAAAATTTTTGATTTTTTCGGCAAATAACCAACCGATGCCTGTTTCAGTAAAACGTGTAATTTATTAAACTTTGATATATCTACGTTTTGATGTAAATTTAAACTACACCGTAACATTGAATACAATGACCACAAAGTTGATGATTTGTAATTATGTCGCTGTAGTTCAAAGTAAGCTAATAATGCATTTTTTGTTATTTTCGTCACT
This sequence comes from Aquatica leii, assembly GCA_035610365.1. NCBI lineage: Eukaryota > Metazoa > Arthropoda > Insecta > Coleoptera > Lampyridae > Aquatica > Aquatica leii. Next base: position 27,486,336 of record CM069433.1, on the reverse strand, counting down.
TTTTTTTCACGGCACTATTTTTCAAATTTGATGTACTGTTTATCATATACATGTTTTGATTTAGTAGGAATTAAATTACTTATAGTATTTTGCGCAATTTCTCGAATTTTTGGTGGAGTACAAGATAATTCTTTGTCCATATTTTTTAAGTAATTTAAAACAAATGCATAACTACTAATAAACAAATTCGAATTTTAAGTTTTGAATGTCAGTGTAGCCAATTGTTAAAAATTTAGAATACATTATAATTACAAATTTTTATTTAAGAATTGAATTAAAGCCGCAAAATATAAAAAATAGTATCAAAAACTCGTTCATAAGTCATTTTATCGCACTTGACTTAGTCAAACTTGGTCGCGTGCGATAAAATTCGACTTATGAAACTTGTTGTTTAATATACTATTATTAAACTTGTATATTATGTGTAACACTAATTTTAGTCCTACTTCTAAAATTATGTAATTTATGCTTCATTATAGTTTAACTTAGGGTCATTATTATTTCATCTGTATGTAAATGTACATACATATTTGCAATAACAAAATCTAGAAAATAATCTGTATTAAATTTTACATACGGATAACAGTGTCTTTCAAGTATTTACATTGGGTACACAACAACCGAAAACAAAAATACATCAGTAGCCGTACAATTTTAACTCAAACGTGCCTAGTAGACTTGTGTATAAAAATCTACGAATAACTGTAATAAAATGAATAATTACACGTGTTATAAGAACACAATAATACTTAATTTGCAAATACTCAAATTTTGTGTATTTGTATTTCTTTTCAAGACGTTGCCTATGGAGGTTAATCAAATAAATTGTTAACATGTCAATAAACTACGATAATCACATAATGGAAACATCCTTAGTATTCGTGCTTAACTCCGTATTTTCAAAGAATCTATAACAATTATATGTAATAAACAACAAAAAACTTTCTACATTAGGCTGTACCTTTGCAAATAAATAAAATTACATTCTGTGTCGATGAAACCGTTTTCACACGATAATGCTTTTACAGTGATATGTTTATCGTTTAAATACTGAAAATAATTAGAATTGGTTTAATTCAAACATTGACATGTATAAATATCTATGTGATTACTTTTAAAATGTTAGTTTCTTTGTTTGCGGTTTTATAAAATGTAAACCATTACAAGCTTTCTAACCTATGTATAGTCGGTAATTTAGATTTCTATAGGGTTTGTCTTTTAAATAGACTTTTGAGATTTGCTTAGACTTACCAAATTTTTAATTTGTTACTAATTATTTAAAATTTTCGACTAAAGGTCACAGTTTACGACATAATAAAACACCTCTATCAGTCGTTGTTGCAACCAATGCAATACAATAGGAAGTCGCCTGTGTTGAAATTCATCATCAAATAAAAATAACAAGGTATTTTATAATACGTACTAGTTGTATGATATTACATGAAGTATTAAGTTTTTATAATTATTTATCTAATTTGAACCGCAAATGGTTAAAGAAAGCGATATCATTAAATTAATCACAAAACGTGATCAAATAAAAAATTGTATTAATGCTATTGACATATATTATGTAAAGGAACATTCTTTACTAACTAATTTAATTTAAAATTAAAAGTAGAGAAGCGCACCTTGAAGAATACTTTCAAAAACGTTTAGATTTAAATGTTGATATTCAATGTGCAAAAAAAGATAATAAAGAAAATCTAGAAATTGTTGAAAATTAGTAGTATGATGTAATAAGCACGATTAGAAGTATTCTGTCAACAACTGAACTCAGGTTATTCCTCAACAAAATTACCACACATTCCATTTTTTGATGGTGGAGATTTATGCAAGTTTAAACCATTTTTTGACATGTTTTTGGCAGATATTGATAAAAACAGTAATTTGAAGAATTTGGAGAAATTTTTTTTGTTTAATAAATTATTTACAAAGAGAGCCCTTACTATAGTGAGATCCTTACCAATCGTTAAAAAATCTTATATCTTAACATTTTAATAAAACGCTACGATAATTAAATTATAATAATTAGTAATATTAATAATAAGCAAAAGAAAACAGCATTCAGGAGCTTTGAACAACAAGAATATAAAAGAGAATAAACTTTCTAAAGAATTTATAGTTAAAAAAAAGTTTAGTGTGGACAAAAATCACTAACTAATGTAATGCATTGGTTAAAACGAGATATTTAAGCAATAAAATTAAAAATTGTATTTTCTACAATAATAAAATTTGTTTTTCGTAGAGTTTTTAACTTTTTATTAACTGCCGGTCAGGAGGTTTTGTACGGCTTACTATTTTGGTAAATTGTGAGATAATTACAATTAAACCTTATTCAAATGAGAATAATTTTATGTGGCTGAACGTCAACCTGAATCATTTTGTATTCTTGTCCTTTGCACATTCCTATTTCTTGCAGAACCTGTGGCAACCCTTCGAGTTATTTAAAAAAAAAAGTTTCAGAAGCAAAAGATTATAAAGTGTTACTTGCTGAAGAAGAAGCAAATATAACCCACAGTACTAGTTTTATAAATAAAAAATTACAATAAATTATTTTGTTTTTATACATTTTGCATATTGAGAACTGGGAGCAAGCAAGGAAATCCTCTAGGCAAAACACAAAAAAAATTATTTGTCAAAATATGTGTTCTGTTATATCCTATATATACTTAACTAGCATTGTAAACAGGTCAGATTTACTATCCACTATCACCTAATAGGCAACCATTGCCATATCTTCCTTTACAAAATGCAACTGAAAGAGGAGAATTATTGAAAATAATATTGTCATATACTGATCCTCACCAACGAACTAAAATGCATTAGTTTTAAGTTGGTATTGCAAATTGCTTGAACATTAATGTTAAAATTTCGTTTTCTGTGTGTATGCACATGTGTGCAATTGATAGCTCCCACAACACGTATTATGATGCAAAGCTGTCTTCAAAGTTACTAGAGGAAAAAGACGACAAGTTGAACAACATAATTATTTTTGTTTAATAAATATTTTTAGTGTTGAAAACACTTATTGGGAGCTTGATTCGAAGGCTCGTGTAACGAAACAATGAAACAAATTTAGAACTTCCGGTGGTGCCCAATTTTACTTCATTTTTTGTATTTTTTGGATGCAGTGTTTAGTATTAATAACCCTCATGTGCACAGTAGATTTTTATAATTGTGCACAGTTAAGGTTACCCGGGTACCTATATAAGTTTTACATTCTCTAATTCTCTACGTTCTACAGCGAAGTATTATTATATTCACCAGTTCATTTAGTCAAATAACATAATTGCTTTTGAAATGAAGGAATTATCAGGGGCAGAATATAATTGATGATTTATTGGTGTAATAGGTAGTATACTAAGCTTTGTTTGTTTATTTTCATTTAGACTCACCTACGAGCAGCAACAGGTGTATTTATCAACCCTACATGAAGAAGGGTTAAGTGATAGTGATGCTAAAAAATTTAATAAGAACTCTGAGGACGAATGGATTGCACCACAACCAAGAACAGGTGATTTGTCCGATTTTTCGGATGTTGAAGATGTGAATGTTAACGCAGATGTTAAAATAGAATTAGAAGAAAATTCTTTGAAAGAGGAAGCTGATGGGAATAACGTTATCACCAGTGATGAAAATGTTGCTCCATCGTACTTCGTAGCTAAAGATGGGACTAAATGGAAAAAGACACTAGCTGCTGTTACCCGAATTCAGAAGGATAACATTGTCCGTACAAAGCCTAGCCTCGTGGCGTCAAATAAAGGTTTATCAGTAGTTGATACGTTCAAATCAATCTTTTCTGAAGAAATGATAGATATTATTGTGCGGGAAACCGATAGAAAAACTGATTGTGTTTGCCAGATATGGAATGCAGAGAATCTAAACAAGCCGAATAAAAAGTGGAGAAATTTAAATACTCTTTTATATTACTATTTTTCTTGTTAAACTTCTTGCTACCTTATTTATAGATATAAAAGCATACTGCTATGGAAAATACATTTATCGGTACCGAGGTACCTTGAATGTGCGCTTGAGGTATAAACTCCGTTTTTAGGCAAAAATTCATTTTTTTATTGACTTATTTGACTGTATCATTATGTAATCAACTTAGCATGGATTGATTTATGCTAAACAGAAGTTTCAACAATGTAGCTCAAAGTAAAGTAATAAAAAAACAAACATGAAGATGAAAAAGGTACTGTGATACCTTACTGTGCACATAATGGTTGAACAAGATATTCCTTTACCATACACATACAGAGGAGGAGAAAGAATCTTTACCAAAATATTCCTTATGATTTGTTTTATGTTTTAAAAATATAATAAATTTTAATTTCACTCAGAAGTGATGAAAAATGGTTATAATAATTGCAAAATTAGATCCGCGCGAGCTTTTGTCTTGTACGGTACAATATAGATAAAAATTGCACATAAACAATTTATTGATCACAAAATGTACTACAAAAAAGTCCGCGGGACTGTATTTTAATGTAATTTTTGTGCAACTTTGCACACGTGTATCTTCTTAACTATTGAAAGTAAATGTACCCTTCCGTCAACTTTTTTATAGTAAATTTTGTCCTGCATAAAAATGTTTATGTGCAACTTGCACCGTTTTAGGGTAATAGTTTATTGGTTATTGTAAGTTATTAAGCAAATCATTTCAATACAAAAATTGTTTCGGTTTTGATGCAAGAATGATTTACAAGAAAAACAACTCTTACGACACCGACAAAACTACCCTTACCTGCAAAAAAAGTTGCGGTGGCCACCAAAAGCAACTCGACCGAAACACAGATGTTCTACTAAGCCGATAATTTATGTTGAAATTTAAAAACGCATAAACGAAATAATTTTATAAGCAATTACTGGTTTCAGTCATATACAATTTCACTGTAAAGTTATCAACATAGGACAAAAGTATGCAAAATAAAATTTGAGTAAATTTTGAATGTTAAAATTGTATCAACAGTCAAGCAATTGTAAATATTATTAGCGTTATAAATCAGTTAAGACTAGAGAGAGGATTCATATTATCATAAAGTTCATTTTTTTAAATGTTTTTTTATAGTCAGTAACGCATCTGTTTAATATTAATAGGAGAAAAAATTATAGAATAGGTAAATTTTTAAATTAAGGGATTCATTGTTATTGGTCAATTTTTAAATTATTCAAATTACCAGTCCGCCAATAATAAATTCGTTAACTTTCAAAATGTATTTTTTACATGTGCTTTGAGGTTTAAAATAATGAAGCTCATCTTCAGAAAAGTCTACAAAAAATATTTACAACTTCTAAAAAGTAAAGTTTACAAAAAATTTTGTAACATACATTTAATTTGTAACTAGATAATTAAAAAATTTAAGTTTTACAAAATGTTAAATGTAAATTATTCTAAAAAAAGATGGTGCAACTTAGAAACAAATCTAAGAAAATTTAAGTTTAAAATCATAATTGAAATTGGTTTGATCGTTCAACAAAAAATTATATTTGATATTTTAATATAAATCAACTCTAGTAATTCAAAAACGATTATACAAAACATGTTGTGCAAATATAGATTTTACTGAATTTGGATTAAAAATAGTTCAAATTACATTAATAGTATACAGGGTGTTCTTCGAGGTACTGTACATACTGAAATGGTATGTTCCTTAGGTCAATTTAAGTAGAAAACGTCCTATAAACATAGGTCCAATTTGCCATAGTTACACAGATACAAGCGTTTAAAGTTTATAACTGATCACACATTTTTTGAAAATTAATTATTCTTAGTCAACTGGGAAACAAAAGCCGAACAATATGTCATTTATTGCTTTCTTTTCTACTAATGTCACAGTCGATTTTATTAAATGAAGTGTAATTTAAATGCAAAATGCCTTCTCATTTTTCTAACGAAGAGTATGCTGATATCATTTACATTTATGGATTTTGTGATGGAAATGCAAGATCTGCCGTCAGGGAATATGAACAAAGATTTCCCAACAGGAGGGTGCCAAATCACCAAACCTTTTCTTTTGTGTTTCAACATGTACGGACTCATGGTTCATTTCCATCAGTTTCAACAAGATCTGACCGTTCTGTGCAGTTAAATGTGAATAAGCAGGAAAACATTCTACAGATGATTGATCGGAGTCCAGGGTTGAGTACTAAAAGAATTTCTTATCAAACGGGACTCCCCCGTATGTCAGTATGGCGAACATTACATGATGGGCTTTTGTATCTCTATCACATACAACAGGTTCAGCATCTGGAACTTGGAGATTTTGCTGCCCGGTTGAATTTCTGCCACTGGTTACAGGTAAATCCACAATTAGTTCCATTTATTTTATTTAGCGACGAAGCGCAATTTACTAGAGATGAAGTGAACAATACACGTAATTCTCATTTGTGGTCATATCAAAATCCACATGGCACAACAGAAACTAACTTTTAGCGCAGATTTTCTGTTAACGTATAGTGTGGCATGATTTACGATCAACGTATTGGACTTTTTTTCTTTGAGGAACGTCCGACAGGAGGAGCATATGCTAACTTTTTGCGGAATGAATTGCTACCGCTTTTGGAAGAAGTACCTTCACTAACAAGACAACAAATGTTTCTGCAACATGATAGAGCTCCTCCACATTTTAGTCGGCATGTGACCGAATATCTAAATGTTGCTTACCCCATTAGGTGGATTGGGCGTGGAAACCCGCATGCTTGTCCACCGAGATCGCCCGATCTCACATTTTTGGACTTCTATCTGTGGGGTCATGTGAAAAGTTTAGTATACGAGGTAAAAGTTAATACCAGAGTTGAACTAATACAGCGTATCCTGGATGTGTGTCAACAAACACGAAACAACCAGCAGGTGCTTCGAGCGGCTACTCGGTCCATTTTACACCGCAGTCGTCGTTGTATTAATGCCGAAGGAGGTCATATTGAGCATTTGATGTGATTTTTTTTGTTTGTTTTTTTTTATGTTTGTTTTGTAGTTTGATTTTCTGTTTTCAATAATAATAATTTTCAAAAAATGTGTGAGCATTTATAAACTTTGAACGCTTGTATCTGTGTAACTATGGCGAATTGGACCTATGTTTATAGGCCGTTTTTTACTTAAATTGACCTAAGGAAAATACCATTTCAGTATGTACAGTACCTCGTGGGACACCCTGTATATTTTTATTTTTGAAAATTGTAATAAACCTTGTTCATTATATTACGTAGGTAATATTGGGTTTGTTTTCAACACCTTCTGATAATTGCAAGATTTGCGATATCTGTGAATTTTTTTAATAAATTTATATTAAACAAAACTTGAATTAAGCGTAGCTATAATTTATTAGTTTTTTTTGACTGTGAATCATGAACTTTTTATTGAAAAATCTTAACTGTAGGTTAATCAGCTAAATATCGCCAATTAGATAATCTGTTGTTAACAAGACTTTAATCGAAGATTATAGTTTTGTGCAACGCAAAATATAATTAATTAACCGTTAATCTCTGATTAACGTCGACTTTAATTAAATATTTAATTGTACGTTACTGTCACGTTAAACTACAGTTAAAATATAATCATACTTTAATCAAAGATTAAGCTCCAATTAACGGTCAATTATCTTTTGTGTAACCCGCTATTAGTTAAATACAATCAAAGTATGTATTCAAAAACTTGAAAACTTGAACATGTGAAAACTTGTAATGGTATTGCAGTATTAGTAATAAAATAAATTAAATATTTTAATATGCAGTAGAATAACACGCCTAAATAAATAAAATGTTGTTCGTACACTTTTTGAATTAGAATTAATAGCAATCTTGTCTATCGCAAGACTTACTAGTTCTATTTTTTTATAATAAAGAATGTGCGGGTTTCTGTCAATGACATTAAAGTGTGGAAAGACTTGCAAGTAGCTTTAGCATGAATAAATAAAACTAAAAATAAACAAAACCTATATGTAACACAAAATAAAATAAGTTCGCAATTTCTTTAAAGAAAAACTTAAGGTAGAAGTCGAAATTTTATACGCATTATGTCAATGATAAAAATCTTAATCTACCAAAATTATACATTTGCAATAAACTGTAAAACACATATACAAAACATATCAGATTGATAATTACACAAAACAGGTCATAAACTTTTTCGGTTTTTACCATACTTATTTAAACAAGATTGAATTGATATGAACAGCTGTAAAAACAAACGCAGTCAAACAAAATTACAATTTCAATTTAAAAAAGGTGACACAAGTTTTTTAACTAATTATTTCAGTAAGTAAAAGTATATTTTAACTTGACTAAACATCTTACAAAAACTGTTTATTCTGAGATAGAAGGTAAGATTTTCTTGATGACAGCAGGAGAACTTAACGTTTCCTTACAATTGATACAAAACTTACATGGAATTGTAGTTTATAACACAGTAAAACAATGCATTATTTTTATATTCATTTATCACATTTTAAATGTTTTACTACTATTTAACAAAAAATGTTTTAGAACCGTCGCGATTAAAACCCTTGTCTAAAATTTATAACAGTAGGTCTTCCTTTCTGCAAGGTGTAACTCCTAAAACATTTCTCACGTTCTCGTTGTTTGGATTGGACATTAAACTGTAGTTTTATTCATTTGTAAAAATATAAATGTATGTGAAAAAGCAAAAAAAAATATAAATAATGTATATAACAAAAACTTTAATTGCCTTTTATAAGTACAGTAAAATTAACAGAGCTTTTAAAAACATCATTAAACAAATATTAGAAATTTAGATAAAATTTTTCTATTTTATAGTTAAAGAGTACATTTATCACAATATACACGCATCTACATTTAAAAAAATTGTTTCTAATTAATTAAAAGTTACTTTTGCAAAATTATATTAATGCCCAATTAATTTCTGTAATAACAGCAACACTATTTTATAACGATTAATAAATATGTTATATATTAACGGTTAACCAACAATGTATAACTTATAATGATTATTTAGATTATATTTCTTATAATGAACAAAGCATAAATAATTCATTTTTTTAATTAATTAATTTTAAATTTGCATGTAATTTTAGTTAAATAATTATTATCAGTTTCGTTAATATTGATACTATGTATATACGCTAGATGCATTGTGTTTTGCATGGTTTTCGTATCAAAAGTTTATAATACATTCGTATACATTCATTGTTCAGAGTGATGTTTTGTTATTTAAATAACAAAATGCAGCATTTGTTAGTTCAGCAGTCTAAAATTTTGGACAATACAAAAACAATGTAAGAAACAATAACATAGAGGTATAAATCAAACTGAATAAACAATTTTATAATCTGTTTTCAACATAAGGATATAAATAAATATACTTTTATATATGAAAAATCGTTTATTAAGCACCTCTTATAATAAAAAAAATTGTATCAATAAAACCAACAATCGGTTTTTTATTTTTTTACAATCAATGAAATTGTGGAAAATGTAAATTGTATTACCTGACATTTAAATAAAATTAAATTTAAAATTTCATCTTAACATTATTGCAATTGAATATTTTAATAACGTTGTTTACAATAATTGCAGTTTAAAGAGCTCGATTGAAAACAAGATTAGACAATTTGGAAAAACGAGGTTTCTAAACTAGTTTGACAAATAAAGTTTCCATTAACAACAATTGTAGTTTACATTATTTGACGATAAACACAGAAATTGTGTTTTAGGGTATATCGAAGTTACATTCAAGGACTTGCAGACGTCGCAAGAGATAACACAGATAAAATTCTGGTTCAAATAAAAAATAAATCTTTTTAAAAACTAATTATTTGGTAATCCAAATAAAACTGGCGCAGTCGGTAGGATCCCGAAGAGATTAATAATTTTAATCAAAACGAAAAAATTTACTTGGCCAAGTGCCGAAAAAGTGTTTATTGTAAATAGTGACGTAGCCGGAAAATTTCAATTCTTTAGTAAGCAAAGAACAATCCTTCAAGTCAACGGCAGAAAAGTGCCCGCAACGTAGCTCAAATCAACCACAACAAGGTGCATCGCAGCATCAGTTGAAGGAAAATATCAACCGCAAATCCCAACGAAAACACCAAGTGCGAGTCCCGCAAGGCAACAGAAGTGATCATAACCAGGTGCATCGCAGCATAGGTCGAAGGATACGTCAAGAAACAACGCAAACACAAGGTAGGAAAGCTAGTTCTCACACTGTTAATTTTAACTACTTAGGTACCCAGTAAACACGGATTGAAACTGTTACAGTCACAAAATTAAAACAATTGTTTCATTACGTTGTTTCGTGTTAGTTCCATTTTTATATCATTTACATGTAACTGACAGTGAATACATTGAAAGAGTTCCGATTTTTCACAATCAGTTTTAAACCGTTTCAGTACTTGCAATTTTTATCCTATAATCAGCAACCGTCTAAAAACTGATTTATTAAAACCGAATATTTTTTGAATAACTAGAATTGTTTAAAGATCGACTAAGTAAGATTGAATTATTTTCAAAACAGTGGAATCGTTCTAGGAAAAACGAATACTTTGTGATTAGTCCGCATTAGTCGTTGCTATACTTTTGATTACTGTCGTCAACGCTTGCGCTGCAAATTGATATCTTTTCAATTGTTCGGTTGCAGTTTGATAAGTGATGTTGTGTGTACAATTACGAAATGGAACAATAAACGGTAAGTCGAAACATTTTATTATAATCCATAAATGTAATCGATATTATTATCATTTCTGTTCTTTATGTATCATGTTTTAATTTGTATAAAAAAAATGTAACTTAACACACATGGTTGCGTTAAGGTAGATTATTGCGTAAATCTGATGATACTTTAGGATTTATAATTACAGTTCAATTCTTCAAGTTTTCTATACGATTATGTACAGCTAAAGGTATTCACAGTGTTTTTATAACTTTCTAATGATTGCTAAAGTGACATTTATATTAAGTTTGTGTTGTTTTTGATTAAAAAAATGTAATTAATTTTGTGTAACTCTATGATTATGTATGTATATAAATGAAATATTTATTTCTATGTTACAGATGCGGTTAAAAGTTGCTACCCAACAGTAACTGATGCAGTTTTCGAGGCTTCCGTGAAAAGACCACATCTAGGAAAGTTGCAATATGTAAAAAACTTAATGTGATATTGTATTTAAAAATATTTATTGTGCAATAAAATTTGAAACGTGCATTCGAAAATGTATTATTATATTATTGAAAGAATTGTTTTAGTTCATTATTGAAACAAAAAAATCATACATGTATCGATCATTTAGTATCAGTTCAAGAACGAACCTTTTAAAACGTAAACCGAATGCAACATTTAGTTTGCAACAGATTTGAATTTAAAATACCGAAACTATACTGATTCCAATAAGTGAAACAGCGATGGACTTATAGCTATTTTATTGCACTTAGGTTTCTTTTATGTTTGAAACAAGAGTGAATCATAAATTTTTTGTTTTGAAACTGTTACTAAACATTATCAATCTTGTGTTTACTAGGTATTTCCTTAAAATATTTTGTTATATCCTCCATTCATTGGAAGTTGCTTTTGCAAAATCAAATAATAAAAACACTAAAACGGACGATATAGTTGAATCATTAGACTCGTTAACGTTAGAAGCGGAAGACATTGCAAACTTGCCTGTTAATTATCAATAATTCAAAATAGAATTAGATAGAATACCATTATTTAATGATAAAGATACTCAAACAAATGCTTTTTGTTTAACATGCAAAAATATATATACACGTTACCAAAATATACTCGAAGGACAAACCGTAATTAGACCCGCAATATTTTAGAAATTTAGAGGTATAGCTTCAGAAATTTTGTCACCACGTGACGAATTAACTGAGTAGGTCCAAATTAAAAACGCGATAATTCAACACTTTTCAGTCGAATTTAATAATGTAAAGATTAATATATCAAAAAATTTTGTTGATTACGTACATAAGATTAGAACTACTTTAGGAAAATTATTAGCAAAATTAAACTTATCACAATTAACAAATAAACCTATTAGACGGGAGATTCTTATTGCTAACGTTTTAGATAAATTTTTAGTTACAATCCCCTGTAATAAAAAATATTACACTGAATAAAAACGTATAATAAAAAAATTGAAAATACATTGATTAAAAAGCAAAAATAATTATTTTACCACGGCAGCAATCGAAGCACAGACCTCTTGGTGTGAGTCTGAATGCAAGTAAATACACAGACGTGAACTATTTTAATTTATTAACTATCACATAATAAACTATTTACATTAAAAAATAAAATTAACAATATTTGAATCAAAATAATATTTAGAATAAAACAGTATTAGAATAAAACAAAATTTGGGTTCAAACATATTTAGATAAAAACAATATTTGGGCACCAATCACCTTTAAATTGGTGATGAATAAAAAGCATAAAATCTTATACCTAATTATTAATTGATATTAAATGCAAACGTAGTAAACGTTTAATTTGTTATCGAGTATGTTTCCCAAAAAGTTTTAATAACACAATTTAAATACTTGAATTCAACATGTAACAGGTAGTATTAATTCTAGTTGACTCACCAGATTTAATATGACGTTATCGGATATCTTCTATTTTTAGCACATTCTTTGTTGAAGTGATAAGATTCTTCCACAGGAATGTAGATTTCCAAACACAACAGCAAGCATAAAACCAATGTATAAATCCAATGAATAATAAACTCCAATAATGAAAAATCCAGTAAATAATAAGACAAAACCGAAATAAAAAAAAAGAGCCAGTAAAAAAAACTTAAATATAAATAATTAGAATGGTTTTTTAAATGACATGATGTACTCACGCTACATTGAAATGCGACGGCTTTCAAATGAATTCCTTTGTCTAATCGTATTGCGTAACATTGTGAAATCACAGCAATTAGATGAAATGAATAAAAATTAAATTGTATGCGTTTTTACGCCATAATTAAGAAAATTTGTCTTCCTTGCATCACTCACGTGAAAAACAAAGGATGGTTCAAACGGAAGTGCGCATAAAGTCAATTCCACTTGTCAATTTAAAACAACGCGACGTTGCGAAACTGAATAAATTCACGTGCAATATTAGTTGCAGAAAATGAACGAATGTAAAATTGAATTTTAATGTTGTTACAATATTTATTGTGATCTAATGGGGAAAGGTGGAGAAAGAAATAAAGAATGAAGAATAGTATCACTTCAACGTAATTAACCAGATGTTATCGCTTACCTTTTTGGCTAGCCTCGCCGCAGATGGTCGTCGGGTTAAAGAAAATCGTAAGATACTCAATTAGTTCCGGTAAGCTAAATGCCCAAGTGCGCCACCTTCTCTCGAACTGTTATTCGTAGAAATTATGGTCTAGGTAGGAGAAAAAGAAAGCCTAGACCCGAAGTCCCCCAAAAGAAAACATTTTTAGTATTAACAATAACCATTTATTTTAATCAATGATTCACAACCTCCTTCCGAACGGAAGAAACACACTCCTCGACGGTTACGCCACTGGTAAAATCCCTAACAATTATTTATATAACCCCCCACAGAGAAAAAAATTATTAAGCACAAATATCAATTACATATAAATACATAAGTCACAAAAATAGAGTTTGGAAGCCACAGAAGCTAAATCAGATTACGTAGCTAATTATTACCGCGGCTACGATAGCTATGATTAATAGATAAGCGCGTTCCCGCTAATTTAGGTACCGTCAGGTGACAGCTTGATCAAGCGTCGGATAACCGGTAATAATAATAATAAATTAATTTCAGAGAGAGACGGCTAGCTCCCAAAATTCTACCCTTTGTAAAATTTATAACTACTGTATATGACGCAGATATGACTGAGAAGTTATCATAAATAATTGTACTGACTCGACCATTACAAGGTAAAGCATTGAATGAATTACTATCAAAATATTACACACAATAAAGTTTTACGTTAGGTGATATTAACATTACTCCGACAAGTTATAAAGACACGTGAACAGTACGCTGATAAGATAATTTTATACAATTTTAATTTTTCTTAAAGCCGGTAATTAACATAAGCAAGTAAACAATTTCACTCGACGTCGTCTCTCACTTCCGCAATCATTTATAGATATATCTCCGAGGTATCAATCTTAGTCCAATTACATTACAAAATGGCGATACGAACACAATCCCGCGTTCAATAAGCACACACCGCGGCCGCTAATAATAGAAGATGTTACTAGATGAAAAGAAATTCCATTTATCTCACCTCTCCGATGTTCCCCCGTTGTTAACCGACCCAAAGACAGCATAGAAATGAATTAATTTGTCGACGACTCACAACCTTCGCGCCCTCATAAGCGTAATTTCGAACTACGGCTCGAGGCCGAAGATGTTACTGTAAGTTGCCTAACTCTCAGGCGGATTTTGACTCGCAGTTGAAATTTACACGTTACAATGTAATGAACTCTAAAGGGACGTTACACCCCTATCAAATAGCAATGCAAATTCGTTCAAGAAAACCTAACCCTTTAAAACAAGCTATCACATATGCTCAAGATAAATTAAATTTTGTACAAAGATCAAATCATTGACTTACCAAACCCCACTCCAATGTCAGGAATAAGTATAAAAAAATATTTTCACGAAATTAATCCCGAATCCGTAATTTTTAACAAAGAAACTAATTAGTACTACGCATCTGTAAATTTAGAACAACTTAATTAAATTAATTATCAACTACAAATAATGAACTAATTAACGAATATGCCAAAACTGAACATGAGGTAAATTTTTAGAAACTTCCTCAACAACCGAATCAAGCTAACACAACACTTACCTTACATTAAATTAAATTACCCACCTTAAAAAAATTTTATCGAAACAAGTAGCGAAATTAGTATAATTGACCCTAGTATAATTTCAAAATATTACCCAAATTCTATTAAACCAGTAAATAAATACCGCAAATGGAATTACTACAAGGAAAACTTTGGCAAGCGTACCACGTTTTGATGAATTTAAAGCTTCAGGAAATTTTTAATTTATTGTTTTCAATTTTCATGAATTTTTCGACGTATCTGCGATTTAAAGGAATTAAAATTTAATATTGATTTACAAAATAATCAACTTACGCGAGTAGATAACAATTTTAAATTGTATTATGACAAACCGGTCAAAATTAACATTCCACCCAGAACTAAACAAATTATGACATTATCACACGCTTAACCTAATCAAGACATTTTTATACCCGAAAACTAAATCGACGAAGTAAAAATAAGTGAAGGAATATACAACGTATACAATAGAAACGTAAACTTAGTGATAGAAAATCCAACAAATTGTAATGAATAAACTACTAGTTATTCATTACAGGGTAAGCTTTTCCTATTAGTTTTTAAAACTCTTTGATAATTTCTTTCTTAATTTGATAGCACGTCTCGCCACGTTTTGGCTGCATGTTTTGCTGTATTATCGATCAATGAAAGGTTAATATTGACCAATACCTTCATGGAACAATTCTTGAATTCTGGAAGGCCTACGATCAAACTTAAAACAAAGTCTCAACTAGAACTTTTTTCCGAGATACTACTGCTTATGCGTCAGTCGATTGCAATACCAACTTTTTTTTTGCTTTTGTGAATCATTGTGTTGACACGATTTGTTATTCGTATTCGTTGAGATTGACTTAACGAGGAAAACGTTTTCTTCGGGCAAGTACTGAATTTTGTGTAAATCTTATTTAATTACTTTGTCTCTGTCAGAAAAGTCTCTTACAAAATTTTGCTTGTTATAACTTACCCAATTACAATAATTGTTTCAATACCATTTAGGTATTTTGATCATTTATTTTGTGTATCGCATGCTGTGACACCCTATGTGTAAACTTATTTGTTGTGTGTTGCCGATACTTTTGGCATTTGTGAATTGAATAATGTACTACCAAATTTCTGGAGCTTGTTAGTAATCTACGTCATTAAATTAAAGTTGTTATACATATTTATCTTTTTCTTTTTTTGGTTACACGAAAAGCAGTGTAACAAGAATTACGGACCTGATTTTGTTAAAAGCTTGGACCTTTTGTATTGATCCAAACAGAAGTTTTACTTAGAAAGATCTGGCGCCCTTTAAATTCTATTTTTTCTTCTCTTATCTCCAACTAGTGTGTGTTGATCGTGCAAGGTTCGAAACACCGTATAGCTTGTAACATATTTTTAGAACTAATTAAATATTGCCGTAAGTTTATTAAGGACTTTATCCAAATTATACGTCCCTTGACAATAATACTAAAGAAAAATTCAGATGTCAAAATTGACAATAAATTTATAGAAACAATAAATAAGTGTAAACCGCTTTTAATAAACGACCCAATTGGAAAATACCCAGACATGAACAAACAGTTTATTTTAAGAACAGATGCCTCTAACGAAGCAATCGGAACCGTACTAACTCAAGAAAACCACCCTATCGCATATGGATTAAGAACGCTTAACGACGCCGAAAACAATTACAATACAACAGAAAAAGAACTTTTAGGAATAGTAACCAAACATTTTAGACACTACTTATATGGAAACTATTTTCTCATTGAAACAGATCACAAACTTCTCGTATGGTTATTTTCGTTAAAAGAAGCTAATTTGAAATTAACAAGATGGAAACTTATATTGATGGAATACAACTACGATGTAAAATACAAAATAGAAAACGAAAATTACATTGCAGGCTGTTACAAACTTATAGGTCTTACGAACCTTGCACGGCCAACTCACACAGTCGGAGATAGGGGGTTCAAGCAATTAATATTTAAACGGCTTCAAATCTTTTATAAACTAAACTTCTATCTTGATCAGGACAAAAGATCTAAGCTTGTAACGAATTTCAGGTTCGCAATCTTTGTTACACTGGTGTTCGTGTAACCAACAAAAAGAAAGATATGTTACCATAAAACACAGATAAAATATATAAAACAACTTTAATTTAATGTCGTACATTATTAACGAGTCTAAGAAATCCTCAATCCATAAATGCAGGAAGTATCGGCAACACACAATACATACGTTTACACAATGTCGATAGCAAAGAAAATTACTTGACAAATATCGTTTGTATACAGCATGCGATACACAAAAAATAATTAGTAAAACTACTTCAATGGCGTTGAAACAATTATTGTAATTACGTAAGTTAAAACAAACAAAATTCTGTGAGTAACTTTTCTCACAGCGACAAAGTAAGTAAATAAACTTACCCAAAATCCAGTACCTACTTGCTCAAAGAAAACGTTTTCCTCGTCAAGTCAGCTTGGAATAAATTCGTATAGCAAATCGCGTCAACACAATGACTCACAAAAACAAAAACCTACAAATTTCGTAATTATTGCTAAAAGAAAGTACACATGAAAACCCAATTATCGAATTATGTTGCACGCATTAAGTAAAAGTTTGTTTCGCCGTTGCTTGATGCATGAGTAGAATCTCGAAGAAAACTTCTTGTCTTCGTTTTTAGTTTTAAACGTAGGTCTTCCAGAATTATACTCGTTCCATGGTATTTGTCGAGATTAACCCCTCATCGATTGATAATGAATCGAAACATACAGCCAAAACGTGGCGGGACGTGCTATCAAATCCCTAAACCTTGGTACTGAACACACAATAGCTAATGCCTCTAACTCATAAGAGTGATAACGTGACTCTTCATCAGTTGTTTTCCTACTGAAATAATTAATACGATGCAGGTTACCATCTCTCTGTTGTTAGTACAAAATAGCACCTAACCCTATTTTACTAGCATCTGTATGTAATTCAGTTTTTGCCTCTGAATTATAAACAGATAAAATTGGTTCACTGCATAATTTTCGTTTGATCACAGTAAACGCGTGATCTTGATCACTACCCCAAGAAAAACTATTCTTCTGTTTTAATAAATCTGTTAACGGGCAAATAATAATTGCAAAATTCTTGACAAACCTCCGAAAATAACTTGCCAGTCCAACAAAGCTAACTAATTTTAAGTCTACCGGTTTAGGAAAATCATTAATTGCATGTAATTTCGTTTTACCTGGCGCAATTCCTAATTCACTAATACTAAACCCCAAGTAGTCTAACTCTTTCCTAAAAAATTGACACTTATCTATTCTTAAAGCAGACTATTTTTAAGCAGACAGAAGCAAAAATGTGGTTTTATATATTCAAAAACAGATTATTTAGAAATAATATATTCCATTATACAAGATAGGTATAAGGTACACATTAAAACTGAAAATTGTATGCAGAATCTTTTAAGTAATTTATTACGACGTTTCTGTCGTAATTTTTGACAATTCGCAAAATTCTAGCGCTTAGTAATTCATACAATTGTTCTTTCGTAGAGGGGCAGTTCTTGCTTCAATTTGTATTAAATTGGTGTTATGCAAAGCTTGCTGTTTCTTTAAAACGTCAATGAACTTGTAAATATTTGGAAATGTGTGTCCTATTGTAGCTTGGGTTAACGATTATGGTAACGATTTATTTATCGCAATATATATAAAGGTACTTACAACTGTAATTTTATTTAATTGTTGTAATCAATCCCATTAAATTGATAAAACGTCAAATATTTGGAATAGGTGTAATCTTCCTTGCATTGTTCTTACTTGGGGACAAATTGTCCAGGTACGGAATGTCGCCGGTACGAATTGTCCGGTACCAATTGTCCGGAGACAAATTGTCCAAGGACAAATAGTCCGTATTCTTCTTAAAGTTAAATTCTCGTTTCTTAAAATACACAAAACCTCTCTTAAATTCCGCATATCTTCTTCAAATGTCTCTGCTGGTATAATTATATTATCCAGGTACACCATTGCTGTAGTATACCTAAGATTTTTTAAAATGGTGTCCATTAGTCGCTGAAACACAGCAGGTGCATTAAACAGTCCAAAACTCATGAGTTTAAAACAATATGAACCATTGGGTGTGACAAACTTGTCTTACCCCTTGACGTCTCGTCCACCGGAATTTGGTAATACCCACTACGAAGATCTAAACTTGTAAAATACCTTTTGTTGTACAAAAGATCCAATTGGTCATCAATACTTGGTAATGGATAGTGGTTTTTCACAGTTATTTTATTCAAGGCTCTGTAGTCCACACAAAGTCTTACCTCTCCCGTCTTTGTTTTCACGAGTAGACACGGACTTGCAAAAGGTGATTAGGACTCTTCAATTATATTTGCCTCTTTTAGTGCGTTCACAATTTCATTTATCTGCTTGCGCTCAGGAATTGATAACCGATACGGTTTATAATAAAGTGGAGTATCATTCATCAAGTCAATTTTCATTACAGCTTTATTAGTGACTCCAAGCTGACGCATATTAACAGCAACAATGTTTTTAAACTCATTAATAAGCAGCAACAAATCACTCAACTCACCACTAGCTAAATAGGTAGTAATTTCCTCGCGTGTTATATCTTTTTCATGCACTTCTCGTTTATGTTCTACAGTAACAGAGTTTTGTTCTACTTTATTACAAACTTCACCACGAGTAACTAGTTGTCCTTTATTAACTTTTCAATCATTCCCAGATAAATTCACTAATTCTAATGCAGAGCGTCTCATGAAATCAGTTCTTAAACTACATCTAGGGATAGCATGTCCTGTTTCACTAATACCACCTGCGATACACAAATCATGATTTGTAACATAAGTACTTACACGTATATGACCAACATAATTCTTTGGAATTGTTGTTGTTTCATAAACTCGCAACATAACTTTTCCACTTTCACTTGCTTCGGTATCTTCTGAAACGTTCTTAATTTCTAATTTATCAGCACCACTAATGATAAGAACATTCTTCTGTTCAGTAAAAGGGTGACCCACAATAAAAAATACATCCTGCGATTCGTTGGGCACTATGTGAGCTTTTACTTTTGCTTCCACACCATCAATATTCAATTAAACGGTTCATAACTAATTAATGGGTTTGAATCACACTGGAAAAAAAAGAAAAAGAAAGTTCTTCTGCATTATCTTCTCACATTGTAACACAACTACTTCCTAAGTCGATATAACTGTCAATAATTTGTTTATTGATTAAAGCATCCTTAAAGTACTTTGCATGCGAATCTCTAACAGACTTACAAACAGTATTCACAACATTAACAGTGTTGTTTTTATTATACGATTTGCTTAACACTTCTTTTTGCTGAATAACCTGTTTACTTCTGCTTGGACATTCTCGAGCAAAATGACGTGACAAACCACACCTAAAACATTGTACCAAATTCGTTTTTTTGTTTGCAATTCCATCGTTACTTTTCAATTTTTCAAAATGACTTTTGTTTATTTCACTGTAACGAGGAGCACTTATGTATTTAACACCCTTTTTCAAATCTCTTAAAAGTTCTGATGTTTTCGAGTATTTATTTAATGGTTCTAAGTAGTGAAATAGACCATTTTAAATTTAAATCCTTAGACATGTAAAATTACACAAGCGTCATCTAGCAAAGAAGAAAAAAACAACGAAAACTAAGAATCTGAAAACGCGCATGTATTTCTTAGAAGAGTGGGAGGGTTTTAAAAGTGCGACGCCGGGAAACGGTCGAAATTTTAGGGGTGAATCTTCTTCCAAATAGCAATACGCGGTTTGGCCTAAAAAGTTTCTTTGTATAATTTGTGTTCTTGTTTTGTCAATTTTTGTAACTTGCTAGGTATGTATGTAGAATAATTATAATCCATGTAAGTCTGTATATTTTTGTATTTGTGCTTTAAACGTGAACCAGAGTAGTTTTTCCCTTGTTTTCTTTGTTTGAAAAGCTAGCGTGGGTTGCCTTTTTATAGTACCGTTACTTTCCCCGTTATATTTCTTTTATTTTTCTCTGTGCCAGTTTATGTTTTTTTTTAAATTGTGTTTAAACGAAACGATTTTATTTTACAATTGAAATTTTATTTGTTCTTAAATGTAAACTTGCTCAAGTCGCGTACCCGAATGATTGAGCACGTTTTATTGTAACTTTTTTTTGTTTGATCATTGCTCGTGTGTTTTATGAGTTACTCAAATTGCTAGAAGTTATAATTGTTTTATACTATGATATTCATACCTTCATACCGGAAACAACCATCTGTACGTTTTAACTGGTGCAAAAACCGTTGTGTGAATTGCTTTGTCAAATGTAAACATAATATTTTATTTACCGTGAGGGCCATACAACATGTGGATGCAGGTAGTTCTAATACTATGAAAACCCTGTGTATTTTTATTTGTGAAGTAGCGTATCTTGAATATATGATATTGACAAGTGCCTGCTTCGATATATGTATTAAAGTTGCGGTAGGTTGCTTCCATGATAATGGGCCCTACATTTTATAACATTTATTTGATATTAGTGTGTGTTTATTATATGTGTATTTTGTGTATTATATGTGTATTTTTGACACTTGTTTGTTTGTCCTGACCAATCTACTAACAGCTGAATTGCATCTGTATCCCAGGACTGCAGTACCCACCGATAGACCATCGGTTAACTAACCCTTCTTTAGTTTAATATAATGATGTACGTGCATGTGTTAATGTGTCGGGATTTGAACCTGTTATCGTACCTGCTCATCAGAACATTTTATTTAAACTCACGACATCTTAACTTCTAGATTGACGGTGTAATTTCATTTATCTGAAAAATGTTACAATAAAATAAACAACGTACATAAGTACTTGTTAATTCAATTGGCTACTGTGTTATTTTGATTAGACCCAAAATGTAATTTATTCGTAGCCTGTTAAAATGTATAGCTAGCCGAAGCATTTATAATTCATAATTTACTTCTTTTTACTGTGTATCTTGCAACATAATCTCTTCAAAGGAAGTTAGTATATTAGTAAAACTTCCATAATAGTAACGTGCAAAGCACTACTGCCTAGTTAACCTCATTTTTCAGTTTAAATTGCTTTGTTGCCAAGCTTCTATTAGCTTCATTTAATTATGTAGTTTATTTGTATTAACACTCAGTTTAAGGACCGGAGGGTGTTTTTTCGCTCTGTTCTTCCCCTCCTACGACGGGTCGCACCGAACAGGCAAGGTCTCGGTCAAAATTTATAGTTAAGTCCGAATAAAAATTACGATTAATTTTTTTATTGTGTGTCTTATTTAACCTACTACAGCTTTGCCACATATCGAGAGTAAGCAGTATATAACAAACTTAATACAACGTAGGTAGAGAAAAGAGAAGGAGGGGGTAGCTTGACGATCACAGCCACAGCGAGATGTCGCTGCTTTTTGTTTGTTCGCGGGTTTAGAATTTCAAACCCGAGTGGGCTACATCACAATAGTCACGAAGTCTTACATTATTTAAGCCATTTACCATCCATTCGATTGTTTCCGAATTTGTCATTTGACATTTGTTACATAACAATAATTTTTCAATAAATTATTCGACGATGTCTTGTTTTGGTTGCCATTTATAATATTGCGCATTTAACCGAAGATAGACCGTATTTTCGGTGGCCGCAAACGAGTCTTTAAAAAGTGCGCACCATTGTTGCCAATTTCTCATTTCACATGCCAAACTATCACGCCACTTTCTTGCAACACCTGTTAGTTTTGATAACGCAAAATGTTTAATTGCGACTTCGTCCCAATCGTAAAATTCTCCATATTCTTATATTTTTTCTAACCACGCTTCAATCGTAATACCGTTATTTACAGTGGCAAATTATGGTAATACTTTATCCACGTTATGAAAATATTGTGGTTTCTTTTGCGTAATGCTTCTATTACCTTCTGGAAATTCACCTCCGGGCATTTTCTTAAACTCCTTCTTCTTAATCATTAGAAAGCACAATCACTTTGCACACCTGATCCACCGCAGCTATATTCATCTCCAATATTTACAGCACACAGGTAATTCAAAAACGAAAACACGTGTACCCGATTATTTACCAAGGAGTTCAAATACATTGATTAATCCAACTTCTGATTAATTGTAGAATTCTTCTAAGTATTAATAAATGAAACGCTTTAACGATAATTGTTTTATTATAACGTAACTTGATAATTTTCAAAGATGGCATCGACCGATCACACCGGAAGAAGAACTGACTCGACTCGCCCGGCCTATTATCTTTTTTAGCGTCCTTCGTGATCGATCGTACCACAACCTAATACGATATTACTAAAATAATAATAACACAACATACGCTACAGATGTGTCAGTTAGGGCTTCTGAAACCATGCAGCACAAGCCTGCCAAAATTTGCCTAAACAATACATTTGCGATTTTTGCCATTACAGGTAATAATTCTGTTGATAATAGAAATATTTTTGAGATGTTTCCTGTTTTAGTCTACTGCGCATGTTTACCCGCTCAATGCGCACCATTGTGCTCAAATGCATTTTTTATTTATTTTTTGTAATATTAACATTAATTCTGATAGTAGGTACTGTCTGATAGTGAGATGACATGAGTTTGTATTGCAATTTATACAGTTTTGTAACAGTTGTACAGTTGCTTGAATGTGTACCATTCCACTTTTCCCTATTAAATTTTGTCATGAGTCGTGGTCGTATTTTTACGGAAACTTGCTACCATGTGACCTAAAAATAAAATAAAATAAAAATGAAATCTTAATCTACTAGAGCTGCTAAAAAATGTTCAAGTTTTGGTATATTTTTGCTATATTCTCACATTGTGTAAAATCGGTTTCTGAAACCGATCTTAGCTGAGGTGTGCAATAAGATTGTGTTAGTTACGAAAGGTTAAGACAATGGGTTTGAATAAAACATTACTTTAAAAAAAAACTCAAGAAAACCTTAAAAAATTGATACTAAAAGTAAACATTAGATCAAAACATATTATATAGTTTTTAAAAAAAGAAAAATTTCTTCCTAATAATAAATCAATATCGCAGTGTTAACAATAACAAAAAAAAGTTAACTAACCTTGTTAAATTATTATAAACAAAAGAAAATTTACAGGCATTTAAAAAAAATTAAATATACTTTTTCTAAAAGCTTGGAATTAAACTTTAGTAAAAAAGAGAATCATGAAAGATTGCAAAAGAAAAGAATTATTGAAATAAAAAAAAATTAATAACAAATGTAAAACTAAATATTTTGAATAACAAAAAATACGGCACTTTGAATGCTTGAACAATTTTTGCAAAAAAGTATTAAAGAGTAAATTTGTTTGCAAAAGCGCAACACAAAGAAACTTTGCAGTACAGTATAAATAAAGTGTAAATTATCTCGTAGAATGTAATTTCTGAATTATATAGAAATTAAACACAAAAACGTAACAGAAATAACCGCAATAAGTAAAACATCATAAGGACTTACATTAAAGGTAGTAATGTCACTAAACTATAAAAGTATAGCATACCATAAAATTATAGACGCAGGTGTAGATCGTAACATTCTAATAAACATTTTTCAATTTAATTCATGTTGTAGTGCATATGCCTAATTCACTCTCTGCATTTAATTTAATTGTTTTATGATGTAATTAATAATATTCTAAAGATTAAATTCTTAATTAGAGCATTAAAAGTTAACACAAAATTTGCTTGTCCCAATACAGAAAAATTATAATTTTAAATTTTACTTTTGGTACATTAGAAACAATTTAATTATTTAAATCGAGTTTAAAATACGTTTTATAATAGTTAATTATAGCAGTCTTTTCGTTACATAAATTACGGAGCACCTCAAATCACAAAAAAATGTTTTATTAAACAAAATGATTAGATCTCCAGTTAAATGCTTATTCCCAAAAAAATGTCTTTAACTAAAAAAAACCATTATTGTAAATAAAAATAAATAAATCAACAAAATTGTAAAAATTTTACAAATTAAAATACTTTTTACCAAAATTTATTTAAAATTATTTAACCCGAATTCAATCTCTTACTCTTACCGACTATTTTTCACTTGAATACGAAATTTAGAAACTTTGTACCATTGTTTGACAAAGTACGGGGAGCAATTTTAATATTTTAATTCTAAAAAGTAGTTAAGTTACCAATTAATACTGAAAGTTCAAAATTAAACAATAAATAACTAAGAAATTGAAGTTGCACATTTTTCTACAAAATTAAAAAAAAATTAATATTAATTAATTTTAAAACCAAAATTTTAAGATTTTAATATGTTAAATTTATAATAAAAATATTTTTTTAAGGTACTCTAATAAAAGTTAATCTTTAAAACAAGTTCAAAATTCGTCAAACTAAGCTTTTACTAGTCAAGCTTTCAAGTTTTCTAGCTGTTAAAAATAATATTATCTTAATGTAAAATTTATACCCCAAAATAAAGTTTATTATTACACAAATCACTTCAGCAAACAGCGTCAATTAAAAAAATTAAAACGGAAATTAAACAAGTTGTGGAACTGAGTTCTAAGAAAGCTAAATTTAGAATTTATCCTTTTTACATTGCAACGTTTTTTGTTTATTTAGCTAAAGTCTTGTTTTGGTTACAATAGCAGATAAACGTAATCTAGAACACAAAATACACTTTAATCTAATGAAATAAAGACACTTTAGCTTTTAGATTGCTAAAAATTAAAATTTCACAGCGTTTACAACATAATTAAAATCAAAAGTTCATCTATACGTGTTCTAAGGTTATAGACAAAATTTTCGGAAAGAACAACATAAAATTTGAAAAAGCTTAAAAACTTTGATAAAGCTTAAAAATCAAACTTTTACGTTTCAAACCAAGCTACTTGGCTTGGTGAACCTCTAGGTAAAAGATACAGGACGGTTAAAATTAGAGAAACGTTAAGATATTTAAAATATCTTATGCTGGTGATTTCTAAAATTTTCCAATTTTTTTTATTTTTGTAATGGTTTTAGAAGATTAAAAAAAACTAACTATACTAAGTCATTGCCATTTGTTGAGCTCTACAAAATGGCGGTTACAAATTTTATATACGACGTTTCATCGTCGAGAAACCATCATAAACATATTTTTTTTATATAGCTACAAAAAAAGCGTTGCATTGCATTTAGTTAAATTATTTATTAAAAATGCAACAATGTATCACACAAATGGTTATAAAAAAATCTAAAAAATTGAACTATATTTTCTTGCTCTTTAAACTAATAGGCGTTATAACAATTGCATGGTTTATATTTTATTTGTTACATCATTGTTGAAAACGTTGTAGTGTATTATGGAGTTGTCTTTGTTGTTATAAGAATTCAAAGTGTGTTACTCTTGTCCTTATTATTAATATTCTTAATTCGTTAGTTTATTGTTTCGTATTATTGTTTAATTTATTTATAAGTGTGACAATGGAAAGAAGACATTTCAAAATACAAACATTTGATACGTTGACTTGTTACATCTTGTGCCAGATGTATTCTTATAATTATCCGTAACAAAAGCAACCTGGGGCAATCTATTTTTAGAGGTTTGGTATTCAATTAAAAAAAATTTGGTTTATTTTGAAAACTTTTTTTATCTCGTAAGAAAAATCTAACGAAGAATACAATATTCCCACTTTGAGTATGGATTACTTTAACATTATATTGTCAATTTTGTTTATATCGACGTTAAAGCCGATAAATTAATATTAAGATTTACGGAATTTTTATTTTGTATCTTATTTTGCCTTAATGCAAACAATGCCTTGCAAATTTCAATTTAATTGAATTTGTTTTTTCCGGTTTGTGTTACTTCATTCATTCATATATTTTTTTTTATTTACATGACTCAATGCAATTTAATTAAACCTCATAATATTTTTTTTATATTTGTGTATATTTTAATGTTTAATAAATGTTAAATTTCGTTTCGAGTGCATTTAACAGAATCGAGCTATTTGGTTGGCAAATGCCCTTTTGATTTATACGCCTATCTGACGCTCTTTAATTTTGACGTTTAGTTTTGTATTTTTGAGTTTCCAAACCATTCACGTTCACATTTATTAGAAGTAGTTTCTTTAGTTTTTGTTACCTTATGTATGGTAATTGAGTTTTATTGTTTTGCAAACAGCGATGATAAAGTAAGAGTTTAGTTTTGTTACATAACATTGCATGTTTATTTACAGTCAGTTTAGTTTATTACATTTTAGTTAAATAACACATTTGATTTTTGTTTTATCTATCGCTGTTTGATTAACACTCTGCCTTCCCTTATTTATCCTTATCTATATGCAATCCTTTTTTTTTACCGATTTGGTATTAACCTAGAAGCGAGGATGAGCCGTAAGGCAGGTGCCTTCCGAAACCACGTGCTTTCATCCTACTATTCTTGTAAAATTATCTTATCTACTTGCAACATTTCTTAGCTTAAATTATACCTTTTATGGCAAATTTGTACTAAGCAAGTTTGGATGCTATGGTGGGTCTACATCCTTCTCCTCTTCAATTTATGGATTTTAAAATTTTACTCACGCCCATCTTCACTGAGCACCGGCAAGTTACCTCATTTATGTTACTCTCGTTCAAGCACTTTTTTATTTGTTTTTGCATGTAACATTTTTACGATAGACGCAGTTAAATTGTTACCCTGTCTAAAACCTTAACTGCTTTAGTTTAAGATCTAATCTAATCTTCTTCTTTCAGATTTCTCTTACCCCGTCATCTTGTAAGTTATTGTCATATGGTGAAGTTAAATAGTATAATTATAGGGCATGGATAGGATGCTTGAGTTTATTATTTTTGAGAAAAATAGTTCTTGGGCGTTTTAATTTGCTGTGTGATTCGTCATAATTTATAGAATTTCTTACAAGTGGGTTTGGATGTATAGAATTTTTGAATATTTGTAATTTGGATCTTGTTAATATTTGGACTGAAAGGGAGGTTAGCATCTCGGTGGAGGTTTTTGTTCTTGACAAGCCAGGGTGCATTAAAGGAAAGTCTCAAGGATTTATTTTGGACGATTTGAATTTTGTTAATTTGGGAATATGCGGCCTGACTCCAGACAGGGGAAGCATATAGCATAATAGGATTTACGACAGATTTATACAAAAAAATTTTGTTTTTAGGATTCAATTTGCTCTTACGACAGAGTAGATGAGTCAAAGATTTAAGAAAAATACGACCTTTATTGACGGCGGATTCGACGTGCGTGGAAAAGGTTAACCGTTTGTCTAATATCACACCAAGGTATTTAGCGGAATTACACCAGAGAGTTTGATTGTTGGAAATTGTAAGTTGATCATAAGGTTTTGTTTCCTAGAAAATATTATAGCTGCACTTTTTTCGGCGTTGACGTCCACAAGCCAATTGGTTAACCATGTGTTTAGCGCTGATTGAACGCAGTTAGTTATGTGTTTCGTTTGCCAGGAACGGGCTAAAATGGTGGTGTCGTCAGCATATAGTGCTGGCTCTATATTGGGGGGTTTGGGAATGTCGTTCATGGAAAGGTTATGAAGGGTTGGGGAAAGAACAGATCCTTGCGGAACTCTTGCTGCTAGGGGTCTAATCGAAGACGAAACATTATGTAGTTTAATGCAAAGGTAACGATGTGAGATAAAGGAATGGATGATGCGTATTAATTAAAGATGAAGTAACCTAAATTAATTTGTAAGCAAGGCCGTCATGCCAAACTCGATCAAATGCTTTTGAAACTTGTAAGAAAACTGCTCCAGTGGCTTGATTGTTAGATATGGAATAGTAATAAAATTCTGTGACTCTGAGAAATTGATTAGTTGCAGAGTGATTAGACCGAAACTTAAATTGCTCGTCCGGTTCAAGCGAGAGAGAATGATTCTTTTGGCAATTTTGGAGATAGCAGGAAGGAGACTTATGTGACGGTAGTTTTGTGAAAATTTATGATCTTTTAAAGGTTTTGGAAGAACTATTACACCTGCTTCCAGTCACGTGGAAAATAGCCTAGTCTTAGTATACCATTAACGATAGCGGTAAGGTACATTATTGCTTTCTGAGGAAAGTATTTAATAATTTTATTAGAAATTTTGTCATGACCAGGAGTTTTACGATTTCTGAGAAATCGTATAATTTTTAAAATTTCTAATGGAGAGGCTGGAGTAAGCGGTACATCTGAATAATTTTGTGATAAAAATCTAACAACATTTGACTGTATTCTATCCATACGGTCAAGATCGGCGATTTGGTAGTTGGGGGAGCATTGTAGCTCAAGATTGTCAGCATGTGATTTTGCTTTTTTAGTAAGAGAGTAAACTAGACAGTTTGCGGAATGAATTGATAAATCAAGTCGAGAAGAACCGTTACTCAAATTTTTTTGCATGCGCCAAAACGAACGAGAGTCACGATTTAGAGAATCTAATTTGGATGCCCAAAACTCGTTTTTATAGTTTTGTAAAGCTAGACGTACTTCAAATTGTAATTGGTTTAGATCCGTTTTGTATTGTGGGTTAAGGGTTCGTTGATATTTGTTTGACTCGGTTTTTGCGACGAATTAACTGTTTGATATCAATAGGAAGGGAATTTGAATACTTGTTGGGAGTTGAAATAGTAGCGAAGTTATAGGAATTGATGACTGCTGTTTATAAGAACTTAATATTATCTTCAAGGCATTTTTGCAAATCAATAATTGGGATTGGTCTAAGATTATCAATTAATAGTTGATTAAATCTAGTCCAATCGGTGTGAGAACGTAGGCTGAGCGCAGGGTCTGTTGTCAGCGTTGAAATATGCGTTATAACGAGGTTGTGGTCTGAATTAAGTTCAGGAATAAAGTATTGTTATACCCAAGATGTTCGGACGGAAGGTGTCATGATAGTAAGTAGGTTCAATTGTTGCAATAACTGATAATTGAGGATGGTTATCCACATAATTAAATAATTTACGGCCATTTGGATTGCAAATACGACTATTCCATGCAATATGTTTGCTGTTAAAATATCCTGCTGCAATGGAAGGTTGATGGTTTGGAAATAAGCGATCAAGATCGGCATCAGTCATTGGAGATTTGGGTGGTTTATAGCATGATACTATTCTAATATTGCCGACAGAAGTTTCAAGCAATATGGATGTTGACTCTATATGATCACAGGCAAGGTTTGGAAATTTATAATGTTGAAAGGATTTTTTAACAAAAATACCGGTTCCACCGCCTTTATTGTCACGGTCAGTACGGTAAAAAGTATAATTAGAAATTTTAGGGTTATGGAAAGCATTAAGGTAAGTTTCTGATAAAAGTATAGCATCGATTTCGTACTGCTCAAGAAAATGTTGAAGTTCAGTAGTTTTGTACTGAAGGCAATTGCAGTTCCAGAAAGGTATCTTGAGGGACGTGATATTTGGTTTAGTTGCCATAATTGTTTATTGCAAAATAATTTTCAGAAGTTGTTGGGTTTGCAACAAGCACGCTTATGTTGAATTTTTGGTAGGGTTGGACTGACTGTCATCTAGAATTTTTGCAATTTGTCCATGTTTATTAGGCTGAGAGAATGTGTCAATGGTAACTGTTGAGTACCTAAAGGCACTTCTTGGATAGAATAAAGAGGAAGAAATAAAGTCGAAGAGGTAATTTCAGGGTTATTCCAAGCGGGAGATTTCTGTACTACAGAGGAAGATGTGCGCTCAGTAGTAACAGGACATTGGCCATAGTTAGCGGGGTGAGGTCCCCCACAATTGGCACATTTAGCAGGTAGATCTCGTGTTTTTGTACATGTGTACGATGGGTGAAAATCACCACATTTTACACGGCAGTAAGAAGCAGTACATTTCGATTGCGAATGCCCGTGTAGTTGACAGCAGAAACATTGGTGCGATCGGCGCTCAGATATTAGAGTTTCTACCTGGATAGCAACTCTGCAACAATGGGTCAGGTTAAATATTGAATTCTGTTCTCTTGGAAGTAGCACTAAAAATAGGGGCATAGGGACTTTATTCGCTTTGTGCAATTGTATGACTTTTGTAGATGTAAAATTAAGCGCTATTAGATTTTTTAGAATCGAATCGGTTGGAGTAGTCTCTGAAACACCTCTAATTACTACTTTCAACAGTTTGTCGCTGGGAAGTGCACACGTGTCGTTTGGGATAGTTTTCTGTTCCATTACACTTATCATGGCACGGTAGTCCGAAACGGATGAAGGGGTAATTTTGATGCCATCATTAACATTGACGGCGGTTGTAAAATTAATCTTATGGGAATCAAGAAGTGCAGCAGTTGAAGGCCACAACGACTTTTCTCTCAGAATTGTTGGAGGAACGTGGTTATCGTCTTTGTTGTTGGTGGGTTTGTAGGTGATCAGATTACAATTTTTAGATATATTTTTAGCAGACATATCTGCGAGCGGTATTTCATTGACTTTTGTTTTTTGAGTAAATTGTGAAATAAAAGGCGTTTGATATGTACAACTAATCTGACTTATAGTATCGTCTTCGGCACTCATATGAGATTCAAGGTAAACAGGAGACTTTTTTTTCCGTACTGGTTGGAAACCTCCCTGATCAGTACTAACGGGAGGGTAGTGAGTTGGTTCATCAGGAAGTTTGGATAGTAGCTTTTTCAAACCATCAATAGCACTTAATAATTCTTGTTGAGGCATCGACGAACAAGTTTGACACAACATGTCCGCGGCTGCGTAAATCACAACGTTAAATGTAAAACTTTAAAATCGAAATGAAAATTATCGTCAATACTTCAAACAAGAAAAATAGGTATTAATGCTCTAAATGAGTTTGAAAGTTACACATATAATTATATACTCAAAGGTAAACTCAAAATGGTCGTCTTAAAAATCACACTTAAGCAATTATAAACTTAAATTCGAGAAGACGAGTTCCAGAGAAAAAATTCTCAGAATCGGCAGTAAAATATAATCAAATACATCAAAATAAAGCAGTACAACAACCGCAAATAAAATATAACTCTTTGGTCAGCGTATTAACCAACTAATTTGTACACCCATACTGTGGCATACAATAAACATTGAGATTTCCTTAACATAAAATAAAATATAAAACATGAGGCATCCAATCACTTAGATTGTACAGGCCTCCAAGGTTAAGCATCAATAAGATTTCATTAAAAATTGTAAATTCCCAATCCGAAGCTTGAAGTAAAGGAGAACTACTAGAATCTAATGAGGTTTCAAATCTTTAACATGAAAAATTCCTAACGGCTTATTATCTGGTGTAGATAATCTATAAGTCGTTGGACCCATAATTTCAACAACTTTTGCTTCAATAAATTTAAGTTTTAAAGGTCTACGCCATAAATTATAAGAGTGACAATTACGTTTGTAAGCTAAATGAAGATTACGTTTAACTTCTTTAAAAATAGGAGACAATTCATTAATATCTGGAACTAACTGTTCATGAGTATTCAAAATAAACTCCTCCTTCCTAAAATCTTTGATCTTACCATAAAAATCTCAATAAATTGGAACAATAACCCAATAGCCAAAAAAAGGTGTACATTTAGTAGACTCGTGCATACCATTGCATAACGCGTGACTATGTTTGTGAATTTAAACATCCCAGTCTTTATGACTGTATGAAATATAACTACGAATAGCAATACCAATCACTTTATTAACTCTTTCTACGATGTTAACTTGTTGGTGATAACTAGCATTAAAACAAACTGTAAAAATTGCATCAATTTATTAAAAATTGAACTTTTAAATTGAGGACTATTATCCACCATACAAATTTGAGGAACACCATAAACCAAAAATACGTAATTTTCCAAATAGTCTCAAATACGTTTTGCAGAAGCATTGCGTATTCGATGAATCAAAGTAAATTTAGTAAATCAATCACAAACAACTAAAAAAACTGTATTGCCTTGTTTTGAACGAGGAAAAGGACCTACTAAATCAATTGAAAGACATTGAAAAGGAAATGAAGCTTTTTTTTCTTTACCCATAAATCCAAAGTGATTAAATTGAGGAGATTTACTCTTACAACAAACAGAACAACCACGAATATATTTAGCAACATCAGACTTTAACTTGGGCCAATAATATAATTCTTTAATTTTTGAAAAGGTTTTGGTAACACCTAAATGCGAAGAAGAGTTATCATAACGCTGAAATAGAATTGATTTCCGTAATCTTTTCGGAACCAGTAACTTTCATACAACTAAATTTGAGTTAATTTGTAAATTACTTGAAACGAATTTATAAAGTTTCCCATCCTCTCTTTTCTAAT
Source organism: Aquatica leii (assembly GCA_035610365.1). NCBI lineage: Eukaryota > Metazoa > Arthropoda > Insecta > Coleoptera > Lampyridae > Aquatica > Aquatica leii. The sequence continues at coordinate 27,453,292 of CM069433.1, read as the reverse complement.
CAGGATATGAAACTGGTTTATTAGTAATGCTATCAATCATCTTTAAATACCAATAATCAAGATCAGTAGTAGAAAATTCCAATGAACTATTTTTCCAAAGTGCGTCAGGAACTACATTAAGTTTTCCCTTGCGGTGAATGACTTTAAAATTAAATTGTTGAAGCTTTACGCTCCATCGAGCTAAACGAGCTAAAGGCTTTTTTACATTATTAAGCCAAATCAAAGAATGAGGATCAGCAATAACTTTAAAATGAGTACTTTCAATGTAAGGACGAAATTACGAATTGCAAAAATAACGACTAAAAGTTTACGTTTGATGATTGAATAATAACGTTCGGCTTTACTCAACGTACGAGAAGCATAAGCAATGACTTTTTCGTTTATTTCTTCTCATTGGGTAAGAACGCAACCTACTACATAATTGGAAACATCACATTGTAAATAAAAGGTTTTAGTAAAATCAGGACTAATCAAAATAGGAGCTTCTACTAAACGTGATTTGATTTTATCGAATGACTCGAAAGCTTCTTCGATTCAAACAACAATTTCTCTTTTTTTTCCTTTCAACAAGTAATAAAAGCCAAAATAGTTGAAAAATCTGAAATGAATCTACGATGCCATCTAAACATACCAGTAAAACGTTTGATTTCCGTGGCTGTCTCAGGTAACGGAAAATTCACAATTATATCAATTTTAGAAGGATCGGTTTGAAGACGATTCTTATTAATAAGATAACCTAGATATGACAATTCAGGTTTACAAAATTCACAATCAGTTAAATTAATTGTAAAATTTGTCTCTTTTAGACGTTGATAAACTTTTTCTAAAATTTCTAAATGTTCTTTAAAAGTACTAGAAATGATAATTATATCATCAAGACAGACAAAAACAAATTGCGATAAAGAGTCGTCAAATAAGGTATCCATTAAACGTTGAAGAGTGCTAGGAGCATTGGTTAAATCCATAGGCATAACTCTATACTTAAATAAACCCCTGCGAGGTACAATAAAAGCAATTTTTGTTCTTGCTTGCATCATCAAAAAAAAATTGCAAAAAAACCATCAATTAAAGTCGAATATCGAGCATCTCTAGATCTATCTAAAATATCGTTTAAATAAGGAAGTGGATATGCATCCTTCTTAGTCAAAGAATTTAATTTTTTAGCATCAAAGCAAACTCTATAGTTGCCTGAAATCAACCCCTAAAGTTAAAGCAGTTTCAATTATGTTGAGCACAATAACATTTAATGAACGTGTAATTTCGTTAATTACAAAAGGCAAATTAATTGTTCCTAAATTTTTCTGAAAAAAAAACATCCGCTGTAGTTAATGAAGGGAATTCATCATCATCCGTTTTAAATCAAATTTATCAATTAAATAAAAGCCTGGCTTACCTAGAATTGAAATATTAGCACCAGAATCTAAAAGCAAAAAAAAATTTTGAAAAAACTATAAGCGCTTTGTAAAAATTTTTGACTTTTAATAACCAACTATTCTAATCAGTTTTGTCATTCCTATAAATACGAGCTGAGAAATATTGATTGACCTGATGCTTCTCAAAACTTAGTTTTTTGAAGTAAATTTGGCACAATCTCTAACAGTAACCCCAGAATATCCATAAAAATAACAGAATTTTTTTCGAATTTGTGAGTATGAAACAAATGGCCTGTTTTACTACAATTATAACACACCGTAGTTGACTTGGCAGTATTAACTAAAATAGGTTTCGAAATTGATTTATCTTTAATAGTCAAATTTATAGAATTGGTAGAATGAATCTTAGGTTTTTGTAAAAACGTCGATTTGGGTTTTACACTAGAATCTTTAGAATTTAAATTTATGTTAGAATCAATTGCCAAATTCATGTTAGTTTGAGTCTCTGTTGGCTTAACAACTTTCAAAACCTTACATAAAGACATTAATTGAAAAAAAGAAGTGATACTTTTTAAAGCAATTTGGGTTACATAATAAAATTGCAATTTTTTTTTTGTAATTTTTATCTGACTAGTTTCAGATACTGAAATGTCTAATTGTGAAAATTGATTAACCATTTGAGATAGAAAAACAACTGAAGATTCTTTAGCCAATTGCTTTGGAGATTTTATTTCGGTTAATGAATTTTCATTGTAATCTTCTGGTAAATCTTGTTTCAATTTAAAAACCAATTCTTCCCAGGAAATAACAGTTGGACAAACAGCACAATACCACGATAAACCAAAATCGGCAAAAAGATCAATTTCGCCATCAAATAGTTCTCGACATCTAATTTTACGCGCAACTCGAAGTTCATTACAACGTTGAGCAAAGGATAAAACCGAAAAACCTTGAGGATTGCCCGTAAACTTCAACTGCCATTTATAAATTGGTAGACGACTACTCGAAGATTAAAAAGTTTGCAATAAATTTGAACAATCGTTACTTGAAAATGTATGTGAAGGAATGGAAGTATTCATATTAATCTCAGTTGGAATTGAAGTTGTCGGAATATTAATGTCAACAGAAGAAATAGACTCATGTTCGATAGCCTCAATAAAATAATTAAAATCAGAATATAATCTTTGTGTTTCATCGACATTATCAAGCAAAGTTAATGGATCTTTAACTATACGTATTAAATTATTAGAAATATCAAGAAATTCATCACTAAAAGTTATGTAATTTAACCTACGCAAAACATGAGTAAAGCGTGTGCTTAATCAAAGATATTCACTCTTTTTTGGTTTAGTTTTATAAATGTTTAATAATGCGTTGAATTGATTTACTTTATCATTTAATGTGTTGAATTCATTTTGTTGGTCAATGACAATATTTGGATAATTTGGAAAAAATCTTAAATCAACTTTTTCGATAGATAACTTTGCTCGTAAAAACTTTCGTCTGATATCAGTATTTTCATTGCTAGCATCAACGCCTCGCAACAACAATCCATAACATAGCTCGTCATTATTAATAAAATTGTGTTCCTTGCACTTAAGACGTGCAAGCCTAAAGATGGCTCAAACGGAAGTATCAACAAAAATCAACTGCACGGTCGATTCGTTGAAATACGACGCAACGTTACCAAACTGAATGAATTTAAATGCAATATTAGTTGCATAAGATAAGCGAATGCAAAAATTGAATTTTAAATGTAATGAATTCTAACAGGGCGTTGCAATTCTACGGAAAAATTTTTGTTTTTATTGATTTTACGTTTAATGTCTAGAATAAAAATCTAACAGTTTTTTTACAACGTTGACAAAATGTTTTTAGGTAACCTACAAATTAAATTTATTTATTAGATTATTAAATTTGAAGAATACTACAAAGATTTAAAATTTTGTAAATTTGTAAATTTTTAATATTGGTTATTTTCATTGAAGTTTGTTACTAAAAATGCTTTTGTGTGGTTTAACTATTCTGCCTATTTTATTACTTTACTTAGACTATAAGTAATTAATTGATTCGTAAACGTTTTGAAATAATAAAACAAATAATTAAATTTATTATCATAATTGTTAAAACATATGTGTAAAATATACTATTGAATATTAAACAATGTTATTTATACGTATGTAATTATAAACTATTTTAATGACACTAACAAGTACAGTAATAGAACTTGTTAATAAAACTATTTTGTTGTAATATAGTATTTGAATTTTTAATCATAATTTTGTTTTCTGACAAATTTAATTAATCGTTGACTGCAAAAAATTTCTTAGCTTAAATGATTTATTTTTGAATATTATCAAAATTTATAAGATTATATAACCATAAATAAATTTATAAATATTTCAGCAATGCAAAACTTTATAAAACAAAATATAACAGACAGATAAATTTTTGTTTTGTTTTAAATATATTATTGTTGAAAATACTATTATTTTTTATGGCAGAAATGCTGACGTACACACATAAATTCATATTTTTATACTATTTTTAACTCCAATGATATAAGTATAAACATTTAATGAACATCGATCACGCAAGTTTTTTTTTAATTTATTTTTTGTCTCATATACTTAAATTATGGTAAATTAAATAGTGTTTGTTGTAACACATAAAATAGTATATGTAACACAGTTTTAATAAATCTAAAAATCCATACTCTTTAAAATTTAATTTTTTTATATTGATAAGGTTAACAAATAATTCAAAAGAGATATTAGTTAAAAAAGTATAACAATAATTCCGATAAATTTTAAAATTATTAAGAATCAAATGTTTTGCTAGTTTTAATAATGTTATTGCCATTGTTAAAAAACTGTGTTAAATAGGTGTCTAATTTTAAAATTATTCAAAATATTTGCTGGTAGAAAACTCATTATTGAACTATCTTGCCTTAGGCAGTTAAGTTAGATGGCATGACAGTAGGTATTAAATATTGTTATAAGAATAAATTTAGTCAGTTTACACGTTATTTATAACTTTTAGTTTTAGTTTTAATCTAAATTTAAATTTAGTTATTTTTAGAAATATTGCAAACAAAAAATTATTTTTAAAATTAACTGCATTATTAATTTCTTGCTGTTTCTCTATTAAAAAATACAAATCATCAACCATATGAATATTGATCATTTTCATATTTATTCTCGTTTGTCACTCTAGTTTATTTGTTCATTTCAATAAAGTTATCATCAGGTAGTTAATGTTTTAAGTTGCTTATAAGCAACTAGTAAGTTTTCTTTTAATGAGGAAAATACATGAATTTTGGTCTTTTGCCGTTATATTTTATGCAGCTTCAGATAAAGTATTTGTTTTTCTAAAAACACGTGACTCAATAGAGTACGTTTAACATCGTAAATTTCTGTAAAACAAATGTTTTCTTGTTTAGTTTACTCTAAGCTTTTCTATTTCTTGTCACGTTTCTTATTTCTTTCCATTGTATGTTTCCATTTTCCGCTGCTACTTCTTCTTATATCTTTCTTGGTCTTCCTACTACGTTCTTCCTCTCTGGTTTTACTTCATATACTTTTTTTGCTATCCTGATGTTGTCCATTTGGAGCAAGTGACCCAACCATCCTAGTTGCTTCTATTTTATCAATACCTTTATAGGTTTTACTTTGAGTTGTTCCTTTACATTTTCATTTCTCCCTTTGTCCAATCTTGTTATTCTTTTAATTTTTCTTAGGTATCTCATCTCTATTGCTGTAATTTTACTCTCATTTCTTCGGTGGATCGTCAATGATTCGCTACCATAAATAAACTTTGGTCTTATTACTTTTTTGTATACTTCCAGTTTTATTTTTTTTCCCCCGAGGAACGTGTTTTTAAGTGTGTTATATATTTTCCCCACTTTCCTATTTCTTGTAGTATTTTATTGTCCATGTCCTTCTTATGTTGTACTGTTGTTTCCAAATATATAAAATTTGTTACTTATTCTAGTATTTCTATATTGAACTTCTGATGCGTGTTCGTCTTAGCAATGAGCATAAATTTAGTTTTTTTAATATTTAACTCCATGTTTGTTTTTCTTAGCTTGCGGTGTTATATATATTAACATTTTTCTGTAGTTTCTTTTTCTCCTTGTCCTGTAAAAGGCTTTTTAAAGTCTATGAAGCAAATATGAATTTCTTTCTTTTTCCTTAACATTTTTTTTACTAACTGTCTAATTATGAAAATTAAGTCCTGTGTGCTTCTGCCTCTACGAAACTTATGTTTGTCCTCTCAGACGCTTCACTATTATGCTGCTTAATACTTTGCTGAGTATACTCATTAGTGTAATTCATATTTTGTGTAGTCTTTTGAGTCTCCGTTTTATATAGAGGTAGTATTATTTTTATATTCTAGTCTGTAGGTATTAACTTTTGTGTTATTATTTTATTTATTAAATCGTGAAACTCTTCTGTACCTTTCTTTCCTAATCTCAGCATCTCTCTTGTGATTTGATCTACCCTTAGTGCTTTTTCCATTTTGAATTTGCTTCCGTGACTTCTTCTTTCGATATTTTTTGTACTTATTGTGTTTTCTTATGCCCTGTCCTTATTTTTTCCTCCTTTTCTTGTTTGACATTGTTTCCGGATTCTGTTAATTCTTTAAAGTATTCATTCTGCTTTTTCATTATTTTTTTTATTAAGGTGGTTTCTTAAGCCTTAATAGTTTTAATGTTTTATAGAATACGTTTTGATTTTGATGTATTTCGGTTGACCACCACTTACTACTACGTTTCTTGTATGTGTTCAGATTTTTCTTTACACCACAGCTAGTTTTCCTTTTTCTAGAATAATTTCTTTACTATGTTTTAATTTATTTCTTTCCAAAGTCTTTAGTCTCAGTGTTACTTGGAAATTTTTTTTTGTCTAAGATTTCTTGAATATGTTTTTGTGTTTTACTCTTTTTTGGTCTGTAATTTTTGATTTTTGTATGATTATTTTTTGCTTTTTTATCTCTTGTTTGTCCTTTGTTCCTTATTTTATTTTTAGCAAATAATGGTCACTTCTTATTTCCGCGTTTCTCTTTACCCTTACATCATTCACTGTTTTCCAATTTTCTGTATTTACAATAAAATAATTGACTTTTCCTTCCTGGAGCGGACTTTCTTGGTGTACTTATGTATGTCTTTGTACGTAAACTTCGTGTTAGTGATCACCAAATCATTCCCTACACATAGGTCTATTTAGCCTCATACCATGAGCATTTTTAGTGTTCTTACTTTGTTGCTCCATGTATCTTTCTATGTTTTTACTATTATTATTTACTATGTCATTCATATCTCTGATTACAATTACATTTTTTTTCTGTTATCAATTTCTAATTAAAAAAATTTGAAGAACTGTTCTTTCTCTTCCTGTGTTATCATTAGGCGCATACACTACTATTATCGTTTACGTTTGTTCCTCGTCTATTATAACGTCTAGTACAAGTATTCTTTCATTAATATATATTTCTTTTTTTGTATTCCTTACTTTATTTAATTTTAGTATTAACCCTACCCTTTTTGTTTGTCACTTTTTTTGATCTACCCCTGACCAATTCTTTCATTCAGTTCCGTTTCTCTTTTTTTTTGGTTTCCGTTATACCTAAATAATTAATGTATTGCATTTTTATCTCTTCAATTAATTCATTCTCTTTTTCTTCAATATTTTCCACATCCCAAGTACGAATTTTCACAGGTGTTTTTTGTTTCTTTCAGTTTTTCTTTTTGTACTATTTATTTTTTTTATGTTTTTAAGTTTTTGTTGTAGTATCGATTGCGCGTTTTCTTATTCGTTAATTTTTTGGTCATCGTTAACTGTTATCCTTTTTTTATCTATTCGTTTTATTTTCGATACGGGTTATTCTTTTCAATCTATCTTCCAGAGAGCTTTATTTTGGGGACTTTTCCGCTACTGTTATTTTTAGTGTATTTGATTACGGACTATCTTCTTTTGTCCGTTGTTCTTTTCTTGTTATATCATCTACCTTGTATATTAGGTTGTTCAAAATAAGCGTATTAAATTGTAACTGTGCCTTAAATCCTTTTTCCGCGCTTCTTTCAAGTGAGGTATTAATGCTTCTTTTTCTTCTTGTATTTCTTTAGTGCAGCTTTGATCAATCCATATATCGGACGCTTTAAGCTTTTTGCATTTTGAAGACTTGCTATTTTTGTAAAAATTTAAATAATTTAAAGTATCTAATCTGTTATTTCTAAGTTCATACACATTCTTTGAATATTTGTTGCTAATTTGCCACTTAGATCTCTTTTATTTTTGTTTTCTTTATCTACACGTTTTATTACAATATTTGTTTTTTGTATCTCTCTTTTTAAACTTTTGATATTTCCTTCTTTAAATTTTATATCGACAAAAGGATCCATTTTATTCAAACTTTTTAATGGCAGTTTTTTATTGTAAATAAATTTCGTCTTCAGACAGCGATCTGCTATTAAATGATCAAAATAATTTACATCCGATAAAACTTAAATACAAGTAAAATTAACCTTACCAAAACATGAAACCAAACCCATCTAGCGTAAAGAATTAACATTTAGTATTATACTTACCTTAAAGTATTTTTAAAAGTTCAATAAAAATTTTACAGTTTGTTATCATACATAAAAATTTTGATAAGATTCAATTTAGGCATTACCAGGCTGTTCGTTCCCTGTCATGTCGTAAAACCAATTTTCTCTTTAAGGTGTTGATTTTGTTTATTATAATGTTCGTTGTTCGTTAATTAGGTAATTTTTACATTATAACTAATTTGTATTGTTCCTTTTTGTAATGAGTATTTTTTTCAGTCTGAAGATGACCTAAAGAAAATTATGAGGTCTGATTGACAAAGTTTTGTTAGTTATTTACAATTTAAATTTTACGTTTTTTTTCTTTGCTTGTTTCACTTCTGTTACTAATGCATATAATTTTGCATTATTTGGTTCATGTTCTCTTTTATTATTCAGAACTCTTTTTCAATTTTGTTCCATGTATCTTTAATTTTTATTTAGTTTTGTTTAATTTAATTTTTAACCTAATTTATTACCCTATATAAATTTTAAAATATTCACTTTATTAAATATGTTACTTTTGTTGTTTGCTATAGCTATAGAAACGCATTTCGAACAGACGAAACATTCTAAAAGTGCCAATAAAATTACAGAGAGGTAAATCAGTCTTCTAGTGTACAGACAACGGGTTTATGTTTACAAAATGGCAAAACACAAAAGAAGTTTGATTGCTGCGCAATTTCCACTTAAACACGATTACGTCAGTAAATAGAAAAAATAAAAATGGAACCAAATCCCTAACAGACTGTTCACAAATAATTTATTTCTATAAAAAATAAAATGGGTATGGTTGATTAAGCAGGCCCAATGTCAGGTCTCTATAAATTTGATAAAAAATTCAAGACGTGGTGAATAAAAACATTTCACAGACTTCTAATGATGTCAGTAGTAAATTCTTGGATAATTTGAAAACTACTAAAACAGTATCTTGGTAGAGACCATGATTAAAAAAAAACAAAAACAGTTTTAGTGACAAGAAGACCACAACGTGGACGCTCATCTTTAAATAGAAGCAATGTAAATGTCTATACTTGCCAATTGAAGGCGACACCAGAAGACGGCGTAGACTTTGGTCACAAAATAAAATTCAAACCAGAACAAAAACATGTGTCCTTGTGGAAGGACTTTTTGTAAAATACCACGTTTAAGAGGACGATCGCTGCAGTTAATATAAACTATTTTAGTACTAAAATCAGCATTGTTCTAATGAATTTTTAAATTACGTTTTGTCATTAAATAGCACCAATATAATACTAGAAGTAGAATTAAAATTAAAATAATAACAAAAGTTACTAATAAACAAATTAACCTATATTATTTTCTGTAATTTAAAAAAAAAATTAAATGCCCTCTGTGAATGATGAGCTGACGTTGTATTACTTCTAAGAAATTCATAAAACTATCGTATTCTAACTACTATAATGACGCTTTTAATTTCATTTCATTTTTCATATGTTGGGTGCCATCAATGAATGAAGCGATGACGTTGAATTGCATCGATCGCGTTCTTAACCATGTTTATCGTCTTTTTTTAAATAAAGATTTTGCTCCAGTGATTGATCTAAAGCTGTGATTCCCAAAGTGGTCTATGTCAACTTCCAGGGATCTATGACAACTTGCAAGGGGTCTACGTCAGCGAAAAAAAAATTTGGGGGTCCATGAAATGAAATTGGGGGTCCACGATAGTAGATGTCAACATACACTAATAGTATCTATTTACTTACATGATACTATCATATAATATAAAGATATATACATTATTTATAAAAGTACCTATGAAGTAAAAAAATTATTATATATGTTTGTAAAATTGTGTAAGTTGTATGATGTAGGCATTCGCTTTGTGATCGCAATACATTTGGAACTTGTAAGAACCTGCACATAATGATATACCAGTATCATCTTGTTACAAGCATACGCGCTGTCTCGGAGCTTCGCGAACTTGCACTGACTTGTTCAATTTATCACTGTATAAATACGAATGTGAGACAAATACGTTTATTCGTTTCCTAAATCTTGAAAAGGAAAGTGCTAAGAAAATATTTAAAAAAATATAAACTGGTACTTTATCACATAAATTATAGTGAATCAGTGTTATTTTGTTTGAGAGCGTCAGAGAAAAGTAAGTACATTATTTTTTATTAAATTTTAGTTTTGTACTTGTAGTTAGTAAAGATAGATAAATTACGCCAATTATGACTTCAGTTATTAGTAGTTTAATATTCAAATCATGCAAAATTTTACGACTACTCCTCAATAGTTTCTTTGTCAAAGTTTTAGCAACTGTTATTATAATTACAGTGCAATCTCCGTAATCCAAAGTAATTTTGCAAGGAGATGTTCGGATTATAGAATGTTTTCGGAAAAATCTAAAAAAAAACACATAAAATACATATTACGTATGTATTTTATTATTAACATAAAAAATGTTACCACTTTGAAAGATATATTAAGGTTGGCCTCCTCGTATAGTTTGTAACGTTAAACTGCGTTTCAAGTTTTCAGCGAAACTACTGATCGGATTTGAATGAAATTTTGCACAATGAAAGATTACATGATTCTTTATAGCCTGAATCAATTTCATTAATAACGTTTGGTAATTATCACAGTTAATTAGAAAAATACGTTATTTTACAAAAAAAGTTCAGTCTGTAAGTTACATTATACACATTGCAATGGTCAAAACAAAAAATTATTTGGACTTTTGGTTTTCCTGTAATCTTGAAACGCAATTTGATGATTTTGAAAGAACTCGCGAACTCCGCCTTTTCTAAGAAATGATATGCATTCAGACCAATTACGTATAGTGACGTCAACATTTAGATAAGATTCGGATTGAAGAGCAATCCGTTTCCAAGGTATATAAATTATAGGTGAAATAATTAAACGTACGACTAAATTCTTATAATTTGTTGCGTGAATATCAAAAATAACGTTGATCCATATTAAAAACATAATGTACCTGATTCCGTTTTGTACCTTCTTACACGTCAGTGTGATGATTTCAAGTTATAAGCTAACCTCTAACAAATCTTTGGCAACTTCCTCCATATTAAAAAAAATATGCACATAATCGGAATCGTTTTGAATGGTATTTTCAATAGATGCGTTCAATAAGTATTTATAGAATAAAACAAATATAAAAAATTGAATTAGGTACATTTAAAAAAAAATGTTTTTGTTCCAAAAAGCGTTGTGTTTTTTTATCGTTAGCAAATTGTAAAGTTGAGTACTCTAAAAGCTTGGTGTCAACCTTTAAAAACCTCCACATATTCGCCAGCTTATTTCGTTAAATATTGAATGAACGCTAACTTGATTAAGCTTACTGATAAGTTAAGTTAGCCTCTCACTTTAATTTTCTTAATTATATATTCCAGTGTAATAAATTGTGCCCGTTTTGTGCTAAATTGTGCTAATATTGTTTTTAATTGTGCTTAATTCTTAATTAATAAAAAAATTTAAACAAATCCGGGGGCTAACACGAACGCTAGTCCCCATCTATTTTTTCTTTTTTACAATTTTTTTTGCTTATTTTATCGTGTTTATTTGTGCTCAATTGTGCCTGTATTATTTTTAACTGTGTTTAATTTGAAATTGTTAATGAAATTTTATTCAATTTTTTTACAATATTTTTTAGTCGTCTAAATGTGCTCATTTTGTGCAAATATTGCTAACATTAAACTCATTCAAACTTATTTTTTTTTTAAATCCAGAAGTTTGCATGACAACCAACACACTGTTTTTTAATTATTTACAGTATCTCATGCTTATTTAATTGTGCTAAATTGTGGTTATGCAATTTTTAATTGTGTTGTATTCTAAATAGATAAAAATCTCTGAACAAAAACGGGATACAACTTATAAATTGGCAAAAAAATTGTATTATTTAATGTTTAATGTAATCTATCAGTCTTAATAAAGTAGCTACTTTATGGTTAAATTTAGCAATTCGTTATTCTGGTTTAGCAATTTCTTGTTGGTTAATGATCTAACCATTTTACAGTAATAATAAAAAAAATAAACGAATTTAATATTAGCACAATTGAATAAACAAAATAAATTGTAAAACAAATTCGATTAGGTTGAATTCGATTTTTTATCGCCTTAGCTGAGTTTAGTGTTAGTACCATTTAGCTGAAAAGCAGCACAATTAGATGAGCAAAAATATTGTAAAAAAACTGAATCAAAAACAGGGGGCTGATGGTTAAGTTAGTACCTGGATTTGTTTTAATTTTATTAACAATTTAAAATTGAAACCTACTGATAATTAATAGAAAAAGTACTCATAGCTAACAGCCAACAAGCACTTAGTAGACAAGACTGTTTTTTTCGTAATACTTTTCATCAGTTATCGTCCTCTTTTTTTTAAATTATTCAATGGCAACTCGTTACAGATTTCATAGTTTTTATATCCAAAGGGTACTCATATGTCTTATAAGCTTGTGTTTAGAAAAACTTTTTTGTTGAATTTCTCTACAATTGTCATCTCGTTTAGGACATGGCAAAATAGATAATAACTGTTACTTATAATAACGTTAGATATATTACCTCAAATAACACAGAACAGAAATATTTTTGGTGCAAAACAATTGTGTAATAAAATATGACGCACTTACTAAAAATTTCAAAAAAATCCAATAAAAGAGACCTGCACTGGCCTGTTGTGTTGAAAAATTGTACTTGTAAATAATAAAATGACTGCAATCGTTTTAAATGACAGTTGAAAAAGTCTAATAACACATTTCATAACCAAAATAGAAGTATTCTTGGTGCAGAAGAATTGTGTAATAAAATATGACGCACTTACTAAAAATTTCAAAAAAATCCAATAAAAGAGAGCTGAACTGACTATTTGTTTAAAAAATTGTACTTGTAAATAATAAAATGACTGCAATCACTTTAAGTGACAGTTGAAACGGTGCTTATGTTAATTAAGGAAAATAATAAAATAATGGTCTAAAAACAATTTAAAATAAATTAATTGAAATTGAAGGTAATGTAAGTAAGTAGATAAGCTACATTTAATTATTATTCATAATTTATTTAAAAATATTTTGTGTCTATTATATTTCATAAGTAAGCGTAAGCGACGACAAAAATCCAATTCATTTAAAGTTAAGTTTAAATGAAATCTGAGCTGAAGACAAAACAAAACAATTCTGATAAGGCGGAGCGTATTATTTTCAAGTTTAAAAACGATACTGTTTCCATCTAGCGGATCTCATTCAACACAGAGCCGAAGGAGGCCAACCTTAAGAAAATAAGAAATCCACAACTGTACAGCTGAGTGTTTTTTAAAGAATTTCCAATACACACTCTTATTTGTTTGTTTTGTTGCTTTTATAGAATTTAAATGTTTATATATAAAAAACATATTTAAAAAAATTATTTTGGAATTAAACTACATATTTTAGCCGGTCACATAAATAAATATGTATGTGTGTCAATATTTACTTATTTACGACCTTGCTGGGCATTTATTATTCTTGTATAAATACATACATATATCTTACCAAATAGCTTCAGAAAAAAGTAAAAAAATTGTACTTTTGTCCATTGGTCGTTACACTGTGGGCCAGTTCAGATTACTGGAATGTTTGGATTATGCATATTGTACTGTACATACTTCTCGATATTAAAATTAAAATTTTGTACTATTGCTAAAGTTGAACCAGTGAATTTTAACACATGACAGTCCAATGTACGTAGAGATAAATCGCATAACAATTTGTTATTATTAATCGTTGTATATTTTATTTTAACATTTTTTGTCATGTTACATTCAAATTTTCTGAAAGTTCCATCAAATCAAAACCTTAAGTAACATTTATAACATTCCCCTTCTCACATTCATTTATAATGGCTGTACGCCTATGTCTGCCATAAAATCGAAGACCATATGATTTTAATTTGACTTTGATTTTTTAATATACAGCTGCTGGACTTTATGTCTTATCTAAATAGATTAATTTTGCCCATAGATGACTGATGCCATGTCCGAATCTAAAAATAAATATAAACAGTACAGTGTTGATTGTTTAATATTAATATTTAAAATAAAATATGTCAGAGGTGTTAGCAATACATTGCGTGATCTATCCATTTAGTTGCTAAAAATTTGAGTGTTAGATTGCATGAATTTCTTCAATTAGTCATTGATGCAGTAAACCGAATCTGAAGCAACGTGAAGAAAATGACAAACACTTTCATCAATTATTCGTTCACACTGAAGCTTATGTTTGACCAGAATTTTTACATTTTTTGAGACTATTTTAAAATTTTTGGATACTAAAAATAAAATTTTAAAAGACAATTTATTGAAATGGAAAACAGACATCACCTATTTAACAGATTTGTTTACAAAATGTAATATGGTTAATTTGCAGTTACAAGGCGACAGTCTAAATTTGATTAAAACAAAGTCCATCTTATCATCGTTTCTTGCCAGAGTTAAACTAATGAAGCAAAATATTGGACGGGGCGAATTTGTCCAGTTCCCCAATTTGCTACAGACAAACTGCCAGGAAAACGAAAACTCTATTCAGATTTTAAAACTAGGTTTGAGGATGTTTTGACTCTGGTAATATCGCCGTGGATAATTAACCCATATGGTGACATAGAAGAAACGAATGTCATAATACAAGAGGAACTGACTGAACTAAGTACAAACGAAGAACTTAAGAGCCACGCTGGACAGAGTGTTCGCTTCGACGTCACAAAGAAACGATGATGGTTTGCGGGCGTCTTACAATATTTTTCTACTGATAGCAAAATCCGGAAAACCGCACACTATCGGAGAGAAATTAATTTTGTCAGCCGTTGAAGAAGTTTTAAAAACTGTTTTACACAAACCTGTATCTGATATTATTAAAATAATTCTGTTAAAAGACGTATTAATGAAATGAGTTTTGATATTGAAATCTTCTTGTGAAATTATTTGCAAACGACCCATTTCTCTATACAACTGGACGAGTCAACTTTACCTGGTAATGCAGCATTATTTTTGGCATATGTTCGTTTTATTATGATTCAAGGAATCCACGAAGAACTGCTCTTTGCAAGAACTTTGACAACCGACACTAAAGGTGAATCAATATTTCATGTTTTGAAGGATTATTTCATTGAAAAAGCAATCCTTTTATCAAATATAATATCAGTAGTTACAGATGGAGCACCTGCCATGGTTGGACGTTATCGTAGATTTATAAGCTATTTAAAACAAAATGTGTCAGGGGTGTTAGCAATACATTGCGTCATCCATTGACAACATTTAGTTGCTAAAAATTGTGTTAGATTGCAAGAATCTCTTTAATTAGTCATTGATAATTAAGTCAAATCCGAAGCAACGCGTTCATAAAAGAAACGAATGTCATAATACAAGAGGAACTGACTAAGCTAATTACAAACGAAGAATTTAAGGTTCAGTTTAAAAACGCATATCAGCAATTATGGTTGCAAAACAACATACCCGTTACTTATTCTCTATTATGGAATATAGCCAAGAAATTTTTAATTTCCTTTCCATTGTCATACTTAGTGGAAAGGGGGTTCAGCGCTGTTACCAATCTCCTAACGAAAAAAAGAAACAGACTGGACAATATTAGCCGAGGAGATTTAAGATTAAACCTTATAAGATTGACGCCAAATGTTGATAATTTATTATTAAGGCATTAGGTTTATTATTCTCACTAAAAACATTTACTTATTGCTTAGTGTATTTTATGTTACGTAACTTTTATATAACAGATACAAAATTTTATTTTGAGTAGTTTTAATTTAAATTCAATTAATAAATGTATAAAACTTAACATGTGTTTTTACTTTAAGTTTTTAACACTAAACTTTACTCGAGTTAGAAATTTACAAAAAATCAACATCAGGTAAGTAGAGGCTCTACCCAAAACCGAAAAACATGGCAAGGGGTCTACGACACAAAAAAGTTTGGGAACCTCTGCTCTAAAGCAATAAATTATACAAAAATTAATAAAAATAATTTATCTTGACAGTGTTAAATAATGTATATTTTCTTTAAACTAAAAATACTGTTGTATGTATGATATCTATTGTCGCTTATTTTTATATTTGTTTTTACATTTTGTAAACATTCGGTTGTTATTTATCTTAATAAAAATAATATTTTAAGAATATATGATTTTATATATAACACCAGTATGTAGGTAGTTACGTTATAAAAGAAAATATTATATTTTGTAACGGATACTATATTTAATTTAATTGTAAATTAAATTCCATTATTGTAGGATTTTATTTCAATTCGTGTTGGTTTAAATGTCAGTAACGTATAATAAGTTAACGAAAAATAAATAATATTATGTTTTATATTTTTATGAATAGAAGTGACAAAATTAAGGATTATTGACTATATATTAAAAAACTTTTTGTTGTAATAAAATATTTTGTTTTGGCGTTTAATGCGTATTTTCAAGAAGGCGTACCTTTGATTTATAAGGTAACTAATAATTAGGGTTTAATTTAAACTTGAATTATTTATTTTTTGTTAACTTTAGCAACAAACCAAAAAAAGTCACTTAGTTGCTCCACAAATACGTTTTTATTTTAGAAGTTATTTTTGCTAGCAGCTGGTAGCTGTACATGAAACTATGTGTTATTAGCTGTTGTTTTTACGTAGCATTTTATTTTTTGCATTTGCTTACGAATACGTGTGAATTTTCTACAAAAACGCTTCATTATTTTGTCGTATTATTTTATTTTGTAATTATGTTCAAAGTTTTAAGCGTTTAAAAATAAGAAAATTATCAATAAAATAACTTTTTAGTTATCTGTTATTTACAAATTACCAATATTAGAAAAAGATCGCTTGACAAAAATAAACACTTTACTAACATAGAACTGTCAAAAATTGCTAAATATTTTTAAAAATTTTGTGATGACTCAAAACCTAAGATTTACGCTGATCACAAAAACCATAAAATAATTATTCCCCACGATGTAGTCAGTAGTGTCTAAATCAGAGAATGGATTGTTATATCAAAGAAAAAGAATCTGGTGTAGAAGCAGACGTTGACTTAGAGTCAAATGTAAATATTAGATAGTAAACTTGAACAAAATGGTGTGTGTGATAAGTGCGTCTTAGAATTTATAGAATTATAATTATTTCTAATGATACTCATTTACCATATTTGGGGAGTCAAACGTTTTAATATAGATATTATATTATATGAAGTTATACTTAATTGGTGATTTACGTTTAAAATTTTAACAAAACCAATTCAATACAACAACACATTATATAAATACTATCGCATTACCGGCATACACAATTTAATCTCGTATTTGTCATAATTCGTTTTAATACAAAATGCCTAGTAATTGTAATAATATTACACGTTTAGACAATGAAAAAATTAACTGTACAAGTTGTGAGATGATGTTGCATACAAGATGTATAAATCTCTCTGACGGAAATATCAACAAAGATGTTTGGAAATGTGAAAACGGTGTAATAAACGTTAAATAAAAAAAAACGATAAAATTTTAAAAGAGCTTTGGTTACTAAGAACAGAACATGCAGAAGTACAAAAATCTTTAAATTTATGTTACGAAGAAATTGAAGATTGCAATCTTATCTTAACAAAAGATCAAACATTGTTAGAGCATTGTAACGATTCCGTTACTGTTACTATTTGATTTTAAATTATTTATATTATTTAATTAAAATTTCCGTGTAAACCTTCCTTTACTTTTATTTTTGTGTAATCTCACCTTTTAAGGCGTTGGCATCTTGAGTTTCATTCATTACTCAGCGCTTGACGTGTATTTAGCGTTTGACTTGCGTGGCACTTGGAAGCCATGTAATATTTTTTTATCTTACCTTATATCTACATTATCTTTATTTAAAAAAGTCTGTGTTAATAATACAGGTATGTCTTTTATTTCTATTTTGTTGGGTTTATCTAATTCCCAGTTTCTATTTGTTTTAGACTTTTTTTTTTTGGTACCGATTTTATCTTTAAATGAAATTATCGTTACCTATATAAATTGAATGGATTGGGTGTACGAATAACACCGTCAATGCCAATTATCCAAATCGATTTTCGTTAAGAAAATATACCTTAGTCCTAAATTTTTGATGGGAAAATTTACCAAGGCCATTCGCCAGCTTTAACTTTGCATTCCGGTGGAAATTCAATCCGTATGCGTGAGTTGGTTTTATCTACATTCCTTTCGTTGATTAAAAACTGCCTTATCAACAAACTTGGTTTTCTTCTTACTAAATAACATATTTAAACGTAACTTATTAAATATAAATGCAAAAGAATAAAATTTTCTCTAATTAATATCAAAATTACATTTGCCTATTGCAAATATTTAAAGTAACTTAATTAAAATTGTTTCTCTTAGTTGTAAAGAAGTACCGGTATTATCTTAGTTTTAAGTTTGATTAATTAAGTGTTGAAAGTTTCAATTTTTAGATTTAAGTAACCGTAATGAGTTTTACCTTATTGTTTTTGTTGTTTTGTTTTTGAATATAAGATTATAACTATCTTTTAACATTGAATCAATGAATTTTTCCGGTGTAACTTTTTCTTTCAGATAAGACTTTAATAGTTTAGTCTTAAAATCAAACTATTTGGCATCCCTGACATCAGAAGTTAATTGACCAATTTTGACAATTTTTCTAATTGTTTGATTGATTTCTTACATCGTTTGTTAGCGCGCTCTTCTCGTACCTAAATTACCTGAGTTGCGGCTACAGCATCTTGGGAGAATTGAGCTTCATGAAACAAACAATAGCACCTTACGAAAAGAAAATCTAGAACTTAAAAGGCAAATTAATGATTTAGAGCAATATTCTCTACAAACTGTGTTGAAATATCCTGTGTGCTAGAATTTAAGATGAAAATACAATGTCAGTTGGTGCTGCATTAGGACTAAATTTAGATAACTATACAATAGATATATGTCATCGATTAAAAAAGAAATATTAATCAGCCGCGAAACATAATTATAAAATTTGTACGTGCGGGATAAAAAGGAGTTTTTGAGATGTAGAAGAATTAAGCGAAACTTATCAGTTACCGATTTACTTGGAGATCTGCGCAATTCTGCTAACTATAATAACACATCTACATAAACGAGTGTTACGTGCAAAGGTTGGAATAATGCCTAAAATAAAATAATAAAAACAAAGTTTTGCCAGTGTTTAGTGAAGACAAGGTGGGTTATAATCAAAATTTCGTGATTGTTTTGGGAAACTCGACAGAAAACACAATAAAAAGTCAAAAATCAAAAGTCGGCAGGAAGGAGTATAGCTTAATAGACTTCTGGTCTTTGCCAACCACAAACCCGCTCCTGAAGGATATACTCTAAATGGACTTACCTTAACCCTTAACCTGACACATCTACATTTTGTTACGTTAAATGACACCTGGAGTCTCAGAAACTCTGACGTCGTTTTGATTAAATGTTTTTTAATTTTAATTAAGTATACTAAATTAATATACACACTAGCCACATTTAAAAGAAAAAAAAACAAGTATATTTGTTAGTTAAGTAAAGAAAACATAAAAATATAAACAATTACAAATAAATAATGATTATTCCTGTCATTTCTGAACACATTCTTGACATATTTTTTTGGAATGGCTTAAACAAATTGCTATTATTCGGGAATGGTATTTTTAAAATATCGCAAATTTTTACTTTTATTGCTACAGGTAAATGGGTCATTTGGGACCTTTCTTTTAAAAGTTCAATCAAAGCATTTACCAATATTTTTAAATACTTATGTCGTATGACTGGCACCACATCTTTGTGACTGACGCCCGCTCGTCTACATAAAAGTCACTTAATGCTAGAAAGATACCTGGTGGCGCAAAACTTAAAATCAATTAGTTTTTTTAATATCGCGCTTGAGAGAATTGAAGAAGTCTGACAGACTAGTTGTCTCAGGTTAAGGGTTAATAGAGTGTATCTCACTAAAATCTGAAATAAATATAAATCTTACATAATGCGAAGGCCGACGGAATAAAAAGCTTGTTTGCATTTAACTATTTAACATTTATTTAAACACTCAAAGCTAAAAAAAGTAAGTAAACATGAACGTTCAAACAAAAAAAAATAAAGTTAATTGAATAAGCGGATAAAAAACCATAATTTCAAGAAATAAATCACATAAAAGTTACAGGAGTCACTAGCATTCTACAATCGTCAACTGTGTTTTCTATGGATACGAAATGGTAAGATACTCATAAGGGAAATTAAAATAGCAAGACTTTTCATATAGCTGCAAAAGCTGATTTAAACGAATTACGCTTAATGTTTTCTTATATACAAGTTTACTGTTACTGTAATTTTAGTTTATTAACCGTTATGTTATGAGTATAATATTTTCGTAAATGTTATCTATGCATACTTTTGTATGTATAACATATGTTCAGCCATAGTCATTGGAAATGTCCCTAAAATAAACATTGCTGCATTTTCAGTCACATTCTAATAGTATTATCAGTATTTATACATGTAATTATGTATATCTAGTTAATATTTAGACGTAACAAATACTTTTTAAATAATTTTGCAAATATAATTTCGGAATTTTTATTTCAAACATTTATTACCTAAAAATTTGACGATATAGTATGTCCTATGATTATTAAAAATATGTTAATAAATTTTTATTCAAAATTAGAAAAAAGTGTTTATTTTTTAATTCGCACAAAAAATATAAAGGAAATTTTGGTTTTATAAAACGTTTATTTGAGAGTAATATTTAAAAGTCTTTTCGTATGATTTGAGAAATACATACAAAATTAATTAATGATAATCACCTTTTTGTATTTATACGACAAAGAAAAAAAGTATAAATACGATTAATACTATCAGAGTGTGACTGAACGTGCGGTATTGCTCATTTTAGAGACATTTTCATTGACTATGGCTGTACATATTTTTTTTCTATTTTTTAGATGATTAACAGTGTTATTAATATGGCTCATTTTAATGCACCATCTCTCAAATATTTTTTTAAATGTTATAGAATTTTTATTACCGTACGCTTACATTAAAAACGGTCTGAAATTTGCTAATTCAAATGTACATCGCCTTCAACCATAATGACTGCTTCAGATCGGACCTATTCACATTCTAATGGTATGGTGTTTCCCATTAGAAGCTTAAAGCAAATAAACCATTGTTAGTTTGTTACCTGTATAGCTAAAAAAATAATAGAAATACCAGATTTGCAATTATTATCAGGTTTTTAATGTATTTAATATTTGAAAAGTGTATTTTTAGAGAATTACCTTATGCAAGCTATTAATTCTAGATTTTTTTATTTATCTCAGATATTTATATAGAATATTACCTCTACTAATACTACTATCATTACTAGTATATTAACAAGATATTTGCAGTTACCATAGATAATTAATTAAATCATTTTACTGATTAAAAATACGCTAAATGATTAATTAAATAAAAAATCATATCATTCCGTTCTTTAGTACAAAACGACCTTCAGATTCTAAAATAAATATTATTTACATTTTTTGTGAAACAACTATTTACTTTATCATTTTAACAAAAGTTTTTAGTAGATTAATACCTAATCGCTTTTCTTATTAGTTAGTTGTTTTATTATAGGAATACGTTTATTTAATACATAAAACGTTATAATTATTATTTCGTATATAAGCCGTTATTTTCCAATCTTTTGTGAGCCTGTTTGGCATCGACTTTATTTTTTGCAGATCCTCGGTTACGTTACCAAAGTTCATTTGCAACTTGGGCTACATTATTTAAATTGCTTGCCAGAATGTCAAGGCGATTGTTTGTTTATGTCCTACTCATAACTACTCACATATTCCCAATAAGGTTTAGGTCAAAAGATTTTGTTGGTAATTCTAAAATCTTAAGAAATTACTCCGTTTTTGTTCTAAAACTACTATTTTACTATTCTTCTCTTATGAATTGGCAAACAGAACCTGTAAATAAAGTAACAAACAGTTTTTTCTGTCACTGAAAATAAAATAATAGATAATAATATACGTAGATAGTTATAATCTATTAAGAAATGCTAAATCTCAAAATAAAGGTAACCTATTACACAATCGGACTCAAAAACACAAAACCAAACAGAACAAATTTTTTCCATTTTTGTCCTAAGTCTAGTGCAATAAAAATCATTAAACTTGGAAACCAAATGAAAATGAACATATTTCGTGATATCATCAAATATTAAAGTTATTTATCAACAACTGGAAAGTAAAATCTTTTGAAAGTCCAACTTTGACCTTACTGATTGTCTAAAATCTTAAAAATTTTCTACAGGATAATTATATTCTGTAATGACAAAGGAAGCGTAAATTCCAGACTATTTAATCAAAAATAGTACAGTTATTTCAAGTATGTATGAATACATTAGCACAGCCAAAATTTTTGTTTAATAATCAGACTAATATTAAAATGATGATGTTAATTATGTATTGTAATTCCGGATGTGTAATTAATATGCCATTAATGATAGTGATATTGGTAGTGGCAATGTTTAACATAATATAGAAAAATTCTAGAATTATTAGCTTCAGGTATGGATTAAATTAATATATTCTAAAGTAGTTATTGCTGTAGGTAATATATATAGAAGAAAAAAAATTCTTGCACAGTTTTTTCCATTATTCCTTTCATGAGATTGTGTGTATGTATATCTGTTAATCAACCTTACAAGCTGTAAGATTGCAACAGATTATTCAGGAACCTACTCGCATCACTAAACTTAGTTCTATACTTATTGATTTGTGTATAGTGCGTTGCGATAAAGTAATGGGAAAAACTGGTGCTCTAAATTTACGTTGTCTATCTGATCATTGTTAAATTTATTGTGTCTACACAGTACAAGATGAATCAAAGTTTCAGCCATTATTATACACATATCGTGACTTTAAGCATTTTAATTTGGAAAGTTTCAGTAATGATTTACAGTCTATTCTTTAGTCAAATTTAATAAATATGCAAAATTTAAACAACAAAGTTAATGTAATAGCGAAAGCTTCCACGGCCGGAGTCTATACTAAGATAAGAACGTCTTCCGGGTCTGGACCGTGTCAATGCTGTAATCAAAGTTGCCAACGTTTTGCCTACTTTCGTAAGGGGCTTCCTCAGGGTGTGAGAGGAATCGAAGAAATCAAACAAGCAACCAAAATCTAACTAAACATTTCTCAAAAGTTAGGTAATCAACTTGTGAACCAAATCAGATTGTAAACTTAGAAAAGGTAAGAAAGAAAATGATAAACTTGAAAAGCAAACGAAAATTTAACAAAAAACCACTACAGAGTTAGGTAATCAACTTGTGAACCAAGCCAGATTCTAAACTCCATAGAAGTGACTTAAAAAGAAATAGTCTCTGTATATAAAAAAGAAGTATCGTCACGGCTGGTTAAGCTCGACTCTGATTGCGTTACGGTTGAACGAGGGCGTGTTTTCGATAAGGGATTAATGACCAGGATCCAAAGAGGGGATAGCTCAAAACCATGATAACGATTGAAGTTATTGGGGTGTTTGATGATTTCTATGCGGTCTCGAAATTTCCTGTTAAAAAAGAATGGAGATCACCGAAACGTTATCAAAATCTATCTTGTGACCTGTAGTCAAATGATGTTCAGCAACCGCAAACTTAGAAATATGCCTTTTCTTTATACAACGATCATGTTCTGAAATGCGAGTAATGACAAAACGACCGGTCTCACCAATGTAGACTAAACCACATGAACAAGGAATTTGGTATACACCTTGAGATAAAAGTGTAGGAAATTTGTCCTTGGGAGAAGAAAGAATCTGAGAGATTTTGCCTGTCCAGTTGAAAATAGGTTTGATACTATTCTTACGAAGAATTTTCCCTATTTGATCTGTAACCTTGTGAATGTAGGGTAAAAAGGCCAATTTTGGATTGGATTCGGGAGTAGAACTGTCCTTAGGTAATCGAGTACGTGGATGTAGACAACGGTTAATAACTCTATGAATATCTCGCTTTATATAACCATTGTTCACTGAAGTTTTAGTAAGATGACAGGGTTCCGAGTTTAGATTCTCAGGTTGACAAATAGAAAAAACGCGATGAACCAAAGATTCAATAACAGACCGTTTCTGTGCAGGATGATAATGAGACGAAGCACGAAGGTATCTATCAGTATGGGTGGGTTTGCGATAAACAGAATGGCCCAGAAGTCCGTCGGGCTTACGAGTCACAAGGACGTCAAGAAATAGGAGAAAACCATTACTTTCGATTTCCATAGTGAATTTGATATCCAAATGTTGATTGTTAAGATGATTAAGAAACAATTCGAGATGACCATGAGGCCAAACAATTAACGTTTCGTCAACATACCTAAACCAAAGTTTGGGTTTATACCTTTTGGAAAAAATTAAAATCTAATAATATTTACAATACTTCAAACTTTTTATCTATTACACCAGAACTTATTAAGATTAACGAAATTAATAAATATTTTTTCACGTTTGGCAAATCTTGTACCTTAAGGGGAAATAACGAATTGTTACAGGATTATAATAGTAAAGTGCTACGCACACATTAAGAAAAAATTTCAATTTAAAACTGTGTCGGAAGAAGAAGTGATGCGAGTTGTTCTCAGTATTCAAACAAATAGCGTAGTTTCGGCCGATTTAAGTGCGTATATGCTAAAACCTTATTGTCCACATTATAAATTTTTATATATTAGAATCTGAATTTCCCGGCTGCTGGAAACGCATGTATGTAATACCTATTACAAAAACTAAAAACCTAAAAACCTTAGAAATTTCATTGATATAAAACCAATAAGTATTTTGCCTTGCATTTCCAA
The DNA here is from genome assembly GCA_035610365.1 of Aquatica leii. Taxonomy (NCBI): domain Eukaryota; kingdom Metazoa; phylum Arthropoda; class Insecta; order Coleoptera; family Lampyridae; genus Aquatica; species Aquatica leii. Next base: position 27,428,489 of record CM069433.1, on the reverse strand, counting down.
AATTCTAGAAAAAGTACTAGCTTTACAACTAGAAAAATATGTATCTGAACATAATGTTCTTCCAGAAATGCAATCGGGATTAAAGAAAGGATACAGTTGCACAACTTCTTTTTTATATTGGACTGACGAAATACTGACTGTATCTGACAACAACTTGTTATTAGTTGTGATGTTTGACTATTCTAAAGCATTTGATACCTTGAACCGCAACGTACTTACATCCATCTTAAATTATATTGGTTTCCATTCAAACGCATTTCTGATACAAAATTACTTGCCCAATCGATTTCAAGCAGTCGTTCTAAACAAGTCAAACTTAAATTTTTGGTATACTAATTCTAGTGTACCTCAAGGTTCTGTATAAGCGCCACTTCTATATTCAATTTACACATGTGACATAACTAAATCTTTAACTTATTGTAAATATCTTGTATATGCTGATGGTACCCAATTTTAACCCAAATCATGTTTTTAACGCAACAGCAGCTATCATTTATGATCTTGTTAAACATTTAAATAAACATGACCTTAAAATGAATGTTAGTAAAAGCTACGCCATGCTTTTTGGATAAAAAACCTAAGATCAAAAGTTAGAAACATCAATAAAAATTAATAATAAAACTCTAGAATTTTAATAAAATTTAAATGTTAGATTACCGTTTTCATTTGAAATGTTGCACATTATTAAGAAATTTCATAATTTTTTTTACTAAATTAGCTATAATCTAAAAAAAATTTTCTTACTTTAGACTAATAAAGTTAATAATTGCCTAATTGCTTAAAACCACGAATCTTCAGTTTAATAATTTTCTTAAGAAATTACAGTATTTGAACTTTAGAATTATGATTATACGTCTGAAATTATATCAGTTACACTTTTTTTCTAAGCATAAATTTAAGTAATTTGATAACTTATTTTAATTTTGTTTATTAACATACAAATTGTTGATTTGAAAAATTTATACAATTAATGTTAAAGCTTTAATTTTTAAGTAATCCGAGCCTAGTAAAGCTTCCATCTTGATAGTAGACTAAGCCACGCCCTATAGTTCCACTTTGCACATAGAAAATAGATGCTTTATGTTATCTCCTTTTATAATAACTCAATGCATTATACACAAAGGCTTAAGAAATCATTTTCATACAATATTGCAAATACTTACAACTCCATAACCGTAGACATTCAAATAGTAAAAACTCTAAACAGGTTTCTTTTTTAAGTAAATAATGTGTTTATTAGATATGCTATTTTTCTTTTAAAATACTATTTTCAATTAATAAAATTATATTTGTTGTCCGTTATATTTATCTCTATGATGTTATATTTTGTATTTATTTCTGCCTGTTTTTATTGGTTTATGGTTACCCAAATCCTTGTTGTTATTCTCAATAATTATTAAACGTTCTATTTTTTTGTATTAATTACGGTATTTGTCATGTTATGTAAACTCTTTTTCCTATATTTAATTTTGATCTACTTTAATTCCCGAACGTTAATATTGTAATACTTATACCACGAATTTTTGAACTATTTATGTTTTTTATTCCATTATTTGAATAATCAATGTGAGGATTAAAAATAAAGCTACACTAAAATCTGACTAAAAGTATATTTAAAAATTTTAATAGGAATGTGAAATTATATAGCGTTCTTAGCATATTGGCATAGATGCATATTAGGTAAATAGAATAATAAACGTTGCTGTAGCTTTACTACTAGATAACATAAAAAGTTTTGTTTTGTCTATTTTTCTAGATCGTGTAATTTTTAGAAACAAAAAATTTTAAAGAGAAAAAAAGTTTTGTGTTCTAGATACCTGATTTCTCTATGACTGGACAAAATTTGAACTGAAAATGCTATAAAATAATGTAGAATGGTAAAGATGTAGTAAAATGCTATGTTTTAGTTAGATAAACTTGTAAATTCAAATTGTAATAAATATTTCTGATTTAATCATATTTAAAATTTCATAATTTTCGTAAAAGTAATTTGTAATTATGTCTATGCATAAATTGGAGTTAATGTTTATGAAAGGTAACAGGTATTAAATTAATCTTAGCGGACATAAATACGAAAATTAAAATTGTTTAAACATTTCCTAATTTGAATGTTATATAACTTTTTACTAAACAAATGGTAGCATTTATGATGATTAATAAAAGTTTTAATCAAAATACAAATATACATTTAATTAAAACGTTTTGTATAATTACCTGCGGTAATTTATAGAGTTGTGGGAACTTTCGAGAGTACTGGTGATGTTGGTTTGGATGCTAGCTTCGTCTCGTGCTGACGAATCTGTACATGAATCTGCCCCTCTTCTAAATGAACGTGTGAGGATCGAGTAGGTGCGCTTCGGATGCTTAGTTTTGAAAAATACGAGACCGCAACACCTTGTGAAGGTTTCCTGAAAAATAACGTCTGCTATGCTTTAATTGAAATGCATAATAAACAAAATTACCAATAATTTATTTTCATAAGATTTTACTATAAATAAAATGAAAATAAACGTTTGGCAATTAAACTAAAATGCTTTGTTATAAATAATAAAATAAAATTGCTGCATCAATTATAAACGTTTTTCTAATATTCTAAACTACTAATAATGGCAAATATAGTTGAGTCTGTTAATTTAGAAATGTTATTGGTAATTTATGGACTATTTGTATAACAAATTATTGTATAAACACAAATAAAATATTTATTAAAAAACGTTTTTGGTATCTAATACAGCAATTTTATAAGTTAAATTGTTTTCTTTAATTTTAGATATTGAAACAATCAAGTTTTTTAATTAAATATTTTGGATTGTTTACTTCTACCGTAGCGCTGATAAAAGTTATTTAAACTATTTTGGACTAAATAAACATTTTTGCGTTACATTGACAATACTTAATAAAAAATATATAAATATAAAAGACACTTAAAAACAAGAAAAACTCAAGATAATTATAGAAGACTGCAAAATTACAAAATACATAATTAGAAGTGTACAATTGTAACAAAAACATAAAACAAAAACAATTACAATTATTAATTAATTATACAATGATATAAAATTTAAAAACATCAAGAAGTTATTTTCATGTCTTAAATTATTATAGAAAACTTGGAACATCTTGTTTAATTGTTGATATATTGTTACAAATGTAGAAAAAAAATGTTTAAGTTTTATAACAATTTACTTTAACAAAGTTTTAAATTACAAGTTGTTGTTAGAACGGATATTATTACAATTAATTTATTACATATTCGAAAACGGATAGAAATACTAATACGTTTCATGTTAATAATTTTCCATAAAATGTTTTTTTTTTAATTTTTTAGTTTACAACAATCTAATATCATTTATTTGTCAACTAGTATTTACAGTATTTTTATCAATGTTTATAGCAACAATAAAAAACGTTTGTAAAAGACTGATAAAACATAAAATGTTTACACTTAGGTTTACCCACAAATATTTGTACAAATACATTATTTTTACTCTTTAATTTTTATAAAGTATATAAGTACTCAAAATATGTGCTAAATACTTATGTTTTTAGGCCAAATATAATTGCAACGTATATTTATTTAACGATCTTCATTTTCAAAGTATTATTAAAATTTAATTAATAACAACTAAACAGTTTCTTAATTATAATATATAATAAAAAAATGGCTGTCAATGCCTTAATTATTTATTTAATTCACTCTAACGCTTCTCTTCCTGCAATTCAACAACTATAATATATAAGAACTGCATTTAAAGGCAACGGGTTAGAAGTAATTAGACAATTAGAAATTACGGAACAAAATAATAAAATCGCAATAAATATATTAACATATAAATTTAAAAAAAAAAGTCATATTAAAAAATTGCATCTCAAATGTATCTAAATAAAAAAATAGTTATTCGCGTTCCAAGTAAAGGTAAGTCTACTTTTTTATTTGAGATGATAGAGTGGACTAAAGCGGAGCTGAGGTCCATAAGCCACCGAGAATAAAGGAAGGAACTTATCTCACAACCACAACGCTGATTAATTATAAATTGATATTAATTAATACTTAAAAATATTTGACACATTTGTGGCGGTTTTAAAAACATAATCTAGTGTCTGACGTCTAATGTTGTCACCATAGTACTTTAAATATTAGTATATAAACAGAAAAACAAACCACGCAAAATTTGTCTTCTTCTTCCATACTCTTGATGCTCTTAAAGTGTGGGATTAAATTTCTTCTGCAACCCACTTTTTCCATCCCGTTCGGTCCCGTGTTAGATTTATCATTTTTGCTATCAATTTTCCTTTTCTTTTTTCTAATTCTTCTAATTTTTTATCCTATTTTCCTTAGATCTTTCTACTCCTCTTTTACTTACTCTGCCCATCTCTACACTTATGTGTTCATACCATTTAAGCTGCTTCAATTATATTTTTGTTATTGTTTCTTTTGGTGTCATTTGTGTAATTCCTTCCATCTTCGTTTTTCCTGCAATTCTTCTTTGAAATTTCATTTTTGCTGCATTCTTTTTTAATTTCTGTTTATCTTGTAATGCCTACGTTTCACTCGCGTATGTAAGAATTGGTATTACCACTGTACTATACACGCTTATTTTAGTTTTCTTATCTATTTCTCGTTTTCTAAAAATTGTCTTATTTAACGCGTAATAGATTCTAACACTTTTATTTATCCTGTTATTTACATCCCGATCTATCTTCACATCTTCTCTTATTACACTTTTTAGATATTCATATGTTGTTACAGTCTCTAGATTTTCTTCTTTAATGTATATTTCTCTATTTTCTTATTTGTTTTTGGTCTTTATGATTTATGTTTTACATTTTTTTATATTAATTAATTTCCATTCTTAGTTTTCAACTTTTTCAGTCCGTATTTTTGTCAGCTGTTTCATCATTTTGTGGTTATTTGATACTATTACTATATCGTCTGTATATAGCAGGCAATCGATTTTTATTGGTACTAGGTTACTATACCCTATCTCTGTCTAACTTTATTTGGTTCTTGTCTTGTCGATGATTACAATAAAGAGTGGCAGGTTTAGACTCTCACCCTAATTCATTCCTACTTTCCATCTGGAAAAAAACTAATTTTTCTCCATTTATTTTAACTATTCCATTTACTGTTTTAAAGATAGTTCTTATCACCTTTACTAATTTCATTGGTACTTTTAGTTGTTTTAGATAATCCCATATTATTTTCCTGTGTATTGAGTCAAAGGCTGTTTTTAGGTCAATGAATGTAACAAATATTTTTTTGCTTTTTTTTTCTACTGTACTCCTTAATATATGGATATTATCGTGCGTTTGTCTTCCTGTTCTAAATGCTGCCTGTTCTTTTTTAAGTGTATTTTCTCAGTCTTCTGTCTACTATTTTGGTGTATAATTTAATTTTTACAGTCTGCATACTTCCGTTTCTTGTAAATTGGAATAATGTTATTTTTTCACTCTTGTAGAATTTCGTTTGTCTCTAATGTTTTGTTGCATATATTTATTAGCCATTTTTTTCATTTGTCTTCTAGGAATTTTATGATCTTTGGTTCTATTTTGTCTTATCCGCTTGCCTGTTCTAGTTTGATGGTTTTCGTTGCTTCTTCTAGTTCTTCTGTGTTTATATTCTCTAGAGTTTATTTTTCTTCAATTATTTCCTGATCTTTTACTGTATCTTTAGTGATCTCCTTTCCATTTTCTTCTACTTCTATTTATTAAGAAAAATTCTGTCTATATTTTTACTATGCTTTTAATATTTGCTTTTAATTCATTATTTTTAATTTTTATTCCTTTTATTATTTTATTTTTATTTTCCTTCATACTGCTTACAGCATTCTAGAACTCCTGTTATTTTCTTGATATTTTTGATTTTTTCTTCCGAAGTCTTCCCAGTTTTACCTCTATGCTTCTCGTACCACTTTCTTTGCTATATTTCTTTTACTTATGTATTTTTGTGTGTCTACTTTTTGTTTTTTTTTCTTGATACCTTTTCCATGCCATTTTTTGTTTTTGACTAATTGTTTTACTTCTTTATTTTACCACGCTGGTTTTGCAAGTCTCCTTTGCTATTGTATGTATAGTTTGTCTAAAAATCTTCCATTCGTTTCCTAGTGTCCAATTTACTTCTATTTGGTCCTGTTTACTTAACTCATGGTCTGTTTTTTTTTTGGATAGTTTTTTCTTGTTACCTCATTTCTTAGTCTATGTATTACTATTTTTTCATATTCTTTGGGCTTTCCCGTGTTCTTAATTATTGCTGTTAATAAGCTGTGTGTGTTTATTTCTATCTCTAGTATTGTTTTAATCTGACTTATTATATTTTCCGTTTCTTGTGTATATATTATCTAATTAGCTATACTACTATCGTTTCTCTCTACCGCTACAATGGTATATCTATTCTTTAACGGTTGTCTTCAGTAAGTATTTTTAACTTTTAGGCCAATTAGCAAAACTCTATCATATCCTTTCTATTATAATCCTTCGTTCTTCTTTCTCATGTAACCCCTACATTGTTGCATTCCTGTCGCCCATGATTACTACTTGATGATTTTCTTCTTTAATTTTATCCAGAAGCATTTGTAGAACATAGTAGAAGTCTAGAATTTCTTGTTTTTCTGCTTCTTCTGCTAGTGCACATATTTGTATTATACATATTTTTCCGTGTAATGCTATTTTCAGTATCATAATTCTTGAACTAATTCCTTCAAATTTACTTAATGCATTATCTAGTTTTTCAGCTATAATTAATCCTACTCTCTTTTTTCTCGTTGTTTTTCATGACTTCCTGAATAGTATTATTCATATTTATTCCTTAATAATTTATTTCCTAATTCTTTTTTCTTTTTCATGTATCTAAAAATTATTCTAGTTTTTTCTTTTAACTCTACATCTTGTCCAGGTAATTCTTCTTCTACTCTTTGTATTATAATTTTTTTCTGTCTTATTTCTTTTTCAAGTATTTCTAGTCTTATATTTTGTGTAGTTATTATCTTTAATTTCTTTTTTCTCCTTCTTTAGTTTTTAATTTTGGCTTAACTTTTTGATTTCTCTACTTATCTTGTCTACTTTCATATTTGTTCTCTGTTTTCTGTTGACTTTCGCATCACGTGTGCGAATAGCGCGCCCTCTTTTTGTGGTCTGTCGCTATTCTTGATTTATCTCTTATACTTTCTAATTTGCTGTAAACTCTCTTAATTTCTACTTCTATCTTATTTGCTGATTTATTAAGTAACTCAAGTATTTTTTATTCGTATTATCACGCACAAGTATATTTATTTGTGTTCTTAAAACTTTTAAAAATGTGTTTAAACTTTGGTATTCAAGTTAAACAGTATTATCACTTTAACCTTCGGATTACCAAACAATCTTTGAGGCGCCAATTACCAAGTGTGGTCATATTTGACCCCAAGTCCTTAAAGTGTACGTTTTTTGATATGAGGGATTACTATTAAGGAAATAGAACAAGAGGCCAGCGATTTGTATTTTTTCTGCATGAGTATTCCTTCACCATTTTATCGACGCTGTACACAGCTCTTTTGCAGTCTAAGATAACTTGCGGTTTGTAACTGAGGTCTTCTCCGGACAATTACAAATCTTGGTGTTGCGTTAAAAGTAGCGTAACGCTTCCATAATTTTTAGGTACGTAAGATACTAAACTTGTGTCTTCTCCATATAGAATTTCGTTTGAGTATTTTGCTCAATTTATTTTTGGTAAAATTCTTTTGGTATTTCGTGTTTTACGAATTGTTCCGGTCAAGGTTTTTCATTGTTGCAGTAGCTTCTTCGCTATAGACATTGACGTAAAAAACTTATCTGTGGTAATACCATAACCATCTCTCAAACCCTCAACCAAATCCAAAACCACTCGTTTCCCTAAAAATGAAATTTTATACTCGTGCATAAAACGATAAAATTGTGTTTTACCTTGTTTCTGTTCTGGAGCGTTGTCTACCATTCCAGTATATATTTGAAAATTCCTTTAATATCTCTTACTAACATTGCATAAAGCCCAGATTTTAATTCCGTATTTATCTGGTTTCGACTTCATCTACACTCGAAAGAGACATTTTCCACGGAAAGGAACAAGTTGTTCATCAATACATATTTCAGCATTAAGGTTATTCGATTTTTGCAATTAGCAGCAAGAATATTGTGAATGTTACAAATAGCTGCTAATTTATCTGTGACCCGTCGTTCTGTCTCGGGTGTCCATATCGTCAAACCGAATGAATTTTAAAAGGTCTCTCTTTCGATTACGAGACATTGCAGCATTTCGTACTTTACAGTTCCAATATTGGTTCGTGGCGTGCTTTCAAACCACCAGCTAGAAGCAGTAATCCAAAAAATGCATGTAACTCATCTGCATCTACTGGCTTCCACGTATCGCCTACAATTCTTCTAGCTCGAATGTTTCTTTCTCTAAATATTATGTCCATAATGTCTTCCGAGATAAATAAATGGAAAGCATCTAGGCATGTTGAAATATGTTAACTAAATTTTGTTAATCTTGGCGGTGTTTTTAGAATATTTTGATGAGTTCGTTTCTAACATGAGGTTTATCTTTTTTCCATATGGAACCATCTTTACCCACTAGTATATCTTTATTATTGGGCGAATTATCAACACTGTCATCGTCATCCGAACTTTTAATCGGGTTTACATCAGGTACACTTACTTCTTCAAATTCGGCATCACTATCGTCAGATAAAATTTCATCTTCAATGACATTCAGTAAATTAATATTGCTAAAATTTTAAGCGTATTTGAATATTGAAGTCAGTGCTAATGCTGCTCTAGCTTTCCTGCTGCAGGAAAAATCAAAGACTCGGTATGAGCGAACATACAATAGCTTTAAAGAATGGTCCATTGGCAAAAACGTTAAGGAAATAGACGAAACTGTGTTTCTAGCAAGTTTTCATAAAAGAGCGTATTTTTCTCGAAATAGTTTATGGAATAAATTATCAATCTTGAAATTAAGAATGTGCGTTCATGAAAACCTTGATGTGACAAGATTTAAAAACGTAAACTATACTTTTACGAACAGTAAAGGTAACAGTGTTATTATTTTCTAAATTTTTGCAGTTAATACTATTTTTCAGAAGAAAAGACGATGGTTCTGTTTCCAAAAAAACTAAAATTTTTACAAAAGAAAAGGTTACAAAGTTTCTTAACAATGCTCCGGATATGTTTTTTATGATGAAACTTACGATGGTACAGATGCACTATATAATATCAATGTTAAAGGCGTTAAAGTAAAATTTGACACAGAAGTTGTCAACATTCAACAATCAAACAACAAAATCTTTCGATTATTTGTTGTTACTAGTAATAGTAATGAAATCGTCAAATGGTCTAAGATCCTTGGGAAGTACATCAACTTACCACTTAATAATTAAATTAAATTTAAAAAAACACTATTTTTTGTGCGTTATCACCAGAGAAAATGAAAAATGAAAAAAAAATTCGGTAAGTAGTGAGAAAGCATACCTTGTCTGCTACACCAATAAAAATTGCACAACTTCTAAATCTAGATAATTTAAGAAATTATACGGATCAAACTTTTAGAAGAACTTCTAGTACCGTGATTGCTAATAACGGAACTGATATCTTTGATTTGAAAAGACATGGCGGGTGGAAATCTTCTACAGTTGCGGAGGGGTATGTTTTGTTAATTAATAAAATACCAACGGCCAATAAAATTTTATATAGAAATACATCATCCTAAGAACTTGCTGAGAATAACATATTAGACGTCGGTGTAACTGACCAAGACATAAATCATAGTGTCAATGGTGTGTGTGTGTGATGTTATTTTAGTTTTAAATAATGAGAGATAAGTAAAGAAGTGAACGGATTTCTAAACACACCTTCATTCAATATTGAAAAATGTACCAATTGTAAAATTAATATTATTGTCAATAAATAAATTATGTTCTATAATAATTATTAAAAATAAAATAAATAAATAAATATCTTCTATCTACTACTACAATCTTTGCATAATTTATACCGTAGAGCCATTAAAAGATTTTATATAAACACGCCTTTATTCAATATTAAAAATTTTTCCAATTGTAATAACAATAAATAAAATATGTTTTATCATAATTAATAAAATTAAAATAAATAAATATGTTTCACCTACCTTAATCTTTAAATAATTTACACTTAAGTGACCTGCTGCAGTCAGTGACTTTTTGTATCCTTAGATACCAGATCTATATATTTACTTAGATACCACTTATTTGGTTACCTGGTTTTTTTATTTTCTCCTACTCCCAACTTTTTGACAACGTAGTGTCAACTTACCAAAGTGTTAACGATAAATTTAAAAATATTAACATTAAAAAAAAATTTAACAAAAAAAGAACGGATTTCAAATAAGCAATAAAAAATAAAAAAGTATATTAAATATTAAAAACTGTCAGGGTTTTTTACCGGTCAAAACGATAGAAACATTTTTCTGTTAAACTTATTACATTATCCTAATAAACGTCAAAATGGCTTTTTTATTGATTTTTAAAATTTTTTAATTTTAAGTAGTAGTAAAAAATAAAATTATATAATACAAACTTATTTAGTTTTTTTTAAATTAATTAATGAAATTAATAGAAAAAATAAACTTTTATCTGTTACGTATTTATTAATTGTAAGTTTTAATCTATACATTTTTTACTGTAGTATAAAATTCAATCTAAGTTTTAATTACTCTAAAATTTAGTTTGATATGCCATTAGAAATACAATCGACTAGAAACGTTAATTTAAAACACTTTAATCGAAATAATAAACAAAAAATTAACTTTATTTTATTTAAATAAAAATATATGTTTTAACTAATAAGAAACGTTTTTAAAATAATAATTTAACGCAGTATTGCTTTAGGTTTAGTAAAAAATGATATTGTTTTAGTACGATGTAAAAGTTTGAACAGCTGTTTTACTTTTCTTACTTTTAAAACTAATAAAACATTGTTTTATTTACGTGTAACTTTTTTTTTCCTACAAAGTAATAATTTTTTTGTTTAACAAATTTGTTTATCACAGTGTCATTAGGATTATATTTAATAACAAACATTATCACTAAAAATAATAGTTTTGCAATAAATTTGCTAAGACTTGAACAAATACTATTGTAATTATAGAATTGTTTAATGAAATATAGTAATTATATATTGACAACTTTTTGTTATTTGAATTTCTTATTAATTAACTATATTATGTGGTCATCCTGGTGTAATATTGTCTAGATGACAAAAACACTAACTTTGTTTGTAACAAATATTTTTTTTAATACATAAATATTTTCTTTCAAATATTGCTTTGTTTTTAATAATCCCGTAAATTTAATATTTGTGGTATAACGTCAAATAATTTTCTTGCGTGTGAATAACTAAGTTCAAAAATTATGATTTTAAATTAAATGTTAAAGTTATCTCCTTTTTTGTAAAAACGATACGGTTTTTGTCAATATAATAGACAATTCTATTTTGCTATTATGGCCAGTTTCCAAATTGCGTATTCCACAGTAAATCAAACGTTTTACATTTTTATTATACCACAGTTAAACAAATATTTATAATTTGTAATACTTAACAAAATAATGACAAACTTCTGAAAGACTATTACGTACTCGATAATTTAATTTAGAAATAAATGCGAAATAATTTGCAGCTATTAAGCAATTACTTGAGTTTTTATTTTTTGTTGTTTTTGTTTAAAAAGCAAAAGGTTTTTGCAGTTTACGGATTTAGTTTATGAACTTCCGTGAGTTTTATTAACAGTATTTAATGAATCTGATATTGCCGTATACTTATTCCTGCAATACTTTGTTTTCTAAAGTATTAATGTTTGATAGCACTGATTGACGGACTCCTTTGACATTTACAGTCCTGCATAACTCTTGCGTTTTATCTCTTGAACTAACGTGCATATTATTTTCTGACAACTGCTTGTTTTTAATATTTTGTTTATTTTTTTAAATTGTTTTTTTACAATTAGTCCTATTATATTACACTACCTTTTTCTTTATCGTTTCTTGTTTTGTAGCCGAGAATGATTTGTATGTGGTGAAACGTTTGTTGGTTACGTTTAACAACCTGGTTCTTTGAGCAATCTAAACACTAAATTTAACAGGTCATTAATCCATCCAAGCAACCGGATTATCTAAAAGACTCTGGAAACAATCATTTAATTCAATTCCGTATCTGAAATTTGTGGACATTGTGACATTAGAGTTACGGTTAGATATTTCTTATTACTCTCTCCTAAATTAATTTATGCACGATCTTAAATTTAAATTATAAGTACATTTAATTTTATTTTATGTAAAATAGCTGAAGAATTAAAAACTTAAATAAAAATGCAGGTTATGCTAAATTTAAAACGTATTGCAATTTATTAAACGATAAAAGTAGCTTAACGCAAACGCGATTAAGGTTAACAAAATTTTAAAAATGCTGGAAAGAATTTAAAACAATTCAAAATAAAATCAAAGATTTAGACAATTACATAATTTAAAAAAAAGGGATTTATTTAATAATATTACTACCGTAGTAACTAAAATAGAAGATTTCATTCAAAAACGATCACCAAACGTTTAAATCTACAAGTCAAAAATCCGCGTTTAAACATGTCACACTTTACAGCTAATTACAAACCATAGATATTATTTTTTGAAATTGATTTATTTAAACAAACTTATGAAAACAAGCGTCTTGTTATAAAAAATCACCTGCGAGCTTTGTGTAATTTCCCATTGGTAAATAAAAATTTTTACAAAATGTGTTAAACATTTGTAATTTAAACTTAAATGTATAAAAAATCTAAAGCAACTAGTCAAACACTGGGATCTCCTTGTTAATTGAAAACGTAACGTCAAAATTAGATCACTTAAAATTCGCGAATGAAAATCCACTAATATAGATAGCGATGCTCTCACATTTAAGAAACTATCAATTATTTTAACAGCAAATGTCAATTACTCAAAATACTAGGTTTTGGAAAATTGAAAAATTTTTTGTCAAACTAAAGTAATAATGATGCCAAATCCTTAACTAGACACTAGGTAATTTAAATACAATTGTACAATACACATTAAAATAAATCATGATGTTCTTTATGCTCTCAAGGAAATAGCAGAAAAAGATGTAGATAAATTTAAATAAGTCAACAACAACGCGAATTATAAAGATACTTTTTTAAATATCAAAAACAAACAAAAAAGGATTAGTATACATTTTTTCACTGTCAAAAAACACAACAAACAATTTACGCTAGAAAAAGTTCAAGATACTTTTAAAAACTTTAAAAACTCACGAGATTAAATAACTTGGTGTTTACATTAACTTGGTGTTTATACATTTATACATAAATACAATTACGTAAATATTCACAGCGTTAATGCATGCCCAAACAACACAATGGTACAAAAAACGTCTAAATGTCCGTCTAATAAACGTTAATAACGCGTTTAAAAACGTTTTAATGTCTAATAAACGTCTGTTAGCCGGACATTTAGACGTTTTTTATACCAATGTGTTGCTTGAGTGGGACGAAAAAAAATAAATCAACGAAAGGATCCATTTTTTAACCTTTTAATGGTAGTATTTATTATAGATGAATAAAACGAAACTTCGTCAATCCATTAATCTTATATTTTTAAAAGTGACATGTTTCGACACTATAAATTTTGATTAGGTCATCTTCAGACTAATTAACAACAACGAAACAAATAATGAACAAATTAACGCCTTGAAGAGGAAAATTACAACATAACAATAAGACGAACAAACTATTAGATTAATTAATGGCTTGACGAAGTTTCGTTTTATTTATCTAGAAAAAAAATAAGTTACGCCCTATACTGGGCAACACGTCGTACAGTGAACTGATTTTGTGGGTCTAAACTATTACATTTGAAGAAGGTATGACTTTATATTCCCAAATTTAAAATTGCAAAAGTGTATAACAAAAACAATTGAAGCGTTAGAGACTTACCGCGCATTGCATACAAATTTGTTACGCACAGATTAATCTTATTATTAATTGTGTTAACCTAACATGCACGTACCGTCAACAATCGACAAAGAAGTACTAATAAGAACATTAGAAATTGCAATAATAACAGTTAAGTTTTATCCAGTAAAAAATTTCTTAATTACGTGCTTGTGTTACCTAAAACGTAACATTAAATATAACACAAAACGTACATACGGCGTCAACACAAATAAATTTCCTGTTCAAAGCATACAATTATTTGAGATAACAAATGTGCAGCGTTTCCCTTCGACTTCAACGTAGCAATCAAAGTTAGCAGCTCTTTTTAAAATAAATTGTAATTTTGAAGGTTTCCTACTCTTTGACTGTGTGAATAGTTAAGTTATAGTAATGTGACGCCATGAAAATTTTTCCCAAAATATGCCACCTGTTCATTATCTTTACCGATAAAGGAAACGTGTGGGAGGTATAGAAATCCGCTGGAAACAATTAGAAAATAATAAAATTAAACCCCCATTATTACCCCGACTAAACTTCTACTAAATAGCCACAACATTAATTCGCATATTCACGTAAAATCACCTAATGGTGAAAGACTCGTTGAGCGTAGAGATAGTGCTAAAAACGGTTCGTGTTATACAAAGCGTTAGCGGGAAATAAATTCGTTTGATAGCCTGCTACGAGAAATGGGGGTATCGAGGGACAAATTTTATACTCGAAAAATGATTTAGCAACTTTTTAACATAATACGCTATGAAAATATTGAACCATAAAAAGCACTTAAACGACAATCTCTTACAAATAAAATCTGAAACATAGAAATAGAAATATTCAAATGTAAGGTAACACACAAAGCCGATCAACGTACGAGTACAAAATGTAGCCGAAGAAATGAATTTTAATGTCCATCTCAACATGTATTTATCATGTAGAATCACTTTGGATTAATAACCAAGTCAAAAACCAAAAATTACGTCTTATAATTAAAAAAAAATAACTACAAACCTAATTAACTTCTGACAACAAGAATGGACTAGTACTATGATTCAAATGCAGGAAATAAAACCTTTTGTTTTAGCATAAAAGTCTGAAGCACTAGATGACCGACAAGATGCATTACTGACGCATCTCAGAATAGAACCAACCTAACATTGAGATAAAGATTAAAAAAACGAGTTAAATGTAAAGTTAAACAAAAGACACATACTATTTGAAAACAGAAAGTATAAATCTGTTAGTAAACGATTTAAAATTAAACAAAAATATTCTAAGCGTACTGAATAACATACCAATAAATTAACACTAAGTATTTAATTGTTTATATGCTACTAATTTATTGAGCAAAATAGTATTCAACAAAACACTAATCATCGGCTAATTACTTGTCGTCAATGCTGGCTAGTTAAACCATAAGTTAAATAATGATAATAAAATATTAAAAAGTTTCACTAATGCCTTTAATTATATATTTTTTGTGCTGTCCTCATTAAAAACATCGATATTTGTTTGTTAGTGTAGTTGTGTAATGACGAAAAAACTCTAGAGCTGCAAAGTAAGTAAAATTTTGATTTATTTTGAAAGTAAATTATTTTACTAGAAGTGCGTGTCTAGTAAAATATATGTTTAAAAGCTCTGAGATTTAATTAAAATTAGAAAAAAACGTTTTCAAAGTTTAATGAATTTAAATATTATGGTATTATATGACAAAACCAAAGTACTGTAGTAATCTATGTTACTTTCGTAAAAAGTCTTATATAACTAACTATAATAAATACAATAACAATTATGTAAATACGGCTTAAGTTATTAAAAAATTAGAATATAAATAATTGTAATAATAATAACAATAATAATAATAATAATGATTGTTATTTGTTTATAAAACTATTTCTAGTTAATAAATCACTGATTTGTTTATTTATATTTTCAAGAGAAGCTATTATTGTTTGCAAATTTTACTAGTACCTACTTAATTCTATGTTAATTAAGAATGTTCTTAATTTTAATGATATATAATTCGTTTTATTGTAACTAAAATGTTTTTTTTTATAAAAACCTTTAATTTGAAATAATAACAATTAAACTTCACAATACAGTGTTATTTAATTATAGTATTAATATACAAAAAGTAAAAAAGTTATCAGTTCTTTTTTTTTGACTATTCATTAAACAAATTAATAGCAACTATCGTGAAACTAGTATGTTAATGTAATTCCATAAAGGCATTAAAAACGAGTTTTTTATACTATTTTGTAGAATTTGGGCTTTTTTGTCGCGAACGCACCAATATGTCTTATGAATCGTGTTCTTTGTACTATTTTTTCAATATTGGATATATGTAAAAATAAACTTATATAACACATTTCCTTTAATTTTATTGATTAAAACTTTTTAATAATAAGTTTCATTTCAAACTTGACATGTTGGATAATTGGATTGTTGTATTTCAATTGTCAAATACTAGTATTGCCAATGTAACAAAACCCACAGTTTGGAGTACCAAAATGAAAAAAATAATTTTTAATTCATTTAAGTTGCTTTTATAATTTTATATATATTTACAGATGTAAAAAAACAACAATATAATTACGATACATAATTTTATAATAAAATAAAGTTTATTAACTTACTTTGAATGCTTCTCGGAATTTATTAGACATGATGTTGTATAGTACGGGATTGATTGTTGTAGAAAAATAATATAAAATTCCACTAGTGTAAGTGACTATTTCGTATATTTTAAAAAACTTTTGACGATCTTCATGATCAATAGGAATTGTTCCATATATTGCCACTAGGCGTTGCGTGTGAAATGGTGCCCAGCATACAAAAAATGCAACCACAACAGCAACTAGAACAAAAACTAGAGATTAGCAAAAAACACATTATAGCAAACTTTTAACAAATTTTGTTAATACAAAAATTGTATACATGTAATGATAACAATTACAATTACATGCCTGCAAGAAATTATTTATTTATAATTAAATATCTAAAACCACATATTGAACATTCATAATTTTTGTAAAAATACGTTTTAAAATTGGTGTATCAATATTTTATAAATATAAATTTTGTTACGTAAGTATATGTAAATATAATATTTAAAATATTTGTCAGTCAAATTGTAACTAAATTGATTAAATTATAACAAAAAACAAAATTTGCTAAAATAATGTTTTACAAGTTTATATAAAATTTTTGTTTTGTTCAGTATAATGTAATACACAGTTGTCATAATAAAAAAATAGCATTTAATTCATTGAACACAAAAAACTAATATAAAACTACAACATAAATTACAAGATTATTAACTGCATTTACAAAAATGTGAACTTATATTCTAATTACTTTTTTATATTAAACCAATATTAGTTCAACATAAGTCTGATTATAATTTACTAGAAAGGATGTATATTAGTAAGATATAGAAAACCGAACAATTTGATATTTTGTCGCACTTAAAATTAGTGACTGATATATTAAAGTAAATACTATATCAATAATAATTCTATATCTATGTATATAGTTAGTAGTATTATAAGCAATGTTGGCCAAATATTGACCCAATATTGTATTTTAATATATGAAGAATATTGCTTACTCATCATCGTACTAATGTAGAGCTGTACAACCAAATACGTGATCTCTTAGTCAAAAATATTCTGAACTATAGTATTACATTTTTAAATTAAAATTAATTTACTTATGAAAAAATGATTTTTTATTGCAACTAATTTTAGAATAATAAAAATTAAAGAATGTATGCAATAATCGAGAACGTGCGGTTATCTTTACGCACAATTAAAGTAAAACTTGGCGTTTATGACAAATATTACTAAAAATACTAAATTTGAATTAAAATAAATATTATTTGAAGTTGATTTTTTTAAAATAACTAAACACTGTTTGTGATGTTATATTAAGAATATTTTATATTTAAATGTGTTTATACCAATCTTATTTTTTTAAAAATGTTTACTCAATAATTAAAAATTTAAAAAAAAATATAAAAAAAACGCTGCATAAACACGTGGATGGTCATAACAAAATTAGAAGTTAGAATTGCTGATATCAATATAAACGTCAAAAATGTAAATCAAAAAACAGTTAGTTATTGTTTTTAAATATAAAAAAAAAATTTTATTTCAAAAAATTGTAAAAAAAACTTGTTTAAAAAGTTTTGAATAAAAACTAAATTTTATTTTGTTTGTAAAATTTTTAAAATTGATAAATTTTTTTAGTTTTTTTAACATTTATAATTAATAACCAAATTAAATGGTGTAAATTTTTTGTAGATTTACGTTTTCTTAAAAAAATTATAGAGTTTATTTTATAACATTTACTAAAACATATAAAAAGATAATAAATTCTAAAAATAAGTATTTTTTTAAATTCATAGGCAATTTATTATTTATTATTAATGTACATTATATATTTTATCATATGTATACATATAGGTACATATTTGTATTTTAAATTTCATAAAATACTATGTGCGCAATACATAAACAGTTTAAGGTTTTAATAATTTCCATTGTTACAGTTTGTATTTATAAAAGATGTTTTGAGTAATTGATTTTTTCTTCTCTTTTATTTTTCTATTATTTTGCAAGTCATTTATAATATTCTTATATCAAAATTTTTATTACAAGTTTTTTTAATTATTTTTTTAACGTCCTGTGATTAATTAGTAAATTATAATTTTTACATTAATCAATAGCAACATAAATCAAATATGAAATTTTGTTAATTGGGTTTTGTTGCTATAATACAACAGTTTTCAAACTTTTTTAATTTAACTCGCATTTTTTTTTTAATTTACAAAAAGTTTTTCAATAAAAAATTACATTGTTGTATTATTAATAAATAAACCAGTTTGTAGCTGCTTCAAAACAATTTTAGAAAATACGTATCTTTGTTATTTCTTTGTATGGCATTAAAGCTACTATTTATTTGCTTACTTGGTTAATAGTAAATAGAAGTAGTTATAGAAAATATAATTATTTGTAAAATACAAAATAAATGTTAGCACACTAATTACATTATTTTAAATAAATAATTTTTTTATACAACCGAGTAATGTTTTTAAATTTAATAAAAAGACACGTACCAATAAATATTTTGATTTTATTTATACCAACTAATTACTTATAACACAACACTGACACAGTTGTAAATGTTATATAAAATTTGTAGGAAATAGATTACTAGCTAAATGATATAGTATTCGGTATAAAGTTTTGTATGTTTTAAGCCTTAGATCAGTGGTTTTTAACTTTATCTCCAAAACTACAAAAATTTTGTCGCATTCACTTAAAATAAATAAAAAGAAATAAAATCAAACAATTATGTTTAAATTTATTAATAAAAATATTTTTTTAGCTTGTTGAAGAACGCTAACAGACGCCGTGGACATTTCCCAATAGCCATGCGGACCCCTGAGAGTCTGCGGATCACAGATTGAAAACCACTGCCTTAGATGAAAAAAAATAATAGAAGATACAGGATAGAGTTGAGCAAACCAAAGCAAATAAATCTTCAATTCGTAATATACAAAAAAAGTGTTGTTTATTCTAAACTTTTTTCTTCTACTATTGCTGTTATTAGAAGTTGCACACGTCATTATTCCAGCATAAATTACGTTTGAATAACCTCAATTTAAAACTGTTTTGTTTCAAATAATTTTGTGCCTAAACCTTAAACGTAATCTTAACTTTAAACTTATGTAAAAATTGCTTACTGGTTACGTCGATAAAGAATAATTTGATAACTTAATTATGTATTGGTCACGAAAGCAGATTAAATATTAATTACGCAGTATACGACATAATCTATTATAAAACTCTTTATCCCTTTTAATTGTACTATGGTAACTTACGGGGGTAGTGTTATGTACAACATGATTTTTTGTGCCATCTATGATTGCACCAGAAATTATTTTGATCTTTGTAACTATTTAGAGCTAAAACAAAAACCTTTTAATGGTGTCATTTATTTCAAATTTATTTCGCTGTTCAGCATTTATTTTGATGTATTAACTATTTTGTTAACCACAAATAATAATCGTGGCTGTGAAACTTTATTGTATGTGTGATTTTGTTAGTGTAAAAGTAACTTAAAGACAATATTACGGTACGTTTTAATAGATAATAAGCAAAATCACATCAAGTGGACCCCCATTTTTTACTTGATCATCAAATTCAGGTATGAGTATTTTCTCAAGAAGTAGTCCCTATAAACTATTAATCCCCAAAACAGTTATTGATAATTTTTATTTTAACAACAATTGTTTGTTTAATGAAAATTTTTAAGACTTTTAATTGAAAAGTTAATACCTAAAAAACTATCAGAAATATTTATATGAAACTTTTAAGTTAACAAATGAAAATTTAAATGTCTTCTCCCTCAACAAATGAAATTTTTTTTTAGTATATTGCATTAAACATTCAAGTAACGAAATCCGCAAAAAAATTCGACTGCTCACGATTAGATTAAATTTAAAAAAAAGTTATTTATGTCGGGCGGCGAGCGCTGCCGGTATCTCCCGTTGCCGCACGTCATTGACTTACCTTCAGATCTACTTAGTAATTATAAATAAGAAACAATACTTGATTTAAATTGAAAATAATAGTATTTTATGCATGATTTTATTTAAACAAATTACTTAAAACTATTGAACAAAATATTTTTTATTGATAAAAAAACAAAGACATTTGAAAGAATTATCATTTAAATCTTATAATCTATCTGTATTGCGTTATTTTTTTTAAACTTTATTTGTAATACTCTTAATGTCTTTGGAAAAAAGCTTGCACTCAAGTGAGGTATCGTTTAAAGCTCTAAAATGATGATACTGGTGTGTATTTTTAATCGTTTAATCTTCTTGACTACAGAAACCAAAATTAATTTTTTTAAATGATTTTTTATTCCATTCGAACAATGACAGCGCATTAGTAATGTGCTTATCATTTCCACGTTGAAGACTCGCGCGGAAAGCTTGCCTTTTTACACTTCCTGTCAAACCATCGCAAGCTCCTTTTCCGTGAGATGTAGCAAAGAAGTTCCATTCCGCGTTTATCTTAAAATATTTTTTGTGGTTTATTAAATTAGCAAAATTATACTTATTTTTGTACTGAGAAGCAGCTCCGTCCAAAAAATAGAAAATTTTTCGAACCTTATCTGCTCCAAACTTATTTTTTAAGAATTCAATCAATTTAGAATTAAAAAGGTGAACTGAACTCGCGTCGCGACTAACTTTTTCTGAAATTATAACATTTCATTTTCATGTTTCATTTCTTCATTCTCTCTATAGTACACTACTTAAGGGTGAATTGTAGCCTGGTTGTTATTCCAATGATAAGATTGGATTGCATTTTGAACAAAAAAAGTGTAATTTTGAGAAAAATCAAGACAGACGATAAATTCCTTATTCTTAACAGATTCCTTTTTTTCATTAAAATATGATGCTTGAGATCGTGCAAGAAAATCATGTCGCAATAAATCAGGCCATTTTTGTCTTAAATCATTAAAAAATCTTCTTTTTTTTCTTCAACGATTTTAGTCCGGTAAGTATTAAAACATGAGTAGTTATCAAAAATTTAAAGTATAATACTGATTTAGATATACTTTTTCTTACCTATCTGTGCTTTTCCATTGGCTGTATGTGATTTCACTTATTTCCTGATTATCAAGCGATAGTTCAATTTTATTTATAACATTATCACTTCCTGGGAATTTATTACAGTTTGAAAAAAAAACACAACGATGTAGATTCTTGGCAAACAGAGCTTCTGATTAAATCATTTGAGCTTTCTGAAAATTTTTTTTTCAATTCATTTTTTAATCCATTCAACTTCAATTTAAAATTTTGGTGAATTTTACACACACAAACATTATGAGTCCCACTTTTTCCAGCAGATATGCATTCACGAGGACGAAGAGTCTGAAATTTTGTTAGTCCAATCTTCTCGTCAGGAAAAGCTTCAGTTTATTTTTTATATGCCTCATGAATATTATATAATAATAATCGTTTTTGCTTTTGGACTTTTTGTCCATTTTCCATGATCGAGACATAATCTTTCATACCAGGCATTACCCGGCTGATATCGTCAGATAAATAGAAAGCTTGGATGCTCTCGAGTGTTTCGTTACTCAGAGTCTTACCTTTCTTCATTTCGGGCTGTGATGCGAATCCTTTTTCTTCCCTGATTTTTTTGCGGTTTTTATAATTCTTTTTTTCTTTATCATTTTAATTGGCCAATCTGGAGGAAGCGTAGTCAAAACTTGAATTTTATCAGCCCTAGTAGTTGTTTCATTAAAGGCAGACTTAAAATTATTAAGCAAGAGATCATTTGGATTAATTTCATTATTAATACAATTATTGTTATTTGTTATTTTATTAACAACACTTCCTAAAACTTCTTGATATTCTGTGTCACTTGAAACTTTCTTCACTTTGATTGGAGGTTCACCAACCTCTGTTAACAATTTATTAACCTTATCAATTTTTGTTTTGTTATCTACCTGGTAGCATCGAAAAGAAGGGTCTTTCTTTTCATCATCTTTAATAATATTATTTAACGACTCAGGTTCGTTGATATTGGAACATTCATTAGCAGACAATAACTCACCAGAAATTTCAGGTTTTTGACCTAAATAAATAACTCGTTTACACGAATTGCACATATATTTCTCAATAAAGTCTTTGAAATGATGAGCGCGGTTTTTTGTAATTAAAACTAAATTCTTAATAATTTTTTTTATCAAACAGATTACAGCATTTATTTACGCCGCCCATGATAAATTATACAGAAAATTACAAGCACTAATAAAATTAAAAACACCACTACAATTCCAAACTAATTTAGAGCTAACTAATTTTATTTAAATAGGTAAATGAAAACTGTTAAACACAAATTTATTAAATAAAATACTTATCTTTAAGATTTAGTTACTATGTTAAACGTCTAAACTAATAAACAGATTTAACAAATGATCTAGAATGGCTTGAGATGTTCTTTTGTTATTCACGTATACATATACAAAAACAAATGAAAACAACGGAATGCAATTTTTTATTTTATCTAAAAATGAAGTAACGTTGGGTAACTAATGAGTTAATGAATATATTGTAGAATATTCTTCACTAAGAGGGGCAAATTAAACCACTTAAGATTCTTTATATGGCGACGTTTCGTGCAACAACACGACATGTATAATCAAAAACTCAAAAATTTGGTACTGCCATAGATAATCCTGCGTCACCTATATTGGCTAATCTTGCTATGCATGACCTACTTAAATACGTAAACAACAATTTATCATATACACCGGTCTTTTTATTTTGTTACGTTGATGATATTGTTACGTGTATACCCGAAACAAGAAATTCATAACACTCTCAACACTTTTAATAATTACAATCGACATTTGAAATTCACGTATGAAGTTGAACAAAAAGGTTTATTACCATATTTAGATGTTAGACTTAGTAAGGATACTAACACGGGTTGTATAGTTAGTGAATGGTATACTAAACCCATAGCCTCTAACAGAACGTTAAATTACTTTTCGAAACACCCACACCATCAAAAGATTAATACGATCAAGGCTATGAAAAATAAAATATTAAGTTTAAGCAGTCCACAATTTGTTACGAAAAACCTTAACTACTTAAAGAACATATTAAAGAAAAACCTACCCTAATAACATAATAAACAGAATACTCATACACACTAGCACAACTGATAATAATACTCCACCACCAATAAACCCATCCAGTACTAACCCTAATACTAACACTAACACTAACGTTATTTACACGAAAATAATAAATGTTCCAAATCTAACAAAAAGAATAATTCCGATTATAAAAACCAATCATATAAAAATAAGAACTTATAACACTAATACTATTTATAACATGCTGTACAGTAGAACTAAAGATAAAACTAATATAACTGAAAAACATGATGTAGTGTACAAGCTAGATTGTATGGGATGCCAAGCGTGTTACATAGGACAAACAAAACAGAAAATAAAAAATTGGATCAATAATCACATGTATGAATGTAATAATAAAAAGGGTGAAACTGCGTCATATCAATACGGTACATAATTTTGACTTCAACAATCCCAAAATTTTAGACAGAGATTGTAACTATAAAAAGCGATTAGTTTCAGACGTGATATTCATCAACGTTTACAAAAACAACATTCACTCCAATACAGACACTAACAATTTAAGTAATGTTTACAACAATTTAATATCAAAGATTGGTTATTAGCTTTAGATAGGTCTATTAAATTCGCGGTATTTTTCTGTCTTATCTTCCTTGATTACCTTGACATTGCAAATAGAATTTTTGATTATACATGTCGTGTCCATTGTTTGTCATTCTCAGTTAATTGTTCATTTACACTATTTTAATTATTTGACTTTTTTAGAAATATTTTAACAATTTATTCATGTTAATTTATATTGTGTAATTAGTTGCCATGTTGTTTGGAGTTAAGGACAATTCCACTCAACCTTTTTGTGTAAGTTTCTTGTTGTTTGTACCTAAAATGTGTTATTTGTTTGTAATAAGAAATGTGCAGCTTACTTACAATATATTTCAGTGACCTGAAAAAGTGCACGCATAATTGCACGAAACGTCGCCATATAGGTAAAAAATCTTAAGTGGTTTAATTTGCCCTTCCTAGTGAAGAATATTTTACAACCTATTCATTAATTAAATATAAAAGGAAGACGCAACCTACAGTACTTGAGTAACTAATAAGGTTTAAATGTATTTTTTAAAAATTGATAATATTGTTAAAAATCTAAATTAATTTAAATTAATGAAGTTCTTAAAATATAACAGAAAAGATAAAATAGAATACTGTTATTACTGCTAAATTCTTTAAATATCATTATTTCTTTATCAATAAAAAATATTTTGTTCAATAATTTCAAGTAATTTATTTAAATAAATCAGTCATAAAATACTATTATTTTCAATATAAATCAAATAGTGTTTCTTATTTATAATTACTAAGTAGATCTGATGGTAAGTCAATGACGTGCGGCATATTTAATCCAATCGCGAGCAGTCGAATTTTTTTCCGGATTTTGTTACTTGAATGTTGAATGCAAAATAAAAAAAAATTCCATTTTTTGAGGGAAAAGTCATTTTCATTTGTTAACTTAAATGTTAATTAACAATATGAAAAGAAATAAATACTTTATACTCTTACATATCTTGATAAAGTATGAGTATTGAACTATAGGTCCTGAAAGTTTCATATAAATATCTCTAATAGTTTTTTAGGTATTAATTTTTCAACTAAAAGTCCATTGTTGTTAAAATGAAAATTATCAATAACTGTTTTGGGGATTAATTGTTTATAGGGACTATACTTTTTGAAAAAATACTCATACCTGAATTCGATGATCAAGAGGAAAATGGGGGGCCACCTGATGTGATTTTGCTCTATAATGTACATTGATAGGTTATTAATTATTCAATAATCTTTCAGATCGATTGCACTGTTAGAGGATGTCCCTTTCTTCACAAACAATTTACTTGATCTAGAAGTAAGGACCGTCTGGATTTGTGGTTGGAAATGGTGCATCGCAAAGATTTAAACTTAAAATATTTAGCATGTTAAAAGATTAAGTGTGCGCTGCAATTCCGAAAGATAAAACTAAATACAATGCTCTACTTAATACGCATAACTATTTTACTTTAGATAGGTCCATGTGACGAGAGTGGACAAACTCGAGCTGTTATTCATGTTCAAGTGTTACAGCACACTACAAAAACGTATAGCAAACTTGTCCTTTCTGTTCAGTATGCTGCAAGACTAAGGAGTATCTTAGTAGCTACCAATGAAGTATCGGGCACTTCACAACAATCAGGTAGGTAATGACGTAGATTGTAGAAACAAGTAAAAAATTTTTATTAGGAAACAGAAAAGTGTAATTCATAATATTCAATGCATATTAATTAAAAACCAAATTTCAAAAAATTCTCTAGGTGTTTTTCTAATTTATTGTCTGGTTTACAGACCTTTCTTTATTCAGAATTTATGCTTCATCGACTTCTCAATTTTTTTTCTGCGTTTAGTGCCTCTACTACCTCACAAACAAGCAGTAGTGCTTAAATGATACTTGCAAGTCTTGATTTAATTGTGTACAAATATTACGGTTTTTTTTTTCATTTATCCCAAATTCTATTTTATTAATCCTTTTATGTTTCACCAAATTAGTTCCTGTATACAATTCAATTTAAATAATCCTAGTGATGTGCATTCCAATTTATTTAGAACCAAGTACTTTTTTGTATAACTCTAAGCGTTTTTTATTACTTTTGCAAAATTGATAACAATAAGCTTTAGAAGAAAGACCTATGTCTTCATCCCATAATTGACAAATTCCTATCCAGTTCATATACGTTCATATAATTATTAGTGCATTTTATGAATATTATGAATTGCCGGACATTGTTGTAGCGTGCATTTTTAGGTTGGGTGGTACAAATACGTGCTGCAACTATAACAAAGTTTCAAGGCAATAGGTTCATTTATGGTCGAATTGTGACGTTTTTTTTGTATTTTACTATTTGTAAATTTAATTCTAAGTCAAATTTAAGTGCTTCCTAGATGGATAGTGTGGTGAATAGCTGCAATACATTTAAAGACTGTATTACACTATATTATAACAGTACTTCAAAGGTAAAACTTTTTAAGGTGGGTGGAAATTTTTAAGTATGTGCAGTTCGAACAACACCAGACAGTAAAATTTTGAATATCCGCAAACTTATCGTTTATTGCGATTATTCTTTCATTTTCTTTTGTAGTATTTCCAAATAAAAAAAATTTAAAGGCGAACTACTGGAAGAGGTTCATGAACTAAGTCAACCCTGATTTCAGCAATAAAATACGTAGTACATGAGAATAATTCTATGCGAGAAGCAGCTGAAAGGATTAACGTTACTAAAAGTACTCTGCATAAACGGATCCAAAAACTTTGTAGTAGTTAAAAAATTGTCGTCTTATACCGTTCACAAAAAATAAATTTCTTAAATTTGTTTTTGATGTTGCGGAATCAATGAAATTTAGATATAGTTTTAACACAGAAAAAAAAACGGTTGGTAAAGATTTTTACTACAGATTCCTTTAGAGATATCTAGAGTTTTCTTTAAAATTGCTAAAACTACAAGTTTGATGCAGTGCAGTGGGCTTTAATAAACCCCAAGTAGATAGATTTTTAGTACAGTATGAAGCTCTTTGTAACAAAATTAGTGTAGCATCTTATAATATATATATAATGCAAGCAAAACTGATTTTTTTATAAGCATTTATCCTTACAATAAAAATATTTTTTTTTATATGGATTTTCTTCTATCTATGATGACTGATATTTAAGAAACTAAATCTGTGCTTAAAACTGTTTCAGTTAAAATTTTTTCCAGGTAATTTGCATCGAACCCTGTCATAGAAAACAATCCATCTAAGTTAAATACTCTCGTTAATGTCCATTTAAGTCAAACCTGGTCGTTAAAGACCAGCCTTCTATGTTGCACTCAATCGTAGAAAAGAAGGCTTTTAAATCGAAGTGAATAGTTGAAGTCACCAATCTTTTTCCGAGTCTTGAGACTTGAAAAAAAAACTAAAGCTTGATAAAAAAAAATAAAAAGTGTCATGTTTTTACATCAATCCTTTACAAGAAGGCACTAGAACAAAAATAAAATGAAAAAAATGCGTAGTTTAAATACAAAAAAAAATGTAGAGAATCGAACAAAAGTGTAAAAAAAAAGAAAATGTTTTTACCCAAAAGCAAATTAGTGCTACAAGTTGTAAATAAAATTGAAAATAGTTTTTACAAATATTACCAATCTGTCTTTTTTATGTTTTATTTGCAGAATGTCTTGTTATTTTTGAAAAATCTTTTATATCTTCAACAATTGAAAATTTGCAGTAACCAGGAATTATGTAACGGTACACATTTTTTACGCATCGCAAATTTGCAGAAC
Source organism: Aquatica leii (assembly GCA_035610365.1). Taxonomy (NCBI): domain Eukaryota; kingdom Metazoa; phylum Arthropoda; class Insecta; order Coleoptera; family Lampyridae; genus Aquatica; species Aquatica leii. The sequence goes on along the minus strand of CM069433.1, from coordinate 27,400,478 downwards.
AAACTGTATTATTGTAGTTTTATGAATTATTGTAGAATACAGCAGTAAGTTTTACCTATTGCAGAAATCGACTAGTAACTTCTAATATAAAATTAACCATTATTAATTTATTTTATTGTTCTTAACTGTCATAAATTTTAATTTTTCGCTAATGTCTTGACAGTTTTTGCGCACTTGTCAACATAAACGTCAAATTATTTTTGAGAGATTATGAGACTTTTAGAGTCTCTTAGACTTTGTTCGAACAATAAAATGTTGTATTCAACTCGTTCCTGTTTAAATTTGACGCTTTTTTCCCTCGAGGACTTTTTAAACCCTCGCTTCACTCGGGCTTGAAAATGCCTTATTAGGTAAAAAAGCGCGCAATTTACACAGGAATTCGTTAAATAAACTATTATTAATTCATAAAATATTAATTTTTTGTTTACTTGTTTTTAACAGGATACGTTTTTTCGTAATAGTATTTTTTTTCAGTAAATTTACTATACAAAAGTGGCAATAGCAGTTAAAATTTATTGTTATTTAATCTCAAAAAAAATTATATAAATTTGGATCTTCTTAAAGGAATTTGGAATTGAACATGTAAGATTACAATTACAATTAATAATTTCTCAAAAAAACAAAGACTCCATCTACATTAACGACGGAATTAAAAGTTGAACCCAGTAGTAACTAAATGGTTTGTTTTCTTTCTTTCAGTATGTTTAACTACTGCCAAAGAACTGCAATTAAATAAAATTAAAGCGTCAATATTCATTTACAGTTAATTTAAAGGGCTCGAAGAAAAATATTTGTCTTCTCAATTATGGTTTTGCCCAAAAGTTTTATTTTTCGATCATGTTTAATTTTTTCTACGTCATTATCAAATTAAAAAATCATATTTACCTTAAAGACCAATCAAAACCCAAGTTAGGTAATTCAATAAAATTTTACAAAATAATAAAAGAGTTAGCAAAAACACTTGTTATATTCTTAAAAAAAGAGTTCTGTATATTGTTTGTATTGCAAAACTTTTAATGTTCTATAAGAAATATAAAATTCAGTAACGATAATCGGTTTAATAATTGGTTTCATTTAAGGAATTAAATATTTTTTTTAAATTTACGCAGACACAGCAACGAGGTTTACAAAAAAAATTAAATACCAATTCAAGAGCATTTTTGTACTCTATTGTGGCTATAGTTAAAACCTTGTCGTTAACAATGACGCAAAACTCAATATAGTATTTCTCAATTTCTTTTCTATGGTTAAAAATTTTTCTAACTTTATTTCTCCTTTGACCCATTGATAGGCGGTTTTGAAAAAGCACATATCAAATTTACTTTAAAGCCGTGGTCAGATATCACATGGTCAAGCCGGATTGATGCTATAACTTTATTGATGAAATACTTTTAGAGAAAATTTTGATAATAGTGCAAAAAAATTAGTTATGACACTTGTCCTAAACATGAAAAAATTTTAATATGTATGTCTTAGAATTTTATGGTTTAATATTTCATGTAAAGTTAATACTGTTTTTAAGATTCTACAAATTCAAAATTTTAATATCGTGCGTGCCAATTTAAATAACTTAATAATTTTTTGTTAGTTTTGTTCAAATAACAATTTTAATAATTTATTGGTAAAAATTAAGAAAACTGAGATTTTATTAAAAATCGATCAAAAATATAAAGAGAAGTCGTTTTAAAATCCGAAAAAGTAACAAAACAATTTAAGTACAAACGTGACAATGAATCAATACATAATTATAAACAAATAAAAAATTAAAATTCAAAATAAATTGCTTTTTTTAACTTGATAAATATTACCAAAGTTTTATGCAAGACTTGAAAGTATATAAGTGACAAAATATTCAAAATTCAAATAAATTTCATTCATAAATTATTTTGTTTTGAATTTTAAAAGAGCCTGATAATATTACTACTACCAGAATAAAATTACAAGGTATAATTAAACGTTTCACAAATTGTATTAAGCATCATGAAAGCGAACGATAAGTAACGTCTAAATGAATAACACAAAATGATATTTATATTTAAATATTAAAAAGAAAAATTTAAATTTAAATTTAAATTTAAAATAAAAAAATAATTTAATTTAAAATTTACAACGTGAATTATATTGATATAAAAATAAATACATTTTATAAAACATATTCTTTACTGTTAAGCTTCAATTATTTTTTATTTTTTCAATAGCGTATATTGTATTTAAATATTTAGAAACTTGATAAAAATGTTTTATCTTATTAGCCTCAAATTGCTAGATTCTTTATATGTTTATGTAATCAACCGCTAGGATTACATTTGTTAAATGTTAAATTTTAGAGTAGGTACTTAATATTAGTATTTTTGAATGATTGTAAAAAAAATTAAATTATCTTAATTTTTATGGTTTTAAAAATTGTTTTACAAGTAAATTCTATATACTATAATAATGTTATAATATAATTTGCAATTTTGATTATGTGTAAACAATAGTTATTTAAATCAATAGTCCAAAAAGTGCTATTTTGCGAGTGTGTGCATATTTTTAGTTTGAGGTGAAGCCAGGCCTGCAAAATGCGGATACTTGCTAAATACTTTCAGGACGTATAACACAAAATAATTTGTGCTAACCTTTATAGTAAAAATTCGTTAATAAATTAATTTACACAACAAAATAGTAATTAGGTAATTTTCGGAAAATTCGTGGAACATGTTTTTCTAGTAACTACAATAAACTTTTTAGATCTTGAAAGGTAGATAAGCTAGCAAGGTTCTCAGACCTGAGTTGCTTAGATTTTTATTTGTAGGAACGACTAAAAATTTCGTTTTTGCCAACAAACCCACAACAAGAAATTACATGATCAAAAAAATAACACAAACTATATAAAACAATTCTGTGGTAGAAATTAAATCTTCCGTTCAATCCACTTATCAGTCATAGAATTTTTGTGTCACAAATAATGGTTGACATTTTAAACATTTGAGGCGCCACTAATTAAAAATAAAGATTAAAAAAAAACAACAAATGTTTCCATCTCATCTTTGGGATATAAAACACAAACAGTAAATAACATCACGTTTTCTAAAATTCTCAGTTTTATGTTAACAGCTTTTACGCATCCTGCTCCAAGTTCAATTGTTCTTTTAGGAAGTACATTATTTAAACTGTGTTTTGTCCCGTTTTGTTTCTTTTAATTGCATACTAGAATCCTGCAACGACGACTAAATTTTTTTATTTGAAAATATTTCCAGTAAGATCAGAATTTGTTGACGAGAATGTATTTTTCAATCATAAAGTTGACGCATTATCGTTCTTTTACTACGCGGTAATTGCAAAATAGTGAAGCGTTGAAACAAAACGTGCATTAGCAGCAATACACACCAATATACACTTCTTCAATCTAATGTAATTTACATTATATCATGCTTATCTTGTCAAAATATGTATATTGGACAAACTAAACAGTTACTAAAAAAACGTATGCAACAACATTAAAAACTCTGTAAAAAATTATCCCACAACTCAAACCAATAACAAAACAGCATTAGTGGAACATTCGTTTAATAAAAACCACTTTTTTGATTTCAATAATCCAAAAATTTTATATGTTGAATCTAATTTAAACAATAGACTTTTTCTAGAAATGTTAGAAATTAAAAAAAACAATAATTCGATTAATTATCGTAATGACATCATAAATTTAAGTAACATTTACTGCAAAATCATAAATACATAGTTCATTTATATTAATAAATTATAAAACATATTAATTAACGTTTAAAATGTACTATTACTTTCTTCCTTATAAAATCAAAACTTTGTTCCAAGTACTTTTAACAAATTCTTATCACCATTCACATTCTTAACATTATTTTTCAACGTGCACGTTATTTTCCGTAAAAGTTTTACAACTACATTTGTACTTACTAATAAATAAATTAATTTCATTATAATTATATTAAAATTAATTAAACAAGATGTTAAATCAATTGATGAAGGTGAAAATTCCCTCCTTTAATTTTATTTTATTTTAAAATAATTATTAAAATAACAAAAATTAACAAAATTCGGTAAGTTATTTTCACAATTTTTACAAAATCATTAGGAATCCAATTTAGTATTCATTCAAATTAAATTTAATTAACAATTAACATTAAAAAAAATTTGTTTTCTTAACAATAATTTTATACTAAAATATTAAATGTACCTAATTATTAAAATAATTTATTTTTACAGATGTTTAAAAAATCACTTGTAGTGCGAAACGTTACAAATTATAATGTTAACACAAACTAATTAAAAATACATTTTTAATTCAAAATTTGCTATGATTGTATTCTTCCAAAAAAACAAAACTTAAAATTTATATTTAAAATTATGTAAGTTTAGTCCGCAAGTTATTAAATGTATTAATATTTAATTAAATTTAATAATTATAAATTTTATTCATAAAAATAAAAGTACTTACTAAGATTTATTCTTTCAGTGATTCTGCTGATAGACCAACACGCTTTGACCAAAGCAACTATATGTCCCCGAGTTCCTACACAATTTTGATCTATTTGCTTAGACAATTTTTAAAATAAGCTAAGTTTTTAATAAACTTTAATTGTCCGTACATTTTAACCAAATTAAATAATTTTGCTTTTATATTAGCTTATATTAAATTATCTGAATTTTTTAAGTACACCTTTCTAAAAACAAAACGCAGGAAGTCTAATCACTAAGCTGTTTATCAGAATGTCATTCTAAGTAATCGTTAAAAAAATTATATTTGAACTAATTAACATTACTAAATTAAATTTTTTATAAGTATAATTCAGTTTTTAATATTTTTTATTAAATTATATTTTGTTTTTTATGCATTATCGAAATTAACCAGCAGTACCTACGTATTAATGTAAATATTTTTTTGTAATTACTTTAATAGAAATTTTGTCTGTTGTAATTTTGTTATTCTTTAATTACTTTTATAAATTTTAATGTGGCATTGTTATTTATAAGTTTTTTATTCTTACATGAGACAGTTAAGAATATTATATACATATTACAAAAATGATATACGTATATAATTAAACTAACAAGTTTTAAGTTTTCAGTAAGTACGTGAAAATGAATAAGAAGGTGTAACGTAAAAATGTAATGCACTTTATTTATTTACCTAGAAGATTAAAATGTTTTGTCTTAAACTGTGATCACATCCTTCAAAATCTATCTGTACACGTCTATTTTTACGCGTTTGGTAACAATTGATAGGCAACCATAATATTTATTAATATAATAGTTTAAAACCGAAACTGAATCAGATTTATAACTTAACAAAAATAATTACACGCAACAATCAAAGTCACAAATAGATAAAGAATAAAAATGATAAAATAATAGCAACCTTTGAAAAAAGTTTATACGTTATTTAAACAACAAAAATAATTAAGAATCCATTTAAACCAAAACAAAAATTGTAAAATAAATATAAAAATAAAGTTAATTTTTAAATTATAATTACAAAATAAATTTTGTTGTTTAACCTTTAACATAAAGGTTGTTGTTTATTTTATTACATATTTTATGTTTTAGTAATTTTTTTAAATATGTTTGTAATTTTAAACATTATTCGTTTACATTTTCAGATTGTTTGCCTTTATTAGTTTCGTATAAATTATTTTATAATTACAATTAACTAATATAAATCCGTTAATAATTATTTTTAATTAAGATTTTAGTTAGCTTATTGAAACAACTGAGATGACAAAAACTTTGTTAAACCAATTTTTTTTAATTTATGATCAAAATTAATTTAAAAAAACGCAAATAATGTTTTTAAGTAGTAATTCTTACATAAAATCAAAATTATTACTTTTTTTTATTTCAAATATAAACGCTGGTAATGAACATAGCGTTTTAACTTTAAATTTTTTTGCCGTAATTATAAATGAAATTTACTAATCAAGTATACCTAATAACCGAAGTTACTACCGCAGTCTATACTAAAATACGAATGTATTTGTAACTGAAGGGCGTGAAAAAAATCGAAAAACTCAAGCATGTTTCTATATTTTTAACAAGGTACGAGATTTATGTAAATATTTAAATTATTATTTGTGTCACTAAAAACTTGTAGAACTTAAAGTGAAGTAGTTCTTTTACAGATACTAAAGAATTTCGTGTGTTGTTTATTAAAAAGCTCTAGAATATTGCCTAAATAGAAATGAAAAACCTTATTTTAATTCTACTTTACAAATACTTGTTTTGTCTTGTTTTATTTGTTTTCTGAAGATAATTTTTAACTTTATTTAACCTTAAATCATAATTTTAAAAAGTAAATACCTTATAATAGTATATTATTATATATATATATTATTTTGTGTATTTTGTTATTTGCTTATCGATAAAAACACACCAAGTGAAAAAAAAATTATAAGGCGTTGATGTGTCAATGTCAAATTTAACATCCAAGGTTGTCCGAGCGTTTTTTTTAAGAAACTAGTCTAAGTGTCCCAAAACAAGGGTGTTTTTTTTCAATGGTATTTATTGTTTTTTAGTTTTAAATTAAAAAAACCAAGCGTAAATTCTTTATTTCGTTTTACAGAATTGAAGAAAAAAGTTTAAAAGATTAACAAAATAATACAATTGTTTGAATGCTAATATTTTTTTACATTTATTTACAAAGAATTGAAAAAAAATACAATAATCTGTGTATATAAAGTGTTAAAAAAATTATGCACCCAAATCTTTAAAAAAATTGTTCTCTTTGCTACTAAAATAACATATTCATTTTCTCAAAACGAATCTTAAATTTAAAGAACAGAAATTTAAATGTATATTTAAGGTTCAGTTTTATAAAATAGAATGTAAATTAGCAACAAATTACAATATGTTTAAAAATATTTGTAGTATTTAAACCAATTTTGGTTTAATTATTAAGTTTTCTATAAAATTGCTTTCTACGGTTAAAAGTTTCAGAAACTTAACACTAGAATTTATAAACAAAAACATAACTTAAACAATTTCCTTGACATTATAATACTTCTTCTTAGCTTATAATTTTTTAGTTTTTTTTAGTTTACTCGCACTGTTTTAAATTGTTTTGTAAGTACAAGCTAAATGTTGACTTAGAACTAAAACGTAACTTTTTAATTAAACTCATATAAGATGAGCAATATTAAAGTTTTTTTAACATCTTGTTATCCTAAAAAACAACAACAAATACTAAAACTAAATAAGGGAATACTTAAAGTAAATAAAAATTGCGCTAAAATAATGTAATTAAAAAAAACTAAATTACCCTATGCATTAATTTTAGCATTTAAATATTAATATATAATTACAGAATTGTGCATTTGATATTATTGTAAAACTTGATAACAAAATTCAGTAATATTATTATATAAAATTACAAAATCAGTTTTAATTTTTTTGAATAACAACAAATAAAAGATAACATAACACGTATTAATTATATATTATTTATTATTTTCAATCTAAAAGAAAAAATTATTAAAATTAAAAAAAATATTTAACAAAAACATTTTTAATTTTAGTTTTTTAGTTTAGGATTTACATAACTAGTTTTTATACTTGCAAAAAATACTATAACATATTATGTTGATAACGATAACGGTTTTAATGGTTTGCTAATAAATAAGCAACGCACGTAAATGCAAACAAGGGTTGCAACATAAATAGAAATAGGTAAACACGTAAATGTCGAAAACGATTACAGGAAGGCATTTAATAGGTAACATTTAACGTAAATGTAACTATCAAAGTACTATTTGAATTATCTTACGGTTATAAATTGAATAATTTATCTTATCTAAAATATTTATATTTTACTGATTCTGACATCAATAATTTAGTTATAATAAAAATTTAAAAATGTAATTTTAGATAACTAAAACTAATAAATTAGAATTAATATTTAATAACTACAAATAACTATTTAATAAATTTAAGTATTTTTTGCACATACGTGTTGTCGGTTTTATTTATGTATAAATTTAGTTAACACAGTGTGGGATGATACAAAGTTAACTGGTTTTTTCTAAATTTGTTTAATACCTAAGTTTTTGGGTATGTAAACGTTTTGCATTCATTTTTGCGTTTGTTTTATTACTGGGAAACTTTTCTGGAATAAATATTTTTATTTATTTATAAAAATGTTTATTTGAAAAAGTCTAATTACAGAATTATTGTTTAAAAAATAGTAATGTTCCTTTGTTTAAAACTAAAGTAACTCATACTGTTATATACTGTATTTAAATAACTTAAATTTTGTTGTTTTCAAACTATTTTTATAAAATTGTTTTACAAACAAAATAATTTAATTACATTTTTTTTTTATTATTTAAAAAAATATTTAATTTAATAAACACTACGGTTGTTAAAGTTAAGTTTTTGAATTACATTTAGTTACTTATTAGTAATTGTTTTTATTGTTAAAATAATTTTAAAGACATGCAGTTTTAGTATTTTAAATATTGTTATAAAGTATTTTTTGTAAATAGCATAACTAATTTAACTAACAGAGTGCTTCGAATCCAACGAGCTTCGCACGTATTTTAATTAGCAATATCAACAAATAAAGTTTTTAAATTTGTTGATTAGACATACAAACAATTAAAGAACTTTCTATGTCTTTACATATAAAGGTCAATAGACAGCGCGCTAGTGCAATTTAGATTTTTAATTATATGGAAACATAAATTAGAATTTGGTTTTGGTTGTTTTTAGTCTTAATCCGTTAAAAGTCTTATCAGAAGGTAGGCGAAGCCAGCTTATCTAACAATAATATTCATTTTTATAAAATTTTTATAAGTATATTAAATTCATTGTGTAATTCTAATAGGTTTTTATACAAATTGTTTAAACAACTTTCACTAACAACCGTTTGCACCTAAGTTGGATTTAATAATTTTTATAACAATTATTTCCACAGTAGTTAAAAGTCAAAGATGAAATTCATAAATTTTCCTAATTTTTTACTTACACCTATATCTTTTTTTAAACGTATGTTTATTAGGCTGTGTTTTTATACCTTTTTATTAGTAATTTGGTGACAGAGTAGGTTTAAAGGGTAGTCAAAACTTTGTTTCATTTTTTCAATTCTTATCAGTAATTTAGTAGCAGATTAATTTTAAGTAGTAGTTATAATTGTGCTTTTTTTATTTGATTACTAATTATTAGTATTTGTAAAAAAAAGAAAAAATATTGGCAAATGTAATTGCAACCTAGTAAGAAATGATTATTTAACATAAATGCAATCGCGGTTGAACGAACAGGTTTGAGCAATAGTAACGAGTTAGCAACGTTGGCAATTTCTTTACACATAAGTAGAATAAATAATTCAAAATAAAAATTTTAAATCCGATAAAATCTGATCCTAAAAATGAAATCATACATTGCACGAGGCATGTCAGAGGAGCTTGCAAAAGAACAAAAAACACTTAGTAAATATGTGACTGTAAATGTTGACAAAACAGTTTTGTACACCGGTCAAAATCAGAAAATAAACTACGACGATTACATAAATACTTGACGACATTAAGAAAAATTTGCAAACAACGCATGATACGAAAACATTTCTTTGTATTGCAAACCCCGTTACAACAATAACAATAATTATCAATGGCGTTATTATTAAAACCGAAGACAAAACTATATCAAACGCACATATTACTATAGCAACACAAAGTATGATAATGGTACCCCATCAAAACAAGCTAAAATCTCAGGAATAGAAAACAAAAATGAAGAAACCACCATTACAAACAATACGTTATCAAAATTTAACGTCTTAGTATTAAAAGCAAACGATCATTAAAGTACCGCAATTTAATATAAAATTACCCTCAGATTACTGTAAAGCAAGTCTGAGCCCAGGTAGAACCCATTTTGTATTGAAATCTTACCGATAGGTTACGCCTAGTCACCTTTAGAAGAGATTTTGGGTCAACTATAAGAGAATTATTTAAATATTTCTCAGCGAAAAATTTGTTGCGCCTACGATATAACTAACCAACGATATATTTAACTTCTACACAATTGAAAAATTCAAGAAAGCGTAATCAACTTGTTTAACAAACATTAAAATTTTTATTTTCAAAAATCAATTTTTTTTCAATTCTTCTGGTGTTTCAGTAGTTACCTTCCCTTTTACTTTACCAATAATCGAGAAATCTAGGTCATTTGATAAATGAATGGCCTTTTATTGAAAAATATGAATAATAGTTTTAGTACTTAAACAACTAAATATAAAACGTACCATTGTCTAGTTTTTATTTTGGCCAATACATCCGTGGCTAAAAATAACCAAAGTTTTTGTTGAGATATTTGTCTGTGTTAAATAGTGGAATGAGTGGTGTGCTAGTATATATAAAAGAACTTGTTACATATATTAGCATACTACCTAGATGCTACGAGTTAATCAAAACTTTCAAAAACAATCATCCACTATTACCTATCGTATTTTGTATTGCAACACCCAGATATAAACTGTCAAAATTCATACCTAACATGTTGGGTAATATTTTATCTTTATTTCAACACAACAAAAAAAAATTTATGAACTAAACGATAAGGTTAAAAATATTGGTAGATTTCTATCCTCTTGTTAATTTCACAATTGATAATATCATCTGAGAGACTAGTTTTTTTCTAAAGTTATTCTTAACATCCAAAATTGTGGGATTATGAAAATCAAAGTTGTGCCCCTTGTTAATATGACGTACGGATAAAGCCGAATTATACCTTGTAATTTAATGTTAGTGTTAGAATTAGAGGTAGGTACGTTTATAGATGAAGTCATATTAGTATTCGTGTTAGCATGTATAAAAATTTTGTTTATTATGTTGTTAGTAGTAGTAGTATAATTGTTTTTCCTTAGTATGTTCTTTAGCATACACAATTTTTTTTTTCATGAAACATTATGTACACCAAAATTATAAATGTCTCGAACCTAACTAAAAGAATCATCCCGATTTTAAAAACAGATAAAATCAAAATAACAACACTATGTATAACACGTTTAACAGTAGAACGAAAGACAAAACTAACATAACAAATAAACACAATGTAGTGCATAAACTGGATTGTATGGGCTGTCAAGTTTGTTATAATGGTCAAACTAAACACAAAGTAGAAAATCGCTTAAACAACCATAAACATGACTGTACTGCAACGCGTACTCTAGATCAAACTACTTAGCCGATAAAAAAGCTAGTGAATGGCACGTTTCTCGGGCGCCAGATTTGTTTAAGGAGTTTACTCTCCTGTTTGACTGTATTGTCCGAGTAACTGCAGTGAAGACACTGCTTTAAACAGACGTAAATGCGGTATAGTCGACGAAAAGGGAAGCTTACGTTATATATGGTATCAACCTCCGTTGGATCGGTAGACAGGTTTAATCGGGTTCGAAGCTTAGGTAGAGGAGAAGTGATTTGGGCACGTTACTGAAAGGCGTATCCGTAGACCAAAACCAAACATTACGGATTACGTGTTGACAGCGTATTTGCAGGTCAAAGCGAAACATTTTCAAATAATATAAGCAAAGCTCATCATCAACAATTTTGGTTCATAATGATAGAAGTAAATATCATTTCTAACGGTTGTAGATGCGCACAAATCTGAGAAGTTTGTACTGCTAAAGAAAAAACATCAGTATCAAGTTTTATTATATTTAAAAAGGTAATAAAAACAAACAAAGTTACATATGAAATAAGTTTGCCACTCGCAAAAAATTGTTGAACAGTAATACGATTACATTAGAAATTGGAATAAATTTAAATCAGATCCGATATATCATAACAACCTGGCTTGTAAAATAAGCTAGTAAATGATAAAATGTTTATAAGATATTGAGCTGACCGTCTGTGGCGACAAAAGTCGGCGCACTTCATTTATAGAGAAACACGCGCGGCGGAAAAAGTCATGGTTTACAGTATTAGCCCGTAGTAGCATTTTCTAGTAAGTACTTCAATCAACGGTGGAATTATGTCTATAATTATGTAGGTTGTCAAACGGACTTAAGCATGAATTAGCTAACTTATTGTAAAATCAATATTCAATAAATGTTCTAAGAAAAGAACGTCTTCCAGGTTTGGACCGTGTCAATGCTATAACCGAAGTTGCCAACGCTTCGCCCACTTTCGTAAGGGGCTTCATCAGGTCGTGAGAGAAATTGAAGAACTCAAACAAGCAACCGAAATCTAACTAAAAGCTTTTCAAAAGTTAGGTAATCAACTTGTGAACCAAGCCAGATTCTGAACTCTGAAAAGGTAAGAAAGAAAACGATAAACTTGAAAAAGCAAACGAAAATCTAACAAAGAACCACTACAGAATTAGGTAATCAACTTCTGAACTAATCCAGATTCTAAACTCTGTAGAAGTGACTTAAACTCCGTATATAAAGACGTATCGTCACGGCTGGTTAAGGTCGACTCTGATTGGGTTACGGTTTAAAGGGGGCGTGTTTTCGATAACGGACTAATGACCGGGAACCAAAGAGGAAATAGTTCGAAACCATGATCACGATTGAAGTTATTGGGGTGTTTGATAATTTTTATGCTCTCTCGAAATTTCCTGTTACAAAAGAATGGAAATTTAGCAATGACCGGAACGTTATCAAACTCTATCTTGTGACCTGTAATGAAATGATGTTTAGCAATCGCAGACTTAGAAACAAGCCGTTTCTTTATACAACGATCATGTTGTGAAATGCGAGTAATGACGGAACGACGGGTCTCACCAATGTAAACTAAACCACATGAACAAGGAATTTGGTATACACCTTGAGATGAAAGTGTAGAAAATTTGTCAATGGGAGAAGGAAGAATCTGAGAGATTTTGCCTGTCGAGTTGAAAATAGGTTTGATACCATTCTTACAAAGAAGTTTCCCTATTTGATCTGTAACCTTGTAAATGTAGGATAAAAAGGCCAATTTTGGATTGGATTCGGAAGTGAAAATGTCCTTAGGTAATCGAGTACGTGAATCTAGACGACGATTAGTAACGAATAATGAATATCTCGCTTCATATAACCAATGTTCACTAAAGTTCTAGTAAGATGACAGAGTTTCGAATCTAGATTCTCAGGTTGACAAATAGAAAAAGCACCATGAACAAAAGATTCAATAACAGAACGTTTCTGTGCACGATGATGATGAGACGAAGCATAAAGGTATCTATTAGTGTGGGTGGGTTTGCGATAAACAGAATGGCCCAAAAGGTCGTCGGGCTTACGAGTCACAAGAACGTCAAAAAATAGGAGAGAACCATTGCTTCCGATTTCCATAGTAAATTTGATATCCAAGTGTTGACTGTTAAGATGATTAAGAAACTTAGACAATTCGAGATGACCATGAGGCCAAACAATAAAGGTATCGTCAACATACCTAAACCAAACTTTGGGTTTTAATATTGATGATTCCACAGCAACCGTTTCAAAAGACTTCATAAAAATGTTAGGTACAACAGGTAATAGAGGAGAACTCATAGCAGCACCAGAAACCTGTTTGTAAAGCTTATTATCAAACTGAAAGTAAGTAGAGGATATACACTTATCAATAAGAGGAACCAAACTCAAGTCTTTGCCAAGTTGAGACAGAATCTGTTCGATGATAATAAGCGAATCCTTAATAGGAACTTTAGTAAAAAGTGAAGTGACATTAAAACTCACAAAAAGATCTTAGGGTTCAAGTTTTATAGTTTGTAGACGTTGAATAAAATGCTGAGAGTTGAGGATATGATACTCAACCGTAACCCAATCAGAGACGACCTTAACCAGCCGTGACGATACTTTTTCTTTATATACGGAGACTATTTCTTTTTAAGTCACTTCTATGGCGTTTAGAATCTGGCTTGGTTCACAAGTTGATTACCTAACTCTGTAATGGTTCTTTGTTAGATTTTCGTTTGCTTTTTCAAGTTTATCGTTTTCTTTCTTACATTTTCAGAGTTCAGAATCGGGCTTAGTTCACAAGCTGATTACCTAATTTTTGAGGAGTTTTTAGTTAGATTTCGGTTGCTTGTTTGAGATCTTCGATTTCTCTCACGCCCTGATGAAGCCCCTTACAAAAGTGGGCAAAACATTGACAACTTCGGTTACAACATTGACACGGTCCAAACCCGGAAGACGTTCTTATCTTAGAACATTTATTGAATATTGATTTTACAATAAGTTAGCTAATTCATGCTTAAGTCCGTTTGATACCCTACATAATTATAGACATATTTCCACCGTTGATTGAAGCACTTACTAGAAAATGCTACTACGGGCTAATACTGTAAAACATGAGTTTTTTCACGGCGCGTCTTTCTCTATAAATGAAGTGCACCTTGTCGCCACAGACGGTCAGCACAATATCATATAAACATTTTATTATTTATTAGCTTATTTTACAAGCTAGGTTGTTATGATATATCGGATCTGATTTAAATTTATTCCAATTTCTAATGTAATCGTATTACTGTTCACCAATTTTTGCGAGTGGCAAACTTATTTCATATGTAACTTTGTTTGTTTTTATTACCTTTTTAAATATAATAAAACTTGATACTGATGTTTTTTCTTTAGTAGTACGAACTTCTCAGATTTGTGCGCATCTACGACCGTTACAAATGATATTTACTTCTATCATTATGAACCAACATTGTTGATGATGAGCTTTGCTTATATTATTTCTATACCACAAAAATATAGTCTTTTTAATAATTTTCAAAAAAAAATTAGGATTACCATTGAAATAGTTAAGTTTTTTAATTATGTTTCTAATCTTTATGTTTGATACGCTGACAAAGCAAATATGTAAATTGCTAATAAATTAATTTTAAGCTTAATTTAACAACAAACTTTGATCACGCATTGAGACGTATAAATATAGATTACCACGTCAAAATATTTAAAATGTTGATCAATTTTTATTTTTTTTTCTTATTTTAATTTGTTGAAAATAAACGAATATCTAATTAATTGTATTTATTATTTAAAATTTGTATTATCATATTCATAAATTCGTCAGTTGACGGCTCAAGGTTATCGGAGAAGCAAATGTAACTTAATCAAGGTTTTAGATGCCAACAATTCTCAAAGATTATTGATTTATAAAAATATGGTTTTTTAATTACTTTTCTGTTACGATAATTTTATTACTTGCGTGTAAAATAAATTAGTACATAACAAAAGTTGTCAACAAGTTTTGCTGCAGTTTTTGTTTTTAAAAAAAATAATTTACAATAAAAAAATTGATGAGCTTCTCTTAGATCTCTCGATGACCGAAACATTGGACTTCATATTATTGTGCTGCATTGCAATATCCCTATAACGTAAAATCGAGATTCTGCTGTAATCTACAACAATTATTAAAGTAATTAGTAAACATGCTGACCAATAGATAGATCGATGCTAATTTCCTAGCGGCGACCATACTTTTTTGAAACGAAATAAGTCTCAAAGTTAGTTATCTTTCATTAAATACTGCAATCAACGATTCCATATAAAATACAAACCTCAAAAATATAACAGTATTAATTATAAATGCGAAATTCAAATATAAATTTTAGTGTCCATAAAAATGAGCATGTTTTAATTTTTATACACAAAATACCAAACTTAAACATATTTGCCTGTCTGGCACGTATTAGCACGTATTTAAAATTTAAATATAGAATTATGTGTATAATTATTGATCGTGTCAAACGGGCTTTAGTTATTATAACATATTTTTACAACACATACTGCTACGTTTGTTCCATTTATAGATAATTGAACTAAAATTAATGATCAAAAATTAGGTTAAGAGTCATACCTATTTTGTTATGTGTATGAATTAAATTTTTGTAATCAAATTTTTTAGATACATAATATAATAACTACATTTTATAGCAAAGTGTCGAAATTATAGTTACTAGAACTATTTTCTCCGCGAGGCACAAATAACTTTCAAAACATTCTCGAAAATCTTACATAGTAAAATTTTCTTTAAGGTTATACATTATATATTACTTTGTATAAAATCAATTAAAAATACATTCTATTATTTTAGAAAAGATCTAAAATTAGTATTATATAGTTAAATATTTTTAATTTCAAAGCAAATAAAATTAAGTACTTGAGTTTCTGTTTTTATATCTTTTTAAATGTTCTCATACTACACATAACCTTTACAGATATTTTATTAAGATTATTATTTAAATAAAATATTATACAAAAACCTTATACAACATTTATCATTAAATCTAAAATATAATATTTACAAAAAAAATATAATAAATGTTTTTTAATATTATTTTCTCGGTGCTTACCAAGTTTAATGTTTCATTTTAATTTTAAACTAATTGTGACGTAAACACGCGCATACGTTACTAAAACAAATTCAACATTTTTTTTAATAGCCAGAAATAATAAATAAAAGTCGCATTGTTTGTAGTATATATAATTTACAAAAAAAATAATGTCGTTTAATTTATTTATTTTGTTGTTATTGTTGTTAATAACATTTGATTTTTACAGACTTTGATAATTTGTAAACAACTGTAACATTTTTTGAAATAAAAATCTTTATTTAACAATGACATTGCTTTTAACTTACGTACATATGTACACAACTTGAATTGAGCTTATAAAAACATTTTATTTTGCCTCCATCATAATAATAATAATAACAACATTTTATCAATACTGTTGTGCAAATAAATAGAAAATATTAAACCGACGATAGTAAATACAAACATTAGTTATTTATAAAGCGAAATAAAAACATAATAGTATAGCGACTAAATCAGTAAAATAAATAAAAAACTAAACATTTTCTGTATTCTTACTGCAACTAACTAATTTTTCTCTACAATATTTATAATTATTTGTTTATTTTGCGTGTTTAAAGATGTTTTTTAAATATTGAAGTTAAGTTTTTTGTAACACATAACTTAAGCCTGTTAGAAAATAAATAATTAATTTTGATTTAGTGTTTTATTCGTTAGTTTCCTAAACAAAAAATGTTAAAATTAAACTGTCACTATGTTTTATAACGTTTAGAGTATAATTTCGTTAAAAAAGCAAATTTTTTTTAATATAACGTAAACATAACCATTCTGAAACGTTAATAAAAATTCACCAACACAAATGATTAATAATGTCTAACAAAAAAAATTAAAACTAAATACAATACAATAGTTTTGTTAATTATTGACATTTAGCAAGTATTTTTTAAGCAGCACTATCACAATTATATCAAATTAATTATGCTGATATTAAATTTTAAAACAATTCTTACGTAAACTAAAAATACGTATACATATTTTAAAAGATATAAAATACCTAACATTTCTAATCAAAATTAGTAGATTTTTGAGATTTACTGCTTACTGCTTTTGTAAAAGTTTAAAAAATGTGTTGGCAAATTGCAGTAAGAAAAAAATCTTTGTTTTTACTTAAGAAATTTAAGTATTTTATTATTTAATTTTTAATAGAACAATCATTTATCATCTCTTACTAATTATAATACACAAAGATTAAAAAACTGTGACACCTCTGCGTCGCCGTCTTTCCTTCCGTTTTGCAATCTCTACCAATAGCGCTGACACTCGTAGTAACGCTCAGTAAGCGAGTGTAATCGGCAGTCACCTCTATTTTTATTTTTTCTTTTATGTGTAATGTTGTGTTGTGTCTGGGCTGATAGAATGACAACTAAAAATAATAATTTAGCATAAATATTGATATCTATTTTACAAAAAATCCTGACGTGATAAAAGAAAAAAGTAGTCATTTTCAAAGTCAGTAATATAAAACACTGAAAATTTCTCTTATATTTTTTATAAATTTCAATTTTGCTGACCCGTATAACTATTGTCAATTATATTTTATATATTATTATAATGTAAAATTTATAGAACCCAAAAAGTTTTTTGACACCAAAATTTTTACTTACACTATTTAAAAATACAATTAAAAGTTTAAATAATATTATATAAAATATATTAGTTTTAAGTTATTCAATTTAAAATGGAGGGACAAAATGAATACATAATTCAATGGAACTGTAATGGTCTGATACGGCGATATTGCTCCCTGAAATTAATGATGAGGGATTACAACCCATACTTAATGTGCCTACAGGAAACACATTTGATTCCTCGACGTCCGTACGCATTAAAAGGATATAGAATCCTGCGGAAAGATGTGGAGGCGGATCGAGCTAGTGGGGGAGTAGCCATTCTCCTCAGAAACGATATAGGTTCGTCGGAAGTTCCTATTGTCACAAACCTGCAGGCAATAGCGGTAAGACTAGCAAGCCCCGTTAACCTCACTATCTGCAACATATACTTGCCTAACGCCGATTGGAGATCACAAGAACTTGAAGAGCTGTTAACACAATTACCAAGACCATATCTTGTAGCTGGGGATTTCAACGAACATAATAAACTATGGGGTTCTGCCACTGTAAACGCGGCAGGTAATCGGGTAGAAAATGTGGTCGACAATAACAATTTAGTAGTGTTGAACAATGGCTCACTAACATTCATGAACACGAGAGCTAATACATTCTCAGTGATAGATCTCTCCCTGTGCACGGCTGACGTAGCGCACAAGATCAAATGGACTACATTAGACCACCTGCATGACAGCGATCATTTCCCTATAGCTATGTCTTTCGGACTTCGAAACCATTCGAGCGTTACTCCCAAAAGATGGTTGCTGCAACGTGCAGATTGGGAAACATATAGAGCTTCTCTGGTCATTCCCGAGTTATCTGGCACTGTCGACGAAGCAGTAGCGGCTTTGAGCACCGCAATCCTGCATGCTGCCCAAAACAGCATTCCAGTAGGAGGGGGAACAGCTCGAAAAACGCCAGTTCCATGGTGGAACGAAAGAGTGAGACAAGTTATAAGGGAAAAGAAGCGCCTCTTTAATATATTTAAGAGGCAACCTACGCTAGAAAACATGATCGCTTTTAAGAAAGCCAGAGCGCAAGCACGAAGAACGATGCTAGAAAGTAAACGTGCGTCATGGAGAGATTATGTATCATCGATCAACAGATTAACACCGACAGCCGAGGTATGGCGTAGGATTAAAGCGGTGGCAGGGACAAAGAAAAACCCAGCATCTATTAAACTCAATGTAAACGGTCACACGCTGGATAAGGCAATAGACGTTGCAGAAGCATTTGCGGACCAATTTGAAACCGTCAGTAGTTCCAATAACCACGATGCGACCTCCCTAGAAGCAAATCACGAGCTGTTAGAGCTAGACGAGCAACACGGTAACCTACCGATTAACGCTCCATTTAGACAAACTGAATTTGAAGAGGCCTTAAAAAAATGCAAAAAATCTGCACCAGGACCAGATAGAATCCCCTACGAATTTGTCAGGGAAGGTTTCCCTACCTTAAAAGATCCACTTCTGACTTTATATAACAAGATTTGGAACAAGGGTGCATATCCTACCGACTGGAAGGAAGCCGTGATCGTGACGATCCCAAAAGAAGTTAAAGATCTTACACAACCCTCCAGCTACAGGCCGATTAGTCTAACGTGCTGTTTAGGCAAAATTTTAGAAAAGATGGTAAGTGACAGGATTATGTGGCACTTGGAGTCTCACCAGCTCCTCGTCGAACACCAAGCAGGCTTTAGACAGCGCAGATCGACGTTAGACCAAATCGTATACCTAGAAAAAGCGGTTCTAGAAGCATTCAGAAAACGCGAGCATGCCGTAGCTGTTTTTTTTGACATCTAAAAGGCCTACGACACGGCAAGACAAAAGGGAATTTTACGTAAACTGTACGATTGGGGATTAAAGGGCAACGTCCTGAAATTTGTCACTTCGTTTTTAGACGACAGAAGTTTTAGAGTACGAGTGGCCAACGAATTTTCTTCCAGAAGAAGGTTAGAAAACGGAGTGCCGCAAGGGTCCACGCTTAGTGTGGCCCTTTTTGCCATCGCGGTGAATGATCTAGTAGCATCGGTAGATCCAGCCATTCGTAGATGTTTATATGTTGACGATTTGGCAATTTTCTTCTCGGCGCCTAAAATGAAAACCATCAATGATAAACTGCAGGAGGCAATTAACAAAATACTGGTGAACTCGGCAAAGATGGGCTTTCGATTCTCAGCGTCTAAGACGCAAACCATGCATTTTTGTCGAATGAGAAAACCACACTATGGACCGCTCTTACATTTAAACGAAACACCTATAGGCGGCAAAGAAACGATCCGATTTCTAGGAATTACCTTTGACTCAAAATTGACATGGAAACCGCACATTTTAGAGCTCGTACAAAAATGCAAACTTGCTCTGAACGCACTAAGAGCAATATCTGGAACTCAGTTTGGGGGAGAAACAAAAACGCTGTTAGATATCTACCGGTCAATGATTTTAGCGAAAATTGATTATGGCTGCGTAGCGTAGCGTAGCAATACAGAACTCGGCTGTACGCTGCTGCCTAGGCGCTTTCCGCACTAGCCCGATAGCAAGTCTACTGAGTGAAGCAGGAGTCTCACCTTTAAAAACGAGACGTGCGTACTTGCTCACCAACTACAGTATCAATATAAGGGCGCAACCGAGACATCGGAATTTTGTCGTTATGTTCAGAGGTAGAAGCGGGTACATTGGAAAACCAACTATATCAAGACCGGCCGGTGTGCGAGTACTGGAATTAACAAACAAATTGAGATATACGATTCCACTCCCACTGACGACAAGTATAACAGAATACCCGCCGTGGACTAGAGAGGAACCATCAGTGCATTTAGAATTAAACAATTCACCGAAAACAAATCGGACCGCAGAGGAACACCGAAATGCCTTCGAAAAACTCCTGAATAATTACACAGACTCGACCGTCATTTATACCGATGGATCTAAAAATCATCAGGGCGTAGAAGCAGCCATTGTTGTGGGAAATGACATTCACACTTGGTCACTACCACCAGATGCCACAGTATAGCTCGCAGAACAATACGCGGTATGGCAGGCGCTTAAATTCTGCGATTTCTCCAATCGACAAAATTATGTAATAGCCACCGACTCTACCAATGTAATCAACAGTCTACGCAAAGTAAGTCCCCAAGACCCCATGTCGGTGATGATGACAGACACACTGGAGCATCTTAAATTAAATAAAAAGAATATTACCTTTATATGGGTACCGGGACACAGTGGCATACCTGGAAACGAAAGTGCAGACGAAGCAGCGCGTAGAGCTGCGTGTCGCGATACGATCGACGTTGACATATATCTTCCCGCAAATCTAAAAAAAATTCTAAAAGAAAAGCTGATACAGAAATGGCAAGACGGGTGGAGGGAAACAAACAACAACTTAAACAATATAAAAAAGGACATTAATCGATGGAAAGGATCTGAAAAATTGGGAAGACAGGATCAAACTAGAATTACAAGGTTAAGGATTGGTCACACCCGAATGACACACGTGTACATACTAACCTCCTCGAATCGACCATCTTGTAATTACTGCGACAATCATGCCCTTACAATTAACCACCTGCTGTGTCAATGCACCGCATTAAATAATATTAGAAAAATGTGTGGGTTAACGACTAATATAGAAGAAACACTCACCACAGAAGAAGGTATCGAAAAAACAATAAAATTCATAAAAATAATTGGAGCGTATCGACAATTATAGTGGGGAAAGGAGGATAAGTTAAAGCGCTAATGACCATAGCAGTCGATGCGCTATAAATTAAATAAAAAAAATATATATTATATAAAAATGTGTACAATCAAATGTTTTATGAATAATTTTATTACATCGACAAGCTTTAATGCCAAAAATAATTTTGAAATAAACAAGTTGCTAACGACTAACCCAGTTGAATTTGGAGATTTTGGTGATACTTAGTTATAAAACAAATTAAAAAAGCGTCAAAACAATTGGAAGCTAGAATGATAGACACTGTTTGAATCTAACTAACCCTGAAACAGAGTAAATGACAAAAAATTGATTATTTATTTATTTTTTATTTTATCGACAGATCAAAAACGTAACAAACATTATCACAAAATTAATATAATATCCTGTCAAAAAGTACCTGGTCAAGTCACCCACCTGAGCACTAAATTTGTACCTTTTATTTCAGCGCTTCTCAATCGCATAAAAATTAAATGAGTATTCCTATATATAAACAAAATAAGACAACAAAAAAGAACAACCATTTAAATTTCTTAATTATAACACAAAACAAAGTAGTTATTGCAACGAAGTGAACAAACAAACAAATCTAACTGTTACAGTTGTTGTTGACCCATTAACATTTGTTTCAAATGCGCTTTTAACTTCTAATCATAATTTATATTATTGTAAATCAAAGCGATGTTGTATGAAAATGATTGTCTAAACAACGTCTTACTGTGTCGTGGAACAGATAATAACTCTCGG
The DNA here is from genome assembly GCA_035610365.1 of Aquatica leii. Lineage (NCBI taxonomy): Eukaryota > Metazoa > Arthropoda > Insecta > Coleoptera > Lampyridae > Aquatica > Aquatica leii. Next base: position 27,378,099 of record CM069433.1, on the reverse strand, counting down.
TAGATTTAAATTATGGATATCTGTGCGGAAAGTTATTTTGTCATATAGGTAAGGTGGGCTTTTGTACAATAGTATTTTATGAACAAAAATACAGAAATGTAGGTGCCTTCTCTGAACCATATACAGCCATTGCGCTGTTTTCAGAGCAAAAGAAATACATTGACGGGGACCTATACCATAAATAAAACGTACACAACAACTTTGAACCTTTTGTATCCTATTAGCCTCAAGCCAATCTAAACAAGGACCATAAATAACATTGCAATAGTTAAAATGGCTTAAAACTAGCGCATCGCAGTGAAGTTTACGAACATACAGAGAGAGAGATTGACGATACGGATAGATCGTTCGAAAAGACGATTTTGCTTTTCTAATTGTTAAAGATATATGACTCCTAAACCTAAGATCAACATCCAAGATTAACCCTAGATTTTCGCTTCATGCTGAAATACAAGAACATTATCACCGAGATTGATACATATATTAGTCTCGAGGAAATTTCTCAGAGTTTTGCTACAGAACAAAAGAACCGATGTTTCGCCGGATTTATACTGACGCAGTGGTCGTGAGTCATCCGTAAAAGATTTGAGAGATCCGTGTTAATGTATTGTTGTGCTCTTAAATAGTCAGATGTTTTAAACGAAAAGTGTAATTGTGAGTCATCAGCATACAAATGGAACTTACATAAGTTAAGGCATTGGAAAATATTACACGTATAAATGGAAAATAGCAAGGGTCCAAAGACGGAGCCTTGTGGAACGCTACAAGAAACTAAAGTAGATTTAGACAACTTATCATAAGCTCTGACACATTGAGACCTAATCGTTTAATGAAATTTAAAGAAAACGCGCCAAATCCTATGAATTGCAGGATAGAAAATAATAGATTATGGTTTATAGTATCAAACGCTTTTAAGAAATCAAGTAATATCAAAGCAATATTAAGATCAGAATCTAAAGCAGCTATTATATCATCAGTGACAGAAGCTAACGCTGACGCACAACTATACTCCGATCTGAAACCAGACTGCACTGATGGAAGAACATTGAATTTGGTAAAATGAGCATTAATTTGTTTTACAACTGACTTTTCTAAGATTTTTGATAAAGGTGAAATAATGCTTATTGGACGGAGATCATTTAATTCATCACACTTTATTGTTTTAGATATTGGTAGAATATGTGCAATTTTCCAAAAACGAGGAAAAGTGGACTCGAGTAAACATGAATTTATAATATGCGTCACAACTGGCAAAATGGAAGGACAACAAGGTTGTATCATTCATATACTCAATTCGTCCGGCCCTACCGCATTAGACTTGATACCATATAATACCTCTTCAATTTCCTGCTGAAAAACCAGCGTGAATGAAAACACATCCGTAACTCCAGGTTTAACATTATTAGTATAGTTTGAAATTAAGTTATCAGAAAAAGTAATTAAACTATTATAAGAAGCAGCAAAAAATGTGTTAATTCTATCACGATGAGGATGAGGAGGTAGATTACTAACAAGCGATCGTTGCACATTAAGAGATTTAATTGTCTTCCAGAGTTTATGAGTGTTGCTTTTATTACAAGTGACAATATATTCAAAATAAGCTCTCTTTTCCCTGCGTACAGATGCGTTATCAAGATTGCAGATTGCAGATTGCAGAGTCACGATCACGTTTAAAACGGCGCAAAGCTCTATCTCGCAGTTTCATCATTAATTTGACGTTATCAGTAAGCCAAGGAGTAGGATGCTTATGCGGTTTGTATAACTTCAAAGAAGCGTGTATATCAAAAAGTTAAAGTATAGCAATATTGAAGAACGATACTTTTGCGTCGATGTCATTCATGCGATAAAAATTATTCCAATATCTAAACAAACTATCATTAGATGGTTGAAGCTTGTAAGATTATGATATCTAAAATGTCAATGAACGCATGCAAGCCATTATACAAGTATACAGTTATAATATATTATATATAATAATTATATATAAATAATAATTATAACGGCAATTATGCTTATTTTTTTCTAATAAGAAGAGAAAAAAAAGTTTAAAAAGGTATTACGTAAGCAAGGCAGAATTATGTACATATATAGCGGCCAACAATAATTCTATAAATATCACAGTTTTGCGTTGATATAAGTCCTAAAGAGTAGACAACACTCTAAACATACAATTATCGAAGTACATATATAATATATAATTAAGTTAAATAATATGTAATTTCAAAGTTAATCGTTGATTTGATGCAGAACTAGTGACGTTACACTCGTTGCAAGTCGCATTTAGCGTAAAAGAGATCATCAAAACAAAAATATGCTTGTGTTAATTGTGATAATAACTATATCCAGTCCGTAGGTATTTCACGTCCAAGAAATGTACAAGTTACTGACAAATAAAAGGAAAAAAAAGATTACTTACGGCTGTCTATGTCGATAGCTATTGCACAATCAAACCATCCCTTAACATCGCTAAAGGAATGAAGCAAAGATTAGATAATTAAATTAGAAATTAAGTAGCTTATCGACACAATGAATCCGAATTAAATGCGTCGAGCATTAAAGTGATCTTCACTTTCTTAATCGCAGGTAGTTTTATCTCGGAAGTGGCTTCTTTTTGTATGTACTGTTGAGTATAGTCTCCAGCGGAAAATAATGGAGTACTAATGAATTCTGTCTACTTGGCTCAACACGTGGTATCGTAAAACGCTCAAAAAACTACAAGAAAGTCAACGTAAATCACCAAAAAGATGTGTTCTAACTAACACCACAAAATTTTCACAAAAGCAGCAAAAATAATACATCTATTAGATGTCGTCTCTAGGCCTGACTGTCATATCGAAAAATAGGCGTTCCGAGAATAAACTTTATACTCAAAAAATTTACCAACTTTTTAATATAACATCACAAAAAGCAAACCTTATGTTCCAGAAAATACAAAATTGTTACTTAATCAGTAACTTTCCTAGGTTGTTTTTAATATAAACTCAGACTCTCTCCTGAAATGTAACTTTTTCTAAAGCTGAAAACTAGTCAAAAACAAATGTTACAATTTGAATTTACGTGTGGATAAATAAATACTAAAAATGCAGAAATGGCTGACAAATAGAAGTAAACCTTTCGTTAGTAAACAGAGACTAGATACAATATGATTATAATGGTGTAATCGTGCTTTTGGTTTAGTTTTGCATCCAATACCTAGATTTATTTTTTATTGCCTGTTTGTTTGTTGTTCGTTATGTCATTTTCTGTTTCTAAAAATTCTGTTTTAATCTGACATTCTTGCATTATGACCTGTCCAATTCTATTTCTATTTTCAAATAAGCTGCATCTGCAACTGTTGTTCTCTATCATATATCTTTGTTACGAATTTGATCTTGTAGCGTCACTGCTAATTTAGATCTTTTTATAGGTTATATTTTTGTTTTGTTTACAATTGTATATGTATCCGAGCCGTGTGTCAGTTTTAGAAGATTACATTAGTCAAACGCTTCCCATCTGTCTTAAATATGTATTTTCTGTTAAATTTACACGTTTGGTTATTTCTAATTTGAATTTTGTGTGCTAGATATTCAAATAATGTTACGTATTTAATTTGTTTTTTTTTCTTACTGATAGTCTTGAAAGCATTTTATTTGCTTCATCTAATTGGTCTAGAATATTACATACAAAAAAAATGATTTAACTTTTTTACGTTTACGGTTGTATTTTAAATATATATTTATCTTTTATACATGTTATATGTCTTTTTCTTCTTTTTAGAGACCTTTAAAGTCAGGCTTTTTGATTTTTTTGGGATGTGGAGTGCCAGTTATCTCTTCACCGTTTTACTGGTCTTCTTTTTAGTATTCGTCCTCCTGGTATACCTTCCACAGTTGTACGAAGAATTCTGTCTTCGTCCATTTGTTTACGTAGTCATACCATTGGCATCTTCTTTGTCTTCCCTATCTTATCACATCATCCAATGCCCACGTCCTTCTTATTTTGTGATTCCTAACTCTCTTTTTAAGTATTTTTTCGGCGATAACTTGCAACGTTCTCATTTTCGTTGTCTTTAACATTGATTTTGTTTTGTTTGTGTCTGCTCCTGTCTTGATTCCGTAGGTTAGTACACGTTACACACATGCTTTATATATCCTTATTTTGCTATCCGTTTGCATGTATTTGTTATTCCACATAACATCTCTTAAGCATCCCGATATAGAGGCGGCCTTTTTTATTTGATGTTTTAACTCTTGCACTGGGTTATGGTACCTCACTGCATCTACTATAAAGTATTAAAAATCCGTAACTTGTTCTATACTGCTTTCTTTAATTGCAATATTTTAATCGTTGCTTTAATTTTTTTGTTGGTTATTATTATATTATACTTTTGCGCTTCTTGAAAGAAACGGAAAACTTGTCGCTAGGGGTCGTTCTCCGTTTCAGACATAATTATGGAACGCAGTTTTACTTATTATTGTCCGTTTTTATACGTAACTTATAAAATAACTTCATGTGTATATTAAACGTGTTACAATTTAAATGTAGCTTTGAAAAATATTAGGGTAGTATATTGTAATTTGATTTAAAATGTTACTTGAATAAAAATAATTGTTAAAATTAAAGTAAGTAACCTTATAAATCCTCAAAATTTTACGAATAAATTAGATTTAAATTGATAGAATAACTTTTAACAACTAACATTTTAAATGTTTGCTGATAATTTTAATAGGACGCTCTTTCTTTATACTGAAATTTTAATTCATTTAAAATGTAAGTTGGCAAAAACTAGTACAGCATTTAAATTCATTCATAAAAATTACTTCATTTATAATGTTACTTCATTTATTTCCAACGTATATTTTTATTCAATGAACATTTTAAATCAACTGTAAATAGCTATAAACGACGGTAAACACGTTGAATTAGTTTAACACCCGCGAAATTCAAAATCTGCTTTGAATAATTCGTCGGGATAAAACTACAACGTAAAAGGACATTGAGGGTAAGCAGTGTCAATGCAATTGTGTAAACGCCACCAGAGTGAACTACTGGACGACCGTTTCGCTCTTTTAGAGGTCATCAGCAGTAGGAGATACACTCTAATGTAGTTCCTACAATTGCATTGATGCCCCTTATAGCTTTTATTTAAGTTTGACGAAGTTACAATTCAAAAGTGTTTGATGGCTGAGTCATCTAATAGTATAATTTTACTACGTGTCTAAAGTTAACTGTAAATAGCTATAAACGACGGTAAACACGTTGAATTAGTTTAACACCCGCGAAATTCAAAATCTGCTTTGAATAATTCGTCGGGATAAAACTACAACGTAAAAGGACATTGAGGGTAAGCAGTGTCAATGCAATTGTGTAAACGCCACCAGAGTGAACTACTGGACGACCGTTTCGCTCTTTTAGAGGTCATCAGCAGTAGGAGATACACTCTAATGTAGTTCCTACAATTGCATTGATGCCCCTTATAGCTTTTATTTAAGTTTGACGAAGTTACAATTCAAAAGTGTTTGATGGCTGAGTCATCTAATAGTATAATTTTACTACGTGTCTAAAGTTAACTGTAAATAGCTATAAACAACGGTAAACACGTTGAATTAGTTTAACACCCGCGAAATTCAAAATCTGTTTTGAATAATTCGTCGGGATAAAACCACAACGTAAAAGGACATTGGGGGTAAGCAGTGTCAATGCAATTGTGTAAACGCCACCAGAGTGAACTACTGGACAACCGTTTCGCTCTTTTGGAGGTCATCAGCAGTAAGAGATACACTCTAATGTAGTTCCTACAATTGCATTGATGCCCCTTATAGCTTTTATTTAAGTTTGACGAAGTTACAATTCAAAAGTGTTTGATGGCAGAGCCATCTCATAGTATAATTTTACTATGTGTCTAAAGTTAACTGTAAATAGCTATAAACGACGGTAAACACGTTGAATTAGTTTAACACCCGCGAAATTCAAAATCTGCTTTGAATAATTCGTCGGGATAAAACCACAACGTAAAAGGACATTGGGGGTAAGCAGTGTCAATGCAATTGTGTAAACGCCACCAGAGTGAACTACTGGACGACCGTTTCGCTCTTTTGGAGTTTATCAGCAGTAGGAGATACACTCTAATGTAGTTCCCACAATTGCATTGATGCCCCTTATAGCTTTTATTTAAGTTTGACAAAGTTACAATTCAAAAGTGTTTGATGGCAGAGCCATCTCATAGTATAATTTTACTACGTGTCTAAAGTTAACTGTAAATAGCTATAAACAACGGTAAACACGTTGAATTAGTTTAACACCCGCGAAATTCAAAATCTGTTTTGAATAATTCGTCGGGATAAAACCACAACGTAAAAGGACATTGGGGGTAAGCAGTGTCAATGCAATTGTGTAAACGCCACCAGAGTGAAGTACTGGACAACCGTTTTGCTCTTTTGGAGGTCATCAGCAGTAGGAGATACACTCTAATGTAGTTCCTACAATTGCATTGATGCCCCTTATAGCTTTTATTTAAGTTTGACGAAGTTACAATTCAAAAGTGTTTGATGGCAGAGCCATCTCATAGTATAATTTTACTATGTGTCTAAAGTTAACTGTAAATAGCTAAACGACGGTAAACACGTTGAATTAGTTTACACGTTTACACAATTGCATTGACACTGCTTACCCCCAATGTCCTTTTACGTTGTGGTTTTATCTCGACGAGTTATTCAAAGCAGATTTTGAATTTCGCGGGTGTTAAACTAATTCAACGTGTTTACCGTCGTTTATAACTATTTACAGTTAACTTTAGACACATAGTAAAATTATACTATGAGATGGCTCTGCCATCAAACACTTTTGAATTTTAAATCAACTAACAGTTATATAAGTTTTTTAAACATTTGAAATGTGGTAAAAATCAATAATATAATTTTTATTAAATCTTTTAGTTATTTTATGGTTTTACTATTATATTTATTATTATAAATACTAAATTTGTTTTGTTACAATTGTAAACAGACTTTAATTTTTATTAAGTTAATTTTTATGTTTGTCTATTTGTTTTAATACATTAAATCTGTTTGTTTAATAATCTTAACACTTTTAAATTGTTACGTATTTACTGATGGAATATAATTTGCTGAAAATTTCTAACAGTCATATTAAAAACTTCAATTTAAACTGAGAAATGAAGTATATGAACAAACATTTAAAATCATGTAACACTTTTTATTTAACAAACAAACAAAAAATTAAAATTTCACATGAATTAAAATAAAATAAAAACTTTAATTCTTCAATTTTAAATCAAGAATAAAATTACCAACAAACATTTAATTTTAAATCAAAAATTAAAATTATTAACAAACATTTTAATTCACAATTATTATATTTGTTGGGAAAATTAATTCTTGATTTAAAATTAAAAAATTAAAATTATCAACAAACATTTAAATTCAGAATTAATATGTTTGTTGATAATATTAATTCTTATACTAACATTAGAATGTCTTCCGGGTTTGGACCGTGTCATAGTTGCAACCGAAGCTGCCAACGTTTCGCCCACTTTCGTAAGGGGCTTCATCAGGGCGTGAGATAAATCGCAAAACTCAAACAAGCAATCGAAATCTAACTAAGAACTTCTCAAAAGTTAGGTTATCCACTTGTAAAACAAGCCAAAGTGGGCGAAACGTTGGCAGCTTCGGTTGCAACTATGACACGGTCCAAACCCGGAAGACATTCTAATGTTAGTATAGATTCCGGCCGTGGAAGCCTTCGCTATTACATATTAATTCTTGATTTACATTTTAAATAATTTTTATTTTTTTGTTTGTTATAAAAAAAGTATTACATGAATAAAAATGTTTGTTCATATTTTTTTTTTCTCAGTTTAAATTAAAGTTTTTATAATGAAAAAATTTTGTTCAAAATCTATTGCATCAATAAATATGTTTTCACTTTAACAATTTAAGTTTAAGTTAACATTTAAATGTACTAAAATAAATAGAGAAGCATAAAAATGAACTTAATGAAAATTAAATTTTGTTTGAATGCAACGGAATTAAATTTAGTAATAAAAAGCAAAACGGCGTTCCATACATAATCGTTGCATCAACGGCGTAAAAAATTATACTAAAGCGCTTGTGTTGCAGCCTATATCCCAGGATTAAAGAGTTTACTTTGTTTTTTATGTTGTTCATTATTAAGCTGAATAGAAATGGGCTAAAGCTGTCTCCTTGTCTACTTTTACCTCGTGTTGGTACATCTTTAGTTGTTTGATTACTGGCTACAATAACCGTCGTGTTGATAGTGTTTAGTTGATATATAATATTAACGATTTCCGCCAGTTCACGTCGTTCTTTCTCTCTGTCAAATGTTTTTGTTAGGTCTATGAAACGGGCATACAGTAGTTTGTCAAATTCGATGATTTTTTTATGAGTTGTTTTAGTATGAAGATAGAGTCTGTTGTTAATCTGTTTCCTCTGAAATTTTGTTGTTTGTTTCTGTTTTTGATGTATCCTTTTAATTTGGATTTAATTATAGAGGTGAACAGTTTCACGGTTGCATAGGAAACTCACCTCTCGATAATTTTTGGGATTAGTCATTCTTTTTTTAAAAATAGATACTCTTGTGCTAGTCGGTCGGGATTGCACTTGTGCTTAGCATTTAATTAAATAAAACTATTAGATGTTTGGTTAGTTCCTTGCATCCATAGTTAAAAAATGCATTTGGAATATTGTCACCTCCTAGCGCTTCTTGTTTTTTAGTTTTTTTATTCCTGAGATTATATCATCTATTCTGAACTTTATTTGTACTTCTTCTTTCTGTTGTGTCACTTCTGCGTTTTTTTTGAAGTCATAATTTTTTAAAATACCATACCAATTCGTCTGTCAAAATGTTGTTTGTTTGCACAAATTCGTTGATTGAAATTGTCTCGTTTTTTAACATTTATCACACCTTTATTTGTGCGCCATAGATGTCATGATCTATTTTCTTTGTAAATTGTTGCCTGTACTCTGTTTTAATGCTTTTGATTTTAGAGTTTATTCTATTTTTAATCTATATATTTGTTATAGTTTTCTTGTTTCAGTGAATTTTTGTATTTTATGTTGGCAATTTTCTTTCCTTTGGCTAGTTCTTTTACCTCCATGCAGGCGCGGCTCTAGCAGTTTATTTCGGCGGGGGTTTAAAACGGGGGGGGGGGGAGGCAACACATTTTTAAATAATGTATTGAATATAACGTTAATATAAAAAAAATAAGAAGTCGGTATTGAATAGTACTTCGTTAAGCACCAAGCTTGCAAGCGATAAAGCATCATAAATTATACAACTATTAAAAAAAGCGTATGTATTAATTACAAAGTGAGAAAAACTTGAGTATTATCTACAATGTCGGGAGGGGCCATAGCCATCGCCCCCCCCCCTTGTAAACCATGATTTTTTCTGTTTTGGGAATTTATGTTGACTTTTCTTTTTCCAACTGATTCATATGCAGTTCCGATTATACATTCCTTCAGGTGAGCTCGTATAATATCTACATCGTGGATTTTTAGATTTTGTGTTGTCAGTTTACAAGCTAGTCTGTTCTTATGTAGTTATCTCGTGCTTTCCACATCTAGTGATTCCAAACTGTATTTCTTTATGTAGTTTGGTTTGTGATTTATTTTTGTTTTTTTATTTTTATTTTACAGAGGACAAGGTTATGGTTTGTCCCTATATTGACCGAAGTCAACTAGCGTGTATCTAGTATATCTGCCAATAGAATGGCTTTATTCGTGATTATGTAGTCAATCATAGATTTGCATCCCTGCGAGCTGTTAAACGTATACTTGTGGTTTATGAAATAATGTATTGTTTATTTTCAGTTTATTTATACAGCACAGGTCAATTAGCTGTTTGCCGTTTTAATTACTTATGGTCTCATTAAACTTTAGTTTTACCCCTGGTTTTCATCATTCCGTATTCTGGCACTTAGGTCTCCCATTAGGATTATTTTTTTACTTTGATTTATGTTTTATATTATAAGTAGTATATATAAATGTACTGACAAGAACGGAATTACAATATAGTCTAAAAACTATAGAAACGGACTTTCAAAACGATCGAAAAATTTTTGCAATATTCTAAATGTTTTTTTCTAAAATTCTAAATTTTTACTGATACAATTTTTACTGATATTGTAAAATATACAAATAAATTATGGATTAAGAACAATGCTTAAAAACTATAATCGTCTGTATACGCAACATCTTACTAGATCAGTTGAGATGCTCTATTGAGACAAAAAAGAAAATTCAAGCAATTTATGAGCCACGGTTGAATTTGAGGTTGACATTTTTTGATATATATAAGTCTAATGTTAAGCCATGTACGACGTAGTAAAAGCAAAAAAAAACAAACCAATTTCAGATTATCCATCTCCTCCAAAAAAAAAATTAGAAAAATGACAGGTGAACCTGTGTTTTTAACCAATCAAGCTAGTAAAAACCTGAAAAAAAAAAACAAAAGGAGCGACAAGATGTTTTTATCGCTGCGTTGATTGCAACAGTTTGTGTGTTTGGTTATAACGTGTGTTATGAAAAAAAAAACTAATAAAATTTGGATACGTTACTTAGCTTATATATTTTGATCAACAATGAAACTATATAAAAATATAATAGTTCAAAACCATACGTTAGCACAGCAGCACACGCCACTTCTTACTTATAGAGTCTGGCATAATATGCTCTGGATTTTTGATCACCATGTTTACTCTATAATTAAAGGAGACGAGCTTTGTAATTCTAAATATTAATTTGCTTTATATTATTTTTGTATGCTTTCATACACCACCGTACCATTTAAGGTACTAAAGTTCACCGTACCGATGAAAGATTACATTTATTTATTTTTTTTTCTGGTTTTCTACTTTTTTACTACGATCGACAACTTCATCATTTTCTTTTATACTACGAGATCGGTTATTGTTAGTTATTTTCAAATTAGATATTTATGCAACTGTTATTTTTAGAAGATCTACAATTTAAAGAATCTTAATTTTAATGATTTTTTACCATAATTTTGATAACTGGCAAAACAGATTTTTTTAGAATGTAATATTTGGTAATTGCAAGTATTTTTTTCTTACAAATAACTGCATTTTTTTTGCTTTAATTTTTTGGAATACCACATAGTTGTTCTTACAAAAACAAAAAAAAATAACTGTCAATCATTACAACATATTTACGGTTAAAGCAAGTAATATTTACATAATAATGTACATGTAGCTTCTCTTTTAGTCAGTAATTAATTAATAATAATAATGAAACAAATAACAAAACTACTTAAAAACAGTACTTGATTAAGATTTTATTTACCAAAATATTTGTTTAGAAACGCTATTTCTCAACGCATCAAATGACCAAGAAAAAACCGCCTCGTGCTCTCTAGACTAAGATTATATTAAAATGGGCAGGTTGCTTAGTTTGACACTTTCAAATACGTTTTGTTGTTCTTAACGTTTATTAACTAGCTTAAAAATAATTGTCTAACGCATACAAAAATTAAACAGCTTAAAATGTTAAGCTAACTATTATTAGTATAAATTTAACTATGACTTTAGTACTAAAGTGTATACATATATATGTATGTATGTATATCAAAAGCAAGCAAATGTTAACTTTCAAGTTTCTTCAACAAAATTAATATGCTTAGAAAACTTTTGAAAGCATGTAAAACGTTTAGAGACGTCGCATGAAGAATAATCAATAACACATTTTATGACATAGAATGTAACACACAATTATTATCTTCAAGTCAAGTCAACTTTAAATAAATGTAAGTTTTTCAATTTAACAAACGAACTTCTTTAAAATGTGAATATTTTAATATTACATAAAAACTATAATAAAATAGCAGAATTTTCCAAACTTAATTGTTTCAATAAAATTTTTATAAGTACTAAAGTAATTAAACATAAGTTAAATCTGTAAAAACGACAAATAATAGAGTTATGGCTTAAAATTCGCATTTTCATACTATTACTAAGCAAATTTGATTTTTGATTTTAAGCTACCGTATTAAGCTTGTGTGACACAATAAAGCTTTTTATACCATTTATTGTACAATTTCCTGTGCAAAAGGAAATTCTGGCATAAACTGTGTGCGTGTTTTTGCACACAAAACTACAATTGGAACAAACGAAAACACAAAAAACTAACCTCAATAAAAATACAGTATTGTCACACTTAAAATCATAACTTTTCTTTAAACGTTGGAATAGCACAACAAATTTCGGCCAATACAAAGACGCTTTTCATAAAAACAAAAAATATTTCTACAGAACATTTTTGTTTGTGTTGCTCCCAAAATTATACAATAAATCAGAAACTTTATTGTGTCATACGGGTCATATCGGGTAATCGTGTCATAAATATCCGTAGAAAGGTAAAATGGTAATATTTATATTAAATGTTTGATATCGGGTCGTATTCAAAAATTAAAAAAATCTAATCCATTGTTGATAAAGTTACGTAGTTTTTATTGCTTGGTCAGTTTTGAATATGTGTTTATTAAAATTCTTTGAAATTTAAAACAAGTTACAATTTTCTAATAGTATTTTAATTTATGTATATTTTTTATGTTTTTGCAGCTAATGGCATACGTTGATGTCCAAGAACCAGTTCCATCACATTTCAAACAAATTTGAGTTGACAGCTCAATTTTCAACAATAGCGGTGCATAAATTATTTGCAAGATGTTTTAAATAACTTCGTTTTCGATCAGTCAAAGTAGATAAATTAGGATGTTTATGCATTAAATATGCAGCGAAACTAACTATGTCAATCAATTTTGAATAAATGCCAGTGGCCAACGATTTGTTCTTTGCTTGACGTTGTCAATAATAGTTTTTGCCTTCCAGCCATTATCATTCTAGTCATTAGGGCGGATTATTTGGCTGATAAAAACAATTGCAGCAATGAACCAAACATACCGTCTACTATAGACACTGTGTTTAAAACTATCAGGTTTAGATAAACTAATGCTGGTAATTCGAAATTACTTCACTCATGACATTAGCCCCTTATTTTTAGTTTTAAGTTTAAGTTTTAAGAAGTAGAACAGATATTTTTTTCGCTTCTCAAAAATCCTAAATATGGTCATTGTAAGGACATTTCAAATTAACCGTTTGCCTTCCGATAGACATGTCTTTTGTCTTCCTTATCGTTTAAATTTATCTAATCTCGCTTCCAACAGTTCTTGCTCATTATTCTCCTATTTTGCGAGGGAAAAACGAATGTTACAATGAGCCGATAAATGATATCGTTATTTAAATTTTGTAAACAAGTACATTACTTTTACACATATGTTAGTAAGTAATACATCGACAGTTTGTTATTATTTATTACTGTGTACTCAAAGCAAAAAGCTTTATTACAAAACTAAGATTTCTTTATAATGTTATGACGTGATTAAAATAGTTTGTCTTTAAATGAGTTAAAATGGTCCTAGTGCAAAATTGCGCTCAACCATTTCTTAGAAGAGCTGTAAGCTTGAAAAGTAAAAAGTCTGTTACGGTGGTTTTCTTGTAATAACAACAAAAAAGAGGCAACAGCTAACACAATTTCCCCGGAGAATTAATCGCAAGCTTGGTGATGCTAAATTATAGATAAAAGCTAAAAAAGCGCCAAGACGATGAAAGATTAAATTAGGGAGATATCGTCTAACTCTACCCGTAGCTGGAAAAGAACAAATAACAGGACAGAAGTAATAACACAGAATATATATTTATTGTATCACCAAAACAGTTGAAGAGGACGACTACAGTATATAAGTATAGTTTTATATAAACGTTTCAAAAAATATTATAATAGTTGATATCACAGACCAAATATAAGTTACGCCCTTTGTCTGGGCAAAATGTCACACATCTACGTGCCCTAATCGATCTAACTTTTAGATTTAAGGAAGGAATTACTTTACTTTATTAAGTTAAATTTCAAGAATATATATCGGGCTCGTTGGTCTCTTCGTATTGAGTAGACGATATCCGGTGAGATACGGGCATTTTGACTTTAACATCGTTCACGATATAACCTATGTCTGCGTGAATTAAAAATCGTTTTCTTAAAACATCCACGTGTTGGGACACGATAGGTAATAAAAGTATTCTTCTTTAACTAATTTAATCCACGCAGGGTAAGTGGCTTTTGTTCTTTTTTTTTGATTGAGGGTAATTTTTATGTCTTTTCGTTAGCGCCATGTGCTACCTCTTAAGTATGGGTGTTCTTGTCGTAATTTAAAATCTACAAGGGAAAATTATAATCGGAAGCTGAAGACCTAAGAACGCTGCAATACAAGGGCAGAATTTCTATGCGGAGGCAATTAATACCAGTAATTAATATCACCTTGTTCGGAAGAGCCTAAGTACAGATACGATTGAATTTCTCTACGGAGGCAATAAATTAATACCATCGTAGACGACAAGACATTGTAACAGCATACGATAAGTTTCGGTTCTATTACGTTCTTTTAAATGTTTCTTTTACCTGTTGTAGTTTGTGAGTCGCCAGGTAGACACGGTTATTTTCAGGAAGTTTAATTACAGGAAGCCAGTAGGAAAACGTTTTCTGAAAGTAACCCTGAATTTGGTAAGTCAATTTTTGATTTTAATTATTCGCTGTCGCTACGGTGCTACTCATGACTAACTATATTTACGAATCGTGTTGAAACGTTCGAATTGATTTGTTTCTTATTATTGTTACTCAATTAGTTTAAGTAAATTACTATCGCATGCTGATTACGTCAACTGTCAATTATCATTATTAATGTAATTTACTTACGAAGATTTTTTCTATGTTCTGGTGGTTACACTTTTGTTTTACGTGTAGTGTAAGTTGCAGATACTTCTGAATAGAAGATATTTCTGCAAAAAACAAAAGATCTGGCGCCCTTTATAATAAAGTCACTTGAACCTCCCCTCTCTCCGACAGGTATGGTTTTAATCCTACAGTGAGTTGGCCGTGCAGGTTCGTAAATTACTAGAAGCTTGTAGCAAATTTTGGCTGCCCAACGTAAAGGGCTCGATTTTCTTATAACAATTTCTTGTTCATTTTATTTCTTTTAGCGATTTTCTTGAATTGAGATTTTCTTATGATACCATCATTCTGTGGTAGTTTAGTTAGGAAATTTAGAATAGGGTAGCATATGCTGCTGGTTTAACTTTGCTTTTGGCTTAATTGCATTTCTAGTTAGACGTTTGTTAATTATGTATCCTTTAGACGAGTGGCCACCACTTCTTACTTCATCCGACTTTGATTCGGAAGTGAACTTGGCTGATTGGAATATTACTTTCTCTGGTGAAGATCCGTTTGTACTGATCGAGTTTCTTATTTGTATTGATGAGTTGTGTTTGTCTCGTGGAGTTTCTCAATATCAACTTTTTATTTCAGCTTCTGAGGTGTTATCAGGTAAAGCTCTTCTTGTGTTTAGAAGTAGACGACATACATTACGTACTTGGAGTGAGGATACTGCGATGTTGAAAACTAAATTTCTGCCTTTAGATTATGATGAACGGGTAATAGATACTATTCGTAACCGAGTGATGAAACCTAAGGAATCTATTGGGATATACGTTGCTACTATGCAATATCTTTTTATACAATTATTAAAATCAGTCTCGGAGAAGACGCAGCTTAAAATCATACTCCATTTTATCAATCTCATTTCACACTGGTGGATGTTACATCCTTTTCTCAATTGGTCCTTTTAGGCAAACGTTTAGAATCAAATCTTAACTCTTGTAATTCTTTTAACTTTTCGACATCTGAGGGAAGTGATCGACTTTTAGAATCATCTATGATTAGGACTGCTACTTCAGCAGCTTCTGCTAATGATGTTGCGGATTCTCTTAATACTCCTTCACTTCTTTCTTCTATAGCTACTCCTGAGTCTAATACTTGTAGGCACTGTCGTTCTAAAGCTGAGAAACTTGTACGTCCTATTCGTTCTTTAGCTTCTCTTCCTCCAAATTTTTCTGCAGTTTCTAGGATTATTAGACCTACTACCGATTCTTGGTATTTAGGTTTGGTTTCTAAAGTTTCTGCTTTTCCTCGTCGTTTCTCTCGTTGGTGTATTGTGAAAGGTCTTCTATGTAAACGTGTACGAATTTCTTTGTCCGACTATTGCGTTTGGAAATTAGTTGTTCCTTCGGACCAACGCAAAAAATTAATCCACGATCACCATCTTCCATCTGAGCGTGAACACCGCAGTGTTAGGAGTACGTTGGAAGTTCTTCGGTGTCATTTCTACTGGCATCATATGAGACCTAAAGTTTACACGTCACTGTTCTTGTGCGAACTCACAGCGAAACAATCCTATTAGGTTACGTCACGTTTTGCCAGCAACGATGAAGCTTTCCAACACTGGTGTCGCTACAAGGTCTACGCGTCTACATAAAGATCGTACTCTTTCTCTAGATGTAAAAACCGCTGCTATTGCTTTTGCATCTTTTCTTCAGTAGCTTCTAATTATCATTTGCTGTCTCCGTCTTCTAATCGTTCTCTTAGCTTTCATCGGCGTCGCAAACGTCGTAAGTGTTAGTTCACTTTTTTGGCTTTTGACTTTCGACCTTTGCTATTCTTTTGGTTCTTTTCTTTTGGTTTTGGTGGTTTGAGTCTTTGGATACGTCGTCGATATCTTGTTGGTTGTAGCTTGGATGCTACCCAATTGTTCTTCTCATATTGCTGTCACCGATTTTCTTTTCTTTGCTTAAGTTTTTAGTACTTTTGTTTTGGTTTTTTTCTTCTCCATCTTACTTCAGGACAGACTACCTTTTCGTCTGTATATATTTATATCCGCTTAGTAGGCCTTTTTGGATTAGTACGTCATATATAAAATTCTCTCTTCTGCTTTTGGATTTAGTTTTTTCTTTTCTTGAGCTTTCTATTCCGCTCGTCGGCATTAAAGTCGTGAAGTATACTTTCCAATTTGGGACAGCAATTGATACGCATTCGTTCTATAGCTAATATTGATATATTTTCTCATCCCTTGTTTCTTTCTGATGCTTAAAATGGGCGGTTGGTTGAGCATTGTAGGATAGGTCACTCGGGGTCGGATGTCTAGGGAAAGGTAGTCGAGCCGTACAACAACATCTGTACTCTCTTTTCTCCTTCTATCTTTCTTGGTTTCTTTTTCTCTTTTGTTGCTTAGACACAGGCTTCTTTTCCTTTTTGATAACTTTTCTCTTAAGTGTTCACTGCAACTATGCTTCCTTTTTTCTCTCTAAGTTTTTTCTTTCAGTTGCTTATATATGGGCGGTTGGTTAGGCACTGAAGAGCTGGTCACTTTCTTTCGTTTCTTCTATGGAGAGAATAACGAATCAGACACTTACATCTTGTCTCATCTTTCTCCGTCTGTCTCTTTTCATCTTTTCTTGTCTTCCTTACTGTTGATTTTTTTGTTTTCTTTTCTTTTTTCTTTTGTTTTGAATGTTTGTCTTTGAGGCAATTATCTCTTTTGCTTTTTTCTTTTATCTTGATTTGTTGCTTGAATACTTTCTTTCTTTTTTTCTTTTTAGTAACTTCTTTCTTTAATATTCACGCAACTATGTTTCTTTTCTTTTGGTTTTCTTTCTCAGTTACTCTCTCGCTTTATTAGGTTTAGTGGGTTTTCGTTTTGTGGTTTTTGGTTTGGAGCTTGGAATATACTGCAACGTTGCTTCTTGTGCTCCGTACTTCCGCTTATTTTTGATGTTGTCAGTCACCGTTAGGATATTTCTCTTCTTTGGGTTTCTTTTGCTCTTGGAATATTCTAATCCGTTCTTCGGCATTTAAATTCCAATGTGACATTCCAACACGTCAAGCACTGACTCACGATGCTCAATTAGAAAGTGAAGTTTTCTGTTCTTTATTGACTCATACTTCTTTTCTTCTTCTAGTTTTGTTTTGGGTTGCTTTGAAAGTTTTTCTTTCGGCTTAAGCTTGGTCTTTTTGTTTTCTTGGATTCACTGCAACCATATGCTTTTCTCTTTATTTTCTTTTTTTGTTAATTCTCCCTTTTGTTACATTGGTCTTAGTAAGTTCTTTGTTTTGCTGTGTAAATCTGAAACTTGAGACAGACTGCAACTCCGCTTTCTGTACTTTATGTACTTCCGCTTGCTCGGCTTTTTTGGATGTTGTTAGTCATTTTTAAAATATCTCTTTTGCTACTTTTCTCTTTGTTTTTTTCTTGGGATATTCTATTTCGTTTATCGGCTTATAAGTTTCATTGTTACAGTCCGGCACAGTGATCGATGATTAACAGGTGTTCGTTTAGCAATTGATAGTTTCTTACGTTTTCTTCTTTTCCTCTTCTTTCTTTCCTTTTCTTCAAATTCTAGTTTTGGGGATTTATTATTACTTGAGATTTTGGGTTACTTATTTTGAGACTATTTTCAACGGTGGTTTTGTATTTAAGGGTTGGGGTTTAACCCTTTATAGGATACTGGTCGATATTTCAACCAAGTAAAAAAAAAGCTTGTATCAAACAGACAGCGGTGTAATATTCAACCAGTTGATCGTTAGTATATTGCGGAAGAGGATACTGGTCTTAAATTTGACCAATTTCTATATGCGAGTAAGTGAGAGAAAAACCGGTTGGATTTTTAACCAGTGTCCGTTATTGCACCTAGTGCTATTTACACGTGTTGTGAGCCGGTCTACCTAAAAGCGGTTTTTTATCTATTGTTGTTCGATGAACTTCAGTGAAAATTCGTGGATAAGTACAAGAATAATTGTAGATTACGATGTAGTAATTGTAATTGTCATACAAGTTTGCGCTAGGATAATATTTGTGAATTAGTTGGCATAATCACACACATGTAATCACATTGCAACGTGTTTATAGAAATTTATCAGTTAGTTTAACTTCTACAGCAATGTTGATAAAATTAAACAACTTCTTTCATCATTTTCCACGCATTTATGCAGTAAAACAAAATTTATTTTCATTACTATTCCTTATATATGTATATATATATATGCGGAACGATGAGGTCTAACAGGAAGAATTTTCTGAAAGAGTTGCTGGTTCCAGATAAAGACCTTCAACCAGGCGATTCCGATACTGTCGGTACCAGTAGCATAACAGTCAATAATTGGAAGGATCGAGGAAAAAATGTGTACTAGTTGCTTCTACTATACATTCAGCAACAGAAAAATCAACAGTTCAGAGAATGACAAAGGAAGGAGTGAAGGTCACTGTTGAATGTCCAAAAAGCATAGAAGACTATAATAAAAACATGGGTGGAGTTAATCGGTTTGATCAACTCCATTCCTGTTACAGTATAGCCTGGAAGTCACGAAAATGGTAGCTGAAACTTTTTTATTACCTGGTTGACGCTTCCATTGTGAACTCCTACATTTTATATAAAATTGGTGTTTCTACTAACCAGTCTAAATTGAAACCAAAATTGCAGCTTGTATTTAGAAGCATACTCGCAAACCAACTTATAGGAGACTTTTCTACAAGAAAATCACAAGGATCGTGGCTGCTAGTAGGCAAAAATAATATCAAAAAAATTGATGGTAGGTCAGTAAGTGTTCCGCCTAGTGAGATACCGGTTGAAATATCGACCAGCTGAAAAAAATATATATCAAACACCTTTTTTTGAATGTTTCTTTTATTTTGCCATCTTAAACCCTCAATCAACAAATGCTTGTAAAAAAACATGTGGTTTTATGTTTCTCATAATCTGCCCTATAAAGGGTTAAGGACATTTTAGGGCTACTTAGTCCTGGACGCTTGTCTAAACTTCTACCTTTCCTATATTCTTTTCTTTTCTCTGGAATTGTTTTGATGCTTACGTCCTTACTGTATTGGGTTACTGATTGTTTGTACCCTACTTTTTGGTATCGCTTTATGCGCTTCGGAAATTGGTAAACCGTGTTGGTATTCTTCTTTGCGTTTGGATCAAATTACTATTGGTTTCTTGGAGATACCTTTTGCTTCGTGCGCTTCTGTTACAGTTTTGGTTGACGGTATTCTTAAGATTCTGGAAAACCTCTGTCTCTTCTGTATTTGTGGTAATCTGATGAGATTACACGGGGTTGGGTTTCTTGGAATTGGGTTGGTTTTAGATTTTAGGGTTCTATCCTTGGCGTATGCCTAAATTTCTGTCTTCATTTTAGTTTTTGTTTTGTTATCCCCGTTCCACGCTTTTATTTTGCTGGGGGGGAATTCTGTTACGTGCAAAACTTTTATAATGCACTACCCTGTATATTGGTTTAATTAAAAATTGTTTTTCTGCACTTTTTTTAGAGCGAAAACTTTAGATCAGGTTAGCCAATTTGACAAAAAATAAAATGAATATAGCGCAGATTTCCTCAACTGTTTAATTTCTTATTACCGGATATCAATTTGATCAAAACGTTAGTACCTGAGGATATTCTTTTACTTTTTCGACTTGTCTTTTATTACTGCGTGGATACGATACAGAAAAATCATAAAAAACGTTAAATTACAAAACAGAGACATCCTGAACTTGCGGTTATTTCGCTCAGAAGTGGCTAAGGTACCATGCATTATAAACAAAGCATGACGTGGTTTTCTGTCAGACGTCTTTTTATTTTGTGGTAGAAATTATAATGAAGCTTCCCAGCACTTAAAAGAAGTGACAATTTAAAAAAAAATTAGAATAATTTTTGTAATTATTTCTCTAAGATTGAAGTGCAGTGCCATTTTAATTGTTCGATGGCACCACATTTTGGAGGTTTATTATGTCATCAAAATTGATAATTGATAAGTCAAGTAAAATCCAATTTCTGTAAATGCAACGTTGCTTACATTGCGTTCCTTTAGACTTTTAAACGATTGTTAGTTGTTTTTTAAAAACTCGATTAGCAACAATTTGTTGTAGTACAATTCAAAAGTCACTAGAGTAATTAAAGAAGAATTATTAATTGAACTATTAGTAATGATATATTAAATTCTAATTTGATAAGTACAATTATACGTTTTATTAAAAAAGCTTTAGATTTAAAATATAATAGATAAACTTAAATTTATTTCTAATAATAATCAAATTAGTATTAGTTCATATAGTTAAATGCATCAAAGAAGCAAAACAATTCTTTTACTTTAGAATACAATTATTAAAAAAGTTGAGATTGTGTAATTGCTGATAAAATGTATTTGAAGTTATCAGAGGTCAATAACAAATAGATTCATCCTAAGATAACTTTGTAGCATATAACTTTGTATAAGTAATTTTGATAGTTTATATATAGTTGAACTAAAAGGTTCTATTGATGTATAGATTTTAGAAATATTGAAGATATTTTTTTATTAAAAATGTTACTAGGTTTAATAACAAAAATTAATATGTATGGTTAACTAAATCTAATGTTTTTTATAACTTTTTTGTTCTTGCATAAGTTTAAACTGTAATACATTTTAAATGACTCAAATTAAATTTTTATAAAATTTGTTAACATAGAGACGATTTAGTCAATAAATAAACATAAAAATTTCTTAAAATTGTCTTTAGTGCAGAATGAATACAAATGAAAATTACTCTCTTTAATGAATTAATGTATATATTTTATGACTAAATAAGGTGCGACTACTGTACTGTATATTAATTAATATAAAAAAAGTTAAATTTAACGGACTCTCCTAATAAATTGTATCATTGTAGATATTATCCAGATAACATGCTTACTATAATAATGTTAAAGTAATCTATATACTATATATAATATTAAATTATTTTAACTTAAAGTCGTCACCACAAATATGTTCCAATTTTTAATTTATTTTATAAACGTGTTTTGACATTTTTAATTATCTTTATCAGTATCAAGTATCAAAATAGTATAAATTAATAAAAATATAACTGATACATTAATTTATAAACGAGCATACCAAGTAACAAAAATTAAATTGTAAAATGTCAAAATTAACAAATTGAAACTATCAATAAAAACACAGCGAGAAGTGATAAGCAAAAAAATAAAAAATTAAAAAAAAAGTAAAACTAGAATTTAGGATTAAGAAAAGTAGAAGTATTTATATCAAGAAGTTCATTAAGACACGTAGAAGAATTGCCATTAGAAAGACAATAAATTTCTTAAATTTCAAGATTGTTATTGCAAAAATGAAGAAATTTAGAATTAAGATCAGGAGAAAAAAAGAATGACTAGTAGATAAAATGTGATTTGCAAAAGTAGAACCGGTATTACCAGTACTTAAATTTATATTAATAACACAAATGTGTTCTTTTAATCTAATTTTGAACTTTCTTCCAGTTTGACCGGCATAAGAAGAACAAGATTTTGTAAACACCAGATTTATCTATAGCAGAAATAAGATCTCTAGCAATAAAAGGTTCTAAATTATTACAAGTAGAAAAAGAAATAGAGACATTAAATTATTTAAACATATTTTTAAAAAAAAACTGGATTTATTATATACCAAACTTTTAAATAAATAGCGACATATTTTTCTCTTCCTTACATTGGTTGCTCTTCCTTTGAATTTCAAAATTTATTTATAATGAATAATATTAATATTTGTTTTTTCATCTAAATTTAATTTAGAATCTTTACTTGTCAATAGTAAAGATAAAGTTGATATTCTAAATAAACCTGGTGTTTATTAATTAAATTGTGGTAGCAAGAATAACAAAACACATTACATTGAAAACAATAATGTTGGTATTAATTTATATAATAAATCTTCTTTCGTTATTTATATACTAGAATATAACCACTGTTTTGATTATAAAATTAACTACAAAATTCTTCAATAAAAGTCTAAAATAAAATTTTTTGAAGATAAAAAAAAAATATTAAACATAAATGCTTAGAACTAAATGCATGTTTAAATAAAATTGTTAGTTTGAAAATTATTTTCTTTTTCTTAAATAACATTTTCGTTTTTATTTAAATTATTTTAATTGTTATTTCATTTTCTTGTTAGTAATATTATTATTTTATACACCTTTCTCGTTAAAAAATATTGTTTAATTTATATTGTCATTTTTACATAAACTGTTTAATTTTTAATTTATTAATTTATTTATTAATTGTAAATATATTAAGAATTTCAAAGTCTAGATTTTACTATTAAGTTGATAATTTTAGAGGCCTGATGATGACCGTTAGGTTGAAACATGTAGCCGCAAATAATTAATAAATAAAAAAGAAATATATGGGAAAGGCATTAAATTATTTACAATTATAAGGAAGAGAATTGTTTTTAATTTTATAGATATCTATCTACATATCTAAAACAAAAAGTGATCATGCTAGAACAAAAAGAATTAGAAAGTTTTTGTCAATATTATTTATAAAGATTTTAGCAGCAAAGCGAGAAATGTTTGAACCCATAGCTTAACCTGATAATTGAAAACAACAACTGTTAAATTTGAAAAAAATTATTGAAAACTAAGTCAAGAAGAGAACAGACATCTAAAATTTGGTAACTGTATAAATAACCGTCAGAAAAAAGTAGATTACCAAAGCGAAATACACATTCTTCAGAAGGGATAAAAAACAGATTGACAACATAAAAAAAAACAAGATAAGATAAGATAAAGAAGGCAAGAGAATATTTTCTTTTCTTTTTCTGTGAACAATAATTTAAAATCTTATATTGCTAATAATAAAGATTCTATTTCTGTTTTAGATAAATCTAATGTTTAGAAAATTTTTTGTTCTTCTTATCTCGGTCAAAGTGGAAGAAACTTTAAAATGAGATTAGAAAAACACATGTATTTTAATAATACCAGTTTTGTTTTTGCAAATTTTATCTACTAGTCATTCTTTATCTCCTTGTCTTATTCTTAAATTTCTTCATTTTTGCAATAAAGTTCATTATCGTTACAATCTTGAAATTTTAGAAATTTATCGTCTTTCCAATGATAATTCTTGTATGTGTCTAAATGAACTTTTTAATATAAGCACCCCTCTTCTCAATTCTAAGTTTTTTCTTCACCATTTTATTTTTCAATTTTAATTTATTTTTTTATCACGTCTGACTGTGTGTTTATTGATAGTATTATTTTGTTATTTTTGACATTTGTCAGTTTAATTTTTATTACTTGGTATGCTCTTTAATAATTTAATGTCTATAAAATAAATTAAAAATTAATACATATTTGTGGAGAAGACTTTAAGTTAAAATAATTTAATTGTAAGCATGCTTACTATGTCAACATGTCAGCTAAACTTTTTATAAGTTTTATAATTTTAAAAATTTAAATTATTGTCGTATTTAACTGTAAAAATTGATTAATTATTTAATAATATTAGTAATAATATTAGTTAATAAAAATATTTTTTGTCAGTTTTAAAAGCAATTGCAATAAAATTTACTTAGAACATTGTTGTATTTAAAAAGATGTCTAAAGTTTAATGCTTACTTTTAAAACGCCCCCGGGATAGATATTTTTATTGACCCCGAGTGTATAAACTAAAAATTAACGGCTGTAAAAACACATTTTATAATAGCTGAAAAATTTAATAATGATTTTAAATACTATACAAAATACTAGGATAGGATTTGTTAAATGACGTTAAGCTTTATTTCGATTTTTTATAAAAAACAATCTGCATGTAAAAACGAATATATTTAACAAAATACACAACCGCACTTACATAGCTTTAATAGTAAAGATGACTAATATTAATACCACAGTAACTAGTAATAACAGGTACTTAGTTATTCCAACTAAGCTAACATCATATTTCAACTCAGTTTAAAAAACTTTTTGTCTTATTACGTTACATGAAACTCTTGTAATAAGTTTTAATAAACGTCAAATAAAAATGACATATTTTGTTTGTTTAAATAATTTTAAGACGTTAATAGATATTTTAAACGACATTTGTTATAAAATCGATATTAGTGTAATTAATTATTTATATAAAACGTTTGTATCGTAATTTTTATGCTTCGTCGTGCAACTAAAATGCCAACTATTCTGTTATTGTTTTAACTGATTTTTATAATTTAAAAAAAAGTTTAAACACCTTTCATTATTTATATATATTATTTAACTAAGTTTTATTTGTTGTGAATTAGTTAATTGCAATTTTTAAGCAATTTTTAACAAAATTTTATATTAATAATTGTTGAGATACGTTTTTTGTGCTGGTAATAACGAAATTTAATAAATATGCAATTAAAAAAACATTCAAGAAAAGCATCACAAAAACATGATTTCAGAAAAAAATCAATAATGAAAAATGCTTTTATGTTAATTGTTTTAAAAACAATAAGTGTATTTACATTCTACATTATGAATTTTTACTACTATGCAACAAAAGACAAATCTTAATATAAAAATCTCTAGCCGTATAAGGAGGTCCTCCGGCCCCAGTCGGCGATTTGATTAAAATGTTTCCCATGTTTTACACTTATAGCATAAAACTCGTTTTTTATTGTTTAAAAATGAAAAAATCTTTAAAATATTTATTTTTGGCGTTCTATATGATATCAACTTCTCCATAAAAATTGATTAAACAACTCAACTTTAAACGCAAAATCAAGATTTTATTAAAATATATTTATGAACCGATTTTTCTTTCAGTAATCTTTAGACTTCTAGATAATTTTTCAAAAAGCCCCACTTATAGTTTGTAGACATTTTTATAAGCTTTCGTACTGTGGAATGCACAACTCTCTAGCATCTGATTTATAACTTAACTAATCGATTAAATAATACTTTTTAATACGATCTTCGCTTTTTGCTTATTTTGAATAATAGTCATAATACTAATTTCACACGCTCTAGTTTTTTCGTCTCGTCTTTGAAGGGTCTGTTCAACATTTACCAGCTTCCATGACAATCTTGGTTTGTTCTGGTCTTGCAATAAAACAACATTCGCCAATCAAAAATTTTGCTGGCGTTAATATGAACAAGTTTTTTTTGGATCGTCGTCGATATACGTGAGTGGTCTAGAGTTAATGATGACTTCTATTTGTATGTATGTTGTTCACTTACCGTAAATAAATTTTCAGTGGCCTGAAAAGTACACACTAGAGGCACGAAACGTAACCATAAAAATAGTTTAGAGTGGCTTTTATTGCCCCTCCTAAAGAAGGCAAGATCTAGTACTAATTACAACCTAACAAACAGGAGAATAAACTGCTTTACCATTAACGTCATACGTAAAGTTTTTTCATAATTGTGATATTTGTCAAGGTCAACAATAGGTTTTTAAATTTGTTTGTTTTCTGACGGTTAAGGTTTTTGTACATCTCCTATTACACAGGTCGTTATAAAATTTTTATCAAGTGCTTCAGCAGGCCAGTTCGCCTTTTCCCAAACTAACCAACTAAGTCCGTGGAGAAATTGTTTATAATTTTCTAATATATTTCTAGCTGGAATACCTCTTGTTACTAGACCTGCCTGATTATCTTTTCTGTGGCAATACTTCTATGTTACGTTTTCATTAGACTGAATTTCACTCACTCAGTCTTGTATAAATGGTTTCCACCTGATCGCTCTTCCTTGAATCTAATAAAATGTGATCTTAGAATCAGCCCACAAAAAAACCTCTTGAATATTTAAACAAAGTTCATGCACGATATATTTTTGTAACCTTTTTGCGTATGATGCTGCGGTTATCTCTAAGTTTGGTAACGTTAAAGTTTGTTTTAACGGCGCAACTCAATTTTTATTCAATAAAAAATTACATTGTTTCAATCACTTTAAATACGCCATGACACCATACGCGTGAAGACTAGCGCCAGCAAATAGATGTAATTTCATGGCATAGTTTCTATTTACAAGGACACAACGCGGGACTGTACATTCGCTTAAATTGAATAAGTCCTGGAGCGATGTTAACCATTCTAATTTAATTAAAGCCGGTAGTAATTCGTCCCATTGTAATTTTTCTCTCCAATTTTTTTGCAATAATATTTTTACTTTAACGGTACTTGCACCTAACCTGACAAGTGGATCAAATATGTTTGCAAAAGTTTTTAAAATAATTTCGTATTTGGTTTACCAAAAATTGTAGAACCGCTAAATATGCATTGTCACGATATACCAATTTATTCCTAAAACCTTGCTTGCACCATTAGTTTTTGAAAAATTTGCAATATCTTAAATGGTATCAGCAAATTTTCTTGTTAAAGCAAAACTGTTTGAAAGCCACCCAGTAAACACGGATTGAAACTGTTAGAGTCACAAAATTAAAACAATTGTTTCATTACGTTGTTTCGTGTTAGTTCCATTTTTATATCATTTACATGTAACTGACAGTGAATAAATTGAAAGAGTTCCGATTTTTCACAATCAGTTTTGAACCGTTTCAGTACTTGCAATTTTTATCCCATAATCAGCAACCGTCTAAAAACTGATTTATTAAAACCGAATATTTTTTGAATAACTAGAATTGTTTGAAGATCGGTTAAATAAGATTGAATTATTTTCAAAACAGTAGAATCGTTTTAGTAAAAACGAATACTTTGTGATTAGTCAGCATTAGTCGTTGCTATATTTTTGATTACTGTCGTCAACGCTTGCGCTGCAAATTGATATCTTTTCACTTGTTCGGTTGCAGTTTGATAAGTGATGCTGTGTGTACAATTACGAAATGGAACAATAAACGGTAAGTCGAAACATTTTATTGTAATCCATAAATGTAACCAATATTATTATCATTTCTGTTCTTTATGTATCATGTTTTAATTTGTATAAAAAAAATGTAAAGTAACACACATGATTGCGTTAAAGTAGATTATTGCGTAAATCTGATGATACTTTAGGATTTATAATTACAGTTCAATTCTTCAAGTTTTCTATACGATTATGTAAAGCTAAAGGTATTCACAGTGTTTTTATAACTTTCTAATGATTGCTAAAGTGATATTTATATTAAGTTTGTGTTGTTTTTGATTAGAAAAATGTAATTAATTTTGTGTAACTCTATGATTATGTATGTATATAAATGAAATATTTATTTCTGTTACAGATGCGGTTAAAAGTTGCTACCCAACAGTAACTGATGTAGTTTTCGAGGCTTCTATGAAAAGACCACATCCAGGAAAGTTGAAATATGTAAAAAACTCTATGTGATATTGTATTTAAAAATATTTATTGTGCAATAAAATTTGAAACGTGCATTCGAAAATGTATTATTATATTATTGAAAGAATTGTTTTAGTTCATTATTGAAACAAAAAAATCATACATGTATCGATCATTTAGTATCAGTTCAAGAACGAAGCTTTTAAAACGTAAACCGAATGCAACATTTAGTTCGCAACAGATTTGAATTTAAAATACCGAAACTATACTAATTCAAATAAGTGAAACAGCGATGGACTTATAGCTATTTTATTGCAGTTAAGTTTCTTTTATGTTTGAAACAAGAGTGAATCATAATTTTTTTGTTTTGAAACTGTTACTAAACATGATCAATTTTGTGTTTACTGGGCACTTTTTAAGATTCATATTTGCAGTAAAGATTTTACTCTTAGAATGCTCATAAATCTTTACAGCTTCGTTTTTGTTATAAGCTGCTATGACAAAATGTTTACATATGTAAAAAAAACTCTAACAAAAGTTTTCTAAAATTTTGATCAAGCTGGCTTAATAAGTGTTTTCTAAACGTAACTGCCAACAAAAATGAACTGGTGGTAATTTCGAATGTAACACGACACATTTTATAAATCTGTAAGTCTGGTAATTTTTCTATTGATGTTACTTCATTGTTCATCAGAAGTTTTAAACAAAAAAAACTATGAAAATCACGACCTTGTTTACACAATGAGATTTGCAGAAATGCCTTTTCTATGTCAGGGATAACACCAAAACCTTTACCAAATCTGGTACCAAGTTCTCTCATCCGTTAGAAGCTTCTCATTCAAAGAGAGCATATTTGGCATGTGCACTTGAGAAGTTTTTTTATCCCGTCTGTATACAGGCCTATGTGGCATATAGTAGGTGGCATTCTGTTTTACATCTGTTTTGGTAACAGGTCCGGCACAACCTAGTTTTGATGTATTCGCGCACTGCTCGATCATATTTAATAAGTTGGTCATTTTTACAAAGTTTCTTTATTAAGTTTTTTACACTCACAAACGCACCCTTGAAATTGGGATCCATATTTTTGTCTTTTTTCCACGGTAATGTCACTTCGTATCTACTGTTTTAAAAACCCACGTTATTTTTAATAAAATTTTTGGTAAAATTGTCTATTGTCTATTAAAACCCGAAACTAGGATTTTTTAGGAATAGATTTAAGCAGAAACTGAACGAGTGCTCGTCAATACTTCAAACTTCCGTAAAAACAAAATTTATAAAAGATACTATCACGGCATCTATCGTCAACGCTTACAAAAGTAGTTGCCAAAAATATGGAAAATTATTCGAGGGACTCTTTGACAAAATCCGAAACATTCCTTTCTAAGGGAACAAATTCGTAAGCATTATGACTAAGTTAAAAGTACTAGAAGATAAAAAGAATACAAAACTTTTAACGAAGTATTTAATTTACGCACTAGTTTTTCAACTACGTAACTTTCTGGTCTACATCACGGATTTCCAAACAAATTCGATTAATAGTTATCGCCAACTATTATTTATTGTTATTGTTTTTACTTATTGTGTTAGTTTAATTAAATGCTTACTTTAAAATTTTGTAATTTTATTTAATTTTGGAGCAATTTTGTTTTGTTGTAAACGTTGACTATGCATTTAATTTTTTTTAATTCATATAATAAATTTTAGATTTTTAAATTGTAACGAAGTTTTTGATAAAATTAGCTGTTTGCGACTTTATTCGTTTTGTTTCCAGTAATTTATAAACACAATTGCAGTAGACTCTGTGCGGGTACAATAACAGCGAATCATTTATAGCAGTGCATTATGCACGAGCAGCAGAATGAGTAACTTTCCGCTAATGCAACGACCTCCAACACCAGCTAAGGCTTTATTATCCCAGCAAAACCAAGTTCTCATACAAAAAAAACCATTTAAAAACTCAAAATAAGCTAGACTTATAGAGCGCTTAGCAAAAATCTCTCAAACTATCGAAACTTTACAAGATAATATGAATCAGCCAATGCAAAGGGTAAAAAGCTTTGAGAATCCAAAGGCGACAACTACTGTAGAGGAGGTGGTAGAAAAACAAACCGAATACTACACGAACGAAGAAGATCTAATGCAAGAAACGGGGTGGATTGCAGGATTGAAAACAAAAATCGAATCTATACTAAAAAATCAACACTTTCTTAGCAAATACCTTTGAACTACATATGACTCCTAATGAAATTTCTAGAGAGACTCAAAACAGCTTTAATGCTAAAATAGCGTCAAGTTATGACCTAATAAATAGCCCACTGCTTAAAGAACTGAAAAAAAAGCACATTGAAACTTACCCACAAATGCAGCACTGCAACTACAATACGTACCGTTGCAGTGGAGAGTTGCAAAAGTCACTGTACTCCCCAAACCAAGCAAACCACTCAAAGAAAATACATCATATCGACCCATATTATTGTTACCAATCGTATCAAAACTGTTCGAAAAACTTCTATTGAAACTCAGTGAATAAGCAAATACCACGTATCCTAATTTGAAAATTGAATTTTGGAGTAAAAACTAGAGCATCAACCAAGTACATCGCATCACCGATGTACTAGAAAAAACATAAGAAAAAAAATATGTGCGTATATATTTTTGTACATGGTCCAAACTTTTGATAAGGAATGACACGAGGGCTTCAAATATAAACTAACTAAAAATCTTCCTAAGGTGGTAGTAAAAAATCATTGAAACAAAATTGCTTGATAATATGTATACTATTACTATAACCAGTTATAAAAAAGATGAACGCAAAAACGTATTTATGGAAAATACCGCCCCTTTTGTCGAATCATGCATTTCAGTTTCTTAACATTATTTTTTGAAAAGTGATAGATTTGCGGTGAAAGTACATTCTTAGATAATTTGTAAACAGATTTGTTCTAAACATTTTTTTAAATAAATTGCTACTTATATTTTTGGAAAAATATTGCATATTTAGTAAATACAATAAACACGTGCACCATCATAAATTTATTCCGACAAACAATTTGTTATGTTACAAAAAACTAATTAAAACCCGAATTAAATTAAAAAGAAATTAAAAGTTAAGAATAAAAACTAATAAAAAATTTGTAATAAATAAGTTGTTAATAAAAAAATGTACTATAACATAAAAACTGAAATTAATAAGCATGCTCAAGTACAATGTCATCTGTGTTTAAAAAAAAAATTAAAACTAGTATCTATCTATGTATCTAATTAATCAGAAAAAAAGAATAAAAATAAAAATTTTATTAATTCTTTTACACAAAACACTACAGATAATACTGTAAGTTTCTTTAATAAAGCGCTTTATTTGTTCATTTTTACTTATTGTTTTAATCTATAAATTTGCACATTTGTATTCAGTTAAAAATGTAATAGTTTTTAATTTGTAATGTTTTTGAATAAATGTAAATGTAATGTAACAATTAAAATACTGAATATACTGCAGATGCTAAATGATACGTCTTTAAGATTTGGTGTTTTTAAAACATTTTTAATTTTCTAAAAATTGTACATTTAATTTATAAAATTTGGATGTATTTATTTTACCAATATATTTTACATTTACATTACATTTATATGACAATATCTTAATATTTTACCATAAACTAATATATCCCTAAATAACAAGTTGAACTAGTTAAGCTTAATAAAGTGGTTTCTATTATTCACGAAAATATTTCGGTTGCTGAACTAATACCGTGCGTATATCAATTAAATCACAATAAGTGCTCATTGTTAGAGGTTCTTTAAGAACGCATTCAAGATTTTGTTCAGTCTTCTATGTTATAGGCTTTATACAAAATTGGTTTTGCTAATTTAAGTTTTTACTAAATGTTTATTAAAATTTAGTTTTAACCTTACAAATCAATTATTGGGGTTTCGTTTTCAATTTATTATTTATGTTAAAATTCATAATTCCAATTACGACTATACAATAAACAACTAAAAAAGAAAATTTTATTACAAAAATAAGTTTATTTGTAAAAGGTGGGAAAATCTGATTTTATACAAAATAAATAACTAATTCAAAATATGCTGAATACGGAGATTTTACATATTCTTTTAGAATTACAATTTGATATTGTACTTAAAATATGTGCTCACAGTAGACGTAGAGAAAAGGGATAAAAATTTGCATGCACACCAACATGTTAAATTTTAAGTTGTATATAAATCCGACATACAAAAATAGTTTTCTTTTTCTAAAAATACTAGTTACTAAATAACATCCATTCTTAAAAATTTGTTACAAATTTATTTTTGTACAAATAGAAATCTATACGAGAATTAATGATTACTAAAGTTATTCTTATACGGAAGTAGTTAAATCGTGCAGAATTATTTCCGAAAGAAATCTACTGCTGATTTGGCTTGTTCTAAACTTGTACGTATTACTTCGTTGAATGGAAATGTGAGACAGCTACAAACTAGTTTACGCGTGCAGTAAATGCATTAAAGATCTTTTTTTGTTCTTGGGTAACAGCGTGATAAATGTTCGTTCTATAATAGCCTTACGAGGCCATTTATAGAAATAAAAAATTTGCATTGTGGCATACATACGTAATTAGAATAAAAATGGTAACAAAATTTGCAGCTTTGACGAAGTACAAAAGCATCAGTGTTTTTATTTCGTTAAATTGACGCAATATCAGAATAAGCACGCTACGCAAAGTGCTTTAACGGCAATGGAAACCGTATTGAAGAGCATAAGGCCAACAGTAACCATTGTAGAAATAAAAACAAAGTTTAATAAGTTAAACAAATTCATGAGCTAGTACAAAAAATGGAATAACAGCGCTGGTGTTGATGATGATAACTTGTTTAGTAACACATAACGTAGCTGATTAGCAGTAAATTACTTTGCAAAACTTTATTGCAGACATATAAACTCACGATTTGGTACATCAAGCGGATGTTATTTGTGCTAGAACATACTCTACCACAAACCTTTCGTGCATGCAAAACCGTGAGACCCGGAAGCACTAGAAGCCACGGGTAATGATTTAACTCAGATGAATGAATTGCAAGTTAGTAATGGATGTAGTAATAAAATAATGTTTTTACTTACACATATTACATAATAATAATAATATTATAATAATATTTATTCATGTTAAGGTACAATAACGTATTTACAAATGTTTAAAAAAATCTAAAATTTAAAAGTTTCACCATAAAACTCTAGAAAATTATTAAAATCTAAAATGATGTATAATTAATTTAACTATATAAAACATACGCAGTCAACGTTCATTATTACTGCAATATAACACACATTTAAACCACAGTTTTTTTTTCAGATTTTATATCACAGCTTAAAAAGTCATCATACGAAAAAAAAGCTTTTTTTTAGTAGAAATTATTTTATTTTACATTTAAATAGTTTAATATCCAAAGATTTTATATCATCTGGCAGTTTATTAAAATATTTAGGTGCTAAAAAGTTTGTTGATTTTTGGGATTTAGTCAGTCTACAAGCTGGCAACTGTAGATCGTTTTTATTTCTAGTATTATAAGAATGTTTAGATTTGTTGTAATTATATTTTGTTAGATTTATTTTTGTATATACTAAAATTTCATAAATATAAATACACGGCAAGGTTAATATTGGTAATTCTGAAAACTGTGACATGCAGTTTTCTCTATACTGTAAATTACTTCTGTAGTGTTTTGATATCACAATGTAATAAAACTACCTACGTACCTACATCACATTTCCTCACAATAAAAAGAATCGTATGTTAATCTTTCTGGAGGTTTAACCTGGCGCTTGGGTCTTAAATTTACATTACTAGTTATACAAATTTTAGGCAATTTTGTATCTGGAAGTTTTAGTAAATTATGTTTAACTATTTGATTTACATGTCTCTTCCAGATTACATTATTGATTGTAGGAACTTGAACCAAGAAGAATTTTGACCCAAGTTTCTTTACAATTTTAGCTACAACCCAACTAGGTCTATTAACTAATCTGTAATCACGAACTGCAACTTGTTCTCTTACTTGAAAACAAACACTTCTTTACCTCCATAATGTACTTTTTGTAAATTTTGTTTTTGAACAATTTTAGCTTTTAAGAGTTTGTTTACTGTAAATTCCTAATAACTATCAGGTTTTATTAAATCTAACCGGGTTCTAGTTCGTCTACCTAGTAATAATTTCGAGGGACATTCTCCTGTCGTACAATGTGGAGTGTTTCTGTAATCTATTAAAAACCGACATAATGCAAGATGAAAATTTTCTTTCCGATTACAACTGAACAACGATTTCTTTAACGCTTTTTTAACTGTTTTGACTGCATTTTCAGCAGCACCGTTAGTTTGTGGATAAAATGGAGCACCGGAAATTAACTTAATGCCATTTAAAATAGAAAAATCTTTAAATTCTTTTGAATAAAATTGTTTTGCGTTATCCGTAACAATTATTCGCGGTATGCCAAAACGAGCAAAAACAGTTCTAAGAATGCTTATTGTATTAATGCTACTTAAAGTATTTACAGCAAAAACTTCCAACCATTTACTATGTACAATAATTAAAAAATATTTATCAAAAATTCGTCCACAAAAATCAATATGAATACGACTCCATGGCTCTGTAGGCCATTCCCACACTTTTAAATCACTTTTTGGTGGTAAATCACGAACTGACAAACATGCCGCACACGATTTTACTTCTAGTTCAATATCTGACATTAATGTGGGCCACCACACATATGAACGAGCAAATGATTTAGTTTTAACAATACCTAAATGGGATTTATGTAATTCGCCTAATACTAATTTATGTAATTTTAGCGGCACGACAACTCTATCACCCCGAAAAACACATCCACTTTTTACATGTAACTCGTTTTTTTATACGATAATATGGTAAAACTGCTGCTGATATTTTACATGGCCAACCTTTTAGAATATAATTTAAAATGCATTTTAACACAATATCAGCTTCAGTTTTCCCTATTGACTAACTTATGATCTAATACCTTTACGGAATCATTTACATAACTAACGTAATCCATGTCTGAAGTATTTCGACAACTACTAACTTTTAGAAGCAAGCGGGATAGTGCGTCTGCGTTATTATTTTTAGGAGGTACGTACTGAATTTTATACGTAAAACTGGATAATAATAATGCCCATCGCTGTAGCCTGCTTACACTCATTTGCGGTAATCCCTTTTTTGGATTAAAAATAGTTAATAACGGTTTATGGTCCGTAACCAAAATAAATTCTCTGCCATACAGATATTGAAAAAAACGTTTAACTCCAAAAACTATAGCCAATGGTTCCCGTTTCACCAGTGAGTAATTTCTTTCACTGTCATTTAATGTACGCAAAGAAAAAGCTATAGGCCTTTCCATTCCCGATGACAAAACATGTGAAATAACTGCACCTAAACCATGTGAAGAAGCATCTACTGTTGACTTTATTTTTAACTCTGGGTTATAATGTATCAAAACAACTGATGACGTCCACATTTCTTTAGTTCTATTAAATGCTATCGAACATGACTTAGACCAGTTATAACGTACATTCGATTTTAACAATTCGTATACAAAATATGCTCTATTGTTAATGAATTTATCATAATAGCTAACCATTCCTAAAAACGATTTTAATTCACTTACGATTTGTGGAATCGGAATCTTAGAAATTGCTTCAATTTTACTCATGTCTGGATGTAATCCATGCTTGTTTATTTTATACCCCAGGTTGTAACGTCCCGTTTGAATTCATTACAATTAAAATTCAACTTTACATTCATTTATTTTCTGCAACTAATATTGCACGTAAATTTATTCAGTTTGGCAACGTCGCGTTGTTTTAACCGACTTGAAGGTGGCTGGAACTTCACTTTCGCTGGGGCCACGCCTGGCGTGCGCGTTGTAGTGATGCGGGGAAGTCAAATTTTCTTGATTATGGCGTAAAAACCCATGTAATTTAATTTTTATTCATTCCATCTAATTATTGGTGAGTTTACCTTTATTTTGATATAATTTTTCTATTGAATTCTACATTTTTAGTGACTTCGCAATATTGCGCAATCGTTAGACAAAGGACTTTGTTTGGAAGGCCGTTGTGTTAAACGCAGCGTGAGTACATAATGTCATTCAAAAAAAAACCGTTCTAATTATTTATATTTAGGGTCTTTCTTTTCATTAGATATTTCTTTTTATTCTGGATCTTTTCGTTTATTGGATTTTTATTCTGGATCCTTTCTTTTGGTTTTGTCGTTTAATTAATGGATTGTGAGTTATTGAAGTTTATTATACATTGGTATTTATTCCTGTTGAAGAATTTTATCACGTTAACCAAGTATGTGCTTAAAATAGAAGATATCCGATAACGTTATATTAAACATAGTGAGTCAATTGGAATTAAGTTACATTTTACATTCAAGCAGTTAAATTGTGTTGTTTAAAACCTTTCGGGAAACATACTCGATAACAAATTTACCGTTTACTATTTTTTGCATTTAATATTAATTACTTATTAGGTGTAAGATTTTACGCTTTTTATTCATCACTTAATGTGGTTGGCGTCCAAATATTTTATTTTAAATACTGTTTTATTCTAAATATGTTCAATTCAAATATTGTTCTTTGTTCTCTAATGTAAATAGTATATTAAGTTATAATTAATAAATTAACGGAGTTCACATCTTTGTAATTATTTGCATTCAACCCATCACCTTGAGGTCTGTGCTTACGATTGCTTGCCGTGGTCAAATTATTATTTTGCATTCATCAAATGTATTTTTACTTTTTATTATACGTTCTTTATTCTGTCAATGTATTTTTTATTACAAGGTAAGTTACTTCCGGTTTAAAAAATTCACATTTCGAATAAGCAATTTTAAGACCAGCGTCCTCAAAACGTTTTAAAATTTCAGTAATGCGCTCAACATGTTCTTGGCGATTTTTACCAGTAACCAGTACGTCGTCTAAGAAACAAACACAACCTTCAATACCTTGCAAAAGGGTTCCATTATTTTTTGAAACTTTGCAGGTGCAGATGCGATTCCAAAAGGCAACCGCGTATACTGAAATAGTCCTAAATGAGTACTAATTGTTAAATACTCTTGTGATTTTTTATCAACTGGAACCTGCAAATAAGCGTGCGCCAGATCTAATTTAGAGTATTCTTTGCCACCGCCTATTTTACAGAATATTTCCTCAACTTTGGGAATAGGATAGTTATCAACATTTAAAACAGGGTTAATCGTCACTTTGAAATCGCCACATATCCTAACGGATTTATCTTTCTTGTGAATTGGAACAATTGGTGTACCCCAATTACTAAAATCTACGGGAACCAAAATACCTTCCTTTACCAAACGTTTAATCTCTATTTCAACTAAATTACGCATTGCAAATGGTAATGACCTCGGCTTAAAAAATTTTGGTATAGCTGAATCTACAACAGACAACGATACAGTTCCCTTATTAAATAATCCTAGATTATCAGAGAAAACATTACTGAATTGTAAAACTAAATGTTGCAATTCAGTATTATTTTCTACTGTTCACAATTCATTAATTTGACTTATGCCTAATTTAAATACCGATAACCAATCTCTACCCATTAGTGGCGGTCCGCCTTTTTCTATTACGTATAAATATAAATGATGTGAAACTTCATTAAACGTAACTTGCACTTCGGCAATGCCAATTGGTTTAAATGTGTTATCTATGTAATTTTTTAAACGTTTATTAGTTTTATTTAAACTAATATGAGATAATGGAGATTTCCACAATTGTTTAAATATCACCAATACACTTGCACCTGTATCAACTTCGAACTTAATGGGAATTCCATCAACCAATAAAAGTTTGTAGATTGGATTAGAAGCTTCGTTTTTAGATTTTATGACAAATAATTGTTCTAAATTTAAGTCGTTATATTCCGTTACATAATGATTTTGCGATTTAAATTTTCCTTTCTTCTTGCATTTCTTTTTATCCTTACATACTGATGCGATATGGCCAAAATTTCCACAGAAGAAACACTTCGCCGAACGATACTTACAACCAGCGTATTTATGATAACCGTTACCGCATGCTTTACATTTGCCTGAACTTGTGATAGCTGTGTTTGAACGCATACGATAAACTTCATTAGGTTCATTTTTAACTGAAAAATCTTCTAACGCTGTATCTGCAAAAAACTGACGACTGGACTCTTTTGATACTGCCAATTCTACTGCTTTTGCAAATGATAACGTAGTTTTTTCTTCAAATAAACGATCCATTATATTACCTTTACCAATTCCAATTACAAATATGTCGCGTAAAACGGTTTCCAATTCAGTACCGAAATCACACTTTGCTGCCAAATTTCGTAATCGACAACTCCAATCAGCAACTGACTCGTTTATAGATTTCCTAGCCGTGTAAAATTCAAAACGATACGGAAAACGCGATTTACTAGGTACAAAATGTTTATCACACTTCTGTATTAATTCTTCATAAGTTTTTGTTTCTGGTGATACCGGAACACATAAATTAAATATTAAGTTATAAGCATCTTCATTACACGAATTTAAAAATAAAGCACGCTTACGATTTTCTTCCGCGATTCCATTAGCAATAAAATACTGTTCTAATCGAGCTTTGTAGATAAGCCAATCACAAGATTTTGGATCGAATTCTCTCAAATGCCCAAAATACCCTTTTCGGTACACAACACCTTTCACTGGATTCGACATTCTTCTTTTTGTGTAATAATTTTGAAAACATGTGCAACTTGATAAACTACGTACACACTTTTACTCATTTAAACTTCACAAAAAAGAAGATCCTTGTCGCCAACTGTAGTGTTTTGATATCACAATGTAATAAAACGACCTTTTTGGTAAATTGACTTTATTCGACTGTCCTGATTTCTTTATTCTTTTACGCAAAATCCCCTCTCTTACGTACCTACATCACAACTTATGATCCGTACAGCTTTGCGTTGCAATGCAAACAATCGTTGCTAGTCTGCACCCTGACCCCAGACTAAAATTGAGTAAGAGAGCAAAAAATGGCATAGAGCAAAATAACCTGTTTTAAGAACTGGCAATGATACAGAGTTAGCTAAATTTCTAAAAAGACATATGTTTTTTATTACTTTTTTGGCAATGCTGTCAATATGAATATCCCATTTTAAAGTTTTGTCAATAATAACGCCCAAGAATCAAGTGTGATCATCAAACGTTGTATTATCAATGTTGCAGTTACTGAAAGAAAAAAGTAGATGAACTGTTTTTGTTTGGTTTAAAGTTAGCTTGTGATTAGAAAACCATTTTTGCACTTTTACTTGTGCACTAGATGACGATGCTGCTAAATCTGCCTGATTCTTTCCATTAATTGTGATAGTAGTGTCATCAGCAAAGAGTATGTAACCAGCAAGAGGATTTATTTGTGGTAAATCGTTGATATAAATTAAAAATAAAAGTGGGCCTAAAACAGATTCTTGAAGAATCCCATAACTGATCCTACCCTTTTCAGATAACTTCCAATTAAGTTTTACTTGGTGTGTTCGGTTTTGTAAATATGATGCGATCATGAGTGTGGCATTATTTGTGAAATTATATGATTTAAGCTTATCTAACAGGACATCATGTTGTACACAGTCAAAGGCTTTTGACAAATCGCAAAATACTGCAATTAGATGCTCTTGTTTATCAAAACTTTCAATAATTTTCTCAATTAAAGTTATTAAAGCCAAAGTTTTACTTTTGTTTTTTCTAAAACCAAACTGATTTTTATCAAACAAATTACTTTTTTCTAAATAATTTTTGATTTGTGCAGCTAGAATTTTTTCAAAAACCTTTGATATTATAGGCAGGAGCGATATAGGTTTGTAGTTATTTATTCATTTATTTTTCCTTTTTTAAAGACTGGAACTACCAATGCTTTCTGACGTGTATTAGGAAATATATTATGTGCAATACAGTTGTTAATAAGTTTAGTTAAGGGAATGACAATAACATTTCTTATAACTTTAATTATGTTTACTGTTAATCCAAAGACATCCCGACTGTTTGAATTTTTTAATGAAGTTATTATATCCCTAACAATTTTAAATGTTGTTGGTTCAAATTGAAAGCTCACATGTAAAGTATATACTGCTTTTAATTTACAGTGTGCAATGTTCGACACTCAACTTACCGAGTATTTACTACAAGATGATAATATTTTGGAGAAAGTGAACGATTCTTTACCTTCATGCAGTTAAGTTGAAAAAACAGAATGTCGCAGCCTTACAATCCTAAGCTTCTAACTACCGCTTTATTTGGCAAAAAAACTTCAAAAGAAGAAGCAACCAGACACAGTGAATAACAATATTATGCAAATAGTCAGCAATTTTTTTGTTAATATTTTTAATAATATAATCACAGCAGCAAATACAAATACAGTAGCTAATGGAAATCCATTTGAAGGATCTGACAAGGACATTTTTTTTTGACAAATTATATCGTTTGCAAGAAGAGGGTGGTAAATAGCTGCTTTGCCCAACTAGCTAGTTCAGGTCGTGGATCCAATTGGACTGTACTGCTGGTCGATAAATTTTCCGAGCGCCAGGGTTCAGCGATCTACTGAACGAAGCAACCACACGTCCTACAAACTCCACAGAACCCAAGTACCTAAAGTGGTCAACCATAGGTTTTACTTCCGAATCACTAACATAACCACACCACACGAAACACAAAAATTAAAATAAAAATCAAGGATAAAAAAACAAAATGCTTTATTTTCTTTATACGACGCAAACTACGCCTAAACAAAAAAAAAGAAATCAAAACCCTTACACCAATAATAATTAATTAATAAATAAAATTGCTGTAATTCCAGAATTAATACGGGAATGTGTGTACTATGCACAAGCTCTGGAGCATCAGAGTGATAAGAACAGAATGACCAAAATTTCCTTTTTGACGTCTTATCCTAATCAACATTTGATTCAAGAAAAAAATTATATAAAAATCAATTTTCCTTTTTCTAGGCGGGGATTTCGATGCTATTTTTGGTGCCTAACTTGCATAGGACCTAATGGCTATTTGAAATTAATCTTGCTACAATCTGCAGGAAATTACTGTAACACCCCGGTGGCTCGCAGTCTCGGCGTTGGATTTAAAACGTTATTAATTTAAACACAATTAACATAAATTTATTCTGCAAATTAAATATGTAATTGTAACAATAAATATCTACAGGTGGTGTAGTTTTATTTCCTGTTGTATAACAAATAAAATGTATTTTATTAATGTTAGTAACTTCGGTGGAATGCGGCCT
Organism: Aquatica leii; assembly: GCA_035610365.1. Taxonomy (NCBI): domain Eukaryota; kingdom Metazoa; phylum Arthropoda; class Insecta; order Coleoptera; family Lampyridae; genus Aquatica; species Aquatica leii. The sequence continues at coordinate 27,336,802 of CM069433.1, read as the reverse complement.
ACCACTTTCCGTGAAATCGAAATTGATTGAATGCGGCCCACACAATTTAACCTGCAAAAAAAACCTGTACTTTTCCTAAAAGTATGATAAACGTAAATGGCGTGGTTACAATTCTGTTGAAAACTGTGCTAACATTAATTTAACAAGGGATAAAAGCGGAAAATTATTCAGGTATGATAATAAAGGTTATAAGACAGGTGTAATTAATTAAGTTTTCCAGGGGATACACTGCTACGGTGAACTGAGTTTGATTTCTAATTTACGACGGGTTGACCACGTGTCTATTAATGACAACGTTTCAGACAAATAACACGGTGGAATTCAATAACGTTATTACTATTACGGGTTGTGGCGGTTTAGTTATACGGTGAATCGAAAACTTTGGCAAGTTCAGGTGAGTATTTCAAAATTGACACCGATTTGAAATGATTACTTTTAGATCTCAGCCCGAAACCAAACGTAGCGATGCTAAACGTATTGAGATACTTTAAACCAGCCTGGCTCAAGCAGTATCTCAACGCATCAACTTCAACTACATTCAGGGTTGAAAGTAACTGTAGATTTAAGTTACGCAAGACAAATCCTACACCAGCCTGGTGCAAGTGATTTGTCCCTTCACTAACGGACTGAGGTTTGCTATTAACAAATACTATTCGGTGAAACCGGAGCTTGTGGTCAACTTGAGGGAGGGCGTTTGGACGTAACAGGGTTCTAACACACAACGGCAAAGTGAATGCAAAAATCGTAAGAGTAGCAGGGTTCGAAGCGGGTCGGTATGAGTTGAAAATGTCAAGGTACGATAGCAGGTTTCGGTTAATCGGTGCTCACAATTATACAGGATCAGGATCGGTTCGGAAAAGAGTTAGCCGGGTACAAAAGCATTAAGTCGTAAAGTAATAAGAAGCGGATAAACACAGGTCGGGTTTCGGAAAAGAGGTTCTACCAGGAACGGGTTTCGGCAGAGAGAGAGTTTTCAACGTTGACGGCGGCTTTTATTCGTTGTTTCGTTCCGGTTGAATGGTTATTCGGCAGGGGAGAGTCGCGCGCTTCGAAGCGGTAGAGGTGGTCCGCAGCCGAGCGTCCAAAGCTCACGCGTAATTGGAACAAATTTATATATAATTTTCAAAACAATTACGGCCACCTCTGCCGTTTCGTTACATTACTAAGGCTTGGAAGCAGAACGCAAAATTGTAAATATTATAATTTAGAGTATTGCTACTGCTACTAATAATAATTAGATTAGTAAAACAAATTAATATAATGTTCTTATTTAATAAAAACGTTTGTATTACATAATAAATTTATTTATTTAGTTCTGTTGCCAAGCTACCTATCAATAAAAAAAATTAAAAAAACTTTTGAAACTACCCCAAATTTTTTGAACACTATCAGATGTTTTATTTCTACCTTGTTTTATTATTCTTAGAAGATCTGTTACGTCTTCATCTAATTCTGTGTAGGACAGCAAATTCTCAGTTGCACAAAAGTTATGTAATAGTAGAAATGTATGTGTAACTAGTGTTGCTAAACTTATTAGATTTGAAAGGATTTTAAATCGATTTCCTAATATGTTAAATGCATTTTATATTATATGCCTTGTTCGATAATTAACAAACCTTGCAGTCATGACTAAGTCCTTTCACCATTACTTATACGTCTATTCGAGTCTATACCCAGTAAACACGGATTGAAACTGTTACAGTCACAAAATTAAAACAATTGTTTCATTACGTTATTTCGTGTTAGTTCCATTTTTATCATTTACATGTAACTGACAGTGAATAAATTGAAAGAGTTCCGATTTTTCACAATCAGTTTTAAACCGTTTCAGTACTTGCAATTTTTATCTCATAATCAGCAACCGTCTAAAAACTGATTTATTAAAACCGAATATTTTTTGAATAACTAGAATTGTTTAAAGATTGATTAAATAAGATTGAATTATTTTCAAAACAGTGGAATCGTTCTAAGAAAAACGAATACTTTGTGATTAGTCAGTATTAGTCGTTGCTATACTTTTGATAACTGTCGTCAACGCTTGCGCTGCAAATTGATATCTTTTCACTTGTTCGGTTGCAGTTTGATAAGTGATGCTGTGTGTACAATTACGAAATGGAACAATAAACGGTAAGTCGAAACATTTTATTATAATCCATAAATGACATTATTATCATTTCTGTTCTTTATGTATCATGTTTTAATTTGTATAAAAAATGTAAATTAACACACATGATTGCGTTAAGGTAAATTTATGCGTAAATCTGATGATACTTTAGGATTTATAATTACAGTTCAATTCTTCAAGTTTTCTATACGATTATGTACAGCTAAAGTGATATTTGTATTAAGTTTGTGTTGTTTTTCATTAAAAAAATGTAATTAATTTTGTGTAACTCTATGATTATGTATGTATATAAATGAAATATTTATTTCTATGTTACAGATGCGGTTAAAAGTTGCTACCCAACAGTAACTGAAGCAGTTTTCGAAGCTTCCGTGAAAACACCACATCCAGGAAAGTTGCAATATGTAAAAAACTCAATGTGATATTGTATTTAAAAATATTTATTGTGCAATAAAATTTGAAACGTGCATTCGAAAATGTATTATTATATTATTGAAAGAATTATTTTAGTTCATTATTGAAACAAAAAAATCATACATCATCAATCATTTAGTATCAGTTCAAGAACGAAGCTTTTAAAACGTAAACCGAATGCAACATTTAGTTTGCAACAGATTTGAATTTAAAATACCGAAACTATACTAATTTAAATAAGTGAAACCGCGATTGACTTATAGCTATTTTATTGCAGTTAGGTTTCTTTTATGTTTGAAACAAGAGTGAATCATAATTTTTTTGTTTTGAAACTGTTACTAAACATTATCAATTTTGTGTTTACTGGGTATGAACAAAGGTAAGTGAATGTATATTTTGTATCAGTTAAGTCTAATAATACTAAACTATTTGAGCCATTGTAATCCTAATAATACGAGCCACAGAATATTGAAACCCTAAACGTAATGTGTTTGTCATCTAAAACACCAGCAGTTAAATTTAAATTATTGCCGGTAATAAGTCTCAAAGTTTTTTTTCCAAAAAAAAAGTGTTTGAATACGTCAATTAAGGGTAATAGTTGCCCGTTTCTTAACATCAGCAATAACTAAAAATTTAAATAAAAATGAAAAAATATTTTACCAATTACAACTGTTGACAGTGTACTTTTAAACAATTATAAAACAAAATAATTATTGCAATGTTTCTTAAAACGCAAACAATGAAGTTTTTTTCAATTTTCGTACGGAAAGGAGCCTGTCGTTTGTTTTTTCGCAGTCTACCAATTATTGTTAGCTGGTACTCGTATCGCAGCTAATTTACGGCTTTTACATTTCTAAAAAAATTATCCATAGTGACATTTGAATGAGAATCACGTAGCGGATTACACAATCAATAAAATAATGATAATATTGAGTTATCCAGAACCAAAAACCCTGTTGTCTGTTTACGAATGTACACCTCCAATTTCATGGAGTTGCATCTACATCTGCATATATTTTAATAATGTCATATTTGTAAGGTTTGCTTTGTATATAGATTCTAAACCTACAGTTTTTACAGAAACCGCCAAAATTTTGTCTATAACTGTATACGTTGAAGGACGAAAGTGCTTTGGTAAATGTTTTAAAAAGCTTCCTACATGTTGCCAATTTGTGTTCTGTTTCTTTTTGTTTTCTTGTTTGTTTGTCATCAAAACTTAAACTAGTCATTAAAAATTTATCTTGTTTGCGACATTGTTAATTTGTATATTTCCATACACATACAAAATAGATCTTCAGAGTTTTGTCTATTATTTTTTTGTGCCGCGGATATAATTACTGAAAATGCACGTCGTTTAAGAAATTTCATGTCGATGTAAACTTGATAACTGCGTCATTTTTTCATGTATCTCATTATTCGAATTTGACCAATTTGAAATAAGACCACTCCTAAGATGTCTCTTTCTAATAAAAATCGGTCAACGTGTTAAAGATTGATTGCTAAAGATACATAAAATAAAGTATTCTGACGAATTGAGAATTGCTTCTTTTCTTTGAAATCAGATGAAAAGTAATACAATTATTATAATTTTTTTAAAAAATGTACATGCAACAAAGAAATCTTTAAAAATGATTGGAGTAATTGTTTTTACAATATTAAACAACAATAATAATATGTATATCATGTTATGGTGAGTTCCAGATAAAACCGATAAAATTGTTAAAAACATTATTTAAAAAAAAATGCTCAGACAAGTAAAAACAGTTTTTTCTAATTACATTTTTTTACAATTCCTTCATAAGTAGTGAAAAATCTATGTCCATGATTGTTTTTTTTTAATAAGAACTATAAGTAATATTATTTATTAGTTTATGTTTATGGATATAGTTTACAAAAATTCTAAGGTTTTGTAAAAAAAAATTATTTCAAATTTCAACAATATAGTAAAGCTGTTGCCAAACTTGTATTGTTTTACTAAGCATATTTATGCATATACTGTTTAATTTAAACAAAACTCCATTAAGTTTTTTATTTTTTAAACTGATTATAAACTGTTTTTATTTTCTTTTGTAAACGCTTTTACAGTAATTATTTAATAAATTAAAATGTGTTTGTTTAATTGAAATAACCGTAATACTAAAAACATTTTGGTATTTAAATTGTTAACGTAATAGACATACGTATAAAGATAAATGTTAACTTAATTAAAAATTTACAAAACAAGTAAAAAATTGAGAAACAGTAAATTTTTAAATTAATATCTAATTGTTTACTTAAAAAGCAATAAATAATTTTGTGTATTGATTTGACTAATATTACAAAACAAAATACGTTTATATACAGTTACGTATTACAAAATGTAATGCACATTGTTACAAAACACAGCAACGACGTTTACGACTGTATACGCATTCATAAAATTTATGACGTATAAATACGTTGTTTTGATGTATAATTTATAAATAAACTTATACAACTTTTTAAAAATTTATGTGTTATTGATTTTTTTTTACAACAATAAACTCTTAACAGAACATTAATCAACTTAATATAATTGTTATTTGTAATAATTTGAAACTGTTTTTAAAAACAAGCTAAAGTTGAAATATTTAGATACTAATTAAGTTGCATTATTACACGTTATTTATTTTTATATCAAACAAAACAATAAATTGTAAAAGCGATTTTTGTTGTTCTCTGTAGCTTACCTGACTCAAAATAAAAGTAACTTTATTATTACCATGTTTACAAATATAGAAACGTTTTAATAAAATACGATAAAAAAATTTAAAAAATATAAGTACACTCAACTAAACAAGAAACTTAAGCGGTAAGTCCGATAGATTATATTCACAATTAATAGAATGTTACATAGGTGTAATATAAAATGTGTTTAAAAAATCGCCTTAACAAAGTTTATAATGTACTGTTTAAATATAAAACTTTTATTTATACACGAAAATATGTCTTATAAAAATAAAATGCAATTTACTGTTCCAAATCATTCAAAAATAAGAACATATTACTTTTTTCGTTACCTGATATTGTCAATGTTTATTATTTGTTTAATTTGAGCTTCCTAAATAGCATTGCCAATAGCAACGAATGATTGCATTTAGTCTATTTTACACCGCTAACTATTTCAATCAAGCTATTTAAACTGTCTCGTTTTTTATTTAGTTGAGTGTACATTTTTAGGTCAGATTAAAAAAATATTTATGTGCTAATCTTAAAAAAAGATAGATAATTCATTTCAATCGTTGCTTCTAGAACAAAAATCAATTCAACTAAAAAAAGAAAAAGTTTCAATGCTACTAGCTCTTTGTATCAGTATTCCTAAACTAATGCGTTTTTTTAACATGGGTGTTTTTTTGCAAACTAAAATATTATTTTATAGTAAACAATCATAGATTCCAAAAAACTATGTAATGAATGTAAAGGCCTTGTTTAGTATTTTCTAAGGAAATGAACAAAACTTTATTGAAAATAATGTTTAACCTTCCGATTTCCATTGGGGTTTTTTTGACCCCAGAGTGTTGTTTTTGTTGTCTTTTCTTAAGTTTTAGCTGAGTTTCTTTCAACAATGTTTAATAATACATAACAAATTATTTAATTGTTATTTGTTTTGCGACGTAAAAAATATTTGACCCCACTTGGTAACCGACGTTCTAAAAAATAATTCTAATATTTTGTATGCATTTGTCATCTAATCTGCTTGTTTCAACGTGTTATTCGTCTGAATCATGCTTACTACCATTCCGCCTTTAGTCATTACATTCGGTAAGTTTGTTCGAATCAGTTGAAAAGTGTGTCTGCTTTGATATTACATTTGATTGGAAATATCAGATGTTGTTGAATTATGGCTAGAAAATATTTGTTTCAGCGTGAAGTAGAAGAAATAGCTAACAATATTAATTTACTGAATGAAATTGAAGATGAAATTTTATCTGACGATAGTGATACAGAATTTGAAGAAGTAAGTGTACCTGATGTAAACCCGATTGAAACTTTGGAAAACGATGACAGTGATGATAATTTACCCAATGATAAAGATATACTGGAGGGTAAAGATGGTTCCATATGGAAAAAAGATAAACCTTATGTTAGAAGACGAAATCAGCAAAATATTCTAAAAGCACCGCCAGGATTGACAAAACCCAGTGAACATATTTTAACATGCCTAGATGCTTTCCATTTATTTATCTCGGAAGACGTTATGAACATAATACTTAGAGAAACAAACATTTGAAAACACGCCAAGAACCAATATTAGAACTGTGGAGTACGAAATACATGTCTCTCCATAGACCAATTTTTTGTGCTGCAATGTCTCGTAATCGAATAAGAGACCTATTGAAATACATTCGATTTGACGATATGGACACGCGAGAAGAATGACGGGCAACAGATAAATTAGCAGCTATTCGTAACATTCACGATATTCTCGCTGCAAATTGCAAAAAATCGAATAACCCTAATGCTGAAGTATGTATTGATGAACAACTTGTTCCTTTTCGTGGAAAATGTTCCTTTCGAGAGTATATGAAGCCGAAGCCAGATAAATACGGAATTAAAATCTGGGTTTTATGCGATGTTAGTAACAGATATTGCTGGAATTTTCAAATATATACTGGAATGGTAGACAACGCACCAGAACGGGAACAATGTAAAACACAATTTTATCGTTTTATGCACGAGTATAAAATTTCATTTTTAGGGAAGCGGGTAGTTTAAGATTTGGTTGAGGGTTTGAGAGAGGGTTATAGTATTACTACAGATAATTTTTTTTACGTCTATGTTTTTGGCGAAGGAGCTACTGCATCAATCAAAAACCTTGACCGGAACAATTCGTAAAACACGTAGAGAAATACCAAAAGAATTTTTGCCAAAAAGAAATGGAGCAGAATACTCAAGCGAAATTCTATATAGAGAAGACAAAATTTTAGTATCTTACGTACCTAAAAAATGTAGAAGGGTTATGCTACTATCAACGCCACGCCAAGATTTGGAATTGTCCGGAGAAGACCTCAGTTACAAACCAAAAGTTATCTTGGACTATAATAGCTGCAAAGGAGCTGTGGACAGCGTCGATAAAATGATGAAGGAATACTCAAGCAGAAGAAATACAAATCGCTGGCCTCTTGTTCTATTTTTGAATTTCCTTGATATTGCTGCCATGAATGCATTTATTCTATACACTATAAAGTTTAGAAATTTTGAAAAAGGGAAAACATCCCGAAGGAGATTATTTTTGCAAAAACCTGGGTTTGAATTAGTAATTCCACATATCAAAAAACGTACACTTCAGGGATTACCAAAACATGTGCAGAATGCAATAGCGATGGTTTTGGCAGACACAGGCAGACCACAGGAAGTGGGACCGCAAGACGAAACTATCGCTCGCCCAAAAAGAAGTCGTTGTAAGATATGTCCAAAAGCAAATGACAAAAAATGTTCGGAAGCACGTGAAAAGTGCAAACTCTTTGTGTGTAAACAACATTGCTAGAAAAAAACTACAATAATATGTAATAGTTGTTGCCCTCACTAATTTATGTTTGCATTTTATTTTTATATTTTTATTACTTTATATAAAATCTGATGTTAATTTAAAATATTAATAAAGGTTACCATTACAAATTAATCGGTTTTTCTTTACAAAATAAAAAAAAAACTTAGGGTCAAATCTGAATCGGCGCCTTAAAAATTGCTTGGTAATCCGAAAGTTAAAACAAAACACGCTAGACTACAGTTATTTTTAGTTTAAAATTAATGTTAATTTTACTCAAATCGCTTAGATAAAATATTGCTACTTACTGAGTTACAGGGTGTTTTTTTTAATTTAAAAATTCTTTTTGTCCACTTTTTTAAAACTATTTGACGTATTTTTGTCATAATTGGCAGTATGTGTAGGTACTATACGCCCTACTTAATTATGTTAAATAAACGTTTTTAGTTACTATCAAATGAGTACGACAATTACAATTGTATCACAGCACCATGAAAAATGTGTGAAGACGATTTACCCTCATAAAATTTATTTCACACGTTAGCTAAAACTTTAGCTTTTAAGAACTGAGCAGGTTTTTTATTCATTTTATTTATCTTATTTATATCAAAAAAATTTACATAAAAATTATTGTGGTTCTCATAAACGTTGAAAAGCGTTTGATAAATAATAAACAATCGATTGGTAAACAAGTAATAACAATACTTAATAATTAATGTTAAGTAACATAAATTAATAGCTATTTACACATTATTGCTAAATCTTTAGATTATAGCAAATTATAATAAGCGAGTCAAATCCAGCTAAAGCATTGTCTTCATCTATATATATATATATAAAGGATTTTAATTATACGAAATAATTTAATGCTTAAATTATGTGTATTAACTATTAAAAATAAAATAAAACATTCATTGTAGTTGTTATAAAAACATATTTTTTATACTTCGCGTCTATAATCGAAGTTATTATAGCATCCATTTGGGTGCTATAATATAACTTTAATTTTTTTTCATTATAGCACCCAAACTTTAATTACACAAGGTTGGTCACATCGTTAAAATTAATATATATGTCAAAAATTGAACAAAATTATTTAATTTTTTTATTGCAATTGCCATAGTTCATTTTCATTAAATTAGTAAGTTTAGTAAATTTTACACATACTTTTATATATTATATTTTAAGAATTTGTTTTGAATTTCAATTTTCAATGTTAGATGTCAGATGACGTTCATGATCATGCGTGATTATAAATTATGACAAATTATAACCTCTGATTATGACGCCGTTTGAATGTTTGTTACCGTTCTTATATGCTTTATTTTATGTAAAATTGGTTATTAAGTACTATACAATATATAACGTTATTACTGAGTATTGGTGTTGTTTATTTCATATTTATGGTACAGTTGTTATATACATTGTAATTAATAACCACATTTGAGGAATTCTTTGAATTAATTGTTAAACCAGGGTAAGCATTATTACCATTTGTTACATTAATATTATGTTCATTAATATTACACTAGTCATATTGAAATCTTTTGAACATCCTGGTAAATTTATATTGTTAATGTTAGAGTTTTTTGAACATCCAGGTAAGTCGATATTTTCTTGCGGAACAAACAGTTTTGAAACATCAATTTTATTTTTCAGTGAAGCATCTACATAGCCCTCTGCAACAGTTGAAGACTTCCACCCACCATGCCTTTTCAATGTTAACAAATCTCCGCCACGATTTGCCAAATGTGTAGCACTCGATCTTCGGAAACAATGTAAACAGTTCCGGATTAGGCAATTTTAAATAAACTGCAATGTTTTTTGATACTTTTCCTTTTGTGTTGATACCAATAGGGCTTTTAATGCAGCGACCATTTCTGTATGTTACAAAAAATCTTTTGTGATTAGTTTTGGTAGGTCTAAGTTTTGCATATTGCTTAATCAATTCAATCCAATTTGTATCAGTGGTGGTATAATAATTGAATCTTGTTTGAATTCAATGTCATCTGTAGACAAATTAAGTAATTCATCTCTCCTACAGGCACCATTAAAACCAATAATCAGGATGACTTAAAGTTCATATCGTAACACAAGAAGTATACTCATTGTTGTATTAATTATAAAAATACTTACTTTCATAGCTAAATATAATTCATTATCTGCTTCATTTATAAATTTTTTAGTATTGTCTTCTTCTAAAATTTTTGATTTTTTGGGTACATAACCAACCGATGCCTGTTTCAGTAAAGCGTGTAATTTATTAAATTTTGATATATCTACGTTTTGATGTAAATTTGAACTACACCGTAACATTGAATACATTGACCACAAAGTTGATGATTTGTAATTATGTCGCTGTATTTCAAAGTAAGCTAATAATGCATTTTCTGTTATTTTTGTCACTTTTTTTTCACGGCACCATTTTTCAAATTTGATGTATTGTTTATCATATACATGTTTTGATTTAGTAGGAATTAAATTACTTATAGTATTCTGCGCAATTTTTCAAAATTCTGGTGGAGTACAAGATACTTCTTCGTCCATCTTTTTTAATTAATTTAAAACAAATAATAATAAAATAATACTAATAAACAAATTCGAATTTTAAGTTTTGACTGTCAGTGTAGCCAATTGTTAAAAATTTGGATAACATTATAATTACAAATTTTTATTTAAGAATTGAATTAAAGTCGCAAAATATAAAAAATAGTCATTTTATCGCACTTGACCATTAAAACACTCGCCGCAAGCGGCTCATGTTTTAAACTTAGTCGCGTGCGATAAAGTTCGACTTATGAAACTTGTTGTTTAATATACTATTATTAATATTAAATGTACAACCTTATTGAACTAAGCGTAATTAATACGTTGCTGTTGCTGTATTTATAAAAAAACAATATAAACAAGCAGCAAATCTAATTTCACAAAATTTTTCTTTTTAATAAATCTACTAAAGTGTTAAACAACTTTATATTTTATATAATTATAACAGAAACATTTTAACCCTCGCATGACTGTCATAGTTATTCTTTTAATTTCGGTAATAATTGTTATGTATAACTTTTTTTTTAAACGTAATCGTATTTGCCCGATAGAATTCGTGTGATTAGGTTGTTTCGTACATTTGTACACATTAAAACAATTTGAAATATGCAGTGCAAGTTCATATTTCATAGTATAATTGTAGTGCTACTCTACAAATCTATAATGGCACGTAAGCATCTTACCGAATGAGAATTAGGAGAACTTGTATAAAACTTTAAACAATATTAAATATTTAGAAAATAAAGTGGATGAATTGCTTAAAGATTGTCATAACAAAAATAATAACGGTCAAGATAGTTCTTCAAAACCTAAAACCGAATGTACTAATTACTAAGATGCCAATAGGCTTCACAATAGATGACGGTATTTGACAAATATATAAAAAATTCCATCTGGGCCTGACAAAGTACAGTAAAACTCTACTTTTGAAATTTTCAAACTTTTTACTTTGAAAGAGATTGTTAAAATTATTGTTGATTACACAAACTAACGTGCCTACGCAATTTTGAACAATAAATCAAAATTTGTAACAAAATCATTGCTAAAGTTCATTTAATTTGATGACGCCAGACTAATAAATTGGTTGCATTTTGTGACATCGTGACATGTCTGCTTCTAACAGTAAGAGATCGTTGGTTTCTTTATATCTCATTAGTTGTTGGTAAACAGCATGTCCTTTTCCAAAAAAATGCCTCATTAAGGTTTATATGAAATGCAAACCAGATAAGTACGACGTGTAGTCTTGGATTTAGTCGACGGACTAAGTGACGGATATTTTTTTAAGTAGATGTCTTAATCAAAAAAACTGTGATACGATCTAAGACACTAATTAGAACAATAAGAAAAAATTGCAAAGAGGTTTTGTCAACAATTCTTCCGTCAAGTCGTCGCGAGTACTCAAGTGATATTTTTTACACCAAAGACGCTATTTTGGTATCGTACATACCTAAAAAGAATCTAAATGTTTGTTACAAGCTTTATGTCTTACGAACCTTGCACGGCCAACTCACACAGTCGGAGATAGCGGAGGTTCACAGGAAGTATGCTTAAGGGCGCCAGATCTGATCCAAGATAACACTTCTGCCTCAATCACGACAGACGATTCAAACTTGTAACTAAATTGGAAGTTCGTAATCTTTATTACTCTGATGTTCGAGTAGCCAAAATTAGTTAATAGATAACGATAATTACAGGAGAAAGAAAAAAATAACAAGAAAGATTAACAAATATAACCACTTTAATGTGTTAACGTTGAATATTAACAAGAGTATATGAAATTTCTTTACCCATCTATGCTCGAATGATTTCTAAGTATAATTAACAAATATAACAACTTTAATTTAGTAGCGTAGTAAATTGACAGCTATATATTAAATTCTCAATCCATAATACTAACAATTCTCGTTAACAAGTGTAGAAAACTTTGATTTCGCAACACATAAGATTTACAAGATTAAAACGAATTTTTAGTGCATGAATGCCCGCAGTATCGGCAACACACAATACACATTTAAGTTTAAGTCAAAACGAACAGCACAGAAAATCTCGTAATAAATATGCTTTTCACACACAGCATGCGATACAGTTAAGTGAATGATTAAAGGTACCTTATTGGTATATAAACAGTAAACGTAATTACGGTCAATAACATTAATCAAAATTCCGTGAGTAACTTTCGTGACAACGATATAAAAGTTAAACAAATAAACTCACCCCAAAATCCAGTGTCCACCTTCGCAAAGAAAACGTTTTCCCCGCTAGCGGCCTGTAATAAGTATTTAAAAGCAAATCGTGTCACACACTAACTCACGAAGAATAGGAAGCTACAAAATTAGTATTAATAAATCATTAAATGTTATATCAAAACCCGTTGTATCGAATACTGTAGGTAGCAATTTAAACAGGTGACTGATAACACAATCGACTGGTATATACGAAATAACATCTCCCACAGTAAGGCTTGTCGAGACTCCGTTTTTGTGGTGGAGAATATGCCTTCTCAAAATCGTAATTGTTCGGTAACGGTATTTCTCAATAATAATTAATCTTCATCATTTCTTTATTGAAACGAACATGTGCTCAAAGCGTGGGGAAATGGCCTGTGACGACTCAAATATTTTACGAACGTAATGAAATTATAATTTGATTCCCATTATTAAGAATGTCTTTTGAAATTACTTTAAGACGTACAGACTATTTTATGCAATTGACAGCTTCACGATTTTGTCGTAAAATGACAGTCACGAGAAAAGATCGGTAGAGAGCGTCAAAACCGGCATCTAATTTTAATTCATATACAGGGTATTCCGTAATGAAAATTTCGTACGTAACATGTTTTACTGTTATCTACACAAGAAGCAACTACAATAAACTCATTTATTATATACATTTATATCGGAAAATACAACGACTTTGAAAAAAGAAAGTAGTTTTGTAGTAGACAGTTTCTTTAAAAGCTGGGTTTAGATTTGGTTGTAACTATAATAAAAACAAACTTTTGTAACTGAAAAACGTAAAATGTGACTGTCTAATTCAACATAAACAAGGCAGTACTAGCTAAATTGCAAACTCTCAGGCGGTACAATACAGTACCACTAAAAGAAGACGTTGCAACAATTGTCCGCGTTCACCTGACAGCAAATACAAGATAATATGTAATAATGCAAATGTTTTGTTTGTAAGAATCGTTCCACCACTAAAGCATCATTTTTTAGCAATAACTGTTTAAGCAAAAACATAAATGGATAGTTTGAAAAAACTTGAATTTTGTTTTAGAGATATTCTCAACCTTCTCAAATTTTACGTTACTGGCAAAATTGCCATTTTACACAATTTTTGAATTCTGAAATAGTTCTTATGTAAATAACATACTTTTTCTTAGTACCGATAAAATTCGAGATATTTAAAGTTAACCATAAACCTGCGCAATCAATTTGATTTTAATGTGTATGTCGGTAATTTTGAGTGTTAGAACTGCATTTGTTACGCAAATAAAACTTTAATTTGTAGTAACAAAAGGATACTTAATATAATTTCTTAAAATTAATATCTGCATTTATTATGCAAAAACAAATTGTGGTTTTGAAAAGAACCATTTTGTTATAATCTAAATAAAAGAACATTTGAAATATTTGAATTTGAAATAACGTTATGTTTTTTGTTAATATGGATAAACATTTAATTTGCGTAATAAATGCAATGCGATGACACAAAAACACAGAAATAATTATTACACTTTAAAATCAAAATAACTACACAGTCTTAAGTTAAAGTTTAACTACATCGAAAAATAATGATTTTGTCGTTACTAAGGAAGAGTATGTTATTTACATAAAAACTATTAGAGAAATGAAAAATTCTACTAAAACGGCAGTTTTGCTAGTGGTGTAGAATTTAAAAAGTTGCAACCACTCACTTATTCTTATCGTTCGTTTTTTGTGGTAGCAAAACCGTTTATTTAACATAATTTAGTAGGTTGTACACTTTTTGCTAAGTATGACAAAGATACGTCAAATAGTTTGAAGGAACTGGGCAAAAATAATTTTTAAATCTTTAAATAAAACATGTTGTAACTCAGTAAAGAGTTACATTTTATGTGAGTGATTTGAGTTGAATCATTCGAGCTCAGGATTCTACAGTTAAAATATTTCCAATTATTAATAAAGCACCCGGTATACTTACAACAAAGAATCAAAAAATTAAATTATTATAAAACCTAATACAAAGTCTAATAAAAATAGTTTGTGACAACACAATTTTGTTATTGAGGAATTCAAAAAAAGTCAGTTGTTGCGTGCAAAATTTGTCTTGAAATTGTAACTCATAAATGTTTGTGCTTAATTAAAAATCATTGGCGATTTACACCTAGCAATTTGGAATTTTGAACAATTCAAAAAACAAGAATAAAAGTCAATAATCACAAAAGGCGCCAGAAAAGTAACCACCCAGTAAACACGGGTTGAAACTGTTACAGTCACAAAATTAAAACGCCTGTTTTATTACGTTGTTTCGTCTTGGTTTTATTTTTATTTTATTTACATGTAACTGACAGTAAATAAATTGAAATAGTTCCGATTTTTCGCAATCATTTTTAAATCGTTTCAGTACTTGCAATTTCTTTCCAATAATCAGCAATCGTTTAAAAACTGATTTGTTAAAACCGAAAATTTTTTGAATAATTAGAATTGAAGATTGCTTAAATGAGATTAAATCATTTTCAAAACAATGAAATCGTTTTAGTAAAAAATTATTTTAAAATTCGAATGTAAAATAGTGCTAAAATGCCATTAAAAAACATGGTTTTTAATAAATAAAACAAACCAAAATACCGGGTTTTTTCCGAAAAAAAAATGCAAAAACCGCACAATGGTTACTAAATGAAGTGTTCTTTGTTGCAACTATTTCTGACATATAATATAATAATAAAAAAATGGATAATAACCTTATTTGTACAGTCAATAAATTAAAAATCGAGACACTACCTGCGTCCGAATACAAGAATTTAGTTGTTTAAATGGGGTTTAACCCTATCAATTACAGACCCCAAATAATTTCAGGTAAACTATTTATTGTCAATACTTTGCAATTTGCTAGTTGTTTTTACTAAAGAATGATTTTATCGTTTACGTTTGCAATGCACTGCTTTTGGCGGTTACATTTTTAAAGAAATTTAAATTTGGAATTGCATAATCAAATTGGTTAGTAGATTTAAGAAAAGCACAGCATTATTATTGACAGATATAATAATTAATAAATAATCCACAATTTTTTTAAACACACTAAACTAAAATCTCACAAATGTTTTTGCAAAAACGATATAAAGGCACTAACTCAAATTGTCAACTTTTACACTTATACCTTTTTTGCACCAAACCCTTCAATTATTTTCCCTATAAATTAGACAAACCGTTAAAACGTAAAGTAATCGTATTCAACAAAAAATCGTCTACCAATGTTTGTTTTCTTAAATGTAGCAAATTATTGTATTCAATACGGTAATTTTTTACAGACATTGTTAACTACAAGTGATCATGAATTAATATTTATTTCTAAAAGTGCAAGGACATACGCTTTGTCTGCAACAATATAGCAGCAGTAGGTATTTAGGAAATGATATTCGCTAATTAGCTTTTGTGTAAGAATTTCTTAAACACAAGAATCATATATATCATTAAATTTCTTTTTTAGTTATTTAAGTTAATTGTCAAATTTAATTTATAAACCAACAAAATTCTAAGATTAAAATAAATCCAACCACATATTTAGAAAACGTAACAAAAAGTATACAAAGGTCGTTAAAAGTAACAAAAGAATCGTAAAAATACCGGAAATGTATTTGTTGTGATGATAATTATACATATATTGTATAAATTTTTCTTAACTCATGGTATTTGGGAATATTGATTTAAATCAATTAGAATTTAGTCTACTAGTTATGCTCGTTTTCACACTCAATTATAATGTATAATAAATTCCAGAATTTCTTAAAATCGCAATCAAAACAATTTGCCTTAAAAAAAATAGCATTACAAATTTACAATCGAGTAAGAAATCTTTTTTGATTATTATTTTGTCACAAGGTAATCTTAAATTCTTACTGTGTTATAATACCTAAATGTTATGCAATAAACTGATACTCATATTCGATAATGAAGCGTTTATTATACTAAAATATTTTATAACCATATGGAGCATAAAACTAATAACGATATAACCTCTTTTGTTTTGAATACATTCCTTTAACCGCCTGGGTATGGATGCTATCAAGTGATTTAAATATTTCACACCAATTGTCTCCCAAGCATTTTCAATCACTCTAACTAATTCATTGCGATTTTTAGGTATAAAGATGGGACCTTGTTGTTCTTGAAGATATGCACTATGCACTTCGCTTGTTAGGGCAACACATTTAGGTTATTTTTTTGTAACCAACGACGAACCATCGTGGATGCGTCTATAGGCACATTGCTCGTGTAACAAAAAAAGTGTCAAAACCATTGTGTCAAATCAAGAAAAATTAAGTTTATGATATATAACAGAAAACCTATTTGTTGAAATACATAATTTCTGTCTGGATATACAATTTCGACAGACGGCTCCATAACATGCCGCAATATATTCAAATAGCCCTCATAATTTAGTTCACCATCGATGATCCAACAAATTCCTGGACCTCTCGAGCTAAATCAACCCCACATTCACAGAAAAGTAGCCACTACGTTTTGTTTTCCTAACACGATTTGCCCCATAACGATTTTCTCGGGATCAATACACTATAACAGGACCATTGTTAAAACTTTTAAATGTTTTTTCATCGCTTAAAATAACGTGATTCCAAAGCTCTAATAGCTGGTTGACATATTGTGTGGCGAACTCATTAGTGTAACAATAAAAATTCTAAGATTTCAATAACTTCATTCATTTTAGTAAGTATGCAAGGATAACAAAAGAATTGGAAAAAGTTGACAGGTTTAATTATAAGATATTGGCAAATAATTGTAGAAATGGGGAGCCAAGTTTCCATAAATACCGATGATAACCCGAATATATTTCAATGTTTCGACCGTTATTTGAAATGCCTGCACATATAAATACTGAGGTAAGGGTTTGAATTGTGGCAGAGTTGGCTAATGGTGTTAGTGTTCGCGAAATAGCGCGCATGTTAAATGTTTCGCGTGCTACTGTAGGACGTGTGCGTGTTAAATGGCATCGTGAACATACAATTGATAGAGTGGTAGGTAGTGGCAGAAAAAGAATTTCCACTGTAGCTCAAGATGAAGCATTTAAGAGCATATGTGATTGAAAATCCATTTTTCACTTGTAAAAATGCTATACGTCAAACAGCATTTCCTGGATGTGCAGTAACAGCTTGTGCAAGATTGAAAGACAGTGGAATTAAAAAATATACAGCTGTCTCTAAAGAGAAACTTAGTGAGCAAAATCGAAGAAACCGCTTAGAGTTCGCCAGACAATATGTCAACCAGCCATTGGAATTCTGGAATAATGTCATTTTTAGCGATGAAAAAACCTTTAAAAGTTTTATCGATGGCCCTGTTAAAATGTATCGATCTCGATGAAATCGTTATGAGGCCAATCATGTAAGAGAAACTAAACGTAGTGGCTACTTTTCTATCAATGTGTGGGGTTGGATTAGTTCGAGAGGTCCAGGAATTTGTTGGATCATCGATGGTCTCAGGGTTATTTGAATATATTGCGGGATGTTATGGAGCCGTCTGTCGAAATTGTATATCCAGACAGAAATTATGTATTTCAGCAAATAAGTTTTCTGTTACATATCATAAACTTAATTTTTCTTGATTTGACACAATGGTTTTGACACTTTTTTTTGTTAGAAGGGTAATGTGCCTATAAACGCATCCACGATGGTTCGTCGTTGCTTACAAAAAAATAACCTAAATGTGTTGCCCTAACAAGCGAAGTGCATAGTGCATATCTTTAAGAACAACAAGGTCCCATCGTCATACCTAAAAATCGCAATGAATTAGTTGGAGCGTTTGAAAATGCTTAGGACACAATTTGTGTGGAATATTTAAATCACTTGATAGCATCCATACCCAGGCGGTTAAAGGAATGTATTCAAAACAAAGGAGGTTATATCGTTATTAGTTTTATGCTCCATATGGTTATAAAATATTTTAGTATAATAAACGCTTCATTAACGAATATGAGTATCAGTTTATTGCATAACATTTAGGTATTATAACACAGTTAGAATTTAAGATTACCTTGTGACAAAATAATAATCAAAAAAGATTTCTTACTCGATTGTAAATTTGTAATGCTATTTTTTTAAAGGCAAATTGTTTTGATTGTGATTTTAAGAAATTCTGGAATTTATTATACATTATAACTGAGTGTAAAAACGAGCATAACTAGTAGACTAAATTTTAGTTGATTTAAATCAATATTCCCAAATACCATGAGTTAAGAAAAATTTATACAATATATGTATAATTATCATCACAATAAATACATTTCCGGTATTTTCACGATTCTTTTGTTACTTTTAATGACCTTTGTATACTTTTTGTTACGTTTTCTAAATATGTGGTTGGATTTATTTTAATCTTGGAATTTTGTTAGTTTATAAATTAAATTTGACAATTAACTTGAACAACTAAACAAGCAATTTAATGATATATATGATTCTTGTGTTTAAGAAATTCTTACACAAAAGCTAATTAGCGAATATCATTTCCTAAATACCTACTGCTGCTATATTGTTACAGACAAAGCGTATGTCCTTGCACTTTTAGAAAAAAATATTAATTCATGATCATTTGTATAGTTAACAATGTCTGTAAAAAATTACCGTATTGAATATAATAATTTGCTACATTTAAGAAAACAAACATTGGTAGACGATTTTTTATTGAATACGACTACTTTACGTTTTAACGGTTTGTCTAATTTATAGGGAAAATAATTGTTTTATGCTATTTGATTTTTTCGATCTAAATTGAATGACAAAAAGTTAATCAAAATAAATAAAATGATCGTAACAATTCAATAACCCGTTTCGTCTTCAACGATTTAGCATTAGTAGGTATTTAAGCAATGATATGCTGTAATGAAATAATTGCTTTTAAAAAAATTGTGGATTATTTATTAATTATTATATCTGTCAATAATAATGCTGTGCTTTTCTTAAATCTACTATAGTCTTTTCTTAAACTACTAACCAATTTGATTATGCATTTCCAAATTTAAATTTCTTTAAAAATGTAACCGCCAAAAGCAGTGCATTGCAAACGTAAACGATAAAATCATTCTTTACTAAAAACAACTAGCAGATTGCAAAGTATGGACAATAAATAGTTTACCTGAAACTATTTGGGGTCTGTAATTGATAGGGTTAAACCCCATTTAAACAACTAAATTCTTGTATTCGGACGCAGGTAGTGTCTCGATTTTTAATTTATTGACTGTACTACGCTTTCCGAAACACGTAAAATTGCTGACAATACCAACAATTTACTTTCAAAAAAGTCGAATATGAAAAACAGTACAACAAATGTATGGTGCTAGGAAAATAAAATTCTAGGCAGTATCTCAAAAAATATTCTACTCGCGTATTTTGAATTACAACGTAAAAAGTTGATGTTGCGAACTTGATTCAGTGTATACAAAAATGTGGACATCTCCAAATATAACAGGCATTTTTAAAACGAGCATCCTAAAATTACTAGTTACGAAAATCTCAATTTTTGGAAGAAGAAAACATCACTAATTTTATAAAAGTTAGTAATGATACAACATACCTAGCAATGAAAATAAGTTTTCATTACTATAGATCTACATTTACAAATAGCATTTATTTAGGTAATCTTGATAATGAGGTATAATGGTGCCTGTAGACGCGAGGAACTAACAAAAATGTCCATAGATGACATCGAATATAGAGTTGATTGTGTCATCGTGGTTATTCTAAAAACTAAAGATTATATACTTACATCTTTTGCTATAACCGATCAACATTGGGTTGACTTAATTAAACAAATATGCCCATTTAAGACCAAATAACAACTCAACGACAATTTTTTAACATACCATAATTGCATTAATAGTCTAACAATGACCAACACAATGGGAAACGTGCTTTAAAAAACTGCTGTCTTTCTTGTATTTTTTTCTTTCTTGTAATCCTAAATATGTCACAGGCCATTGTTTTAGAAGATTTAGTGCAACACACATTGCAAATACCGGTAGTCATTAAACGCTTGGAAGGTTGGAAATGTTTGGCAATTGCTTAAACCTATATTGGCAAATCACTAAAAAATAAAATTTAAATATCAAATGCTTTTGAGCATCAAAAAGATTTAAATTTACCTGGATCTTCAAACTCAAAAGTTGATGCAAATCCACTTAGAAACAAAACGGTATCAGATAGCAAAAACTTTGAAAAAAAATTGTTTTCAACACGTGGCCTTACGGTAAATTCAAAAGAGCGAGGAGGCTTTGGCCAAATATCATATAATGTAAACGTTCTTTACATTATTCAGGTCTGTCAAAACCAGCGTTATTGAGAAATTTTATTTGCTGCAAGTTATTCAAGAATAAAAATATATTGATTTTTTAGTTTTTCCGGAAAAACAATTTGACCTTTTCAACGTTTATAATTTGTCTTATTTAAATTTTTTGTCACCGCTAACCATTCGAACTAACCACAGTGTTTCGTTTTGTGTTGAGTTGAGCGTAGATACTTTTACATAATTTTGTTGACAAAAAAAATAATCAATCACGAATTTAAAATTATGTAACAAAATTGAAATTAATACATCAAAATTCATTGTTAGAAATATTAGTTAAACATTAAACAATTAAAAAACAAATTATTTTTTATAAATAAATAAATGAAATAAAAATACTTACTATTCAGTTAAAACACATTTTTTCTACACAAGTTAGTATTAAGAACCTCAACTTTTTTACAAAACAAACAATTAACGCAATTTTTAATTAAAAAATAGAGAAATAAAAATAATACAATGATACTATTAAAAAAGTTTTTTTAAAATTATACTAAATGTACTAAGACACCCATCTTTTTTACTCGTTATACCACATTTAAAAGAAAGGTTTTAGACAATTATGTAATGAAAATATCTGTTTACTTAGTACTACAAATGTAACAAATTTAAAACATTTTGCTTAAATTGTGTTAAATGTTTATTAAACATCACCTTGAATTAATACGACACGTGGATTTAAAATCAAAACGTATAAATCTTTTGAATTATGTATTTACATTGCTAATAGCGACTTGTAATTATTGTGGTCCGGTAGATTTACTAGAGAACCGAAGGTTTGTACGAAAATAGACATTACAAGTCGAACTCAACTTTGTTCCATATATCAAACTTTGCTAATTTAATTAATTTAAAAATGTAAATGCTTTTGAAGTCAAAATTGTGTACTGAAAATAATATCTTGCATCCGTTTCATATAGTATGTCAATTTATCTTAGTTTAATGTATACATTTGTTGTAAATTTAGTCGTTTAGTTCATTCAATAAATTTTTAAAAATTATTAAAGATAAAAAAATTAAGTTACTATATCGGTTAAATGTGGTAAACTGTTTATTTAATTTATTAATAATTATACAACGTTCAACATTCAATAACAAATTGTTGCTGACTGTACAAACAAAAAATTAAACACTACTCAACTTAACAGAAGAAAACACAAACTTTGTAAATACAACAAACAACAAAATAAAATAAATAACAAAATTACATAGTGCATAAACATTTTTAATTTTTAAATTATTTTACTCCAGATTGTTGCCATTAACATACGATGTCTAATTAATGATTATAATTTGAAGTTAAATTAAAACGCTTATAATGTTAAGTAATTCAATTTTATAGTCAATTATTTAAAAACCGTATAATTTATCAGCAACACAAAATTAGCAGAAAACAAGCAAATAATTATTATAAATTAGCGCATTATCTCTAATTATCAGTATGAATTATTAGTTATTGGGCACTGTAAAACACTAACTTTAAACAGAAGTTTAATTAATTTGTAAACAAAGATACTTTGTTTTTTTTGTTTAACTTGCATTTTGTTTTATGCGTCAAAAGCATATATCCATAGACAAGTCTTTGGGTAAATTTTAACATAATCTCACACAGACGGTCTTAAACAGTTGAAAGTGTGTCATTTTATTTATAGCCGTTTTACATATGAAAATCTTAATATAAAAATGTCGATTTTTGAAAGATCTATTATAAAGCTACAAATCAAATTTGTATGTGAACAGAATTTATATTTTGCGCTACTTTTCGTACTAAACTAAAGATCGATTTATACACGACGACTCACGAAATAAAGATTATAAGTATCGGGTTCTACTCAATCAACAATATTTATTTTTAAGCGCATAACTTAAGTTTAAAAATTATAGATGTGTCATTTCTTAAGCTTGGTGGCCGTTTAAACAGCAGAAATGTTAGTTAAAATATAAAAAAAATATGTTTATGTTGTTGAGTGCAAACAAAAGCGCAATGCCTGGTCAGCAATCATAGATGACAAAGCCATCATATGTTGTTATTGAAACGTTCGAGAAATTATTTGCAAATGCAAGAGCCTTCTAGAAGCTGTTATCAATTTTCTAAAAAATATAGCGAAAAGTAGGGAACACTCGAGAAGGATTCGCCGATGTGTATAAATACCAGAGAGAAATCGTAGGTCAGTTATTGCTGGAATGCGAATGCAGCAGTGTTAAGAAGATTATCAAGTGGAAATAAATTGTTAGCACGCGTGTGTCTACATAAATATACCGAGAATAATCGTGTACGTGATTTTTAGTGTAAACAAGTGTGAAGCTATCTGAGGACCTTATCTTATCTTCTTGTAAGTGATATAAATTATAGTGTAAGTGTTTTTATTAAATATTATTAGATTTTATTAGTTCGGTTAATTTAAAAGTGTACATATTTCTAGAATAAGTAAACGTATTTTTAGTCGTTTTAAATAAATTAGTTTTTAATAATAAATACGCAACATTATAATTGACTGTGAAAATAAAACATGTATTCACAGTACTCACTTTTTTTAGAAAAGTCGTAACGAATTGGTGACTGCGTTGATTCTTTATAAGAGGGCCACCTCGTTATTGTTAGGCTCAAACTTTACTGAGATACCAAACAAAAATAAACACCAGGAACTACACAAATAAAAGATAAATTTATTTATATAATAAATGTCAGCGTAATTAATGAAGTGAACTGTATATTTGTAATTTTACTTTATTGAGAAAAACACTCAACCACTAATTCTTACATACAATATAATTCTATCCATTTAAAACTTATTCTGCTACTCAAAATTGAAATGAAGGTAAAAACCACTAATTAAAACTTGTAATTAACGTTTCACAATAATAATTGCGACATATTTCGGCTGAAACAATAAAAATTGAGGCCATCTTCAGGCAATAAAATCCACTAAAACTAATAATTAAAATTAGTGTTAGATAGGTATTAATACAAAAATTACTTTTTAACAATCGATAGACTGATAACATGAATATATAAGAATCATAAATTATAGATAAACTTACCAATTAAAGTTAAATCATACTAGATGAAAATTATATAAATTATTTAAATATGAACAATTATTTAATATAGTAACATAATTGAAAACTGAAAATTTAATGTTATTAATATAAATTGAAATTTTATAAAGTTTTTAAAAAAACATGTGTCCAAAGTGGATATGTTGAATGCAATGGAAAATTTGTAAAATAGGTACTTATAACTATTAATAAACCTGATGGGGGTTATAGAAAACTGTACATCTAAAAACTAACAATATATGTCAAATTATTAATACAAGATGGAGCTGGTAAAACACAAATTTGGTCAAGAATAGTTAAATTTCAGGTAAAAGAAATTAATTTGATCATTAATAAGATCAACTTTAGGTAAGGATTCAATGTAAATATATTCGAAAATGTTGAGTCTATAAAACGTAGATTTTATAGAAAAAGGATCTGATTTGTATTTACTCGGATTAGACAAGTATTATAAATGTTCCTTGAGTCTAATTTTGAAGGATCTACATGTCCTACCTAAATACCCGATTTATTATTGATGTCGATAGGAGTTTTGGTATTATCAAATAACTGCTTAATATTAAGAGGACTAGAGTAACAAAGTTTAAATTCAGAATTATTGGATCTATTAATGTGATTAACTAAACTATGTAAAGAAGGAATAAAAGGAATAGCGAAATAGTTTAAAAATTTCTACTTTAGACGAGCTTAGGGAAGTGTTCGAACTTATACAGTGTTTCAGAATTTTTTTTTTATAAAGTTTATCTATTAAATGAAAAGGAAATCCGTTAGCTGAAGCAATCTTGTAAATAGTAATTAATTCAAATTGAAAATCAGATTGATTCAATGGTAAAGAAAAAAGGCGGTTAAAAAAATATTTAAATGATGCAAATTTATGTGAAAATGGGTGGTGAGAATCTTATGGTATTATAACATGATTAGTAGTGGTCGGTTTCCTATAAATGTTGAAATAAAATTTGTAGTTGTTAAGACTAATATATAAATCTAAAAAAGCAATTTTATTATTAACAGGAAATTCTACTGTGAATTAGATACGTTGATGAATATTATTGAGGAAATTTAGGAAGGAATGAACGTGCTCAACCTCATCTTTAAAAACACAAAGGATATCATCAACATAACGATTTCAAAATAAAACATGATTTCTAAATAAATAAGAGTTACTAATATGATTATTAAGAAAAATTTCTGCTAAAATAGGTGATAATGAAGAACCCATCAGAAAACCTTGTAATTGTTTATAAATCAAATTATTAAACTGGAAAAAAACATTATTAAGACAAAATTCGGTTAGATTAACTATTTGTTGTGAAATAAGATCTGAATAATCAGAATGAAATAATAAATCGGAAATAATATCTAATACTTCATGAATTGGTACTGACGGAAATAAATTGACGACATTAAAAGAAATAATAATAAGGTTCGAATTATTAGGAAAAGAAACCTTGTTGAGAATTTAGACAAAAGAAATGTTGGTGAATTTAAATAATTAACTATTGGTCTAACAGGAATATTCTGTTTATGAATTTTTGGGAGACTATAAAGTCTAAGTAAACTAGGGTTTGTAGCAACTAATTGAGAGGGAATTTTATTAAAGAATTTAAGAACATTACATGAACCTAATAAAAGATTTTTTGTATTCAGATAAAATTTGTTTAAATAGAAAGTTTGAACTAACTTAAAATCTTCAGACACGAGGAACAATTCAGTTTTACGTATGTAATCCGATTTATCTTGAATCACTAAACAATTGCCTTTGTCAGCTTTAGATAAAATGAGGTCAGAATCTTTAATTTTTTGTTTGATGGTTTTAATGGATTTATTGAAATTCTGTTTAAGACGATTTCTTTGAAAATTTGGAGGAAAGTAATTTAAATTAGCAAAACTATTAGGAATCGATTGATTGATCAAAGAAATAATTTGATTATTCGTATTGAATTCATCTTTATATTTATCTGTAACAATTTCAAGGGTTGCTTTGAAATTATTAAAATAAATAAATTGACTGGTAGCGTATGGGCAAATTTTAGACCTTTATCTAAACGAGAAAATTCATGTTTGGAGAAAGTAGCATTAGATAAGTTAAGGGTTCTTTCATGAAAATTGAAAACAACATCTGTATTAATATTCTTACTGTTATCAAAAATTGGAGTGGAAGACTTATATTTATCATTGTGCGGAATTGTGAAAAATTTTTGTAAAACAGGATTAATGGTAGAAGGTTTAAATTGTGGTTTATTAAAGAAAGGTTTATGGAAATAAGGAAAATGATCTATTTTTTTTTACAAAACTTAAAATGTAATCTATGACCAAATTGTGTTACCTGGTCCTCAAGTTTACAGATGAAAACGTCTCAAATAGCTGGATGAAGTAGAGTCGTCAATGACGTATGTAAGAACCAAAGTTGTAAATTAATGAAGCAGAGTTAACTAAACCATTGCTTGATTTTAGATTTAATATATGTGCATATGAATTTATGATGGACGAATAAAGTTGTTTTTCCATAATTCGGTAATTTTATCCTCGTAAACGCGGGTTGTTTCTTATGGTGTAGACATTTGTTGAGAAACCAGATGTTCATCATGTAACGTTTCTTGTTAAAAAATAATTTTTTGAATAAGTAAATAAGTATGCAACTTTACTACATCCATACAGTTAAGTTTTAGTTATTGGTTTTTGACCTTTACTTCAATTTTGAATTATCACACCAATAACATGGATCCTTTCAAAAATTTATTCTGCTATGTTTTCCCGAATATTCTAACAACATTTTGTTCATTGTATCCACCCCTTTTTGGCTTGGTTGTAATATTTTATAATTTCTGGTATCGTTGTTTCAGTCTTTTCTACTTCGCCGGTGGTATGCATGGAAGATAGTAGAATTACTGCCTTTTTTTGGAACATATGAACGTAGCATTCCGTCCTTGTTATAAATAAACACCGTCAAGTTAACATTTGTTTGTCTTTTTTCTTGAAATGTAACCAGTCCTCAAAAATCCGTAAAAAAGGATTTATTAATAAAACAAAAATCATTTTAATAAATTTTCTAATTTTTTGTTAATAATAACTAGAAACATTAACCAAAACTTTAAAGCTTTCAAATAAAATTTAATAATTCATTTGTAGCATTTGTTTGGGTACTGTAAACTTGCACGTTTGCTTAACCTTTAAGCGAGCGTTTAGACGTAAAATGTACGTCAATTCTGGTTTTTTACTATCTTGCGCGTCTGGTGTTTACCCCATTAATAAGTTAGTCTGTGATGAGTTTTTATTGTGACAAGGGGTATTGTAGTGTAACGTACTAGTTAGGTAAATGAAAAGAAAAATGAAAATTAGTAGATGTTTGGCTTACCGTTCGACTAGCTTCGCAGCAGATTGTTGTGGATCAGTAGTTCCAAACAAAGATACTCTTGTGATAAGCTAAGTACCCTGTGCGCCACTTTTTCTTGCGTAAGAATAACGTACCAAATGTCTGGGTTAGGGAAATGAAACCCTAGACCAAAAAACAAGAAATGGAAGATAAGTGCACCTTAGTGGCAGAAGAACGTAACGCAAAAACATTGATAGATTATATAGTATTTACACAACCACTAACAGATGCAGTACAAGACATAGAAACAAGAAAAACAATCGTATAGGTTTAAACCATAGACTAGTAGTAGCAAAACTAGAAAAATTAAAGAAAAACACGACCGAACAAATAACATACAGCATAATAGTCTTATACAAACTAAAATAAACAGGAAAGACAAAAAGTACACCAAGATAAAACAAATATGCAATTTTGTAAACTGTTAAAGGAAAAAAAGATCTAGACAAAATAGATAAAATTTAAAAAAATTACTTTAAAAGTAGCAGAAGAGGTATGCGAAAGAAAAAATATCAACAAAAATCTAAAAAGAGCAAGATGGTGGATTCAAAAGATAAAAAATTATTAAAACAAAAGAAAGAGGCTTGGAAGAAGTGTATCCAAAAAGATAAAAAAAAATATATAAAAAAAGGAAACAAGATAAAACAAGCAATCAAAAAATAAAAAAAAAATTGGAAAGAGGTTAGACAAGAAATAAATGACAAACACAAAGTGGACACAAAAAAGTTTTGAACAATAGTAAAAATACTAAGAAGAACTAAAATCAAAGAGACAAGTGCAAATGCAAACTAAAAGTTCCGACACAACTTATCCAAATAATTTAAAGCACATATAAAACAGAAAAAAGTAATATACAAAGTGTAGGACAAAGATCAGAAGAATTAACGATGAGAAAGGGAATAAAGCAAGAAAACAGTCTAAGCCCACTTTTATTTTTAATAATAATAAATAGAATAGTAAAACAAACCTAGAAAAAAAAACTTAAAAACGGCCGTAGAATACAAGCTAAAATCTATGAATAGAAAAAAAGAAAATTGAAGTAAACAACAAAACAAAATTGTGAATAATAAATAAAAATCGAATACAGAAAATAAACAAAGAGATAAAATGCAAGAACACAACTCTAAAAAACTAACATCCTTCTATCTAACCACAATACTAATAAGTGTAGAAATAACAAATCGATCAAATAAATCAACAAATAGACACAGAAACAAAAAAAAAATACACAACATAATAACAATTTCAACGATCACATACGCAGCGTAAAATTGAACATAGACGAAAAAACATGAAAATAAGATAAATGCGACAGAGATTAAATACTTTAGAAAATAACGGAGAAAATAAAATGAAACACTTTAAAAATGAAAACAAAGAAAAAATAAAACAAACACCAATTTTATAAAGAATGAAACCGATGGTACGGACATGTCATAAGAATGAATAAGAATTGGCTAGCAAAAAAAATAATGAAAAAAAGAGAAACCAAGACACAGAAAAAAAAGAAAAACAAGAAGACAATGGCATAGGAAAACAGCTGTGTGCACTAAAAGAAAAAAGAGAACGTTTTTTCAAAAACTAAACCTATCCTAAATTTTCTTTTGTTTAAATAAAACTTGATTTTTACCTAAAAATAAAACATGATTGTTTTATATTAGAGTAGAGTATAGTAGAGTAAATTGTACATAAAATCAATTTAATAAAACATATTGGAATACTAAAATACGGTTACATAATTTTTTTAAATTTAAATATAAATTTTATTTATTTAAAAGTTTTACTTAATGTTAATTTTTGTAACATTTTTATCTTGTGATATAGATAGCAATAAATAAATTCAAACTTTATATGATAATGTTTAAATTATGAAGGTTCTTATACTATTGGCTTACGCTTCAAAAATTTTACTTTGTTGAGAAAATATATGTGTCAGCATTATTTATGCAAGTATGTATAAAATGCCAAAACGTGTGCCACTTACAAAATTTTAAATATTAACGTTTAAAGCTTAAATTAAACCAACCATCAAAAACTATATGTGTTATACTCTTTTTAAATACAAGAAAATTAACAATGTGTACATAGTGTTTAATTGCCCCATTTTATGTATGCTTCCATGTACCTGAAACAACGTACAAAAAATAATTTTTCTTTAAATACTAAAATTAAACAATATATTTAATTAATAACTTAATAAGTAACACGATCAAATTTGAACCTGTTTTTTTTAAGTTACTAAAAACGAATGCAAATATCTTAGAACCAAAATATAATTAATTTTTTATCTACAATGATAAATAGACTTTATAGAAATTAAATAGTATCTAAGCTGTCATGTTTCTATTATGCTGATTTAGGACTATTAATCCTAAACAAAGGTAAATCTGTTTAATAATGCCATTTCAGGCGTTATTAATACTATCATTTTAGGTGTTTTTAGTTAAACTTACGGTTATTTACGTAATATTTTAGTATTAAGATAAACAAATAAAAAATGAAACATTTTTTATTTTCTATATAATAACACCTGCGTCAAAAATATTAAAACCAATTCAGTTATAAATTTTATTTAAACTAAATTGCTTCTAAAACAATATAAAAATATACGTATATAAAAATAATAAAACATCAAAGCATTAAAGTGAAAATAAATGTGTTTTATAAAAATTTTCATTCATAAAATTTTTCCATATTTATTTATTTAATAATATATTGTGGTAACATAAAAAATTGTTTATCTACACAAAACATTTTCGTACATTGAAATTGTTTAAAATATGTATCTTTTAAAAAACGTTTTCTCTAAATCAAAATGTTGTAGTATATTATTTAAACAATAATAACTTATGTTAATAAAAATAGACATCGGTATCAAAACTTATCTATAAAAGTAAATAATTTTATTTGTATTTAAATATACAGTTTTTATTAGAAAATTTGACATCTGTAATGATAAAATAAAAATTTAATAGAGTAGAATTAATATCGGAAGAGACCAAGCTGAGCGAGAAATATGACGTCAAAGCGTAAAGCTCAACTTAAAAATATAATTTTTCAAAAAATTTAACCAAATAATTTAAGAGGTTCATTTTTTAGTTTGTTGTCTTGGTGTTTTGTTTTTAAGTTTGATTTGGAAACCGTAAATCAATGTTTTTAAAATCGTATAGTAAAAGTTAAGTTATTTCATTTCGTACTCACTTGCGTGTATATTGAATTTTAATTAATTTAAACTATGATTGATCAAATTTAAAACTTATAAAGTACTTTATTTTAACAGTACATCAATAATAAACAGTTTAAGATTTGTTACTATAACATAATTACAGTTATTTTAACATTCCAAAACTATAGAATTCATTTATTTCCACTACATAAATCAGACAAACTGTCAAAGTCTTAATCCGAACTATCACCATTCACTTGCTTTATAAATTTTTCAAACTCTGTATCCATAATGTGTTCTTTCTTTATGTAGTCCTTTTCAATTACTTTTACGCGAAAACATACTTTTTTTTTACTCATTTGCACAAACATTTGCCAACTTTTGTCGTGCTAGTTTTTCTATATCGTTTAATTTAAAAGTAACGTTTCTCGAAGCAACTCAATTTTTTTACAACTTTTTCTATTGGGTTCAACTTCCGGTGGTGTGGTGGCAAACAGTCATAAACGTCAGAAAAATCTCACATTACCAAAGTAGAGCTAAATTGGAATACAATACTCCAAGTCAAGTAAAAGATTTTACTGACGTGTTTAGTATTAAAGTTTTCCGGAAATGGTAAAAAAAGACAAAATTTACAAATTTTAGAAATTGATTTTACAAATTCCACAAAAATCAAGTTTGCCAATTTTGTTTGCAACTATAGTTACAAAGTAAACAACATCGAAAAAATTTCATCAATTTTGCGCGTGTGTTGTAAAGACAGTGTTAATTCATAAAATAATGATAAAAAAGACGAAAATTATTACAAGAGCATTCCCACACAAAATTGATTAAATTTTTTTGATCTTGTTTCTTCCGTAACTATAGTTGCCAACAAAATTGACAAACTTGTTTCTTGTGAAATTTGTAAAAACCATTTTTAATTTTTTTTATATATCGTCTTTTTTACGTTTTCCGTAAAAATGTAATACAAAACACGCCAGTAAAATCTCTTACTTGATTCGGAGCTTTTACCCCCTATTCAGTAATGTGAGATTTTCCGGGCTTTTATGTAAAGAACTATTAATTATTTTAAATTAACTTAATCGTTTCAAATTTTTATGTTACTTAAAACTTGGTGTGTTAAAATAAAATAACTTTATAAAACAGTAATGTGAGATTTTTCTGACTTTTATGTAAATAACTATTTAAATAAACATAGTAAAAAATTCTTGTAAACGAATTATAGTTTTACACAAATCTTAATTTAAAATATATATTTTTTTTAATATTATTTATTATATATTTATTAAATCCGCCAAATACCATTTTACTTCCATAAAAAATATTTTAAACGTTGTATGAATAAAAACTGAAAGCTGTAAAAAAAAAATTTACACAAAAAATATGTTTAAGAAAAAACAAAATCTTATTTTTGCATAAATGTATTATTGTGTATCTTTTACAAAAATACCTTTATAAAATATTATTTTTTATAATACACAATTTTAAACTAAATACGTATATTTTTAATAAATATGTGAATTCAATAGTGAATATACCTAAGCATTCAAATAATACGTATGTATTTTATTTGTCTAATTTCAATTAATGTGCAGCAGATGAAAGCTATTTGTGTCCTTAAATAACTCAAATATTTTTTAATTAGATTAATGGTTTAAATACAAGTTCACCTTTGCAGCAAACACATATATACTAAACATTGTTTGAATTTAATAAAGCTTAAAAAAATTTTTTTTTAGATACTTAATTTTGCAAAATGTTTTTGAACTTCCAATTCAAAAATGTTATACTATGCTTTTTTTAATAAAATTATATTTAATATAAAACTGTGGGCTACTGCAGTTGTTACCCTTTTATTTTGCAGCTTACTGGTTTTTTTAGGTAGCGTCAAGTCAGAGAATTGAAATATGTCAGGTTCAAATATGTGTTAATTGCCAATGTACAAAATAAGATAAATACAATAATGGTAAAATAATCTGATGTACAAAAATAAATATTAAATTTTATAAACGAATTATACCGGCGGCGGTAATTTTACTACTTTACTCTAACCTACAAAAAATTAAACGGATGTTTTTAGTTCTTAACTTTATTAAATACTTTTAGGTAATTACAAGTAAATTAAGTCCAAAAAAACATTACAGGTAACTGACAAACTAACAATAATAACTCAATCGACGATAGTTGCAGTTGAAAAGATGAATTATATTTTGCTAAAAGTCTTTACATTGAATTGGATAATGATGCTACTAAAACAACAAAACGGAACTCCAGTAAGTACTACAGTTAATTGAATATTTAAAGGTGGTTCGGTTCGGTAACAGAATATTATGACAGAAATAACGTTGTAAACGGCGCCACGAAGATCTCGTTACGCTCTGTCAAAGTCAGATTATTACTCGGTGCTGACTGACTTGATGCGCCAAGATGTTCTTTTACGCTTGTTGTTGGTGGCAAACTAACATAAAGCGCATTAAAGATTTACTACGCTTGATCTGTTTACAAGTAATTAAATGTGTTACAAACAGTTAAAACTAAATAATAAAAATTCTTGCAAAAACAAACGGCAAACTAAAAATCAAGTTCGAAAAATGGTAGAAAAATTAACCAAGTAGACGGTTTAAATATGGCATTCAAAGTTTAGTTTAGAAGCGGACGATTTAAATAGCAAATTCAAAATTAAAGATAATGAAGCGGACGTCGGCTTTATATAATGCACGGTATCAATGATATCAAATAGAATTTGTGACCTCTGACATACATATTGATCACAGGTAAAATTTCCTGTGTTCCATTTAATTAAATGTAATCTTTTAGCATGTAATAGGCATCTGGCGGAAAACTATTGTGTAAATTGTATGCAATTCTTTAATGATAGATTTTATAATTAAAAAGAAAAAATACATAGAAAATTTTGTACCATTACTAAACACATAAAAATAGTAGAGCAGGAATTATTGTTTTTATTATTTTGTAATAGTTTTTTTAATTTTTTTGAAAACAAGTAACTTAAAAATAAATAGTTTTTAATACAGTTGTCTATCATACCTTTATTTTATATTTAAAAATTCTTATTCTAGTGTTTGTGGTAAATGATTTTCTTTGTTTAAATTTTATGTAGATAACACAGATAACGGTATATCTTATTAATAATAAATCTGACACAAATGATAATTGTTTGTGCCAACTTCCACTACACTTTACCGGCGTAGTCCGGAAAAATAAAGTTACCGAACGATTTTGCTTAGTTTTTTTTAATTATCGTACACACCTTAGGTTTTTTAGCCAACTGTTAATTAATAATTGATCTATTTGGTAAATATTTAATGCTACTGTTAGCGCTGTATAATCTAACCATTCTAAGCAGAACCGTATTTAAACAATTGCACGTGAGCAAAATATACGTACCAGTATTAGAAATTCTGCGCAATTCAAAGCAAATTTGTTTTGGAATTATGTGTCTAAATAGAACTATTCTATTTTGTAAACACTAAAAATTGTACTTGAATCTTGCTTTTGTAATTAAGGATTTAACTTTTGAGGTTATGTTTGCATTGTATGTAGAATTTTATGCATAATTATGTATCGTGATAAACAGGCTTTATTGATATTTCGTTATTAAGACTTACAAAAACACAAACATGCATTTGTTGTTTTGAAGTTATAACGATTTTTCTCAGTAGCTATCCGGAGATGTAAAAATTGTTACAAGCTTTTCGGTTTTACGAACCTAGCACGGCCAACTCATATAGTCGGAAGTAGGGGAGGTTTACAAGAAATATGCTTAAGGGCGCCAGAGCTGATCCAAAGTAACACTTCTGTCTCGCTCACGACAGACGGTCCAAACTTGTAACACAATTAAAGGTTCGTACTCCTTATACTTGGTTGTTCGAGTAGCCCAAATTAGTAAGTCGATAACAATAACCACAGGAGAGAGAAAATTAACAAGAGAGCTTAACGATTTTAATCACTTTAAGATGTGAATGGCAAGCAATAACAAGAATATAGGAACTTTCTACATTCATCCGTACTTGGAAGATTTTTAAATATAATTAACAAATATCACAGCCTTACTTAGTAGAGTAGCAAATCAACCGCTATACATTAAATTCTCAATTCAAAAATACTAGAACTAATAATAAGCATTAACAAGTGTAGCAAACTTTGATTTCGAAACACAAACGGTTTACAGGATTTTATAGAAGATTTAGTACGTAAATGCCCGCAGTATCGGCAACACACAATACACATTTAAAGTAAGTCGAAGTAAATATTCTCCACCCACACACAGTATGCGATACAGTAAAATGAATGATTACAGTTACCTTATTGGTAGATAAGCAATACATAAATCTACGATCGTTAATATGGATCAAAATTCTGTAAGTAATTTTCGTGACAACGATATACAAAAAAAATCAATTTAAACAACTCACCCGAAGTTCAGTTTCCACTATCGTGAAGAAAACGTTTTCTCCCTCCAGTGGCCTGTAATAATTAATTAACCGCAAATCGTGTCACACACCAACTCACAAAGAATATTAAGCTAAAACAATTAGTATTAATAATTCATTAAATATTGTATAAAAACCCGGTGCATCGAATACTGCACGTAGCAATTCAGAACAGGTGGCTGATAACACAATCGACGTCTGTATTTAACATTATATAGGACCCCAGTGCATCAAATACGATAAGTAGTAATTTAGAACAGGTGGCTGATAACACAATCGACTAATACACACTAATACACAATACATCTCCCACGGTAAGGCTTATCGAGACCTCGTTTTCGTAGCGTAGAAAACGCCTTCCAAAAGCGTATGTGTGCGGTAACGTTATTTCTTAGTAAGAATTACTATTCACCATTTTTTCAATTTAAAAAAATGTGGAAACTTTTAGATATATTTTTTGCTAGACGCAGACTTCTAGTTAAATATTAATTAACTTTGAAAACATAATAAAACATTTTCATAAAGTTTTTAAATATTCCATAAGACCCAGCAATTAAAATAGTTTTTCTATAACTTGGTTATAACAATGAAAAAGTTTAATTGTTTCATTTATACATTTTTTTAAAGTCTTTAAAATAATTTTGAAACATTATAGCTTTTTATTACAAAGAAACTTTTATGAAGAAAGAAACACCTACACCACAAAAGCTAAAAATTTTAAGTAATTTATTTTTCGAATTAACAACAATATTAATTGATTACAAACTTTTTATAACAAATTAAAGTTTTAAAGTAATACAAATATTTATACACTTGGCAGGCGTTAGAAAAACGAACACGTACTCGGTTTTATTCTTTGATTTGATTTATTTTCTTTGTTTCAAGAGTGTTTGTAGTCTTTTAATATATAATTTAATAGTGGTACGTTTATAAACAATGAGTTGCAGCGACATCAACACAATGAACATCCAAAGTCATATTTATTTAACTAAAAATTTACAATTTAATTTTCTGTTATTAATAATCGTTTTTAAGTAACTAAATCTAAGTTAAGCTATGTACATCCACGCACTTGTAAACCCTCGTTTTATTTAATCTCTGCGATTGAGCTTAACGAAAACGTAGAAATACATGCACATTATTACAGACAAAAAAAGTAAAACAAACTGTTATATTTCAACAGAAAATAAATAATAGTTTACTCAACTAGTGTCTCAAAGACTATTTCTGTTTATTATGTAAATTTAAACCGGTGTTTTTGTTATATTTTCGGCAGTTACAAATAACGCTAGAATGCGTTGCATTAATAAAAAACTTCAATTCATTCATCAAAAGAACTTTTGTGTTTACAGAGGACAAAGATCAAACGTCACGTAAAAAGGACTTTTATTTTAATCTTGAGGGCTTCTAAGTACTCTTTTCACTAAAGTATTGTAATTTTGTATTTCTCAAAACAAACAGATTACATTCATTTTAACTGAATAACATTTAAATTTTATTTAGTTTTACTAGGTTTGGTCAAGGGCAGATTGATGTGTTGTGGAAGCTTAAAAAAGAATATTTCTGAATCCACAAAAAGTTTTTAAATTCTTATAACGTATCTAACTAAATATATTTTTTAAATATTATTTTAATTTAAAGACATTAACAATCATTAAGATTTACAAAACTTTAGTCAGATTTAAACTATAATATATCAAATTCTAAACTTTGCACTAGCACTTTGAGGTGCTTTAAAAAGCGTTAATATTTTGTTTTAACAATTGTACAAGTTTGTTACAGTAGAGAAATGATTCCCAAAGAGGTCTATATCAACCCCCAAGGGTCGACAACGACCTGCAAAAACAGTGGTGTTGAAATGTAAATAAGGGTCAACAGTAGTAGATCTCTTTTGAAGTCGTGAATTTAATTTAATTTATTATGAATTGAATGATCTGCATATACACATACTACCTATTTAACCAGTAAAGTACTACACATATATTTACATAATTCTACTTTACAATTTAATAGTATATTGTATAATGAGTAACGAATGGTTGTCATTACCAACAAGTATGGAAATTTGCAGTTGAACCAAAGGCGAAGCTGGCAATTCATGCGAGTTGTCAAAGCACATTCTTTACGAATTATACAATATGGTTTTTTTTACAATTATACGGTTAAGTATTAATCAAAATCAACTAAAAACTACATTTTTTACGAAAAATGACACAGTAAACTAATACCCTCAATTTAAAAATTTGTGTTGGAAATGACAATTAAAAACATATATGTCAAAGCTTTGTGTGAAATATTTCAATTTATGCCCCTAGTAGCACAAAATATATGTACTATATTCTAATGATCTTGGTACAATATTTAAAGTCGTCTAAATATTGCTTGGTGTAATAGATATAATCTTGATATTGTTAAAGTTTATAATACTAATATTCTCAAAACATATACGTACAATATCATTGATATATTTTAAAACCTTACAATTTTTTTCAAGGTTTACATGACATCAAATAAATATTT
This sequence comes from Aquatica leii, assembly GCA_035610365.1. Taxonomy (NCBI): domain Eukaryota; kingdom Metazoa; phylum Arthropoda; class Insecta; order Coleoptera; family Lampyridae; genus Aquatica; species Aquatica leii. Next base: position 27,299,087 of record CM069433.1, on the reverse strand, counting down.
TAATTCTAGATACTTATTGCAAGGTGTTGAAAATGTGTTCTAAATAATGTAAAACCGGATAAAAACAATGTTAAAAAATATATACTAACAATATGGTTTATGTATTCTATAGTCACAAATGTTTTTCAAAGTCTGACTGAGATAACATATATATTATAATTGTATATAGAGCTAATATTTATAATAAATAAATAAAATGAACAATGTCGTGATCCAATATGAAATCTCTAAGATTTTATTTAATATATTTAGTAACATGTTTCGGTCTCTTAAACACATGCGACCATCTTTAGACTAAAATCGTTACTATATAAAAAGTTGTCAATTAATATTAAGGATGCTTACCTATTAAAAACAGATATGCAACTTTGACTACATAAAACTAACTAACACAATTGAATTGACATTTACTAATAAAATTGATAAAGTCGGAAATATCAAATTTATATATAAATAAAAGTTGAAGGTAAAATATTTAGGTGTATTTTTATAATCATACACAGATGGCAGAGATAGCATCTTCCTACATTAAATTACAAATAATTCAACCGTAAATTTACAAAATTAAACTGATCGTTCAGTAGTGACAATATAGGAGCCCTTTTTATATGAATCATCTCAAGTAAATCTAACAATTGGTTACAATTGTTATTAAAAATATGATGAATAAGAGTGGTAGACATAACTGAGTGGTTGAGATTAAAAACATGCTCAGCAAAGGTTAATTTTATGGAAGGATTGTTTAAATATTTAGATGGTTTGTTGATATACCGTCAATGCTCTTTTAGTCTGATATCAAAACCCTTCTTAGTTTTCTCTATATAACATTTTTTGCAGAAGCAAACCAATTGGTAAATGCCACCGTTCTCATTTTTGTTGTGATGCTCAATGTCCGTTGAGAAAATGTTGTGTAAGGTAAGAGGTTTGGAAAAAGTAATTCACATTTATTTAACTTGGAAATAAGATGAGAAAAATGTGGAAAATAAGGAACAAAAATAATAATTGTAATAATTGAAAATGATGTGACAGAAGTGACGTGTTTCTTAAGGAATAATTTATAGTAAATATTTTCAATTAAAGGCACAGGAAAATTGTTGACATAAGCTAAGTAAAAAATGGTTTGTAATTCTTTATTATAATTAGCAGTTGATAACATTTTCTCAACGGACATTGAGCATTACAACAAAAATGAGAACGGTGGCATTTACCAATTGGTTTGCTCCTGCAAAAGATTTTATATAAGGAGGGCTTTCGATATCAGACTAAAAGAGCATTTACGGTATATCAACAAACCATCTAAAAATTTAAAGAATCTTTCTTCCTTAAAATCAACCTTTGCTGAGCATGTTCTTAATCTCAATCACTCAATTATGTCTATGACTCTTATTCATCCTATTTTTAATAACAATTGTAACCAATTGTTAGATTTACTTGAGATGATTTATATAAAAAGTGCTCCTAGATCGTCACTATTAATCGATCAGTTTAATTTTGTAAATGTACGAATAAATTATTCATAATTTAATGTAGGAAGATGCTACCTCTGCCATCTGTGTATGATTATAAAAATACACCTAAATATTTCACCTAAAACTTTTATTTATACATGAATTTGGTATTTCCGACTTTATCAATGTTATTAGTTAATGTCAATTCAATTGTGTTAGTTAGCTTTATGTAGTCAAAGTTGCATATTTGTTTTTACTAGGTAAGCATCCTTAATATTAGTTGACAATGTTTTATATAATTTATAATAACGTTTTTAGTCTGAAGATAATCGTATGAGTTTAAAAGACCGAAACATGTTACTAAATAATAAAATCTAAGACATTTCATATTGGATTACGACATTGTTCATTTTATTTATTTATTATATCTAATCCAATAATGACGTATTTGGATCCGTCCGAACATTTTTATACCTATTTTTAACTGTACTTTTAAATTTACGTATTTATAGATGTTAAATGTTTTCCTTAAACTTTTTTAATTTTTGCTAAAAACTCTAACCCTAAATGTTTCGTTCAGACATCGTGTTAGGGTTACACGATGTTAGAACAAAAAATTAATTTTATGTGCGTATAATTTAACAAAAAGTAATTTAAAATCATAGTACTTAAGCTGTTAAAAATTGTATAAGAAACCCAATTTAATTTTTAAAAAATTACACAAGAATAATATGAAATCGAGACATCTACGTTGAATTAAAAAACCAATAGTGTTATAACTGAAAATATAGTAATTTTACAATAATAAACTACATTTGCTGCAAAGAACTTTTTAGAAAAGGTATTGTAATTCTGCTGTAAAATTACTATTAGGTATTTATGATCTTAGAAGTAATCTTTTTTACGTGTTTTTGTAGCATTCTAAACGGGTTTACACAGAGTACCTTTTAGTAAATTTCGTAGAATTCTTTGCAACATTAAATATCTTAAGAAGTATATTATTTACCTGTTTTTGGGTACTGAGGTCAGAAACAGTTATGTAGACCCTGAACAAGAATAAAGAAAGTTTTTTTTACTAATATGCATTTAAGTTTTGTGTTTGAATTTGCACAGTTTAAGTTTTTATATTGAGTTTTACTGCAACGTAATTGTATAATTAGGTATGTACCTATTAATTTTTTATTTTTTCATGTTTTTTAAATATAGAAAAGCAAAAAATTATTGTGTAAATAATTTACTTTAACGCAACGAGTACACCCTAAATTTGATGTTTGCTTAATTGCCTGTTCAACGTTTAAAGAAAATAATGCAAAGAAATTTCAACGGTCATTACTAATCAGGAACATACATTAAAGAAACGCTTTTATCTCGTTGTGCTACTAGGAAACTGATAAAAGTCAGAAAATTAAAATTGATTTTAAAAATGTAACATTACTTTTATATTAAAAAAATGTCCAAAAAAATTATGAACACAGTAAACTACAGCAGAATCCTTTTAGAATATAAACAATTCTATTTTTTGTATCGGTTTAAGATTTATATTCCAATAGTAAGAAAAAAAATTAGTATATGAATCGTCTTATAAAAAAAAATAATTAAAACGAGTGCAGATTATTACATACTTTTGTTGATTTTATAATTTCTTATTAAATTTTATTTTTATTAATTAATCAATGTTAACTAATAGTAGATACTGTGTTGTTTACACACATTTAATTTAAAATATTATATTTAGAAAAATAATAAGTTGTAAGTATAGAACATGTTTTTGTTTATATAACACAACTGTAAACGCGTATATATAAAACTCAATTGCATAAGTATAAAATCTATCAATCCTAATAGAACAATAAATAACAAATCCAATATCATTTTTATTATTTCCAAGTTAGCGAAGAATTATTATTATTCATTGCTATAAATGCAATCAATAAAATGCTGCGTTTACGTAACATTGAGTCGGTATTATAACTGTCTTTGCAAAGATGTCTTAAAAACATTCTATATATTTTGATAAATACATATGCTATTTAATTGGCTTTTTTATAAATGTTTAAAGAATAGTAAAAGACTATGATTTTTTTTATAATATACAATTATTTGACAAATAGAACAGTCGTGATCACGTACTTTTTATCTTTTATAAAATTTTATTTTTTAAATAGAAATTTAACACGTTTTTTTTAATAATATTAAAATATTTTATTGTATCTATATGTTATTATTTTATACAAAATATTAAAAAATCTTTGTTTTAGTTGTAATAATTTATGATGTATGCAAGCAAACGTGGAAAAGTAAAAAAACTAAAAAGTTTCAAAATTTAACCTTTTATCCTGCTCTTTATTGTTCTGTTGTCGTGTTTTTTCTATGTATATAAAAAATATATAGTTTTATGTTAAATACACAGTTTCGTACTGTTTTATTTATGTCATATGGTAATAATTACATCTGTAGATTTTAATTTAATTTGTTCATTAAGTACCTAATTAGTTTCTTAAGAGAAAACATATACGTTATAAAAAGACAAATAACAAAATGTTATTAAAATAAATCTAAACGAAAAAAACTTCTTTTAAGATTTTTTTATGTTTTTAATGTTTAATCATATACAAAAATATAGTAGATAAAATTAAAAAAAACATTTCCTTTACAGGTTTTACTTAAATTTATTTTTTTGAGTAGTTACTTTTGTATTACAGTTTCTTACAAGCCGTGCTTTTATCACATGTTCCAGTGGATATCTTCAGAGCCTGAAATAACTCATTAATTAATTGATTTTTAAAATCCCGTTTTTATAGACTGGTTTGTAATAAAAAAACTAATGTCCAAATATCCGGTTGAAAAAACTCGAATCTAGATTAATATTAGTGTTTAAGCGAAAACGATTATTTTGTTAAGGTGGTACATATTGTTAAGTGAAAAAGGCAGATTTAGATCGTTTGTACTCTAAAAATAAAAAAGTCATAGTGGTAGTATTAAGTTGCATTGAACATTTCAGCAAAAAACAGCAACTCGAATTAAAAAAAGTAAAATAAAAAGTACAACATAAAAAATCTACAATACAGTCCACTTTTATTTTCAAAATTAACATTGGTCCAATCGACCGCATAAGGAATTAGGAAGTTTAGGAAAAATCAAAAAGCCGGCCAGTAATTTTCCACAAAACAACGGTCCAATTCCGGAACGGAAAGAGCCATTCGACGGTTACGCCACTAGTATAATCACAGATCAAATAACTTACATAACACAACAAATTGTAAAATGAATATAAGATTAAAGCAGGTCTAAAATAGACTCTGGAAGCAACAAATTATGCGTTAATGTTTAAAGTATATTTCCGCGGCTACCATAAACCGGTAGCATATCCACCCGTGATCGCGCGTAAGCATTAAAAAAATTAACACCGCCCGTGGTCCTTGACGTCAAGTTCACGACCGGTAGTAAAATTGTCAATCAATTAGTTTACAACAAATAAAGCGTTGCGAGCTCCCAAATCTCTACCGTTTACAATTACCGCACATTCTAAATTGAATTTTTTTTTACGTTAAAAAAAATAGTAAGTTACGTTAAATATAGTCATTAAATATATAAGCAATTACATTAAGGTTTACGTTAAATATAGAAATTAAACCTAATTAAGTCGAGCAAAAATTTACGTTAAATACGGTACTCAAACATAATTACACAGATCAAAATTTACGTCAAATATGGTAATTAAACAGAATCAAATGCAGTAAATTAAGCGTACAGGATGTACGAATGACAAAGTTCAATACAAGATTAATTTAATTGCAAAGCCCGTACTAGTTTCATTTAATTTAAATCCGCAGCGTAAGGTGTGCTATTCATTACTCGGGATGCAGCGCAAGCAGCAGTCCTGACCCCGAAGCGCGTGGACGAAAGTGGCTCGAGGTCGGGTGGCCTCTTGAGGTTCCGAACGTACGCTTAACGATACTTATAAATACCTTTACCAGGTCACCTCGCTTTTAAACCCCAAACTGTAGAAAAGCGCCATCAAGCCACTGGAATCCTTTACTCCGCTAGGTGTAAGTATTTCCCACTTTTAAAGGTGAGTTGCCTAACTATCAGGCGGATTTACGCTCAAATACGAATTTACACTTCACATGATACCTTTATTGCTAGCAAAAATAAATGTTATTCTTGTCACAAAGAACATGCAATTTATCATTGTGATAAATTTTTACAATTACCCGTAAATGATAAGATTCTAGCAATTAAAAAGCCTAAGCTATGCTTTATTTGTTTACGTGATTCACATTCATCATGGAGGTGTAAAAGCAAAAAGTTCTTTAAATGCAACAAGCCACATAATACGTTATTACACTTAAATTTTAAAAATAATTTGAATAACATTGAATCGAAAACCGTTAATAAAATAAAGCCAAAGGACAAGCAGCAGAGGCAATTTCTTGAACCTCTAATGACATTTCTTCTGTAAATAGTAGTTTTATTGATAATACAGAAAGGTCAACAGGATCACGTCAAATTGTATTATCCACAACCTTAATCAAATAAGATCCTAGTGTGCCGTGCTTTATTGGATAGTGGATCTCAAAGTCATTTTATTAAAAAAAGTATTTGCGAAGAATTAGACTTATCTATCGTTAATGTAAAATATGTAGTCAAGGGTATTGGAAAATCATTAGCTATTATCTTCAATCAAGTTAATTTCACAATTTAGTCTTGCATTAATGATTTCCGTTTAAACATTAATTGTTTGGTTTTACCGAAAATAACAAATAAGTTGCCAACTGCTTCATTCAGCAAGGATAGGTTAAATATGCCACAAAATGTAACTTTAGCTGATTCCGACTACAATATTTCTAGAGACGTTGATACTTTGTTAGGATATAACGTGTTTTGGACAATATTATGTGACGGTAAAAAACAAATAGGAAATTCTCTAATGTTACAGAGGACACAACTAGGATGAATAGTTGCTGTAGAAGTAGATGTGCAATATTTTGTCGAATTATTTAGTAGAGAACTTTGATTCGATTACAAATGACAACATTTTAGAAAAATGTTGGCAAGTAGAGGAAGTAACGAATAATAAAAATTGTAATTTTTCTAAGGATGAAAGATTTTGCAAAGATCATTTTATAGCTACTACTAAACGTGATAGCACCGGACGTTTTATTATTAATATTTCATTTAAAAATTCTTTAAATTTAGAAAACTCGCGTGAAGCCGCAATTCGTCGTTTTTACTCTTTAGAAAAACGATTACAATGTAATCCAAATTTAAAGAACGAGTACATTTAATTCATGATTGAGTATAAAAGTATAAATCGCATGTACGAAATATATAGCGAGGATCGAAGACAAGAAAACGGGTATTATTTGCCACATCACGCAATAATCAAAGAGTATAGCGGCTTGTCTTTGAATAGCGTACAATTTAAAGGTCCAACATTGCAAAATGATTTTTTAAATTTTATTAAGATGTATCGGCAAATTTTGGTAGACGAAGATCAACAAAAATCTCAAAAAATTTTCTGGCGTAATGAACCCCATGAAACTTTAAAATGTTATTCTCTAACTACCGTAACTTATGGTTTTACTAGTGCTCCTTATCTCGCAGTGAGATCTTTGGTACAGTTAGGTTTAGAAAATACACAAACATTTCCGGTTGCAAGTAAAGTAATTCTTAACGATTTTTATGTAGACGATTTGTTAACGGGCGCCAACACAAAACAAGAGTTTCTGTTTCTGAGTGCTGATTCAAAAACAGGTCACAAACATACGGCAACAAAGATGTTTTGAGTTAAGAAAATGGTTATGTAATGATCAATCAATTTTAAATAATTTTAATATAAATAATGAGGTAAAATCAAGTATTTTACGTATAGGAGAAAAAGAACACAACAAAACATTAGGTATTGATTGGAATGCAAAAAATTATGTTACAAAGTATTCAATAAATAATTTTATTACAGAAAAAAGTATTTCGAAACGGACAATTCTTTCCGTAATTTGCCACATTTACAATCCATTAGGTTTATTAGGTCCAGTTATTATATTGGAAAAATTATATATTCAAGAACTTTGAAAATTAAATATTGATTGGGATGATACAATACCCAATTCTCTATGTGATAAATAGATAACGTTTCAAGATCAATTATTCTTAATAAATGCAATTTGTTTACCGCGATATCTCTTAAACGACCGTTACGTAACGCTTCAGTTACGTATTTTAGTTTCCGATGGCAGTATCACTTCAAAATTACTGTGTGCAAAATCTCGAGTGGCACCATTAAAAAAGATATGCTTACCATAATTACAGTTATGCGCAGCTCTCTTATTATCTAAGTTAGTTAATGTAGTAGTAGACGCTATAGAAATCAAATTTTAAAAAATATTTTAATGGACAAATTCAACTGTGTCGTTAGCATAGATTAAAGGAGCCCCTAACCGTTGGAAAACGTTTGTTGCAAATAGGGTTAGTGAAATTCAATCACTGACTAGCATGAATAGTTGGCATCATGTAGAGTCAAACAAAAACCCAGCTAATTTATTAGCACGCGGACTAATCGATCAAAATTAAAAGATTTAAGTTTGTGGTGGCAAGGTTCCGATTATTTGATTAGCTCTGATTGTAAATAGAACTTAAATTATGATAGTGTAGAGTTAGATATACACAGTAAAAAATAATTTACACCACTCTACACCAAATAACACCACACCTGTGTCTATATCCATACGTCCGTTTCGGTGTTAACTTCACTCCTCAGGGACGGAGTAAAATTACAACACTTTAGTGGTGTAATATTTTTTCAAAACTATGGTGTAGTTTAAATATCATATGGTGTAATTTTCATAAAAATGGTAAAAACTATTTACTCTATCTGGGTGAATATTTAGTAAGAATGGTTAATTTTGATTCCGTGGTCTTGTAATTTTACACCACCATTGTGTACTGTTCAATATGGAGTGGTGTAATTTTCAACAAAATAGTGTGTGCTTTCACTTTGTGTTGGTGATTATTCACGAACGTGTATGTAAAATTTTATCCCATTAGTGTAAATCCTTTATTGCGTATTGAGGAAATTTAGTACAATTGTAGATAGATGACAACTCCACAGCTGTGTACGCTTACACCAGGTTGTGTAAATAGTAACTTAACTTTCGTATTGTAAAACTTATCCTAAAGAGTTTTAATAAAAAAATAATACAATATTTAAAACTGTATTATAAAAAAACAAAATAAAGCATTACAGAACGAATATGTACATACATAAAATTGCATATAAACTAACAAAATGTATATAATTATATACAAATACAATTTAAAAATGGATTTACTGAAATTTGATATGAGCGAGCTTAACATAATTTGTATTTTGAAACAATACACCAAGTAGTAGGATTGTAACATAGTAAATATTTTTCAAAAGGTTCTTTATAAAGTGACAGATTACTTATTTCTGCTAACTTACATTCTGCCTCACAGTGATCAATTACATAAACACATTTTACTGCATCGTACTCAACCGTTTTCCACAACTTTAAGACTAAATATGGGATACCGTCTGATAGGACAATTTCAATTATAACTGAAAATTCATAGGTTAAATTAGCGAGATCGATCGACATCCATTTTAATGAACAGTTGTATTCGATTTTCACCAAACATTTCACACACTAGTATTAAACGTTTTAAAAAAATTGCTCTCTGCTGTTTCAAACGCGGTCTGAAACCATTGATGAATATTCGACTTCGCGTACATTACAAATGCTCTTCGTACATACAATTTGCAAGCTTGTAATTTTTTAATCAAGAATGGTGTTAAATATCATCCGCGTAGAAATATCGTGCACCATTGTGAAACAAAAATGTTTGATTGCGGTGTACATTTATCCATTCTTAATACAAATGCAGTACAAATGGTGTTATTTCACACCCAAAATTACTTGTCATTTATACACCGCCAACTGGTGTTAAAAATAATACAAAAATTACACCATCTTCGCACCATACCTCGGTGTTCAAGGTTACACCGTGATATTTTTTACTGTGTACCAGAAGAAAAATCTGTATCATGTGTTTCTGTTGTTAGTTTTAATAGCTTAAATTTAATTAATAAATATTCGAATTTGAATAAGGTACAACGAATGTTAGCATATATATTCAGATTTATCAAGAACTTAAGAGTGGTACCAGACACTCGACAATTTAGTGTTTTAACATCACTAGAACTTGATAATGCTCTAAGTTTTTTAATAAAATTGTTTTCCAAACGAGTACAGTACATTAATAAAAAAACAAATAAATTAGTTTTAATTCATTTATATACAATCATGTAATACGTGTAGGTGCAAGAATCGCTAATTCAAAGCACTTATTCACTAAAAAACATCTTATTTTATTACCACAAAGTCACAAATTAACTGATCTAATTTTACAAAACGAACATCATCGACTCATGCATTGTGGTGTTCAAAACTGGCTTTATTCAATAAGAGCAAGATATTGGCTTATATCTGACCGAAATGCGTGCAAAAAGGTTATAAGACAATGTGTTACATGTTTTAAATCTAAACCAAAATCAGTACAGTATTTAATGGGAAACCTACCTAATGTTAGAGTTAATGACTATTTTTCATTTCAAAACGTTGGAGTTGACTATGCAGGCCTTTTTTTAATCATGGATAGAAAAACTAAAAACTCTAAAACAGTCAACGCGTACATTTGCTTGTTTATATGTTTAAGTACTAAAGCTGTTCATTTAGATTTGACTACAGAATTAACAACAAAGGCGTTTATTGATACATTAGAGCGATTTATTAGCAGGCGAGGTAGGCTTTCAAATATATATTTAGACAACGCAACCAACTTTGTGGGAGTTAATAAAGAAATTAAAGAATTATATGAATTTTTAAAATTTGAATTAAACATTATTGATAACGATCTAAGTAAAGAAAAAGTGACTTAGCATTTCATACCAGCACGATCTCCTAATTTCGGAGGCATTTGGAAAGCGGGCACTAAAAGTACCAAAACGCTTCTTAGACGTGTTATTGGTAGTCAATTATTAACGTATAATAAGTTTTATCCAATACTTGTTCAAATTAAAGGTATTTTTAACTCGCAACCCCTTTGCCCCCTTTTCCTTAGATTCTAATGACCTAACAGCACTTATTCCGTCGCATTTCTTGATTGTGAAAACAGTCACTGCTATTCCGGAACAAAATATAACACACGTGCCGGAAAACCGATTAAATAAGTTTCAAAGGTTACAAGCCACCATCCAACACTACTGGACTACGTAGTACAAAGAGTACTTAGCAGAGTTACAAACCCGATACAAGTGGAAACATCATTCAAACAATTTAATAAAGGTCGGATCCTTAATAACAATAAAAGACGAAAACTCACACATCAAAAATGGGCCTCTGGAAAAAATACTTCAACTATATCCCGAGAACGATGGCATTACCAGAGTAGTTGATATAAAAGTGCAGTCATAGTGGTAGTTTTAAGTTAGTTGCATTGAACATTTCAGCGAGAAAACAGCAACTCAAATTACTTGTATAAAAAAAGTAAAATAAATAGTACATAACATAAAAAATCTACAATACTATCCACTTTTATTTACAAAATTAACAATTAGAAAATGTTTGTGTTATTTAATTAGATTCTCTATTTTTTCGTGGATAATAATTACACACAACAAAATTGTTTAGTACGACTACATGTTTAATATTTTTGAATACTAATTCATACGCTTTTACTTGTTTTTCTAATACATGTACGACACAAGAACAAAGAATGTTATAGTCGCCGGAAAAAAAAAACAATAACCACTTTTACCGGATTTAAAAATTGGCTCAATTTAAGAAGAGTAGGGAATTGAGTAATAGTGATATGTATGTTTTAATAAAAGTTTTTAACACGATTTGTAATACTTTAACGTAACGTGTAGATATGCAATAGAAAGCGATTGAGATTTACATAAATTCTGCTGCTACTCTTCATTTGGTAAAAATAAATTTTCAAATAGATCGTGTAATACTTTTTCTACTGTAGTTGTTTGCTACTGAAACTTTATTTATGTTTTTTAAATTTTAGGGTTTACATAGAAAAACAGGTCTGTGCACAAAAAAATTATTACGGATAACTTTTGAAAAAAAGTGACTATAAAACAACTTTTTTTTAATATACGTAGACTTTTGATAAACTGAGTGTGCTAATGATCCATATCTATTTTGCGTAACTAAAACGTTTAAATGGTAACAAAATGCTTGTTATCAAATTTGTAAAACAAATATTTTGATAAGTATAGTTTAAATTGCATAAAAATTTCTTCAACGTGAGGAAACTATGCTGCCGAATGACAACATTATCATCAACGTATCTGTACCAACATTTTAATTTTAGATGTAATGTAGATACAGTTTTCCTTCCCAAATTTTTTATAAATATATTAGCAACAATAGGTAAAAACGGATAACTCATGGCAGTTTCTGAAGTTTGTGAGTAAAATTTGTCGATGTCAAATACAGTAAAACTTCTATTCAGGGACTCCTATAAACAAAAAAAAATTCTTTAACGGACAATTTTTTATTATCCTACATACAAAACTGAATAGTAAAAACCTCTCAACAACCAACCCTTTATAGGACGAACGCAGACACTGAAATTTACACATTTTGCTGATATTGCCTTGAGAATTACCTCTCTATAACGAAACAGAATATGATTATTAAAACTTGAAAAAAAATTGTTTTTGAATGATTCAGAATAATCAGAATACGTGTTTATAATTTCTATAGCTACAAGCTTATTTTAATGACCTGTCAATCACTAAAAACCGCCTCAGGATTTTTGTAGTTGTTTGAGGATTACCTATTTATTTAAATACATAAATTATTTTGTTTTACTGTATTTTTTTTTTAATTGTTTGTTGTTTGTATTTAAGTAAAGTACATTTTTAACTCGTGGTTTACGTGCGGTATCCAGCAAAGATGTCTCAAAACAAAAAAAATTTACCCTAGAAGAAAGAATCGCAGCAATAGAATGTTTTGAAAAAAGACAATGTAGTCTACGAGTGTCAATAATTTTTATTCAAATACATCTTTCTATATAACGAACAATATTTCTTACACCGTAACTGTACGATATTGAGAAGTTTTGCTGTACTATGTCCGTTGAACTATTAGTTTTGCTAAAGAAAGATTTAACTATGGCAGAGACAAATTTTAACAATAGTTGTATAATTAGAAATTGGATTTAAAACAAATAAATCAATTTAAAAAACTTACAAAGTGTATTTTAAATATAGATTTTATTCACAAATAAAAAATTTAAGAAACTATTATCTATGTTTTTCTATTCTGTATTTTTTTAAATAAATTAATTTACGTTTTGAGTAAGATATTGTGAGATTAAGTATTCTATAAACTTGTTTTATGTTTTAATGTTTAAAGTTTAAATGTGTAAAAGTTACTCGCCAGTTAAAACAGTAAAATCATTAATAAGTTAAACAATAAAACGTTTATAGAAACCAAAATTATTACAAAACGTAGAATTCTTTGGTAGTTATGTTAAACATTCGTTATATTTGATAAAACATATATATACTATATATATATTTAAACAGTGTCTATTAATTGAAAATGTAAGAATGTGATTTTTTAATTAAACAAACCGAAAAGTTAATATTAATAATTACATCAATTATATAAATGTAATTTAGTTTATGTAATGTTAGTCACTAACGTCTGCTTATACTCAATCATTGTACACTCCAAAATATTCAATAAAATATTTTTTTTTATTTAATGTATTTTGTTGAAAACTTGTTTTTTTATTTTTTTTTAGTTTTTCTAGTACATTCAAATTTAATTAAAACATACAATTATTTGTTTATTAGATTTGTATCATAATATCTGTTTAAAAAATTAAAAAGCGTGTAAAATCTCAACATTAAAACACTGTAGTGCTTTATATTTGCTATTAAAACAAAGACGTCGTTTTTAAAGAAAATTGTATTTGTAATTTACACTTGTAATTAGTGATATATAACAAACAATACCACTTTTATTTTAAATAAATGTTAAATGTGCAATTCTTATTATTTGATATGTAGATCCTAGTTAGTTATTACTTGCTTTGGTTATCGCAGGATCGTCAGTTGTTTGTAACCATCGTTTAAAAACGATTGGTTGTTTGAGTAATTTTTGGTAACAGACACAGTATTTGGATTGACGATTTTCATTTAATGTATTTTGAATTTGTTTTAATAGGATTTTAGATTGAGTTTAATAAGTTATTTTACGATTTTAAATTCAAAGTTACAATTTAAATTGTTGATAAAGTTTTGTATTTTGTTACGCCGTGAACCATCTGATTTCGCGATTTTGTTTATTGAGTATTTCACTTGGTTTGTTGAGAATTCCAGTTGTAATTTATGTTTCCCTTCTAAGATATAATCGTAATTAAATATATTTTCGTCGTTTGTTTATTTTAAGTTGGTTCAAAAGTCCTTTGTTCAAGTGCATTCTCAGTACAGTCGTACTTTGATTTCTTTGTGTCAATCGTTTAGATTACGTGGAAAAATTAAGTCATTATCTTAATTTATTAGGCAGTTTAAATTCTTGTAATATAATATTTTGTCAATTTGATATTTTTACGTATAAGCGAAATGCCGTGTCCAAATGCTATGAATATGACGTAATGGGGACTGATTGCCTCTTTATCACACTTCTTAATGAGAGTGTTTCCGTTCTTGAAGTTTCGAACACAGCCTTTGTGGAAAGGGTAGTCGAAAAAAGTTGATATATAGATGTGATTTTGGTAAATGAAGAGAGTCCGAAGTTAGTTGGTTGACAGTCGTCAGAATGTAGTTATCGCGGGTGATAATTCACCTTTTCTAATAGTAAAATTAGAGTTACCGCGGAAGTAAATGAAAATGGTTCAGTGATTCTTTAAGTGGAAAACAAAATTTTTCTTTTCGTAATTACGGTTCATTGAGATCACTGTTTTCCGAATTAATATAGCATGTATCGTTACGTGAATTTGTGCGTGAGTTTGTTTCGCAATCTCATATCTTTCGCCTTGGGGGCGGATCAATAACAAATCTTCCGTTGGTAAATTATTCATCTGGATTTGGTACCCTATCAAGGTTCCAGACGACGACAGCTGGCCTACGCTAACCAAAAGCCCGACTACGAATAATTCAAGGTATTTATTTTGCACCATCTATTGATATGTGAAATTTTTGTTTACGCGATTAAGTGTTAAAAGCTTTGAATTTCAAATAAAATTTCAAGTGTCTCGAAGTTAACGTTAATGTAACTAATTAATGTCCGTATTTAGCGGTACTGTTATAATCCCGAGTTTAAAATTTATTAAACGGGACCGAATTCTCGATTCAAGTTATATATATATTAGTTTTAAGGTATTTAAGTGTATTTGATTTTATAATTAATTAATTTCGACGCGCACACGGCCGTGAATTTTTGTTTTGTTTTGGTAATTAATGTTTACCAATATTATATTTTTTTTTTATTATTATTATTATTTTGTTCTATATTGTGTATTTATTCAAACATTCATTTTGCTTTCTTTGTTTCTGTTTTGTGTGAATAATTTTGTTAATTTCAATTGAATTATTTGATTATTTTATTCATTTTGTTTTTTTTCTTGTGTTCAAATAAATGTTAAATTGTTAAATGTAAAGAGCTTTTAATTCCGTCGGCCTCCGCGTGTGTAACTTTATTAGTTTATTACAGATTTTAGTGAGATACACCCTATCAAGGTAAGTCCGTTTAGGGTGTATCCTCCAGAAGCGGACTTGTGGTTGGCAAGGGTCAGAAGTCCATTAAGCTTTACTCCTTCCTGGCGCCCTTTGATTTCGACATTATTACTTTTCGATTTTGTGTTTTCGTCAAGTTAATCCAATTCAATCACGAAACTTTAAATATAACCCACCCCTTCTCCATTGAGCTAGTGGCACAACACCGTTTATGTTACCTCATTTCAGGCAGTGACATTGTTTTAACTTTGGCATGTAACATAAATATTTGGCGTCTCCAACGTGGGGCATTTTTCGAATTTTAGTTTGCCTGTTAAGTTTCGTGATTTTTGGAAAGTTTTACCGTTTTGTAATTTCATTTTAAAATGGGTTACAAATTGATTGTTGATCGTTTATCGCATAACGAATTACGTTATGAAATTTTAATTAGAGGTGGTGATGCATCTTTAGGTGTTGTCGTATTACGAGGTTTACTTAAGAATTTTCTTATTGAAGAAGCTACCGGCAAAATATCTCGTCCCGCGTATCCTTTCGATTTTAATGCAGATAAATTAGCGATTCGAGAAGGTATCGATGAGCTTAGAAAATTAATAGATTCATTGAAAATTACTCCAACTACAAAAATTTCTTCTACTATTGAAACCAAAATTAAATATTTGTTAAACCGTATTGGCAATTCAATTCCTGTTCAAGGTGACGATTCTCAAGTTAAAGATGAGTTTTTAAAAGATTTAGTTGTTTTAATTTTGCAGTACGAACTTTTGGATAAGCAAATTGTTGTTTCTAATCCGTCTACTTCCGCCGATGAAGTCATCGAACCTATCGTTCAACCTTCTGTAGTTGATACCGCTTTACCGACGTCTTCTGCTGTTAGTCAAAATTTTGTTAGTCATGTTAAGAGTGTTTCAGTTTCGAAATGGAACTTAAAGTTTTCTGGTGATGCAAAATCAATTTCGTTGAATGCATTTTTAGAACGAGTTGCCGAACTTCAATTATCGCGTAACGTTTCAAGCCATCAGTTATTGTTGGAGTGTACTGATCTTTTTACAGGTCATGCATTGATTTTTGTTAGATCTATTCGTAATTCAGTGAATTCTTGGGAAGACTTAGTTAAGTTTTTACGTGAACAATTCCAGCCTACCGATTATGACGAACGACTTATTGAAGAAATTAAACGTCGTACTCAAGCTAATGATGAGCCAATAGGTATTTACGTTGCAATTATTCGCAACATGTTTTCACGTCTCGATGAGCCTTTTTCTGAAGAAAAGCAGTTAAAGATTTTATTAAGAAATATTTCTCCCGTTTATCAAACTCAGCTTGGTTTGTCGTCGGTTACTTCAATTGAGGAGTTAATTAAATTTGGTCGTATTATCGAGGACCGCATGCAAGCTATTGAAGCTTACACGCCTCCATCTCGTAGAAAGCAGGACATGGAGCCTGATCTCGCTTATGTAACATCTCAAGTTAAGGACATTGCCGTTTCTCGTTCTTCGAATAACGCTAGTAGTGGTGAAAAATCTACACCACCGGTTAGACAAAATTTACGATTACCGTCTTCTAGTATCGCACCTTCTTCACGAAGGTTAGCTATCGTTAATGCGCCTGCTTCTTCTAATCGAAGTAGTCCGCAATTATGTTGGAATTGTAGGAAGCCAAACCATCGAGCTGCTTCTTGCAAAGAACCTAAGAAAGGTTTATTTTGTTATCGTTGTGGAAAATCTAACGTTACGGTCCGCACTTGTTCTAAGTGTTCGGGAAACGAGTAAAGGACGTACTAAGAAGCCGTTTAGTGACGTCAGAGGTCAAAGTTAAATCGGCTGTCTATTTTAATAGTTTACATTCTTCGAAGAAAAAGAGTTTCGTTAAAAATAAAGTTGTATTGGATTATGTTTTTGAGTCTGCTGAGTCTGACGAAAGACCTTTTGTCTACGTTAAAGTTTTTGGTCACGAAATTTTGAGTTTATTAGATAGTGGCGCTTCTCGCACTATTGTTGGTTCTAAGGGTTGGGAAATTTTTAGTCAGTTAGGTTTGAAGTTAAATAAGTCAGTTAAAGTTAATTGTGTTGTCGCTAATGGTAAATCAGTACAAAGTTTAGATTCACTTCTCGTCCCAATCGAACTTAAAGGAAAAATTGTTGTTTTAGAAGTTTTAGTTGTTCCTGACGTTCCGCATAATTTAATTTTAGGTGTTGATTTTTGGAAACAAGCAGGTATCGTTCCCGATCTTAGAAAAGGTGAATGGCGTTTCGAAAATATGGACACCATTTCACAATTGGAAGATAAAGATTCCGTTATTAAGTCTCGTCTCGATCTTTCCTCAGAACAGCTCAATCAGTTAGACAATTTAGTTAGTAATCATTTTTCTTCTTCGAATGAAAATTTTGGATGCACCAACTTGATCGAACATCAGATCAAAACTACTTCCGAACCAATTAAGCAACGATATTACCGAGTTTCGCCGTTTATCCAGAAACAAATCGATCTGGAGTTAGAGAAAATGTTAAAGTTAGGCGTTGTAGAAAGATCCAACAGCGCTTGGTCGAGCCCGATCTTATTGGTGAAGAAGAAGGACAACTCTTATCGTTTTTGCGTGGACTTTAGAAAAGTCAACAAGGTTACCGAAAAAGACGCTTATCCTTTACCTTACGTTTCGTCTATTTTGGATCGTCTTCGTGACGCAAAGTTTATTTCATCTCTCGACATTAAGTCCGCTTATTGGCAGATTCCTTTAAGCGAAGAGTCTAAGCAGTATACCGCTTTTACAGTTCCGAACCGTGGGTTATTCCAATTCACGCGTTTACCGTTTGGTTTAGCTAACGCACCAGCTTCTTGGCAGAGGTTGATTGATCGAGTTTTAGGTCCCGAATTAGAGCCTTACGTTTTTGTTTATTTAGATGACGTCATTATTTGCGCTCCTTCTTTCGAGAAACACATGGAAGTGTTAACTGAAGTTCTTCGTCGCCTTAGAGAGGCTAATTTGATGTTAAGTAAAGACAAATGTCATTTTTGTAAACTTGAACTTAAGTATCTTGGTTTTATCGTAAATTCTTCTGGTTTGTCGGTTGACCCGGAAAAGGTTGATGCAATTTTGCGTATTCCAGTTCCCACTGGTGTCGCTGAAGTTAGAAGAATTATAGGCATGGCCTCGTGGTATCGCCGATTCGTACCGAATTTTTCGACAATTATCGCTCCATTGACGTCTCTGTTAAAGAAGAATTCCAGCTTTAATTGGACTAGGGATTGTGATGAAGCCTTTCAGATCATTAAGAATTGTTTAGTTTCCGCACCTATTTTGTCTTGCCCTGATTTTAATGTTCCGTTTACAGTTCAAACTGACGCTTCTGATTTTGGTCTTGGTTCAGTTCTTACCCAGTTTATCGACGGTGAAGAACGTGTTATTTGTTATAATAGTAGGTCGCTCACGAAGTGTGAACGCAAGTATTCCACTACCGAAAAGGAGTGTTTGGCTGTCCTTTGGTCTATTGAAAAATTACGCCCATATCTTGAAGGAACAACTTTCACTGTAGTTACCGATCACGCATCATTAGTCTGGTTACATAATTTAAAGGAACCTACCGGTCGTCTAGCACGATGGGCTGTTAGACTTCAGCAATTTGATTTTACGATCATTCATCGTAAAGGAAAGGATCATGTCGTACCTGACGCATTATCTCGTTCAGTACCAGCTATCGACAATATTACTACCGATTGTGACACTACCGAACCTAAGTCTTCGGACAAATGGTTAACAAAACTTATGGAACGTGTACGTTCAAAACCTACCGCTTTTCCACAGTGGAAAATTAGTAACGGAAAGCTATTTAAGCATGTTACCGTAGACTATCCCGATCTTCGTTCTGAGAATGACAATTGGAGAGAAGTTATGCCTAAGTCTAAACGACTCGAAATATTGTCTAAGTTTCACGATGAGCCTACCGCTGGACACCTTGGTATTTTTAAGACTCTCGAACGAATTGTTCCGCTTTATTACTGGCCTAAGATGAAGGCTGACGTCATTCGTTACATCAATAGTTGTAAAGTTTGTATCACGCATAAGCCAGAACAGAAACGTCCTGCTGGCCTTATGACCCGTCATCCTGTGGTGGACAAACCTTGGCAGTTGACTTCTACCAATCTTGTTGGACCGCTACCGCGATCTAAGAGTGGTTATTCATATATCCTTGTAGTTGCCGATTATTTTTCTAAATTTGTGTTATTTTTCCCGTTACGTTCCGCTACTGCCGCAGCAGTTACTAAACGTCTTGAAGAAGATGTCTTTTTAATGTTTGGAGTTCCTCAGTATCTTTTGTGTGATAACGGCACACAGTTTCGTAGTGCAGAGTTCAAGAAAATGGTTTCGTCATATAAGTCCAAAATTATTTTTAACGCTAATTATCATCCATAAGCGAATCCAACTGAAAGAGTCAACCGAGTCATGAAGACAATGCTATCGTCATATATTGAAGACAACCATCGACATTGGGATAAGTATCTTGCTAAAGTAGCATGTGCTATTTGTACCGCTGTACATGAAGTCACCGGCTTAACGCCGTTTTTCGCTAATTTTGGACGTGAAATCTGTTTCGACGGATCACGTCATGGAAAAACTACCGATTCTGACACTATCGACGATCTAGCTTTTGCAGATCGTACCTTTTTGGCCGAAAGAGGCCCCGCTTTTAGAGAAGTTTACGTCGACATTAAGAATCGCTTGAATGCCGCTTATGTCCGCGCTAAACATTATTACGATTTACGTCGTCGTCCAGCACCTTTTGAGGTGGGAGACACAGTGTGGCGAAGGAATTATGTTCTTTCAGATGCATCTCGATATTTCTCGGCCAAACTGGCACCTAAGTTTATCGGTCCGTTCTACGTGAAACGGAAAGTTTCGTATCAGACCTATGAGTTGTCTGATGACACGGGAGCATCTAAAGGCATATGGAACGCCAAGGACTTAAAATTAAACCCGACTGGGGATAAATAGTTTTATGTTTTACCGTTTGAGTATTTTTCTTTTGTTTTTGTTTTGTTGTTAGGTTAGTTAGTTTCGTTTTTGGGTTCCGTGTAGAGACGGACTAAGAATATTTCTCTACAGTGGGGACACCACTTGTCGTAAGAGGCGACTAAACAACGGTTCTGTCATTTCCATTTTTCTTTCTTCTGCTATCTTGTCTGTTTTTATCTTTTATTTCTGTAGTGTTTGCGACTAGGTGCCATCGCTCGGTGAGGGCTTTAGTTGTGGGAAAAACGCAATGCGCGGATCTCGTGAAGCGCAGCGCGCCCTCTTCTATTGTGCAGCATCGAGTGATCTGTGTCGAACCCAAACATATGCTACCCTTCTTATTGTTTAGTTCTCGTTCCGTTTAGTTTTGTTAGGGGTTTTCGATGATTGCGAAATCGCGAGAACCATAGGTTTAGTTTTCGTTTAGTTTTAGTTTTTATGTCTTATAGAGTGATTTGGGAAATCCCTCTTTAAGTAGGGGAAGTGTAACCATCGTTTAAAAACGATTGGTTGTTTGAGTAATTTTTGGTAACAGACACAGTATTTGGATTGACGATTTTCATTTAATGTATTTTGAATTTGTTTTAATAGGATTTTAGATTGAGTTTAATAAGTTATTTTACGATTTTAAATTCAAAGTTACAATTTAAATTGTTGATAAAGTTTTGTATTTTGTTACGCCGTGAACCATCTGATTTCGCGATTTTGTTTATTGAGTATTTCACTTGGTTTGTTGAGAATTCCAGTTGTAATTTATGTTTCCCTTCTGAGATATAATCGTAATTAAATATATTTTTGTCGTTTGTTTATTTTAAGTTGGTTCAAAAGTCCTTTGTTCAAGTGCATTCTCAGTACAGTCGTACTTTGATTTCTTTGTGTCAATCGTTTAGATTACGTGGAAAAATTAAGTCATTATCTTAATTTATTAGGCAGTTTAAATTCTTGTAATATAATATTTTGTCAATTTGATATTTTTACGTATAAGCGAAATGCCGTGTCCAAATGCTATGAATATGACGTAATGGGGACTGATTGCCTCTTTATCACACTTCTTAATGAGAGTGTTTCCGTTCTTGAAGTTTCGAACACAGCCTTTGTGGAAAGGGTAGTCGAAAAAAGTTGATATATAGATGTGATTTTGGTAAATGAAGAGAGTCCGAAGTTAGTTGGTTGACAGTCGTCAGAATGTAGTTATCGCGGGTGATAATTCACCTTTTCTAATAGTAAAATTAGAGTTACCGCGGAAGTAAATGAAAATGGTTCAGTGATTCTTTAAGTGGAAAACAAAACTTTCCTTTTCGTAATTACGGTTCATTGAGATCACTGTTTTCCGAATTAATATAGCATGTATCGTTACGTGAATTTGTGCGTGAGTTTGTTTCGCAATCTCATATCTTTCGCCTTGGGGGCGGATCAATAACAAATCTTCCGTTGGTAAATTATTCATCTGGATTTGGTACCCTATCAAGGTTCCGGACAACGACAGCTGGCCTACGCTAACCAAAAGCCCGACTACGAAAAATTCAAGGTATTTATTTTGCACCATCTATTGATATGTGAAATTTTTGTTTACGCGATTAAGTGTTAAAAGCTTTGAATTTCAAATAAAATTTCAAGTGCCTCGAAGTTAACGTTAATGTAACTAATTAATGTCCGTATTTAGCGGTACTGTTATAATCCCTAGTTTAAAAATTATTAAACGGGACCGAATTCTCGGTTCAAGTTATATATATATTAGTTTTAAGGTATTTAAGTGTATTTGATTTTATAATTCATTAATTTCGACGCGCACACGGCCGTGAATTTTTGTTTTGTTTTGGTAATTAATGTTTACCAATATTATTATTTTTTTTTTTTTATTATTATTATTTTGTTCTATATTGTGTATTTATTCAAACATTCATTTTGCTTTCTTTGTTTCTGTTTTGTGTGAATAATTTTGTTAATTTCAATTCAATTATTTGATTATTTTATTCATTTTGTTTTTTTTTCTTGTGTTCAAATAAATGTTAAATTGTTAAATGTAAAGAGCTTTTAATTCCGTCGGCCTCCGCGTGTGTAACTTTATTAGTTTATTACAGATTTTAGTGAGATACACCCTATCAAGGTAAGTCCGTTTAGGGTGTATCCTCCAGAAGCGGACTTGTGGTTGGCAAGGGTCAGAAGTCCATTAAGCTTTACTCCTTCCTGGCGCCCTTTGATTTCGACATTATTACTTTTCGATTTTGTGTTTTCGTCAAGTTAATCCAATTCAATCACGAAACTTTAAATATAACCCACCCCTTCTCCATTGAGCTAGTGGCACAACACCGTTTATGTTACCTCATTTCAGGCAGTGACATTGTTTTAACTTTGGCATGTAACATGTTGTCCCAATAACAACTCCAGCAATGCATTTTGGAACTTCTAATTTGTTTACATGTTACGTGCAAAAAATGAAACAATGACACTTGCCTGAAATAAAGTAACATAAACGAAGTTTTGCCGGTGTTCAGAGAAGACGGGGCGGGTTATATTCAAAATTTCGTGATTGTTTTGGAAAAACTGAAGGAAAACAAATCAAAAGTCAAAATCAAAAAGCGCCAAGAAGGAATATAGCTTAATGAACTTCTGGCCTTTGCCAACCACAAGCCCCCCCTCCTATTTAAAAAAAAATGAAACTAAAGTAGAATCACAAAAAAAACAATAGAAAAATCTTAATTAACCAAAACACGGCCGTGTGCGCATTAAATAAATATCAATTTAATACAGAATGAAATAAATTAATCTATTTCAAAAACAAGATGAAAATTTAATAATAAATTTTCTGGTTAACGTCATTCAAATTTTTAACACAATGAAATTTTTTCACAGTTTTGATAAATACGGACAATAATCATTTATTAATTACACTATCAATGAAATCGTTGATTCAAAAACTTATTTTTCTTAAAAACCAAAGCTTTTAAGACACTTAAAGGCGTAAATAAAATTCACAAACTTTAAGTAAGTGGTACAAAATAAACACTTTAAATTGTCGACTTATGGTTGGATCTTGGGTTACCAGTTGTAATCAGGAAAAAACGAAGGGTTTCCCAATTAAAAAGAAAACTATGGGCTGTCGGAAGGTTTTCCATTAGCCGCCACCAACGCGAAAATTGGATTGTGAAACACAAACTAACGCACAAATCCACGATACGTTAATACAAAACCAAACCGGTATCCAGTGGAATTCAATAAGTCGTAATTGCTTTACGAAATAAGAAAGTTTTTTCTAAATGAACGATTCACTGTACCATTGTTGAAGGCTTCCGCGGTACTTATTTGTTTAAAAGCCGTGACTTTAACCCCCGACAACTACATTCTGATACTTAAATCACTTCGTACGACTATCAGTCAACTAAGTTTCTTTTATTACCAAAATCACTCATATATATAAACTTATTCGACTACTATTTCCACAATGGCTGTGATCAAAACTCCATGATAGAAAACTATACCACCAAGAAGTGCAAAGAGGATGCAAACAGATTAAATAACGTCACAAACGTAGTGTTGGAGCACGGTGTTTGTTTCCGCGTAAAAGTGTCAAATTGACAAAATATCACATTTCAAGACGGTCATAAAATTTAAACTGTCTAATAAGTTAAAATAATGACTTAATTATCTATGTAATCTAATCGATTAATACAAAGAAACCAAGTTTTGCAATTGCAATTGTATCTCCTAAGGGAAACATAAATTACCACTGGAATTCTGATCGAACAAAGAAAAATGCCAACTCAACACAGATTACCTACAGCTTAATAAATTTTGAAATAAATTAATACAAAATTTTATCTACAACTTTGAATTATAACGTTGAATTTAATAACGTAAAATAACTTCTTAAAATTAATCTAAAATCAATAAAACAAATACATAAAATGAACAACGTCAATTCAAATACCGGGTTTTTTACGAAAGTAATCAAACAACTTTAAACGATGGTTACACACAATAGATTTACTCTCATTCCAATGTTTGCTATAATCGTTGCAGATGTCCGTTGTAAGCAAATCCGGCAAATAGCATTTGCGGCCAGCAGAAAAACTAGATGAACAAGAAAATATTTTTTAATTATTTCAAAAACACTTTACTGCTAGCTTTACAACCAGAATAACCGATATTAATTATTTATTATAACCACAATAGTGCCATAAACTTATATTTAATAGAAACTGACAACAGCTAATGATATCACAATTCTCAAACTTTTCCCTTGCACGAACCAAATACTTCAGGCCTCGGATATCTCCATTTAAATTACTAAAAAGTACATAAGATGAAAAATTAGTAACTTGGCAAAAAAAATGTGAGAATGTAAATACCTAAAAAAACTGTTTTTGGCAATAATCGGTCAAATTTAGAAAGAATTCTAGTCCATGACAATCACTAATGGTTTAAAGAAAACAGGAATTTAACCGGGCGCCAATATCTAAACACAAATATTATGTGGAACGCTCGGCATGATAGAAAATTATCTAATGTGCTTAAAACGATAGAAAAAGCGTAGTTTTCTTAATGTTGATAGTGACTACCAAAACAAAATACAGAAGAAAATCAAATTACCAAAAAGATTCTAAATTTACAAGGAAACCCAAACACCAAAGAAATTGCAAATCCAGCTGCACAAATACAAACCAACATTCTAGCATAGACCTTGGTGCAACTGGTGACTCCGCATTAATAGAGGTAACAACTTAATTTAAATCAAAATTATTTAAAAAACATTTTCAAAAGTTTATAACTAATTCAAAATATTTAATTTTTCCAAAAACAAATTGGTAATTTTTTAAATAATTATTTACACTATCTTCATGTAATCGCAACAGGCATTGCAGTTTAGACAGCAGAAGCCGCACTTTCACTTATCCTATTTTTTAAAGAAAGTGTGAACATCAGACATAAAAGGATTAATAAAATAATATCACAAAAGTGTGTTGTTTTTGTACAATGGCAGTCAAGAATTATGCATATTCATACAAGTTATGTCTAAAATACGACATATTTAAAGTAAGTTTTTCAGAAACTGTAATGAGTGTAAGTTTCACATTACACTTATCTAGGTTTACGTTAATTATAATTTTATTTCATATGTATTTTTGCCCAAAATAGTTTTTGTTCTAAACGTGTTCTGAAGAAGACATACTAAAGATGTCTAAGTAATTACTGTCTAAAAATGTACAATTTAATAATATTATATATTTTAAAGATTTCTGTGAGGTGTCTAAGGATCAAATAAAATATCAAAAGAAATCTTAAATAACCCGACTTGATGTTTCTGAGACGTCTTGAAAATATCTATGTGCTTGTTGTGTTTGTACCTGTACAATTGATTGTAAGGACTTCAGCGGATTTAGTTATAATTTGTACATTCATTAATAATATAGTTACATGCCTGCATACATACATGACAGGTACAATACCCCTATTATGTTTTCCGGTAAGTGTCGTAATACTCTTATGAATATACAAGGTAAGCAATTTAACTCCCTACACTAGCAGTAACTTCTACACAGTACAAAATTTGTCAACAGAACTTAATTAATCCTAATTCCTATATATAGGTAGAGGGCGTCTAACACATTTTCTATATATATTTCTATTAGATGCTGTGGTAATCTTTTCCGCTGAGGCTTGCTGATTTGAAAGGGCAGATATGGTTGGTGTTATATGGTTCTTTCCAAAAGGCCAGTTAAAATCTATTTCTAAATCTGACGTTGAATTTGGACTTTCCCCATTATAAATTGATTTATGTGTTCTATGAGGAGAATATCTTCCACTTCTTCCACACCTTTCTTAAATGCCCTGTCCTGCCTCAAGCCTTGCAGACAACTTTGCCACTTAATGTGCATTTATTAGCTTAATGTGAATCACCACCACATCTATAACAGACATTTTTAACAAACTCAGTGATGTATTTATTAGTGCAACTTAGCTTAGTTTTATTTTGTTAGGAACTGCTGCTTGGCCTTGGTGTCTTCTTTGTAAAATGGAACGATTTGTTCTGTATTTGATGTATGTTGTTTTAAGTTTTCTTATCTTAAAACTGATTTGCATGTTTTTCTAACAGTTCCATGTGTTTGTGCGTATTTTTGACACTTCGGTGAAATAATTACATAAGGGACCTTAATGTGTTTTTAGTCAGTAGTATCGCCTAACGTAGTAGCGAACAGAATATTGTATTTAAGTTAAGTTAGTGTTGCTTGTTTGTACATATTCTTGTGATTAAAATAAATTCAAATACAGTTTACTTTTATCGAAGAATTCTTTATGGTCCATTCGGAGCCGGGTCAGTAATCTAAATTAAATAGTGAAAGTTAATTACAAGTATAGACTGCAAACAGAGTTGAACAAAGATCGATTTATGGACGGTTAAAGAAAAAAGTGAGAAAAAAAGCGTATACAAAGTCACGAATTGTATATGTCAGTAAGTTAAGAAGTTTGACACGTGTTTTTTTGAATACCAGCGATACGGTTGAAGGAAGGTAGCAAGCAGAACGGTATATCGAATAGAACCTGAGGTCTGACACAAAATTAGAAAAACGAGTGAGAAAATGAAGAAAGGGTGTAGGCGTAGATGACAAGTGATTAATCGACATTGACGAAAACGGTTCAGAACGAACGAGAGGACAGCGTTTTAACGAGAGACACAGAATAAAACCAATTAAATCAGGTACCAGCATTCCTTATTTCCTTGTTTCATTTTAAATTATTTGTATTATTTTTTAAAATGAATATAAAACAGTTAAAAACGGAACAAAAATCAAAATTTACAAACTTTTGTTGAATTTTTAAATTCTTTTTAAGCAAATCAAATTATATAATTAAGACTAAGATTAGAAAAATTTGAGGGTGTATTAAATAATTTTGAAAGATTAGAATTTAAATTATATATTGAACAAGATGAAGAAGAGGAATTTTTAAAAGATAACGGCAAAGGCTTTTCTGTTTCCGAAAATGAAAGTAATGCGTCCATAGAAGCAAAAATAAACTTACCACAATTAGTGTTGCTATCGTTTAATGTCGAACAGCGTAATTAAATTAGTTTTTCTGATAATTTCTTGGGGATTATTTATAACAATAATACATTGCCCGAAATAGAAAAATTTAGGTATGTACACGCGCAGTTGACAGGTGCAGCGGCTGTAGCTATACAAAGTTTATAAATAACACAAGCAAATTACCAAATTGCTTAAGATACTTTAAAATAACGCTTTATAGATAAACTACAGACAGTTGAATTACATATCGGGGATATATTGAATTTGTTACGAGAAACAAGGGATCGCAGGCTTTGTTATGTGTGATTATAACGGGAATCTAAAAAAAAGGCGCCAAGACGATGAAAAATTAAATTTGGGGGATACCGTCTAACTCTCTCCGTAGCAAGAGAAGAATAAATAACACTACAAAAGTAATAACACCAAATATATATATTTATTATATCACAGAAGTTGAAGGAAGCATGTAAATTCTTGACAAAATTTATACGTAGGCCGATTGAAGTAGAAGGTGCGCCAAGTGTCGAGCAACATACCGTATAACAAACTGCCTTTGTCGGACTACACAGTTACATCGACATAGCGTCTGAATTTATAAGTACATATAATTAAATTGTAGACAAACCAAACAATTCAAGCCTTCGAGATTCGATGTGCACAACTGATAAATTTGCGAAGCACAAAAATACAATTAATTGTGTTAAGTTATCATGCACGTACGGTCCTAACGACCTAGTCCCCGAAATACAAATAAAAAAATTGAAAGTAGCAATACTTACAGGTAGGTTTTACCTCAGTCGGACATTAGCTAATCTCCGTACTTGATGTACCTGAAAAGTAATATTAAACCCAAATCGGAAAGAGCATATACATTTAACACAATTAAGAAGGTTTATTTAGCATCAAATTATTACGAACGCAAGTGCCCAGAGTTTCCCTTTGACTTAACCAATTAAATTTTTCATGTTTGTCTTAATTCTTCGCAAAAGAAAAGATTGTCCTGGCGGTTCTCAACCTTTGACGGTAGATATGATAAGGACGTATCAATACTTCAACGTCATGGAATATTTTGAACAACGCCACTTGTTAGTTATCTATGATGATAACGCAGAACATCTGGTGGCTACCAAAAGCCGCTACAGAAAATTAGTAGATGTCAACTTTAACCCTCAATAAAGAAAATTGTATACTACCTACCCCGTTTCAACCTTCCAAAAATAATCGCATATTAAACTAGCAGCGTGACACAATCTAATGGTGAAGGTTAACCCGGGCGTAAAAGTACCAAACTCGCAAAACGATCTAATGCACATAAAGTGCGAAAATGCTGTCTAAAGGTTGACAAGCTCGGCGCAAGTGCTGAGAAGTTCTGACAAATTTCATACTAACGAGAAATTTTCCATACTCGCGAATTGAACTACTAATTTCCTTTTTTTAACGTTACAAATTCCCCTCCAGCAACATAAAAACCTAGAAAGTAGACACTAGCTAAAGTCAAGAATAGAAATTTAGGCCTACGCCAAGGACAAAACCCTGAAATCCAAAACCAACCCAAATACAATAATACCCAACCCCAGAAGAAACGTAGACGAAAGAGATTTTCCCAATTTGCTAAGCATCACCAACCAAATGTGTCCAAAAGTTGCATGAAGCGGAATGATACTTCAAAGAACCAAAAACTCGACCAACAGAAGAGAAGTATCAGAACAGGTACTCGTTGAAAGTCGTTACGCTATAAAGCAAGAAAACAACGCAGTCCCATAGACCTCACTGACCGACAATACTAAGCAAATCAAGAGAAAAAGAAGAAGTACAGGAAAGAAAGAAGTTTAGACCACGGTTCAGGACAACGCCCTAAAATCTTTTGAAATCCCAGCCCACGAATACAAATGCAACCCCAAATATAAGTATCCAAAGATACTAAAGAAGTAAAAAAAAAAACCAAGTATCTAGCAGATGTTGAATTGTGATACGCGGACTTAGAAGAAAAGTCAAAAAGAAAAATTAATGCAGTAGTGCTCAAAAAGTCGTCAACAGACGATATGAGATTCTTCCACCAAAAAAAGCAAATAAACTCTAAAGATCTAAGCAAAGAAAACCAACGAAGAAATCTTAAGCAAAAAAGGTTCTGATTAAAAGTCGACACTACTCGGACTACCTAAAAGGCAGAGAAAAAAATCAGTAATCCAAGAGTCACCACAACAAAGTTACCAAAAAGCTAAACACTAAATGAGTGCCAATCCAAAAGAAATCTAAATCACGTAACCCAAAACAAAACCAAAAGAAAAAGAAGTAAAAGTCGATAAAAAAGAACAGGAAACTTCACTTGCCAATTGAGTATTGTGAGTCAGTGCTCGTTGTGTTGGAATGTCACATTGGAACGTAAATGCCGAAGAACGGATTAGAATATTCCAAGAGCAAAAGAAATCCAAAGAAGAGAAATATCCTAACGGTGACTAACAACATCAAAAATGCCGACTAAGCGGAAGTACAGAATACCAAAAGCAACGTTGCAGTCTATCCCAAGCTTCAACCCAAGCACAATTAGACAAAAACCCACTAAACCCAATAAAGCGAGAGAAGTAACTGAGAAAGAAAAGAAAAAAAAGAAACACAGTTGCAGTGAACACTAAAGAAAGAAGTAACTAAAAAGAAAAAGAAAGAAAGTGTTCAACCAACAAACTAAGATAAAAGAAAAAAGAAAAGAGATAATTGCTCTAAAGGCAAACCTTCAAAAACAAAAGAAAAAAAAATAGAATTAAAAGTAAGAAAGACAAGAAAGGAAGAAAAGAGACAGACGGAAAAAGATAAGACAAGATGTAATTGTCTGATTCGTTCTTCTCTCCGTAGAAGAAACGAAAGGGAGTGACCAGCCCTTCAATGCCCAACCAACCGCCCATATAAAAAAAAAGAAAAGGAGAGAAAAGAAGAGACATTAGTTAGTCATAGAACAAAAACATACCAATTGCTGTTCCAAATTAGACAGTATACTTCAAGACTTCAATGCCGACGAGCGGAATAGAAAACTCAAGAAAAGAAAAACCAAATCCAAAGCAGAAGAGAGAATCCTATAGATGACGTACCAATCCAAAAAGGCCGATTAAACCGATATAAATATATACAGACGGAAAAGTAGTCTGTCCTGAAGTAAAATGAAGAAGAAAGAAACCAAAGAATTTTAGCAGAACTTAACCAAAAAAAAAAAAGAATATCGGTGACAGCAAAATGGGTGAAAGCAAATAGATAGCATCCGAACCACAACAAACAAGATACCAATAACGTATTCAAAGAATGGAACCATCAAAACCAAACGAAAAGGACCAAAAGAATAGCAAAAGTCGAAAGTCAAAAACCCAAAAAGTGAACTAACATTTACGACGCTTGCGACGCCGATGAAAAAGAAGAGAACGATTAGAAGAAGGAAACAACAAAGAATAATTAGAAGCGACTGAAGAAGGAGATGCAAAAGCAATAGCAGCGGTTTTTACATCCGGAGAAATTGTACGATCTTTATGTAGACGCGTAGACCTTGTAGCTAAACCAGTGTTGGAAAGCTAATATTGCTTGCTGGCAAAACGTGAAGAATTGCTTCGTTGCGAGTTCGAACAAGAACAATGACGTATAAACTCAGTAACCTTAGATCTCATATGATGCCAGTAGAAATGACAGCAAAGAGCTTCTAACGTGTATCTAATACTAAGGTGATCACAATTGGATGTAAGGTGGTGATCCTGAATAAATTGCTTGCGCTGGTCCGATGGTACAACTAACTTCCAAACGCAAGGACCCAAAGAGGTAATGCGTACACGTTTACATAAAAGATTTTTCACAACACACCAACGAGAGAAAAAAACGAGGAGAAGCAGTAACTTTAGATATCATACCTAAATACCAAGGATCAGTAGTAGGCCTAATAATCCTAGAAACTGAAAAAGAAATTAAAAGGAAGAAAACGAACAGTACGTAAAGGCTTAGCACCTTGAGAACGACAACAAACACAAGTATTTGAATTAGAAGGAGATACAGAAGAAGAAAGTGTAGAAGCATTAAGAGAACAAGTAGCAGGAATAGCAAAAGAGACGGAAGTAGAACTCTTACTAGCAAAGACTACAGATGATTTTTGAACTTTGTCACCAATCTCTGTTGTTGAGAAGTAGAAAGAATCACGAGAATTGATGTTCGACTCCAAACGCTTGCCTAAAGATATTAATTCAGCGATAGATTTGATTTCCATCAACGCTAAAGGCAGTTGGTAGAACGGCGTTAGATTCCAGCGAATAACCTGAGACCGGTTCCGATAGTTGAAGAAGGAGGTATCGCATAGTAGTAACGTAAGTACCGATGGTTTCGTCAGCTCCCATCGTACGACTGCGAATAGAATCCATCAAGCGCCCATCCACAAATCCAATTAATAGAAAAGTAAGTAAGTAAATTGCTAATATAAATTCAAACCGCAGCACTAAAAATCAAAGAAGTAAAACTAGTAAAGTAACTCCGACGTCAAGTCTTGCAGCAATAACTAAAGGAGCGAAGCAAAGTAAGTCGAACTCACGAAAGACTAAGAAAATATAAAAGAATCAATAAAACTAGAAGAAATTATAATCGCACACACAGAAATCGGGCCCAGACAGTTGGGTGCCAAAATTTGTTACGAGAAACTCAGGTTTCTGGAGTTGATCTGTCAAAAATAAAGTGTCACCTCGGTCTTCTCATCACCAAACAAAGCAACGGCTAACACAGCTTCTTCGGAGAGGGATCGCAGGCTTTGTTATGTGTGATTATAACGTGAATCTAAAAAAAAGGCGCCAAGACGATGAAAAATTAAATTCGGAGGATACCGTCTAACTCTCCCCGTAGTAAGAGAAGAATAAATAACACTACAAAAGTAATAACACCGAATATATATATTTATTATGTCACAGAAGTTGAAGAAAGCATATAAATGTAAATTCTTGACAAAATTTATACGTAGGCCGATTGAAGTAGAAGGTGCGCCGAGTGGCGAGCAGCATACCGTATAACAAACTGCCCTTGTCGAACTACACAGTTACATCGACATAGCGTCTGAATTTATAAGTACATATAATTAAATTGTAGACAAACCAAACAATTCAAGCCTTCGAGATTCGATGTACACAACTGATAAATTCGCGAAGCACAAAAAAAAATTAATTGTGTTAAGTTAACATGCACGTACGGTCCTAACGACCTAGTCCCCGAAATACAAATAAAAAAAATTGAAAGTAGCAATACTTACAGGTAGGTTTTACCTCAGTCGGACATTAGCTAATCTCCGTACTTAATGTACCTAAAAAGTAATATTAAACCCAAATCGAAACGAGCATATACGTTTAACACAAATAAGAATGTTTATTTAGCATCCAATTATTACGAACGCAAGTGCGCAGCGTTTCCCTTTGACTTAACCAATTAAATTGTTCATGTTTGTCTTAATTCTTTGCAATAGAAAGGATTGTCCTGGCGGTTTTCAACCTTTGACGGTGGATATGATAAGGACGTATCAATACTTCGACGTCATGGAATATTTCGAACAAGGCCAGAACATCGCAGAACATCTGGTGGCTACCAAAAACCGCTACAGAAAATTTGTAGATGTCAATTTAAACTCTCAATAAAGAAAAATGTATACCACTTGCCCCGTTTCAACCTTCCAAAAATAATCGCATATTAAACTAACAGCGTGACACAATCTAATGGTGAACCCGGGCGTAAAAGTACCAAACTCCCAAAACGCTCTAATGCAAATGAAGTGCGAAAATGCTGTATAAAATTTGACAAGCTCGGCGCAAGAACAGAAAGGTTTTGACAAATTTCATACTAACGAGAAATTTTCCATACTACCGAATTGAACTACTAATTTCTTTTTTTAACGTTACAAATTTTAAAATCATAACAAAGCAGAAATATAATGATACTCGCAATTTTTTAGATATTTTAACGGTAAATTTGAGAAGTTTGGAGAGTCTAGGTGTAGATACCATTTTGTGGAATGCGATTTTAATTCAAATTTTAGCAGGAAAATTTGATGCGGTTACTTATAAAGAATGGAGAGCGGTTAAAATAAAATACGAGTTGGCAGCGTTCGAGGAATTTAAAGAATTTATAAAAGAGCGATGCCATTTGCTACAAGGTATCTTTGCAAGCGCGGACGGTATGAAAAACGTAAAAGAAAGGGTTGTATCCCTTGCAGAACGTACAGAAAAAAAATGTTGACTATAGGAAAAACGCGGTAAAAAAATTAGGTTTATGTCTAAACTGTATGAATAAGGGGCATTAACATATCGACGGGAGCGACAGGTAACGGGAAGTTGAAACAGCTGCAGGAGGAACGACGTGTAGCGGTAATTTTATTGCCACACACGATCGCAAATCGAAAACGGCGGCGATGGGCGCGACTAGAAATAGTTCATCGAAGGAGATATGAACAACACAACAGGTAATGTTTGAGGTTAAGAAAGTAAAAAAATTGGTATCGGTGAGTGAAATCAAATTGTTCAGATTTTATTAAAACGTTTGAATGCTTAGTTTTAAAACGAATAAGAAAACATTTTTACTGCGATTCTACGATAGTGTTATGCTGGTTACAAACTCCATCTAAAAATGAAATACGTTTGTATTAAATCAGAGTTGCTAGAAGAAAAAAGAAAAAAAAATATACTGACAACTATAACAAAGATTTGGAACTTATCTGAACGATTTTCACGTTTGAAAACGTTTACTGCTTATATTCTATCGGAATCAAAATATGTCGTAAAAATCGATATTTTATAGACGAAACTTTAACGGGAGAATATTTAAAAGAAGCATTATAAACCTTAATACGCATAGCACAACAAGATATTTTTAAAGAAGAATTTGAGAATTTAAGTAAGGGGAAAGCTATTTGGAAATTTAGTGCATTATCATCGTTAACGCCATTATAGATAAACACGGTTTATTAAGAGTAGGCGGACGGTTGCAAAGAGCACGATTGGAGTATAAAACTAGACATCCATACATCATAACCTAAAAGCCATCTGTTGAGTTATTTAATTGTAACTCAATTACATTTAGATAACTTCCACTGTGGTCCACAGTGTTTGTTAGCATATTTAAGACAAGAGTATTGGCCGATTGAGGGACCTAATTTAGTAAAAAAGGTTTACCATAATTGCGTAAGATCTTTTTGCGTAAAACCTAAAAGCTTAACTTATATTATGGGTTTGTTTCCGGAAGAACAATTCGTACCGTCACTAACGTTTTATAACTACGACATTGATTTTCTGGGCCCGTATGTAATTCAAGGTAAGAAATCAAGAAGGTGTTAATCAATTAGGTGTAATGTATAGTTATTTATCTGTTTTGTAACATAGGCGATTCATATTGAGCTGGTGGGAAATTTGACTACTGAAGGTTTTATACAGGCGCTGCGCAGGTTTATTGGACGTAGAAGTAATCCTAAAACGGTGTCACTAACTTTGTAGGCGCTAGAATTGAAATTAATGGCATAGTAAAAGAAATTGAAAGGAAATAGTTATTTAACCAACAAGGTTGGTAATGAAGGCAATTAATAATCGAGACATTTTCACGCGCGAGCGAGCGCAGCGAGCGAGAGCGTTAATGTTGTCGAGATTATTAATTGCATATTATCAAACAAGTTGGTTTTTAAATTTTTCCGTCGATTGTATATTATTAATTTTTGCATTTACTTATAATTTTATAACTTTATCTACTGAACAATTGTTTTATTTTTGTATCAACGGTAGTGGGATTTTTAAGTAATGGGAATGCTATATAACCTCAACGCGTCAATTAAATTTTAATCGGATTGATTGTAATTAGTTTTGAAAATATCAATGATTGCTAACATTTTTTAATTTTATGTGATTAACAGTATGTTAGGAAATCGAAGAAAATTACATCTCGAAACATCAAAAAATTCTCTTTTATCAGCCCAAAGGTAATCGTGGGATTGTTTTCTTTGTACACAGAAGCTGAACTTGCTGTAAAAACCAAATCAAAATTATTTATAAAGCAAACAAAGTGTTAATACATTTAAAAATGGTTCATATATGACGAATATTGTTATTAGGAATAAAACTATAGGCTAACCAGGAGACATTAAAAATCTACGGTAAAAACAATGGTAATTTTAATACATATTTACTTCTGTAGATAATAAAGTTTTAACAATATACATTTTAATTTGAAAAATGTAAGTGAAAGTTAATTACAACGGTGAACCAGATGTCAAAAACAAATTCTTACGACAGATTGGGTTTGAGTACAAAAAATGCCACGAATTATAGTTTAGTGTTGTCGCTACTCAATGATGGCTTTAGAGAGAAGAAACTAGTTCACCTATTTATAGATTAAATATATATTTTCTATCATATTGTTGTGTTACTTTTGTTTATAACAATATTTACGTAACGGCAATTTAAAGAAAATAATCTGGTATGTACAGACAAGAAATTCATAATAGTTTATTCGTATTATAGATTTGTGATATTAATCATAACATAATGTGCTACATTGTAGTTTTTAAATAAACAGCATGCAAAAAGCTGATTTTTTGTAACACAATTGTGTAGTAAAATTTTTTAGTTTATGATTTACTAAAAAAAATCCCGTTCACTAACTTATCGATACAATTTGAATCTGATAAAAGTTCATATGTAGTTTAGCAAAGCATAATGAGCAATGTTTTACAAATTAGTGCAGATGTCATAGAAGTAGTTGCTTAGATTAGATGAAGAAGGTAATGTCGATGAAAGTAACGATAACTAAACGCTATTTGTCTTATTTTTATAAATACGTAATGTTTTCGATTTGTATGCAAAAGAAGTACACGAGTATCACTACAACACATGATATGATAAGTATTGTATTATCATCGATAAAAACCAATTGACAATTTGTGTGGTCATAAAATAGTAAGATGATGTAGATCACAATTATTGTTAATAAGGACTTTATTTATCAGCTTCGTTTAGCAACTTGGTAACTCCAAAGTAAATAATTTTTTTTCATTTTAGCGATCAGGTTACTTAACCTACAATTATTGGAAATGTTTAATTATAATAATGCAGAGGTGAATTTTTTAATTTATTTTTAATTTAAAAACGTTAACTAATACAATATACGTAACCTCATAAAAATCTTAATTCGCTTCTACGATTTTGTTGGTTAAAAAAAATCGAGCGTTAATAGAAATTCGTGGATTACATTGGTTCAAAAGTAGTGCGGTAATAGGGGCTATTACCGTACTACTTTAGATACATTATTATACGTTAATATAAGTATTAATGAACGATCGACGGAAAAGAAAATTAACAAACTTTTTTGCGGATGAAGGTGTTGAGTGGAAATTTATTTCACCGCATACTCCTCATTCCGGAAAACTCTGGGAAACGAGAGTAAAATCAGTAAAATTCCATCGGAGAAGGGCTTTGAGAGCTTCTAGTTTAGTTTACAAAGAGTTCTTAACGGTTTTTAATTAAATAGATGCAATACTTAACTCCCGTCCCTTGTATCCTTTGTCCTCCAACATTGTCGATTTAGATCTTTTAACACCTGGCCACTTTTTGATCGGAAGAGCACTTAAATTGCTACCCGATTCTGACTTGCAAGAAGTTTTGGAATATCGTTTGTCTTATTAACGAGAGAAGAAAGTGATCTAAACGTTTTGGAATAGATGGCATAAAGAAAATTCAACTGGACTGCATGAGAAAACTAAATGGAAACGAGGAAGTACTAACCAGTAGAGACTTAGTGATTCTGCATAGTGCTCGCTTGCCTCCGTGTCAATGGCGAATGAGGCATGTTCAGGAGCTGCCCCTAGGGCAAGACAACATAGAGCGGGTTGTTTTAATTAAAACGTCGCAAGGTGTAATTAAACGTTGAGTATTGCCTACCGTGAATCAAAACCAGTGAATTTAAATAATTATTTGCTGTATTGTTCAGTTATTATTTATTTGTTGTTTATTAAAAACGTTTTATATTTTTTTTTTAATTTTATAAGTTTTTGTAAATCATAAATTTACTTACAAAACTAAGCAAGTATAATTATACCAGTAATGTGTTTGCGTAATAGTAACATTAAATTAGCACTTCACACTTCTATTAAATAATATTAATAATCGTTTTTTAAATAAAACCGGTAATAGATAACAAACAATATTTCTTTTAGTGACGAAATGAATTTATTGTAAAGGAAATCGTTTACTTTTCTTAGTTCCGCTACTCAATATTTTAGTATTATCTAAACCTTCGAAAAATAGATATCAAGCACGTATTTTTAGAAATTATTTGCTTTAATACGTTACTTTATTTAATTTGACCTAAATGGTTTCTACAATTAATCAACTAAGTTTACTGTTACAAACACGAACTAATTTATTTATACATACACATATAAACAGATAATTGTTAGAACAAATCCTGCTAACAACATACATTGTTAAAGTTGTTTTATTTTAGTACTGTGCTTTGTTTGATCTTTTTAACTTATTAAATATAAAGTTTACATATAAACAAATTGTAATATTCCAACATTGTTTGGTTAACGCATGTTTTAATAATGAAGATGTTTTAACCAATGTCACATAAATATTTATTTTTAAGTTGTAGTTTCTAAATTAGTGTTTAGTTTTATTGTTAACATTACGAAAATGTATAGTTGTCTACTATTTTCAATTAAGGAATAACACTTATACATTACAAAAAATTGCAGCAATCAAAATTGTTAGCATAGAGAAATGGTTTACTAAAATAAGCTCAATGGCAAGCCGCTCATTCACAGTTTAATTGATTCGTCGGTTATTTAACGTATATTGGTAAACTTAAAAAAAACTACATTGCTTTAAAACATACCATCATTATTTACCGATTTATATACTATATTTTATAAAACAAATATATTCTAATACACATTTAGAATAATGTTTGTGTGATTATTTTAAACTTAGGATTATAAATCTATACGAAACAAATCTTTTTAAGCAGTATAGTCTCACAGCTGCGTTCCATTGATTTTTTCATGTAGAATAACTAAATTTAAATAATAAAGTTAAATAGACAGAAATTTACAAACTTAAATAACCTTCGAGTAACTTTAAATGGTGTAATTTACTTTTCATTTTGACTTGTCAAACAAATTCTGAAGTATAAACAGATTAAATACTGTAATGTGTAGAATGGTAAACTTATTAACTACTTTGATATAGCATCTTAATTACAGAATGTTTATTTAAATAAATTTTGATTAACACAGTATTGTATTATATGATTCCTTTGGTTTAATGAAGTATCGATACATACAAAAATAACATTGCAATGAGCATGCTTTCCAGCACATGACATTTTAACAAAGCAATTTAATAAATTTAATTATCACAAACTGTTAAATGCATTATGTTATTATAATATTAATAAAAAAAATTAGACATTACATAAAATTTAAAAAAAAAATGATAAAACGTGGTTTTTTACAGGTGCAAAATAAACATAGTTATACTTGTATTTTTAGAATTGTTTAGAAACTTAAAAAGAAGCAATTTCTTCTGTAATAATAATTGAAATATTACTTTTGTAATGGAATCTTTAATTGTTGCTGTTCCAAACCTTCAGTTAAATCAGATATATACTTCTAAAATAATTTTGTAAGACCTATTGTCAATCACGAAGTTTAATACGTAATAAAAATCAAATCAAAACCATTGTTAACCCAAAGGTACAAAACAATTTAAAACGCGGTCTGAAGTATGTAATAAAATTTGTGCGAATTTCAATATAATCCAAGAAAAAATCAAATTATTAGACGATACCTTAGTAGCACAAAATATACGTAATATATTAGTAAATAACATCTGGTAAATATTTAAGTGTCACACTTTTTTATATTGGCCATTTATTGTAATGTTATATCAATAATTTATATATAATAAATATTTTATAAATCTTAGTTATAATATATTCTAAATATATGTTTTTAATATATGACAGACATTAGATGTAAATGTCGTCACAATATTTGTTTCCAATAGATGGGAAATATTACTTTTTAATTTGTTCTAGATGTATCTCACTACTATTTGTGAGATATTTGTAAAACATATATCTACTACATACGTGTATGTTTTCAAATGATATTTAATCTGGGTTTTTATTGCTACGCAATGTAGAGTTTACTGCAAATGTTCTATAAAAACACGTTTATTGATAAAAATGACACTAATAATAAATAAAATTATAAATGATGAATAATATATAAATATAAAATCTGTAATATGTTAAACATCTTTAAAAAATGTATGTATGTACACAAAAAATCTTAAAATTACCTAGTAGGATAAGTTGGAGAGTTCTGTGACAAGAGGAGGAGTACTCCTCCTTCGTAACCTACATTACAAAGCTTTAAATGACCTAGAGTAACCTTACTCCTTCTCACTGACCTACATTCAAAGCTCTAAATGACCTAGAGTAACCTTACTCCTCCTCTATGACCTACACAGAAGAAGATCCGCACATTGCACAGAAGGAGGAGGAGGAGGAGAAGGAGGAGGAGGACTTTGTTTAGTAATACTTTACCATGCGTATTACTCTTCTTCCGTAATCTATATACAAAGCTTCAAATGACCTAAAGTAACGTCACTTCTACGTTAACTACATACAAGTAACCAACGAGTAGATTGATTAAAAGTTTTTATTTATTCTAACCTTCAAACACAATTATAGTATAGAGTAATTTATTAATTGTACAGTGTATTGAATAACTTAAAATAATAAATTACAATAAATCATATATTGAACCAAAATAATATATAAGAAAAATTAATATTAGCATAAGTAATAACATTGAAAATGTAATGGATAGTATACCATATGTGGTACAAATAGTTAATAGAGAAGTGTAGTTAGTGAAACCACATTTGTCTAATAAGTTAATGTAAGGCACAAAATTCCAATCGGTTTGTAGAAAACTTGAGTTGTTATAAAAACGTAGTCGAAAATCCTGTGGTTCTGCAATTGGTAGAACTTTGACACCGTCTAAACTTAATAGTATTATATTATACCACTTTGTAAGATTACTT
Organism: Aquatica leii; assembly: GCA_035610365.1. NCBI lineage: Eukaryota > Metazoa > Arthropoda > Insecta > Coleoptera > Lampyridae > Aquatica > Aquatica leii. Next base: position 27,258,729 of record CM069433.1, on the reverse strand, counting down.
TTAAAAGATGCATATGTTTTAGAACAAAATGGTAGTTAAAGTACATATGAACTGTTGTTAGAAACAGCTGTAAAAACTAATAGAGTCAAGATTTTTGGAACCATCGCACACACAAAAGTTGAATACACAACTAACAACACGTGTCACTGTTTGGCGTAATTATAATGCCGCGATCATTAAACAAATCGCATTTACGCCAATCCGTGTGAATGTAATGGTTACTGCTAGAAAATTATATGCGAAATTATTTCGAAGTATTGGGTGCTGTTATAGTAAAAACTTTAATACCATGTAGTACGTTAGGCATAAGTTGAAACCACTGGTGGAGGTTATCTTTAAAACAAATAATAGCGTCTTCACAGTTCAGAGGTTGAACTATATAAAGAGTACCATAACAAGCACTAAGCAGAACTGATTTAAAAATGATGGGAATCATTGCAGCGTCGAAAATACTCTAAACTAAACACAATCTGAAAGATACATATATGGAAATCAAAGTAAAAAAATTACTTAAATTGTAATAAAAATTTATTTCTACGCAATTATTAGCGGATACATCATCGCTACAAAACTAAAATTGTTAAACCCTTTATTTTGTAGAAGTGGTTATAAAAACTACTTTAGGGCGACGTTTCGTGGAACGGTAGTGTCCACTTCTTCAGGCCAAGGAAAACAAATACCCAGTAGAATGGTCCGCAAACAACGTCATTAATATAAAATTAATAAATAACAAAAAACAATTAATATAAAAATACACGAAACCACTACAAACTAAATCACTAACAAACAATCATTGTTTGTTAGTGATTTAGTTTAGATTTAGTAGTTATTTATTAATTTTATATTAATGACGTTGTTTGCGGACCATTCTACTGTGTATTTGTTTTCCTTGGCCTGAAGAAGTGGCCACAACCGTTCCACAAACCGTCGCCCTAAGAAAACTTATAAAGTAGTTTTTATAGCCACTTCTACAAAATAAAGGGTTTACCAGTCTTAGTTTAATCACGCATTAGGAGGTATAAAACGTTTTTCTTCATCATCGCTACACCTGATTAAAATGAAAATCGTATAAAGTTGAAACGTTTCGTAACGCACAAACTGCTGGATTTATATTATGAAAACAGCACATTGGTAGTTGTTTAGGAATATTTTTCTCATTCGGAAGTTCAATAACAGATGTTAAATATTCTTGGACAATAGTTTGTTTTTGGTGTCTTCTGACATATACAATTTCATGGTTCTTCGCTATTTTGTTCAATATTGTTGAAAATTCTTTTACGTCTACAAATCCACTATCCCACCATAAACCATGGTGTTGTCGATAGACATACTCAACTGTTCTTTTTGCGGAGTAATCCAACGATATATATTCGAATGGTGGTTTAAAAAGGAAATGTAAATACGCTTTCTCATCGTAGGAAGCCAGTTCTTTTGGATGGATCAAATGTAAGGGTTCAGTGGAGATGTACTCTTGGACATCGATTACATTTTATTTGCCATGAGGAGTTTAGGAGTAGCGATGTACTATACGTATACTGCTTAAACTCTAAGCTTTTATAGCAGCATTATGGTAGTAGGGATAGCACAAGAAGCAGTAAAACCTCACTGTATTATATCTATGTTGATTTCCATGAATTAATGATAGCCTCAGGCGACTGCAATAAATATATGTAGAATTACATACATTAATTGTAAAAAATTTAAATAAAGTCTAAGACGTTTAAGCTGCTAAAAATCCGACAACATCGTAATACAATCTTTGCCTCTCAACACAACTGTCAACTGTACCCCGCCCCCACCCAACCGGAGCGCCTCCGAACGACCCCTGCAGCATACGCCTGTTGTCAAACCGACAACACCGTAATACAATCTTTGCCTCTCAACACAACTGTTCAACTGTAGGTGGAATAAGCACAATTTCCAAGTCTTGCGTAAGCTTTATGACGTGTCCAAAACACACTCAAACGAGCGTTGCGGACCACGCACGAAGTCAAAAACCTATACCTTCTCGACGATAAATTGTTTGAGTTTTTGTATTGTAATTTTAATACTTATTTTAAGTATTTCAAAAATTTCGTTTTGGCAAGAAAAAAAGGCAAATAAACACCTGACAATATCCATGAACTTCTCCTATTCCCGTTTCCTTATCTTGGTGACGCTGCTACATTGGGTGCTCGCCTCGTCACTGCACAGTAATTATTTTTACTGACTGAAAATGTAGCTTGTCTTAATGACAATATAGAAAATATTAAATATTACTATAACCCATAATATTATTTTGCAAATTACAGCAAAAGCTTGTCTTCAATGCGGACACGTATTTACACAAAGCAGTAACCTCAAACGTCACTTACAAAATTCCTGCAAAGATGTTGCTCCAAATAAAGTTAAGAAACGGAAATTTAAAGATGGGGGCCAGTCTTCATCTAAGAAAAAAAACCGGAGATAACAAGCAGGAAGTAATCGTCAACGTTAGATGTAACGAGTGTCAAGAAGATGTACTCAAAGCACATTACCGAGGACATCTCCGAAGTAATCGTCACAAAATTAATGCTTTTCGATTTATAGAAGATGAAGGTGTTCAAATTATACAATCAGCATTTGAAGATATGCTCATGAGTTATAAATTATCACCTAGTAACCAACATGTAAAAGTAGTAGACTTGATAAACGAGTTCAGTGAAAAACTAGGGATTCTTATGAGTAAACAAGTTGCAAAATTTAGAAACGTTAAAGTTAATTGTGAATTATTTGGGTTATATACATTAAAGCAACAAGAAGTATTAGATATCAAGTCTTTTCAAACAAAGTATGAAATTCTAAGCACGAGTACGGATGTTGCAAAACTATATAAGAAGCTTGTGGAAATTTTAGATAGAAAGGAATCTGAATTCCAAGAAAAAGATTTGGGTGAGTTAAGTATCAAAAATGTTATATGTTATAAAAGTTTGTTTTAGGATGGGTTTTGGTGAAATTTCTGCATGTGGAAGTAAATTTCGTTAAGTTCAATCCGTTAAAGGCATCTTCGTATGTTAAACTACCGGTCGAAATCATACATAAAAAAACTGCCATCGATGTTATGAATATTGATGAATTCTGTTTTGAATCGGCTGTGGCATCTGCACTAGTTGTTCCGAATGGGAATCCGCAAAGAGTTGCGTCTTATCCCGATTTTCGAACCTTATGCAATTGGGATGGTATTACTTTCCTTATGAAATTAACTGATATTGGAAAGTTTGAAGACAATAACAACATGTCGGTTAACGTGTACGGATTAGAAAAAATTACAGAACAAGGAACACAAAGAATTGAAGTTGTGGGACCACTAAATTACACAAAAAAGAAACAAAATACTCACATTAATTTATTGTTAATAGAAAACAACACGGGTTCTCAACATTATTGTTGGATCAAGAATTTTTCACGATTGGTGAGTACTATCACACTGCCAGCGCAGGATGATAAAGAAAACAAAAATAAAACCAAAAAAAAAATTATTTAAGAAAGATAGATTGTTGTAACGAAACACGCAAATACATATATACCAGAACATAACGAAAGAGCAGTAGAATTACTAAACAAAAAAAAGAAAAACTATAATCCTTAAATGAAGGTGCAAATATTGCGGGCGTAACAAAAATTAACTTATATATATATAGCAATTAACACTTTACCTATTCGCACGGTTGCAAGGCCTTTCAACGCGCGGACTACCCTACACGTTTAAAATAAAATAAATACTTAAACTACCCGCATTACCCTCCTAAATTAAAATATCCAATGAGATACAAAATATATAAATAAATAAATTAAAATTGTACTGCCGTTCCCGTTGTATCCTCGGTAACGGTACTTGCGCCACTAAATCAAACGAACGTCAGACGCGTCAAATGTCAAAACATTAAAAAAAAATATATAAATACTGTTTTTTTGTTCAAAATTGCGACAAAAAAAAAACAAATAGGTATTTAATAATAATAAGGAAGTGAGTAAATAAATTGTTGCTCGTAAGTGCACAGTACACGTATAACCCTTTGGTATAACCAATACTTGGGTACAGAAAACAGAACATAACCTCCGATAGATTGAAGAATGGTCAATGAGGTAAGTTGAGCACCGCTCGAACGCAAATAAGTATAATTTTCTGACCTTAGTGGCTGCAATCTAAAGCGTACCCTCTTTGATATTAATTGTGGGTTCGTTAGCCTGCCCGGCCCAGAAAGGGGATGCCGCTTCGACAAACAGTCAATGCTGGTGACTACTCCAACGGAGGTGTACAACGTACAAAGAATAATGTAGCAGCGGTAATGTAACCGGAGCAACAACGAAAAATATAATAACGTAAAAGCCTAAAAGTCATTGGTTAGATTGTTATCAGAGGTGGTTGGCAGCTTACCTTAGATGGTGGGTGGCTTAATGTGATTGTACCTTGAAAAGTGCACATAAATCCCTGGCAATCAGGAAAACGAATTAGTGTTCCAAACAACGGTGCAACTCACCAATAATCAATTCGTATAATTACGTAAGGTTGTCTCAGACGGATCCACTATTAAATGTGGTTAAATGCAACGAAGAAGCAACCATGCACTTTCAAGTTTTAATAATCCTTATCTTCAGGAAATAACCCAAAAATGACCTCCAAAACTGACCAAACATCCTCTGATAAGGAAAAATTTTGATTTATAATTTTGAGTGGGAAAATTAAAGTTAAAGAAGCTTATGTATAATAAAGTAGAGGATTATAATAATAAATAAAACCAAAACCTATTTTTTTTGTACTGTGAGAGAAAAATAAATTGAAAATAATAAAAAAAAATTAAATATTTTAAGTAAAACTGTTACAGTACACATTTAACAACCCGGAACGGTGCAAAACATTTTTTGTAATTCCTGTTTACATTACTTTAGAAATAAACAACTGCTTCAACGACACGTAACACATGATTGTAATTATGCCTACACAAAATTACCGACACATAATGCTACAATCGATATAACCGGTGCAATTACGTATGATAATGTGCTTAAATTTAATAATTTCCATAAAAAAATGTCTGTTCCGTTTGTCATATACGCTGATTTTGAGTCATTGCTTATACCTGTACATACGGCGTTTCCTAATCCAAAGGATCCATTCACTGTCAAAACATGTAAGCATGAACCGTATGCTTTGGCGTACTACATTAAATCTACTAAAAATGATGAATGGTCTCGTTTAAAACTGTATCGTGGTGTAGAACCTTTATTAACTGGTTAGAATCGGACATACATCAAATATATTCTAACCATTTAAAAGAGTCGAAACCGATGCTTCCACTAACTGCACCAGAATTGGTTGAGTATGAAGCGGCACAACAATGCTTTATTTGCAAGAAAGAATTTGGTAACCCTGACAATCCAAAAGTAAAAGATCATTCTCATCTTACAGGAAGATATCGTGGCGCAGCACATTCTACATGTAACCTTAATTATAAAATACCTAACCTTATACCAATATTTTTTCATAACCTAAGCGGGTATGATGCACATTTATTTATAAAACAGTTGGCTTTAAAAAAGAAGAAGTCGATGTAATTCCACAATCCAAAAAAAAGTATATCACGTTTAGCAAGAGACTTCTAGTGGATAGAACACCTAAAGAAAATGGTAAAACGGAAGATGTGCACCTGCGTGTACGATTTCTTGAATAACGGTGTTTTTGGAAAAATAATGGAAAATGTGGATAAGCAAAGAAATATACGTCTATTAACTTATTGGGAAAACATTGGGAAACGCTTAGGATTAGAGACTTACGTGGCTAAACCAACTTTTAAATAAGTGACCAGATTTACTGAAAAGTTATACGGCATAGAACTGTTCAAAACAGCTGTTGTATACAATAAACTTGTATATGTTGGATTTACGATATTAGATATATCAAAAATTGTAATGTACCGGTTTTTTTATGAAGTGTTACGATCAAGATATGAACAAAACGTAAAATTATTGTACACCAATACAGACAGCTTAATAGTAGAAATACAAACGCCTGATGTTTACGAAGATATGAAAATGCAACTCAATGAATATGACACTTTTAATTATAAAAAGAATAATCGACAGAATATTCCAATTACTACGTCTGTTGTAGGTAAAATAAAGGACGAATTTGGTGGAACAGCAGTTCATAGTTTCTACGGTGCTGGAGCAAAGTGTTATTGTGTTAATGTCGGGGATTAAGTTATTAAAAAAGCTAAAGGTGTGCAAAAATATGTAATACAACGCGATATTAGTGAACTGGATTTTAAACAAGTTGCTCAAAGTGAGAAGGAAACTATAATGTGTAAAATGTATGTGTTTAGATCTACTTTACATGATCTACACACAGAACTCATAAATAAAATAGCTTTGTGTTCTTCGATTGGAGCTTCAAAATAAATTCTTTATTAAAATCTGCTTTTGATACCCTTCAAGAACCGGATGAAGAATTTGGTGAAAAGGACAAACAACCAGATGTAGAGTTTGAGGACTTTGATGGTTTTGAATCATCTGCAAACTGGGATTCCAGCACGTTGTCACCACAATTCAACGACCCCATTGATTTGGATGAAGTAATAAATAATCATGTTAACGATATATAAATATATCTAAAAGTTGTGGGAATAATAAAAAAAATCAAAAAATAACTGTGTTTTATTTGTTTATTGTACAGCGCTGTTGTTTATCTATGAATTATGAAATTTATCTAAACCTAACCATTTTACGTATAACCGATTACCACGACGTTTTAATATTTTTTCAACTAAATATACGTCTGCATATTTAACTTCTTGAAGTTCTTGTTCGTAAAAACCTCCTTTGATATGCTGATCTTTTAAGTCCTTTAAAATGTATGTAGTAGGATTCGTATTTTGTCCAGTGATTACTTAAAAAGTTTCAGTGCTCCAATTTGGGGTAAAACCTTTTGCAAACACCCCCCGATGTTTACTAATTCGAACGAATGTACCTTTTGAAAATTTAGATATTTTTAAATCCAAGACTTTTTTATTATCGAACCGAGATTTTAAAATGTTTTTCGAGTTGTTTTTATTCACATCGATCGGTTTATATCCGGTAGTTCTATGAGTTGTTGAATTGTAATGTTTAACAATTAACGGTAATAAATTCAACCATTTATAAGATCCTTGGAAGCTAAACTTTTTTCACATGAGGTTTTTTAAGGTGCGGTTTACTCGTTTAACGATGCTACTTTTTTTTCAGAATAAGTACTGTAATGATTTATAGCAAACTACTTCATTAGATCTTGGAATTGATTATTATAAAATTTTTTACGATTATCAGTCTGTAAATTAAGAGGTGTTGCTTTAACTAACACTTTCTTAATTGCATTAGTTACATCTGTTCTAGTTTTTCGTTTTACTGGTTCACACCAAACATATTTTGAAAAGGTATTAATTACTACTAAAATGTAACGAAAACCTTTATTTAAACGTGCCTAGGGTATCATTTCTACTAAATCTGCTTTAAAGAGGTCATTCAATCCTTTAATAATTAGACGCCTTCGAAGAAAATTTTTTCTAACCGGTTTATGAAGTTCTTCAATCACTTGCTGTCGTTCGGGTTCCATAACTCAACTCTTACAATGATTTCTTATATAAAACTAGAATCGTCTGGTTTAAATCGAAAAACTCGTTCACCTTGCGATGTTAATCTGACCTGTTCGCTTTCTGATACCTTAATGACATCTCCCTTGTTTAGTAAGACCCCTTCTAAATCATGCAGAGTCTTGTATTTTTTTTCGTTGATATGTATTATACGATCATGTGAACATCGCACGGTTATAATGCTAGCCTTAAGCAGAGGGAATTTATACTCGTTCCCAAATAAGTTGATACGTAAACCATCTGTCGTACCCATTACGTATACCGCTGTATCATAAGGTAAAGAAGACACTTGTTCTACAAAATATCGAGTTCCTTGATGAGCTTTAATTTGGTTAATATGTCTTCCAAACTTATCGAGCTTTATGTTTTAGGTTACCACTAATATGAGAATGTGCTTAATAACGCATCATTTTATTATCTTGGCAGATCGCAACTCATCAAGAATGTAAATTATTTCGTTCGTGTGTCCTGTATGACCTGCTTCTTTAGAGCTCAATAATGTTTTTAACCAATTAACTAATTTATTAGGATCTTTCCACGGAAGAAACTCTAAGCGTTTGTTATTTAGCTGCAGCATCTGTATATGTCCTCCTTCTTTTAAAGTAGTAGAATCTGATCGGACACGAGTCATTGAAGTAGCTAATAGCGGTTTGATTATATTATAATATTTTTTACCAGCAGCTTGCATTTGTTTTTTTGGATCATAGTGTTTACGTGTTCCGTTTGTTCGTATGATTATATCCTTCTATTGAATTTGGTCTTGTTGTTTATAACCAATCGGGATTTGTTTAAATAACAGTTCGTATAAACTGGGAGTACCCGTATATCGAAATTCTTCTGATGAACGTTTGATGAGCAAATCTTTTCCATCAAACTCTAGATCTGAATCTCCTACATAAAATTTATTTAAAGCGAGGTCAAAACGCACCGCATAATTATGATCAAATTCGTTATTTACATCACGGAACAATGATTCTACATATATCTTTCCCAAACCTTCATATTGATTTAAATAATCTTGAAAAGCTTGATTTGTACTAAGTTCGGCGAGTTCGATTCGTAGTTTGTCTAACGTGGGAATATTATCAACTCTTGCATCGTCAGTATGTGCGATTACATCAGTATCTAAAACGCAATTTTTTTAGATTGTCCAGAGGTATGATGTGTTGAAGGTCTTGTGAGAGTACTAGAGTGAAAAGGTTTAAACTGGTCTGTTATTTGTGATTTTCATTCCACTAAACGTTGTTTGACTTTCTCAGAAATATCGGACAAAAGTCGTTTTTTTACGGAAACCGTAACATCAGGTTGTTTCTTGACAGTAAACTCTGAATCAGGTTTAATATTTGTTAATAATTCCTTTAATGGTTGAGTTATGGGTTTAAACTGTTGTTGAATAATACTTTCTTTCTGTGACGCGTCCGCTTTCAAACTATCGGCCTTAGGTTTTATAGCTTTACGTGCTCGAATTAGTTCTTTTTTTAACCGATTACTCATTGCAACTATCTGTTGTTGCATCGCGCAGTACAATTTATATTTTAATGAAACAATCAAATCCTTTTCTGTAACGACCGGAAGTTACACCACTCTCTTTATCGATAACTAAGAATCCATATATATATTGCCAACAATAGCCACATAAAGTTTTAAGCACATCAAAAGACATATCCACATTTACATGATCTTCGTATATATGTTTTATATTTCGTTGATCTTGTTGAAAAACGATAATCATATTTGCATTGTCTCGTATTAACTGTTTGGTAATAGATGAGTATGTTTGACACAAATAAAAGCAATCTATATTTTGATGTCTTCCGAAACAAAAATATTCGCGAATTTCGCTTTGGTTGTGACAAACTACATCATCAAATATAATGATGGAGTTTATGCGTGCCGACTTAGGTGGAAGAATTGTTCTACTATCATCCTACTCAAAGTATTTTACATCACGAAGTGGTTATAACAGTTGTCTTAAGTAATTGTATTTAGGTTGGTATAATGATTTAGAATACACGTAAACAATTTCAAATCGTAACCCGTTAGAATGTTCTAGCAAACTTATTATAACATTCGCCTTGCCACAACCCGAAGAACGTACTATTAGTCCCTGTTTCTCCAAGTAGGAAACCGTGTTTGAAAAACTTTTTGTTAGATATTATACTTGAATCATAATTTTCAACACGTTGACTACGGCAAGCTAAAAACGTTATTTGTTATTCATTGCGTTACATATCTCTTGCGATATGTAGATCAACTTTCTCGCCGTGCGATACATACCCCCGAGGATACGTGTTGAAGAGCAATAAACTACTTCCACCTAACAACCAAAAACTGAAGTATTTATAAATTTTTCTTGTAAATTCTTTTTGACGATGTTGCACACAACGCACAGAAAACATATTTTAAAAAAATTGTTGCTGCACAGTGGTAATACACGCTACAGTGCGCCAGGGATATGTAACGCAGTCAACGTGGTAATTGGTTACTGATTATCTTGATGTATGAATTGTATCACATTCATTGCTTTACTACTCAATATATCCATAATTTACAGTTAAATAGACATGTTTAGCAAAAATGACTTTAGTTTTACGCTACTTGTGGTTACAACACTGTACATGTCCGTACGTTCATACATTAAATCTATTAAAGGTTTTGGATTAATTAATACGTTAGTTAATAAATTACCTGTGGAGCTGCATTTACCTGGATATAATTTTTGTGGGCCTGAAACTCGTTTAAACAAACGTCTTGCTCGAGGTGATAAAGGTATAAATCCTTTAGACCAAGCTTGTCAAGAACACAATATAGCATATTCACAAACTAATGATTTATCAAAAAGACACGAAGCAGATCGAAAATTAGGATCTATAGCTTGGCAAAGATTTCGATCAAAAGACGCTAGTTTTGGGGACAAAGCAGCAGCTTTAACTATTTCCGGGGTAATGAAGGGTCAGACTAAATTAAGTATGGGGCAGAAAAGGAAAAAAAACGTGGGAGCATTAGTTTTAAAAAAGCGATACAATTAGCTCGTCGTACAGTAGGTGGTAAAGTACAATTAGACTTAAAATCAACTGTTAAACAATCTAAGTGTTAAGAAAACAAAAGGTTTCGCTACCTAAACAAAGAGAAATTCCTATTCCTAAAACAGGAGGATTTTTACCGTTAATTTCTTTATTCGCTGCTTTCGGGGCAATAGGTTTTCTAGGTGGTGGAGCAGCAGCTGTTGCAAAAGCAGTGAATGACGCAAAAACTGGTGTAAAAACATTAGAAGAAACCAAACGTCATAACCAAGCAATAAAAGCTGCAAGTGTAGGAAAAGGTCTTTATTTAAAACCGGATAAAAAAAGTCTTAGATTATATATACATCCATATCAAAAAAATTCGCAATAAAGCTACCACGCAGAGCGTTAACAAATATCGATCTATCGAAATATATACAATTACTTCAAATAAAGAAATTTAGAGGAATTTTTATTAGAGACAAGTTACCGCGCATTATATTAAAAAATGAGTGCGGAATTATAAATCTGAACAAACAACAAGGTGAAGGAACTCATTGGACGGCTTACGTTAAACGTGGTAACAAAATCATCTATTTCGATAGTATAGGACATTTAAAACCACCTTTGGAAGTAATTCATTATTTTCGCAGCGGCGGTAGCGTAAATATAAGGTATAATTCTGACACACTTCAACTATTTAATACCTACAGTTGCGGACATTTAGTATTAGGCTTTTTATACGAACATATGAGATAATTAGTTAGCTGTGTGTAAGGTTCTCTACCGAAATGTCGTGCACATTTACATTTACTGGATCGACTTCTATTCTACGCTCAGAATTTAATCCACTAATTTATTTAAACCCCAATAAAAAGTATGTACTTGGTTTAACAAGTTTAGCTAGTTTTAATAGTATACCAAATGTAACTGATCAAAATAACCAATTTATCATAGATAAAACAAAAGTAACGATTCCTGAAGTTTCTTGCAAAAAAAAAGATTTAGAAAATTATCTACAACGTACTCTACCTAAAGACTTTACTATTAAATTACGTGCAAACCACAACACTCTTAAAACTGTCATTAAATCAAATACCCTTATTGATTTTACACGAGAACATTCTATATGACCTCTTTTAGGAAACACAAAAAGGTTATTGCCTGCAAATTAATGGTCTGAATCAGATTATCCAACCAACATTATTACGATCAATTTGTTATTAATCGATTGCAACATTACATTAGGAAACTATACAAATGTAACACCGGTCTACACTATATATCAGTTTTTTCCAAGCGTACCATCTGGATATAAAATAATTGAATGCCCTCTACATGTCACCTATTTACCTATTAGCGCACGGACTATTTTAAAAATTACACTTAAAATAGTAGATCAAAATAGAAATCTGTCAATTTTTGAGGTGACGTCGTCACAATAGGACTCTTGTGTATGTGATACCAAATCTCATAAAACAACACAACCCTTTAGTACGAAGATTAGTAAGCGATCGCACGTTAAACGATTAACAGTTAAAAACAAACAATTTCTAAAATCTTTCCTACACTTTAATCTCAAGGTGTATACCAAATTCCTTGTTCATGTGGTTTAGTCTACATTGGGGAAACCGGTCATTCCGTCATTACTCGCATTTCAGAACATGATTGTTGTATAAGAAAAAGGTATATTTCCAAGTGTGCGGTTGCTGAACATCATTTTACTACAGTTCACAAGATAGATTTTGATAATGTTTCGTTAATTCCAAAATCTCCATTTTTTTTCAACAGGAAATTCCGAAAAAGCATAGAAATCATCAAATAGCTCAATAGTTTCGATCGCGATCATGGTTTCGAGCTATCCCCTCTTTGGTTCCCGGTCATTAGTCATTTATTGAAAACACGCCCCTTATCAACCGTAACTCAATCAGTCGTGCTTAACCATCCGTCACAATTCTTTTCCTTTATATACGAAGACTAATTCTTCTTAAGTCACTTCTGATTACCTAACTCGGTAGTGGTTCTATGTTAGATTTTTGTTTCCTTTTTTAAGTTATCGTTTTCTTTCTTACCTTTTTAGAGTTTAGATTATGGCTTGTTTCACAAGTGGATAACCTAATTTTTTAGAAGTTCTTATTTAGGTTTTGGTTACTTGTTTAACTTTTGCGATTTATCTCACGCCCTTTACTAAAGTGGGCGAAACGTTGGCAACTTCGGTTACAACAACAATGTCACGGTCCAAATCCGGAAGACATTCTTATTTTAGTACAGATTCCAGAATATTTCCAATATAAATAAATCCAGCTGGGTTTTAAACCTTTTCGCCAATTGAGATATGGCAGAATCATCAAATTTAGAAGAACTCGAAGAACTCACAACTAATGAAGAATTAAAAGTAAAAGAAATAAATACCAACAGTTCTGGCTTAGATCACTGAGCGTGATGATCTGCGACTGATATTAACTAAATTGAAACCCGATATTGACTAATTGTTAAAACTCCACCAGCCTCAACCATCGCATTGATATTTATGTTGCTTATTAAATTTTGTTTATTACAATTTTGTTACTAATTTTGATTAATCGGCTACTTGTCTTTGGCTTTGTGCAGTGTCCCACTACGGAATGATCCAGCTTTGTGTATTGCCTTGCATTTCTTGGTTAAGTTTTAATTTTGTTCTAACAGTTTGTATGGTCTTTGTTTGAATTAAATGTTTTCATTATACGTTTTTGTATTTTTAATTGATTAATAATCACACGACGCTTTGGCATGACCACGAAAAGCATGATTAGAGAGAGAAAATTAACTTTTAATTTATGATTATAACAAACATACCAAAAATTGGTATAATTAACTATTATGTAAAAAAGGCGTTGCAATTTTTTTTTCTTGTAAAGGGAACGTCTATAAATTGTTGGAAACCTGTTATTTAAATTAGTTCAGTTATAGCTATTTCACGTTTTTAATCAAAATCTTTAAATTACCCGGTATAAAATTTAATATTTATTGTATTTAAGATATAAAATATAATTTATTGTTACATTTTATTGTAAATTTTGCTTTCATAACATACTTTGTTACTGCTAACGCTGGCGCGAACAAACATAGGCTGGGTAGCAATGCGAGAAAACCCCAAGTCGACTAGGCCAACAGAAGCAGGCCAACTAGCTCCAGTCGTGAGGGCGTAGATAATAATTTTCTTTATTTTTCAAGAAGATTCAATTATAAGGGCGCCACCGAATTAACCTCAATTCGCAAATGTAACCCGGAACGTTTCCCAGGTCTGCGGGTACCTAGCACTATATTTCCGTCTATGTAAAGCCTACTAATATGGATACCAACTACAAGCACTAAAAGCTTTCTTTTAAGGGTGGGAAACGTTAAAGTAGCAGTAAAAAGCATTAAGCGACAAAAGGAATATTAATTAAAGTTTTAAAGCAAAATTAAATAAAATACAGATAACGCAGTTGCCTGTTTTCCGAGTATACACCTTAAAATATGTTTAAGCATAACAACAAACAAAAAAAACACGGTCCAAATCAATCTCGATATAAGCGCTTGTAACGTTACATGCCGTACGCTAATGAACTATATCTATCTACGCATAAATTTTGAAGGAATACAGGTAATTGTGCTTAACTAATAATAACTACGCATGCTCAAGTACATGCCATGCTTAACGAACTAAATTAATAAAAATAAAATTAAGAAAGTTTTATAGCTTATCTTGGTTCCTAAATCTGCGGTAAATTAACCAGGGCTACAAGTAGCAAGAATTTAGGTTCCTCCCGTAGTAGCAGCAATAATAAAACCACCAAACATTAACTGGTTGAATCACGCCTACTATCTATGACAATTACAGTCCTTGCGTGGGGATACAACTTCCGTTTCGCTACTAAACTACCTAAAACGAAGGTAATGCAGATGCGCAAGACAAAAGTACAAACCATCGCTTACCGGAAACGGTTACCTAATGATATGCGAATTACAATACGCAAAAAAAATCTAAGAGTAGCCAAGACAGTCCTTACAGAGTTATAATTAATCTAAAAGGAAAACGTGATATTACAATCAAAAATATTGATATTTTTGCATGCAAGAATACTCGAACATACCTAAGGGTACTACTGCTTCGAAATCCGCTAATGCGAGTGAAGACACCAAAACTACTATCGGAATTCTTCATAAAAAGCAAGTAGTAGGCGAATTTTGAAATTTTAAAATCCCAAACTAATGGATGCATAAACAAAATGCAGCTGGTTCCAAAAATTCGCAGTACTCGTTTTAGTATATAAAGATGGCTACCTCTTAATGCATTTTTATCTTAAAGCATGCCTATCACGTAAAGTTGGTTTAACTTGTAAAATAGTGTTTCACGTCCCGGAAAAAGCATAGAAAATAAGTAATGCATCGAAAATTATGAATAAGAATAATTAAACAAAATGATCGTAACAACTTCTTAAGTATTTCACAAAGAAAAATTAGGTTATTTTTTAACAAAATTCAAATTAGTTCAAAGACTTTAAGGTTTAGGCTTTATAAACATTATTAAAACACATTTATTTTGATCCGAAAATCCAAAAATGTTTTATTTGAAAAACACAACTTTGAAACTTTTAAAGCATTTGCAACATCCTGTATAATATAAAAATAATTCAAAAAGTAACCATAATAGACCCCTATATATTTCAAAAATAATTTTTAAAAGTCATATTATTTGGTAACAATATTCTTTGCTGTATAGCGTGAATAACATTTTAAATAAAAAATGTATGATTTATTAGTAATGTTTCTTGTTATTTACTAAGCAAGATTGTAATGTTTTTAAATTTAATTTTAAAACATTATTACGATTCAGTTATAGTAAGAATTAAACAAAAATTAGAAATTACAAGAAAACGAAACTATTAATAAATTATTGAATTTATATTTAATTGACAAACAAACTTTGAATTAAATCTTTAAGATTGTATTGCTTCTACAAATTTAGTTTTACGATAAAAGCAATTGATGAACTAAACAATTTTACAACATTTAAATTGGCTTTTACTAAATTACATGCAACAAATAGAATGTTTGAAAGATACAATGCCGCAGCTTATGCTTTCGTAAAAACCAAATTTTTGTTGTCAAAAATTTAGTTACATTTGCTTTTTAAAAAACTAACAAAAGGAAATTTTTTTAAATATTGCTACATTTAAGTCATATTTATTACAGTTTTTATTTAAGCAAATTTACTATAATAAAAACATTCGTTTTTAATTTCAAATAAAAACTTAATTGTAAATGCTATTTACTAAAACGCATAAATGCTGATAGTTTTAAAAAATATTTTTAAAAACGTGTTAGTGTTAAGAAAATTATTAAAGATAATTAAAAAACAAAATAAAAACTATAACAATTTTTTTAACACTGTAGATTTATATAGAGAAGATTAAAATATTACTGAGTTTCTAAGTAAAGTGCGTCCAGATTATCAAAGTAAGAACTTATACCTGTGTAGATAAGTGATACAGTTTTATTTTTAACAAAAAAAAACATTTATATTTTTTTACCTGAACATAAAAATAGAATTTTGTAGAATAAAAATAAAAATAAACTACTGTTTTATTTTGTATCTTTATTATTGATAGCAATCAATATAACACAACAAAAAATATTAAACGACAATCCTAAAAATAAGATTTATATTTTAAAAACTTTCTTTAGTACGTATGAATTATTATGTTACTAAAAAAATTGTAAAATTAAGTATTTGAATTATTGTACTTTGTGTTAGTCTAATTAAACAGAAAAAATTCCTTCTTAAACAATATTTTAGCAGAATTTTTTTATAATTTATTTCAAAGTAGGTACAGTTTTTAAAAACTCTATAATTCATTACATCGTAACGTGTAAAACTGACCAATTCTACTATTAAATAAAAAAATTGTGGTAAGTGAATTAACTATTTCTGTTTGATGACCGCAGTTAAATTATTTTATTAATTAGTTTGTTTTTTATGTTAATTTAAAAAACTGTACGAAAACGTATGGTTTAATGTCAGGTTGCATTACTTCCAGATCTTGTTTTAGAAATAAATTTATTTAAATGCTTATTAAACATAATATAAATAAACAAATAAATAGTAACATTTCAATATTATATATTAACGCCTGTTTTTATAGTGAAAAGGTTTTAACTAACGTCTTTTAAATATTGAGCGTAGGTAATAGTTTGTCTTGTTAGAAACTCAACAACAAACTTGTAAATTATAATTTTTAACTATTATTTTTTGTTTTACTAATAAAATTATTAAAATATAGAGTTGTCTACCGTTGTCTATCTTTAATTACAATTATAAAAAAATTAAACACATACCGTTAATTATTTATATGTTACATTTTAATAAATATAACCCAAATAAAATCATGTTTAATAATTATTTTAAAGCATTAGAAGTCAATACTAAGCAATTTTTTTTACAGTTTAATCACAACGATTTTTATGTAAATTAACTAAGTTAAAATAGAAACGTAAATACATATGAAATGGTTAATTATGATTTATACAAGATGCTTGTAAACAACATTATTTTTATGTTTACTGCTGCTTATTAACAAATATTTCTGTTATTCTTTTCTTTCTACCTATATGTATAAATACAATTTTAAACTATAAATCTTGCAGAAAAGAGTTTTATTATTTTTAATAATAATGAGAAACAAAAACAATATAATTTTTTTAAGCTATAAATAAAAAATTCAATTACTTTTAGTCGTTAATTAACATTAGCTGAAATTCAGCATAAACCATTAATTTGCATTATTGTTTTGTTTAGTATTGCAAAAAAAAGTCAATCAAAAATATTCAATTTAAAAACAACCGCTTTTCTTTTACAAATAGTTATTTTGTAAATTAATAATTTCAATTCCAAATAAATAACATTACTAACACTAGATATTTAGTAAATTTTATTTTCTAATCGTTAACTTGTATTTGAAAATAAATAACTTGATTTAGCTATAGTAGTATAACGTAAAACTACTTTTTTCTAGCATTACTCATGTCAAAAAGTTCTAAATATAAATATTTGCTCGCTTAGAAAACTTTTAAACTTAAACAAATGTAATTATTGATTTATTACAATGATTGTTTAGTAACACCACAGATACTTAAAACACTATACGTTCAAAACGTTTACAATTAGTTTTTACTGACAGTTTGAACCTGATTCAAAAAATTTTTTAAAATGTTTTTATTTTTTGTTATTTAGTGCAAATTAAACAGTAAACTTTGTTACAAGCTTTAGGTCTTACGAACCTTGCACGGCTAACTCGCACAGTTGGAGATAAGGGAGGTTCAAGGGAATTATAATTAAAGGGGCGCCAGATCAATTCTAATTAACGTTTCTGCCTGAATCACGACAAACGGTCCAAACTTGTAACGAATTTTTAGGTTCGTAATCCTTGTTACTCTGCTGTTCGAGTAACCACAATTAAAGAGTTTGTTACCATAAAAGAAATATTAACAGGTATAAAAACTTTAATGTAGTAACGCAGAAGATTAACAGGAGTATGTTTAATTTCTCAATTCATAAGTGCCAGAAATATCGGCAACACACAATACATAGGTTAAGTTAAATCGAAATAGCAAAGAAAATTTCGTAATAAATATTGTTTATACACGGCATGCGATATACACAAAATGATAATTAAAATTACCTTAATGGTATTGTAACAGTAAACGTAAATACGCAAATTAACATTAGCCAAAGTTCCGTGAATGACTTTTATGACAGCGAAGAAAAATAATCAAACATTAACATGGACTTTTTGTTTTATTTTATTTAAATAAAAATATTTTGATTAAATTTTAAAAATATGTACGAAATCATTTTAAATTTGTTTGAAAAATGACATAATATGACAAATTTTTGTTTGTGTGAGTAGCTAATATATGTTTGCTTTAGTTTCTGCGTCTAAAATAATTAACCCATTTTACGTTTCTCTAATTTAAAATTTTAGACAAACAAGTGCATTTGATTTAACTGTTTTTTTTTATCAAATTTGATTATTATACTATAGTAAGAATTATCATTTACAACAGTGACAAAAACAATGACTTCCTGTTAAGCAACCAACAATACAAAAATTGTTTGTCTCATTTTCGGAAATGCCTTAGGTGTTGCAATAACCTAACAAAAATTCTTAAAAGTTACAATAAAAAATTTAAAAAAATAACTAAAGTTTTTGTGACGTAGTATAGCCAAAAACAGGTAAATATTTTGATAATTATCCCAAATTTACTTTTTTTGTTATCAACTACTTATTTGATCAAAATATTAAGTAAACGGTTATTTATTACTTTATTTTAATCAAACGTGAATTAAAATGTTGACATTAAAACTTTTCTATTTTTTATTTTATCTACTCATAACGGCATATAACATAAATAAAACAGAAGTTAATATTATAATATAATTTGATAGTCATACAAATTGATTTTTTCGTAAACACGATCATGCGATTTAATAGAATTTGCAGCAATTTAAATTTATTTCTCTAAATTACGGTTATTTTATGATTGAATATTTTAATCGTATTTTCAACATAACGATACATTTCTTTATATAACTTTGTTGTAAATTATTATAAAATGATAGTATCAATACTTTTGTAAAGCTTGAGAAAAAGGCAAACTTTCTTAAAAAAAAATACGTATTTTGAGAACACGCTTAATTTCAACGTTATAGCGAGAGAAACGCAAATAAAAACTGAATTAAAACTTATGTGCATTTGTTGGAATAGAAATATTTAATATTTTCAGTTTTTTTCGTAAAAGACAATGCAATTTGTATACTTTCAAAATTTATTAAAATATAACTACTACAAAACTCATGTTATTATATAGAAACTTAGCAATACAAGTTATAAATGAGGAGCTCGTACAAATCTCGTTTCTAATTAGGTTGTGACGTTTTTAATTCTGGTACAATTCTACAACTCGACTCGTGTCCGAGAATTTTTAAAACTAAACATTTTGTTTCTATAAAAATTTTTATTCTACCAGAATAATTTGTTATTTGATAAAAATGAGAAGAACATTATTAAATCAACGTAGTTCCACTTTGAACCAAATTAAAAAAATTGTTAGGTTTGTTACCTCGCAAAATACATATTGATTTATCGGTAAGAACTTCTTTACAATTGTCGTATGCGTCGGGGATACTTTTAAGCAATCATTTGAGTATTTTGGTGTGCTGTAAAGGTCAAGGGGTACCAATGAAAATCATAATATTTTTATTGAGTTATATTTTTTATCTAAAACAAATAAAACGACTGATACGTTAAACAAATGGCAATGATTTAGTTTTTGCCTATTACAAACTTTGCGACCAGTCAGAAACCAAGTCACAATTATTCTAACAGACCGAAGAATTATCACAACAACACCTGAATCACCTTTCATATTCCGGTAAAAACTTGCGCCATCAGCCAATATTAAATTAACAATTGTACACGGACAAGGCCACCTTAATTTTTGTTTAATAAATAATCATTGTGACTAGAGCACTACAATGTTCTCGGATGAAAAAACATTAGTAGAATACATGCAGCTTTTCCCCACCACTTTCGCGAATTAAATTAATTCGCGGGGTCAATTAAGGTCATTTCGCGGTTTTGCGTTTTAATCGGCGGTTTAATTCGTGTTTTCGTTTTAATTGGCGGTTTAATTCGCGGTTTAATTAAATTTTACCCGTTTTAATTCGCGTTTTCGTTTTAATTGGCTGTTTAATTCGCGGTTTAATTAAATTTTACCCGTTTTAATTCGCGTTTTCGTTTTAATCGGCGGTTTAATTCGCGGTTTTGCATATTAATTAGCTATTTGATTAAATTTTACCCGTTTTTATCCGCGGATTCGCTGTTTGATCATTTTAATTCGCGATTTTGATTTTAATTCTTGGAATAATCCGTTTGATTAAATCAATTTAATTAGAGTTTTAACTCGAAGATTGATTAAATTATTTTAATTCGCAGTTTTGCATTTTAATTAACGATTTGATTAATCTTTTTTCGTTTTTATCGGCGGATTCGGTGTTTGATCATTTTAATTTGAGATTTTGATTTTAATTCTTGGAATAATCTGTTTGATTTAATTGGAATTTTAATTCACGGATTGATTAAATTATTCTAATTCGAGTTTTGATTCGTAGAATAATTTCAGTTTGATCAAATCATTTTAATTTGCGTTTTGATTTACGTTTTAATTCTGTTTAATCCAATGAATCCAAAATTATTTATGCAATTACATTTATTTAATCGATATCAGATCATGACGTCAATTAAACTTTTGATTGTGTGATTCTTCAAAAGTCTAAACTACCTGCAAATGCTTACCTATTTCAGCTACCCTTGTCCATTTCTTAGAAAATAAAAATCGGAAGAAACTCTTAGAATTTATTGATTGATTTTTGGAATTTTTGCATATACAAACAAAATTGGAAATAATTATAGCTTTGATGAGTATGTACTATTTTATTACCATAATTATTAATGAAACTGCCAGGTTATAAAATGTGTAACAATTACAATTAAAAATTATTGATCAACATACAGTTGTTTCACTTACATTTTTTTTACTACATGTTATTATACCTATTTACAAAATCGGAACTTATAATTTTTGCATGTACAAACAAAATCGGAAATAATTATAACTTTGATGAGTACCTACTATTTTATTAATTTTCATAAAATAATTATTAATCAAAATGACAGATTATAAAATGTGTAATAATTACAATTAGAAACTATTGATCAACATACACTATTTTCACTTTTAGATGTCCAAGACATTTTTATAGGTGGTGACCCGCCTAACTGTACATTGTCTTTGTTGTAATGCTTCAAACAGGGTAGACACTGTTGTAGTTTAACGTTTTCTTGATACCTTAGCGATAAATTTTCTCACACTTCTTTTAATTCGTACGCAGGTACATTATTAATTAGAAAATTGATTGTAAAAAATTTTAGTTCTCATTTTTCAAACTTCTTTACTTGTTTTCTTATACTGTTTGTACGAAAACAATAAACAATGATCACATCACCAACTTTATCTATAACAGATTCTACAGCCATCTTATGCGGTACTGACAATATTTTAACCCTCAAGTATTTAAAGGCTAGCATAGTATGCATAGTGGTGACGTCAGTTTCTTTAAAACGTTTTATGTCTGTACCGACTTGTTGAAAGTAAGATAAATGTATAACACAATTCATTTTGTTATGATTCATATTTTTATGTACCTATAGACCAGCACAGAATGCATTGTGGTGACGTCAGTTTGTTTTGAAACCTTTTCTGCCTGCACCAACATGTTAGCGTTAGTGTTTTATAAATTACACCTAATTGAATTATGAATAACGTTATAAAATATAAATAGAATTTTGACTTTGAGATTTAATCTATTATATTTTAGAAAACTTGCAATATAATAAACGCGTGACGTAATAATTAAAACGTTGTAGTATCAATTATATATGTTTATAGTCAATCTAATGTTCTTTACTGTACTCACTTTTATTATTTTAATCTTAATTTTTTTTTATTAAAAAAAGTAAAACTAACTTTGATAAAAATAGATAACTGTTTTAAATCATCCCATTTTTTAAATACATTGCATTTTAAAAAGTTAATATACATATTTCGTCATCTCATTATTGCAATGGACAAAAATTAAATTATAATCAAGTCAAATTCATTTGTGTGATTTATGTAATTAATATAAAATTTTTATTATTATTAATGAAATAAGTAAACGAGTAATAGTAACTGATACATTTCATTATCTTAATAAATAATCGTAATTTCAAACTTTTGCAACAAATCAAATCAGTTTAATGCAACCACTAAACAACCAAATTCGGACGCTAGAACTTGATTTTCTTAGCATTGTAATCTATTGTTAATTATGTAATCTGTAATCATAATAGCTTCAATCTAGCTGGGACTCGATTTTGTTATTGAGATTTTAATTAATACAGCGGATCTAAGTAAATTTGACACTTGGAGATGGCCTGAGTGGTGGTGATGTACTTTTGATAACACATTCAAAGTAAAAAGCATTTTGGCGGGAAATTCAAATAATTTATAGATTTCTTGGGTGATAATTTTCGAAATATGTTCTTTGCATCAAAAACGTAATAACTACATCAATATATAAACTGATTTCAACTTTAATTGCTTATATTTATATTCTTCAAATTTGACGTTACTTCAAGGAAACACTGACCTATAATATTATTAAAGTAATCTGTAACTACACATTTCTAAAATTTCTTATTTAATGAAACTAGATTATGCCACTTTCATTTGGTTTTGATATTATTTTCATAATGAAATGATTCAGTGTTTACGATAAACAAATGTTTCAGATTTGTCGAACAGTTTAGCGGTTCCTACCTATGGTAATCTTAAGTAATAGACATTAGCAATCGTAGTACTGTGACTTTTTATTTAAAGAGTTGATAATAACATAACTTTTTATTAATCGCATAAAACTTCACAATCAGTTCTTGTTTTTTTTATACTACATTCTTAGGTTCTGTAATATTTTTTTTTGCATCATAGTCTACGTTTGCCGTGTATCTGGTGTTGTATGCCAGATTACAAAAGAGCGTATATTTGTACTATAAAGGTAAACAGTTGTAACTCTAGTTTTTGTCTGTCTAATTGGTGTTAAAGTTGATTTCTATAAAATCGAGGTGTACTTTTTTACTTGGTAAAACATAGTAACTTCATTTTTATGTTTTTAACAAGTTGGAAGTGTAAAAAACAGTCGTATCTCCCATATTGTATAAAGTAAACAGATATACAGTATGACACAAAAGTAAATAGTCGTAACTCCATTTTGCACGTATAATGTGGACATGGCACTCTGTGTACTTTATAAGTAAATAGTATAATCAATTTTAACTGCAAAATAATACTGCAGCTTGCTCCAATTTTTTTTAAACTGGTAGTATTATAATAGCTTTATTAACGAGTACAATAATTAAGTTGTATAAAATGTTGAGGTTATGTTATTTTTAACTTTCTATACACTTTTAATATTTTTGTACATATTGACTTTAAATAAATACCTATGTTATGTAGTTTGTATTAGTTTAAGTAAGCGTAAGACGTTGTTGCTAATTTGGTAAGGGCCCAGATGATGCTAGCAACGCCGCGGAAAATATCAATGCAAATAGCAATACAAAAAAACCAAATAGTAGTGACATATATGATGGAATTGACAACGCAGAAAACTCATTTGCTGACAACAGTAATAATCACTCTGACGTTGCACATACTAGTGATCACAGCAGTAAAGATAAAAACGGCGGTTACTTGAATTTACAAAATCAGAAAACAGCCTTTGCACATAGTAATAATAACAAGGAAACAGTGGTTAAAACTGAAATCGAAAAGTATGCAAGAAAATTAAAGAAATAAGTAAGAAAGCCTTATGTAGCCAGTTAAAGAATACAAGCAACCCTTAGAAAGAAACATAAATCAAAATCTGGTACATTAATGAAGGCAAAATCCCTAAAACCAGATTGTCACCTTTGTAGAAAAAAATGTACTTTAAAGACTGCTGAAGACGTTAGGCTGGAAATATTTAATAGCTACTGGGATAAGTCAAACAAATGGAATGTAAAACGTCAATTTATATTTTCACATGTGAGAAGTAAATCTACTAGCCGTAGCAGATTATTTGATGGCAGCAAAAATGAGCAAACAAAAACAATTTTCTATGATTTTAAAATAAATGGCCAAATAATTGATAGTTGTAAAGTTTTCTTTCTAAACACATTAGAAATATCGGCGACTGTCGTTAGAAAAACTAAAAAAAACAAACTACTAGATATTTGATTACATTTGATATGCAAGGTCAACACATCTTTAAATAAACTTTCAAAAAATGTTTTTAATGAAATTAGGTCCCACATCAAGTTTTTTCTGAACTATTCTATCCATTACAGTCGTAAGAAGACATTTAAGAAACACTTATTCTTGATTTAAATCAAAAACAAATGTACAAGATGTGCAAATTAAAATGTAAAGAATATGTTTCTAAAGCAAAAACTGCAAAATTTTGAGCATATAAACGTAAAAAACAAACTGGTAAGGTTTCTATCCTGTTTGATTTCTAGTTGATAATTTTATATTTCTTTGTTAAGGAAAGGCATAGAAATTACATAATGTTTTTTTAAAGCGACGTTTCGTGTACCATGTGTACCGTTCTTTAGGCCACTACAATTCATTAAACGTAAGTGTTCTACAAACGATCAAATCACAATAAAAACGTTATAATAATTACAGATACGTCGTTTTATATACATTAATTGTTATTATCCTTTTGTTTTTAAATTTTTTCTATTATTTCTTGTTTTGCTGTTTTTTTTTTATTAATTTTTTTCTAATCAATTCCAAATGTCAACGTTTCACTTTTCTTGTTAAATTTACTATTTTTTATACCATTTTAATTCGTTGTATTAAGACTTTTTGAGGCTAGTTTTTGTCGAAAAAAATATTTTTTTTGGTACGATTCCATTCTTAGTTTTTTGGTAGTATTAGTAGTAAGTAGTTTGTCGTTTACGAGAAAGATTTTGATAATTAAAAACCGTATAATACTCTTCCCTGCCCTCTTGCCCGTACTTCACTTTTCCTCCCTTTATCTCTTTTCAACATTCTTGCAGTATTTTGCATTCTGTTCTTTCCCTCAGTTCTTCCTCGTATTTTATGGCTCTTTTACCTGTTTCTACTCTTATTTTTGCTACCTGTACATCCTCTCTCACAAAATACCCTGGTGTATCTCTGTCCAGTCCCAAAATCCATCTCCAGTATTTTTCCTGTATCCCTTCTACCTCCCTCCACTCCCTTTATTAACTTTTCAAACAACAACTTTCTTTTTTCTATACCCATCTCGAACACTCTTCCCCCCATACCCCACACTTGTCCTATTAACCTGTTTCCTTTCCTCACTCTTTCCTTTACGTGTTCTCTCTCCTTATTATCCTGTTTTATCGTGTAGCCCAGGTATGTAAATTCGTTCACTTGTTGCACTTCCTCATTACTCCATTTCCACTTCTCTCTCTTTCTTTTCTCCCCTCCTTTTCTAAATACCATTATTTTTGTTTTCTCCGTGTTTACTTCCATTTCTTTGTTTTTCATGTATTTTTCCAGCGTTTTCATCATCTCTTTCATTTCCTTTTCCTCCTTAGCCACCAACACTATGTCATCCGCATACGCCGACGACCATACCTTCGCTTTCCTGTCTGTTGTCCTCTCGTTGTCTCTTACAGATCCCCCGTATATACTGAGAACAGGCAGGGGCTCAGTGGACATCCTTGTCTCAATTGTATTTGTATGTCAAATATATATACTTTTTAATTTATTCATATACATATAACTGTTTCGTTTGGGTATAGGTTAGATTCCCGCATTTGTTACGTGTTGCGGTTATAGCTATAGCTTACGTGAATCACGGAACTTTCTTGATTTAACAACCAGAACAGCAAAAACGTACGTGACTTGTTGAGCGCTGGGTGTCCGTTGGCTTAAAATTGGTACACTTTTAGTTATTTCTTTTTTGAATTGTTTTTTGGTGTCCTATTTATTGTGTTGCATTTAGAGCACAATTATTATAGTACTTTAATTTAATGGTATTGATTGTTTTTCTAACCCTAATAGCAATTGATTTTGTGAAACACCGGCTTAGGCGTGGTGGTGTGTTGAGACATTTTGAGACAGGAATTACAACGGGTACTCAAAATTCTTAAAATAGCATTAAATAAAATAATTTGTACCTGATAATTGATAATTTTGTAATTTTCTTTAAACTGTTGTAGAATTATTAGAAAATGTAATATGTATTATATTATTAAGTAATAGTTAATAATAAAGTATTATTTACTTACGGTTAAATTAGTGCTACTTAACAACCTACTATTATAAATAAAAATAAAATCATATACAACTAGTAGTAAAAGTACAATTTTTTGGTACCCTAGAATTAATTTTTTTACTATATTATACGTCATTGATATCTAAAATGCGTTACACTAAAAGAATATAGACAAAATATAATATAAAAATCTTACAAATTAAAATATGTTGTTATTTAATCAAACTTAATTAATCTAAAACTAAAATTAATATTATGATGTATGTATATACAGAATGTACTACAAATGTAATGTATTGTAAGATTAAACAGCAATACAACTTACACAAAATGTTAAAACAATTTATAATAGATTACACAGCTATAAATTACAAAAATGTATTTGTGTATTATATAAAAGAATTTCTAAAAAACGTGCGAGATAGTAGATAAGTATACGGAGGTCGTATTCAATAAATTTTTAATAAGCTTACTATCGTATTAGATATTATATGTTTTTAAGATATAACATGTTATAAAATATTTTTTTGATCTGATAATTAAATTTATATTTTTACTTATAGTATTTTCCAAACGTTGCATGATAGTAACACTATGGCAGTTTAAAACTTATGGTAAAAATTTAATGCTTTAGTCCAAAATAATTAAGTTAGTAATTTTTTTTGCATAAAACTAAATTATTTAATAAAATAATATAACAGCGAGTGCATAAGAATTCAATATAAAAAGTTACTTGAATAATAGCATTAATACAAAGAAATGATAAATCACAAAAATTGAGTATAGACGTTTAAAAAAAATAACAACCGCAAACAACATATACAAAATACAAAAACAAACCAAATGAATTAAAAAATAGAACAAATGAAGTACAATAAACAATTACAGTAAAAACTGACCATACACACAAAAAAAATTTAAAAAAAGTAATACAAATACAAAAATTTTAGTAGAAAGAAATATATTAACAATTAAAGCTAAAAGCTAAAATTTAAAAAGAAGATCGTTATACAAATTTTTTTTAGTCAAATTAAAAAAGAATAATAAGCTAAGCTAACACTAAGTAATTTTGGCATGGAATTGTTAACATTTCCAAGAATTCTAATCTGTTATCTAGGGCTGATTGTTTACTTCTATCTCCAGCTAGTCGGTTTAAACCACATTTAAAAACAAATCGACGATCAATAACATTTTTATCTTTTATTCCATATGTATAGGACATTGAGTTTTTAAATAATTGTGTAGGATTACACAGGTTAGTGTTATTAATTGAGCGTCTGCAAGTTTTAAATTAATCGGATTTAGTAATACTCAAAATGGATTAGTCAATATGCCAAATGCATTATACAAACTCTTACATCATTATTCTATACTACTTGTTTTTATTCTAATGCTTGAATGAATACTTTTTTTAAAATCTTAAGACTTAATCATTGTCACCACCCTTACTACTTGGGGTGACTGTAATTTACAATCAATCATTAGCAACGGCGTATCTTTAAGATTTAACACTTGGTTTAATCTATAGTTATAAATTCATTAAGGCCAAATTAAGTTTTTAAATGGGAATGGTTTCAGTAGATGAATACTTAGAGGAAACGCTGCATCTGCTACTATTATAAATGGTAATAGGTTTAATTCGATCTGGAAGTGGTTTATCTTCAAAAAAAATTCAATTTATTTGTAGTTATTGCTGATTATAGTGTACTACTTCAATCATTCATGAGTGTGAGCTCGAGCCGGCTGGTTGTAGTGGTGCTGGTGCGGTGAGTTTGGCAAGGTCAATCAAATCGCTTAAACGAATATGTGATTATGTAATCTAATACTAAATTATTATGGTGCGAATGGATTAAATTGAATTTTAATAAAACTTGTAGCTGTTGGAATTCTTGTATGCATTAAATATTTAAGGAAAATAGCAAGAACAGCCATAAAAAACACATATTCAAATTTATTTTAAATTACGTTTCGCCAGTTTGTATATAAGCTTCTTCAGATTTTCAATTATAATTCTTATTAAATTGAATATTTTGTATAAAGTGATAAATTCTAAAATTACTCTATGTACTGTTGTCGTTAAACTTCTTTGGGTGTATTTATCAGTTCAAGAATCGATAAGATATTGTAACAAAATGCCTTGCACGCATTGTAATAAAACTATAAAAACAAATCAACAATTTATTGAATGTGCTGACTGTAAAAATAAATTTCATTCTGGATGCGTAAATTTGTCTAAGCAGGATATTGAATTTATTCAACAAGGAAATCAAGTATGGCGATGTACTGAGCGCAGTGTGAATAGAAGGAAAAGCATGGCTCTCTTAATGCAGCTGATAAAGGTAAGGCCTCTTTATCGGACGTAGTTAAGTTACTTAATGACATGAGGCTTGAAAACAAAAATATGGAAACAAATTTAGGTAATTCAATTGAATTATGTCAAGCTAGTATCTCTGAGGTCCTTACCAAAGTTGAAAAACTTCAAACCAAGGTCAAGAGTTGCACGGATGGAATTCTAAGTAATAAGACTGAAATACTAGCCCTGAAAGTGAAAAATGATGAATTAGAAAAAAGAATTATGAAAACTGAACAGTACTCTAGGCAGAACTCTTTGGAAATTTATGGGATCCCGGAGTACCCAAATGAAAATATTGTAAATTAAGTCCAATCTGTTGGCATTGCCCTAGGGCTTGAAATTTAAGATGACATGATTCATTTATGTCATTGGTTTAAAAAAATTCCGGGATCAATGTCACCCCCGGGAATTATAGTAAAGTTTGTGCGAAGGGTAACAAAAAATGAATTATGGAGATTGAGAAAAGTTAAGAGGGATTTTTCTACCAGACATATAAATCTACCTGTTGACATTCCAGTTTATATCAATGAGTGTCTTGGTCCTGGAAGAAGAAAATTATACGGGGCTGCGAGAGATGCTAAAAAGTCTAAAGGATATAAATATGTATGAACCAGGAATGGTAAAGTATTTATGAAAAAAGCGGATGGGTCTCCAGTCTTATTAAACTCGTCAATGGATGATATTTCATAATTGTTGTAATAAACTAGGTATTTTTGGGATTTCTTTTTTTTCTATTTTATATTTATTTTTGCTATTCATGTGATATACATTTTTAGTTCACCAAAATATTCGTAGTATAAGAACAAATTTTGATTTTTTTATTAGCTACTTGTATATAAATTATAAAAAAGGTACCTAAAATAATCATTCTAACTGAAATCTAGATTTTTGAGTCTGCGATATGTAATTATAAAATTGATAACTATAATGTTTTTGCTTGTTGCAATAAATATAACAGGTCTATTAGAGTAATGGTATTGATAAGAAATGATATTGCTTGATCTGGAGCTGATTGTCAGTTCTTATCAGCTAGTGGTCTTAAGATAGACTGCATACTGGACAACATGTCATTTACTCTCCTTGCCTTTTACCGTTATCATGTTTATTCAGAAATTATTTTTATTAATGAATTAAATCTATTGCTTGGTGACATTATTAGGATTAAAATGTTGTTCTTGGTAGGTGGTATGAATTTAAATCTTTTATGCGATAATAATATTATTGATAAATACAATTTTGTTTGTTTGAATGTATTAAACAATGTTGCTTGATGCGAAATAATAACATTCTGCTAAACTTTCATTGTTTATTATTTTCTAATGAATATACACAACGTTTCGATTGCTGTGGTATCTGCAATCGTCATCAGGTAAATACTAACAAACTTAGAAACTACTGGAGCTTATATACTAAAGACATGTTCGATGAAGCGTTCAAGCGTACAAAATCAATTTAACGTAACAGATTAATTAACAAAATTACTTAGTAAAGTTTAAGTTGTTTTAGAGGTTTGATTAGTGGTTTCCATATGTTGCTTATCTCGACACTTGGTTGGCTGAAAATTTTTTTGTTGTTGTTAATGAATGCCGCTTCTTGAAATTTCCGTTTGTACCAATGTTCCTCTCTGTGTATGATTTTTGCTTCCGACCATTTCATTCGATGTTGGTTATCCCACGAATGTTGCGCGATACCGGACTTAGAAGTCTCTTTTCTCTGTGTGTGGTTCTGATGTTCTTTCATTCTGATGTCAAGTGGTCTTTTGGTTTCCCCCACGTATGATTTGCCACATTCACATGGAACTTGGTAAATACAGTTTTGGGAATCTTGACTTACTTCGCACAATTTTGTTTTAAATAGTTATGAATTAAAATCATACATAAATACAGTTACACGATTGAAAACTGGGAGTTTACTTGATCATATTTTTATAAGGTCTAATTATATGTTAAATATTCACTCCATTGTTGGGACAGTTGATCATTACTGACCATTCACTTTGTTCATTGTATATAGTAGGCTATGTAAATAACCTTAACGAAAAAAGGTGTCATTTAAAAAAAATTTTTTTTAAATTAAGAAATTGTTTTTTTGAAATGGATTGGAGTAGTTTGCACCTAATTAAAGAGGTAAATGAAGCGTTTAATTATTTTTGTAGTCAACTAAGAGAAAAAATAAACACATGTATTGTTACATTAACTACACGTAAATCAGAACGGCCCTTAAAACCATGGATAAAAAAGGAATTAATTAGAACAATAAAAAAGAGGTACCCATTGTATAAAAAGAAAATACGCCAGCCTTATAATTTAAAACTAGAAAAGTATTACAACAGGTACAAAAATAAATTAATCGATGATATAAGGAAAACTAAAGAATAATATTACTTCAATTTATTTAATCAGACAAAAAAGAATTCAAGAGTAAATTCATTAAGCAAATTAGAAATGTAGAAGGATCTTGTATTAAGCAGGAGAGTGACATAGCTTGTGAATTTAATAATTACTTTATAAATATGGAGCAGACATTAAAAGATGGACTACACAGCAATCCTACTAATCCGTTATCTAGCTGTAATAAAAAATTTTGCGTTGTTTCTAATAATATTTCAATTTTTTTTAAACCAACAGATAAAAATAAAATTTGTAAAATAATCAATTCACTAAACAATAAAAAGTCGGTTGGGGTTGATGGACTTCAGGTCTTAGTGTTTATAAAATTGCAAAATGAATTGGCGGATGTGTTGGCTCACCTGTTCAATATGAGTATTCAATATGGGATTTTTCCTGATATTTTAAAAAAATCTATGGTAGTGCCGATATTTAAAAAAGGGGATAGTTTAAATCTAATTAATTATGGGCCAGTAGCATTGCTCTCTCCTCTATCTAAAATATTAGAAAAAGTTATTAATTATAGCGTGACTCATTTTTTAAAAGTAAATGGTATCTTGAGTACTAATCAATTTGGTTTAAGAGTTTCATGAATTTTCAAAAAGCATTTGATATGGTAGACCATGGCATTTTATTGAAAAAAATGGATGAAATGGGTACACGGGAATTAGCAAATGATTGGTTCAAATCCTATCTCAACATAAGGTCTCAACAGGTTAGAATAAATGATAAATTAAGTGTAGTACGACTTACTCGTCATGGGGTTCCACAAGGGTCCGTATTGAGCCCGACCCTTTTTTTGATCTACATCAATGATCTTTGCTCAGCTGACTTTAAGAGAAAAGTCACATCGTTTGCTGATGACACAGTATTAAATTATGAAGCTAATACCCTTTATGAAATTGTAAATAAATTGGAATCAGATCTTGTTCAAGTGAGATGGTGGCTGAATGAAAATAAAATTTCTCTAAATATAGAAAAAACAAATTATATGGTCTTTAGTATTAATAAAAATTTTGAATCATTCAGTACAGTAAAATATCATGATGTCTCGTGTGGAAGATTTGCTAACTGTTTTATGTGAGATAATCCAACAAGTTGAGGTAGTTAGATACTTAGGAAGTATCATAGATATGCAACTCTCGTAGAGGGACCATATTGCAAAACTTAAAAAAGAAATTGGGAATTCAATTCGTAAATTTTACTACTATTTTGCATTAATTCAATCAAGATTGCAATACGGCATTTTTTCATGGAGAAGAGCATATCCAAGTTTTATTAAACCTCTGCAAATTGGGTAAATCACATTAATAGATTAATCAATAACGGCCCGATCACTGGCTTTTTTTAGAACGTTTAACATTCTACTTTTGAGATGTTTATTTTAAAAAAAATATTGTTAGACATTCTGGATGAGGATGGTAAATTGAGGGTGACGACTGCTAGAGACAAGGTCAAGGGAGAAGGGATGGAAAACTAATTCTGCCAAGACCTAGAACAGAAAGGTTTAGAAGATCAAATTTGTACATGGCTCCTAAACTATTTAATCTTTTACCTACTAATATATCAAGATGTACATCATTAGCTAGTAAAAAGCAATTAATTTGTCAATGGCTAATTTTAATAAATGATCCTGAATTATATTTTGGCCCATTAAATAGTATAATTGGTAATAGTAAAGACAAAATCTAATTACTAATATATTAGCACTGACCATGTGTTAGGTATAGCATTATGTAAGTATCTTATACAAGCTTATTCTGTATTCTTTCTTATTAATTATGTATTCGCGTGAATCATTGATGTTATTATTTAGTATAAATTTTATTATTCTAAAAGTATCAGCCCATTCCTCCAGCAGCACCTCTACTACATCAATACCAATGTAAGTAACAGATGTAACATATAGTTAATGGACCAGTTAAATCTATTTTAACTGTTACACTAAGTAAAGTAGTTACGTAAATTTTTATGACGGTAACCTCCAACACAGGTCTCCTTAGGAGGTACCTAATTTCTGTAAGAACAATTTTGTTTAAAAGTAAAATTATTTTGTATATATTACAGAAATAAACATTATTATTATATATTTCCATCAGATATCGTTTCATTTCGACCAACATCCACATATAAAAATTTATAATAAGCATCTACTAGAGCTAATAAAATTTTATAATTAAAATTCACAGATATTGCAAATCTTGCAACTATCGGAAAGTGTTGAAAAAAAATTTTAAAATACAAATATTTAATATTCTAGGTACATACTAAACCAAAATAAAGTCGTATGATGATTCACAAATTTTTTGTGTTTAACATTTGTTCATGGAATCCTTGAGAATTGTTTCCCATAACCTCTTTATTGCTGGAAGATGATGAATCAGCAACACCAATGACATATGAAGAATTTTTTGTGAATACAAATGATGAGCGAGACCGTTCTTTATTAACAATTGCTGCGCGCTGATAAAACATAGCTTCCAGTGACATATCTACATAGAAACCCGATTGCGTTATCTTAAATACATGCACTTGAACAAACATCATGGCATATAAATAGGCCGGCGTCACTAATTATTGTTGTTTATCTCTCCAAAAGGAACGGAAATAGGGCTTCGCATTCAATCAGTAATAAAAACTCTAAACCCAAACACTTCAGGCTGTAGTTTCCCATTTATAGTTTTAGTAGTATGTAATAGTTTAGTGCAAAATGATTACAAACTGGAGGGTACATCTTTTATAGAATTTTTTTTCTAAATGCTCAATAAACTCTCTCATAACTTTGCAACATTCTTTATTCCACCGGTAGTCCACTCTTAGCACCAACATTGAGACGCGATGTTTTGGTTGTAAAGCTTTAATGTTGTGAATGACCGTACTTTTTCAAATCTAAGCTTTGTTCAAGCAACAAGTATTAGGAAATATTTGGGTTGTGTTGGTAACGCTTAAGTTCTTTCTTCTAAGCGACGTATGGTAAGAAACGCAAAACAAGGAACAAAATCTCAATACATGGAACTTCACCTTTGCAAAGTTTAAATAATAATATTACGCTCACAAGCATGTTATGCGAGGAAAGGTCAAAACATTGAGATTTACGTTCACAGATAAATGTAAAACCTTTTCTCTAGACACAATCAAATTTAGAACCAAAGTGGAACTTTCAAAAATTTTGCCAGACTTTGATTTAATCCGATTCATCATTTAATGATTTATAAAATAATTTATATAGCGTGATCCCTGGCAATTGTTTTGCCGCACTCTAACTAGTTGACGTGCATTAAAACAAAACAACAAAACAAAATAATTACTGGATTTTACCTAAGTTTTATAGCGGTTTACAGTTCAACTGCTTCTAAGATTAAGACACGATTTGAGCTACGTTGCTACATTTTTTTAGATATAAAAGTTGCAAAGTAAAGATCTCATCTTTGAAAATATGCATCCACAGTTAAAAACTAAATTTTTTCTAACAGTTTGTGGCGTTTGCGATTTCTGTCATATCTGAAGAAGACTTACAGCAGACTGCACTCGCAATAAAAACATGTCTTTTTATTAAATTCTTCCGGTGTTCGACACGTCAGTTAACAAATACAAAGAAAGGAAATATTAAAATTGCTCTCTGCGTTTACAAAAAAAAAAACAAACAAAACACCTTGTTTAAACAATGGGGTTAAATTTAAATAATTATTCTTAGTTTTCCTGTATTAGACAGTATTTCAATCCATTGCATCTCTCGTACAATAATCAAATAAAAAAAAATAAACGCATATCCAAACAAATTTAACTAATTTCTGGCCTTTTTATATGGCGCCTAATCCTCAAATTGAAGATCACGTATTGCGGTTTGTTGGGTCTTAACTAGGCGCAGATTAGCAACCACGTAACAATTTGTCACTGACTAACAGTTTTATTCAAAACCTACACTCAAAGAAAAATAATAATAATAAAGCTACGTGAAAGAAACCAGCCTGTCAGTAACTGTACTTTCGCAAGTACAAAAAAACACCACTCGTCTTTTCTTTGAGTAAATAAAAAAAAACAGCGTGGAAATAACTCTTTTTCGAGTACGTAAAAAACAGCGCGTAAGTTAACTCCCTTGCGCGAATACGTGAAAAAAACAGCCCGACGGTAACTTCTTTTTTGCGAGTAAATCAAAAGAACTCCCGTACTCGAACTCAACTTTCATTTATTTTGTACCGCGTCAGAGTTGTTAAAATCTTTGTTTAAAACTCTCTTCTTTGTACGCAATTTTGACTTATTTTCTAAAACGCTTTTTTCTGATTGGTTGATTTTACGAACCTCAGTGTCAAATCTGCTAATTGATTTTTCTTTTTTACTCAATCTGTTGAAGGCGGCGTTATGCCCTTAAGATGTTAAAACGTTTTGTTACTGAGCGGCGCTGCGCTGCATGTTTTAAATGGAATAAAAATTTACTGATCTTTTTTTTATTAATAATAAACAAATGCGCTACTGACTATAAAAAAGCATTAAAGGATTGAACTTTACTTTAACATGAACCCTTTTTCTGATCTTAACAAATTCGTAACGCTAATAATCCTTAAAATTGCCTGACTGTTGGTACAATTTCAACATTCAAAATTTGCTCAAATTTTATTTTACATACTTTTGTCCTATGTTGATAATTTTACAATGAAATTGTTTATGACTTAAACTAGTAATTTTTTGACGTAAACAAAGAACTACCATAAATAGTAGTTTTTTGTTTACGTCAAAAAATCAGCACAATTTTGCAGCAACCACACAGTAACCAACAATAAGTAAAAGATCTGCAAAAAAGTGTTTCCATTATTTCACAGATAATTGTAATTCTAAATTTTGTTGTCGCTTATGCAATTTTAGGCACCATATAATGTTACTCAAACCTTCAACTTAAAATGCCTCTATTTCGACCCGTGAAGAATATTTGGCGGTCAATAGACAAATGTATAGCATGTCCATCACCGCATTTTTTAACGGTTCTTTAGTGCTTTTTTCTATAGTTGTCGTTAAAATAAAAAGCCTTTTTAGAAAAAAAACTGTCTCTTCGTCCATTATTTGATTTAAGTCAAGTCTATTTTGCATAAAAATAGATTATTAAACTGACGCTACTTACATATATAATTAAGCTGTACTTTGTTAATTAACTCAAATTATTTTTTGTTCATATTAACGTTACCGTTACTTGTGCCATAAATTACTTTTCTCTTGCTTAATACTTGCATTGATACAAAATGTTTTAACATTTCGTTTAACATTCAGCTTGCTGATCCAATGTACCAAAATAATTAATACGGGTTTAGTAAAAATTTGTTCTTACCATATACTGCAGAAATAATAAGTCCTAGTTTACCTATATCGCACCAAATTCATTTGGGTTGGCTATTGCAGTATATGTAAATCTGACTTTATATAATTTAACCCTTTTTTTAGGGAAAAAGGCTTATTTTAACATTTAACTACTTGTTTATGCTTTTTTATCGTATTTATTTAAAACCTACGCAAACATATATTAAGTAAATATTGTTTATACAAGTTTTGCATTATTAACAGTTTTTTTAATTAAACTGTATATCAGAAACAAATTAATATAAAAATTAATTTAATAATACTTTTTAAAATAAAGATTTTGTAACAATTGCAGTATTTAAATTAAAATTTAAAATAACTTAATTTAGTAAACACGTAGTAAAAACTTATCCTTTTAAATAAAGTATCAGAATACTATCATAACATTTACATAAGTTTATTGAACATCTATTGATTTCCAAATTCAATGAAAAGGTTAGCATTGACATTACAGTATACTACAAAACCTATATTACTGCATTATTGTTATGTGTGTTATATTATAAATTGAATGTAACAATATATTTATTAGTTAACAATTAAATGTCAAAGTCCTAAATCTTAATTTTATTAAAATATTAAATTTGCAATTTAGTTAAAAAGATAATTTCCCAAAACAGAATTTTTAATTATAGACTTAGATACGTATAACTGATTTTATATATTTATGTAACGCAAGATTTGAATTTTCTTTAATAGTTTCTTACATTATTTATTTTGTATAATTGGCAACCGTTGAGTTTGTAATAGAATTTATATTAAAATTATAACTTTTACAATATTTCTAAGAATATCTTTAGACAAAATACATGTATACTTTTCCAGGTCGGAATTAAATCAAACGTTTTTACATTTAACAAAAGCACTGCTGTCATTTAAAATAAACAACATATTGTGGCAATTTCAGCAATTGTGAATGTAAAAGAATGTTTTATAAAATTTCTAGATTAATATAAACGTTGAAAAAACTAACGTGCAGCAAAATGGCTAGTCACTCTTAACTTAAAATTAAAAATATGTTTGTTTTATTACTGTTAAAAGTTTATAAAATTATTTTTAGAATATTATTAGTTTACTTCATATTTACTTTAAACAAATTACATAAAATTTCTTAGTTTGTGATTGATTGTTATTGATATAAATAAAATATTAAAATTTTAGTAGTAAGTTCAGTTTTATAATCATTTAAAATTTAAAATTCAATTTAAAACGAATTAAAATAAAAACTATAAATTAAAATTTATGTATATAAAATTACGTTTTAAGCTTTTAATCTTTTTCATGGTATATAAAAAGTTTAGTTGCTTTTCATTTGATGATTCTTATAACAGGTTTTGTGTTCATATCTTAAGACTTTTACATTTTATTATTGTATCATTAACCTATACAAGATTTAATGGAATTCATTTTTTAATTATCTAACGTAACATCAAAATAAGCAAGTTTTTGTTTTAAATGTATTATTTATATACGTTTGCAATATATAAAATGTTTTTAACAATTTACACAAAAGTACTACAGTTAAAAATCAATAAAAAAGTTTTTACATATTAAATTGCAATAATAGCCGTTTTGGCAATAATCCATAGTGTGTTTGTAATTTATATAATTAAACATTTACATTATTAGAAACTGCTATAAAATGACATTTTTAATATATTTTCTAACACAATTTCTTTTTGACAAAGAATATAATATATTTTCTACATAAAAAAACATGTTTGCTTAGTGTTTAAAGTGAAGACTATTCAAACTAAATAACAATTTTATTAAAACAAAATAAAAACAATGTGTATTTTATTTTAATAAATAAATTTGAGAAATAACTTTTTACTAAGTATTAAATAAATTTAGTTTGTTTTAAATAAAGGCATCACAAAAATATTCAGAATTTAAGATAATTCATCTCACTTTTCTAATTACAACAATTGCACAATATTGTATAGTACTTTGTTTATACAGATATAAATCATTGCGTTTAGCCTTAATGTTAATCAAAACAAAAGGAAAAGAAAGAATATTTTATAATAGAAACAGTAATAATAAATAGAAACATTCGGTAGCTCGACTTTCAGAAATCGAAAGTAAAAGTCAATAAAATTTATATAAGAATGTTGTTACAACCCCAAATGTTAGGTTCCGAAAGTAACGATCTGATAGGATTTTGCCAGCTTACTCAAGTCGTGATAAGGTGAGTCGAAATAATTTCTAGATGTCACTTACTTTATAAAGAAATTAAGCTTGCTTAAGTCCAAATCGAGTTAATTTAGGGCGCCACAAAATTTTCTGTACATAAGAATTCATCGCAAAGATCAAAACAACAAACACTTAAAAAAATCTTTGACAACTTCATAACCCAAACAGTACACAACATCTTTAAGACGTCTGTTTTATGCCTGTTTTATGTCTGAACTTCTGTGGCTTTAAGAAAACGTCTTAACGATATCTACTATAAGGCATCTTAAAGATGACTGACTTAAGACAATTTAAAATTTTTATTTCCTAAATGGCAGAATTGTAATGAAAAGTATGTTGTAGCCTTAGCCGATAGGTTTATTATTTTAACGTTGAGCAAGAAAAATTTTTTGTATTTTTAAGATACACTACGGGAACTTTTAGAGTGTAGTGTTGGCACTGCTGCGGCTAGCAGCGTTGTATTTGCAATGCGTCATGGGATTTAACGTTCATCTGACGTATAAACGTATAACTACAGTATAACGTATAACAGAAGTTTAAACTTAATTGAGATATTTCTGGTACAGAAATGGATAAATGGATTGGTACAATACAGGATAAAAAAGTTGGTGTGCAGGTGCAACTTTTATCTATATGCAGTTGGTTCTTTCTCAATCTAAATTGCGTACTGCAATTACAATGTACAAACACGTGCTAGTTTATAAACGTTTATAAAACGCGAGACTTCAATAAGCGATAAAGTGGTAACGTCACCTCAATTTGGTTCTATTAGAATTTTTCATTCTGGGTACTTCCCCTATTGTCGTTATTAAACAAGCAAACTGAAATAATTTTCCAATGTAAAGGATGATGAAAGTTCAGCTTGTTTGATAACCATAACATGGGAATTATGTATAATGAAATTATAGTACAAATACAATACGTGTAAGCCTGAATTCTACTAAAATATGCTTCTGTTTTTAATTTCTAATTATCAAACATCAGATATTAAAATGGCAGTGTTTAGTCTGATTAACATTGTCTGAGGTCTATTTATTGTGGTATTTGTTTTATTATTTTGTTAAGGATCACGATGTAAAACCTTTATCAACATTATTAGTTGAAAGTACGAATATATTTTACAATTAGCTAAAAATAGATATAAAAGTGATGATTAATAATTATTTATAATAATTTACTTAAAAAGCGTCGAAGGTAGCATAATGAGTTAGCAGCTATGCTACGAAACTTTCGACGATTAGTAACTTACATTATTTCGTTGACAAATATTCTTCTAGAGGAGGATAAAATTTTGTCAACAGAGTAGACCAGAATTGTGGAATTGTAAGCCATGTAACAACAAAAGTAATGGTAACCTAAATTTTTTTATTGAAAATGATCATTAATGAATCATAATAGTAGTAAAAATTTGGCTAGTTAAATACTGTTTAAATTTGTATTTAATAAACAATTTTAGTGTAAAATATAAAAGGAATCAAAATAGTAAATATTTGAAACAACTTATATTTGTGTATAGTTTTTTTGCATTGTATACGTATATAGTACAACAATTTTTTTGTTTAATTTCAGATATTAACTTCTCAACCTTAATTACGAAGACTGGTAACTGATCTCTTAGAGGTAAAGAAGTTAAAAAAAACATTAATGGAGCAATTCAGGTTAAATAAACAGAAACCTATTAGTAAAAGTTTATTTAATTTACCAGGAATAAATTTTCTCATAAACAAAGAGTAGTTTCAGAATTTATAAAAAATACTTGATAATGAAAATGATTTTAAAAATGCTGTAATGGGATATTCACCCTCACGCTTATGGTAAATTTATTTGAATGTCATAAAAACAAAAAATGATTATTTTAAAGAGTAAAAAATCTATCATACATAGTTAATTTAATGTTAGCTATTGCTTCTACTAACAATTTTGTTTTTGTTATTGAAACTCAAATAATCAAACGTTTTATTTTTTCTTCTTTTTAGGTTACTGAGTTATCCAGTTATCTTTTTTAAAGGGCGCTGAGCTTTATATTGACAAACGATTATACTCTCAGGTACAGTTGAATGGGATGAAAGAGCCACAGGCCGTTTTGTAAATTAAATATTTCAAAAATTTTAATTCGTAAGTAAATAAAATTGAAATAAAAAAATTATTTTCTTTGATTTCATGTCAGATAAAATGTAATTTAATGTTCTATACAGTTTAGACATATAAATCAACAAAATAGTCGTCAAATTATTATACAAATTAACATATTCTCCAATTTACATTAAATAAAAATACAATTTGTAGGTTCCGTTCAAAATGCCGGGTTGTGCAAATCACAAAAAAAACTGAAATTTTGATTTTCACGCAGAAAAAAGCCTCCAATAGAAGAATTTCTTTTATTAAAAAAATGTATGACTTACAATAAAAATGTGTTTTATATTTACTGTTTTATTGCATGTACAGTTTGACCCAAACTATTTTTTGTCTTAAACGTTTTCTGAGAAGATATCCTAGAGATGTCTAAGTAAGATGTCTTCAAGGTGTACAGTTTATTATTATTGGACGTATTCAATGTGTCTTAAAGATGTCTAAAGATATAATGAGATGTCTGCAAGATGTTTTTAGTATCTTGGCTTGACACCTCTGAGATGTATTTAAGATGTCTATGTGCTGTTAGGGAATAATGCCAAGATTAAAGAAATTGGCTTATATTAATTCGAATAAGGTTTATATAAAAGAATAACATAAATCGTATCAAAAATCCAAATCAAACTACTGTGTACTTGTCGTTCAAACGAACAATCGCAAACGCCGCGCTAAAACTAGAGAACCTAGAGAATCTAAAACCGTCAAGAATAAATTACAAATTTCTAAGTTTGGCAACTACTAATCTTTATTGTATTT
Source organism: Aquatica leii (assembly GCA_035610365.1). Classification (NCBI taxonomy): domain Eukaryota; kingdom Metazoa; phylum Arthropoda; class Insecta; order Coleoptera; family Lampyridae; genus Aquatica; species Aquatica leii. Next base: position 27,216,985 of record CM069433.1, on the reverse strand, counting down.
TAATTTACTTCACTTTATTTCATTTTGTTAAAGGTTTTCTGATTCATTCACTGTACTTGAAACTCCGTCAACAACGACTTACGCGTTTTAACACGATATACGCGCTCGGTATTTGTAATAAGGCTAGAAAAATTTACATTTAGTCCGCTGTCAAGACTGTTGTCTTAAGAAGAAGATTGATCGGCATCTTTCCCGATTCTTGTAAGCTTAAAGCTTGTTAACGAATCTTGCTTCCATAACGTACAAATTCAGGGAGTTCAATTCCCGTCAATATCCTTCTTGCACATCATACTACTCTTTATTATTTTATTTATAAAATTATTTGGTTCTATGGGCTTACACAAAGCTACCTCTGCGCCGCCAAAAATCGGTGATTACCTACTAATCCATGTCAGTAACTCTTTTGTCTGTCTCACCACTTCGTGTTTACATGTTTTATTTTAAACAAAGTTTTTAATTGAAGGCATTTGCATCAACTTACAATTTTATTATTTTGCTAGCAGCTAAAACGAGAGCTAAAACGTAACTTTCTTAACTAAAATAATGAATCTTCAGGAGCACCGTACTCTACTATTTCACACAAAGAATTTAATCAAAAATCGGTACGTGACAATTCTTATCCAAATTTTTAAAGCGTCAACAGTTTCAGCACTTGTCAAGAAATTCTAGAGCGGAAATAGCCTAGCATATTCCCATGCGAACAGTTTGATAAATCACATTAAGCGTCACATTTATTACTTTAATCCAAACATAAAATAAACAAATTAACATATTGAACAAAGAACATTTCAAAAAAATGTAATTTTAATCAGAGTCAACTCAAGTTACAAAATTTAATAATTTGAACGTTTTGATACAAGCTACTGTTGCCAGAAGATATACAATTACGTGATGTTGTATAATTTTAAAAGAACGTTAATTATATGCAATCTAAACTCTTAATTATTAGAAAAAATATTGATTCCATAACACCAAAAATTGCTAAACGACGGAAACACTAACCACTTGTAAATCTTGTTAAAAGAAAATCAGGCCTCTAAAGTTGGGCGGTCAACTTTGTGACACTGGTTTTCGAGTAACCACAAAAGCAACGGCTAACACAGTTTTCACGGGTGACGATGAAAGATTAAATTAGGGAGATATTGTCTAACTCTACTCGTAGCTGGAAAAGAAGAAATAACACGACAGAATTCGACATGGGTCGAATCAAATATAAGTTGCGCCCTATATTGGGCAACACGCCGTACAATAAACTGACGGTATAACCTTTAAAATACGAAGAAGGAATGACTTTATATTCGCAAATTTAAAATTGCAAAAATATATAACAGAAACAAATTAAGCACAATTACGTAATGCAAGTAACCGGAAAAAATATACATTGACAGCACACGGTTAACTGTAAATATGTTTCTATTTGTAAACTTATACAATTAATACAGCCACATTTTTTAGCAAATTGAATCTCGTGATGATGATGATAATGAATACAAATATTTACTTAAACATTTAAAAAAAAATATTTCGTTTATTAATTATTTTTGCCTACATGTTTCGACCATTATAGTCATCGTCAGGCCTCTAAAATTATTACCTTTATAGTTAAATTTAAATAAATTAATCTGAAATATACAAGATAAGACAAGATAAATTAAACAAATTTTAAACAAGATAAGTATATAAAAAATTACCATAGCATTAACAAGAAAATTAAAATTAAATTAAAATAATAATATAAAAGGAAACAAAAAATGTCATTTAAGAAAAAGTAAATAATTATTAAAATTAACGACTTTCTTTAAACACGCATCTGGTTCCTAATTATAATGTTTAACAATTTCTGTTATCGTTTTTAATATTTTTAATTTTGTTTCTGACGATGACTATAATGGTCGAAACTGGTAGCCAAAAATAATTAATAAACGAAATATGTATAGTAAAAGCATAAATTAAATTATTTATAACTACAATTTAAAATTCCATTTTGTGTTTTTTAAACTTTGGAATAGACAATACAATCTTAAAAACGTTTAACACTTAAATGCGTTTTGATAGCAATGCTATCACCATCAGCGACACGCATTCTTATATTATAAAACATTTGTGGTTTTTTTGGTGTAGTAATCTTTGTTTAAAATGTTTAAACACAACTTTTTCTTAGTGTTTCATTTTCTTTAAATAATGTTATTTAAAAAAATGTAATTTAGTACTAATTCATAATAAAAAATGCAGTTGGCAATAACGTGAGATAACAAAAAAAACATTGTGACATTACATGTGTAACTTAACACCAACAATTTTTCAATTTTTGTTTGCGTTCTTTTAAACGCTTTTTGACTGCAAAACTAATTAAATTTAAAAATTTAATTTTGAACTTATAATTGTATATTTTATAATACTAACAAGTAACATCAAACTTTGTATAAATGTTTAAAATGACAACAAGGAACTGCTTTGAATGAGACTTTTATAAACGAATACTGTAACCTTACAACAACCACAAAACAAATTACTAGCATTTGAATCTAAATTTGTATCTAAATGTACAGAATATTTTATATAGCCAACCTGCTTAGATTTAGTATATATGTATTGTGTAGTATTTTTAAACAATATTAGTCTAATAAGATAAAAAAAACTAACTAATTTTGTTACGTAAATAATAAATTTATTCTCAATTTTTAAACACAAAGTTTTATGCAAGCTCATAATAAAGAGAAAAACCAATAATGTCTACGTTGTAACACATATGTAACTTTAACAAAACAGTTAAAAAACGTAATTTGTAAAACAAATTTAACAATACCGATGATATGAAGAGAATTTTTTAAACAAATTTAATTTTGTTTTACAAACATTTCCATCAGACCGAAAGTAAAACAATTATTTTAATATTGCGTTTGCTAGATATTTTACAACTGTTTTAACAGTTAAAATTCAAAAATACCCAAGCAACACATTGGTATAAAAAACGTCTAAATGTCCGGCTAATAGACATTTATTAGACATTAAAACGTTTTTAAACGCCTTATTAACGTTTATTAGACGGACATTTAGACGTTTTTTGTACCAATGTGTTGTTTGGGTAGTTTATTTTTAAATATAGAATTAAACATTTTGGAAACATCTACGATTAAAAATTTAAAAAAAATTAAATAAATTAAACTTTTTGTTTAGTTAATTCTTTTAACAATAATTTTTTTTTAATTGACAATATTCCTAAACAATTTTGTACTTTGAATTTAATGACACTGGGTTGATCTATTATCTAATTGGACTTAAAATATCACATTTATCTCTTAAAACCTATATTATGTTAAACCTACAAATTAGACTTTCTGATATTTTCAGAACCAATTAGGTAAAATGTTTTGTGAGAAAAGTTTAAAACAGTAATACCAACTCAATGTCAATAAAATTAAAGTAGCTAGTTGCAAAAATAACAAATGCTGTTGACTACCAAAAACTAAATATTTTTTTTTAAAAAAGCAAATTTAATATATGATAATGTGAATAACCCATTTAAAAAAGTGTGTAAAAAACATTGTTTTAGAAAGTGTCATTTTGATATTAGATTTACTTAATCCAAATTAACAATTTTATTGTTGCAAGCGTTCTGAAAAGTTAGTGTAGGTATGATCAAATATTAATTTATTAAAACATCAAAATTTGAAATAGAACCTTCTCTGAAAAAAAAAGAAAAAAGTACAATATAGTATAATCTACTACTATTACCATACATTATTTTTTTGTGTTAAGGAAGATACCTACTGAGTGAGCAAACTTAATGTTTGTCGGTTGATTACGTTTGTTTTGCTTGGATCAAAATGTTGCCTTTTTTAAACGTTTCATAAATATTTTTTGTTTGTATTGACGCTTTGATTTCATCTTCTAAGCTAACAAACTGTTAATCTGTTTTATATCAAATTTGAATAGAAATTTTGCCAATTTGGTAGTTTATTTTATTGTTTTGATCGATCGAATACTATGAAAAAGTATATACAAATTAGAAATTGTACATTTAATTATAAAATAGTCTCCTATTAGGGTAATGATTATGTTTCTCAGAATACCAGTTGTTTACGTAGACCGAATTTCATAACATAAGTGTTATTGTTCATAGATATAATCTTCATTCAAAGGTTATTTTACATGTAATAAAAAGAACGTATGCCTTTTCCAAATGTCTGAAACTTTATCTTTATAAATTACTGTATAAGGATATACTGATCTGTAACTTCGAAATCTGTAATACTTATAAAAGCAGCGCCAGATATGTCAACTTTGCGCTTGCATTCAAAACTACTATCGTTTTGCATTCAATTTAATGTGTCCAATTTTAGCGCAGCCATTGTCTAACTATAATGTATATAAACCAGGCAATACTAAATTTTCTAAGATAACCAAACGTAAGTATTTTGTGTGCTTAAAAATAACGTGATGTTGATCAAACTTAGTATTTGCTTTCTTCCAAAAACCAAGAGAGGGCGGCAGCCGTAAAGCGAGTCGTTGTGTAACTGCAGTCAATAATAATGATAGACTGAAACAAACGGTATAGCAACGAACACCTACAAAACAGAAACGCTTACGTCGCCGACCGAATAAAAAACTTATTTTCCGTGTACTTGATAGAAAAGTGACGCATTGTTTAACCAAAGATCCTGAAGAAAAGTGAGACTATTTAATAGAGAACATTTTCTGTTATTCATTTTATTTATTAGCATGAATTGTAAATAAATAATTTGTTAAATTATACACTGAAAAACTAGAATCTATTACTTTGCTTACTTCTACTGTTAATGTCGACTTTTCAAAGGTTGAAAATGGCGCTTCACCTAAACTATTAATTTTTTTTTATTTTAATTTTATTCTGACAAGCTTTTGCAACAACACTACTACGCCGTCTTTTTCTTCAAAACGTGGATGATAAGTCTACTGTCGGCCAAATAAATTGCTGATGTCTGTAGAGCTGTTTAGTTTCAGTAGCCCTAAGTTTGCAAGAACTTTTTATGGTAAATTATAGAATGTGTTTATTACCAATTTAATGCTTTGTTTACTTGCTTTGAATATAAAATATGATTAGTTTGCAATAATCCACAATTTTTGGTTTACTCTATTTTTCAATGTAACTGTAAAAACTCGTTTTTTATATGTTTTTGTGTCAGTGTTATAACTAAAATCTTTTTCTATCTGATATCTTTAGTAAACGTAATTCCACCGACTGACATGCTGGATGCAACGCAAATACAAAAACTATTTTTGTAAGCAACCGGAGTTTTTTCTAGACACTTCTCTTGCTCATAAAGAGAACTTTGACGTTTCAGATAAAGCAAAAATATCTACATTTTTAATAATTTGTAAAGTACTTTTCAGCATCGAATACCCTAACCATAGTGTTGAAACTTTAAGTGATTTTACCTAAAACTGGTTAAAAACAGTGCTAATAAATCCTGTAAATAAAACAAACACTTTCTCAACAAAGTACGCAATTAGAATATCTTTATTTCCTTCTTGCATATTTTTTGTCACAGAACTGCTGATAAGTTTTTTCAAATTTGCTTTGTACCTTTTCAGTAATAAATTTAACTTTGTTTCTAATACCAGTTGTAAAATTTCTTTATTGATCTCATTGATTGGATCATTTTCAATTATTATTATTATATAAAAATACCGAATTACAGTTTTATCGGAAAAAAAAACAATAAAAAAAGTTGATCGTAACATATCTGTTAAACCATACTAGATGATAGTATTTTTAAACGTCTACATATAATCAAATAATATTATTGTACCATTACTGTAATTAGCAATAAGTGTCCAAAAAAATTGTTTCTTTAGTAGCTTAATTAATACCAAATCTCAATTTACACAAAACAAAAATCCGTAGTTTCCGAAGACGTTTTTAATTGTTCAAAAGATATTGACAATACTTCTACAAAAAATTGTTAGTAATTATTAATTAAGTATAAATTTTATTCAAGGTAGTTTGATAACGCCAAGCATTTTTTAAACAAATCTAATAGCTTTCTTTAATATTTTTTTTTAAAGATATTAATTACAACTATAAGTATTAAACATATTTTATTCATGCAGAGCGCCGAAGCAAACATTACCTCCGGAAAATATGTGAACTAAATTTAAAATTTCTGATGGCAAAACAATCGTCCAATCACAATTATGTACGTAATTTAAAATGTTTAAAATAGCCGCCAAAATACTTTTTACTTGGAATGTACTGTCAAAAATAAAGCGCCTTTAGTCACGCCCCTTTCCGTCACTTGTTTGCTTAGGTCAACTGTACAATTAATATTCATTACAAAACATTGATTTGCATTTAAATTTCATTTGTAAGAATTTTCTTAAGAGTTAATTGTTGTTGTTGTTTCTGTTTAGCAAATAACTACAATGTTTAAAATACGTATATGTAGTGTGAAAAACTAAAACTTAACGTAAAACTTACTATAATGTCGTTTACAGATAAAGCAATATTGGAAACACAGAGTGTTTCGCGAGATACTTTCGTATCCCAACTTAAAGAATAGACTATAATTACCAAATCATGGAACAAAATAAAACTAATTTCCTTTCCATTGTCATACTTAGTGGAAAGGGGTGTCACATGAAACGGAGAGTCCTTCGGTCGGACAATGGCCAACTGCAACTGCTCAGATCGGCGAGTAGTCGGGGTTCCTTTTCCAACCTAGTCGTGAGTCAACCGATCCTAAATAATGGGCGCCAGGTATGCAAACAAAGTGGTTGCAGGAGACTACTATACTCCTGGTTCCTGTCCGCACCTAGTTCTCTCACGCATCTTAGAAGAGCCCTACATAAAATCAGCCCTGATTCAAGGCTAATAATTGGCCACAAATAAATTAATACGATATTTATTAATAACATCCTGTAACTTATAGCAGTAACTAAATAATAAGTAAAGTTAAGCATGCCTGGTAAGAAATAAAATAAAAAAATCTACTACTCTACAAAAATGATCATCCTTACTCAATCACTAACTAAGCAATTATACAAACAAGAAAGAAAAGAAAAACTACTTTCTACTACTTATTAGAAAAATCAAATTGCTACGTATAAAAAAAATTTACTCACCGAGCTTCACTAGGTTCAGTCTTCTCATGGGTATGAGCGACGCATCCAGCCTAAAAAGGTTAGCAACTACACATGCAACAAGCCAATAATTAAAGCAAAAATAATAAATAAACCGTCAAATATTCTTTTTTTTTTTTTTGGTTTGAATCAAACTTACGAACAAACAAAAAAAACAAAGCCAACACAATGGTTATCTACTAGTGCACTACCAAGCATAAATAAGCATTAAAATACTATCTAATTACTAAATTGTTTATAAAAAAATAAAATTCTATTAAGAACTGCGATTTGTCTCGTACGTCAAACCGCCTTGAACCGTTGAAGTCACAACTTAGTTTACATAAAAACATCTTCAAAAGGATATTTAAGATCTCCGGTGGCTTCGACCTTGTAGTTGGAAATACGAGCATAGTTACGTCCAATACTTGAACAACTTAGTTTTCCTTGCCGTAAGCTTCCATAGCATACGAAGACAATATCGTAGGAGAGAGGAAAGACACATGTGGGTCGCTTGTTACAACATAACTTCGAACATAATAATTTTTCTTCTGTTTTAATTCCACAATTAAGAACTGCGTGAAGACCCTAAATATGTGTCTTTTTGCGAAACTCGAAATTAGCCAAACTCCAATTTACGCCAATAACGAAAACAAACCAATCGAAGGCTTCGATCGGTGACAGTACTATAGACCAATTTGCTAGAATCGACAGTTTGCAAGCGCAATATTTAATGTTTAATTTTTGTGATGTTACAGGGTGTTCAGCGCAGTTACCAATCTCCTAACAAAAAAAAGAAACAGACTGGAAATCGAGGAGATTTAAGATCAAACCTTATAAAATTGACGCCAAATGTTGACAATTTATTATTAAACCATCAGGTTTATCCTTCTCAGTAAAAACATTTACTTATTGTTTAGTTTATTTTATGTTACGTATATTTTATATAACAGATACAAAATTTTATTTAGAGTAGTTTTAATTTAAATTCAATTGATAAATGTATACGCTTAACATGTGTAACACTAAACTTCACTACAGTTAGAAGTTTAGAAAAAATTAATATCAGGTAAGTAGGGGCTCTACCCAAAACCGAAAAACATGACAAGGCGTCTACGACACAAAAAAGTTTGGGAACCTCTGCTCTAAAGTAATAAATTCTACAAAAATTAATAAAAATAATTTATCTTGACAGAGTTAAATAATGTATATTTTATTTAAGCTAAAAATACTGTTGTATGTATATTATTTATTGTCGCTTATTTTTATATTTGTTTTTACATTTTGTAAACATTCAGTTGTTATTTATCCTAATAAAAATAATATTTTAAGAATATATGTTTTTACATATAACACCAGTAAGTAGGTAGTTATGTTATAAAAGAAAATATTATATTTTGTAACGGATACTATATTTAATTTAATTGTAATTTAAATTCCATTATTGTAGGATTTTATTTCAGTTCGTATTAGTTTCAATGCCAGTAACGTATAATGAATTAACGACAAATAAATAATATTATGTTTTATATTTTTATGAATGGAATAGAAGTGACAAAATTAAGGATTATTGACTATTTATTAAAAAACTTTTTGTTGTAATAATATATTTTGTTTTGGAGTTTAATGCGTATTTTCAAGAAAGCGTACCTTTGGTTTATAAAGTAGCTAATAATTAGGGTTTAATTTAAACTTGAATTATTTATTTTTTGTTAACTTTAGCAACAAACCAAAAAAAGTCACTTAGTTGCTCCACAAATACGTTTTTATTTTAGAAGTTATTTTTGCTAGCAGCTGGTAGCTGAACATGAAACTATGTGTTATTACTTATTAGCTGTTGTTTTTACGTAGCGTTTTATTTTTTTGCATTTGCTTACCAATATGTGTAAATTTTCCACAAAAATGCTTCATTATTTTGTCGTAATATTTTATTTTTTTAGTTATGTTCAAAGTTTTAAGCGTTTAAAAGTAGGAAAATTATCAATAAATTAATTTTTTATTTATCTTTTAGTTACAAATTACCAATAATAGAAAAGGATCGCTTTACAAAAATAAACAGTTCACAAACATAGAACTGTCAAAAATTGCTAAATATTTAAAAAAAATCTCAAAACCTAAGATTTACGCTGATCACAAAAACCATAAAAGATTTATTCCCGTCGATGTAGTGTCTAAATCAGAGAATGGATTGTTATATCAGTAAAAAAGAATCTGTTGTAGAAGCAGACGTTGACTTAGAGTCAAATGTAAATATATTAGATAATTAACTTGAACGTAATCGTGTGTTTGATAAGTGCGTCTTAGAGTTTATGGAATTATAATTATTTCTAATGATACTCATTTACCATATTTGGGGAGTCAAACGTTTTAATATAGATATTATATTATATGAATTTCTACTTAATTGGTGATTTATGTTTAAAATTTTAACAAAACTAATTCAATACAAGAACACATTATATAAATACTATCGCCCCAAGCAGCACCACATATTTCAATAACATTATATAAACGTAAATCTAATATTTGTCTGTTGAAAATCTGTGTTAAATATTTTTAAGTGTAGACTCATATTTAAAATATATTTGGTATAACAATGTTTTATAATATTTATAACGAATGTAAAATAATATTTATATATATTTTTTTTTAAATAATTATTCTACAGCGTTTAAAAAATATTATATTTATATTGTAAATTATTGAAAAACAAATATATTGAAGAAATATTCAGTGAATAATTATTTAAAGCATTTTCGAAAATATAAGAAAAAATATTTGTTAAATGTATATTTTATAATTTTAAGTAAGAAAATTACATAAAGTACAGATATGGTTTTAACGCCTTAACGCACACTTTTTGAAAAAAATCATTTTTTTTTATTTAAGAAAATAAATTTTTGAACTTTATTTTAGACAAACGTAATAAAAAAACACAAAATAACTGTCTATAAACATCTTTGCAGTTTTATGATAATTACACACTACACCACAAAAAAAGTTTTACCACTAAATCAATAATAATTGTAAAAAAGGAATAAATATAAAATCTTAAGCTTTCGCGGTTGTTATGTTTAAGATTATAAGCGACTTTTGGCTTAGACCGCGTCGTAGATAGACACCCAGACTTAGACTTGCTCTTAGTCTCTTCTTGAGAGCCAAAACAAGAAGTACTTCTTGTACTTACTAAGAAAACTACTACCAAAAGTTAAAAATATTACAGCAAACTAAATAGTAAATTTACATTTACAGAAATTTTACTAGAATAAAAAAAATATGTTTGCTATTCAGTTTGCAGTAATATTCTTAATTTTCAGTAAATTTTCATGGTAAATTTGCAATTATTTTTACAGTGTATAACCAGTTTTTAACAAAGGTTATACAAATATTACAAATTTTGTCTTTAAGACAAATGATACGCACTTTGCATTTATTTTACATTTATAAGTAAAAAAAAATATTTTTTGTTTGTAATTAATTCAATTATAAATACAATATTTTTTCTTTACAAGCAACGCTTAGGAAAATATTGCATACAGATTTAAAATGTCTTGACTTTTTCTCATAAAGGATTCACTGTAACATTGTAGTAAAAAATTTAACATTAATTACGTTTATTGAAACATTTATTTTTCTTTGTCTACATTGTTTAAGAACGCTCTGAATTCATACAAAAATTGTCCAAACTTGCTTGTATTTCTTAGTTTATTGTAAATTTTCACCTAAGCAGGTAACTAGTAAAAACATATTTGTGCTAGCGTTACTCATAGTTTATAGCCGAGGGCAAATCTTTTGTTTTCCAAATCCTACTTAGGCGCATTAAGAAAGAATACGTAATGCACCAAGATTTTACCTGTATTTCAACCATTCTGTATTTTACCATCGATTACTACAGTTCACAATTAATTTGCGATACTTATAAGTGGGTGTACTTGTTTGTGTAAAGTAACCAATAAGATCCAGTAAAAGTACAAGATTGGACCGAAGTATAAACAGTGGTTAGGTAAGTATGTTTTTATTCAATTTCTGTGTAATAAGTAATCTTTTTAATTTTGTATCGTAGGATCTAATTTGCATCATTTAGTGTACTTTATCCCGCTCTTTCCACAAAGTTTTGTTTTTCTCTTGATGCGTGGAGCACATGGTTCATGTTAGATATTTAAGGTTTATGTTAGATATTTAGACTTACTTAAGTAGTATTTATTATTTGTGATAAGGTAATTACATTTATTTGGCTAACGAAAAATGTCCTCTAAACGCCGCGTTGCTAAAAGTTGTTTTATCAAAAAAGAAATTTTAAAAGGTGTAAACCTGTTACATTTGGCAACTGGTAACAAGCTATTAAATATATCAGATAAGGGTACCATAAATACCGTATCATGTGATACGAATTCAGTACAAGAAACAAAATATGTACGGTTCAATATTAGCACAGATGAAATGATAAATCAATCGGAATGCAAAACTAATGCTTCTTCTACATCTACGGTATTTGAAAGTACTAACATTAATAACACTTCAAATGATTTAATTATATTGATAAATGAGTTTGCTCGTGACTCAAATGCATCCCATTATCAAATTAATTATTTACTGAAGGGGTTGAAAAAGATTTTTCATATGCTCTTATGATTACAAAATTAATACATTTTATTTACAGAATTGATTCAGCTGAAGAACAAATGCAAGTGAAAATCTGAATGACGACTAAAATTAGTTTTTAGTTTGTAGATATACATATTTATATTTTACGTTATCAAATTTGTAAAACGGGTGTTTATAATAATATTTCAAACATAATCTTAGTTGATAAGTAACTTTTCTCTTTTGTAATATCAATAAGTTTATTTTGTAAATTGATTTCGTATCAATCTTTTATTTAAAAACAATTCAAAAGTATAATAAAAACATATTTAAATAATTTTTGAAATTATTTTTAAAATCTGACCAACAAATGTTGCATAAATATAATTTTAAAATGTTTACAAAATATTATTGGGAAACCTTACACAAACAATTAATTTAAATGATTTCCATATATTTACTTAAAATATGATATTAACATTTACGCTTAATATTTTTTGTACGTTTACTTAAAATATTTTTAAAATATTTACCTAAAATATTTTTTTAATATATGAAAGTGTTACATTTGAATGTTTCATTGATATTAATAAATAACATTTATATAATATATTGTGCTGCTTGGGGCATTACCGGCATACACAATTTGACCTCGTATTTATCTTAATTTGTTTTAATACAAAATGCCTAGTAATTGTAATAATATTACACGTTTAGACAATGAAAAAATTAACTGTACAAGTTGTGAGATGATGTTGCATACAAGATGTATAAATGTCTCTGACGGAAATATCAACAAAGATTTTCGGAAATGTGAAAACGGTGTAATAAAGGTTAAACAAAAAAAACGATGAAATTTTAAAAGAGTTTTGGTTTCTAAGAACAGAACATGCAGAAGTACAAAAATCTTTAAATTTATGTTACGAAGAAATTCAAGATTGCAATCTTATCTTAAAAAAACAAGAGCAAACATTGTTAGAGCATCTTGAAATAAACAATAGCACCTTACGAAAAGAAAATCTGGAACTTAAAAGACAAATTAATGATTTAGAGCAATATTCTCGTACAAACTGTGTTGAAATATCCGGTGTGCTAGAATTTTAAGATAAAAATATAATGTCAGTTGGTACTACATTAAGATTAAATTTAGATAGCTATACAATAGATATATGTCATCGACTAAAAAAACTTTATTAATCAGCTGCGAAACATAATTGTAAAATTTGTATGTCGACGAGATAAAGAGGAGTTTTTGAGATGTTTAAGAATTAAGCGAAACTTATCAGTTACCGATTTACTTGGAAATCTGCGCAATTCTGCTAACTCTAATAACACTATTTACATAAACGAGTATTACGTGCAATGGTTGGAATAATGGAACTTGCCTAAAATAAAGTAATATAAACGAAGTTTTGCCGGTGTTTAGTGAAGACAAGAAACTCGACAGAAAACACAATAAAAAGTCAAAAATCAAAGGGCGGCAAGAAGGAGTATAGCCTAATAGACTTCTGGTCCTTGCCAACTACAAACCTGCTCCTGAAGGATATACTCTAAATAGACTTACTTTAACCCTTAACCTGACACATCTACATTTTGTTACGTTAAATGACACCTGGAGTCTGAGAAACTCTGACGTCGTTTTGATTAAATGTTTTTTAATTTGAATTAAGTATACTAAATTAATATACACACTAGCCAAATTTAAAAGAAAAAAAACAAGTATATTTGTTATTTAAGTAAAGAAAACACAAAAATATAAACAATTACAAATAAATGATGATTATTCTTGTCATTCTTGAACAGATTCTTGACATATTTTTTTGGAATGGCTTGAACAAATGGGTTTTTTACAACTAAGTAGTACATAAATATGTCGTCTTCCTTTAAGTCTTGGTGAACAATACTTGCTATATTCTCAAACAGTCAATGTCTGTTCAGTTGCTTCAAAATTGCTATTATTTGGGAATGGTATTTTTAAAATGGGGACCTTTCTTTTAAAAGTGGTGTAATCAAAGCATCTGCCAATATTTTTAAATAATTATGTCGTGTGACTGGCACCACATATTTGTGACTGACGCCCGCTCGTCTACATAAAGGTCACTTAATGCTAGAAAGATACCTGGTGGGGCAGAAACTTAAAATCAATTAGTTTTTTAAATATTGCGCATAAGAGAATTGAAGAAGTCTGACAGACTCCTTGTCTCAGGTTAAGGGTTAATAGAGTGTATCTCACTAAAATCTGAAATGCACATAAGTTTTAAGCGAAGGCCGACGGAGTAAAAAGCTTGTTTGCATTTAACTATTTAACATTTATTTGAACACTCAGAGCTAACAAAAAAAGTAAGTAAACATGAACGTTAAAACAAAAAAAAATTAGTTAATTGAATAAACGGATAAAAAAACCATAATTTAAAGAAATAGATCACATAAAATTTACACGAGTCACTAACATTCTACAATCGTCAACTGTGTTTTCTATGGATACGAAATGGTAAGATACTCATGAGGGTAATTAAAATAGCAAGATTTTTCATATAGCTGCAGATGCTGATTTAAACGATGTACACTAAATGTTCTCTTATATACAAGTTTACTGTTACTGTAATTTTAGTTTATTAACCGTTATGTTAAGTTTGATATTTTTGTAAATGTTATCTATGCATACTTTTTGTATAACATATGTACAGCCATAGTCATTGGAAATGTCCCTAAAATGAACATTACCGCATTTTCAGTCATATTCTAATAGTATTACCAGTATTTATACTTGTAAATATATTTTGAGGTTATGCCCTTTTGTCTTATAAATAAAAAAGCGATTACTAATACTAAATTTTACATATATTTCTCAAACCATAAGAAAATAGTATTATTTTTATGACCGTATTTATATTTTTATGCGAATAAAAAAATACACATTTCTTTCTAAAATTTTAGATAGTAAAATTTTGAACGTATAAAATTAAGGTAAATTGTAAATAATAATCTAATTACTGATTTTATAAAAACAATTTTATGTAAGTACTATTAATATTTCACTGTATGTGCAAAATTATTTATAAATAAAGTGAAACTTTTATACTTTAATTTCGTTTAAATATAAATGATACTATAAAACAGAATTTTCCAGTGTAACTATAAATATTTGTGTCAATATAATGTAATTTATGTAAATTTTTGTTCACATAGTCACATTCTTTTTTTTTGTGTAAGCGGTTAAATCATAATTACATTTTTGTATTCATTAATATTATTTATATTTTAATAATAATTATTTAGGTAATACTCACTTTACCGTTAATAAAATGTTAATAAA
Source organism: Aquatica leii (assembly GCA_035610365.1). NCBI lineage: Eukaryota > Metazoa > Arthropoda > Insecta > Coleoptera > Lampyridae > Aquatica > Aquatica leii. The sequence goes on along the minus strand of CM069433.1, from coordinate 27,201,984 downwards.
TAAGCATACATTTATAATTACAGTTTATGCTGTAGTTTATTTTAATGATATAATTAAATAAAGAACATATTACCGTATAAAAAACAATAACAATACAAAAGTTGTCACTCTTTAGAGATGCTTAGAAAGATACTGAAGGCGTGTTGCATTCAATGCAACCATGACATGCGTAGTATGCAATTGAATTTAAGTAGGATTTTGTATCCCGCGCGACTACTGAAAGTGTAATAACAAATTTTTATCTAAATGTAAACAATAAAATATTCACATTGTGCAAAGAAAATCAATCTAAACCCAAAACTGAAGGTTCTACAATTTCGACCCGTGAAAAATATTTGGTCGTCAATAGACAAATGTATAGTATGTCTCTTACGAAATTTTTTAACGGTTTCTTAGTGCTTCTTTGTATTGTTGTTGTTAAGACCTAGTTGTCTATTATTTGATTTAAGTAGTCAGTCACAAGTCTACAAGATGTAACTGACGTTACTTGCTACTATACTAAATTGTACTAAATTATTTAGTTCAAATTATGTTTTGATTATATTCATCTTACCGTTACTTGTCGTGCCACAAATTGCTTTTTTCTTCCTAAATACTTGAACTGATACAAAATGTTTAACGATCCGTTTAACATTTAGCTGGCTCAACGTACCGAAATAATTATTATGACTTTAAGGACAAGTTGCTTTTACCCTCTGCTGTAGAATTCTCAAATAACAAGTCCTAGTCTAATTATATTGCACACAATTTACGTAGGTTAAATGTTAATTGGTGTATGTAAATTTAACTTCATATGAGGAGCTTTCGTGCAAAACCGAATAAATGCACTTTTGGAAAAAAATGTGTTAGGCATCGTTTCTATATAATTTTTACGCCAGTTTTCCATTGCCGTAATTATATTTGAGCAAAAGCAAGTAAATCCTGCAGTAACATAGCCTCAAAGTCAATATTTTTGAGCACAAGCGAATAAATCCGTATTGTTCAAGCAAAACCAAATAAATCCATTTTGTTCAAACAAAACCGAATAAATCCAATAAATCTGTAAAATTTACAGTTTTGTTTTGCGCACTAGTAAGAATTTTACTTTACAGATTGTGTGTGTGTTTACAGTTTTTTTAGACCACTAAAGATTTTAATCGCCATTTAGCTAATAAGGCCTGTTTTTATTGTAAGAATCTAACCTTGCTTCTTTATTATTACTGAACATCTGCTGTTTACGTTAGTTGAAACTTGTATTATGTAGTGTGTTACTTTGATTATGTTTTAAAATAGATAACCTAGTGCTTGCAAAAGATTCAAATGTTGGCAGCAGAGTGCAACGTGGAGACCATAAAAGTGAACATGCGAAGGAAAAAAAATGAGGTAGTATCCGTAAAGATCTCTTAAAGATAAGTTAAAAACAGAATCACTCAACATAGTTTACTTTATGTGTTAGAGTGTGCTAAGTTTTTATTCTGTATGCACTTGGAATATCAATTCACAGCATCAATCATGTCGCAAAATTTATTAACCACGGGGAGGCACTAAAAAAAAGATGTGGTAGTGAAAGTATGTCTATGACGAGTGTTGATAAACGAAAAAAAATTAAAAAATTTATTGGACAGCTAAGAGTCCAGGAAACCCATTACAACAAAGCCAAATCTGAACAAATCGATTTACCTTGTAATTTGGAGATATCCAAACTGCACAAGACGTACGACAATAAAGTTGATGCAATAACAATAAAGTTAATTATTTGATGTTTTTTTAACGAACTTTAACATAGGGTTATTATCCCCTGCATCAAATTGCTGTGGCCAATGCATTAGACTAAACCATCTACTAAAAATTGAAAAAGATGCAAACAAAAAGACTGAGCTTATAGTACAGTATCGCGTTCATTCCAAAAGAGCAAAGATTTTTTCAACTAATGAAGCCATTGTCCCAAATTCTCATTAGTGACTGCTTCTATTCACACCATATACTCATTCTGTTGCGTTTAGATTGACTTCAAGAAACCTACGTTTTATATGTAGACGAAACACATGGCTTTCCGTGGTTGCACAGAAATTAGATTTGCTTTACTTACGCACTTAATGGGACTATTTTTGCAAGATATAACAGTCATAAAGTTATTCTGTAACGGATGTGAAAGACAAAATAAAAATAACTACATCATGCATGCCTTACTGTGCTGATTCAAATTTCAGTCTCCATCCTGTCAAGAAACGTAGCTTCATGCCTAGCGACCGAGCATTTGGTAGAGTAGGAAAGCTTTTACAAAAAAATCACACTATTAAATCAGAAGATGAATACTATATGTTTTAATCAGAAGCAGGCACCATTAAATGATTGAAAGAAGACTGGTTAATTCAGGATATTAAAAGAAAACATTACGAAAACTTATGGCTGAGCAATTTAGACAGAATAGAGAAAGCCAACAAAATTTGGAATGGTATAAAAAGATTTTGTCTACATCTGAGACTGTAACCAATAAAGCCAATGCAGAAAAGGATCAAGATCAAGACAAAGAAGGAGAAGAATGTGACTGGAACAAGATGTACACCTATAATATTTTAATAATAATAATAATTTGTATTTGATTTTTTTTAACAAACTTTAATTGGCATTCATTTTGTATATAAATATAGTACTTTTCAAGCAAAACAAAATAAATCCATAGTGTTTTCTAAAATATCTCCTAAAACTTTATACTTTTTAACAAGCCTTGCTTACCAGAAAGCAAACAACTTTGGACCAAAAGTTTTTCTTTTATCTTTTATCGTTTACTCTGTGCAACAAATTGCTAATTTCACAAAAACTACTAAAGATTTATTCGGTTTTGCACGAAAGCTCCTCATATAATTCAGCACTTTTCTTAGTGAAAAAGACTTATTTCCATCTGTTGAGCAATAGAAGTATAGTCATTTTTTTGGGCAAAATTTATAACACTATTTTTAAAACATTTTTTGTTTGATAGTACTGTTAGTTGCCTTAAAACTAACACAATTGTTAGACAGGGTAAAAAGGCTTTAAGATTTAAACATTTTTCTCTAGTCAAATTTGTCAATTGTTTTTGAGTAAATTTGACTTTACATCAACCAAACTAAAAATGTTTGTATACAATAATGTTGTCGAGATTTGGGAGCTCACTAAAAATACTCTTTAGAAAAATGTTGCTATGAATGAAAGTCTAGCTGACCTACTATCTACTACTAAGTTAACCGGTACATTTACGGAGCTGGTATTTGTGTTTAACAAAAATAGAGTCCTTTTTTTTAAGTTTATTTCTGAACAACTGAAGTATGGTAAAAATTATTTTACTACACTATTATTATATTTTGAAATTATAATTTAAAAATTGGTGTTAGTTTATTTTAACGTCTTAAACCAGCTTGCAACTAAAGTCTAATATGTTTCTACGTCATGAAAAACAAGAAACTAATTTTATTTAACAAATAAAAGTTACTTTTAATATTTAACTATTTGTTCATGCTTATTTAATCGTATTTATTTAATACATTCGCAGACGTTAATACAGTCATATGTTAAGTAGACCTTGTTTAGTCGAGTTTTTTTATTATATATTATAAATTTAAAACGCAAAGTTGAATTGTACTTGCGCCATCTAGACGTTATTGGTACAAATACTAGATTTTGAGTTTCTCTATTTTGGCGGTGATTTAAATATTTGACTGTCCCCGCCATAATTTTAGAGCAAAAAAGGGGCCTAATCTTTACGTAATTTCCTTTTAAATTGGTAAAAGGAAAGGGAACATTTCCTTTTTGGGTGGGTTTTTTTGAACAAGCAAGTGCGGTAAGAGGTGTTCGGAAAATTCATTAGTCGTCCTCTGGAATTTTCAATTTTGCTGGATAGCTGCGGTTTGCAGGATTAACCAGAGATACACGACATATTTCAGTGTGAATTTTGGAAATTCGGTTTCACACTAAATACCGTAAGGGATTACGTTTGAATTTTCCACTATATCTTCACACTCCACCTCATGTCTCGTACATCAGAGACCAAAGGCCATCGAATAAAAGAAAACAAAAAAAACAAAAGTAGTAAGTAGTACTTTCAAGTATTCTAATTTATGATCTTTTCATACAATTCCATTAAGCTAATCGTATCTTTTTACTTCTTCACCGTAGACGTTGCATTGGGGAAGTTGGTTCGGCTAAAAGCAAGCTACCTAGAATTAGATTAAGGGGCTCGATCCATTACCTCCTGGTTGCAGTATCTAACATCAGCCTGCACAGGAAACCTACCCGGAACTTCCAACCTGCCCGATCTATTGGACGTAACCTCCAACTACCATATACCTGTATAAGATTAGATAAGTTACACTCATTATCATGATTTAATTATAATTACTCAACCGACTTAACTGTGAGGTTAAGAATCGACCTCCGTTTGATTTTTTCAATTTTTTGCTGATTACTTAAAATTGAATCAGCTTTGTATTATATTCTTGAATGTATTTCGTTTTACTTACGATCTGTAATTATAATCATTCACTTCGCATTAATAAGGGTTAAGGTGACGTTTCACATTTTTCATTTTTTTGTGCGGTTAGATTCGTGTGTTATTTGATCTACGGTGCTACTGTTATACCAGTGGTGTACGACCATCATCGGAATTTGGGTCCGGTTTTAAAATAATTAATAGTTTTTTTTATTTTTTTGTCTAGGATTGTGGACCAACCAAGTACTTGGGTGTGTTAGCTCTTATGATTTAAATTTAGTTTGTTAATTTATATAATTTAGGCGCAGATAGGAGTGCTTTGAGGATCCAATCCTGATCGTGGTGACCGATATTTTTTTAATTAACTAGGATAATCGAAACCTTAATCCTTCGTTGCAGTTGAAATTAAACAAAAATAATAGTTTCATAGTATTAAGTAATCTTTTGGGTTATTACAAATTACTTTATTTATTTTATTTTACATTTTTAAATTTTGTACTATAGGAATAAACATATTTGTCGGTGGGTACGTCTCCTCGTTTGTTTCTTCCCTTTACGCCACTTGGCACTTGAACGCATTAGCGCAGGTCCTGCTGCGTCAAGGTGTGTGTGAGTCATAGGGTATAGACTTGCTGGCGCCCAAAGAGAAAAATAATTTTTGTTACCCGCACCCTACTCCACTCGAGTCGGCCGGAGCCACACATACGTCCACTAGGAGAGGGAGATCGTCTTCGGTGGTACAAAGCGTTTTACTATTACAAAAAAATTAAACAGTTTTTTCTTCTAGCGTCTTTTTATTATTATTCATTTAAAATTTGTTTATATAAAAAAACATAAACTTGGATAGGTACCTTACAGAAAAGTAATATATTCATTGTTTCTAGATGACACCTATTGCATTTTTGTTTTTTTGTCTTCTCTTAGAGGACAGAAAGCACATCTAACTCGTTTTTGTAACGTTTTAAGTTCTGGTGGTAGTTCTTGCAGTTCAGGAATCTCTAAAACGTCTCTAATGTATGTCTTCAGTGCGGTACTCAGAGTTGGAGTTTCTAGGCGCGCTCTGAGCAGTAGTTCGACTAACTGAAAAGTTATGTTGAATAATATAGTAGCATTTATGCTGCTATGGTCTAGCATGCTATAAAAGAACCTCGTTGGCCATCGCCGTGTTGCTCTTGCAGTCGTATAGCTATAGCAAAGTTTGTCAAAAGTATCAGTGTCACCCTTAGTACTATTGTAGTCTAATATGATCTTTGGTTTTTTTGTATCAGAGTCTATATCATTTAAATAGTGCATTGTGGAGATCATAAGAACAACATTATTTTTTTTGAAACATACGATACTAGAGTTTTATTACAATCGAATGCAAACTTAGATGATGGGGATACTTTGCCTTTGTTCTTTCTTAGAGTTCCGATCATAGTAGTTTTATGTTTCGTAAGCATATAATTGAATAAGTTAACAGAGGAAAACCAATTGTCTACTGTGATATTTCGATTTGTTCCATGGATCGACTTCGACAGTTTTCTAACATAATATGAAGGAACATATTTGTTATTTTCTGTATTTACTTTGCCTACGTAAGGAATAGCGTTGACCATGTACCATGTTCTTGCATCATTCAGCATAACAATTTTAATTCCGTATTTGTCTGGCTTAGAAGGTAGATAAATACGAAAAAGGTATCTTCCTCTATATCCCATTAACTGTTTATCAATTGTACAGTATGAATGTAGTGTATAGTAGAGCCTATTACAGTTTGAAATAAATTTGTACCATATTTCTCTAATAGGCGCTAATTTGTCATTAATTCGTCTTTCTGTCCGCGTTTCCTTATCAAAACGTAAGCAAATGCATAGGTGTTGAAATCGTTTCTCGGACACTGTTGCTCTATACAACGACTTTTTTAAACTACATGTCCTCGGTGTTTAGATGGCTTTGTTTGTAAACTCCGCATAAAAATAGCAATTCAATAAATGCACGAATTTCTCTTGGATCTGTAATTCGATGGTAACACTGTAAATTATCTAGAAAACTATTTTTCCGGACTATTTCTTTATTCATATGAAGATCAATTTTATCTAAAATCTATTCATCAAACAGAAAGGTCCATGCTTCAAGTGGAGATTTTATGTTACAAGCCTCTGCTTTTGGGCCTGGTATGAACGATACTATGTTTTTCTGGGTACGTCTTGTCCATTCATACTTATTTTTACCTTTTATAATCTCGATGGTAGATGACTGTTCTGTTTCATATTGTTTATAATTTTTATTATCATCACTCTGTTCAGTTTCCGAAGCTTCTCGTTTTTCTTAATAATCTGAATCCGGATCGGTATCGTCATCACTTGCGCTCAAATAAGATACTTCTTCTCTACTTCTTTCTAGCATATTTTTTTGGGATTGGTATTCCAGTTCTGTTGCAGATAAAGCGCGTTTAATATTTGCCATAAAGCTATGTTTTATTATAAAACACAGAAATTACGTATAGAATTACTTAGTTGAATAAAATACACACACAATCACTTACTAAAATGATCAAAAGCACAAAAATTTATCAATTTATATGGCACAATAATAGCTACACTAAAGGCACCGTGGGGTCAGATTGACCCCAGACTTACTTTAACAGCTCGAAGACAAATTGTCGATTTAGATCTACTGCTCCAACGTGAGCTACAAACTAAGGAAGTATTAATTTCAATTTACACTGGAAGGCATTTTTATATTTATTCTAGTTTTGAAATAATATCATTTATTTAACACTATGGGGTCTATACGACCCCAAGGTACCTTCTGAAGGTTAAATAAAGTATTAGTGTATTCTTATAAAATTTATAAAAATTTATTGAACATTTCTATTGGTTTACAAACTTAATGAAAAGTTTAGCATTGGCATTACAGTATACTACGAAACTTATATTACTGCTTTATTATTATGTGTGTTACATCATAATTTGAATGTAACAATATTTTAATTAGTCAACAATTAAATGTTAAAGTGTATAATTGGTAGCCGTTGAATTCGTAATAGAACTTATATCAAACTATTAGCTTTTACAATATTTCTAAGAAATGTTTAGACAACAGCGTACATGTTTTCTTTTCTGTCGGAAGTATGTAAATTATACGCTTTAATATTTAGCAAAACACGGCTGTTGTTTAAAACAAACAACATACTTTAACAATCTAAACAATTTTGAATGCAACAGAATGTTTTGTAAAATTGCTAGATTATATACGTTAAAAAAACTAATATGCAACACGATGGCTAATATTAAAAATATGTTTGTTTTAATACTGTAAAAATTTCATAAAATTATTTTTTTAATGCATTTGACAATTCTCGAGTTTATTTTAAAAAAATAATTTTATTTGTAAATTTATATTTTTTTAGAATATTAATAGTTTATCCACATGAAGGAAACTATGAAGTTGTTAGTTAGATAGTAAATATTACAACCGCAAATTTCAAAAAATGTATTTGAATTATACGCGGCATAATATTTCTAACTGTACTACGCAAGTGCAAAAATTTGTTTATATAATTGCAGAAACCATCTTAGAGACCAGTGGACAGCTGTTTCGTCCTGTTTGGATTCCTCAGCACTGGAATACTCTAATGCAGTTTCCACAACTATATAAAACAAATTGCCATAGTTTTATCCCATTCGGGTGTTAATTGATTAATAAATCTGAGGCTAAACGCCATCTCGTAGGAACGGAGCTACGTACGAGTTAATCCACATGAAGGAAACTATGAAGTTGTTAGTTAGATAGTAAATATTACAACCACGAATTTCAAAAAATGTATTTGAATTACGGTTACGCTGGGGGCGAGGAAGTAACGTTTGCGGTGGATGATCTTCTACTTCTTGCTCTTCGACCAATGGCTTTGGCATTTAAACTTCATCTGGCACCGGATCATGAGCTGTCAACTCCAACCTCTCCACCGTCCGTTTATCTGGCGTGTTTACGTCTTCTTCTTGGTAGTTCTTTGCATTTCGACCACGCAGAGGCACTCCCGTTGGCACTACTTGGTTGATGTGTCTTTTAATGTTCCTCACAGAATCAAGACTGATAAAGTAATGTCGTGATACTAGACGATTTATAATGGTACCGAATTTCCATATGTCAGTGTTATTCTTACGTATTCGGGTTTGGACTCTTTCCCCTATTTTTAAGGATCGTTCAGGATTTTTGGGAGAATGTTTTGACTGATTTGAAAGGATAAGGAAAACAGCGTCTAATTTTATTCGCATTTTCCTTTGTAAGTATAGTTCTGCTGGTGACATGCCACATGCAAGTGATGTAGCACTATAGCAAAAAAACGATTTCTCTTACTTTTTCTTGGAGTGTTCCCACTGCGTTAGAAACTGATTTTAATCGCTTCTTAAAAGTTTGAACATTTCGTTCGGCGAACCCATTTGTAGCTGGGTGTCCCGGAGCTATCCATCTTTGCTATATTCACCGTTCATCGCATAATTGTTTGAACTCTACACTGGTGAAAATTGTATCGTTGTCTGAGACAATCAGTTTGGGAAAACCATGGAACAAAAATATGTCGTTCAAGACATTAAACGTATAGTCCATTGTTGGTGCATCTTTAAGTATACGGATTTCTAACCATTTGGACTTTGCATCCATGCATATCAAGAAGTGATAATTTTCAATTGGTGCTGCATAATCTATATGTATCCGTTCCCAATTGGTAGCAGGTTTATCCCATGGATGTACTTCCACCTTAGTGGGGTTATTCCTCAATACTGCGCATTTTTCACAGCTTCGAACAAGCTTTTCAATTTCAGGGTCTATCCCTTTCCAATACACATATCGTCGAGCCAATTGCTTCATTTTTTGTAATCCCAATATGCGTAGCGTGTAATTCGGGTAGTATCGAAGATGTTAATGTTTTTGGTATTACTACTCCATCGGCCCTTAAGAGAATACCATTAGAAATAGTGTAAGAAGAATCTTCTGAGTTAGATTGAAGTTTGTGTATCCTTTCTTGCAATTCTGGATCACTTGCAGTTTCTTCTTTTGTTATTCTGGACGTTATTCTAGTATTTGAATGTTTGAAAAATAAATTACTGCGTAAATTTGATTAACTTCGTCATTGATTAGAATGTCATCGGACTTAGAATTTTGTATAACAGGACTTCTTGAAAGATAATCCACATTTTCATTATCCTTTCCCTTTTTACATTTAACTGTGTAATTGAATCCCGATAAAAAGGAAGCGTATCTGAGAAGTCGTGCAAACGTCATCTGTGGTAATGCCCGATATTGCGCAAAAATTTTTGAAAGAGGTTCATTATCGGTTACCAAGAAAAAATGTCTTCCGTACAGGTAATCGTAAAAACGAGCAACAGCAAATATAATTCCTAAGGCTTCGCGATCCAATTGACTGTAATTCATTTCTGATTTGGTAAGTGAGCGTGAGACATATGCAATAGGTTGCTCTTCACCATTTATCATATGCTGCAACCCCTACAGGACTAGCATCCATTGTAAGCACCACTAATAACGTTGCATTGTACGGTACTAGTACTAAATCACTACACATAGCATTTTTCAATTTCAGAAATGAAGCTTCACACAGAGAAGACCATTTGAATTTTTGTTCTTTTTCTAGTAATTTACAAAGAGGATATGACAACGTTGAATAATTTGGCAAAAATCTGGAATAGTATGTGAGCATTCTCAGGAATCGGCGTAGTTCATCCACATTCTTTGGGCGTGGCAGTTCGGCTACTGCTTTCATTTTGTTCGGAGATTTCATAATTTTATTTTCTGAAACTATGTAACCCAAGTATTCAATTTTGGCTGAAAAGAAAGAACAATTATTACGGTTAAGGTGTAAATCATATTCAGACAATCTTTTAAGACAAACGTAAAGATTATGACGACATTCTTTCGAAATCTTTTTTTACATTTATTGAACCTCGAAATAAAATTTCCGCGGGGAAAAAAACTAGCAAAACAGATACCAGAAGCGTCTGATTTACAGTGGACGGCTTCAAACAGCGTCGGAACTATAGTGAGCCTCTGAATCATAGTTTCTCCAAAAGGAGGTTATGGCGTTAGGCATTAACTACCTAACAGTGGAAAAATGAATATAATCTCCGGGTGGTAATCCACCCTTCATCAAGAGAGAGTCTCATTGTACTGATACGTACTGGTTCAGGTTACTGGTTGGGTAGCTCAGCTAAGGTAGAGAATTAATTTAAGAGTTAATTAATTTACAAAGTTGACACTTGTATTTATTTTCGGCATACACTGTATGTAGTATAATAAAAATATTGTATGTATTTTATTTAACCACTCCTGTAATTCCCCAGTAATGGTGGCGCTGCAATCGACTTCCGTTTGTATCTGCAAGATTATAATTTTAGTGCGGATAAACTACTAATAAATATAGTAAAGAACGTGGGTGAGTTAATCGGATAATTACGGGAAAGGATTACTGTGCAAAGTAACTGGATCTACAATATTTATTTCGGATCAGGTTGACAATAATACGGGAAGTTTGTGTGATTGCTTGTTGAGGTTAGCAACACGTGCTATGTGCTAATTGCAGGTAAGTATTAAACGAGAATAATAAACTACAGGCTTAATTGCAAACGGTATTTCTACAGGTAATTAATTCTGAGTACCAGGGTGATTCGAGAAGTTAATACAATTTACTTCGACCAGGAAAACGTATTGAATATGCTACGATGGATACTTGAATTCAGGTGATTGTTGTTTTACTATGCTCGTAGATTTAGCTCTTGTGAATCTATACGTTGCAGGTGGATAAACCAACGAGTTATAACAAATCTACGCTACGGTTCCCCAATGCACTATTTTTGTTAAACTCGAGAATTTACCTTACGCTAGGTGGTTAAACGATTACAAACGTACCGAGTTAACTGTAGTCTGTAACAGAGTTTGTCGAGGGTAAGTTAACAATTGTAAATAAGCAGTTGTAGCGAGTACCCCGATACAAAAGGCTTAGTTACTTTGTACACTTAAACTCCTACTATTCTAGCACTGCGATGCTACTGGTTTCGGTACAAGGCTGGACTGGAAATTACTTAAACGGTGAACTTACTAACAGGTCGACAATCGTGAATGAATAAATACAAGAAATCTGGTCAGTACGAGGATTTATCGAAACACAAAACAAGCGAGAGAATGGGCCAGGTGAATCGCGTTTGGTCAGGTTAATCGGTGCAATTACTAAAGAATTAATCAAGGGACGGTGCGAGGTTCGGTGTTAACAGGAATATCAATTTTTAACAGGTTAGTTCGGTGTAACAGGTTCTGGTAACAGGAATAATTAGTCGGTTTCAGGAGAGAAGGCCAAGACGTAGCGGTTGTTATTGAATAAACGGATTAGAGAATTAGCAAGGTGAATGGCGGATGGTCTGGTTAATTAGTAAAACGGATAGAATTCTCAAGAGACGGTGCGAGGTTGTCGTTACTGGATTTCGGCAGGTTAATTCGGTTTACAGGTAAGTAGAGCACAGGTAAACAGGATTAAGGCTAAGTAAGGCTAAGTAAGGCTAAGTAAGGCTAAGTAAGGCTAAGTAAGGCTAAGTAAGGCTAAGTGAAGTTTGTTTCAGGGGATCTCCTTTTATAGCGGGTCACGTATGAGGACACAGGAGAGGGGTATGGCGCGCGCTTCGTCGGTCAGGAAGGGGTTTAGATGCGTAGGGTTCTAAGTTCACGCGTAATTTGATTGAAATTATAAAAATTTTTGAATACAAATATGCGGCGGACTTCCGATTTATTACATACCACCCTCTCCTGGGGGAAAAGACGAACACAGGGGTTGAGGGAGAGACATAACTAGGTTTCTACTTACAATTCTTTTACGGTCTTACCACGGCGGTGCTGGTAGTAATCGAAAAGATACCTCGGTGGTTGTGTTGCTGTACTGGGCGGTACTCGATTAGTAACTGCGACTGGATCAATCCTCGCTGTTTCCAACGCCGGCTGAGCGAGGTTTTCCTGAGTGTCGGAGACGCACTTGAGGTCTTTCACGTGGACACGGGCTATCGTCTTGCGTGAATCTGGAGGCCTCAACTCGACTATTACGGGCGAGAGAATGTTCTTAATTATAAACGGTCCGGAATATTTCGGTGCTAATTTGGCTGCAAATCCCTTGGCTTTGTCGGACAGGGGTCTTTCTTTTTTATAAACGGCATCTCCTACTCGAGGGCGATACGGTCGGCGTCTCAGGTTATAATAGTGACTTTGTTGCACGAAGGCTTGCGTGAGTCGATCACGAGTAACCTGAAATAGATCTTGTAACTTGTGGATTACCTGGGCGTGTTCAGAAGCATCGGGCTCGCCTGTCGGAACATCCGGATTCAGGGTTCGGTGCAGGGCGTTCGGTGCTGTCAATTCTCGGCCAAAATTGAGCAGCGCGGGAGTAAATCCTGTTGACGTGTGGTGTGACGTATTTACGGCGAACGCGATTTCGTCCAGGCTTTGGTCCCAGTTTCGTTGATCCGGACCGGTAGTTTGAGCGATCATGACGCCTACCACCTTATTCATGCGCTCTACTGGATTCGCTTGCGGGGTGTACGGGGTGTGAGGCGAGACTCGATGCCGAAGGACGCTAATTCCTCGCGGAAACTTTTGCTTGTAAACTGCGGTCCGTTGTCGGTGATTATGACTTTAGGCGTGCCAAATTTGTAGAGGATCTGCTCTTTCAGGGCTTTGATAATTGCGGTAGTGGTAGCAGCTCTCAATGGTCGCAATTCGGTCCATTTCGTGAATTTATCCTGCAACACTAATAAATGGCAGTTACCTTTCTTTGACCGCGGAAATGGTCCCATCAAATCACCGCTCACGATCTCCCAGGGTTGGTGACTCGGGTAGAAATGCATTTTTCCGGCTGGCTTTCCTACTTGACCCTTATATTCGTTGCATTTCTGGCACCGGCGTACGTGGTTCCGGACGTCGCGAGATATACCTGGCCAATAATAATTCTGGAACACTCGTTTCAACGTTTTGGCGACTCCTAAATGTCCAGCCGTGTCTGCGTCGTGGCACTCTTCCAGGACCTGGCGTCGTTGTGGCTTTGGGACACACAACTTCCAACTAGACTGTAGCCCTTCACTAACTTCAGGACTCACCATCGGAAATTCTTATACAACTGGTCGTTGTGTATTTGAAATTCTGGCCATTCATCCGGTTTCTCCTGTACTTTTCGCAACATCTGCTGATACCAACGACCTGGAGACGGATCCTCGGACACGGTGGCAATTTGGTGTGGCTTCTCTTCTTCTTCATGTAGACGGGACAGGGTGTCGGCTACAACATTCTGGGTTCCAGGGCGATATACGATTTCGAAATCGAATTGTTGTAGTTCCAGGATCCATCGGGCGAGACGAGACGTGGGGTTTTCCATGGTTTTAAGCCACTTGAGGCTTCGATGGTCGCTGCTTACCTGAAAACGATACCCTTCTAAGTATCCTTTTAGTTTTCTTATGGCCCAAACCACAGCAAGACACTCTAATTCGATAATCGAATAATTCTTTTCGGCTTTGGTTAGGGCTCGGCTAATATACGCAACGACATGCTCTTCTCCTTCGTGAACCTGGATCAGGACGGCTCCCAAACCACTAGTACTGGCATCGGTTTGGAGTAAAAACGGCACTTGGAAGTTCGGACACGTCAGGACAGGAGCTGTAGTAAGTGCTTTCTTTAATTCTTCGAATGCAGTTTCTTGCGATTCAGTCCACCTATACTTGGTGCTTTTCTTCAGGAGTTCGGTTAGAGGTGCGGCAAGCTGGGCGAATCCGGGTACGAATTTCCTATACCAGGAGGCCATTCCCAGGAATCTTCGCAGTTGTTTCGTCGTAGTAGGAGCAGAGAGTTGAGTAATAACGTCCACCTTTTCCGGATCGGGTTTGATACCTGTATTATTAACAAGATGACCTAAATACTTTAACTCGGACTGACAAAAGGAACATTTGTCTTCCTGCAATCGAAGTCCTCGAGCTCTTAAGCGGTTGAAGACCTCTCGTAAGTTTTGGAGGTGTTCTTCGAATGTGGAACCTAACACAATAATGTCATCTAGGTATGCGAAAGCTTTAGAATCCATCTCTGGGCCTATCACCTCGTCCAGAAGACGCTGAAATGTAGCAGGAGCCGAGTGTAATCCAAAAGGCATTACTTTGAACTGGAATAGACCACGGCCAGGCACGGTAAATGCGGTGATTGGTCTACTTTCTGGATCCATCGGGATTTGCCAATAACCATCTTTCAGATCTAACGTGCTGATGTACCTCGCGCCACGAAGTTTGTCCAAAATGCCCTGGATAAAAGGTATCGGGTAGGCATCTTTGACGGTGAGCTCGTTAACTTGACGGAAGTCGATGCAGAATCGATATTTCCCTGTTGGTTTGCGGACTAATACTACCGGTGAACTCCACGGGCTTCGAGAAGGTTCGATAACTTCTTCACGCAACATTCGATCAATCTCCTGGTCCATAATTTGTTGCATCGCCGGGTTCCGAGGGTAGTATCTCTGTTTCACGGGTTCAACGCCTGGTTTCAGCGTTATTCGGTGAGTGATACCTGAAGCCGGTCCTGTTAGCAACTTAAATTTTTCTAATTCTTCTTCCAGGAATAAATTGAGAGCGGGTAGTTCGGATTCTGAAATGCTACGGATGCCTCCGAGGCCTGGATTATTACTATTATTACACGGGACTGGTTCGTTATTTAAGATGACAACGTTTTCTCTTACTTTGATAATGGCGTCGTGAGCTAACAAGAAATCCCAGCCAACAAGGACGTCGGTAGTCAAGCCGTCTAAACACTGACAATTGAGCGGTAAGGTTTGTGATCCTACCTGGATTGGAAACGTGTAATTTCCGTTAGTTTGTAGGATGTTTCCATTGGCCAATTGCACGCGGTTGTCTTGTCCGTTTGTTGGTCGCATATCCTGGATGACAAGGGGTTGTAGCCGGGAGCTGATGTAACTGCGTGCTGCACCAGTATCTACAAGGGCTTGAAAATAGTGTCCATAAATTCGTATGGGCAAGAATAACCGGGAATCTATGGTGGCTAGGGCAGGTACCGTCGGTTTTGATCTGGAAAAGAAACTTTTAACCTTTGTTAACCAGGAGGTCCATTCGGCGGAATTGGTGGAGCCTGGGTTGGCCGAAGTGACTAGTAGCGGCTCCGCTATTCTAGCCGGCCTTGTCCGTTTCCCGACCGGGGACAGGGGCAATCTCTGGAGTAGATTCCATCTTTTCCACATCGCGAACAAAACAGCTTGAATTGTCCTCGGCATTGCGTCTTAAAATGGCCTCGTTGGCCGCATCGCCAGCATACTGCTGTGCGATTATACACTCGGGAAAGATCAGGCGTCTGTGGGCTCTGGACAACGTTCATCGGTGGAGGATTAGGTGCAGAACGGGTGGCTTGGCGTTGGACGGAGTTCGGCTTGTTTATCTCTTCGAAGTCGTGAGCTAACTGTTGTAATTCAGCCAGGTTCGTATAATCGTTTCTTTTTATATATAACTTATACGATGTTTGTAGATTTTCATATATTCTTTCCAGTTGTCTTTCGGGGGACATCTGGCCATGTCTGGTCATAAGCGTTTGAAGAGCATCGATGTATTCGCCTGCTTTTTCTCCTTCTTTTTGAAGTCGACTTCGAATGGTTTCTTCAAGACGGGATTGGAATCGGGGACCTAGAAAACGTTGTTTAAACTGAACGATGAAATCTTCCCATCGAGTCCATTGATCACGGTTATTACGGTACCACAAAAAAGCATTATCTTTCAATAATTCCGGAAGCGCCTGTAATAACATGGTACCTGGGATTCCATAATTAATTTTCTGGAATTCAATTCGCTCGAGGAATGAAATCGGGTCTACTTTTTCCATCAAATTTTATTCCCCATTTACGTACACATTCACATACCTGTGCGACAGCTGAAAACGTAAATGTTACTGGTGGTGCGGCTTGTAACGGGGTCGGTGATGATGGCCGGGAAGTACCTTGGCTTCTTGGGCAGGTGAGCATAGTTGCTGGACGTTCTCCAGTTCGTATGAAATTTATCATACGTGCTTTTAACTCATTTACATTACCGGTGGTTTCTAATTGATGTATTCTCAGGGTTTGGATCAATTCTTCTTTTCGCAAGTTGCAAATCCAATTTACTTGCGCATCGGTTTCTGGGACAGCTTCTGGTAATTCTACAGGCTCAGACATCTTAGATTTTGGATTTTTCGGACTGGAATAAATGCTCGGACGCCAACCAAAATCTAAACAAATCTACTGGTTAATTAATTAGTACTCACTTTTAGGTCACAGTTTCTGGGGTCCCTGCTCGTGGTCGACACTTCTTTGTACTGATACGTACTGGTTCAGGTTACTGGTTGGGTAGCTCAGCTAAGGTAGAGAATTAATTTAAGAGTTAATTAATTTACAAAGTTGACACTTGTATTTATTTTCGGCATACACTGTATGTAGTATAATAAAAATATTGTATGTATTTTATTTAACCACTCCTGTAATTCCCCAGTAATGGTGGCGCTGCAATCGACTTCCGTTTGTATCTGCAAGATTATAATTTTAGTGCGGATAAACTACTAATAAATATAGTAAAGAACGTGGGTGAGTTAATCGGATAATTACGGGAAAGGATTACTGTGCAAAGTAACTGGATCTACAATATTTATTTCGGATCAGGTTGACAATAATACGGGAAGTTTGTGTGATTGCTTGTTGAGGTTAGCAACACGTGCTATGTGCTAATTGCAGGTAAGTATTAAACGAGAATAATAAACTACAGGCTTAATTGCAAACGGTATTTCTACAGGTAATTAATTCTGAGTACCAGGGTGATTCGAGAAGTTAATACAATTTACTTCGACCAGGAAAACGTATTGAATATGCTACGATGGATACTTGAATTCAGGTGATTGTTGTTTTACTATGCTCGTAGATTTAGCTCTTGTGAATCTATACGTTGCAGGTGGATAAACCAACGAGTTATAACAAATCTACGCTACGGTTCCCCAATGCACTATTTTTGTTAAACTCGAGAATTTACCTTACGCTAGGTGGTTAAACGATTACAAACGTACCGAGTTAACTGTAGTCTGTAACAGAGTTTGTCGAGGGTAAGTTAACAATTGTAAATAAGCAGTTGTAGCGAGTACCCCGATACAAAAGGCTTAGTTACTTTGTACACTTAAACTCCTACTATTCTAGCACTGCGATGCTACTGGTTTCGGTACAAGGCTGGACTGGAAATTACTTAAACGGTGAACTTACTAACAGGTCGACAATCGTGAATGAATAAATACAAGAAATCTGGTCAGTACGAGGATTTATCGAAACACAAAACAAGCGAGAGAATGGGCCAGGTGAATCGCGTTTGGTCAGGTTAATCGGTGCAATTACTAAAGAATTAATCAAGGGACGGTGCGAGGTTCGGTGTTAACAGGAATATCAATTTTTAACAGGTTAGTTCGGTGTAACAGGTTCTGGTAACAGGAATAATTAGTCGGTTTCAGGAGAGAAGGCCAAGACGTAGCGGTTGTTATTGAATAAACGGATTAGAGAATTAGCAAGGTGAATGGCGGATGGTCTGGTTAATTAGTAAAACGGATAGAATTCTCAAGAGACGGTGCGAGGTTGTCGTTACTGGATTTCGGCAGGTTAATTCGGTTTACAGGTAAGTAGAGCACAGGTAAACAGGATTAAGGCTAAGTAAGGCTAAGTAAGGCTAAGTAAGGCTAAGTAAGGCTAAGTAAGGCTAAGTAAGGCTAAGTGAAGTTTGTTTCAGGGGATCTCCTTTTATAGCGGGTCACGTATGAGGACACAGGAGAGGGGTATGGCGCGCGCTTCGTCGGTCAGGAAGGGGTTTAGATGCGTAGGGTTCTAAGTTCACGCGTAATTTGATTGAAATTATAAAAATTTTTGAATACAAATATGCGGCGGACTTCCGATTTATTACATCATCGGATACAGGAGGAAGGGAGGGAATTAATCCGCAAGGACTCTTAAGGAACCAGTTTTAAAACCCAACCACAAAGCAAAAAGGAGCAAGGAAAAGGGAATCACCATTGGAACTTGACACATTCCGGGATTGAGAAGTAAGAATAAAGAAGTAATACAGGAACTACACAAAACAACCGTAAACATATTGATAATCTAAGATAAGAACGTTTTCCGGGTTTGGGTCGTGTAACCGAAGTTGTCAACGTTTCGCTCACTTTTGTAAGGGGTTTCATCAGGGCGTGAGAGAAATCGAAAAACTCAAACAAGCAACTTCTGAACCAAGCCAGATTCTAAACTCAGAAAAGGTAAGATTGGATTCGGAAGTAAGACGTTTCTACTTCCGAATCCAATCCAAAATTGGTCTTTTTACCCTACATTCACAAGGTTACAGATCAAATGGGGAAACTTCTTTGTAAGAATGGTATCAAACCTAGTTTCAACTCGGCAGGCAAAATCTCTCAGATTCTTCCTTCTCCCATAGACAAATTTTCTACACTTTCATGTGGTTTAGTCTACATTGGTGAGACCGGTTGTTCCCTCATTACTCGCATTACAGAACATGATCATTGTAAAAGGAAAAGGCATATTTCTAAGTCTGTGGTTGCTGAACATCATTTCACTACAGGTCACAAGATAGATTTTGATAACGTTTTGGTGATTGCCAAATCTTCATTCTTTTTTAACAGGAAATTTTGAGAGAGCATAGAAATCATCAAACATCCCAATAACTTCAATCGTGATCATAGTTTCGAGCTATCCTCTCTTTGGTTCCCGGTCATTAGTCCTTTATCGAAAACACGCCCTCGTTCAACCGCAACCCAATCAGAGTCGAGCTTAACCAGCCGTGACGATACTTCTTCTTTATATACGGAGACTATTTCTTTTTAAGTCATTTCTATAGAGTTTAGAATCTGGCTGGGTTTACAAGTTGATTACCTAACTCTGTAGTGGTTCCTTGTTAGATTTTTGTTTGCTTTTTCAAGTTTATTGTTTTCTTTCTTATCTTTTCTGAGTTAAGAATCTGGCTTAGTTCACAAGTTGATTACCTAACTTTTGAGAAGTGTTTAGTTAGATTTCGGTTGCTTGTTTGAGTTCTTCGATTTCTCTCACGCCCTGATGAAGCCCCTTACAAAAGTGGGTAAAACGTTGGCAACTTCGGTTACAACATTGACACGGTCCAAACCCAAAAGACGTTCTTATCTTAGTATAGATTCCGGTCTTGGAAGCCTTCGCTATTACATATTAATAATCAATGAAACAAAAAAGAAAGGAAATGGAAGAGAAACTCTAGAATGAATATTGCACTGCTAGAGTGGAATGAATAAGGAACAATGAGCAAAAGCAGTGGTAGGGGTTCTCAAAAAAAAAACAATTACAAGAAAAAGGTCAAATCGTGGCAACCAATAAATGAACAAATAATAAAAGTGAATTTAAAGATATATGGCCTAAAAAAAAAGATACATTCATACACACTCTAACAAAGAAAGAGAGAAAGTGAAAACAACAGAAGAAATTAGCAAATTGAATGGAAGAACAGGAAGTAGGAGGGATGAAACGGTGGTACAATTTGGAGATGAGATTGTGAATAACGGGGAAAAAATAACAAACATGTGTAAACTACAAAATCTCAAAATAACAAACGGAACACAAAAACATACATAAATACATCTGGACGCAAGCAACAAGAAATCTAAAATCAATTATAGATTGCACAATAGTAAAGAAAAACACTTCAATAGAAATTAAAGACGTACGAGTAAAAAGAAGAGCCGAGTGCGGCAGTGATCACAGATTGTTAATAACAAACAGAATTTAAATGGAAAAACAAGAAAACACATAACACAATAAAAGAAGAAAAATTGATAAAAACTGAAAACTCGAACTGTACCTACTGCAAGACGAGACAATAAGAGAACTATACCAAACAAGACTAGACCAAAAACTAATAGAGTTCAGATTTGATACAATGGAGGATACGTATGTAAAAATAAAGGACAGTATGAAAAAAGCGGAATTAGAAGCATGAGGAAAAATAGATGAAACAGAAACAAATTTTAAATGAAAATTTAATTAAGCAGCCACGGAAACAATTAATGTGAAAAAACAACTATACAAAAAATGGCTAGGCACAAAACAGATCGAAGAGTATAAAAAGTACAGAGAAAAAAATAGGGAAGTAAAAAAGCTAGTCGTTAAAGAAAAAAATGAAGGATGGAAAAGAACCTGCCAAAACGTCGACCAATATATTGAAAGGACAAGAAGCTCGGAATTCTGAAAAATAATAAAAACCATAAAAAGGATAAAGCACACATACCGCATAACAGAAAAGATAAATGGGAATCCTACCATAAGAACCTACTAACGGAAACACGAGAAGAATTGATAGAGCAAAAAAAAGCATAGAGAAAAATTGGAAAAAAAATAATAAACATCACAAAAGAAGACATGCACAAAGCATTCAATCAAAAATAATAAATCACTAGGACCCGGAGGAATTGATCCCGAACTGATAATTTACAAATCCAAAAAACTCTTACGGATGATCAGTCACAGGTTCCAAAAAATAATAAATGGAGAACAAATGCCCGAGGAATGCAAGCACGCATATTCATATTTAAAAAAAAGGACCAAAGGAAATGCAAAAATTACAGAAGAATAGGCGTAATAGCGATGATAGAAAGAGTCTACGGAAAGGTAATTAGGAATAAACTAGAGAAAAATATAGAAGGAAGAATTGGGGAAAAACAAGCTGGTTTCACAGTCGGAAGATCGATCATAGATCACATATACACGTTACAGCAACCTATAGAAAAGAAAACGGTCAAAAATATAGCAATACATCTCGCTTTCATTGATTTAAAAAAGCGTATGACACGGTACCAAGAAGCAAACTCTAGAAAGCCATGACAAAAATCGGAGTACCACACAATCTGATAGAAGCAGTGAAAAACCTATATAGGAACAACAAAGTAGCAGTAAAAGTTGGATCGAAAATGACAAACAACTTTGAAACCACTAAAAGATTGATACCAGGCTCCTCCACTTTACCGACACTTTTTAAATTATACCTTGAGCACACCTTAAAAAACTGGAAACAAAATGTAAAGGAATGGGCGTGTCAGTTAGAAATGAACACTTATACACGCTTAGTTTCGTAGACGATCAGGTGGTCATCGCTCAAAATGAAGAAGGTTTCTTTTTTGTGCTGCGTCAGTTAAAAGAAGAATACACAAAAACAGAACTATAAATAAATTTTACGAAAACAAAATACCTGGTAACATCACAAGAAAAAGAAGGAGACTTTATAGTAGACAAAAACACCAAAATAAAAGAAGTAGGAAAGTTTAAATACCTAGGATACACTATAACAAAAATTACAAGAACGGAAGAGAAGATAAAAAATAGGTTGGGACAGACGCAAAAATGTATAAGACAACTCCACGCAATCATATGGGATAAGGACATTACAAAAAATACATAAATCTAGATATACAATACCATCATACAAAGCATTATGACATACGGAGCAAAGAATTGGATCATAAATAAAAGAAATCAAAGTAAAATAAGAACAGCGGAAATTGAATATTGGTGAAGGTGCTGTTGAGTTACGAGATTGGACAGAATAAGCAATGATGAAATCAGACATAGAATGAATGTGCAGACAGATACGCTTAACTACATAGAAGAAAAAAAGACTCTAATGGCACGAACACGTCAGACGATGTAGCAACAATAGATAGATAAATAGAGTGACAGACTGGAGCCCTATAGGTAGATGAAAAAGAGGAAGAACAAAGAGGTCATGGAGAGACGAAGTGGATGAAGCAATCGGAAAAAGAAACATTGGGGATGTAGAATGGAACAACAACAAAAAATGGGGATTGAGGTCAAATACATACTACTTACATTTAAATATAGTTCGAGTTTTACAACGAACTTGACTTTTAAGCAGAAATAATAACAATTGCAGTGTCAGTTGTGTATCATCATCGGATTCAAAAAGTATGTAGATTAAAAAAAAACAAAAACATATAAAGCTTTTCAATAAGAAATTAAAATTAAGACGGATTTACGCTGTAACAGGAAGCGCTACCAACATTTTTAATACTGCAAAAAAATAGTATTCAATTTCGGTGTAAAAATTGCCAAAAATTAATTAATTAATTTTAAATTTAATTAAATTAATTAACTAGACAATAAAAGAGGTGTGTGCCACGCTTCTGTCACATTCCGTATTTTGTTACAATTCTATGCAAAGTTTAACGAGCTTTTAAAGTCGTTTTTGTCTCGCAAATATCTCATTTTTTTGGCAAATTTTGCAATTTTCTAGCAAATGTCGGAATTTTTTTGTAAATGTGACTATTTGCTTGCATATATTGCAATTTTCTGGCAAATGTCACAATTTTCTCGTAAATGTCGCAACAGTAAAAAAACACAACACAAATTTTGTATGTGGTTAACCGCTAGAATTACAACGTATCTATACAGATTATTGTTCAACATAAAGATAAGAAGACTGTCTTTTGCGGCAACAAAATTGTGGATGTCTAAGTAGGACAATACATAAAAAAAAGTTTACCTTGAGTGTTTAATATCATTGATCTAAAAAATAGTTTTTTTGACGTAGACCTAGAAAAAGACACTAGAAAACATCGTCTATTTGTTATAAATATCTGATTATCCAAGAGTACCTCCGTTTTTAAAAAATCATAAATGTAATAACATTGCAATTAAAGATGGTGAACTACATTTCAATCCTGCCGAAATCAAACTGTTAACTACTACAAAATTACAAATCAAATTTTAAGACTTTTAAGACTACCTAGATATTAAAAATGCAAAAATCGCAAAATCAGAATAATTCTAATTTAAAAAAACAAAATAAAACATAACATAATAGACATTGTATCAATTATTGGCCTTATAATTAATTCTTTCTAGAAAACATTTATCAAATTCAATCTACATAAAAAGATTTACTTAAATATATAGAAAATTGTTATCTTAAAATATATGTAAACCTAACATTAAAATTTAGTACTTGGTTTTAAAGTAATTTAAATATGTTTAAAAATACATGTGTAAAAAATTAAATTAATTAATTCAAAAAAAAGATTGGATTTTTAAGAAAAAGATTCGTATTTTCATTATAGTAAATTTTTATACAATAAAACTATCACTTGTGACCTAATTTATTTGAATTTCTTTGTTTTATATTTAGTTCAAAAAATATGCTATAAATAAAGTTATGAAAAGTTAAATTCCGATAAAACTTTTTGTATATAATGTCAATGGATGCATTAATCGCCCAAGATTTGTTGTACTATTGTATATCTAAAACAAAAAATTATATTATATACCAAAACTTAATTGATTTTGTGTCTTTTTCTTATAATAATTTATAATAAAATAATATATATATATATATATAATCTAATGATATTCTTGCAAGGAACATTTAGAAAATACCATAAACTTCAAATGTCTTTAGTTAATCATTTATTTAAATTGTGACGACGAAACTATTTAAATAGAAAACCTAAACATTCATACAGTAGCTTATTGCCTTGTATTACATAATTGGGTGTTCTTGTATAATGCGCTTACAAAAGCCGTTAAACAACTATAAACTTGCGCTGTGTTTACCTCAATCGTCGTTTATGTATCATTCTAAAACTTTATGCTATTGTCCACTATCTAATGTTTATTCCTTGTAGAATAACCTTTTAATGGAATAATTAAAATACTTTTTCTACATTTTTATCAAATATGTATTATGATAATTTGAAGATTCACTTTTACATTATGCTTAAATTATATACACATGTTGCAGAACCAATATAATTAAAACTATATTTTAAAGAAATGTTTACTGTTTGTTCTGACATTTAAATAGTTTTATTTATTACTTATGTAAATTTTTGTATATATTTTAGGTTTTGCTTAGGATACTTTCTTGATGTAACCCAGTGGACTGTATGTAATATATTTGCTGATACACAAATATTGGTATAAGAACAAAACTATTTTTCCTCCATATGCCTTATAATAAACTATGGGCCATCTTCAGATACTAACACTAACACTAACAAATGTATATAATAAAAAATGTCTAAATTGTATAAGTAAAAAACATTTAAATAAATAAATAACTAAACTACATAATTGCACAAACATTTAATAATTATTATATATAAATAAAACGAAACTTCGTCAAGCCATTAATCTTATATTTTTAAAAATGACATGTTTCGACACTATAAATTTTAATTAGGTCATCTTCAGACTAGAAAAAATATACTCGTTATAAAAAGAACAGACGGATAATATAAAATTACCTGATTAACAACAATGAAACAAATACAACAAATTACAACAAATTAACGCCTTGAAGAGGAATTTACTACATAACAATAAGACGAACAAACTATTAATGTCTAAGTTAAATCTTATCAACATTCTAAAAATTTTTTTTGTATGATAACACATATTAACAATTTTATTAAAATATTAAATTTATTAAAGGTAACTGTAAAGTATATTAGAAATTTTTAACGTTAGATGGGTTAGGTATCGTGTTTTGGTAATATTACTTATATTTAAGTTTTAATTGATGTAAATTAATTTGGTCGTTTAATAACAAATCACTATTAGAAGACGAAATGTAAATAGCTTCTAAAATGTCAAGTAAATATTTATTGTTATTAATAGGATGTATTATAGATGATTTTGAAAAAGTGTGTTTATTATTAATGACATGTTCGGCAAAAGTAGATTTTATTGAAAATAAATCTGAATTATACTTGTGAGGGTTATTGAGATATCTGAGATGTTCTTTAAATCTAATGTCGAATGATCTAGTGGTTTTACCTAAATAATATTTTTCACATGAACATACAAGTTTATATATTCCACTAAGATCATTTTTAGATAAATTGTCAATGACGGGAGAGAAAATGCGTTGTAGGTTAACAGTGTTGTAGAAGGTGATAGTAAATTCATTATTCATGTTTAATTTATTGATAATGTGTTGAAATTCAGGAATAAACGGAATCGAAAAATATTTTTTAGAAGAAGAAGCTGACAAAGAAGAACTGTGATCAATGGGTTCTAAAGCTGTGCTATTTTTGATAGAGTGTTTGAACACAAGTTTTTGGTATAAATTTATAATTAATTGTAGAGGATACTTATTGTGTTTAGCTATGGAAAGAATCGTCACAAATTCCTTATTATAATTATTGGCAGATAAAGGTATGTTGAGAAGTCTGTTAAACAAATAATGGAAAGATGCAAGTTTGTGAGACAGCGAATGATTGGAATCATACGGAATTAAGTGTTTAGTTGTTGTAGCTTTTCTATAAATATCATAGAGCACTTTATTGTTATTATCTACAGAAATAAGTAAATCCAAAAAAGGTAATTTGCCATCTTTGGGAAATTCAGCGGTGAATTTTATTCTACTGTGGATATTGTTAAGAAAAGCTAAAAAAGTTTTAATTGAAGAGTCGGAGCCTTTTACGATGCAAAAGATGTCATCTACATATCTTCTCCACAGTAGTATGTGGTTAGTAAAGAAAGTATTTTTTGTTATAACAGAAAATTCTAAATGTGCTAAGAATATTTCAGCTAAAATCGGTGAAAGTGGAGAACCCATAGGTAAACCTTGCAGTTGTTGAAAAATTTTTTGGTTAAATTGAAAGAACAAATTATTGAGACAAAATTGTGTTAAATTTAAAATATCTGAAGTGACTGAATTTGGGAAATCAGTTTCATGAAGCAAATTACTAATTAGTGGTAAAACCTCTGATGGAGGAACTGAAGGAAACAGGTTGATGATGTCAAAAGATATTAAGGTTAATGTAGAATCTGTTGTAAGTGTTAAATCGTTTATATCTTTAATGAGTTGTGTTGAATTTTTTATTGCAAGTGGTGAAATAAAATTGATGCTATTGTTAAACAATTTGGAAAGAAATTTACTAATGAGATATGTTGGAGAATTAATGAAACTAACAATGGGTCTGATGGGAACATCTTCTTTATGGATTTTTGGCAGACTGTAAAGTTTTGGAATTTTTGGGTTTGTAATTTTTAACTGAGAACCAGAAATGTTGAAATATTTGAAAGTATTATCCATGTTTTTTAATTTATTGTTAGTCGTGATATTCAAAGATGAAAAAGGTGATTTAGGTAAACATAAGAAATCAGCTGAATTTAAAAATAGTAAGGTTTTGTTGATATAATCATTCTTGTTCTGGATCACTATGCAATTACCTTTATCTGCTTTTGAAATTAATAAATTATTTTCGGATATTTTTTGTTTTATACTATTAATTAATTTTACATGATCTTTATCAATGTGGGATTGATGAAATTGAATCAGATTATTTGGTACTTTTTTAACGTTTGATATGTTAATATTAGGGAATTTGTGCGAAACTAACTCCAGAGTGGCTTTAAAATTATTAACTTGTTTTATCGAATAAGGTATTGAAGGGGCGAATTTTAAGCCATTATTGAGAAAATTCATTTCACTTGTATTAAAAGAAACGTTAGTAAAATTTTTTATGCTGTCATGGAAATTAAAAGTAGTATTGTTATCTACATATGTCTTCATTTCTTTAGATTTAACAAAATAATTGAAAGTTTTTAATGATTTGAAATTAGGTTTTGAAAAATGATTTAAACGAAATAATTTGTTATTTAATTTATGAAAAAGTTTTATATTATCCGTCTGTTCTTTTTATAACGAGTATATTTTTTCTAGTCTGAAGATGACCTAATTAAAATTTATAGTGTCGAAACATGTCATTTTTAAAAATATAAGATTAATGGCTTGACGAAGTTTCGTTTTATTTATATATAATAAATTCTGCCATTAAAAGGTTTAAAAAATGGATCCTTTCGTTGATTTAATAATTAGATTACTGATAGTATCTGAAGATGGCCCATAGTTTATTATAAGACCGAAACATGTCATTAATATTAAATATTGGTTTGACAATGTTTATTTCTTGAATGACACACGTTTTTTTTATATTTTCTATTTCTATAACAGGCCAAAACCTACTACCTGCGTTAGCGTTATACCATTAACAACATAATTCTAACAAAGCAGGCCCCCGTTGATAAGATTCAGCTGATCAAAACAACTATAAATAGTGTGATAAAATAGGTTATTGTCTTGTATGAATTTCACTGTTGTCTTGTAATAATAAAGACAAAATTCGCACTGAGCGCTTAATAACCCCGTTAGTAGTTTTTATTGACATGACACGTACAATTTTGTCGGAACCAGGATGGAGGTCGGTGATGCGTCCTAGTTTCCACATAGAAAGGATTAAACTTTGATCTTTAACTAGTACCAGAGACCCGATATGAACTTTTAGATCTGATGTACACCACTTATTACGTTGCTGCATCGTGTGTAAATATTCATTTTGCCATCTTTTCCAAAAGTGTGACAACATATATTGAATATGTTTTCATCTATTTAGTAGATTTGCTGGTTTCTCTATAATCGCAATTGATTAAATGTGTTTTTCCGAATATTCTTCAGAATTACAGAAATCATGATTAATTGGAAGAACACGCCATTTTAGCACCAAAGAACATTCATATCAATGCCATTAATTTTCAAATTAAGCAAAACTGCCAGGTGTAGTCACGACATATAAAACAATTGACAGTGTTATGAATCAAGATGAAGCAATGAATTATCCAACTGAATTTTTAAATTCATTGGAACCGGCTGGTATGCCACCGCATTGCTTTAATCTGAAAGTTGGTTCTTTGATTATATTATTGCAAAATATTAATCCACCAAAACTGTGTAATGACACCAGATTGGCAGTGAAAAAGTTATTGCCAAATTTGATTGAAGCTACGATCTTAACTGCTAAATCAAATCATTGTTTATCCAAATGTTTTGGATTAAGTTTTAAAATAGCTAGCAATTAATAATTTGAATAAATGAATTTAATGTTCCAATTAATTTTTTTTATTATTTAACTTTATAAGTAGCGAAGCACGTACCGGGCCGCTAGTTTTAAATATAATTCTGTGCATACCCCAACGTCAACATGTTTCCCATGTTCTGATTCATTCTTACTTGCAAATTGATATGGCAGATTTCGCAACTGCGTTCGGAAATCTGGCAAAACGTCAATATTTTGATTAGTAATTGAGGAATCTTGTCTGTAATAATTTAATTTTTTAGGTGTGCTTAATTCTTCAATCTGTATTGGATTCAATTTAGAAAAAGTAACCTAGAAATTTACTACAAATTATTTTTCATTAAAATTCTGTATTACCTCAACAGTAATACCATTATGTTTGACAGAACAAAATAGTTGCTGTATTCGAATAATTCATAGTCATTCTCGTACACCATCAAGCCACTGTTTGAAGAAGAAGATGTGAAAACAATATTATGATAAATACATATCACAAATATTTGTTATGAATATACAGTTCTTTACAATTACTGTGTTAATGCAAATTTTGAATCTGTCGTACACAGTTATCGTTTCTGAACATTATTTTTTTCATAGTAATTTTTTTGCGAACCTACCATTATCGTTATTGATTTCTGCAGTATCGCCGTTTTTGGCACTTTTTTCTAAAATGACACCTATGAAACAAGAATTATTTGTAATTTCCAATTTTATTATGTTATAATTACTTTTAATAATACCTGTGTAAATATGATCCAAATCGCCGTCTTAGGGTAGACCGTCTACCTACATTTACTAATTTCTTTTCATAATCCGTAAAAGGTAAAATAACTGCACCTCCTCCACCAGTTTTGAAAATTTCATATGGTTTTTGTTTTATATTACGCTTTATATTATCGTATTTTAAACGTAGCACATTTGAAACTCTATTAATGCAGCCTGTAACTGCGTTAAATTTTGTGGCTATGTTGTCCCAAGCTTTATTTTTATGTTTCCAAGAAACAGCATTTGTCGCCAAACAGCAAATTTAATCGCCAATTAACTAATAACCATTTTAATAAGATTTGGAAAAACCGGCCCTAGGATATTGAGTTTTTACCATTGGTTGCATTAAGTAAATATTGATCTATATTGCAAAAGCTTACCAAAATTGCAGGGAAATGAAACTACTATGTATTGTGAAGCTCAACATAAATCGATTAGATTCTATTTATATCAATACCAAAATGTACCGTTTGTCCGTGGAAAGAATTTAAACTCTACTTAATAAAGAACCACATTTTAGTGTTGAAAACACTTATAGGATGCTTGATTCGAATGTACATGTAACGAAACGATGAAACGCTCAGATTAAACAAAGATGGAACTTGCGATGGTGCCCAATTTCACTTAATCTTTTGTATTTTTTAGAAGCAGTGTTTATTATTATTAAACAAGATATTTCTTATGATTTGTTTTATGTTTTAAAAATATAATAAGTCTTAATTTCACTCACTGAAAAATAATTATAGCAATTGCAGAATTAGATCCGCGAGAGTTTCCGCTTTGTGCGCTGCAACGGTACAATATAGAGGAAAGTTGTACATCAACATATTTATAGACCACAAAATTTATTCCAAAAATACCGCAGAAGAATATAATTGTATCTAGTAGTTTAAGAGTTACAGAATTTTAATGTAATGTGAGACATTTTCGTGCAACTTTGCACACTTGTATCTTCTAAATTACGTAAATTTCAACCTATTTGAACCACGGAGGCGACGTTTCAACAGAAATATTCTTATTAGTAAACCAAGATGTCCAGCTAGTACATTCATCTATTCTCCCGCTGTGGGAATAAGTCGAAAAAAATTAATCAAATTATTTCAATACAAAAATTGTAGCTGTTTTCATGCAGTTTACAAGAAAAACAGATACCTAGTGTAATATTACGACATTGACAAAGATACCCTTAGCCGCAAAAAAATCCGCGGTGGTCACCAAAAGCAACTCAACCGAAACAAATATTTTCAAGTAAACCGATAATTTATGTTCAAATTTTAAAATACGTAAACGAAGTAATAATGTAATAAATCTTTTTTGAATATTTGTGTTTAAATTAACCAAACATTATCAATAACTTAAAAGTACATGAGTAGATCATTTATTTGTTTGACTATTTTATTTTATAATTTTTATTAATGTCTTTTAGTTGACCGGGACGTATAAGTGTGTGTACAGATACAAGGGCTGGTTCGTCCAGTGTAATCATGATTGCTGAAATCAGTCGGCTGTATCGACATCAAAAACGACAAACTTTGCAACAACAAAGTAATAATAAAATGGTGTCTATAAAGCGTCTAAAATTATTTTCAAAACAAGAGGATGCACAACGCAAGCTGTTACAAATTACTGAACAAGTTTGTGCATATCGGTAACGGCTGAAGCAACGCATAGAGTGTGAAGATGCACAATCAAGTACGGAACGATGTATTATCAGCGCGCAGCAATTATTGATAATTAAAGAACAGACAGTCAGGCAACAGCCTGGAGCCTGCCAATTTTGCCTTTTCGTGTAACTTTTTGTTTTTTTTTTGCCTTTTTAAAGAGTAGTATTTTATATTACTTTTTTACATATAAACTTTAAAAAGTTCGTGTAAACAGTGTTCTAATAGGTAGATGACAATAACGCATTACAAAATTTTACTTAAATTACGTACCGAACCTATAAATAACAACAGGGATTTTTATGTTTTGTTAAACAATGGTTACCAGAAAACATTAAATACAAAAGCCGCTTATAGAGAAGAACTATTATAAGAATTTATACTAGGTTTATGTACAATGACAGGCTTAAAAGAACACTATTTACAGAACCGGAAGGATTTCGGAATGAAGCATATTTTATAGGGCTATTTGGCACCTAAGTAAAGCAAACAAAAATAGATAATTTTAATTCTGTCCGGTGGAATTCCTTTAATGACTGAAACACATGACTAAAATATTTTTTGTTTGTTGTAAATACCTGTAATATTGTCACACTGTGATGGTCTGTTGCTGTTGTGCTGTGACTAAAAAATTCCACCTAATAAACAATTAAAATTTGAAAATTATTAAAAGTAGAATAAATTGGACAATAATTTAACAACCGACGGGAAAAACCTTTTTATCAAGTTTGTTCAAAATCAGTAAGTTTGTATTATCTTAATTTAAATGGTTTTAATTACTAGTATATGTATTATTTTAGATCGGTGCTGCTAAAAAGTACTATGTAAAACAATACTTGGGTAGTGGTTTACATTTAAAAAGTATTTAAAAAACTATGAAACAATCATTGTTAAAAAACGTTATAGAAGATCAACAAAATAAACCTGGCCTATCAAAAACAACTTTTGCTCTAGATTTGTGCAGCATTGGTGTCGGCTTACATTCCTCTTAAAAAACTTGATAATATCAATTCTAGCAATTTCTTGAATTCATTGAATTGTCTTACTTCAGATGCATGAATTATTTGACTAGACGATTTCTGCAGCAATTGTTAAATCTCAAAAACCTTTAAATGACAAACAAAACGCGTTTCTCCGGCATTTCTGACGAATTAAAGAAGCTAGGAAAAAGCAAAAGCGCAATGACCAAATCTTTTGCTACATTCGAAAGAATAAAAACAATTATAAGACCATGTTCCGAAACTATTGGAAAAAAAATTAATCAAAATTGGATTCCGTCACATCAAAAAACCCTTCCTTTGACCTTTTTACAACTGACTAAAATTCAAAAAAGGGAGGTCATAAAGCATCAACAGAAAATATCATTAACAATAACAGAAACTTCGGCATTTGCTCCACTAACATCTTGTGATGTCGAAAGAATTTTTTCCTTCTATAAAAATATTTTAAATGATAAAAGGCAACAGCTTCTTGCTCAAAATATTTGATTTGTGCTGGGAAAAATAGTAGCACTTAATAAACATTGTAAAACAAAAAAATAAACTGTAAATTTTATTAGATATGTGTGCCTTTTTTATTGTCTTTTTGGCGATTTAATATGCTTTTTATGTCACC
The DNA here is from genome assembly GCA_035610365.1 of Aquatica leii. Classification (NCBI taxonomy): domain Eukaryota; kingdom Metazoa; phylum Arthropoda; class Insecta; order Coleoptera; family Lampyridae; genus Aquatica; species Aquatica leii. The sequence goes on along the minus strand of CM069433.1, from coordinate 27,169,527 downwards.
TTTTTTAATATTTTTTCTTGCCTTACTATCTGCTCTTTATTGATAATGAACGGTCTCGCTCATCATTTGTTATCACAAAAAAATTTCCAGATGTCATTGCTGTTGCTGATTCATCATCTTCCAGCGATGATGAGGTTAAGGGAAACAATTCCCAGGCATTTCATGGACAAATGTTAAATACAAACAATTGGTGAATTATCATACGACTCTATAATCTTTTAAAATGTATCTAGATTATTAACTATTATGCTTTTTTTATTATTTATTTATGCATTCTTATTTTTGAAAATTGTAATAAACCTTGTTCATTATATTAAGTAGGTTATATTGTGTTTGTTTTCAACGCTTTCCGATAGTTGCAAGATTTGTGATATTTGTGAATTTTCTACGCTGGTCAGAAATGCGTGAAACAAAAGTAATAAAGTTAGCAAACGTGCATATTAGAGAATTACTCTATTTTTAGTAATAAAAAACAAATAAAAATGATTGTATAATGGTTAAAACCGCCCTCACCCCTTTGTTTTCTAAATATCTTTTTTAGTAATATTAATTTGACTGTAAGACTTTTTTAACGTGAAAGAAAATCTTCATTTTTAAACTCTTGTAAAATGTATGTATGTGTCGCATAGTTTCAAAAAAAAGTATTTTCTCAATTACTGATTACTGATCATAGTACAAGTTTAATTATACTTTAAAATTTAGTTTAAACACAGAACAAAACAAAAGTCACAATTTTAACATTAAACATAATCATCCCAGTTTATTGTTGACAGTAAATGTTTTAATGAGTTTTAAGTAAACTTTGAACACTTCTGACAGACAAATAGTACATTTTAGTATATACATAAAGAGGGTCCAATCAGGTTAAGCTTTATTACCTAGAAATTTGGGACACCGTGTATATCAACGTTTTTGTCTTATTTTTAATCCAATTTGAACAACCTACATGACATGATAGTACATTTCACATCTTGTAATAACTAAATCAAAATTTTATCTTAACAAATTACATACATACTGTATTTTATAAAATGAAATTAAGTGTTTTTTTAATATTAAATTAATTTTCTTAGAAAATTTATTTAATAATTTTTTTAATTTTTTAATTTATGACATTTTAACAATTGGCACTACTACTATATATATTCTAATTAATATAATAGATTAAAACATACTGAAACGTATTTTTTGTGAACAGAGCAATTTTTTAACAACGACAGTTACGAAGGAAACAGTTATCCGTTATCGCAGTTAACAAACATGCTAGAAAAATATAGTTTGTGTTTAACTTTTGCAACAATTGATTTATTAGTCTTGATACTATACGAAAAAATATTATATAAAATTTACAAATTGTACATTAAATTCTATTTACGTGTTTATGCATTTTTTTAATTTTTGATGATTTGAAAACCCAAGTTTTTAAGTATGTATTTTGTTTCAATTACTTATTTTAATATCTAATTAAAATTTTTTAATATTTGTGTTATATTATAAGTTTCTTAAATATACTCTTTCACATTAGATTTTTTTAGTTTTTTGTTTTAAACAATTAATAATTAATAACACAAAATATATAATTAACCAATTATTTTGTACTTAAATCGTTCAGTAATTATACATCTTTATACAGCACTAATTTGTGTTAGTTATTAAGGTGTTGGATTTAATTTTATCGTTCTTGCGTTGACAATATAAAGTTACAATAGATTTTGCACTAACTAACAACGTAGTATGTAACCTCTAACGTTTATTTAATGTCATAAATTACAACCGTTAAAGTCATTTTTATAAAAGAAAAGGTGTATTTCGGTATAATAAAAGCAAAGTAATCTAAGCTTAGAATAAAATAATTTACAACATATATCACTTTTAATGCAAACATTTGTTTATATATTTACTTACTGCCAGAGTTTATTTTTGTGTAGGATACATTTTATTGTTATTTGATAGAACGATTTAAACGTATTTGTACATTTAATCTAGCACGTTTGCGACGCAGTGAGTTTTCACGTATTATAGTTCTAAGCTTAAATTGTTTTTAAGCTCGCATCTATCACTACTGTGTTATTTATAATTATTTATCTATCTTAATCTATTCTTAATCGGTTCGAGTACTTTATATGACTACTACTGTACTATACTTATTACTGAAAAATTTAAATAACAATTTAAGTTGATACTAATTATTCTAGAATTTTTGGAAATAAACAGTTTAGAATCAAATCACAGTAAAAAATGTAACAATTTTAAGATTTTTTAACTCATTGATTCCTTTTTTTAAGAATTTAAGACCAGCGTCACAATTTAGCTGTCTTTGCAATATATTTTTCATTTTCGACAATTTTATTTATGGCGGTTTTTATCAAGTTGTAAAAATCTCTAATTAGTATTTTGTAGAAGGCCTGTTTCAGACTATTCATAATCATTATTACAAAATGTACGATTGTTGCAACATTGCGTGTAATTTGTTCCGTGCATAAATTTCAAAATGTACTACCTGTATTTATTACACTGTAGTTAGATTTTTACTTTCGACGCCTTTTAACTAGTTTTGTTTTACTTCACTTTCTGTCAAGACGCTAAACCGTCCATTACTTAAAATCGTGCTTGCCATGTCTAAATTAATTTTCTAACATCATCGGCGTGTGTTGAAGCTATGATATAAAACGATAACGCATGTTTATTAGTTTATTCATTACAGAGTAAGCTTTTACTATTAGTTTTTACAATTTATTTGTAATTTCCATGTCAATTTGTTAGCACGACTCGACACGTGTTCGGTGTATTCTCTATCAATGAAGGGTTATTATCGATCAAATACCTTAAAGAAAATATTATAATTTAAAAGACCTAACTTAAATCTAAAAAGAAAACCTTAACAGGAAAATTTTCTCCAATGTACTGTTCTTTACGAATCAATAAACTGCGATATTACCTTTAATTTAAAGTGTGCAACAGCATTTGAAAACCGGTTCTTATTTCTAATTCTTTTTAGCATTAATTAATAGTGTTGTAGATGTTTGCATTTGTGAGTCATTGTGCTGACACGAGTTGCTCTGCTTATTAATATTTCAGATTAGCTCAACAAGAAAATTGGGATTCTAGGTAAGTCTTGTTTAACTACATTTGTGTCATCTGTTTCAATGCTGGTTCGTATAATAATGTGGACTGTATTTTTAAATAATAATTTAATTTCAATTTATTTGTGTTAGCGGACGTTACAAATGCTATACGTCTTCGACTTTAAATTTTAAACTTCAAGTGAACAGGTTTTACATGTATAAATGATAACTTGCGCATAATGCGGAAATTAAAAATGACAAAATTAAATTTATTTTATAAACTAAACATCATCATTAAATACTCTCACAAAATGTTTTTTTTTTATTCTAAATTACGTAATTACATCAATTGTTTTCTTACCATGTAGGTATTATCATTAATTATTTTGTGTGTTGCATGCTGTTACCCATAGATTACTTGTCATTATATATATATATATATATGTTTTTTCTATAAACACCCTTTGTGTAATTTAAGCTTATAAATTTTGTGTTGCCGTTACTTCCGTCGTTTGTATAACCATCGTTGAATAATCTACAATAAATTTTTGTGTTTGTTGTTAATAATCTACGATAATAAATTAAAGTTTTTATACATATTTATCTTTTTTTTTGGCCCGTTGAGGATTACGAACCTGATTTTGTTGCAAACTTGGACTTTTTGTCTTGATCAAAACAAAAAATTTTGTAAGATCTGGCGCCCATTAAATTCTATTTACTTAAACCTTTCCTATCTCCTACTAGTGCGAGTTGGCCTAGCAGCGTTTGTAACACCTATAAGCTTGTAGCAAATCTTATGCTCACTGGGGGACCAGCCTTTGAGTGGTTCAAATTATAACTATCCGATAAGTTTTGCAGAATGGCTCTTACTACTTCTTGTCGTGATAGTATTTTTAGTCTTTAAGCAGTTGAGTATAGAGTCTCACAAGAAAGTACTATTTTATCATTTGTAACTATGATAAACAATCCTCCAAGTTTTGTAGTCACATAATATCCTTTCAGTTCTCAATGCGAGTGATCTTACTATTATGGTAAATAGTGCCACGTTAAATGGTTAAATAGAAGCTGGGGTTGCTGCGTATAAAAAAGTTCATTTCTAGATCACACACAACATGTTATCAATAAAATACAACAAAACCAATATTTTTCTGTTTGACCCCAAACTCACTTCTGATAATTGTTCAAAATCTCTATCATTTGTATTCTCTCTTCCTGTATTATTAGTTTTATAATGTGTAAAAAATTACAGCAAGTTTAAACTAACAAACGTTGGTTATCGTAAATTTATGTTTGATACCAAAATAGTAAACTTTTTATAGAATTAAAAAAAATGCCATGCGTCAAACAGGTTAACAAAACATTTCAGAGCATCAGAAATAAGGTAGCGTGAGGCAGGTTCGGACGGTTAGGTCAAGTTAGTTATGTAACTAGAACAACAGAGACTAAAAAAAGTTATCAAATTCCCTAAAACGTTAACTAAGTACTTTTGAAGTTTATCTAAAACAAAAACCAATTATTTTTCTGTAAATAAATATACAGAAAAAACCTGTTGGTCCAAAAGTGTTTCAGGATGAAACTATTTTAGAAGTGTATGGAATAGGTTCAGACACAAAAAAACATTTAATAAACGCATTTTATTTAATATTTAAATCATCAAAATTTAAGTTTAACTTAAGAAATCCTGCTAATTTAAACGTCCTTTTACCAAAACTGGCTTAGGCAATTTTGCATCTATTTCTTTTCGTGCAATGGTGGAAAGGTTGTTGACTATAAAACTAATAAAAACTATTTCTCAATATCTTAAAAATTTAACAGTAAGTTATTCTAATTCTTACTGTTTAGTTTATTTTCAACACTTCAATTGATTTTAGAATTCGTCGATGAGGAGGGGCATCTAAAACGCTTTATGCGTCTGAGAATTAGTTACGTTTTGCGCGGCTGTGTGCGCACGTTTTTATACATATACTTTATTAAACTTATACTTTATTAAACGGTACAGTTATTTACATAACTGAGACAATAAAGTAATCAATTTAATAAATCTTAAGTTATATCAAAAATGAACACTTACAAATAGAACTTGTCAAGTGATGTGTTCAGGACTGCACTTCAAAACAACAAGTCAAGGTGATAAAATTGATAAAACTCTTATAATCATAACTCAGGAATCCTTATCTTTGTGATTGAGTTATTATTTTGAGTCATTGTTAAATTTAACGTTGTTATTATGCTTTGTGATGTTTATCATTTCAGCTATCAATTTGTTTTTGTAATTTTTTGTAACACAATACCTTCAGAATAATTGCTTAAATTCTAAAATTGATCCAAAAATTTCTCCGAATGTACTAACACAAGCTCTGGACTATAGCATATCTGGTATAAGAATGGCCAAACATTCCCATTTTACGGGTTATCACCATTCTGCAAAACAAAATTATAGTGATTTCAATTTGCATTTATAAATAGCGACCCCAAGAAAATTTCCAAATATTACGCCGTGGCTTTTATAATGCATAGAATCTAATTGTTTGAAATTATCCTGTTACAATACCCTGTTTACCTGGAAGAAGATAAATTCATAGAATTTACCGTTAAGTTAGGTTAGGTTGTGTTACAAGCTTATAGGTCTTATGAACCTTGCACGGCCAACTCACACAGTCGGAGATAGGGGAGATTTAAGGAAATAATAATTAAAAGCGCCAGATCTTTTATAGTTTATAGCCTCGATCAAGACAGACGGTTCAAGCTTGTAACGAATTTTTAGGTTCGTAATTCTTGTTACTCTGATGTTCGGGTAACCACAATAAAAGAGAAAGGTATTTTACCTAAAAAAAAGATGAAACAGGTATAAAAACTTTAATTTAGTAAAGTAGATTATTAACAAGAGTATATCTAATTCTCAATCCATAAATGCCAGAAGTATCGGCAACACACAACACATAAGTTGAGTCGAAGTGAATAGCGAAGAAAATTTCGTAATAGATATCGTTTGTACAGAGCATGCAATACACACAAAATAATTAATGAAACTACCTTAATGGTATTGAAACAATGATCGTTATGACGAAAATTAACATAAGAAAAAGTTCCGTGAGTGACTTTTATGACAGCGACAAAATAATTAAACAAACTTACCCACAATCCAGTACCTACTTGTTCGAAGAAAATGTTTTCCTCGGTGAGCGAGCTTGGAATAAATTTGAATAGCAAATCGCGTCAACCCAATGACTCACGAAAGCAAGATCTACAAAATTGTCAATTAATGTTAAAAGAAAGTACACATAACATAACCTGATTATCAAATGCTGCTGTACACATTCAATGAAAGTTGGTTTCGCAGGTGTTTGCCGCATGAGTAGGATCTCAAAGAAAAATTTGTGTCTTTAGTTTTTAGTTTTAAACTTAAGCAGAGAGCGTCAAAACCGGAATCTAATTTTAATTCAATATACAGGGTATTACGTTATGAAAATTTTGCACTTAACAGTTGTAACCGGTCCTGTCGTTGTGTGGTGATTGTTGTTTCTACAACACTGTAGGTAGCTAAGTAGAAAAATCAGTATTCAAAACACAATTGAGATGTATAATAAAATAATTAAACGTATTTACATTTAACAACACAAAAATAAATGAAATAATTAGAATTCAAAATAAGATAAATAACATAAAATAACCTAATTCAGGAAATAAAACTTAAATAGATTCAGTGCGGCTTTGTTATCCCCTTCTTCAAATCCGCCCGCAGTGCCTTCTATTGACCCGTGTTTGACTGTCTCAACGTTGGTCCAGCAAAAAAAAAATTACTAATATGGTTTTTATACCCGTGTTTTTCAGTAATTCATTAACGCAAATCCCCTTGCCAGCGGTGCTTTTCTTGCGTTTATCTAAATGGAACAGGAGATTTGACACGTAAGTTTCTAAACAATCTCGTCGAATTGTTCGAACGTTAATCTCAGGTACTTTTTAAATGCAGTTTAAATACTACCTGTACGTAAGAAAATACGTTTTCTAGACTTTACAAGTCGATGCGACGGATTATTAAGAATCAAATTTATTTAAATTCACGTCGATTAAACAAAAATTAAAATTAGGGCTACGTTTTCTATAATTTTTCTAAGGTCGCAACTGGGCTTTGCCGTGTAAATGACAGGATGAAATCAACTGAAATACACTTCAATAAGTATTTATAAGGTGCGTAACACGACGCGGTAACAAAACAGATTTCTGATGTATTTGTTTATGACCTGATTTAACTACTAAGTAAATAATATGTATAGATAAAACAAAATCAAATTTAAAAAAATTAGACAAATACAATGAATCATTCCTACTCGGAAGAAGAACTTAATAAGCTTTATTTGTAGGTGTATAAACCATTGGGATATTCTCCTTAAAGTGGATTCCTATCAAATCCTCTACCAATAGACATTTACGGGTTTTCATCAAAGTCTGCTTTTAAGTCTTGTGCATGCCAAAAGCCGGTTGTACTTTTGTTGCAGTTCTCAAGTTTGTACGTGTTGGTACCAACACGTGAACCGAGTTTTCGTTTGACTTTAAATGGACCAAAGTACAAGAGAGCTAATTTGCTCGTAAAACGCCAAAAAGCATCCAAAATAACTTTGTTCTTCTTGCATACCGTCTGCCCTTGATAATAACTAATGTCTCGTCGCTACAGATTGTAATAGCGTTTATTATTCTTTCGTCCTAAACGTGTATTAGTTTCGATGTCACGATACAGTTTCTAAAAGTCATCTTGACGTTTCAGAAGTTGATTTGTTACAGGTGGCATAGGATCTATATTTATATATATGAGCTATACCCTGCTGTGTCGTGAACTGATGTTTAAATCGCACAAACCACAGCGGGTAGGTATTCGTCCCGACAATGATAGTGAGTGTTGACGTAGAATCTAAACATAGTCTTAATTACGCAGTTGAAACATATTGTAGGGTTAGCCTAGGATAATATAGAGTACCGTTGTTGCAGTTTGCATAGTTGCCTAACTATAATCCTTGCAGTAGCAGTCTTTAAAGCAAAGAGTAAAGTATTCTGTAATGGCTAGGATTTGGGAAAATCATCAAGATGTCCTTGGCAATGGACTTATTATTATTATATTATTATATCATTTGCCACGAGGCAGTGATGTTTAGGCAACTTTTCATTAAACTAGCGAGTGGTTGCTGTTAATGTTTACAGGTGATATATATTTGGCAAGACCTAACATACCGCTGTTCATCTTTGGCAAATAATAGCGTTGGAAGATTCTTAAGTAGGTTTTCATTACTCCCATATCGTCTGAAGTCGGAGAATTGTGTTGTTTTAAGATTTCCTTTCGTTATTTTTTTTTGAACCACGACTCTCCAGCATTCTACTTCTGTTCCGGTAAACACTTTTTAACGTACTTGTGATAGGTGCTTCTTTACACTTTCCAATTTGGGTACATTAATGTTTTTCTTTAATTTTAGCGCTCATTTAGATATACAATTTGTCGGTAGGTTGCTAAGTGGTAATGGCAACGTGTTCTTTTGACGAAAAATTTTCTGGTAACGGGACAGGCTACAATAAAAAATCGGGTACAACATTCTTCTTACCTTTACGGTAGATTATAGTATAATAGAAATTTTGAAGCCGCAAACTCGTCTGCCGGTCGGATCTCGAAGCTTTTGTAGCCAGAGCAGTGAGTGGCGATCTGTATGTTTGAATTAAGCCGATTTTATACGTCGAGGCCGTCACCAACAATTGTTGAATAGAGGCAAATGCAACGTTTTTTTTGTCAACTCGGTATAGAGTACGGCACAGTAGAGTAGTTAGGTACAAAATGCCTGTACCAAGCAAACATTCCCTAAAATAGTCGTTATTTACGCACGTTCCAAGGGGCAGTAACATCCAGTGTAGCCTTAATTTTGCCTGGGTCTACGCGAAGCCCATATTAGTTAACTACGTATCCCAGCTACTTCAGTTGCGGTATACAAAACAAACATTTTTTTTGCTGGTAAATTCTGCTGCGTTTAATCGTGTAAACATTTTCAGATGTGTTTTGAAGTTTGATGACACAACGATTATATCGTGTAAATACACATGTGGCTCAAGGTTTAGTTTAAGTAAGGTGATAATCAGACATTGCCAGATTGTGAGGTCATTAGTAAACCCAAAAAGCATTTGTTTAAAATGGTATAGACTTTTACCTGAAACAGCAAAAGCAATTCGCGTGCCAAAGGTTTTATGCGAGTTTGTCAGAGGATCGAACGTACAAACTGCTGAAATATATTGCGTTCTTTAAACGATCTAAGATGGCCGAGATGTATAGCAAAGGTTACGCATCCTTTTTCGTATCTGCGTTAAGTCCACGTTGATTGCAGAATTAGTAAGTTTCGTCGTTTTTGGGAACTAATACTAACAGTTCGTTAATGGTTTGATAATGTGTGCCCACAACATTTGATCTAATTTAGCATCAAGCAGTTCTTGTTTTGCTGGGGAGACTGTATAATATCGTTGTTTGAGTGGAAGTGCATGGCCAACCAAAAATATTTTTTAAGTATTAATTGATGAGAAAACTTATTTAATATCAGAGCGGTAATTAACTTGGTTTTTTTCAATAAAGTCATCCGGTATTGCAATGGTTTTGATCTGGCATGTCTGACGATTGGCAACTATGCATTTAGGTGAGTTTGTGATGTTTACTGTAAGCCTAGCATGCTGTAGAAAAATCAAACCGGTACGTCCTATTACTGTTCTACTTGCTCCAGAATCTAGCAAACTTAACAGATAGCGTCCAAGTATCTCAACTTTAAGGTACAGTATTTTATCTTCCTGAGTATGTTTGATAATGTAGTCTAATAGGATGTTTTACTTTTGATGTTCGGTTTGTGTTGATGAGCTTTTGGGTAGGTGGTTGAGGTGCAAACAAATTGTCCTATCCTTCAGTTCATCGGAATTTATTTCTCGAACATTTCTGACAAGTTCTGCTAGTTACGCCTGGTGTTCTACATTTAAAACAGTTTTTTAAGGGCCTAGTACAAGTGCTATTGCAATGACCAGCTTGATAGCAGTTTTAACGTGTACTCATATAAGCTGTCCGACAAGAAGTATATGCCGCGGTGGCGTTGACAATCGAAATTTTTTGTACAGGGTTATCTACTATTGTCTGCGTGTGCTACTCTTCAACCACAACAACTCATGCCGTATCCGTAGGTTTTCGATAAACGCAGTTAGGCTCTAGTACGTCTTTGATGTTAGTTAGTAAGGGTTATAAAGTTTTTACACGACTATTTACGTCTTTTATTGACTTACAAAGTTGAGTAAACTGTACAATTGTGACAATTACAGTAATAACTACAAATCATTTATCGAAAACTTTCATTCTATTATCGATTCGTCAGGTTTAGATTCTTCGCAAAAATTCTAGTACTTAAAAAATTCTTTAAAAGAAGAAGCAGCCCTCTCTATTGCCGGCTTATCCGCTACCGAGGAGAATTATCAAATTGCACTTAATCTTTTCGATTCTACATACAATAAACCTAAATTAGTGGTTCAGGCTCATTTAAAAAATATTTTTAGTCTAGAAACTATAACGAAACCATCAGAAAATTCCTTACAACGCTTTGCAGATACGTTGGCTGCAGAATTTTTCTTTTATATTGTCGATCAAAAACTAGATTTATAGACAAGAGAAAAATTTAAAGCTTCTAAACCAACAGAAATTCCGTCTATTAATGAAACTATAAAATTTCTTCAAGACCGCGCGCAATTTCTTGTAGATGTTGGAGTAGATGATCACCGTCATAAACGTTCTAAAAGTTTAGTGTTGGTTACGCCGAACCATCTGTCGTTAAATTGTAAACTCTGCAAAGGCCCGCATCCATTATTCAAATATTCCGATTTTTTAGATCTGTCTATTGAACAACGAATTCACAAAATTACTGAACTACAAGTATGTAAAAATTGTTTTGGTAATCATCATGTCAAAAAATGTCGGTCGAAGCACAAATGCTTTCAATTTACATCACACTCTTATACATCAAACATTTCAGAAACCTCCTGCTACCAATTCTACTGATCAAATTCAAAAATTACTGTTACATGTAATAGCTCGTCAACTAATAACCAAATATTACTTTCAACTGCTGAAGTTAATGTTAGAGACGATTCACGTACGCTACACACAAGTCGCTGCTTGCTGAATAGTGGCTCTATGCACAATTTCATTACTAGTAATGTAGTTGAACAACTACGATTGCCTTGTAATTTTATTAATATGTCTTTGCTAGGCATAAACTCTAAAACTACTGCAATTCATCGTCAAACCAACATTAAGTTGTATTCAAAAGATAACTCATTTTCAACTATTTTGTCGTGTTTAGTTATCGTTAACATAACTGTACCTATTCCAAGCGTTGCGTTTAGCAAACACTCGTTAAACATTCCAGCTGACATCCAATTAGCAGACAGCCACTTTAATAAAACTGGCGAAATCGATATGTTAATTGGAGCTGGGCTCTTCTATGCTTTGCTTGGTCCTCAGAAAAGGAATCTAGGTTTAGAGTCGAAAACTCTAGGTATACAATGGGATGCAGCGCATGATGTCTTTTTATACACTTTTAACAGTTTTATCAATACAAACGTAAAATCAAAATGACAATTACTATCCGTGTTAGCTCAAATATTTGATCCTCTCGGACTTTTGTCTCCTATAATCATCAGAGGAAAACTTCTAATCCAAATGCTTTAGAAACTAAAATTATCATAGGACGAAAAAAATCCTGCATCTCTTCTTAAAGAGTGAAATAGATTTTCATCAGCTCTAACGCACTCCTTCGTTAAGTATTCCACGTTGCGTATTTCGGAAAGGGGCAACTTAAGTAGAGTTGCATGGATTTGCTGACGCAAGTGTTAGTGCTTATGGCGCTTGCATTTATATCCGCTTTGTTTTTAAAAATCACTCAGAATCGAATCTTTAATGCTCAAAAAGTCGGGCAGTTCCTCTGAAACCAACTACTATACCTAGACTTGAGTTATGTGCAGCCGTCTTATTTATTGAATTAGTAAGTAAAGTTCTTACAGTTTTTTCTTGCAAATCTTCTGGTCAATATTTTTGGTCTGATTCTAATATAGTTCTTGGGTGGATCATTTCTACACCTAACAAATTTAAGACATTTGTAGCAAATCGGGTGGCGTATATCCAAGAAAAAACTAATCCTGTTCACTGGTACCACTGCCCTAGCAAAGAAAATCCTGCAAACTTGATTTCTCGTGGGTCTTCGATTGATACACATTCTATTCATTCGTTTTGGTTACAGGGTCCTCAATTCTTGCAAACACCGCTTATCGATCTACAAAGGACTTTAATTACTTCAGAATTAGAGTTATCTGAAGCAAAAATTATACCTGTAAGTTTATGTTCTAATGAAGATAACAATTTTTAATGGTTTGATAGCAAATCATTCATTTTTTTCTAAGTTGCAAAGGACGCTTGCCTTTGTGCTGAGAATAATCCACAATATGCGTTCTCCTCTTGCTAAACGAGAAATGGGCCCGTTAAAGGTATCAGAATTGTCTAAGGCTTTACTAAAGCTTGTTGCCTTTTGCCAAAGGTCTTGTTTAGCTTCCGAAATTAAATATCTGTCGGAGAAAAAAATCCAAGTTGTTTAAAAATAGCCATTTAAACACTCTCAATCTCTTTCTTGATGAAGAAGGTTTAATTCGAGTGGGAGGTCGGATTCGCAATTCTAATTTTGAATACGATAAAATTCACCCCCTACTGCAACCTAAAAATCACGCAGTTACTATATTAATTATACAACATTACCATTTAAAATATTTGCATTGCAGATCTAATCAGCTCCTATCTGTTGTCAGAAATCATTTTTGGCCGATTGCTGGTCGTATAACTTGTCGTCAAGTCGTGCACAAATGTGTAATTTGTTTCCGTTCGAATCCACGATTCTATACAAATATAATGGGAGATTTACCCTCTTCTCAGATTTTGACTTACATGCCTTGTTTCACTGAAACAGCGTTGATTTCGCCGGTCCGATCCTCATTAAGGACCGTTACACCGGCAACCCAAAGCTTATCAAAGTTTATTTAGCATTGTTTGTTTGTATGACTACTCGTGCGGTTCATTTAGAACTGGTCACAAGCTTATGTCAAGCTTTTCTCGAGACTTTTAAGCGTTTTATGGCGCGATGCAGAAGGCCTAAACGAATGCACTCAGATAATGCTACCAATTTCATTGCTGCCGCGGATGAATTAAAAAACTTATATTTATATTTTAGACAAAAATCTACGCAATCAAAATTATCTGACTATTTGTCAGCGGAAACCATTGATTAAAGTTTTATTCCTCCCAGTTCGCCGCATTTTGGTGGGCTGTGGGAAATTAATATAAAAAGTACAAAAAGACACTTGCTCAAAATTCTTAAATCTGCAAATTTGAATTATGAAGCATTATACACTTTATTAACCCAGATTGAGTCCGTCCTTAATTCACGTCCTTTAGGGCCGCTTTCGAGTGATCCTAATGATTTTCAAACACTTACACCTTTTCATTTCTTGCTTGGACACCATTACTCGGCATTACCGGCTCAACGTTTAGAGAATCTACCAGTTAATCGCCTAGATTCTTTTCAAAGACGTCGTAGTTTAATAACACCTATTGTGTTGTTATTTAAATCAATGTTGATTTCAAGGCGGGGCGTATGTTAGCGCTAAATTGCATTTTTGTTTTCCGCATTTTTGTGATCAAATTGTTAAATGTGATTTGGTGTGTGTGCGTACGCAGAGGCTGACTTTTGGGGGAAAAGGAACCGCGCCACCATATTATTATATGATTAAGAACTGTGTGTTCGAACCTAATAAAGCAATACAGTCCGCTTAAATAGTTTATGTATTTTTTATCTAAAACGTCCTAAAGAGCGTGCGTTGCTGGTCGTGCAGAACCACAAATTCGAAATATCTTTACAGTACTCTCAACAAAATGTTTCTCCCATTTGTTGCAATAACATTTGGTACCGGCTTAAAAGTTTCTCTTTAATAGTTTTCATATCCTAATAAACCTTAAACTATTTAGTCTCGATCGTACGTGTAACAGCCGAGAGGTTCGTTCTTACTGTAATCGCAGTTAATGTAGTTCTTGGTTTGTATCAACTTCGTCGTTTACAATGTGTAGCCCAACACACAGGACTTATTGTTTGAGTTGTTTTCCAAGTTCCGGTAATGTCATTGATATTGTTGTTTTACTACTGTAATTCGTATACCACATTTTTATACATTGTTGTCGTTATTTAGAATTCTTAGATAATAATTAATAATTACAAACATACCCAACAAGATATGTAAATTTAAGTTGGTTGTCATAAGGTTCTGTTTTAGAAGAGGTAAATAAATCACTCAAATAATTTATGGCGAAGTTTTGTGCAACGTTGCACTTCTTTAAGTTACTGTAATTTATTCGTAAATATAAGCTTACACAATTATGTTATATACAAAGTATATAATTATAAGGTTTAATGTAAAAAAGAAAAAATTGGAGCAAAGTCGTCTTTAACTCCAACGACATAGACATTTATACTAACATTAACATAATAATAATAAAATAAATAAATAATAACGTAAAAGTAGATAATTAAAATGGCTAGCTTTTATTTATGTATGTATGCTTCAACATTGTAAACAAATATTTTTCTATTACATACACAGGGTGTAACAAGTATAACTAATAATCTCTAAATGGGAGATAGCTGTAATGATTTAGATCATATTTGTATTAGAAACGTAAGGTCCATTGCTTGTAGTTTTTAATAAAAAATAATATTAAAATTTAAGACAGCTCTATTATAGTCTATTGTAAATTCGTAGGAAGAAAAGCCAATCACCCAATTCAGGATCGTTTACTAGTAAACAACATGTATAAAGTTTCTAGAATGCGATAAGATTGTTTTGCTTAGTATATTGTTAAATTCACGAGTCATTGTGTCTATTTTGGTTGTGCGTTACTGTTGATTTGATTTTTATTTATTTCAAGATATTTTAAATACATTAAATTATTTTTGTAGTTAGGTATTCAGTATTCAGTTTTGTTATTTGTTCAATTTAGTTTCATAGTTTTTTGTATTATTTACTAATTTTATTTTTTAATTTCTACATTTATGAGTTACTTTACTTTTTTCTGTCGTTATTAAGAACCTTAAAGTAAATTAAAAATAAACTTGATTATAACACGACACCATATCTCTTAAATGTTTATTTTGTCATCCGAAACTTAATAGTAAACCAACAGTCTCAATCATTTTACATCACATTTTCTTATAACAAACAACCAGGTCCGTAATTACATCTGATTATTACAAAAAAATTTAGGAAAAATTGATGAAAAGCTAGACCACATGTTTATGAACAAAATGTGTTGGAAATTACCATATCTATTAAGAAGTTATTAGTTATACTTGTTACACCCTGTATATTAAACAATAGTTCACAATTTAGTTGTTTGCCATATTTTTTTAATAAGATATTTGTATAAATATAACATTACATATGGTCGTCGCTACAAAAACCTCGTAAGCGACACGATGCTAAATTGGATTTCGATGTTAGTTTGAGTAAACATCTGTCTTTTAAAAGTATTTAAAATGTGTATGTCTATTATGGTTAATTCATACAGTATTTAAAAAAACACATTTTTTAAAATTAAATTAGCGGTATAAAACAGTTTTATTTTTTTCTTATAATATTTATTAGTCTTTTGTCGCTTTCGATGTTTTTGTAGCTCTACGACGATATATGAGAGGTCTTTAAAAATCAATGTTTATCATTAGATAGAGATAAAAAACGTTTTTGTACTGATTATCGAAAAAAATTCAGTAATTGAATTATTAATTAATTGTAAAAAATATTTCTATTTAATAAACAATTGCCAAACGCAGCTATTACTTCCACCGTTAACTCAGTTAGGTACAAAACACTGGGTTTAAGACTGAAAATGAGTTTTAATAGTTACTTGTAAATAATTTGCAGTCACTGACATAGTAGTTTTAAATTTCCCTAAATATTTGTTACGTTTTAAAATGAATATATTAACAGTTGTTTTTGACAGTATATCAATAACCAAATGTATAATGTACATTTCACATTTGTCTATAGTTTCATGTAAATATATATGTATATAAAATCATGGTAATTCATAGATTCTATATTTGAAATAACCTCATTGTAAACAATGAGACAAACTTGTAAAGGCTATAAAAAACCGTTTGATTTTACTAATATTTTGCATAAAGCTAAAATATATTTTTAATCTTTGCATAATTATTTAAAAAAATATTTTTTTGAGTATGTATCATTTGCAAATGTTTAACAGTAAATTAGAAAACCAAATGTTTTTTGTTTGACAATTAAAATAAAAATGATACTTTTGTCATTTTTTAAGTTTAATATATAAATTATAAAACTTTTCAGTTACAATACACACAAAATTTGAACATACATCATGAAAGCTACAATTGTTTTTAGAAATTTTTCAAAGCTTTTAAAATAAATTTAGTATTAATAATTTTAAGAAAATTAAAAAATAATAATACAAATACATCCAAAAGTAAAAATAATAATTTAATAGATTCTTTTTATACTAGAAATACAATCGAACCTAACAATAAAAAGTATCGTAAAAAAATAAACAATAAATAATAATAATAAATTTTTGTTTAAGTTAATTGCATGAAGTATCTGTATAAAATGTATTTTGCAAAATGCACAAACGCATTTACTAATGAGGAATTTTTGGAAAAAATAGAACCGAAAGTTTGTATTTTTGTGTTTCGGACGTACAAATGTCGTGCACATAATACATATCTAATTTGAATCTGTAACCTTTAGGTAAAATTTGTATTGCAGTGTTGTACCAATGTTATTTTTGTATATATATAAATTTTTAATGAACAATTTTATATTTATATTTATAATAATTTTTCTTATAGTATAAATTTTAAATGTATTACGTATTTGTATTTACTAGCACACTATCACTGTATTTGTTGGTGTACTTAAAAATATTTTTGCTATTTCTTAATTGTCTCAATTTATTTAGGTTTAAATTATTATAGAAGTATTACAATAAAAACGTAAAACTACATTAACAAATTTAAGTTATATCGAACATTCTATTGAGTAATCAAAATAATGAAAGACGCCAAGTTTGCGAAATATTAGACTAAATTTATAGTTTAATCATAGAACAGCAAAGCATTTTAAATAAAAATGCAATGATATAAAGATTCATTTTATAATGGTGCGAAATACTTGGCAGGATAGCAATAAAAAATATTATATAAGAAAGTTGTACTAGATAAGTAGTTAGCTATTAAGTTTATATTGTAGAAAAAACACAAAAATCTATCAATGTTTTTCCCTAATAAATATATAAGTTTAACTTTATTCATTGCCATTTGGCTTACAAATTTTGGTCGTGTTATTACATTACATATATATTACATTTTCTTATCCCTTCTCCCCCCTTAACTTTTTCCTCCTGTTCCATACTTCCTCCATCCATTCCGCTCCTTTTCCGTTTTCATCTAAGATATCCACTATTTTCATCCCTTCTTCTCTTAATTCCCTGCATCTCTTTCCCATGTGGTTAATGTCTTCCCTTTCTTCTCCACATAGCCTGCACAACTTTTCTGGTTCTTCTCTCCAATATTTGTTCCCTAGCTCCTCGTTGCCACATCTGAACCTTGCCACCATTTTTTTCCTGTTGTTGCTTTTTGTCTCACTGTCTTTTAAATATTCCGGCACCCCTTCACCCTTGATATCTTTATAATTCCTATTATATCTGCTCTCTTTATCTTTGTCCATCTCTCTTGTTTTTCGATGTCTCTATCTCTCCTTATTATTTCTTCTCTTGTCCCTACCCCCTCTTCTCTTAATCTCTCCACTTCTTCACTCGCGTACCCGTTTCTTTTGTAATACTCTTCTCTGCCCTCCTGCCCGTACTTCACTTTCCCTCCCTTTATCTCTTTCCAACATTCTTGCAGAATTTTGCAATTTGTTCTCTCCCTCATTTCTTCCTCGTATTTTATTGCTCTTTTTCCTGTCTCAATCCTTATTTTTTCTATCTGAACCTCCTCTCTCACAATATACCCCGGTGTATCCCTGTCCAATCCTAACACCCATCTCCAGTATTTTTCCTGTAGCCCCTCTATCTCCCTCCACTCCTTCCAGCCCCATATTTCCGCTCCATACATTACCACCCCCTTTATTAATGTTTCGAACAGCAATTTTCTTTTTTTTATATCCATCTTGAATACTCTTTCCCCCACACCCCAGACTTGTTCTATTAGCCTGTTTCCTTTCTTCACCCTTTCCTTTATGTGTTCTCCCTTTTTATTATCCTGTTTCATCGTGTAGCCCAGGTATGTAAATTACTTCACTTGTTGCACTTTCTCATCATCACTCCATCTCCACTCCTCTCTTTTTCTTTTCCTCCCTCCTTTTCTAAATATCATTATCTTTGTTTTCTCCGTGTTTACTTCCATTTCTTTTTTCTTCATATATTTCTCCAGCGTCTTCATCATCTCTTTCATTTCCTTTTCCTCCTTAGCCACCAGCACTATGTCATCCGCATACGCCAACGACCATACCTTAGCTTTCCCTACCACTATCCCTCCTGTCTGTTGTCCTCTCATTGTCTCTTCCAGATCCCCCGTATATAACGAGAACAAGCTTGGGCTCAGTGGACATCCCTGCCTCAACCCTCTCTTTGTTATGAATTTCTCACTCTCTTCCCCATTCACTTTAACCCTGCTTCTCGTTTCTTCGTATATTTCCTCTATTCTTTGTATTAATCATTGATTTTTTTTCTTTTCATATATTCCCACAGCTTTTCTCTATTCACTTTGTCAAAAGCAGCTTTTAGGTCTACGAATAGTGCTACCATTTTCCCTCTTTTTTTTTCTAGTTCTTTATTTGCTAAGTGTTTCATTATATATATGTTGTCTATCGCCCTTCTTTCTTTTCTGAATCCCGCTTGTCCGTCTGGTACCAAACTTTTTCCTCTATTTCCTTCTGTAATCTTTCTTGCAGTATTGTCGCGTACAATTTGTATGCCGAGCTCAATAATGTTACCCCTCTATAATTCTCGACTTTATTTTTTTCGCCTTTTTATGTATTGGGCATATTATCCCCTCTCTCCATCTCTCTGGGAATCCTTCCCCTTTCCATATTTTGTTTATTATTTCCGTCATCCTTTTTGCTACATTTTCTCCCCCGTATATCCACTCTTTCTCCTTGTGTCCCGTCTTCTCCTGTCGCCTTTCCTTTTTATATTCTTTATCGCCTCTATTTCTTCTTCCTCCCTTATTCTATCCCTATCTCCTTCTTCTTGACTTACTACCGCGTCTTTCTTTTTTTCTTTTTCCTGGTTTTGATCTTCCCCTCCCATCAGATTCCGAAAATATGTCTCCCATTCTTTCATTTTTATTCCCTTTGTCGTCTTGTTTTTTTTCCTCTGCTTCTTTAAGTACTTCCATACATCTTTTTCCGTTTTTATTCCTTTAATCTGCTCTTCTTGTTTCTTTTTGTTTTTCTCCTTCTTTCTGTCGCATGTTTTTTTGTATATTTTTACTGCTTCTTTGTATTCTTCTTTTTCTTTCTTCCCTTTTTTTCCACTGTCTTAATGCTCTTCTTGCATTTTTCTTTGCTTCCTTGCATTCCTTATCCCACCATTTCTTCCATCCAGTTTTCTCCCCCTTCTATCTTCTAAATCTGACTCTCTCTGTTGCTTTCTCCATCATCTCTCTCATTTCCTCTACACTTTCTTGTAATTCCTTCCCTATCCATACCGTTATCCCCATTCTCTCTTTATATCTTTTTATACTCTCTTTTGTGCACTTTTTTTTAGTTATGTACTTCTCCTCTTCCTCTTTCTCTTCTCTTTCCCTTCCTTCTATTGTCAATTCCAGTGGTTGATGGTCTGACTCTACCCTTTCTCCCACCTTAAATGTCTTTACCTTTTCTGCGGCCTCTTCATTTGTCATTACAAAATCTATTATTGATTCTCCCCTTCCTCCTATGTACGTAAATTCCCCTTTCCATCTTCTTCTCTGTTCCTGCTGATTATTTCCCACCCTTTTTCGTTGCACAATTCCAGCAGTTCCTCTCCCTCTTTATTTATCACCTTGTCCTTTGTTTGTCTCTTTTCCGTCCCTTTTCTTTCTTGTATTCCCTCTTCCCTCTTCTTGCGTTGAAGTCCCCTCCTACTATTATCAATCCCTCTTCCCTCTCTTCTATCATCTCTTCTATGTTTTTCCTTGTCTCTTTCATTCTACTGCTATAAACCGTCACTACTTTTATTTTTGTTTTTCCCCACTGTATGTTCCTTTCTACAACTCCCCTTCTCTGTTGCACTTTCTCTTTTCTTTCCTGGTTCAACCATTTTTTTCTTATTCTCGTTATTATACCCCCCTTTGCTCTCCCTTTTTTCTTTTCTCTTTCTGCATGTTGCACCACCCACTCAAATTCCTCCGGCAACTCTTTTTCTCACCACTCCCATTCTTTTTCTTCCATCCATGTTTCCTGTAATTTTAAAATTTTTTTGTTACTATGATTCTTTCTACCTGTATTTAATTAACGCCCGCCACAAATATTAGAAAAGTATATAAATAAACGTTTGTATTTCACTGTTATCACACGCGCGCGCTTGACCTTTAAACAAGTCCGCGATATCCGCTCGCATTCACACACGTTATCTGAGCCCCCTATATCTTCTTATCCATAATTTAATGTACTTATCTACTACTCACATTACAATTGTACTTCTAATCCTTTCTTCACTTCACTTTCCTCACCACGCCCACGTAAATTAATTGCTGTAAATCACTTTAAGTTACCCAAAACTCCGCACTACTATTAAACACGTCCTCACTCAATCACCTTCAAAACACGACCCTAATAAATAAATCAGTAGAAATTGTAGTTTTTAAAAACACAAAATCCAAATAAACAAATATAACTGGCGCAAGATTTTTAATACGATTTAATTGCGCAAAAGTTTATTAAAAGCGAGTGTAATTAATCGGCGAATTTAATTTCTTAATTAACAACGAACAACCTAAGAGTAACCAGTAAATCATCAAAGATGCATCGAGCATCGATACCAAACAACCCAAAGGCAACGCAAAGAGACCAACAGTGCCAGGCAACACAACGGCATCCGAGTTACCATCCAAAACTGCATCTCGCATAGGTCGAAAATCGCCGGAATCAATAAGGTAGGCACAAATAACTCACATTGTTAATCGTTAAGAGATAAGGCATTTCCTTAAACAATAGTGTTAAATTTTCCATTAATTAGAAATTGCATTTGCAAAAATTTATTGAGACAAAGAAACTTACAAGCTAGACGATTTAGTTAATTCACTAGATTCGTTAACTTTACAAACAGAAATGACAAACCCAACAATAAATTACCAACATTTCAAAATGGAGTTAGATACAATTCCTTTATTTGAAGGAAAAGAAACCCAAATATCCGCTTTTTGTACAGCACGCGATAATCTTGTAACCCGGTATAAAAAAGTTGCAGAAGTACAAACACTGATTAAAACGACATTTTTTTCAAAATTTAAAAGTACTGAAATTTGATCACCTCGTGATGATTTAACTAATTGGTCATTAATTAGAAACGCAATAATTTAATATTTTTTGGACTCGAGAGATCTAAAACAACTTACAGTATAATTTAACAATATTAAAATTAATAAAGGTAAAAATTTAGTCAAATACGGGCACAGAATTACATTGTCATTAAGAACATTAATAGCGAAATAAAATTTGTCAAATTTAACTCATAAACCACAATCGTTATTTGGTCACTATTCCTTATCAAATAACTAAGGAAATTTGTGTTAGAAAACCAACAACCATTTAATCGATTAATAAGGAAAAAATTAAACAGCATATTGAGGAGATGTTAGATGACGGAATAATACAACTGAGTATCTCTCCTTGGGGATTTCCCGTAAAGAAGAAAACAGATGCTTCTGGAATCGAAAAAACTACCCTAGTAGTACAAAATATATGTACGTTATTCTAATAATCTTCGTACAATATTTAGATTAGGTTAAATATTGCTTGGTGTAATAGATATACACTTAATATTGTTAAAGTGTATAATAATATTTTAAAATTATATACGTACAATATCATTGATATATTTTAAAACCTTACGAATGTTTTCAAGGTTTACATAACATCAGGTGAATATTTTAAATCAAGATACTTATTGCAAGGTGTAGAAAATTTATTCTAAATATTGTAAAGCTAGATAAAAGCAAATATGTACCAACATCGTTAGTGAATTCTAAAGTCACAAATGTTTTTCAAAGCTTGACTGACATAAAATATATATTATAATTATATATAGAGCTAATATTTATGTTTAATCAGTATCTAACCTTTTTATGCTTATTTTCAACTGTACCTATAAATTTCGCATTTATAGATGTTAAACATGTTCCTTAAACATTTTTTCTAATTTTGCTAAAAACCTTAACAGGAGGTTCTCATGATTTAAATAAGCTTATTTTAAAAATTATTTTTATGTGCGTAAATGCTAATAAGAAGTAATCCAAAATCATAGTATGTAATCTGTTAAAAATTGTATAAGAAACGCAATTTAATTCTTAAAGAAATTACACAAGGAGAATATGAAATTGAGATATCTGCGTTTGAATTGAATTGAAAAATCAATTGCATTATAACTAAAACTATAGTAATTTTACAATAATATACTACATTTGTCGCAAAGAAATTTTAGACGTGGTATTGTAATTCTGCTGTAAAATTACTAGTAATGCTCGTAGGTATTTATGATTTTAAAAGTCATCTTTTCCAAATATTTTTGTTGCGTTCTAAACGGGTTTACACATAGTATCTTTTAATAAATTTCGTAGAATTCTTTGCAACATTGAAAAAGTAAATTATTTACCTGCTTTTGGGTACTGAGGTCAGAAACAGTTACATAAACCCTGACCAACGATAAGGAAATTTTTCTTTACTAATATGCATTTGGATTTCGTTTTTGCAGTTTGCAAAGTTTAAATTTTTATATTGAGTTTTAGTGCAAAGTAATTGTATAATCAGGTAAGTGCATATTAATTTGTTTATTTTTTATTTTTGCATCATGTTTTCTAAATATAGAAAAGCAAAAAATCGTTTTCTAATTAATTTATTTTAACGCAGCGAGTACACTCTAAATTCGATGTTTTCTTAGTTGGCTGTTCAACGTTTACAGAAAATAATTCATAGAAATTTCAACAGTCATCTCTAATAAGAAACATAATTAAAGAAATGTTTTCATTTACGTAACTATGGTTAATAAATAATAAACAACACATTTTAAAAAACATATAAATAAATATATGCAAAAAACAGTTTCTAAAATTTCTTTGAATATTATCCTTATTTTTTGAATAGCAATCCCAAGAAAATGCTTTTTTGCACTTTTAAGACTAATCATGTTTGAAGTTTTTTGTAATTTCATTAATTCATACTAGTCGGTAAAAAGACAAACATTACAATATATAGTAGATGTTTTATTGAAGTTATTAAATAAACAGAATTAATAATGCTGTTGAAATTTTTGTAAACCATACTTTAAAACAAATATGTCTTCATAGAATTTCTTTAATGAAAAATATGTTATACCAATTAAAATAATTTTAATACATTTTAATGCATATCATAATTATCATTATGAAATGTAAATCTTTTCATACAACTTGGTAGAGTAAATCCTAATTGTGTGTTTTTTTTTCAGATGCTATCATAAGATGACATCGTAATGTAACAGGTGTTAAATAGGTAAATCCGTTGCGTTATATTTGTCAAAATTTTGAACATTTATGTTGGACCTATGTAATATGTAATGATAGTAATAAATAAATTTAAAATACAATTTTTTTGTATACCTATTTTTTAAAGATGTTTAAAATGTATACAGGTTTATAATGATGGTTTATTCATCATTTATAATTTTATTTTGTTAGTGTAAATAAAGGTGGTTCTACAAAACATCTCTATTGTTTCAATACGGTTGTAACCGGCGTTGAAATTTGGTCGTACATCTTTTGTAAAAGACCCTGTATTTGAATGTATTTTGCTTAATTATAAGCGATTGAGTATTTGACGTTAAAGCATCGAAAACGTTTCAGTTGTTTAATTTTTTTATGTTAATTTAAGTTGATTGTCGAATTTTGCATTTAATAATTACTTCACAATTATTTTTTTTAAACGCATAAAGTTCCGTGATCTCTATTACGAGTTAGTATTTTATTTCTGGTTATTGTATTGAAATAACAGCTTTATCTAATTTATGGTTTCCTTTCTGTAATGAAATTTGATACATTTTCTAAGCATCTACATTTGTTTATTTTAAACCCATTTTCAAGCGCGAATGTTTTCATTGGGTAGTTTTAGCTAATTATGCAATTTCTATGGGAATACTTCTTTCGCTGTGCGTACGTGACGTGACGCATGTGGTCACAACACAATATTTTTTATCTTTGTTAATTTACTTTGTTTAGTGTTCCATCTTTTACAAAGATTTTACGGAGCAAGTTTGTTGAGTTAAGTGGGATTACGAGGTGATATAAGGATGAAATTTTGATTTTTGAAAAAAAAAGTTCTAATTAAAAACATCAGGTATCGGGATGTAGTCAAGCGTTCGGGGTGTCTTTACCCTACTGTTATGTATTACCGCGGAAGTAAAAGTATTGGAACTGTGAAAATTCAGTGTTGTGGTGGAATTGTTTGATTCTTTTCCAAATTCGTAAGAATTACGGTTTAAAGTACTTCATGGTTTCCAAAATTACGCTAACGTTTCGCGTTGGATTTGCTATCGAAGTGTTGTGTTAAGAAAAAAATCCAGTCTTTGCTTTTGTGCGGATTTCAAGTTGATATTAAAAGAAAATTCTTCCGCCGTTATTCTATTGTTTGGAAGTCCCACCGAATCTGGATCGACTGCAGAATACCTAGACCGTCCCGGGGTCGCTTTATCGCCTAAAATCAAAAGCTTCTGGAACCGCTGTGCCCAGCAGATTTCTTGGTACAAGCAATTAAGTCAAGGTATTTATCAAATTTGATATTATCTTGAAGTGAATCGCGATCTAAATTATTTAAAAGCTTTGAATTTGAGCCAACGTGTTTACGGCTAATTGTAATATTTCAAGAAACACTTGAAGGTTTGCGTGAATTTTGCTTTATTTATTCAATTTTTTTTTTAATTAATTCATGTTTGTTCATGAAAGTTTAATGTAACTCAATGTAAAATTTAATTTTACAAACGCTGTGTTCAAAAACATAAAGTTTCGGACGTCTATATATTTTTTTTTGCTTTGTTATATGCGTTTTAGTTTAGTTATGCGGACAAGGCCTTGCATTTTTTTTGGGTTTGAATTATATTGTTTGAAAACTATTTAACGCTTCATTTATTTTTTTTAAATTCTAATTTTATATTTAGTTTGTGAATTTTTATTATTTCATTTTCTTATTCAAGCTTGTTTGATTTCTATTTTTATTTTAAGAAATGTTAAATTGTTAAAATGTAAAGAAGCTTTTACTCATTCGGCCGCCGCGAACGGAAATTTTTAAGAGAATATTTCAGAGTCGAGCAAGTTACAACTCGAGGTAAGTTCCAGGGGTTGTGACCAACCCGATGAGCTACTGGGTTATCAGGGATCCAGAAGCTGTTATCATCGTGACCTTGATTGGCGCCCTAACCGATTTTGAGTTTTTACCCTATTATATTTTGATTTTATTGTCAATCTCGTTTCCAAGTAATCACGGATTTTTGATTATAACCCACCCCGTCTTCACTGAGCAGCGGCATAACATTATTTATGTTACCTTATTTTAGGCAAGTGACATTGTTTCAACTTTGGCATGTAACACGGTTTAATAAAAACTGTACAGCTTTTGACAAAAGTAATGTCCCTCGGACACATAGGCAACCAAAACATCAGGTTCACGATCGTAAACGAAGATTTAAAAATAAAGACGCATGAAGGACGATTAGATGTTGCGTTGCGCTAATTTGCAATGGTAGTATTGCTAACTGGCAAAAGTGATTCACAATAACAACTTTGATAAGGTGGAATTTGTATTACCTCTAAGTGACGTAGCATAGCAAATATATTTACAAAGCTTAAAAAATAGGTATTACCTGTATTAGACCAAAAATCTAATTAAATTCAATTCAAAAACGCAAATAATAAATTGCTCTACGGACGACAATATTACAAAATAATGTTCACATGTATAATTAATAAAAAAATAGATATCTTGTCTTTAATATTTAACAATTTCGTTTTAAGCGGCAAGTGTGAATTTTGAACAATAATATATATAATACAATAAATTAAAGGCGCATTATATTTGCATAATTTGATTACGGTTTCCGACAAAATAGATTCTATATGGTCTACCTATTTATATTACCTTTTTGAGTTGAACAGCCTAGATTCTATATCAATCACTTAAATTAGCCAAAAGAAAAAAAAGTACTTTGATTTTGAACTAAAAAAAATAAAAATTCTATATAAAGGAAATAGCTTGGAGCACCTTCGATAACATAGATAATGACCAAAAACGACGTAATTTATTGTTAATACGTTTAAAAATACTTAAAAAACTATTTTATTTCTTATTTGTTTTTACTTACTTTGCAATACACAAAATTTATTAATTACTAGTCATTCAAAAAATCAGTTTTTTATTTATTCTTTAATAAAGTAAAATATTTTAATGTTTTTTCTATAAATTTAGTTATGTTGTTATTCGCAATATCGTAGTTGTAAATTTTTATTGTATTACTGAATGCATTCAAAATTATTTTTTTAATTGATAAAAAATCTTTTTTTTTTCAAACTATGTAAATATATTCTAAAGTAACATTGCAATAATACAATAAAATCTTCATCCGGTAAAAAAATGATACATTAATTAATGGATTATCAAAAATAATGCATCATTTACAACGCTGTAATAATTCACACAATCGTTGCATTTATATTTGATACCGCTAGATAAATTTATTGTGCTGTATCTTGAGCAAAAATCAGTTGTATCACAAAACATCAAAATGCTGACGCGAACTGAGATTAATGCTTATAGAATATACTTTAGCTTTAGCTATATCAATTGAATCGATTGAAGGTTTCTTACATAAAATGTGAAAAGTGCTTTATGAGTGTATACGTGTAATTATAAGTGAGAAAGAAAACGTCTAAAAATAAAGTTATAGATAAGCGCATACCATACAGACGCCTATCAGTATATCTTTTTTTTACCTTTTTTGAACTTTCTTTTATTTGTCACTGTTAAAATGTTTTGTTTTGAAATAAGTCTCTTAAAACTAGACTTCTGGGAAATCGCTAGTATCTTTGGAGACCATAGGAAAAATAGTTGCGCTTTGGGAGATTGGTGTTCCAGTTACTGAAATAGCAGAAAGGGTTGATTTGCTCTTGGGGTGTAGTTATTTAACGAAATAGAAATTTTAATCATTGAACATCATTTAATCTTGCTTTTGTGCTTAAAGCGTCGCCATATAAAGTTTGTAGTATAAAATCCGTATTTTTGAAATATCTAAAAAGCTAATAATAAAATGCTGTGCTGTTTAGTAACAATCACCCGTTTTTGAGAACACTAGCTTTTTCTGGAAAAACGCTGTATATTTAAAAAAAAATTTCTATTTCGTGTTTCAAGTAGTCATGCCATGATTATCGCTCAAACCTATAAATTGAATGTTGCGGAAAACTAATTTTTCGGAAACCTAGTCCAGTATTTAGCGCTCTTTATTTATTATTTAAACTGGACCTGCACATAGAACTTTATTTCTTCCGTTGGTTTTTAACCGAAAAATGAACGGAATATTATGCAAAAAACCATCTTTACGTTTTCAAACAAAAGAAAGATAAAACACAAAATGTTCTTTAAGATTAAATCTAATTTTTACTTTAGCTAATCCACGTATTTTTATGACGGAAAATCGTTTATAAATTTCTGATTTTGTTTTAATGCTTACTATATTTCATCACAAACATTTCTTTTTCTCAAAAACGGAAGTGTGAAGGAAATTTTTGTACTGTTGTATATGTTTAATAATTGTTTAATAGCTTTTTTCAATAATTGAATAATATATACCAATATGCACGACAAATTTGTTTGGCGCGGTGTCCAGCTCACAAAAACAAGATTTTTTATTCTATAAACCTATGTAATCAAAGAAATAAACTTAGTTTTTTTCTCAGGAAATAAAACGATCATCGTTTAGTGTTAATTAAGAAATACTTTAATAATGAATGCATGCAACTAACGCCAGGGCATTGCAAACTATTATTACTTTTTTGGCAATCAATTTCAACTGATTAAGCGTTCATAGCATTGATATTAGACATTAATTTGTTAATTTGATGGGAATGATTTACATCAAAGAGTCGATTGTATGCATTGGTTAATATTAATTCATTTATTGAAATAGAATACTTCAAGATAAAAATTGAGACATTTGCTTATAGCAGGAAATTTTTTAAAATTACTCAAATTTAATAACGACATTTAGGTTTTTATTTGGCGTCATAATCGAATTAAGGGAAATTGCACTTATATTTTACGACTCTTTAATTTTTTGTAGTCAACGCAAGTTTGGAGATGGATTCGAAGGGAACAAAAGAGAGCCGAAAATAATCGTCTCTTACAAACGAGAAAACGTACTGGACGACGCCGGATTTTAAACCATAATAACGAGAACAACATAAGGCAATGTTGCGCAGAAAGACCATTTTGCACGTCTACCATGATTAGAGATAATCTACAGCTTACTTGGAAATATCAGGACTGAGGTTAGGAAATTACACAGTATTGAAATTCACAGTCGCATTCCTGCCAGAAAGCCACTGATAACGAAAGAACATGCCCGACGTCGAGCACAATTTTGTCAAGCCAACGCAAAACGAAATTGGCAGCTTCTAATTTTTAGTGACGAAAAAACATTTTGCTCTTCCGAAGATTTCCAAAAAACACTGTGGAGAGCGAATAGTACCAGATACAATTTTGAAAATATCCAACCCATAAAACGCATTAGACGTATAAGTACAGGTTATTGGTGCTAGATGAGCCAAGCATGTCCGGGGGAGCTTGTCCAAGTAATCTCAGGGTTTCTGGGTCTGAGGAATATGTGTCCATACTAGAAGATGTTATGTTACCATCGGTTAGGGCAATTTATCCAGAAGGCGAAATAGTTTTCGTTCAAGGCAACTCTCCCATTCATCGAAGACGAATATTTCGAGAATGGTTCGAACAACATCCAGAGATACACGTCATAGAGTGGCCAGCCAGGTCTCCAGATCTTAACCCCATCGAAAATCTCTGGACAGCTGCTGTGCGTGAATGAGAAAATAACATCATGATTTGAAATATAGACCAACTTCACGCAAATATTATGCGTACTTGGAATACTCTACACCTGAATAATATTGGTAATAATAAGATTGGTAAATACATGCCTGCTCGCATTCAAGCTTGTATTGAATCCGATTGATACTACACAAAATATTAATTAGCCTTTATTACTTTTCCTTGTTCAACTTAAACAAAAAATTAACACATTAATATTATGTTTAATTTTTAATGTTAGGGTGTTAATCATTATTTTTTTGTTTAATTTGCCTTTACTTACATTTATATTACATGTCCATAGATAATTGATATGTAATAAAACAATAATAATTTAATTCTTATTAACCAAAATATAAATGAGTTACATTCATATTCTGATTAATACTTTACACGTAAATTTTTTTGATGCTAATTTCTCTGTTTAGATCAATTTTATAACTAAA
This sequence comes from Aquatica leii, assembly GCA_035610365.1. Lineage (NCBI taxonomy): Eukaryota > Metazoa > Arthropoda > Insecta > Coleoptera > Lampyridae > Aquatica > Aquatica leii. Next base: position 27,139,574 of record CM069433.1, on the reverse strand, counting down.
TATATGAATTAACTACAAATCGCGGGACCACGACCATGTCGTGCCAATTACTTTCACATTGATTATCAAATCGCGGTATGATGTATCTGTAATTAAAATATTTTGATTATCTCATTTCCATACTATTTCAATCTTCCATAAACTATTAATGTTATGTATGGAATATCATTGATAAACGTAAACTTGTAGTTTGTTTTAAACGTTTCATAACCAGCTTATCGATATTACATTCAATTATCTTCTCTTATATAAAAAGTAACTTGATTATATTTATACACCACAATTATGTAACTTTCATCTGTTATCTTTAACTACCTAAATTGTTACAATTTAGCCATAATATATTTAAGCCAAAGGATGGCATTTGTCAGGCCAAATTAGTGACTGCATGTTAATATTTCGATCTTGAATTAGCCAATTATGTGAGAGGTTGGTGACATTTGTCAGTTTATTTCTTATCTTCAGTTTAAGTCATTTCTACAATTTAGTGCAATAGGGAATTCAATCAACTTTCATATTACGAATTGTATATTTTATAAATAAGTTGTAATTTTTAGTATAACTTAAATATGGTTACATGTTATATTGCATATATTGTTCATATTACCTTTCATTCCTGCAGAAACATTTTTTCTGTAAGTTCACTTTACGTAGTTTATTCATTTTAGTTCAATTAATATTTTTTCTTTACATTATGTTTCTCTTTTTTGCTGCGATCTATTTTAATAAAACGATTACATATTTATTCTTAAGTCGATTGTCGTTTATGTGATAAATTATTTTTATGCGCAAACATCTATTTGTATATCTTAATCATCTCAATTCCTTGCATAACTATAAATTGTACTTATTGCTTTTAAAATAAAAAAAATATGTTAGTAACTTCGTGTAATAAATAATTACACTGCGTGAAGAAACCACTGTTCAAATTTCAAACCTTTATGTAACTTAAAGTTGACTGCTTTAACGTCACAATTTTTTTAGTACAACGTAATTAAAAACAAATGAGGAATAAAACTGTTTTAAATATAGTAAACAGACAAAGATGAAGAATATAATATTTTATTTTGAGAGTTATTAAGAATAAAGTCTTCTATTTTTGGTCATTATTGGTAATGTGTCTATCTAATTCCTTTATATAATAAAGTAAATTTATAACATGTAAATCTGCTTTTGAATGAATTGACTATTCTGTTTAAATTGCATAAACCAGTGTCCCAAGTGAGTAAATATCTTAAAACTAGAAAAAAAAACTGGTGTAATACATTAGCGTTCAACCAGTGGCTTTGGTTGCAGTATTGGTAACGCTCCTAGCTATTTCTGTTTTTTAACAAAATAATATTACCACACACAAAATTTAAATTTTTTTAGTTCAAAATCAAACTACATTTTTTTCCTTTTGATTAATTTAAATGTTTGATACAGAATCTAGGCTGTTTAGCTCAAAAGGGTAATGTGAATAGGTAGAAACCGTTTAGAATCTATTTTGTCGGAAACCGTATTTAAAGGAAAATAAATATAAATGCGCCTTTAATGTATTCTCAAAAATACAAAATTCACAATTGGCGTTTAAAACGGAACTGTTTGGTATTAAAAACAAGCTATCTATTTTTCTTACTAATTATACAATAGACTTGTGTAATTTATAATATATAATTATTGTAATATTGTCGCCCGTTGAGCAATTTAATATTTGCATTTTTGAATTGAATTGTTAAGATTCTTGGTCTAATACACGTAATATCTCGTTTTTTAATGTTTGTAAATATATCTACTATGCTACGTCATGAAGAAGTAATACAAGTTCCACCTTATCAGAGTTACTATTGTGGACCACTTTTGCCAGTTAACAAAACTACCTTTTCAAATTAGCGCAACGCAACAACCGTCCTTGTTATTTATAAATCTTCGGTTACGATCGTTAATGTGATACTTTGGTTGCCTATGTGTCTGATGGACATTACATTTGTCAAAGACTGTACAATGCGTAGCAAAAAAAAACCAGATTATATATAATTTGCAAACATACATATATGTAGTAGGCATAAATTTTACAAATATCTCACAAATAATAGTAAGATACGTCTAGAACAGATTAAAAAGTAATATTTTGCATATATTGGAAACAAATATTGAGACAACATTTACATCTAATGTCTGCTATATATTGAAAACATATATTTAGAAGATATTTATAACTAATATATAGAAAAAACTTATTTTATATTAATTATTAATCTAACATTACAATAAATGACCAATACAAAAAAATGTGACATTTAAATATTTACCAGATATTATTTACTAATATATTATGTATATTTTGTGCTACTAGGGTAGAATGGTAATTGACTACCGACAAATAAACACTAAAGCAATACATAACTGCTTCTCGCTACCAAATATTGAAGACATTTATGCAAACTTGGACACGCACAATATTTTAGCGTACTGGACTTATCATCTGGATAGCACTAAATCGAAAACCAAAAGAAAAATTAAAACAAAAAACAGCATTTAACACGGAATTTGTACACTACGAATTTAATAGATTGCCGTTTGGACTGAAAAACGCTCCAGCGACGTTTAAGCGCATGATGAATAACGTAGAGTAATTACAAAACGTCCTGGCACTTGAGATGCGCGGCGCGAATTTCTACAATTTGAAAAATTTAAACAATGTTATAATCCAGACCCTTTGGTAGCAAAAGTGCGATCCTAAAAGTATACGGCAAATGTATAAATTTAGTAATTATCGATTTTTTTAACGATTGATATCGTAACTAAATACATTTGTAATAAATGTTCATTTGTAACAATCGGCAACGTACGAATACAATGTGAAGTAAATAAAGCAAATGACTACATTTATAAGTTGAATACTAGCATATTTGTCAAATACTTTTGACGCGTTTGAATCATATGCGCATAAAGGGGCGAGTGTCAGGAAATTTGGAACTACTCTACTAAAATAATTAATTAACTCGCATTGTTTTATTTATTTAGACGGCATAAATATTTTTTCTCCAAATTTAAAAAAACATCGAAAATCATCAGATTAAAGCTACACTATTTAAAATTACAAATAGACAAATGCGAATTTCGCAAAAAAGAAACAAAATTTGTAGGACACCTAATTACCAAGGGCAGAATTAAACCTAACCATAAAAAGATTAAGAATTATCTTTTATCACGTACTTAAAAAAAAATTATAGGATTCCTAGGACTTCTCAGATACTAGCAAAAATGTATCAAAAACTTTGCAAAAATTACGAAACCTCTTACAAAAACTCGGAAGTAAAAACTACTGAAGAATTTATTGAATTAATAAATGTAAAACACTCTTAGTGAACGACCCAATTTTAAGGTATCCTGATATAAATAAATAATTTACTTTGACAAGGGACACATTTAACGAAGCAATATGAGCCGTGCTAAGCCAAGTAGATCATCCAGTATCCTATGCATCACGAATCCTAAACGACGCCGAGAAAACTACAGTACCACCAAAAGGGAACTGTTAGCAATGGAATACCAAACACTTTAGGTCTTATTTATACGAAAATAAATTTACTATAGAAATCGATCATAAACCCCTTATGTGGTTATTCTTATTAAAAGACGCAAATTCCAAATTAACACGATGGAAGCTTAGACTCATGGAATATAATTACAAAATCAAGTATAGGAAAGGAAAGGAAAATTTCGGGGCTAGTGCTTTATCAGGACCCTCGAAAGAAATTTACTTTAATGACATAGATTTTGACACACTAATAGTATATAAAGACGGATACACTAAAAAGATTTAGCCAAATTAGACAAAGTATTAGAAAACTTATCTCAATCAGAAGAAGAAAACGAGACCGCAACAATGCATTCGTCAAGAGGCAAAGTGCAAATAAACATCCCATTTAAAGCAACCGTTTTAAACGTAGCAAAAAACTAAATTATATTCAACACTCACAATAGTAGCCCCAAAGTAATCATAAAAAATATAAATTTATTTGAAAATACCAAAAAAAATAAATTTATTGTAACTTCCCCTTTGCATTCAATGAATCCGGAATTTTAAAAACACAAGTATTTATTTTAACAATCATAAAATGTAAAGGGAAATCTTGAAAATAATGAGAACAAACTTGAAAGACACGATAAAGTTAAATTTGACCAATAAAATTTATGGAATGTTACCATAACGGTAAAACAAAACCCAGAGGAATCAACGAAACACATAATTCCCTAAAACAATTATACTATTAGCTGAGTATGGACTCAGACGTATCGACCTACGACATATGTAATTTAGCCAAAAACTAGCAATAGCACTAACACTAACAGCAGAAAAACAACTTAAACTAATACACGCCAATTTATGATTTATACAACGAAAAATAATTTTAACTATCGTAGATGCTTTCTCAAAGTACGCATAAGCATACCTACTTCCAGACAGAGACGGAAAAACCATACTAAAATACATACCCTTATACATGTCACATTACGGAATTTTTACTAAGTTAACCACCAATATTGATCCATCGTTTTGTAATAATTTAGTGGCAGATTTTCTTAAAACACACAAAATTCACCACCATAAAACTTGCACTGAAACCTCTAAATTGAATGGAATCATAGAAAGAATTAATTCCCCATTAATAGAAGTATTAACAATTTCAAATGTTGAAAAGTCTAACTTACTTTTCAAAACTCAACGTTTGGCAGTTATTTCATATAGTATCCATTCCACTACAAAATTTGCCCCTTTTCAAATCGACGGCAACGAAATAAACGCTCTACCATTTGACGCAACACTATTATCACTATTATCAACAAGTCAAACGAAACATCACCCGAGCCAAAGAAAAAAGTCAACAAAAACAACCACAATACGTATTAGAAAAAGTAGCACCAGAACAGACCGTTTATGTTAAAAAGAGCCCTCAAAGAAACAAACTCGCACTCTATGCAGAAAAAATAAAACTACAAAACGTGACCGACAAAACAATCACGTTTAAAAACAAAAGAAATAAATTTACACAAATAATAGATAATTTGCTAAAACGAACTAAAAGGAATACGTTGTTACAGGATGAAGATCCTAATACTGATGTTCCTAGGCCTAGCTCAAGCGAACGATAAAACCGATGTTAAACAAATAAATGATTATATTCTACCTTTAGAGATAGGAAAATCATATAGACATTTATTAAATCATAAGTTAGTTTTTACCTAACAAGGCAACATGATTTAATCGTTACGAAATTAAACGCAAAGAAAATAATGGTAGTAATATGTCAGAATCTGATCTAAACGTTATTAACCCTAGATTCCTAGACCGTCGTAAATTTTACGACAACCGAGTTAAATCGTTCCATTTTCAGTTAACAGATGTATTCGAGGTTTATGGTAGCTGCTTGGTAGTCTACTATTAGACAGTACTGTGTTTAGATGTGCAATTTTGTTTCTAAAAATCCGTTATACGTATCGTAAATATTACGACGTTTGATATCGGATCGCGAACAAATACAATACGAAAGTTTTTTTTTATATCAGGTAAGTGATTTTCGTTTTTAAGTTTTTGCATTGACAATATATTTTGGTATAGTAAAATGTCCGCCAACAAAAAACTTACAAACAAAGAACTGGAAAAAACAATACAACATATTATGGATGGCAATGAGAGTGACCCTGAACCATTTGACGCAAGCGGAAGTGATTCGGGAGCAAATAATCTGGAGGTAGAACTAGATCACTCCGATTCAGAACATGAAGTTGGTGAAGATGAGAGCTTATCAGTTTTTCCAACAACTTCTCATTTGAGTGGAGGTAAAAGTTCTGTGCGTTCATCAATAAATGAAGTAAAAACTTCAGTTGATGAACAAACAATAAATGATAGCTCATCTGACGACGATATCCCTTTGGCTAAGATTGCTCGAATGAACACATTTATAACATATTCAGATAAAATAAACGGACATAAATGATCATCTAAATTACCACTTAGATCTAGAAGAGTAGCAGCTAGAAATATTATCAATTTTGTATCAGGCAACAAAGGAATAACAAAGGAATACTCTGCTTTAGATCAGTACTTTCTTCACTTCTTTTTTGACAATATTCTGGAAATCATTATTTAGTACTGTAAATAGCTATAAAACGACGGTAAACAGGTTGAATTAGTGAACAGCCGCGAAATTCAAAATCAGCTTTGACTAATTCTTCGGGATAAAATCACAACGTAAAAGGACATTGAAGTAAGTATGGTCAATGCAATTGTGCAAACGCCACCAGAGTGAACTATTGGACGGCCGTTTCGCCCTTTTGAGGTTCATCAGCAGTAGAAGATACACTCTAATGTAGTTCCCACAATTGCATTGACACCCCTTATAGCTTATATTTAACTATGACGTAGTAACGATTCAAAAGTGTTTGATAGCAGATCCATCTCATAGTGTAATTTTAGTATGTATCTAAAGTTAATTATAAATAGCTATAAAAAGACAGTAAACACGTTGAATTAGTTTAACATCCGCGAAATTCAAAATCAGCTTTGAATAATTCGTCAGAATAAAACCACAACGTAAAAGGACGTTGGGGTAAGCAATGTCAATGCAACTACATTAAAGTGTATCTCCTACTGCTGATGAACCCCAAAAGGGCTTACCCCAACGTCCTTTTACGTTGTTGTTTTAGCCCGACGAATTATTCAAAGCTGATTTTGAAATTCGCGTATATTAAACTAATTCAACCTGTTTACCGTCGTTTTATAGCTATTTATAGTTACCTTTAGAAACATAGTAAAATTACACTATGAAATGGCTCCGCTATCAAACACTTTTGAATCGTTACTTAATTATTCAGTACACCAACAGTGAAATTGCTAAACAATCTCGGAGATATGATACCCATAGTCACAGTAATCTATCCCAAATCACTAAAGGTGAACTAAAGGCTATGTTTGTTATTTTTACATTGTCTGCAGCGAAAAAAGATAACCATTTATCTGGAAAACACATGTTTGATAGTACCATTTCAGGCACATTTTATAGACCGTGTATGAGTTACGATAGATTTACGTTTTTAACAAATTGCCTCAGATTTGACGCTAAGGAAACCCGACTTGAAAGGAATGAGAACGATGCTTTCACACATATTCGCAAAATTTGGAACATTTTTATTGTGATTTGTAAAGAGTCTTACACACCTTCTTCTTACCTTACCATTGACGAGCAACTTGTTGCTTTTGGTGGGCGGTGTCCGTTTAAAATGTATATACGCGATAATAAAACAAAGTATATGGTTGATTCTTGCCTTTATTTGAGAAAAAAAACAAAAACAAATAGCTTGTATTTGGCTAGTTTTTATATTGAAGAACTCACAAAGACAGCCCCTGGAAGCAATCGTAACATTACGATGGACAACTGGTTCTCATCAATTGACTTAGCTGATGAGCTGTTGGGTGACCCATACAAATTAACCATCATAGGAACTTTGCGGAAAAATAAAAAAAAAATTCTTCCGGAGTTGCTAAAAATAAAAAATAGACGTACAAAGACTTCTATGTTTTGTTTTGATCAAAATAAAACTATGGTATCCTATATGCTAAAAAAGGGAAAATCGTTCTCTTACTTTCAACACTACATGAAAGAGCAGAAATATGTCAATAGACAGGCAAACCATCAATTATAATAAATTACAATGAGACGAAGGGAGGCGTAGATACGGTCGATCAAATGTGTTCAAACATGAGCTGCAGTAGAAAAACACAAAGATGGCGTTTATGTATATTTTACAATATGATAAACATGACTAGCATAAACTCATATTTGTTATATACATACAATGCCATTAGAAGAGGAACCAAACCACTTTCGCGTTACCAATACATGATTGACCTGTCATCTTCTTGCGAAACCATGGCTGGAACAGAGATTATTAATCCAAAGTTTGAGACGCAATCTACGTCAAGATATACGTGATATTCTTAAAATTCGAGTAAACAATGAAAATGTCAACCCTCAAGAACAGAAACGTACAATTTCTTCTTACTGCCCGAATAAACTTAGGCGGATGACTACTACTTATTGTGGAGCGTGTAAACGGGGAATTTGTGGTAAACACCGTGGGAATATTTGCACTGTGTGCACAAATGACTTGTAAAGAATAAAACCTTTATTATATTACTGTATTGCCAAAGGTATAAAAAATAAATATATACAGTAAAAATTCGATTCTAATTAAAATTTTCGAAGATTTTTTACAAAATGGTAAAATTTACGACGCTTCAGTAATTAAATCATGTCCGTTCAAAGCGCCCCAGTACTCTAGGGTTAAACTATTAAGTCAATCTAAAAGACAAATTTATCAAATCGATTCAAACATTGCAAATTTCATATAACCTGATCGAAAAGAACGACCACGTTTTAATTTTGTTGGTAAGGCAGCTAATTTGTTTTTTGGTATAATGGATGATTACGAAAAACAAAAAATTCATAACATTAATCAAAATATTGAAAGAAAATCAAGTAAATATAATAAATAACATTTATTACAAAATTACCCTGTTAGGTAGCATGTTCGATCGAATGCAATCGTTAATCAACATTACTAATTGCATTCTACAATTAATAGAAACGCATTTGGAAATTATAAATAGTCAAATTTTAATGTTAAATAAGTACGTACTACTATTAGAAGTCCTGGCAATTTAAGAAAACAATGCTAGCGATGTAGAAATGTTTGCGAACGAACTGTAGCTCTCAATTATATTTGGGTTTAGAAACCAAATACACCTCATTCTGTTAGCATATTTACAAACTAGTAAAGAATTAAACTACTAAAAAACTTTGTACTTAAATGGAATGCTAGATTTAGAAAATAATCATTGCTAGAGATTATTTCAGGACTAAAGAACCGTAAGGTGCGCGTCGGATAAATTCGGAACTTGACGATCATGCGAAATAAATTCTAACTAAAAACATCTGCTGTAAACAATGTACATTAACTGTAATGGTTTATCTTTAACTTAACTAAAAAAGGATGTATATAATATAAAAGAATATAAAACACAAAGATAAAAAAGAGTTTGTAACAACTTGTAGAATAAACACCTTAAACGCCGTATGAAAAGTGCAAACGTATTTTGGTTAGCTAGTGTACTGACATTCGGAACAAAATTGGTTTCTGCGCAGCGGTTCTTTAGTCTTGAAATGAACTCTACTACTCCACCCTTTTTGTAAAAGTCAGACTAGAGTTCGAAAAAATAACCATATTAATAGAATTTCCAATATTGGAAAATAATAAAGCCACTTTGTATAAAATTTTTAAAATAATTTATCACAAAACGTATCTACTAGAGCAGTGTGACTATCTATTTATCCTGGTTCTACAATAGTGCAGAATGTGTTACAGACTATGTAGTGATAGAAAATAAGTATTAAGTTAGGAACAACAATTGAAAATTTGACAATCATGATTGCTTCAGTAACTTGTTGCAAAATAGTATTAGTAATGATACTATAATTAAAATAGATGATGTAAAAACTGAAGTAAAACCATTAAATGACGCTAATTATGTATTAATCACTAACATAAAAAATTTGTTAAAGTATCAATGTAACACCAAAGGAACAATCGTAGTAAGAAAAAACTCTTTAATTAAATTACCTTTAAATTGTTGAATACAATTTGATAATCAATTGTGCACAAACAACAGAGATGAAATTTATAAAGAAATGAGTATACTCGAAATTGTTAAAATAAATCTAGAAGGCGCTACGATGAATAATGTACCAGTCAAATTAAACGAAATTAATTTACATAAAAAAACCCTGAAAAAAATAAATTGTAAATGACGAAATCTCACATTACCTAATAATTAGCATTGTGATTAGTTTAATCTTGCTTTTAATATATAAAATTTAAACTACACTTTTTAAGCAATCAAGATAAGTCAACACCAAACTTTCTAAAGCTTGAGAACAGTCTTTCAGCTGATCATGGAAGAGTTATATCGAACATTCCATTGAGTAATCAAAATAATGACAGACACCAGGTTTGCGAAATATTAGACTAGATTTATAGTTTAATCTCCGAACAGCAAAGCATTTTACATAAAGAATGCAATAATAAAGTTTCTTTTTACAATTGTGCGAAATGTTCGGCTGGATAGCGTTAAGAAATTTATATAAGGAAGTTGTATTAGATAAGTAGTCAGTTATTAAGTTTACCTTGTAGAAAAAACACAAAAATTTTGCCTAATAAAATAAATTAGTTAAAATTGTATTTTTTAAAAACAAAAAATCCGAATGAATAAATATAGATTATAGATATTATCATTTTTAAATAGCTGCAATTTATTCTAAAAGCTACAGATTTCAACTGCACTGATAAGGATTGTTTTTGAATATGTTGCGTTCTATATTTTATGTTTTTTTTTGTAATAACTGTTCTAAAATTGGTTTTACATATTGTTGCATAATTTGTAGTAAATACAAAAGAACCAATTAAAATCACAGCGCTGCCGTCAATTTTCTCAAGTGTTTTATATTATATCTAGTAGCTACCTCGACGGCTGTTAGTGACAGCATAAAACATACAACGTTGCTAATACACTTTTTTAGATGTTACAAGTAAAGTGAAAACAAAAACCATTAAACTACTACATTACGTAAAATAAACTTTGTGTGTTTTGCTAAAAACAACAAAATAAACTAAAGCAATAATGTTAACTTTTTATACGGTCAATGTTTACTAGTTAAATATTCTTATAAAATTTATAGAATTTAAATTTATTTAATTATATTATGTATTGTTATAATATATTTGTTTACTTTTAAAAATAAAAAATGGTTTAACTATACATGAATACATCAAAATATTGTAATATATAGAACTGTTAAGCAAATGTTCTTAAATTTATATATAAGAAAAATATTAAAACGAAAATTATCAATTATAAGTAGTTTACTAGTTCAAAATATTGTATAAATTAGATTTTTTTGAAAATAAAGTAAACGGAGCAACAATAGTTTAGTGATAGTGTCACCATCATTATTATAACATTGACTACACCAATAAAAACTGAAACGCGTAAAATAGTACTAACCTTTTTAAGGTGAATCGATAAACCGTTAAACTTTACACTTGAACTTAAATTCTAACTTAATGAATTATTATTTATTACTACTTATAGTTTAAAATTTGCCTTTTTCAAATAACTGAACCAAATCTCTAAGTTTAAAAAAAAACGCAAATAGGTGTAATTGAAAGCTCCGTTACAATAATAAAAACAAAAGGAAACAAAAGCAACGCCAGAATAAACTTAAACAGAAAAAAATCAAATATACGTAAATTGCAATAGCTTATCGCTTCGTAAATTGTGAAAACATATGATATAGTAATGTACTAATTATTTGCGTTATAAATAATTGCTTAATTATACTAAATTATATGGTAATATCAGGTTTGTATTTATGTTACATGCGTCTGTAAACATATTAAAATGACACAAATTGTAAAAACTTAGTTATTAAGGTCACATAAAAATATTATTTAATAATAACATTACTAAATGCAGAGTTTGCATATGATCTTTCGCAAGTTTTAAATTGATAATAAGTTGTAAATACCTTTATTTTTGTTTAATTTTTTAGATAGCCCTCTAGTAAATTTTGTATCAGAAAGTATTGTTAGAGTAGGATTAATATCGGAAGATAACTAGCTCCGCGTGAACTGTGACGTCAAAGTGTAAAGCTCAACTTAAAAATATAAGTTTTCAAAAACTTAAAAAAAAAATTTGGGCGTGTACTAGTGTACACATGTAAGAAGTGAAACTTCTTTATGGCCTTATTTTTCGCAAAATGATCTACATGCAACTTTTCAGAAATTGGTTAAATAAAGTTAAATTAGATAAATTTTAAACAAAAGGATTTTATTATCATAGACATGAATACAAATTTTTGTAAATCAATTAACTAAATTTTGTAGATTCAATTTCATATTTCAGTTACCATAAGCCATTAATTACAAAAATATATAATAACGATGACAATGATAGTAATAATTCTATTACAATTAATGAAATGCTGTAATAATCTTAGTAGCAAAAAGTTTAAGTGAAATAATTGTATTATTTGTATTCATGTCTATGATAATAAAATCCTTTTGTTTAAAATTTATCTAATTTAACTTTATTTAACCAATTTCTGAAAAGTTGCATGTATATCAATTAATTGATGTTCATTAAATTAGCAGTCTTATTAATTAATAAATACTATTTTAATGAAATCATATACATTGACCGATAGTTACAATAAGAAACTGAGGTTAACCTTAAATATTTTAAATTTAAAATTAGATAAATTTAAATAAAAGATTTTATTATAATAGACATGAATACAAATAATACAATTATTTCACTTTAACTTTTTGCTACTAAGATTATTACAGCATTTCATTAATTGAAATAGAATTATTACTATCATTGTCATCGTTCAAACAGAAACTGCAGTTAACCTTAAATATATTAAATTTAAAATGTCATCGTTCAATCAGAAACTGAGGTTAACCTTAAATATATTAAATTTAAAATGTCATCGTTCAATCAGAAACTGAGGTTAACCTTAAATATTTTAAATTTAAATTAATAACATATTTCAGAATTTATACTCTATGTCAATTAATTCCACTCAAGTATTAGAAAAATAGATATAATTACTTACTTTTGTTAAAAATCCACTGGAATTAGAATTAAAATAAAGCCTTTGATTTTGTTGATCACTTTAGTATTGATATATTATTTATCACGTCGCTATTGCGTTTCAGAAAAAAAGATGGCGCGTAACGGAAAAAATGTGACGGTAAATTTTTTTCCGATAAAAAAGTTTCACTTCAATAATTTCAGATGTTTATTTTTTAGTTTGTGTTTCTTGTGTTTTATTTTGAAGTTTGATTTGGAAACCGCAAAACAATTTTTTTAAAATCCTGTAGTGAAGTTAGATTATGTCATTTTGTACTGCGAGTATATTAAACTTTAAGCAATTTAAACTTAGAACTCACTTCATTAAAACGATTGAAAACTTTAAACAACTTATATGCAGAAGTATTTGTGAATATTAATATAACGAAAAAATAGAGTACTTTATTTAAACAGTACATCAATAATAAACAGTTTAACATTTGTTAATATAACATAATTACAGTTATTTTAACATCCGAAAACTATAGAATTTATTTATTTCAGCTACATAAGTTAGAATATACATATTTTAAGCAGTTAATTAAGTTTTATTAACACTCAAAATCAGACAAACTGTGAAAGTCTTCATCCGAAGTATCACCAGTTACTTTTATTATACATCTTTCATACTCTACATCCATTATTTGTTTTTTCTTCACGTAGTTCTCTTCAATTTCTTTTACGTAGAAACATACTTTTTCCATTCATTTGCACAAACATTTGCAAACATTTCTCGTACTAGTTTTTCTATATCGTTTAATTTAAAAGGAACGTTTTTTGATACAATCCAAAAAATCCAATCGAATCATCATCTTTAATAAGATTATAAATTGCTTCTATAGTAGGTTTTGTTTTTTATTATGAAAGTTATAAATTATTTGACGAACTATTTTTTGTGTACAATTATCAACAGATGATTTCGGGGTTTTCAGTATTGGGGTTGATTTTTAATGCAATCAATTGCACGACCTTGCTTTAAAATACGAACAACGGTACTTTTAGATACTCCCGTTAGCTGCAAAACTGTATCTAAAAGATTACCTAATGAAATCATGTAAATAAAAATAATCTTTGGACTAATAAAAATATTTTACATTGTGAATTAGAGTTTTAAAAAAGTTGTAGATATCCCAAACAATTTCTCTAGCATTCTCGGATAAAACATTCCGTTTCTTTGCAGGAGTAGACGTACTTGCTTTGTACATTATAAAAAAACTACAAATAATTTCATTAATGTATTTAACTTTAACCTAATGCAAGACGAGACCATAAGAGAACTATACCAAAGAAGACTGGACCAAAAACTAATAGAGTTCAGATTTGATACAGTGGAGGATACGTATAAAAAAATAAAAGACAGTATGAAAGAAGCGACATTATAAACATTAAGAGAAATAGATGAAACAGAAACAAATTTCAAATAGAAATTTAATGAAGCAGCCATTGAAACAATTAGGGTAAAAAACAACCATACAAAAATGACTAAGCACAAAAAAGAACGGATACTATAGGAAGTACAGAGAAAAAACAGGGGAAGTAAAAATGCTAACCGTTAAAAAAAAAATCAAGGATGAAAAATAACCTGATAAAACGTCAACTAATATATTAAAGGGACAAGAAGCTCAGAATCCTGGAAAATAATACAAAATTTAAAAACAAATAACAAAGATAAAGCACATATACCGTATATCAGGGAAGATAAATAGATAAAAAGAAGAACATCAAGGAAAAATGTAAGAAAAAAAAATAGTAGTTATCACAGAAGAAAACATGCACAAAGCATTAAGAACAATCAAAAATAATAAATTACTAGGACCCGGAGGAATTGACCTCGAACTAATAAAATACGGATCCTAAAAACTCATACAAATGATCAGAAACATGCTCCAAAAAATATTAAATGCAGAATAAATGCCCGAGAAATGGAAACACGCATATATAACTTCTATATTTAAAAAAAAAGGATAGAAAGGAATGCAAAAATTACAAAAGAATAGACGTAATAGGGATGATGGAAAGAGTCTACGAAAGGGTAATAAAGAATAAACTAAAAAAAAATATGGAAGGAAGAATTGAGAAAGAACGCTACAGCAACTTATAGAAAAGAAAACGGTCAAAAATATAGCAATACATCTCGCTTTTATTGGTTTAAAAAAACGCATGACCTTTTGAAATCTACTTTGAGTACAGCTTGAATAAAAAAAACAAAAATACGAAGGAATGAGAGTGCCAGTTAAAAATGAACACTTATACACATTTTCGCAGACGCACACGTGGTCATCGCTCAAGATAAAGAGGATCTCGGTTTTATGCTGCGTAAGTTAATTGAAAAATATACAGGACTAAAAATAAATTTTACAAAAACAGAATATCTGGTAAAATCACAAGAAAAAAAGAGGCCTTATAGTAGACGAAAACACAAAAATAAAAGAAGTAGAAAAGTGAAAATACCTAAGATACACTATAACAAAAAATAAAACGGAAGAGGAGATAAAAAATAGGCTGGGACAGACACGAAAATATATAAGACAACTTCACTCAATCATATGGAATAAGGATATTACAAGAAATACAAAAATCCAGATATAAATACCATGATACAAAGCATTATGACGTACGGATCATAAATAAAAGAAATCAAAGTAAAATAACAGCAGTGGAAATGGAATATTGGAGAAGGTGCTGTGGATTTAAAAAATTAGACAGAATAAACAATGATGAAATCAGACATAGAATGAATGTGCAGACAGATGACCTCAATTACATAGAAGAAAAAAGACTTAATGGCACGGAAGCGTCAGACGATGTAGCAACAGTAGATGGATAAATAGAGTAACGGACTTGAACTTAGCGGAAAACGAAACATGGGGTATGGAGAATGAAACAAACAAATGGAGATTGAGGTTGAGAGATGGAAGGCGGTGACAACCGTAAAGAATCCAGCACATATATAAGTTTAAAAACAATTAAAACAACTCACTTTTAGGATCAATATGAATAACAAAATAGTTTTATAAAAAACGTTTGTTAAATAAGTAAAGTAAAACCATGAGGTTATATATCAACAACGAACAGCGTCAACAGCGTACAACTGACGTAATTTGCAGTAAATATTTTTAGCCAATATTGTAATATCTTTGTCCTTCTCATATCGTTACTGCATCTTTTTGCAATGTAAAGCATGCGTTTGTGCGCTGGTGTCTTCCGATCTTAATCGTACTATAATTGGTATAAAAGTAGCAGCAGTAGCCAAAGAACAAGTGATTAGTGCAATTAAGAAATTTGCAAAAATGCGATACTAAATTATATCTTCAATAATACATAAAGCATCTGTTACATTTAATTTCTCTTAAAAGAATGCAGTAATTATAAAATAGTGTAATTATTAGTGTAGAAACACACGAGACGAGCTTAAAAGCACGACGCAAAGCGGAGTGCTTCTAATGGAGCTAGTGCATTAAAAGCACTTTTAGACGCATGTACGGTGTTTTTTTTTTATTATAAATACATCATAATTCGAGAAATAGAACTGAAATAAATATTTCAAATCAACCTATGATATGGATATTGATTAGCATTTGTTGTTTACATTTCGATGTAAATACGGTGTTTTTTAAAATTGTTATGTAAAAAATGGATCAGTTTTAAGAAAACATTCTACGGGAAATTCAAAAACTGACCGAAAAACCGGAGTTAAATTTGATTCGGGAGATGGGGATGGAAAATAAATTTTTTTTTTAAATATTTTATGTTTTATGACAGTTTAGTGTGAACAAAGATGGAAATGGTAACATTGATTACAATTTTAATTTTTTATTTTATTTTATGTGTTGGTACAGTATATTGTGTATAAAAAATCTAGCTTATAACGTATACATTTAAATTACATACAATGTTAAGATTTAGAAAGGATGTGGATCTGACATTTATTCACAAACTGCATGCGTTTATTAGGCGGTTTATAAAGGTTATGAAGCTAAAAAGTCTTTTGTTTTTAAGGAGAAAAAGCTTTGTAGTTTTTTCGTTACAAGTTTTGATGACATTTTGTTTTCAAAAATACTGATATACAATAGTTTTGCCTGAGATTAGTAGCAGTTATTTTATGTTTCAGGTTGTCACAATGTGTGGTCTGTTTGGTTTATGCAGAAGATACAAAATGTGTGATTCACGCATGTCTGATATTTAAAAAAAAAGATTAAGCTTTAATCATTATCGTTTGTTCATCAAAAATTTGCTACCATTGACGATTCTGTTATAGAATATCTCAGGTTGTTTAACAGATGCTTTTCTCTACGCACTAAAAATGTAGGTAAATATAGGGTTTTTTCAAATACGCTAATGGGAAATCCATCAAGCAAATTGTTAAGTTTAACACATTTAGTTGATGCCCTTCTCTTGCAGCGCATTTTTTGAATTTTTTGGACTCTGCGAGATACATTATCCACGTTTTCAGGCGGACATCTCCAGTGACTATGGCAAATGGAGCGATGAGTGTAGACGAGGTTAAGCGTCAAGTACATTAGAGATATTTAAAATGTTTTTGGAACGCCATCCTGTAGTAAAAATACCACGAATAATAATATAGAAAACTATAAATTAGTACGGAGGGTAGAAAAGTTGTCATTGGATTTAATGACAGCGAAAGTCAAGTGTATCCTAGCGCTGACGAGTTCCTAAAGAACGAAACAGCTGTCCGCTAGTTCTGATGTTGTTTTTCACAATTATGCTGATATTGTTCTTAACCTATTTTATAGTTGGGATTTTGACAGCGTCACTTGTCAATAGATCATTGACTTTCGCTGTCATTAAATCCAATGACAACTTTTCTACCCTCCGTACTAATTTATAGTTTTCTATATTATTATTCGTGGTATTTTTACTACAGGATGGCGTTTCAAAAACGGTTGTCTGTCAGTATGGTTGTGGAAACACATCGGTGTATCCTAGCGCTGACGAGTTCCTAAAGAACGAAACAGCTGTCCGCTAGTTCTGATATTGTTTTTCACAATTATACTGACATTGTTCCTAACTTATTTTATAGTTGGGATTTTGACAGCGTCACTTGTCAATAAATCATTGACTTTCGCTTTCATTAAATCCAATGACAATTTTTCTACCCTCCGTACTAATTTATAGTTTTCTAGATTAGAGATCTTTACCGGTTGCTATTGAGACGACTACTAACGAACTGAAAACGGCTAGAATCAACATATCAAATAATAAAAATTGTTCATTTAAAATTTGAAAAATATTTTTTCTTGTCTCGTCAATTACACGTGTCCAAATACAACTTTCTTTAAAATTGATGCCGTCACTGTTTTAAGAGCAACTTTAAAGCACTCCAGTGTTTTAATGTTGAGATTTTATGCTTTTTAATATTTTAAACAGGTATTATGATGCAAGTGTAATAAAAACAAATTTTAAAACACAAAACGTAGCCCCATATCTACGGTAATTACCACGCACCAACCTAAAGTATGTAAGTATTAAAAATGTAAACGTTGCTTTAGCAACTAACTCAAAATTTATCTGGCTTAATATTTATCAACTTTTCACTTGACGTATTGTGACATAAAATTTCATAGAAAGCTGCAATAAAAAACAATAATAAACTAAACAAAATTGCTATTCAAAGGCATAACGTAGTTGTCATACGTAAAAACGAATCAGTCTAGAAATACTTTCGCGCAAAAACAAACTGTATTTATAAAAATATAGAACAAATTTAAAATAAACAAAACAGTTTTTGAAATACACACTTCATTATTTTTTAGTTAAAATTTATAAACGGTTTTCTGCGTTTCTTATGATGTAGGTTTTCAACTTTACGTTACTTTTTCTTTAAATAATTCACTAGTGTTTTTCTAACTAAAGCTAAAGTTCGTTTTTTTTTAAAATAATTTTAAGACTAATAAATTATTTTAAATTAATATATTATAACAAAGATTTATTTTAGCATTTTATTTTGTTTAAAAGTTTAATTTTTTCGCATTTTACCTGATAAGTAATTTTTTTTGTTAAAATATACGTACGTTGAGTTTTTAAGACTTTGCCTAGTATGTAAACATCAAATAATATAGAAATCATCTAGATAAACTTTTAAAGAGACTAAAGATTTTTGTGGGTTTTGACTTTGTAATATTATACAAATAAAAGTAACTTACTTTTAGCAAGTCTCCTTAAACTATATTTATTTAAACATCGAGAATGAAGTAAATACTGGATGCAAAAGTACACATTTTCTTGGTTAAATTAATAAGTAGAAGTCATTTGATCGATTAAATCTGCATGCAGCTTTTGACGCATTACTTTTTAACGTGTTTTAGTTTCGTTTTAGTTAAAATACAGTGCGCGCCGCTTATTAGAATCGCATATAAGTAAGGTAATGTTATTAATTCGATACACGTTACATGTATTTATTCGTTCCTAACTTATAAACATGTATTTTTTTAAATGTTGGATTTTGTTATCACTTTTTTATTGTTATTAAAAACCACAAGTACACGGTGTGCACTGTATTACTATTAATATGAGCACCGACAATGTTTTTTAATTAAAATTATGTTAATTAGTCTTTTGACAAATTTGTTGACTTGTTTTTAAGAAAAGGTAAATTTCACTTCAAAGCAATATATGTAAAAAGTTGCTATTTATTACTCGACCGCAACCTCTTAGCAACTAGGTATAAACAAGTTTTCCTCTGTTAAATATTTTCATTCACAACGTATTTTAACAATTTTTTTTTTTACGATAAAATACGCTTGCTTATTTAAAAGTGGTCGCAAATAAAAGTTAATTAACGTACTGCACTGTCTATCAAACGAGGACAAATTGTATCAGCTCACGTGGTTTTGAAACATATTCGCAAAAAATTCTACGCAAAGGTATATTGGTTGTCTCAAATATAAATTGATTTTAGCGCAATAAAATAACTTTGTAATTAAAATTTGTCAAACATAACTGTATTCTTTACTCTAAAGTCAGAAGTGCATTAATTTTTTTATTGTATAAAATTTGAAATATGTAAACTGATAATAATGTAGACTTCAGTTTTTTTTTAACTAAAATTGTTAAGTTTTTTTATTCTATTAAAAAAATGTATGCATACATAAAATTTAAAAAAAGAACCTATTTTAACATGACTTCCTTGTGTCATTTTAAAGTTTACTTTATGTTTGCAGATTATACAAACAACAGTGCAGATAACAAAATTTTGAATGCAAACGTTCGTATTTCCTATCGTATTGTATTATTAAATTAAATTTTTATATATGAGTTTGTTTTATCTTGTTGGTTTGTTTGGTTGTTTTGCATTATCATTTATACATCATTCCAACAGTATTGTTATAAAAACTTCTTACAAATAGTTTTTGTATTTATTTAAAAAAAATATGCGATACAAATTAAACAATTTAATATAATATATGTTTATAAAAAAACGCTCATAATATAATTATGAAAATTCGTAGTTTAAACAACTCAAATGTGCTCTATACTACAAATATAATGAAAGCTGATTAAAACTTTTATCATCTTAAAAATGCATGTAATCTCTTTACTACAAATAAAATAATATATACGTTTGTTTTTATTTTTAGATTCTACCATGCAAATTTTAAATACTAAAAACCACGTTTATTATTTGTTTAGGAACTTTTATGTTTAAGATTTGGCAACATCAAAATAACCCAACTTAAAATTGTCTTATTTTAATTGCTTTAATTTTATAAAAGAAATATTTTAGAACTAAATTTACAGATACAAATCTTTTGCAAAAGCAAGTCTAAGTTACAAATGTTTAATCATAATTACACCAGGTCAAAATGCATTTATATTGATGGGTCATTTTCGTAAAAGTTCAAAAAATTTTAATGGTTTTCAAAACTTACAAATTGCAATCTTCCATTCAACAGTTTGGTGTAGCATTCCCCCATGAAAATATACCTTACGATGTGTTTGTAAACCGCCGACATTTTATTATTGAACGGTTTAACACAAAGGATTGTGTTTGTAAAACTAAAACTCCTATCTATTTAATAAAAAATAAATCAAAGTTCAAAAAAATTGATTAGAAAATTATTATCACAAACAGGTACGATACAAAACCGTTACATTAAAACTTAAATATCAAATGTTGTTACACATAGGTTTTTCTTATAGAATTTGTCATAAGGCATTAAAACAGAGTTAAAAGTGCACCCATACAAAAATCTGGTGGTTCAAGAAATAGAACTTGAATTTGGAGCTTGTGTTCAGTTTTGCCATATCAGATGAGGTCTGGCTTTATTTAATAGAATACGTTAATAGTCAAAACTACCGGAAATAAGCTGGTGTTTAGTCATTTAAACAAGAATATTATGTAAATCGTCTTAAAACAATTCATAATTTTTTTAAAATCTAAAAAAACGGTTAAAGCTTATTTACATTGTCATTTATTTTTGTTTGATTTTTTGCCTGGATCAAGACATTATGCTCCGCCACTGACTGACATTTAGTTTAGCTACAAAAAAAAATACCAACATTACATGGTGTGTTGCTTATGCTACAAGATGACGTGACTTTTGGTACCTAAAGTTTGGATAGTACATAAAACTACGGGTTAACTTTGTGGGATATTGGGTGTTGCAAAAAGCGCGCCAGTTTTAATATAACAAAAAAAATTTACTTATATAGAACACATTTACATACATAAGACAAAAAACGACTAATTCAGTTCAGGTATAGAAAATGACATCAGCATGTGCCTCACTCTGTCTTGCTGGCATGCTAAAACTCTTTCTGAAATTCTTGATTACTGATTTATTAACTTGCTTGTGGATTTCATCAAGTTTCTTTTTGTAACTCGCGGATGTTCATTAACGTTAATCAATAGTTTAACATAACATAAAACGAAATTTCACAGATTTAAATCACACAATGGATTTTAGAATTTTTTTAAAGCAACGTCTTGCCGAAAGGGCTGAATGTGTATTAGTTTATAGAAATAAAGTTATAAAAAAATGTTATTATTGTATTGTATCGGTCTCCACAATTTGTCTTGCCTTATGTTTAAAAATATAACAGTCAATAACACTATCTGCCCTAAATTCATACCAAACGGTTACTCGGCACGGACGAATTTTCCTTTCATAAATCGAATGAGAATTTTCTGGTTCTCAAATACAGCAGTTTTGTTTATTGACAAACCTGTTTAAGTAAAAGTGCGCCTCGTCCTTGATGTTGATTTTTTCGCAAAACCAACATTGTCTTGTTGTTTTTTTAAAACTTGGCCAACAAAATCTTGTTTTTTTACTCATCGGACATCTTTACTTATTCAGTTAATTGAATTTTGTAGAGGTGGAAATAATTCACAAAAATTTGCCTGGATGAAAAATACTTAATGTCTAATTGTTGGAAACGACGTCAAACCGATATCTCCAGACGCTGTCACAAAGCAACGCAATGTTTTTAATAAACTGGTCAAAACGAACACGACTAGATGTTTTAATGTTGCTTGTTGACGTAAAACTTTTTCATGTTTATGCACTGTTCACTGACTCGGTGCTTTATTAGAGCCGAGAACCGCACGGATTCGTTTAGATTAACTTAAAAACTAAAAAAAAAGTTATAAAAACAAACATGTAAAGCAGCTATAAAAAATATTTAAAGAAACATGCCAATCTATAGTTATTAGTAAACACAAAAAAAACATACAAAATAGCATAATACGGTAAATTAACATTAAGTTAAAGTAAAGTCGAACAAACGAAAAAATATACTAAACTAAATTATTTTTGAAACATTTTGAATATTTGAAACAATTCACAAGCCGAACATATTCTAACCCAAGATAATATGAATATAATTTAGAAACAGTGCTTATAAATCTACAGTGACAGTGATATAAATTATTTGTAAATGTTTGCCTTATGTGTTGTATTGTGTGTTACTTTAGTAAAATTAGTTACATTTATAATAATCGTTTACTCGTGTAAATAAATATAAAAAAATTATGTTTTAAATTCGATAGAGTTGGTGTCAGGTGTGGAATGATATCGTACGTTAATATTACGTTTCCGTAATATTAACTCAATATTGTCGGTTTGCTTATTGTGTTTGCTTATAACTGTATAATTATACTTATAATCATTTGTTTCAGCTTATTAAACTATTTTATCAGTGTCTAAGATTAAACACTCGTTGATAATAAAATTTAGTGTGCTAAAAATAAATCGCGTATTAAAGAAAAATTTAGAAAAACGTCTAAACTATATCACACTGCCTTTGCAAAAACTTTGGGAAAAAACTACATACACATTAACTCTTATTAATTTTAATATGTTAAAGTAATAACTAGTACGCTTATTAGAAAAATGAACGACAGTTTTAGAAATTGGAAGAAGATTTCAGAAAAATAGAAAAAAATTATTTAGAAACTATAAAAAATAAAAAAACTGCTATCAATTTAAAACAAAAATTATTGAAAACTAGACTAAAACTGTTTAAGGAAAAACGTAAACACGTATATTAAATTTAAGAGAAGAAATGTACCATACATTTTAAAACCAATTAAGCAAAAAAATTAAACCGTTCGAGTTACTAATAAAACAGAAAAAAAATTAAACGTTTTTAAAGTTGTACTTCTAAATTTTAGTGGAAAAGTTTTATAGTCAACATACTACAAGCAGTTTAACCGCAACTACAACTAAAGTGACTTACTTGGAAAATGCTTAAAATTTTTCAGCTGTTTCTAACCACCTTTAAAGTAATTACGACTTGTTAATTTTAGGTCTAGACAAAAAATATAAGATGTTTATCTGCAACAAATATATTGCTTTAAAATAAGAAACGGCGTTTAAATATCTATAGGTAGCTTTAATTAACTTAAAAATTAGAAACTGACATCGTTTTAGGGTAAAAAACACTTATAGGGAGCTTGATTCGAAGGCATGTGTAACAAAAGATGAAACGCTCAGATGAAACAAATCTGGAACTTGCGGTGGTGCCCAATTTTACTTCATTTTTTGTATTTTTTGGATGCAATGTTTATTATTAATAAACAAGATATTCCTTATGGTTTGTTTTATGTTTTAAAAATATATTAAGTCTTACTTTCACTCAGCAGAGCTAAAAAATAATTATAGTAATTGCAGAATCAGATCCGCGGAAGCTTACGCTTTGTACACTGCAAAAACGATACAATATACATGTAAATTGCACATAAACATATTTATAGAGCACAAAATTAATTGCAAAAAAAGTCAACGGGAGAATATAAATATATCTAATAGTTTAAGAGTTACAGAATTTTAATGTAATGTAAGACATTATCGTGTAACTTTGCACACTTGTATCTTCTAAACTATTGAAGGTAATTGTACCTTTCCGAAAACTTTTTTATAGTAAATTTTGTCCTCTATAAAAATGTATATGTGCAACTTTCCTCTATCTTGCAACGTTTTAAGGTAATAGTTTATTTCTTATTTTCATTGGGTTTGCTTTATTCAGTTTGATGCTGTAACACTCTCGTTATACTTAGCGGCCAATCGCTATCAGATTTTAATGATCGAAGATAACTATCTACATAACAATCGCTGGTAAAATAGGTTTACTGCATCAGTATTTTAATTATATCGATATGTCGCCCACTATCTTGCAATCCTTATTTTGGAAAAAAGTATTGCCTTTAAAAAACCAAAGAGTGCTATACGACCGCCGAGCGTATAAGAGTGAATAGGATATATAGGGCACGCACCGTACCGTCGTAAACATCTGGCCGGTAGATTTTGAAGTAGAAAAAATTCAGACTAAAACTACCTGGTATGAAATAAAATTCAAATGTTTGTTACGACCTCCATTAAGTGACGCACAGCAACCCTCGATAGCCCCAATTTTCTATTGAATAATAGCCTTAATTAATACGTTAAAGTATAAGCATCTTGCATTAATTCAAAATAAAACTGAGTTGCAAAACACACCGTTACATAACTTACATCTTTTTTGTACATTTTGTTTACGTAGTTACTTTAAACGGGTTGCTATTTTTGCGTAAAATGCTCCTATGCCTGTATGAAAGAATACGTTTGTAACCTTACTTTCTTAAATACATGGTAAAACTGAAAAGACTCTTTTTCTGATTACATTTTCCAGTTCCTCGTATAATGCAACGCGCAAAACATCTCCAAAACTCAATTTTTCATACAAAAAAAGCTCTCAAGCCTATACATCACAGTCGTTACACTGTTAGAAATATTTTGTAAAAACTACTCTTTCTTAACAAAAATTGAAGTGTCATTAATTTTTAGTTAATATTAACAACAATTCTTTATTAAATTTGCATTTTCATAATTATCCTAAGTTGTTAAAACAAAAGTAGTCAATTTTACATTACAAATATTTACAATCAACACTTTTTTAATTTGATAATTTTAAAAATAACGTTTACAAAAAGTTAAAGTGATCGTCACTCAAATTTAAAATCAACTAAATTTAGTATTACGTCATATGCAAATAAAAATAATTTTGACCACATAAAAGTGTAAAATGTATCTGATTTGATGTAAATTAACATTTGGATTGTATTCTTTTAGTTCCAAGTGTAGTTAAATTCTGTCGATTCCGTTAAAATCTTTACTGATTGTGAGTTAAGCAGTATGTGACCATTTTTGCAATTAAGCATCGGCTCCCATGAAAATTTACAAGAAATATTATCCTTATTTGTCGTTGAGGAAGATAACGTTATACATACGCGTATAGGCGACTTGCTTGAGTTAGTTCTAAGTTATATCTTTGTGTGCTATTCTTTCAGTGGTTTGAGTTTGTAAATTAATGATGGTAAGTAAGTAACTGTAAGAGCAAAACTATCGAACTTAATTAAGAGGACAGAAATGTTTTTTTTTGTTGTAGACAGATGTTGATAACACATATTCGAATCAGTCGCAACCTTCCACATCGGCTACACAAAAAAAAAATTACGTTCGAATTCAATTCAATGAAAGATTAGAATGGACTACTTTAGATTCAACTGATTACGATTATATTAAATGTTTAGGTTCGTATACAAATTGAAAAAATTTGATAAGATATTTTATTCAAACGCGTTTTTTGTGTTCTCGTAAGTGATGATTGCAAGTTTTTTCCGAAATATATGTATTTTAATACTACTCAGTAACATTAATTTTAAAGGCCTGTTTAAATACTGAAAAATTGCAGCTTATTTAAAAATAAACTACTGCACGTAAATTTTTCAAATCGTTTATGTTCTCTTATGTAATTACTAGGGTATCTATAAAGGTAACATAATTTTGATATTTCTAAAACATTTCCTGTAGAAAAAAGCATAAGAGGTATATGATTTGAAATAACGTGTAGGTAAATTAGGCCATTTGCATATAAAACAAACATTTAAAAACGTATTTTAAATATGAAATATATACTGCAAAACTTCTGTATTTTTTTTTAAATGTAATTTAAATGTACCTGCACGGAACAAAACTAAATTGAAATCTAATAAGAACGTATAATTTTAAAAAGCTTGAAAAATGGCTACGAGTTTGCGCGAACTGTTTGACGTTACTTAGCGTAAAGTTTAAATTGTTACATTTGATTAGTGCGTTTGTTTATAATAGCTATTATCATGTATTATTTATTTGCGTTTTTTTTTCGAATTTACTTCTTACTTTTGTTTTTATATTACCTAAAATCTGTCTCTTAAGAATATATTTTTCTTTTGTAGTAGAAAAAACACCATATAATGGAAACTATAAGGAAATTACAAAACATATATTTCATTACAAATTTACGCTAAGTGACGTCATGCTACTCGCGCATGCGTAAATGCGTTACAAAATTCCCTGTAATTGTTTAAACTTATTTCGTTGATAACTTTAATAATAACAATTATTTGACAGAAATATTTTAAATAAAAGTTAAATGTATAGCTTTGAATTGAATAGTAAAAATTTTTTAAATTGTGCAAAAAGCCTGAAAGTGTATGTATCGTTTTATATTATATGTTATTATTTATAGCTTGTAAAAGTTTTCCTGATCTACTGGAATCTGATTTTGAAATTCAAGATGTAGAAGGAGCAACTATCGGTCCAAGTTTTATCGACACATTTTTAAATATTTCACCTGTTAGTGTCATATTAAATTTTAAATCCCAACTACAAAAGATTATCAATTTAGGTACTACTATTTATTTTGTTTGTTTTAATTGCTAACAAACTTTTGTTTAGATAAAAATTCGCCGTTTTCATCTTTTTCATCAACTTACGTACATGATACCAGCAGTTGTAGTACTGAAACATTAAATACTCTTCCATCGTCACCGTCTTCCACTCCGTCAATCAACTCATTTGTTATTAATTTTGATAATGAAGATTTTTCACCAATTTTTTCTACTCCAAAAAATATATAATATTATACCATGACTTTTTTAATTCTTTTTTTGTGTATTTGTATGCCTTTATGTTATTAAAATTTCTGATTATTTCGACACGATTAAACACATATATTACAACTATATTATACTATGAATTTGTTATTATATTTTTTTTTTGTATGTACTTTATGTTTTTTATGAATTATTAATAAATATACTAGAATCGCACGATGTTTTTAATTTTGTTTACCTACCAATGAAAATATTTATTTTGATTCGAAAAAATTCACTACGAAATCAATAAAACTAACAATAATAAATTGTAAATTTAATTTCCTTATGTGTTAAAATTACATTGTTGTTTTATTAATTTAACTATACATTAATGACATATCATTTTGAACAATGCGTAAGCAACACAAGATTTAAGTAAAATCAATGCTTAAATTGCGTTTCTACTGCAAATTATGTTTATTAAAACTAAAAAAGGAAGTGTAGAAATTATGATACAGTTCGTTACGTTAACACTAGTAGAAGTAAAAATTACAATTCTTATGTGTTATTATCAACTAAGAATAAAAGTATAAAGTAATCTGTTTTTATTTCATATTGCATTTGTATTTAGTTAATTATAGCAACTTATAAAATGTTGTTACTTACTATATAGCATGTTGTTGATTTAATAAAAAAATGGAATGGACCTGTGGGAACTAAAATTTGCAGTTAATTTTACTATATATTTCTAACAGTGTATGTTTATAACGGCTACCAAAACGCCGCCGTTATATCATAATCGTTATGGTTCATAATAACGAGAGTGAATAACGAGAGTCGATATGAGTGGAACCGTTATAAGTTATACAGTATACCAATTTTACAAAAATATTGATTCGGCTAGATAACGACATTGCTATTTATAAAGAGAGTAATATAGCATCAGGTTGATTGTCTAAAAACATAATTCAACCCATGTGAACCATGGGAGCGACGGTTCGACAGTGTGAAAACTCTATAAAACGCAGCAGAAGCAAACGTGTCTGACAGAAACATTCTTATCACAGAAGCGGAACAGCGATCACCGGTTAATCTACTAGCAAAAATTTACCATAGTTTGCAAGTGTCCTTCTAGTACGTTGATTTGTTCTCCCGCTGTCGGAATAAATCTAAGAAAATTAAGCAAATCATCTTAATACAAAGATTGTGGCGGTTTCGATGCAGGATGGTTTACAAGAAAAACAACTTCAGATATTACCACACTGACAAAAGTACTCTTACCCGCATAAAACCGCGGTGGTCACCCAAATCAACTAGACCGAAAAACGTTCAAATTTTAAAATGCGTAAACAAGATAGTATTTAATAAATCTAATTTATAACGTTTTATAATAAAAACTATCAGTAATTACTAGTTTGAGTCATAAACAATTTTATTGTAGTTATCAGCATAGTACGAAAGTATGTAAAATAAAATTTGAGTAAATTTTGAATGTTGAAATTGTATCAACAGTTAGGTAATTGTAAAGATTATTACTGTTATTCAACCCAATTCTGTAACTAGATTGTTATCGATAACAATCCAGTTTTATTGCAATTTAAAGATTTCTTGCTATGCTAACAATGATTGTTACTATTTCTTATTCGCTAAGATTAATCATAACAATTTTACTTGTCATCTTAGCAATTCCTTGTTATAAGGATAGCAATAGGTAAAACTCTGTTGCTAGGCTAATTGTTGAGGAATTTGAAGTTATATCTTACATCGAAAATTGATTAGAAAATGGACTTTCATTATAATTTTATGTATGAGGTGGAAGAAATGGAAAATCAGTAAGTATACAATTATATACATAGAAACTTTTGTTAGTATGTATTTGAATTAAAAGTCATATTTTTCAATGAACATATAGGTGTATCTAATAATTATATGTTTGTGTACAACTTTTAGGAGAAGACTGCGAGTAGAGTACAGACTTTTACGAGACAATAGTAATACTTTTCAAATGCCAGATGAAAAATTTATTAAATTATTTCGTCTGCCGAAAATTTTAGTTTTAAATTTAATTGAAGAAATGCGAGGCTTTGCAGAGGCTCCATTACGACTAACAAAAATTCCATTCCATTTAAGGGTTTGTTTTAATTAGCCTTATGTTTATATTTACTTATTTATGTACATTTGATTACTTTAGGTGTTGGCAAGTTTAAACTTCTTTGCTACTGGGTCTTATCAAACAGGAATAGGACTAGATTTGAACTTGGATATGAGTCAACCTTCAATAAGTAGGTCTGTTACAGAAGTTAGTGAAATATTTTGTAATCATTTATTAAGAAGATATGTAAAATGTCCAGTTAATGAGGTTGAAATTACTCATACAAAGCAAAGGTTAGCCCTGATTATAATAATAGTTTACCACATACTAATGTGCACATTGCTTTATATATATATATAGGTTTGAAGTAAATCTCAACTTTCCTGATACCATCGGAGCAATAGATTGCACACATGTTGCAATTATATCACCAAATGTCAATGATATTAATCCTCCTGTAGCATACTTAAATCGAAAGGGTTACTTTAGTATCAATGTTCAAGGGGTTCGTGTTAAAATGTTACAAAATTGATTTTCTAATTAACTGATAAATGTTATTTTCAGATATGTGATGCAGATATGTGCTTCTTAAATGTTAATGCCAGATATCCTGGTGCAACTCACGATGCGGCAATTTGGGAAGTCTCGACAATTCACAGGCATTTAAAGAGACGGTATGAATTGGGAGAACGCAACACATGGTTGATAGGCGACTCAGGCTATCCACTACAACCCTGGATGATGACTCCAATACCTGATGCTCCTCCTGGAAGTCCAGAAGGCATTTATACCTTACGTCATACTTCTGCCAGGAACATAGTGGAACGGGCTTTTGGGGTATTAAAAAATAGGTTTAGATGCCTTATGAAGCACCGAGTATTGCACTATTCGCATAGTAAAGCTGGTCAAATTATATATGCCTGTGTTGTGTTGCATAATATATGCCGTTTAAATAATATCCCGGATGTTGAAGAAAGTTATGATGATGGCAATAATAATATTCAACAGAATGAACTAAACATAAATCTTCCAGGGAATGAAGGTAACATTTTAGAAGAAGGGCGATTAGTAAGAAGACACTTAATAAATTGGTTTCGAAATCATTAAATAAAAATGTCTTATGTTTAAAACATGTTTTTTAATTTTTTTTTGTCGACAATACTTCACTAAATGTTAATATTGCTTTGGCAACATTATTCAAGCCATCAGCAAGATTATTAATTGCAGCACTTAAATTATTCGAACTGTCTGCATACATTTTTGCTGAATTTTCTAGTTTACTACTGCGAGAAGTACCTTCTATTGAGTGACCTTTTGTTTTGGTCACTTTGGTTTTTTTCCCTATAACTAAGTACAGTTTATTAAAATATTACTTTTATAATAAATTTTAAAATACCTTCATGATCAAGTGGCTTAGAGTCTTCATTTTGATTATTGACAATCAACTCTTGCACAGGTGATTGGTCATCACCATTTTCTTCCACAATATATTCAATTATTGGCATCTTGAGTAATTCATTCAGATCGACATCGTTATTTGGCAATGTAGAAGTTAATGGATTTACATCAAATGCATTGGGATGAATTTCTTCAGGTGCATCGGGGTCAATTTCGTCAGGTAACATTGCACAACCTGTGATGCTAATCCATCCTATGACTCGCATGAGTCTATTCTCAATGTCGGATAATTCCTTGTTAATAAAGCCACCCCCACCTGTTTGGACTAATGATGTTTTATGTTCACGTGCCTTCTTACGCACTTTAGATTTCCATTCTGCGAAAAACTGAATAAAAGATAAAAATTAATATTAATAATTTTATAGATTTTTTTTTACAACTTACACTTTTCCACTGCTTCAGATCCTTTCTGGCACCGTTTAAATTATTTAGGACCTCCACCAATTCTTTCCATTTACTTTCTAATTCGTCAGTTCTCATTGGATGGCATTTGCCACTAATAATAATATTATTGCAATTAATAAAATTTATAATTGCCTCCATTTGCTCCAGCGATGTCTTCTTGCCACGTTTTTTCGTACTCATATCACACTTTTAAATAATCACTATAAACAGAATAGTAAGAAGATACTGCTACTTTAACTACTACTGCACTGCTACTACATTCGACTCGTTTATAAGGTTAAGTTTCATTAGTTAGCGCTACTACGCGAGCGCATTACAAAGTTTCTGGTGTAAAACAACTACGAAAACGATACATATGACCTACAACACTAACTTCACAGCCAAAACATAACAATATTCCTAGGCTTATAATCTGTAACAAGAATTGTTATTTTACAAGTTAGCGAATAAGAAATTTAGTCGATATTGCTACAGATATTGCTACAACTTATACCGATAACAAACATTGCTATCTAACAACCACCTGAGCAATACATTAGAGAATTGGGCTGATTATCTGTTAAGATTAGAGAAAAAAATCATGTTAAAGTAAAGTTCACTTCTTTAATGCTTTTTTATAATCAGTAGCGCATTTGTTTAATAGTAATAAGAAAAAAAATAGTAGCATCGGTAAATTTTTATTCCATTTGTAGCATGCAGCGCTGCCCAATAACAAAACGTAGTAACATCTTAAGGATAGAAAGGGGCACAATGCCGCTTTTAACAGATTGAGTTAAAAAAAGAAAAGCCAATTGGCGTATATGATACTGAGAGCGTTTGTGAACTTGCCCAATCAGAAACAAACGTTTCAAGATATAAAGTCAAAATTGCGTACAAAGAAACGAAGGTTTTAAAAACTCTGACGCGGTGCAAAAACGAAAAAAGTTGCATACGAGAATTTTTCTTTTGAAAAAATTTAATGTTTTCCTTTCTTTGTCTTTGGCAATTAACGGGTCGCTTGTAAGATTAGTTTTACTTTCTTTGCGCCGAAAGAAGACCTAGAGAATGTAATAAAAATGCATGTCGATTATTTCACGTCGCGAAATGTTTTTATTGCAAGTCCAGTCTGCTGTAAGTCTTCTTTAGATGTAACAGGGAATCGCAAACGCGACAAACTATTAAAAAAACAGTTTTTAAAATGTGGATGCATATTTCTAAAGATGAAATCTACACGTCGAAACTTTTATATCTGAAAGGACAACAAAGCTCGAATGGTGTCATAATCTTAGAACCTGTTGAATTGTGAACGGTTATAACACTCTGGTAAAGTCTAGTAATAATTTTGTTTTGTTCTTTTAAAAACGCGTGTCAACTAATTAGAGTGAGGTAAAACAATTGCCAGAGATTACGCGATATAAATTGTTTATTTAATCCGACCGTATTCAATCAAAGTCTGGCAACATTTCTAAAAGTTCCACTTCGGCTTTAAAATTGATTGTGTCTAAAGAAAATTTTAAATTATACGTTTATCCGAATACTGTTAACCTTATCTAGGCCAGCAGAAAATGGCAGTCAGTGGACGTAAAGCTCAATTTGCTCGACCTTTTCTCGCATAACATGCTTGTGAGCGCAATATGACTATTGATATGAGATTTTGTTGCTTACGTTGTGTTTCTTACTGTACATCGCTTGGAAAAAAAACCTAAGGGTTACTAACACAACCCAAATATTTCCTAATACTTGTTGCACAAACAAAGCTTAGATTTGCGAAAATAAATAAGTACGGCCATTCACGACATTAAAGCTTTACAACGCATCTCAATGTTGGTGCCAACAATGGACTACTGGTTGTTAAAGACTTGAAAAGATTAGCCCAATATACTTATTTTTGTGCTTCTCTAAAAAACATTCTATAAAAGATATACCCTCCAGTTTGCAATCAATTTGCGCTAAACTCTTACATGCTACTAAAACTATAAATGGGAAACAACAGCCGGAAGCTGTAACTACTACTTTTAACAATTTATCGTTGCTGTTTTATAACGTATTAAAATAATAATAAAACTAATGCACCGTACTAGCTCTTATGGTTTTATTAACGTATAAACACACACAAATAATATATTAGAGCAATGAGCCTTATTCAAATTATAATCAGGGACGGGGTATTCTAATCGTACACTCATATTTACAATTCTAATTTGACGTATAATTTAAAATATAATTTGATACATAATTTGGAACATAGTTTGGAACATAATTTAGGCGCCACAATATTTTTTATATTAAAATGGTTAAATATTGAAACCAAAAAAAACAAACAAACAAATCTTAAAACGAATACTTAAGTTATTTACATACGTGTCATTGAAGGTTAGTTACCACTTGTTGCTGTTCGTAACTTCAGCGCATTAGGCGTGGTCATCACGTAACTTAATTGAATTACGCGTTTCTCATCTGATTCATGCGAACATTACGAAATTCTTAAAATGCAAATTTAAACTTCCATATTTTCCGTATTTATCCTGATTTGATCTAATATCCGTACAGATCAACTAACCAGAACATCGTAAACAAACGTAACGTGTGATAATTTTCATTCGAAACATCCAAATCAAATTCCATCAAACGTAACCATGAATAATTATCGATTTTCACACATGAAAATCATAATTCGTAACGGAAATTCTTTGTAAAAGCGACATTGTGACTAACATCAAACGTGCTGCGTAAACCATATCGTAGTATCGCACTTCAAACCTCAAAATCGTAAAAAGGCGTACGTATCCAAACCAAATTTTCGTAACCATAAACGAATGCATAGGTACACAAATCGAAAAGCATCGAATAAATCAGAAACGTAGTCGTATATCGTAACCCATAGTTTAAAAAAACTTCCAGTTCGTACGTACAGAAAAAAAAGAAACTAAAACGCAAAATCAAAAGGTTACACACCACGTGTAAGGAACAAAGAAATCACTTACCCCTTTTAGATTACGGGTTTTTTTAAACAGACAAAAGCGTAAATTAAACAGACAAAAGCGGATAGTATTACATACGACGAACGCAGAATTCCACCGTGGAAATTTAACATGTGGACATTTTCTGCACTCTGTGCAGGACGAACACGTCCTCACGCGTTGACAACCGTACCCAAGATGGCGTTTTACTTAAGAAGAAGACTCATAACGCATGTGCTGTGCGTCAAATGCATTGCGCAAAAGAATTTATATAAACAGTGAACACAAAAATGTTAATTAAAATCAGACGTAATCAATCGAAAAAATGTGCACGTTACAAAGCGTTTAGATTTAGAGTTTTTAATACTAATTATGAGCCGGTCTATTTATATGCCATGATGTTTGTTCAAGTGCATGTATTTTCTTCTTCTTCATATGTGATTGGTGTTGCTGATTCATCATCTTCCAGCGATCAAGAGGTTATGAGAAACAATTCTCAGCCATTTCATGGACAAATGGTTAATACAAATAATTGGTGAATTATCATACGACTCTATTCTCGTTTAATATGCACATAGAATACTAGTTATTTCTGTTTTTTAATCTTTTTATTATTTACGTATGCATTCTTATTTTTGAAAATCGCAATAAACTTTGTTCATCATATTACGTATGTAATATTGTGTTTTTTTCAACACCTTCCGATAGTTGCAAGATTTGTGATATCTCTGAATTTTTGTAGACGGAGTCTCAGATAACAAAACGCAGTTGGTTCTACGGTTAGTTCAACCTTTGACGTTTGATGACGCTGTAGCGCATGCCTTAGAATTTAAATCATCAAAATAGACATAACACTAAAACAGTCATAAACTTCGCTGTGCTGCAGAAAGATCTGCCTAAACACAAGAAAGTATAAAAGTAATAGGGCAGCGACTGTTTGTATAAAGAGGAGGCTAACAACATACTAAAGTTAAAAAGAAGACAAAAAAATCGTCTATAAACGTAGAACCATTTGACCAAAAGAGGCAAAAATCAAACTTAACAAGCTATACTTTAGAAATAGTTATTCGCGATGTATCGCTTACAAAATGCTGACACAACATTTACCGTGATGAGAAATAAACAATGCCAACACGAAAGCAACAATTGATTCGCTTTGACAGGTTACTAAAAAACTAAAAAACATCACCAGTAACAATACAACTTTGAACAGCAATTGGCAAAAAAATACACACAAACAAGATAAAGTAACCATTGCTTTGGAAAATATAGTACTTGACCATTAAGTACTGGTAACCGGAAGAACAAAAGTAATTGTTTTAGAAATGAACGATATATGAAGGTATGAAATCCGTTTGGACATAAAAAATATTGTCCAATGCAGAGCGACCTGATTGAAAAAGAATTACTCGTTGGCAAAATATTGGTACGAATAAAAAACACAATGACAGCAAAAAAATATCAACCTAGGTTTGGTAACGTTGAAAAAGAAAACCATGGTATGCTAATATATATTATTCTCTCAAATTGTGATATACGTAAACATCAAAAAAGTTACATACCAAAAAAGCATGGTTTGTTGCAGCTTTTCTAAAGTTCTGCAGCGCATCAATAGCGTAACCTGTATTCGGAAACCACTAAACAGCAAACCAAAAGCAGTCTATGACAATTGCTAGCAATAACAACATTGCTCAAGACCAATTTTGAACAAGAATAATAAGAAACAGAAGCCAAAACCAAATAGATGAAACGGTATTTAATACGTTAATAAAAGGGTTTAAACAGGCTAAGTACAAAGTTACAACTTATGTGCACCCAAACCTTTCTTAAACTCTAAAAACGACAATTTACACGGTGTAAATAAAGCTTTTGGATGTTTGGAAAGGTTGATGTAACCTTTAGTAAAAATTTTGTATAGTTAAAAGAACTACGAAAGCAACTGGCATTCGGGAAACTCTTAAAACTAAATGTTCGCGTATAAAACCTTTATAAGAGAATTTATAAGGGAGTTTCATAACATTAAGAAATTGACACTACTCAAGTTTAGTTGCGATTTAGATAGATTGAATTAAAAAACAGTTTGAAATATTTTAGAGGTTGTTTTCCGAAAAACAAGCGTCCAAGTGTTCATCTGCAGTTACCATCCAAGCAAAACATTGATCTAGAAAAATTTATTGACTGCTACTTATACTCAAAGAAATTGATGAAATTGAGCAAACTGCCGCTAAAAAACTAGCAAAAATTTACTAGAATATATTGTAGCGGACGTAACAATTAATTTGAGGTTGTTTGGTTTTGCAACAATCTCTTTTAAATAATCCAAAAAGAACGTCTGTACTAAGCAATTTTTTGTGCGCTTTGTACATTATAATTACACTATAATTATCTAGTAAATACCATCAGTCATCTACTTTTTGACAGTATTATTAGAACTACAACCTTCAGAACAAATCGCGTATCCCACCTCGTCTCTCAATTGAGTACCCATCTCATCACTAACACGCGTTGCTACCGACATTGCTGCAACACGTCTAAGTTGATTACATACCTACATTACTGTGTAAATTGAGGAGTTTTTCCGCTACCGGTTTTACCTACAACAATAACAGAATTTTTGCGTATTATGTTTAATAACTGCCAAACAGCAAAAACGGGCAAATACCGCCGTTGTTGTAAAAATGTTTTTTTTTGCGAAGTCACTGCACGATTCCGCTTTTGCCATATGATCGGCAAATTTTTGATCCGTTCTATAATTAGTGCTACTGCTCTTTTTATTATACCGTGTATCCTATTTGTCTTTTTTTATCCATATTATATTACCAATTTTATTTCCGTTTACCTCCCAATGTTGCTTTTAAGCTTTTTTCCGCTCTTTTTGTTTTTGGTAGACTTTGATTAAGTGAGAACTTTTACGAGTTAGTATCACCATATTCAATGTAGGATTTTTAACGGGAATTGCAAGCTCAGGTTGTTTGGTGAAGACAATGCGACCATCTAAAAACTGAGGCACAATGTAGTGAATAACAAGTGAAACCTATCAATTAATTCTTTGTCAAAATTTTCATTGAAATCACCTGAATGAACCACACTAGAAGTCAGCATTTGATTCCTTTTCCACAACTCATTATCTTTGGCTTATTACGGGTTATCTAAGGGTTATGAATGAGAAATGATGTACATAAAAAAAAAGCGAAATTGAATATAAAGATCCAAGAAAGTCTAAAAATTGTTGTAAAATAAGGAAGATGGTGAACAATAAAAATTGCCGGCTAGAGGAAAAAAAATAACTCTCTAACTCTCAGGGCGCCAAGTCTACCTAAAGAATTTCCTGAACGACCAACCTCAGGAAGGCTAATTCCCGTCTAAAACTCCTAATTTGGACGGCAAATATATCCCACTAAGTGGTTTGATTATTGCATAAATATTACTACTATTAATTTTCTAATGGCAATAATTCATTAGGGTCTTTTTGCTAAATCCAGAAGTAATTACTAAAATTTCTGCTTACGCAAAAGCACAAATACTGTAACAGGCTGCTGAGCAGAGATTTTTTTTTTTTCATTACTCACACTTGCAAACGAATTGTTCTCGTTGTCATATCTTTCATCCATATTATACCACTCATGATGAATCCGTTTTTGCTCTTCTTTCCACATCTTCTTGTTGTCTTCCTCGTTCTACTTTAAGTCTTTGTTGTAACCTGGTGTCTTTTTGGAATTTTTGGCCCACTCATGATACAGGAGTAAAACGAGGAGTGTCACTTTTATACTTTTTATTACTATATTTGTTACTTTTTCTACTTCCTTCTAACCAATCACTGCTTGATTTATGAGCAGACGGTGCTGGAAAGTGTGGCGTTTTTTCTCTTTTTTATTCAATGCTTCGTTACATCCCAACTAGCATTTTTGGTGATTGCCACGTGGCAGCCACAGTCGTAGGAACTGTAGAGTGGCGTGCCACTAGTCACTACCACGTTACAGGAACAGTTCTATACCGTGGCTACCACCAAAATGGGGAACAAATATTGGGTGGTCGTTACGTGATTACAACCATTTTATCACTTATAAAATAACATTACAGCCGGTAAAATCCACGTCGTTGCCAAGTGGCGGCGTGGTGACTATTAGTAGCCCTGAGCATTTTAGTAACTGCTTTAATGTATTTATATCTCTGTCCCATTTTTAAATGTTGTTTACTTTTTCATCTACATCCCTTCTTTATTTTACAAATGGAGAAGGTTTACTTCGATCAAACTGTTTTAAGTTTCTATGAACTACATATTTATTATTGAATTTGTACAACATTTGCTAACAGCAAAATTGCAACAAATGCAAGTTTACTGTTAAATGTAGGGGTTACAGTTGGAAATATAACCATGCGCCAACAAAATTTTTATTTTTTTAGAAAAACAAAATTAAAAGGTCTTAAATATAAAATAAAAATTAAATAACTATACAATCTAAAACACATTTTATTAGTATTTACATTATAAATTTAATTATAATTCATTAATTTCTTACATTCAATGTGTTGTTACTTATAAATTTCATATATTTAAAATAATTGGCAAATTTTTGTTAATGTCGGCATAGAGATTGTTCATAAATATGGCTACTTAGAAATAAAGTAACTGTTAAGTGGCAAAAACTAAGGATAGCCACTTTGGAGTTACTTCCACTTAATAAGTAGCCAAGAGAACTAAGAAACATCCAATCAAATTTCAGAACACTTAAAAGTGATTTTGAAAAGTGGCAGCATTGGTGGCGACCACGTGAATTTTGTTGAACGGCCACTCAATAAAATTTACATGCTTTCACGTTCATCTTCATAATGAAGTTGGATACATAACCTAACTAATTTATATTTTATTATCAACTTCATTTCATAACGTATAATTACAATCAATTATTTTGAACACTCTTAATAATATTGTTATCCAGCTTATACATTTGTAATTGTTCTAAATCATTTTCACATTATAGATTATATGTGTTATTAAATGTCAGATTCCTAATAACTAACTTTACTTTACGGGTTAAACTTTTGATGTCTTCCTGGAAAGCAATTTTAGGTTAGACATATTTAAATACTAGCAGTGTATTTTTATTTATACCGAGCCGATTTGCATTGTAGAAAATAGGTCACTATTTAGTTACAGTAACTTAAAAATGGATTTCAAAAGTAAATGTCACTATGTAGTGGCTTTAATCTTATAAGTGTCTTGTCAAAATCACTTATGGAAGTGGCTAAAACGTTACAACAACGACAACATACCACTCTAGAGTGCACCTACATTTTAGGTATATTTTAAGTTTCCAAAACGTGGCCAAAACTTTAATAGCCACTTTGAAGTGGTTATTACTTTAAAGTAAGATTTTAGTGATTCGATTTAGTGGTCGCCACTTTAATTTGCCACTACAAAGTTAAAAAAACTTATAAGTGATTTTACTTAGTGAAAATAACGTTGGAAAAACTTAGCTTTTCACCACAAAGCTATAGAACTACAAAGTGGTTAAGAAAGGATGTATCCACGTAATTTCCACTATAAATCAATAGAATAAAGTTATAATTACTATGAAGTTGCATATAAAGTGTTAAATACGTAATAATCACTAAACTGAAGTGGCAGTATAAGTTATTCTCACTTTGATGCTACTTGGGATGGATAATTGTGACTTTCGTTTTTCAGGTTTTTGCTACTAACATAAACACTTTTTTTGGTTACAAGTTAACCCTTAACCTGGCATGAGGAGTCTCCTGAACTCCCCGCAATGCTTAAGCCTGAATATTTTAAATATTTTTTTCAGTTGAAGGCCTTCCCACCGAAGTACTTTCAAACGAGAGCATCGACTACGAGTACGCAAACGTTCGCCAGTGTTAGTGTAGCCGTGTTGGTGTAAACACATGCCAAACTTGCGCGAAGTCAGTGGGACTCCTTATGCCGTGTAACGTAACAATTTTTGCTGACAATATTATCTACGTTTACTAGATTTTGTTTACAAAAATAACCAGTAGTTCCTCTAAAAGTTTATACCAACCACTAACAGAAGCAGAATTGAAAGAAATTGCGGAAAATTTAACCCTTAGCGACGATTCGGACTTCAAAATTGATAATGATGATGAGGAAAATGAATCTTATATTGAAAGTGATCACGATTCGGAGTCGGAAATGTGCTTTTCTGATTCAGATGATTTGGTATTTTCTAAAAAACAACAAAGCATCTCTTATTATTTTGGACGAGAGAAAGGTTCTACGCCGAAAACTAAGTGGTACGAATATAGAATTATTATATATATCAATAATAAAAATTTTTTTTTCAGGTCTAAACTAGAGCCTTCTCAAAACTCCAGAACTCGTCAACATAACTTGATTAAAACATTGCCAGGCCTAAAACCGCCTACAAAGAAGCTTGGAACTAACGCTTCTCCAATAGAAATTTGGAAGTTATTGTTTAGTGAAGATATAATAAACAATATTTTAAAATAGACAAACATTCACGTAGAAAAAAAAATAGGAGAAAAGATAGCAACAATTCCAATCTTCAAAAAATAAGTTTGACTAAATTTTACGCATTTCTTGAGTTGCTTTTTTATACTGAGGTTTTCAAAAGTTCAAAGAAATTAATCGACAGTTTCTATTCGACCGATGGATCAGGAAGAAATATTTTCCGTTCTACTATGAACAGAACCAGGTTTGAAATAATTTTATCTTGTTTGAGGTTTGATGATGCGACAACTAGAACAGCAAGAAAAGCAATCGATACTGCAGCTCCTATTTCAAATATTTTTGAAAAATTTATTTGTAATTGTCAAAAGTATTACACTATAGGTGAATACGTTTGTGTTGACGAAATGTTAGTGCCATTCCGAGGTAGGTGTAAATTTCGCATGTATATGCCAATAAAGCCAGCAAAGTACGGTATAAAAATTATGGCACTGACAGATGCTAGAACTGCATATCTACTAAATGCATACACTTACACTGGAAAAAATAGCGATGGCAGAACTTTGAGCGGAGTAAATAGTTTCATCTTATTTCATTCGTACACTGATACTGACAAATCGATGGATCGATTGAAGTATATAAAAATTCTTTGATAGAGCCATTTTTGAAAGAGAGGCTTCTGAAGTCGCATGTTCCTGTATCAATAAGACTTCGAATTTGTGACATGCTGCAAGTTCCATTTGAACAGTCTCCTACAGAAAATGCATTAGAGAAGCTCACTGTAAAGAAATATTGCAACTTATGTCTTCCGAAAATAAGAAGAAAGACAGCATATGCATGTAGTGTTTGTAGGAACGCCATTTGTTTAAGCCATGCAAAAAAAATATGTGAAGACTGCTACAAAAACTTTTAAGTTAACCTTTGTTACTTATTTTTATACTAATTTAATCCACTTTTTTGTAAAGTAGTTTAGAATTACATTTCATTTGCCTGTTTTATACTATTTTTAGAATAAATGTCTATTTTAAATGTGTAATTTATATAGAGTCTCTTAGACTCATTGTGCCGGTTAATGCTAGTTGGACATGCCAAATTGAGGGTTAAATTTACTCGTTTCAACAAACGTTCTCTTGCCAATTCCGTAACATCTCTAGTGTAGGTAGGTGAGATCGGAACTTTCGCTTTTTTTGGACTCTTTGTGGTACTTTGAATGTTGGAGTCTTCTTTTTTATTATAAGTCTACTTTTTTGACGAAACGTACCTTCTAAACGGTAAACACTATCATCTTCTTCCATCATTTGGATTAAAAGTGTTTACCAACAATCGCAAAATAACCAAATTATTATTGTTTTATACGTTTCAAAATTAACAGAGTTTAAAAGTAACTAATTATTTAAAATGCACTCGGATGTTATAAAACTTTAATAAATAATTAAAACGCCACAATCCTTTCTATCGGTGTTACGTCCAATTTCTTGTTGTAGAACAAAACAATCTTAAGAAGAGAACAGTAAAACATTTTCAAAATATTTAGAACATTTGAAGGATTTACGAACCAAACAAAATATTCTAGTCTAAGATACCCTAAAAATAAAGAAGACAGACGACGGAATACGTGTTTTAACGCGTGTACTAATAGAAACATTGCATAATGATAAATTATTTCTTCCGCGGACAGTGTTTATATATCTACAGTAACAGTGACATATACATTATTTGTGTTCTCTATACATTTTTAGTATTTGATGTATTGTGTGTTAAATAATAAAATTAGTAACATTTATAATAATAATCGTTTAACCCTGTAAATAAATATATTTTAAACTTGTTACAACACTTACCACTAAAGGCTACAATGATAAATACGATAAGGCTATTTAGAGTAAAAAAACCGTTTCAAGCAAAAAAAGTAGAAAAAAAGAAAGTATTAAAAAAAACAGCTAAGCAATAATAATTTTTAAACAAATTGTTTTTTTTTCTAATGTTTTGTTCAATATTAATTTAATGGATCCCGTTATTTAACTGAATCAAAAACTGTTTTATATATAAAAACTATAATGTTTAACAAAATTATCTAAAAAGTACAAATAAGTATTACAACTTTACTGTATAAAAACAAAGAAAATTGCTTTGAATGTACAAACTAACAAAATATTACTGTATTAAGTATAAAAGCTAACGTTTATAAAAATGTGTTAGATAAAAGATTATGAATAGAAATA
The DNA here is from genome assembly GCA_035610365.1 of Aquatica leii. Classification (NCBI taxonomy): domain Eukaryota; kingdom Metazoa; phylum Arthropoda; class Insecta; order Coleoptera; family Lampyridae; genus Aquatica; species Aquatica leii. The sequence goes on along the minus strand of CM069433.1, from coordinate 27,096,918 downwards.
CAACAGTTGACCACGACACAGCACACAACATTTTTATCTATTTACGTCGTTATTTAGGCTTTTTATATTTTATATTTGTGTACAAATCAGTTTTTTTAGAACAATCTACTTTTGCTTTTTTTAGATTAAAACCGTTTTTATTTAATTTACAATAAAAACTTATGTATTTATTGTATTTTGAATACAGAACCAGTAATAGTTATTAATTAAAGTAACTTGTATTGTATTATAGTCTTATTCCATAAAAAGCAAAACTAAAAATGCTCTTTGTTCTAAAGCATAAAACATTATTTGTAATGCTATTGAATTTTTTCAATAAATAACAAGTAGCCTGTTAATGGTCTAATTGAAAGCAATTTTAAATCTCCTGCTGCTACTACAAGAAAACCCTTGAGTTTTTCAAAATCTGGGTTTTGTTTCAAGAAATGTTCCAATCCAATTAAATGCATATGGAGTAGCTTAAGAAAAAGTTGCATTGAATAATATTGCAGAAGATATTAATATTAAAAAGTTACTTTTAAATGCAACAGAGAAAAGCAGTGCAATAATTTGTTACATCTTAGTAAAGAAATGTAGAAAGCAGATGATTTAGTTAAGGTTGCGCAAAATGTAACGTTTACAGTAAATTATAGTGATTCAAATGAAGATAAGCGGTAAACTAAATAAACTGAACCTGACTATGATTAATCCATTACATGTACATTCTGCAATAAAATTTGTAAAAGAAGCCGTACTAGTTGTGCTTATCATAATTGCAATTAATTAATAAATTAAATCATAATTAATAAATATTTGTACAGTTATATCAAAATTGTTCATACGTTATACAACAAAAAACTACAGCAAAAAATGGCAAAGTTCCAAAAACATTTTAATCTTTTATCAATAAAATCAAAATAAATGAAAGCTGATGTAGGATCTATACAACTATAAACATAAACATACATTAAATTTTATATTTTTACAAAAAAAATATTAGCAATTATGATTGTTTTTATTTATTTTAGCTAATAATAATTTATCAAAACTTTACAACAACAAAATGATACTAAAATTAACATTAGCAAAGCTTTTACAAATTGTGCACCAAAATTCAATTCTCATAAAATGAATGACAATTTGACAATAAAACACAATTTTCTCATATTTATAATTAAAGTTTTTTTTTCTTATATCAAGACTTAATGTTTTTTTATTATATATGCATAATTATGCAAGTGAAGTTTTAGAACTTAATGACAACCCGATAAAAAGTCAAAAAAGAACAAAAATTAAAGTTTTCACGCTTAACGGATTACAAAGAGATTAAAAAGCTATCAATTTTTTTTTTATTCTGTAATCAAGAAAGCGATAATAATAAAAATGCATTTTGCACATGTTTGAAACGGTGTATAATGCTTTTAAATGACTTTACCCATGCTATTATATATGATCTAAGTTCGCAATGCAAGTCAAACTAATTTCTTTAGTAAAATAAAAAAGTAAAATATAAAACAACAAAAAAATTTAAATCAATAAAAATTTAAATAAATTATTAGCAAACTTTGTAAAGATTTGCAAAACATACGAAGACTTGTAATAACTAAAAATTGCTGCTCTAATAAAAAGTATATGTTATTAAACTTTTTTTTTCAATCCTAAGCTTCTTGTAGCTTATGCATGTAAAGCATTGTTTTATACGTAGATTAATTAAATCCTTAAAAATAAATCTATTATAAATACAAAATCAATTGCAGGCAAATCTATTGTTAATTCACATCTGCAAAACGCTTGTTTTTTGAAAATAAATATTTTAGATATGTGTACTACAATACAATGCGTTTGTGTGTTTTATAATAATTTCTACAAATAACAATAATATAAAAAAAAAAATATTAAACATTTACTCCTTTTAAATATTTTTTGCTAGATTATTAAATTAAGTAACAAGAAATCAGCATTTTGTACTAACCAATAATACTGATAATAGCACATTAGTAATTGAATTTATGTAACAATAAAAGTACATTATTATTCACATACTCAGAAACAATTTTTAGCGTCGACGATATACAATAAATTTAAATTTTACAGCAAAATCCTTTTAAAACATATTTTTTTGCTTTACATTTTATTTTATTGTGAAATTGCTTTATTTGCAGGAAACTAGCAACAATTAACATTTTACTTAGTTATAATTAAACCACTTCATTTTATTACTACTTATTAGGAATTTTATTATAAGATTAATCGGTGTTATTTAATATACAATAAAATATCCACATAAGCATAAGTGTAAAAAATTCTACTCACTGTATAAAACATACGCAAAAACACGTTTTTAGCACCAAAAATTTTTTATTTTAAATAGACATATTTAAGTTAAAAAAATATTTTTTCATAACGATAAATTTTAATTCTACAATAAAATCCTTATAAAATACATTTTTATGCTATAGATTATATTTTATTCTTTAATTTGCATAAATTTAACAACAGCTAACAAATGACACACAAATCATTATTTTATTATAAATAAATTACTTTAATTTATCATTACTTATTAAGGATTTTATCACAACAGTAATTGGTATACTTTAACATGCAATTAAATATCGACATAAACGTAAGTGTAAAAACTAAGGTATTGATTAATAATAATTACAGAAATATCGTACATTTCAACTGAGTGTGGAGCAACATACGCTAAAACACGTTTCAACACTAAAATTTTGTATTTTAAAAATACATATTTTAAAAACTTATTTAAGTTAAAAAAAAATCGCATATTTGACAATAAATTTTATCATTATCAAAAACTTTTAATTTTTTTGCTGAATCAATGTTTGTGACATATATTATTATATTGTTATAACGTTAATTACGTCGTTACAACAATAATTAAATAAATCGTCGTAGATGGTTTTAACAGTTAAAATAAACCAATTAATAATTACTTACCCAACATTTTTAAAACTTTTCGAGATGACTGTCCTTGGCGTAACTTAGTAGTAGCACTTCCTGGATTTTTCGAATGCATCGAATATGAACGTGTACTAAATTCGACTTTTTTCATTTTATTTGACCTTTTTAGACGCACACCGATCAGAGCGTATAGCACTGTTATTAAGCTCATAGGCGCAATAAAAAACACAAACGTAGAAAATTCAAATGAATGAGGTATAATTGTTCTTACTACATCACATTTTTTACTTTCAGAAATACCTTCAATTGCAATCACCTCGAACTGCAACGCCTGAGGTACAGCGAATGCAATAGCTACTAACCAAATCATTAATACAAATTTTGTAGCTCTTGAAAGCTTCGACATTGTGTGTGACAAGAAAGGATGACAAATAGCAATGTAACGTTCGATTGTAAACGCCGTTATTGTTAATACGGTTGCATTAGCAGAGGTTTCTGAAAATAATCCTCTTAACACACAAAACACTTGTCCGAACACATAAGGATATCGCGACCAAATCCAATACACTTCTTGAGGTAAACCCGAAACTAACAAAAGCAAATCGGATATGGCTAAACTAAATAAGTAATAATTTGTTGCGGTGTGCATAGATTTATTTCGAGATATCACCACACAAGTGCTAATATTGCCGACAAGACCAGTAATAAAAATTATTGCGTATATAATTGTAATTGGAATAACAACACATAGACTATCGCGTTTAGGTCCTAATAATTTTTCAATAAATTCTTTAGAGTTATTTAATTCTAAGTTTGAAACATTTTCTGGAAAACTTTCTAATAACAAAGTTTCTTCCATTATTAAAGTTTTAATAATAAATTGTTTAGATACACTTAATATATATTTAATGTATTGCAAAATCGGTATAAAGTTTGACGCGCTCTTTAAACTCTTTAACGACAGATTTTTCCGTCGCGCTTTCCCAACACAGTTTGGTATACTAACTGAAAGCGGTACGCATGTAAAGATGCTACCACGAAGTGAATTTGCGCTTATGCCTATTTCCTCGCGCGCAACTTCTGATAGAATATTTATAATAATTTAACTTTACAAACTTCAACAATCACCTATTATGTATATAAATTTAAATCTTATTCAACCTATAAAAGTATTTTCAAATGTATCATGTAATTTGTATACATGGTAATTTATACTAAGAACATACAGATTTAAAGATCATTTATTTACTCGTAATTGTCATTTAATTACTTTTTTGTGTTTATTTGTACAATCATAAGATTATACTAATCGGAATATTATAAAACTATTTAGGCACTTTTAGATTTTTTACTTTAAACATATTTTAAAATTACATTTATAATTAGTAAATAACTAAACTAAAATAAAACAAGTGTTATTAGTTCTAGAAATGGATGTGTAGATTGACAAAATATTGCAAGAATGTATTTTTAACATTGTGGAGTTACTGTGAGATTATTGACCTTCGTTAGTTTGCAAGAAGAGATCCATGTAATTATGTATGCAATTTATTGCCAATTTAGATCTATGATCTAAAAATGTACAAAAGCGATTAATTTGTAATCATTTTTTAATAATAATTGAGCTTAAAATACATTTATTTTTAGAGTATAATTATTAAAGCAAAATTTAATTTTAATGAAACAAAATTTTTTTAAATAACAAATATAGCTTTTTACGTACTAAATAAATTCAAAAAAACAAGCTTATTAATTAAAGGAATTTTGTCAACCGGCAGTATCGGTGAATTGACAACGATAAAAGTAAGAGTAAAATTTAAAATGTAAGACGCTAGTGTAGAAACGTAAAAATATAAGATATACTTTAATACCTTACATATTTAACAAATCGTGCTGTTCTAAAACCTGAAACGTTAAAGGTATTCCGGCTTAAACACCAAACGCCCAATAAATTAGTTACATTTCTCGTGCTTATGGCGTGAAAAGTTTGAATTATTTGTCATTTTCATGATATATTTTATGAAACTTCTAACAACAAATATTCTAAAAATAATCACTACAATAATAATTATTATCATTTACTTAAAAATGTTTCTTCTGATAGAAAAAATCTAAATGGAAAAATTTATTTATAGTATTGCATTATCCTAGATTAAATAAACATTATCCAAATTTAAAGTTATCGGTTTTGTATGTAAATAACTTTATAAATAAATTTCGATTAGGCATTAAAAAACAAAAGATCAGTTAATGTTATCTTTGGTTTCTTTTTGTTTATACCGTTTTTAATTAGTTTGTTTTATCGTTACTAAAAAAATTATAATAAGATTTTTTTTAGTAACAAAAAATAACAAAACAAATAGTTATTAAAGCCCTTAAAACCACACAACATTTGAAATTAGCATTAGTACATTTTTTTTATAAAACTAAAATGTGATTTCAAATTAATGTTTTTTTAGACAACCACAATAATTAAATTTTGTTGTTAGTTATAAACATTTCAATTATGATAAATTAGTAATTAAAAAAAAATTATGTTATAACCAAAAGCAACAAAAATATTTTAACTGATGATTAAAGATAAACGTTTCTGGCAAGTAAAACATTATACATTAAAATAATTTTTATTCATATAAATCTTAAAAATTTGAACGCTGCAAAAACAATGAAATTTTTTTCTTCTTCTAAACATTTTTGTAATTTTTGAAATGTATTTCTTACAGCTAAAAGATTTTAATTTTTCATTCAGTGGAATTTTGGAAGTGTTTCTGAAAACTAAGATGTCCTACCTTAGAAATACTACCATGAAATATTTCAAATGAATTTCGAAACATACTAATAATGTAAGATTTTGAAATATCTCAAAAGATGTATTTGGAAACATTTCACTGTACTTTGAAGATATATTTCAAAAGCATCATTATTAAGATTCACTAGTGGTTTGACACAGGGTATTGATAAAAAATACAAAAAAATATATCAAACATTTATCAAATCTAAAAACGTAGAATTTGATTTTTAATTATATTATTTATAGAAAATGATTATTGAATATAATTCAATAAAATAAAAAGAGGTTTGAGTATAAAATGTATAATTATTATGCAGATATTATTAAAGTAGTATTAAAATTGGGTAAATAATTTTTATAATAATGAATTAATTAAATTGAATTATATTATGTTAGAAAATATGGTACTTATGTTTATTATATCATTTTATTGTTTTATGCACAAGTATAAAATTTCGTTTCTAGGGAAGCGGGTAGTTTTTGATTTGGTTGAGGGTTTGTCTTTGGCGAAGGAGCAACAATCAAAAATCTTGACCGGAACAGTTCGTAAAACACGTAGAGAAATACCAAAAGAATTTTTGCAAAAAAGAAATCGAGCAGAATACTCAAGCGAAATTCTATACGGAAAAGGCACAATTTTAGTATCTTACGTACCTAAAAAATATAGAAGCGTTATGCTGCTTTCAATGCAACACCAAGATTTGGAATTGTTCGGAGAACACCTCAGTTACAAACCGCAAGTTATCTTAGACTATAATAACTGCAAAAGAGCTGTGAACAGCTTCGATAAAATGGCAAAAGAATACTCATGCAGAAAAAATAAAAATCGCTGGTCTCTTGTTCTATTTTTTAATTTTCTTGATATTGCTGCCATGAATGCATTTATTCTATACACTACGAAATTTGGAACTTTTGAAAAAGGGAAAACATCCCAAAGGAGATAATTTTTGCAAAAACTTGGGTTTGAATTAGTAATCTCACATAGCAGAAAACGTACACTTCAAGAATTACCAAGGCATGTGCAGAATGCAATAGCTATGGTTTTGACAGACACAGAACCAGAAGAAGAGACGCAACTATCGCTCGCCCAAAAAGAAGTCGTTGTAAGATATGTCCAAGAGCAAATGACAAAAAATGTTCGAGAACATGTGAAAAGTGCAAACTTTTTGTATGTAAACAACATTGCCAGAAAAAAACTACAATAATATGTAATAGTTGTTGCCCTCACTAATTTATGTTTACATTTTATTTTTTTATTTTTATTAGTTTATATAAAATCTAATGTTAATTTAAAATATTAATAAAGAATACCATTACAAGTTAATCGGTTTTTCTTTACAAAATAAGAAAAAAAAGTTGGGGTCAAATCTGACTCCACTTGGTAATCGCCGCCTAAAAAATTGCTTGGTAATGCGATGGTTAAAACAGTAGGCTGGCCGGTAGACTTTCCTTTTAAAACACTGCCGTACTACAAAAGCTTTCAACCATACGACGAACATGTTGTGCAAAAGAATCATATCAAAATACGTCATTGGGAAATTGCTCCTAAAACTGTTCGTGGCAATTTCCGTAGGAATAATCCCACGTTCCTTGTTCATAGCAAATTCCCGAACAAAAATAAACCTCAATAATAAGGGTGTTGTGTTGTTCGGTAAACACCAATTCCAATATTCTAAAAAGATGTGATGTACTCTTGTTAAGTAAATTATTTTTAACTTACATCAAGTAAAAGCTGTACAGTCGAAAATGTGGCAATAAAAAAAATCTTTTGGTAATGAAAACTTAATATTTACAAAAAATTTGCAATATAAGCAAGCACACCACTGAACTATAAATAAACTTTTAAATTGAAAAATCCATCAAAACTAAATCAACGCAGTAAAATCAAAGTTCCTAGTTTGACCACGCGCCAAATTCAAACGCTCGTCAATCATTCACGATACAGTGTATCAGATATCTTTTTTATACAAATGACAAAAATATTCTAAATAAAATTATTTGTCTGCTATACAAAATTATTTGTAACAATCTTTAGCCATTAAAAATGAATATGTACTGTTCAGTACATCAAGTACGCCCAGCTTGCAAGAATCTAGGATACAAAGAGGAACTAATAAAAGTTTCCATTCGAAGGTTCATAACTTTTTCTAAGTCAGATTCATTTAAAAGAAATGACAAAATTGTAAACTTTGATTTTCAACTGTCTGATCAGTTCTCAACTAATATATTCCACACCGTCAATTTACAAGATTCTAGTTCTAATAACTCAATCTTCTTTGTGGATCTAAAAAACAAAAGACGCGTGAACGACATCCAGACAATAAAAAAAAAGAACGGTATAAGAAACAGTGAAAAAGCTATACAAATAAAAAAGAAAGGCCATACCTAAAAATGTCCTTATGAAAGCTGTAAAATGAAATGCATCAAAGCAGTTTTTGAGTATCAAAAAACTATAATCTTTATTTTTTATAGTTTTTCATGATTTAAAAAATGTTAATCGGCAAAAAGATTACATATGAAAATAGCTATAACAAAACAAAAAATCAAAAACGTGCAAATCAGGATCAAGAAGACCAAAACAAAAATGTGGATATTAGAAGAACTTACAGTTTTACCCTCTACTTACCAACAAGCAAAACATCCAGTATCTAAGTTTGCAGTTTTTTTTAAACGTATAATATTAGTAGCCAAACTATCAGAACAATTAGCAAACGTTTGATGGCAGAGCCATCTCATAGTGTAAATTTACTATGTATAATTAATAACTGTAGTCCTCTCTAATGTCCTTTACGTTGTGGTTTTATCCCGCAGTTTTATTCAAAACTATTTTGAAATTTGCGGGTGTAAAATCAACTTTCAATGTTTTACCGCCGTTATAGCTATTTACAGTTATCAGAAAAATGTTTAATAAAGTAAAAATTGCTGAAAACCAAAAAATTAAAGTTTCTAGAAACTCAATTTTAGATTATGTAATGAAGCGACTTATCCATAACTACATCAGTTTGTTTCAAACAATTGACAGTCATTATTATAGACAGATAAAAACCGTAAATTTTTGCTTTAAACACTTAACGGTTCTAACAATATGAAGAATTTTGCCTGGAAAATAAAATGGAAAGAAAGTACCAAAGATCTATGTAATATTCATCAGAATTTTAACTACATTTTTTTCAAAGACAAGTTGGCAAAGAAGAAAGAATACGAACAGCATATAAAAAATAAAAATTTAGCTTGAAACCGCAAATATGCAGATTAATTATAGAATTGTAGCATATTTTTAGACTCTCCAGCCTTTTTCCTAATTGTTTAGCTTAAAATTTTATCAATCTTCACATTAACTTAAAAGTGCTATTAATACCTGTGTGTTTTAGATACCTACCATCAACGAAAAATACTTAATTAACCTAAAAGTTCAAAATGTTGGCTTCGATTCGATATTGTAGCATATTTTTAGACTCTCCAGCCTTTTTTCTATCTGTTTAGCTTAAAATTTTATCAATCTTTACATTAACTTAAAAGTGCTATTAATACCTGTGTGTTTTAGATACCTACCATCAACAAAAAATACTTAATTAACCTAAAAGTTCAAAATGTTGGCTTCGATTCGATATTGTAGCATATTTTTAGACTCTCCAGCATTTTTTCTATCTGTTTAGCTTAAAATTTTATCAATCTTCACATTAACTTAAAAGTGCTATTAATACCTGTGTGTTTTAGATACCTACCATCAACAAAAAATACTTAATTAACCTAAAAGTTCAAAATGTTGGCTTCGATTCGATATTGTAGCATATTTTTAGACTCTCCAGCCTTTTTCTATCTGTTTAGCTTAAAATTTTATCAATCTTTACATTAACTTAAAAGTGCTATTAATACCTGTGTGTTTTAGATACCTACCATCAACGAAAAATACTTAATTAACCTAAAAGTTCAAAATGTTGGCTTCGATTCGATATTGTAGCATATTTTTAGACTCTCCAGCCTTTTTTTTATCTGTTTAGCTTAAAATTTTATCAATCTTTACATTAACTTAAAAGTGCTATTAATACCTGTGTGTTTTAGATACCTACCATCAACAAAAAATACTTAATTAACCTAAAAGTTCAAAATGTTGGCTTCGATTCGATATTGTAGCATATTTTTAGACTCTCCAGCCTTTTTTCTATCTGTTTAGCTTAAAATTTTATCAATCTTCACATTAACTTAAAAGTGCTATTAATACCTGTGTGTTTTAGATACCTACCATCAACAAAAATACTTAATTAACCTAAAAGTTCAAAATGTTGGCTTCGATTCGATATTGTAGCATATTTTTAGACTCTCCAGCTTTTTTCTATCTGTTTAGCTTAAAATTTTATCAATCTTCACATTAACTTAAAAGTGCTATTAATACCTGTGTGTTTTAGATACCTACCATCACGAAAAATACTTAATTAACCTAAAAGTTCAAAATGTTGGCTTCGATTCGATATTGTGGCATATTTTTAGACTCTCCAGCCTTTTTCTATCTGTTTAGCTTAAAATTTTATCAATCTTCACATTAACTTAAAAGTGCTATTAATACCTGTGTGTTTTAGATACCTACCATCAACAAAAATTACTTAATTAACCTAAAAGTTCAAAATGTTGGCTTCGATTCGATATTGTAGCATATTTTTAGACTCTCCAGCCTTTTATCTATCTGTTTAGCTTAAAATTTTATCAATCTTCACATTAACTTAAAAGTGCTATTAATACCTGTGTGTTTTAGATACCTACCATCAACAAAAAATACTTAATTAACCTAAAAGTTCAAAATGTTGGCTTCGATTCGATATTGTAGCATATTTTTAGACTCTCCAGCCTTTTACTATCTGTTTAGCTTAAAATTTTATCAATCTTCACATTAACTTAAAAGTGCTATTAATACCTGTGTGTTTTAGATACCTACCATCAACAAAAAATACTTAATTAACCTAAAAGTTCAAAATGTTGGCTTCGATTCGATATTGTAGCATATTTTTAGACTCTCCAGCCTTTTTCTATCTGTTTAGCTTAAAATTTTATCAATCTTCACATTAACTTAAAAGTGCTATTAATACCTGTGTGTTTTAGATACCTACCATCAACGAAAAATACTTAATTAACCTAAAAGTTCAAAATGTTGGCTTCGATTCGATATTGTAGCATATTTTTAGACTCTCCAGCCTTTTTCTATCTGTTTAGCTTAAAATTTTATCAATCTTCACATTAACTTAAAAGTGCTATTAATACCTGTGTGTTTTAGATACCTACCATCAACAAAAAATACTTAATTAACCTAAAAGTTCAAAATGTTGGCTTCGATTCGATATTGTAGCATATTTTTAGACTCTCCAGCCTTTTTTCTATCTGTTTAGCTTAAAATTTTATCAATCTTCACATTAACTTAAAAGTGCTATTAATACCTGTGTGTTTTAGATACCTACCATCAACAAAAAATACTTAATTAACCTAAAAGTTCAAAATGTTGGCTTCGATTCGATATTGTAGCATATTTTTAGACTCTCCAACCTTTTTTCTATCTGTTTAGCTTAAAATTTTATCAATCTTCACATTAACTAAAAGTGCTATTAATACCTGTGTGTTTTAGATACCTACCATCAACGAAAAATACTTAATTAACCTAAAAGTTCAAAATGTTAGCTTCGATTCGATATTGTAGCATATTTTTAGACTCTTTTTTCTATCTGTTTAGCTTAAAATTTTATCAATCTTCACATTAACTTAAAAGTGCTATTAATACCTGTGTGTTTTAGATACCTACCATCAACGAAAAATACTTAATTAACCTAAAAGTTCAAAATGTTGGCTTCGATTCGATATTGTAGCATATTTTTAGACTCTCCAGCCTTTTTTCTATCTGTTTAGCTTAAAATTTTATCAATCTTCACATTAACTTAAAAGTGCTATTAATACCTGTGTGTTTTAGATACCTACCATCAACAAAAAATACTTAATTAACCTAAAAGTTCAAAATGTTGGCTTCGATTCGATATTGTAGCATATTTTTAGACTCTCCAGCCTTTTTCTATCTGTTTAGCTTAAAATTTTATCAATCTTCACATTAACTTAAAAGTGCTATTAATACCTGTGTGTTTTAGATACCTACCATCAACAAAAATACTTAATTAACCTAAAAGTTCAAAATGTTGGCTTCGATTCGATATTGTAGCATATTTTTAGACTCTCCAGCCTTTTTCTATCTGTTTAGCTTAAAATTTTATCAATCTTCACATTAACTTAAAAGTGCTATTAATACCTGTGTGTTTTAGATACCTACCATCAACAAAAAATACTTAATTAACCTAAAAGTTCAAAATGTTGGCTTCGATTCGATATTGTAGCATATTTTTAGACTCTCCAGCCTTTTTCTATCTGTTTAGCTTAAAATTTTATCAATCTTCACATTAACTTAAAAGTGCTATTAATACCTGTGTGTTTTAGATACCTACCATCAACAAAAAATACTTAATTAACCTAAAAGTTCAAAATGTTGGCTTCGATTCGATATTGTAGCATATTTTTAGACTCTCCAGCCTTTTTCCTATCTGTTTAGCTTAAAATTTTATCAATCTTCACATTAACTTAAAAGTGCTATTAATACCTGTGTGTTTTAGATACCTACCATCAACAAAAAATACTTAATTAACCTAAAAGTTCAAAATGTTGGCTTCGATTCGATATTGTAGCATATTTTTAGACTCTCCAGCCTTTTTCTATCTGTTTAGCTTAAAATTTTATCAATCTTCACATTAACTTAAAAGTGCTATTAATACCTGTGTGTTTTAGATACCTACCATCAACAAAAATACTTAATTAACCTAAAAGTTCAAAATGTTGGCTTCGATTCGATATTGTAGCATATTTTTAGACTCTCCAGCCTTTTTTCTATCTGTTTAGCTTAAAATTTTATCAATCTTCACATTAACTTAAAAGTGCTATTAATACCTGTGTGTTTTAGATACCTACCATCAAAAAAAATACTTAATTAACCTAAAAGTTCAAAATGTTGGCTTCGATTCGATATTGTAGCATATTTTTAGACTCTCCAGCCTTTTTCTATCTGTTTAGCTTAAAATTTTATCAATCTTCACATTAACTTAAAAGTGCTATTAATACCTGTGTGTTTTAGATACCTACCATCAACAAAAAATACTTAATTAACCTAAAAGTTCAAAATGTTGGCTTCGATTCGATATTGTAGCATATTTTTAGACTCTCCAGCCTTTTTCTATCTGTTTAGCTTAAAATTTTATCAATCTTCACATTAACTTAAAAGTGCTATTAATACCTGTGTGTTTTAGATACCTACCATCAACGAAAAATACTTAATTAACCTAAAAGTTCAAAATGTTGGCTTCGATTCGATATTGTAGCATATTTTTAGACTCTTTAGCTTAAAATTTTATCAATCTTCACATTAACTTAAAAGTGCTATTAATACCTGTGTGTTTTAGATACCTACCATCAACAAAAAATACTTAATTAACCTAAAAGTTCAAAATGTTGGCTTCGATTCGATATTGTAGCATATTTTTAGACTCTCCAGCCTTTTTCTATCTGTTTAGCTTAAAATTTTATCAATCTTCACATTAACTTAAAAGTGCTATTAATACCTGTGTGTTTTAGATACCTACCATCAACAAAAAATACTTAATTAACCTAAAAGTTCAAAATGTTGGCTTCGATTCGATATTGTAGCATATTTTTAGACTCTCCAGCCTTTTTTCTATCTGTTTAGCTTAAAATTTTATCAATCTTCACATTAACTAAAAGTGCTATTAATACCTGTGTGTTTTAGATACCTACCATCAACGAAAAATACTTAATTAACCTAAAAGTTCAAAATGTTAGCCTCGATTCCATATTGTAGCATATTTTAGACTCTCCAGCCTTTTTCTATCTGTTTAGCTTAAAATTTTATCAATCTTCACATTAACTTAAAAGTGCTATTAATACCTGTGTGTTTTAGATACCTACCATCAACAAAAAATACTTAATTAACCTAAAAGTTCAAAATGTTGGCTTCGATTCGATATTGTAGCATATTTTTAGACTCTCAGCCTTTTTCTATCTGTTTAGCTTAAAATTTTATCAATCTTCACATTAACTTAAAAGTGCTATTAATACCTGTGTGTTTTAGATACCTACCATCAACAAAAATACTTAATTAACCTAAAAGTTCAAAATGTTGGCTTCGATTCGATATTGTAGCATATTTTTAGACTCTCCAGCCTTTTTTCTATCTGTTAAGCTTAAAATTTTATCAATCTTCACATTAACTTAAAAGTGCTATTAATACCTGTGTGTTTTAGATACCTACCATCAACAAAAATACTTAATTAACCTAAAAGTTCAAAATGTTGGCTTCGATTCGATATTGTAGCATATTTTTAGACTCTCCAGCCTTTTTCTATCTGTTTAGCTTAAAATTTTATCAATCTTCACATTAACTTAAAAGTGCTATTAATACCTGTGTGTTTTAGATACCTACCATCAACAAAAAATACTTAATTAACCTAAAAGTTCAAAATGTTGGCTTCGATTCGATATTGTAGCATATTTTTAGACTCTCCAGCCTTTTTCTATCTGTTTAGCTTAAAATTTTATCAATCTTCACATTAACTTAAAAGTGCTATTAATACCTGTGTGTTTTAGATACCTACCATCAACAAAAAATACTTAATTAACCTAAAAGTTCAAAATGTTGGCTTCGATTCGATATTGTAGCATATTTTTAGACTCTCAGGCCTTTTTTCTATCTGTTTAGCTTAAAATTTTATCAATCTTCACATTAACTTAAAAGTGCTATTAATACCTGTGTGTTTTAGATACCTACCATCAACAAAAATACTTAATTAACCTAAAAGTTCAAAATGTTGGCTTCGATTCGATATTGTAGCATATTTTTAGACTCTCCAGCCTTTTTCTATCTGTTTAGCTTAAAATTTTATCAATCTTCACATTAACTTAAAAGTGCTATTAATACCTGTGTGTTTTAGATACCTACCATCAACAAAAAATACTTAATTAACCTAAAAGTTCAAAATGTTGGCTTCGATTCGATATTGTAGCATATTTTTAGACTCTGCAGCCTTTTACTATCTGTTTAGCTTAAAATTTTATCAATCTTCACATTAACTTAAAAGTGCTATTAATACCTGTGTGTTTTAGATACCTACCATCAACAAAAAATACTTAATTAACCTAAAAGTTCAAAATGTTGGCTTCGATTCGATATTGTAGCATATTTTTAGACTCTCAGCCTTTTTCTATCTGTTTAGCTTAAAATTTTATCAATCTTCACATTAACTTAAAAGTGCTATTAATACCTGTGTGTTTTAGATACCTACCATCAACAAAAAATACTTAATTAACCTAAAAGTTCAAAATGTTGGCTTCGATTCGATATTGTAGCATATTTTTAGACTCTCCAGCCTTTTTCTATCTGTTTAGCTTAAAATTTTATCAATCTTCACATTAACTTAAAAGTGCTATTAATACCTGTGTGTTTTAGATACCTACCATCAACAAAAAATACTTAATTAACCTAAAAGTTCAAAATGTTGGCTTCGATTCGATATTGTAGCATATTTTTAGACTCTCTGTTTAGCTTAAAATTTTATCAATCTTCACATTAACTTAAAAGTGCTATTAATACCTGTGTGTTTTAGATACCTACCATCAACAAAAAATACTTAATTAACCTAAAAGTTCAAAATGTTGGCTTCGATTCGATATTGTAGCATATTTTTAGACTCTCCAGCCTTTTTTCTATCTGTTTAGCTTAAAATTTTATCAATCTTCACATTAACTTAAAAGTGCTATTAATACCTGTGTGTTTTAGATACCTACCATCAACAAAAAATACTTAATTAACCTAAAAGTTCAAAATGTTGGCTTCGATTCGATATTGTAGCATATTTTTAGACTCTCGGCCCTAATTTCTATCTGTTTAGCTTAAAATTTTATCAATCTTCACATTAACTTAAAAGTGCTATTAATACCTGTGTGTTTTAGATACCTACCATCAACAAAAAATACTTAATTAACCTAAAAGTTCAAAATGTTGGCTTCGATTCGATATTGTAGCATATTTTTAGACTCTCCAGCTTTTTACTATCTGTTCTCTTAAAATTTTATCAATCTTTACATTAACTTAAAAGTGCTATTAATACCTGTGTGTTTTAGATACCTACCATCAACAAAAAATACTTAATTAACCTAAAAGTTCAAAATGTTGGCTTCGATTCGATATTGTAGCATATTTTTAGACTCTCAGCCTTTTTCTATCTGTTTAGCTTAAAATTTTATCAATCTTCACATTAACTTAAAAGTGCTATTAATACCTGTGTGTTTTAGATACCTACCATCAACAAAAATACTTAATTAACCTAAAAGTTCAAAATGTTGGCTTCGATTCGATATTGTAGCATATTTTAGACTCTCCAGCCTTTTTCTATCTGTTTAGCTTAAAATTTTATCAATCTTCACATTAACTTAAAAGTGCTATTAATACCTGTGTGTTTTAGATACCTACCATCAACAAAAATTACTTAATTAACCTAAAAGTTCAAAATGTTGGCTTCGATTCGATATTGTAGCATATTTTCAGTCTCTCCTTCTCATTTTCTATCTGTTTAGCTTAAAATTTTATCAATCTTCACATTAACTTAAAAGTGCTATTAATACCTGTGTGTTTTAGATACCTACCATCAACAAAAAATACTTAATTAACCTAAAAGTTCAAAATGTTGGCTTCGATTCGATATTGTAGCATATTTTTAGACTCTCCAGCCTTTTTCTATCTGTTTAGCTTAAAATTTTATCAATCTTCACATTAACTTAAAAGTGCTATTAATACCTGTGTGTTTTAGATACCTACCATCAACGAAAAATACTTAATTAACCTAAAAGTTCAAAATGTTGGCTTCGATTCGATATTGTAGCATATTTTTAGACTCTCCAGCCTTTTTCTATCTGTTTAGCTTAAAATTTTATCAATCTTCACATTAACTTAAAAGTGCTATTAATACCTGTGTGTTTTAGATACCTACCATCAACAAAAATACTTAATTAACCTAAAAGTTCAAAATGTTGGCTTCGATTCGATATTGTAGCATATTTTTAGACTATCTGTTTAGCTTAAAATTTTATCAATCTTCACATTAACTTAAAAGTGCTATTAATACCTGTGTGTTTTAGATACCTACCATCAACAAAAAATACTTAATTAACCTAAAAGTTCAAAATGTTGGCTTCGATTCGATATTGTAGCATATTTTTAGACTCTCCAGCCTTTTTTCTATCTGTTTAGCTTAAAATTTTATCAATCTTCACATTAACTAAAAGTGCTATTAATACCTGTGTGTTTTAGATACCTACCATCAACAAAAAATACTTAATTAACCTAAAAGTTCAAAATGTTGGCTTCGATTCGATATTGTAGCATATTTTTAGACTCTCCAGCCTTTTTCTATCTGTTTAGCTTAAAATTTTATCAATCTTCACATTAACTTAAAAGTGCTATTAATACCTGTGTGTTTTAGATACCTACCATCAACAAAAAATACTTAATTAACCTAAAAGTTCAAAATGTTGGCTTCGATTCGATATTGTAGCATATTTTTAGACTTTTCAGCCTTTTTTCTATCTGTTTAGCTTAAAATTTTATCAATCTTCACATTAACTTAAAAGTGCTATTAATACCTGTGTGTTTTAGATACCTACCATCAACAAAAAATACTTAATTAACCTAAAAGTTCAAAATGTTGGCTTCGATTCGATATTGTAGCATATTTTTAGACTCTCCAGCCTTTTTTCTATCTGTTTAGCTTAAAATTTTATCAATCTTCACATTAACTTAAAAGTGCTATTAATACCTGTGTGTTTTAGATACCTACCATCAACAAAAAATACTTAATTAACCTAAAAGTTCAAAATGTTGGCTTCGATTCGATATTGTAGCATATTTTTAGACTCTCCACCCTTTTTTCTATCTGTTTAGCTTAAAATTTTATCAATCTTCACATTAACTTAAAAGTGCTATTAATACCTGTGTGTTTTAGATACCTACCATCAACAAAAAATACTTAATTAACCTAAAAGTTCAAAATGTTGGCTTCGATTCGATATTGTAGCATATTTTTAGACTCTCCAGCCTTTTTCTATCTGTTTAGCTTAAAATTTTATCAATCTTCACATTAACTTAAAAGTGCTATTAATACCTGTGTGTTTTAGATACCTACCATCAACAAAAAATACTTAATTAACCTAAAAGTTCAAAATGTTGGCTTCGATTCGATATTGTAGCATATTTTTAGACTCTCCAGCCTTTTTCTATCTGTTTAGCTTAAAATTTTATCAATCTTCACATTAACTTAAAAGTGCTATTAATACCTGTGTGTTTTAGATACCTACCATCAACGAAAAATACTTAATTAACCTAAAAGTTCAAAATGTTGGCTTCGATTCGATATTGTAGCATATTTTTAGACTCTTCTTTCTATCTGTTTAGCTTAAAATTTTATCAATCTTCACATTAACTTAAAAGTGCTATTAATACCTGTGTGTTTTAGATACCTACCATCAACAAAAAATACTTAATTTACCTAAAAGTTCAAAATGTTCACTTCGATTCGATATTGTAGCATATTTTTAGACTCTCCAGCCTTTTTTCTATCTGTTTAGCTTAAAATTTTATCAATCTTCACATTAACTTAAAAGTGCTATTAATACCTGTGTGTTTTAGATACCTACCATCAACAAAAAATACTTAATTAACCTAAAAGTTCAAAATGTTGGCTTCGATTCGATATTGTAGCATATTTTTAGACTATCTGTTTAGCTTAAAATTTTATCAATCTTCACATTAACTTAAAAGTGCTATTAATACCTGTGTGTTTTAGATACCTACCATCAACAAAAAATACTTAATTAACCTAAAAGTTCAAAATGTTGGCTTCGATTCGATATTGTAGCATATTTTTAGACTCTCCAGCCTTTTGCTATCTGTTTAGCTTAAAATTTTATCAATCTTCACATTAACTTAAAAGTGCTATTAATACCTGTGTGTTTTAGATACCTACCATCAACCAAAAATACTTAATTAACCTAAAAGTTCAAAATGTTGGCTTCGATTCGATATTGTAGCATATTTTTAGACTCTCCAGCCTATTTTCTATCTGTTTAGCTTAAAATTTTATCAATCTTCACATTAACTTAAAAGTGCTATTAATACCTGTGTGTTTTAGATACCTACCATCAACAAAAGATACTTAATTAACCTAAAAGTTCAAAATGTTGGCTTCGATTCGATATTGTAGCATATTTTTAGACTCTCCAGCCTTTTATCTATCTGTTTAGCTTAAAATTTTATCAATCTTCACATTAACTTAAAAGTGCTATTAATACCTGTGTGTTTTAGATACCTACCATCAACAAAAATACTTAATTAACCTAAAAGTTCAAAATGTTGGCTTCGATTCGATATTGTAGCATATTTTTAGACTCTCCAGCCTTTTTTCTATCTGTTTAGCTTAAAATTTTATCAATCTTCACATTAACTTAAAAGTGCTATTAATACCTGTGTGTTTTAGATACCTACCATCAACAAAAAATACTTAATTAACCTAAAAGTTCAAAATGTTGGCTTCGATTCGATATTGTAGCATATTTTTAGACTTTTCAGCCTTTATCCTATCTGTTTAGCTTAAAATTTTTTCAATCTTCACATTAACTTAAAAGTGCTATTAATACCTGTGTGTTTTAGATACCTACCATCAACAAAAAATACTTAATTAACCTAAAAGTTCAAAATGTTGGCTTCGATTCGATATTGTAGCATATTTTTAGACTCCTATCTGTTTAGCTTAAAATTTTATCAATCTTCACATTAACTTAAAAGTGCTATTAATACCTGTGTGTTTTAGATACCTACCATCAACAAAAAATACTTAATTAACCTAAAAGTTCAAAATGTTGGCTTCGATTCGATATTGTAGCATATTTTTAGACTCTCTATCTGTTTAGCTTAAAATTTTATCAATCTTCACATTAACTTAAAAGTGCTATTAATACCTGTGTGTTTTAGATACCTACCATCAACAAAAAATACTTAATTAACCTAAAAGTTCAAAATGTTGGCTTCGATTCGATATTGTAGCATATTTTTAGACTCTCCAGCCTTTTTCTATCTGTTTAGCTTAAAATTTTATCAATCTTCACATTAACTTAAAAGTGCTATTAATACCTGTGTGTTTTAGATACCTACCATCAACAAAAAATACTTAATTAACCTAAAAGTTCAAAATGTTGGCTTCGATTCGATATTGTAGCATATTTTTAGACTCTCTGTTTAGCTTAAAATTTTATCAATCTTCACATTAACTTAAAAGTGCTATTAATACCTGTGTGTTTTAGATACCTACCATCAACAAAAAATACTTAATTAACCTAAAAGTTCAAAATGTTGGCTTCGATTCGATATTGTAGCATATTTTTAGACTCTCCAGCCTTTTTTCTATCTGTTTAGCTTAAAATTTTATCAATCTTCACATTAACTTAAAAGTGCTATTAATACCTGTGTGTTTTAGATACCTACCATCAACAAAAAATACTTAATTAACCTAAAAGTTCAAAATGTTGGCTTCGATTCGATATTGTAGCATATTTTTAGACTCTCTGTTTAGCTTAAAATTTTATCAATCTTCACATTAACTTAAAAGTGCTATTAATACCTGTGTGTTTTAGATACCTACCATCAACAAAAATACTTAATTAACCTAAAAGTTCAAAATGTTGGCTTCGATTCGATATTGTAGCATATTTTTAGACTCTCCAGCCTTTTTTCTATCTGTTTAGCTTAAAATTTTATCAATCTTCACATTAACTTAAAAGTGCTATTAATACCTGTGTGTTTTAGATACCTACCATCAACAAAAATTACTTAATTAACCTAAAAGTTCAAAATGTTGGCTTCGATTCGATATTGTAGCATATTTTTAGACTATCTGTTTAGCTTAAAATTTTATCAATCTTCACATTAACTTAAAAGTGCTATTAATACCTGTGTGTTTTAGATACCTACCATCAACAAAAAATACTTAATTAACCTAAAAGTTCAAAATGTTGGCTTCGATTCGATATTGTAGCATATTTTTAGACTTTTCAGCCTTTATCCTATCTGTTTAGCTTAAAATTTTTTCAATCTTCACATTAACTTAAAAGTGCTATTAATACCTGTGTGTTTTAGATACCTACCATCAACGAAAAATACTTAATTAACCTAAAAGTTCAAAATGTTGGCTTCGATTCGATATTGTAGCATATTTTTAGACTTTTTTCTATCTGTTTAGCTTAAAATTTTATCAATCTTCACATTAACTTAAAAGTGCTATTAATACCTGTGTGTTTTAGATACCTACCATCAACAAAAAATACTTAATTAACCTAAAAGTTCAAAATGTTGGCTTCGATTCGATATTGTAGCATATTTTTAGACTCTCCAGCCTTTTTCTATCTGTTTAGCTTAAAATTTTATCAATCTTCACATTAACTTAAAAGTGCTATTAATACCTGTGTGTTTTAGATACCTACCATCAACGAAAAATACTTAATTAACCTAAAAGTTCAAAATGTTGGCTTCGATTCGATATTGTAGCATATTTTTAGACTCTCCAGCCTTTTTCTATCTGTTTAGCTTAAAATTTTATCAATCTTCACATTAACTTAAAAGTGCTATTAATACCTGTGTGTTTTAGATACCTACCATCAACGAAAAATACTTAATTAACCTAAAAGTTCAAAATGTTGGCTTCGATTCGATATTGTAGCATATTTTTAGACTTTTTTCTATCTGTTTAGCTTAAAATTTTATCAATCTTCACATTAACTTAAAAGTGCTATTAATACCTGTGTGTTTTAGATACCTACCATCAACAAAAATACTTAATTAACCTAAAAGTTCAAAATGTTGGCTTCGATTCGATATTGTAGCATATTTTTAGACTCTCCAGCCTTTTTCTATCTGTTTAGCTTAAAATTTTATCAATCTTCACATTAACTTAAAAGTGCTATTAATACCTGTGTGTTTTAGATACCTACCATCAACAAAAAATACTTAATTAACCTAAAAGTTCAAAATGTTGGCTTCGATTCGATATTGTAGCATATTTTTAGACTCTCAGCCTTTTTCTATCTGTTTAGCTTAAAATTTTATCAATCTTCACATTAACTTAAAAGTGCTATTAATACCTGTGTGTTTTAGATACCTACCATCAACAAAAATACTTAATTAACCTAAAAGTTCAAAATGTTGGCTTCGATTCGATATTGTAGCATATTTTTAGACTCTCCAGCCTTTTTCTATCTGTTTAGCTTAAAATTTTATCAATCTTCACATTAACTTAAAAGTGCTATTAATACCTGTGTGTTTTAGATACCTACCATCAACAAAAATACTTAATTAACCTAAAAGTTCAAAATGTTGGCTTCGATTCGATATTGTAGCATATTTTTAGACTATCTGTTTAGCTTAAAATTTTATCAATCTTCACATTAACTTAAAAGTGCTATTAATACCTGTGTGTTTTAGATACCTACCATCAACAAAAAATACTTAATTAACCTAAAAGTTCAAAATGTTGGCTTCGATTCGATATTGTAGCATATTTTTAGACTCTCCAGCCTTTTTTCTATCTGTTTAGCTTAAAATTTTATCAATCTTCACATTAACTTAAAAGTGCTATTAATACCTGTGTGTTTTAGATACCTACCATCAACAAAAAATACTTAATTAACCTAAAAGTTCAAAATGTTGGCTTCGATTCGATATTTTTTCTATCTGTTTAGCTTAAAATTTTATCAATCTTCACATTAACTTAAAAGTGCTATTAATACCTGTGTGTTTTAGATACCTACCATCAACAAAAATACTTAATTAACCTAAAAGTTCAAAATGTTGGCTTCGATTCGATATTGTAGCATATTTTTAGACTCTCCAGCCTTTTTTCTATCTGTTTAGCTTAAAATTTTATCAATCTTCACATTAACTTTAAAGTGCTATTAATACCTGTGTGTTTTAGATACCTACCATCAACAAAAAATACTTAATTAACCTAAAAGTTCAAAATGTTGGCTTCGATTCGATATTGTAGCATATTTTTAGACTCTCCAGCCTTTTTCTATCTGTTTAGCTTAAAATTTTATCAATCTTCACATTAACTTAAAAGTGCTATTAATACCTGTGTGTTTTAGATACCTACCATCAACAAAAAATACTTAATTAACCTAAAAGTTCAAAATGTTGGCTTCGATTCGATATTGTAGCATATTTTTAGACTCTCCAGCCTTTTTCTATCTGTTTAGCTTAAAATTTTATCAATCTTCACATTAACTTAAAAGTGCTATTAATACCTGTGTGTTTTAGATACCTACCATCAACAAAAAATACTTAATTAACCTAAAAGTTCAAAATGTTGGCTTCGATTCGATATTGTAGCATATTTTTAGACTCTCCAGCCTTTTTCTATCTGTTTAGCTTAAAATTTTATCAATCTTCACATTAACTTAAAAGTGCTATTAATACCTGTGTGTTTTAGATACCTACCATCAACAAAAAATACTTAATTAACCTAAAAGTTCAAAATGTTGGCTTCGATTCGATATTGTAGCATATTTTTAGACTCTCCAGCCTATTTTCTATCTGTTTAGCTTAAAATTTTATCAATCTTCACATTAACTTAAAAGTGCTATTAATACCTGTGTGTTTTAGATACCTACCATCAACAAAAAATACTTAATTAACCTAAAAGTTCAAAATGTTGGCTTCGATTCGATATTGTAGCATATTTTTAGACTCTCCAGCCTTTTTTCTAACTGTTTAGCTTAAAATTTTATCAATCTTCACATTAACTTAAAAGTGCTATTAATACCTGTGTGTTTTAGATACCTACCATCAACAAAAAATACTTAATTAACCTAAAAGTTCAAAATGTTGGCTTCGATTCGATATTGTAGCATATTTTTAGACTCTCAGCCTTTTTCTATCTGTTTAGCTTAAAATTTTATCAATCTTCACATTAACTTAAAAGTGCTATTAATACCTGTGTGTTTTAGATACCTACCATCAACAAAAATACTTAATTAACCTAAAAGTTCAAAATGTTGGCTTCGATTCGATATTGTAGCATATTTTTAGACTCTCTGTTTAGCTTAAAATTTTATCAATCTTCACATTAACTTAAAAGTGCTATTAATACCTGTGTGTTTTAGATACCTACCATCAACAAAAAATACTTAATTAACCTAAAAGTTCAAAATGTTGGCTTCGATTCGATATTGTAGCATATTTTTAGACTCTCCAGCCTTTTTCTATCTGTTTAGCTTAAAATTTTATCAATCTTCACATTAACTTAAAAGTGCTATTAATACCTGTGTGTTTTAGATACCTACCATCAACAAAAAATACTTAATTAACCTAAAAGTTCAAAATGTTGGCTTCGATTCGATATTGTAGCATATTTTTAGACTCTCCAGCCATTTTTCTATCTGTTTAGCTTAAAATTTTATCAATCTTCACATTAACTTAAAAGTGCTATTAATACCTGTGTGTTTTAGATACCTACCATCAACAAAAATACTTAATTAACCTAAAAGTTCAAAATGTTGGCTTCGATTCGATATTGTAGCATATTTTTAGACTCTCAGCCTTTTATCTATCTGTTTAGCTTAAAATTTTATCAATCTTCACATTAACTTAAAAGTGCTATTAATACCTGTGTGTTTTAGATACCTACCATCAACAAAAAATACTTAATTAACCTAAAAGTTCAAAATGTTGGCTTCGATTCGATATTGTAGCATATTTTTAGACTCTCCAGCATTTTTTCTATCTGTTTAGCTTAAAATTTTATCAATCTTCACATTAACTTAAAAGTGCTATTAATACCTGTGTGTTTTAGATACCTACCATCAACAAAAAATACTTAATTAACCTAAAAGTTCAAAATGTTGGCTTCGATTCGATATTGTAGCATATTTTTAGACTCTCAGCCTTTTTCTATCTGTTTAGCTTAAAATTTTATCAATCTTCACATTAACTTAAAAGTGCTATTAATACCTGTGTGTTTTAGATACCTACCATCAACAAAAATACTTAATTAACCTAAAAGTTCAAAATGTTGGCTTCGATTCGATATTGTAGCATATTTTTAGACTCTCCAGCCTTTTTCTATCTGTTTAGCTTAAAATTTTATCAATCTTCACATTAACTTAAAAGTGCTATTAATACCTGTGTGTTTTAGATACCTACCATCAACAAAAAATACTTAATTAACCTAAAAGTTCAAAATGTTGGCTTCGATTCGATATTGTAGCATATTTTTAGACTCCTATCTGTTTAGCTTAAAATTTTATCAATCTTCACATTAACTTAAAAGTGCTATTAATACCTGTGTGTTTTAGATACCTACCATCAACAAAAAATACTTAATTAACCTAAAAGTTCAAAATGTTGGCTTCGATTCGATATTGTAGCATATTTTTAGACTCTCAGCCTTCTATCTGTTTAGCTTAAAATTTTATCAATCTTCACATTAACTTAAAAGTGCTATTAATACCTGTGTGTTTTAGATACCTACCATCAACAAAAAATACTTAATTAACCTAAAAGTTCAAAATGTTGGCTTCGATTCGATATTGTAGCATATTTTTAGACTCTCCAGCCTTTTTCTATCTGTTTAGCTTAAAATTTTATCAATCTTCACATTAACTTAAAAGTGCTATTAATACCTGTGTGTTTTAGATACCTACCATCAACAAAAAATACTTAATTAACCTAAAAGTTCAAAATGTTGGCTTCGATTCGATATTGTAGCATATTTTTAGACTCTCCATCTGTTTAGCTTAAAATTTTATCAATCTTCACATTAACTTAAAAGTGCTATTAATACCTGTGTGTTTTAGATACCTACCATCAACGAAAAATACTTAATTAACCTAAAAGTTCAAAATGTTGGCTTCGATTCGATATTGTAGCATATTTTTAGACTTTTCAGCCTTTGTTCTATCTGTTTAGCTTAAAATTTTATCAATCTTCACATTAACTTTAAAGTGCTATTAATACCTGTGTGTTTTAGATACCTACCATCAACAAAAAATACTTAATTAACCTAAAAGTTCAAAATGTTGGCTTCGATTCGATATTGTAGCATATTTTTAGACTCTCCAGCCTTTTTTCTATCTGTTTAGCTTAAAATTTTATCAATCTTCACATTAACTTAAAAGTGCTATTAATACCTGTGTGTTTTAGATACCTACCATCAACAAAAAATACTTAATTAACCTAAAAGTTCAAAATGTTGGCTTCGATTCGATATTGTAGCATA
Source organism: Aquatica leii (assembly GCA_035610365.1). Taxonomy (NCBI): domain Eukaryota; kingdom Metazoa; phylum Arthropoda; class Insecta; order Coleoptera; family Lampyridae; genus Aquatica; species Aquatica leii. The sequence continues at coordinate 27,070,815 of CM069433.1, read as the reverse complement.
TTTTTAGACTCTCCAGCCTTTTTCTATCTGTTTAGCTTAAAATTTTATCAATCTTCACATTAACTTAAAAGTGCTATTAATACCTGTGTGTTTTAGATACCTAACCTAAAAGTTCAAAATTTTGGCTTCGATTCGATATTGTAGCATATTTTTAGACTCTCTGTTTAGCTTAAAATTTTATCAATCTTCACATTAACTTAAAAGTGCTATTAATACCTGTGTGTTTTAGATACCTACCATCAACAAAAAATACTTAATTAACCTAAAAGTTCAAAATGTTGGCTTCGATTCGATATTGTAGCATATTTTTAGACTCTCCAGCCTTTTTTCTATCTGTTTAGCTTAAAATTTTATCAATCTTCACATTAACTTAAAAGTGCTATTAATACCTGTGTGTTTTAGATACCTACCATCAACAAAAAATACTTAATTAACCTAAAAGTTCAAAATGTTGGCTTCGATTCGATATTGTAGCATATTTTTAGACTCTGCAGCCTTCTTCCTATCTGTTTAGCTTAAAATTTTATCAATCTTCACATTAACTTAAAAGTGCTATTAATACCTGTGTGTTTTAGATACCTACCATCAACAAAAAATACTTAATTAACCTAAAAGTTCAAAATGTTGGCTTCGATTCGATATTGTAGCATATTTTTAGACTCTCAGCCTTTAATCTATCTGTTTAGCTTAAAATTTTATCAATCTTCACATTAACTTAAAAGTGCTATTAATACCTGTGTGTTTTAGATACCTACCATCAACAAAAAATACTTAATTAACCTAAAAGTTCAAAATGTTGGCTTCGATTCGATATTGTAGCATATTTTTAGACTCTCCAGCCTTTTTTCTATCTGTTTAACTTCAAATTTTATCAATCTTCACATTAACTTAAAAGTGCTATTAATACCTGTGTGTTTTAGATACCTACCATCAACAAAAATACTTAATTAACCTAAAAGTTCAAAATGTTGGCTTCGATTCGATATTGTAGCATATTTTTAGACTCTCCAGCCTTTTTTCTATCTGTTTAGCTTAAAATTTTATCAATCTTCACATTAACTTAAAAGTGCTATTAATACCTGTGTGTTTTAGATACCTACCATCAACAAAAAATACTTAATTAACCTAAAAGTTCAAAATGTTGGCTTCGATTCGATATTGTAGCATATTTTTAGACTCTCCAGCCTTTTTCTATCTGTTTAGCTTAAAATTTTATCAATCTTCACATTAACTTAAAAGTGCTATTAATACCTGTGTGTTTTAGATACCTACCATCAACAAAAATACTTAATTAACCTAAAAGTTCAAAATGTTGGCTTCGATTCGATATTGTAGCATATTTTTAGACTCTCAGCCTTTTTCTATCTGTTTAGCTTAAAATTTTATCAATCTTCACATTAACTTAAAAGTGCTATTAATACCTGTGTGTTTTAGATACCTACCATCAACGAAAAATACTTAATTAACCTAAAAGTTCAAAATGTTGGCTTCGATTCGATATTGTAGCATATTTTTAGACTCTCTGTTTAGCTTAAAATTTTATCAATCTTCACATTAACTTAAAAGTGCTATTAATACCTGTGTGTTTTAGATACCTACCATCAACAAAAAATACTTAATTAACCTAAAAGTTCAAAATGTTGGCTTCGATTCGATATTGTAGCATATTTTTAGACTCTCCAGCCTTTTTCTATCTGTTTAGCTTAAAATTTTATCAATCTTCACATTAACTTAAAAGTGCTATTAATACCTGTGTGTTTTAGATACCTACCATCAACAAAAAATACTTAATTAACCTAAAAGTTCAAAATGTTGGCTTCGATTCGATATTGTAGCATATTTTTAGACTCTCCAGCCTTTTACTATCTGTTTAGCTTAAAATTTTATCAATCTTCACATTAACTTAAAAGTGCTATTAATACCTGTGTGTTTTAGATACCTACCATCAACAAAAAATACTTAATTAACCTAAAAGTTCAAAATGTTGGCTTCGATTCGATATTGTAGCATATTTTTAGACTCTCCAGCCTTTTTCTATCTGTTTAGCTTAAAATTTTATCAATCTTCACATTAACTTAAAAGTGCTATTAATACCTGTGTGTTTTAGATACCTACCATCAACAAAAATACTTAATTAACCTAAAAGTTCAAAATGTTGGCTTCGATTCGAGAGTGTAGCATATTTTTAGACTCTCCAGCCTTTTTCTATCTGTTTAGCTTAAAATTTTATCAATCTTCACATTAACTTAAAAGTGCTATTAATACCTGTGTGTTTTAGATACCTATCATCAACAAAATTACTTAATTAACCTAAAAGTTCAAAATGTTGGCTTCGTTTCGATATTGTAGCATATATTTAGACTCTCCAGCCTTTTACTATCTGTTTAGCTTAAAATTTTATCAATCTTCACATTAACTTAAAAGTGCTATTAATACCTGTGTGTTTTAGATACCTACCATCAACGAAAAATACTTAATTAACCTAAAAGTTCAAAATGTTGGCTTCGATTCGATATTGTAGCATATTTTTAGACTCTCAGCCTTTTTCTATCTGTTTAGCTTAAAATTTTATCAATCTTCACATTAACTTAAAAGTGCTATTAATACCTGTGTGTTTTAGATACCTACCATCAACAAAAATACTTAATTAACCTAAAAGTTCAAAATGTTGGCTTCGATTCGATATTGTAGCAGATTTTGAGACTCTCAGCCTTTTTCTATCTGTTTAGCTTAAAATTTTATCAATCTTCACATTAACTTAAAAGTGCTATTAATACCTGTGTGTTTTAGATACCTACCATCAACAAAAAATACTTAATTAACCTAAAAGTTCAAAATGTTGGCTTCGATTCGATATTGTAGCATATTTTTAGACTCTTCAGCCTTTTTCTATCTGTTTAGCTTAAAATTTTATCAATCTTCACATTAACTTAAAAGTGCTATTAATACCTGTGTGTTTTAGATACCTACCATCAACAAAAAATACTTAATTAACCTAAAAGTTCAAAATGTTGGCTTCGATTCGATATTGTAGCATATTTTTAGACTCTCAGCCTTTTTTCTATCTGTTTAGCTTAAAATTTTATCAATCTTCACATTAACTTAAAAGTGCTATTAATACCTGTGTGTTTTAGATACCTACCATCAACAAAAAATACTTAATTAACCTAAAAGTTCAAAATGTTGGCTTCGATTCGATATTGTAGCATATTTTTAGACTCTCCAGCCTTTTTTCTATCTGTTTAGCTTAAAATTTTATCAATCTTCACATTAACTTAAAAGTGCTATTAATACCTGTGTGTTTTAGATACCTAACCTAAAAGTTCAAAATGTTGGCTTCGATTCGATATTGTAGCATATTTTTAGACTCTCCAGCCTTTTTCTATCTGTTTAGCTTAAAATTTTATCAATCTTCACATTAACTTAAAAGTGCTATTAATACCTGTGTGTTTTAGATACCTACCATCAACGAAAAATACTTAATTAACCTAAAAGTTCAAAATGTTGGCTTCGATTCGATATTGTAGCATATTTTTAGACTCTCCACCGTTTTTTCTATCTGTTTAGCTTAAAATTTTATCAATCTTCACATTAACTTAAAAGTGCTATTAATACCTGTGTGTTTTAGATACCTACCATCAACAAAAATACTTAATTAACCTAAAAGTTCAAAATGTTGGCTGCGATTCGATATTGTAGCATATTTTTAGACTCTCAGCCTTTTTCTATCTGTTTAGCTTAAAATTTTATCAATCTTCACATTAACTTAAAAGTGCTATTAATACCTGTGTGTTTTAGATACCTACCATCAACAAAAATACTTAATTAACCTAAAAGTTCAAAATGTTGGCTTCAATTCGATATTGTAGCATATTTTTAGACTCTCAGCCTTTTTCTATCTGTTTAGCTTAAAATTTTATCAATCTTCACATTAACTTAAAAGTGCTATTAATACCTGTGTGTTTTAGATACCTACCATCAACAAAAAATACTTAATTAACCTAAAAGTTCAAAATGTTGGCTTCGATTCGATATTGTAGCATATTTTTAGACTATCTGTTTAGCTTAAAATTTTATCAATCTTCACATTAACTTAAAAGTGCTATTAATACCTGTGTGTTTTAGATACCTACCATCAACAAAAAATACTTAATTAACCTAAAAGTTCAAAATGTTGGCTTCGATTCGATATTGTAGCATATTTTTAGACTCTCCAGCCTTTTTCTATCTGTTTAGCTTAAAATTTTATCAATCTTCACATTAACTTAAAAGTGCTATTAATACCTGTGTGTTTTAGATACCTACCATCAACAAAAAATACTTAATTAACCTAAAAGTTCAAAATGTTGGCTTCGATTCGATATTGTAGCATATTTTTAGACTCTCCAGCCTTTTTCTATCTGTTTAGCTTAAAATTTTATCAATCTTCACATTAACTTAAAAGTGCTATTAATACCTGTGTGTTTTAGATACCTACCATCAACAAAAAATACTTAATTAACCTAAAAGTTCAAAATGTTGGCTTCGATTCGATATTGTAGCATATTTTTAGACTCTCAGCCTTTTTCTATCTGTTTAGCTTAAAATTTTATCAATCTTCACATTAACTTAAAAGTGCTATTAATACCTGTGTGTTTTAGATACCTACCATCAACAAAAATACTTAATTAACCTAAAAGTTCAAAATGTTGGCTTCGATTCGATATTGTAGCATATTTTTAGACTCTCAGCCTTTTTCTATCTGTTTAGCTTAAAATTTTATCAATCTTCACATTAACTTAAAAGTGCTATTAATACCTGTGTGTTTTAGATACCTACCATCAACAAAAATACTTAATTAACCTAAAAGTTCAAAATGTTGGCTTCGATTCGATATTGTAGCATATTTTTAGACTCTCCAGCCTTTTTCTATCTGTTTAGCTTAAAATTTTATCAATCTTCACATTAACTTAAAAGTGCTATTAATACCTGTGTGTTTTAGATACCTACCATCAACAAAAAATACTTAATTAACCTAAAAGTTCAAAATGTTGGCTTCGATTCGATATTGTAGCATATTTTTAGACTCTCAGCCTTTTTCTATCTGTTTAGCTTAAAATTTTATCAATCTTCACATTAACTTAAAAGTGCTATTAATACCTGTGTGTTTTAGATACCTACCATCAACAAAAATACTTAATTAACCTAAAAGTTCAAAATGTTGGCTTCGATTCGATATTGTAGCATATTTTTAGACTATCTGTTTAGCTTAAAATTTTATCAATCTTCACATTAACTTAAAAGTGCTATTAATACCTGTGTGTTTTAGATACCTACCATCAACAAAAAATACTTAATTAACCTAAAAGTTCAAAATGTTGGCTTCGATTCGATATTGTAGCATATTTTTAGACTCCTATCTGTTTAGCTTAAAATTTTATCAATCTTCACATTAACTTAAAAGTGCTATTAATACCTGTGTGTTTTAGATACCTACCATCAACAAAAAATACTTAATTAACCTAAAAGTTCAAAATGTTGGCTTCGATTCGATATTGTAGCATATTTTTAGACTCTCAGCCTTTTCCTATCTGTTTAGCTTAAAATTTTATCAATCTTCACATTAACTTAAAAGTGCTATTAATACCTGTGTGTTTTAGATACCTACCATCAACAAAAAATACTTAATTAACCTAAAAGTTCAAAATGTTGGCTTCGATTCGATATTGTAGCATATTTTTAGACTCTCCAGCCTTTTTCTATCTGTTTAGCTTAAAATTTTATCAATCTTCACATTAACTTAAAAGTGCTATTAATACCTGTGTGTTTTAGATACCTACCATCAACAAAAAATACTTAATTAACCTAAAAGTTCAAAATGTTGGCTTCGATTCGATATTGTAGCATATTTTTAGACTCTCCAGCCTTTTTCTATCTGTTTAGCTTAAAATTTTATCAATCTTCACATTAACTTAAAAGTGCTATTAATACCTGTGTGTTTTAGATACCTACCATCAACAAAAAATACTTAATTAACCTAAAAGTTCAAAATGTTGGCTTCGATTCGATATTGTAGCATATTTTTAGACTCTCCAGCCTTTTTCTATCTGTTTAGCTTAAAATTTTATCAATCTTCACATTAACTTAAAAGTGCTATTAATACCTGTGTGTTTTAGATACCTACCATCAACGAAAAATACTTAATTAACCTAAAAGTTCAAAATGTTGGCTTCGATTCGATATTGTAGCATATTTTTAGACTCTCCAGCCTTTTTCTATCTGTTTAGCTTAAAATTTTATCAATCTTCACATTAACTTAAAAGTGCTATTAATACCTGTGTGTTTTAGATACCTACCATCAACAAAAAATACTTAATTAACCTAAAAGTTCAAAATGTTGGCTTCGATTCGATATTGTAGCATATTTTTAGACTCTCCAGCCTGTTTTCTATCTGTTTAGCTTAAAATTTTATCAATCTTCACATTAACTTAAAAGTGCTATTAATACCTGTGTGTTTTAGATACCTACCATCAACAAAAAATACTTAATTAACCTAAAAGTTCAAAATGTTGGCTTCGATTCGATATTGTAGCATATTTTTAGACTCTCAGCCTTTTTCTATCTGTTTAGCTTAAAATTTTATCAATCTTCACATTAACTTAAAAGTGCTATTAATACCTGTGTGTTTTAGATACCTACCATCAACAAAAAATACTTAATTAACCTAAAAGTTCAAAATGTTGGCTTCGATTCGATATTGTAGCATATTTTTAGACTCTCCAGCCTTTACTCTATCTGTTTAGCTTAAAATTTTATCAATCTTCACATTAACTTAAAAGTGCTATTAATACCTGTGTGTTTTAGATACCTACCATCAACAAAAAATACTTAATTAACCTAAAAGTTCAAAATGTTGGCTTCGATTCGATATTGTAGCATATTTTTAGACTCCAGCCTTTTTTCTATCTGTTTAGCTTAAAATTTTATCAATCTTCACATTAACTTAAAAGTGCTATTAATACCTGTGTGTTTTAGATACCTACCATCAACGAAAAATACTTAATTAACCTAAAAGTTCAAAATGTTGGCTTCGATTCGATATTGTAGCATATTTTTAGACTCTCTAGCCTTTTTTCTATCTGTTTAGCTTAAAATTTTATCAATCTTCACATTAACTTAAAAGTGCTATTAATACCTGTGTGTTTTAGATACCTACCATCAACAAAAAATACTTAATTAACCTAAAAGTTCAAAATGTTGGCTTCGATTCGATATTGTAGCATATTTTTAGACTTTTCAGCCTTCTTTCTATCTGTTTAGCTTAAAATTTTATCAATCTTCACATTAACTTAAAAGTGCTATTAATACCTGTGTGTTTTAGATACCTACCATCAACAAAAAATACTTAATTAACCTAAAAGTTCAAAATGTTGGCTTCGATTCGATATTGTAGCATATTTTTAGACTCCTCGGGCTTTTTTCTATCTGTTTAGCTTAAAATTTTATCAATCTTCACATTAACTTAAAAGTGCTATTAATACCTGTGTGTTTTAGATACCTACCATCAACGAAAAATACTTAATTAACCTAAAAGTTCAAAATGTTGGCTTCGATTCGATATTGTAGCATATTTTTAGACTCTCCAGCCTTTTTTCTATCTGTTTAGCTTAAAATTTTATCAATCTTCACATTAACTTAAAAGTGCTATTAATACCTGTGTGTTTTAGATACCTACCATCAACAAAAAATACTTAATTAACCTAAAAGTTCAAAATGTTGGCTTCGATTCGATATTGTAGCATATTTTTAGACTCTCCAGCCTTTTTCTATCTGTTTAGCTTAAAATTTTATCAATCTTCACATTAACTTAAAAGTGCTATTAATACCTGTGTGTTTTAGATACCTACCATCAACAAAAAATACTTAATTAACCTAAAAGTTCAAAATGTTGGCTTCGATTCGATATTGTAGCATATTTTTAGACTCTAGCCTTTTTTCTATCTGTTTAGCTTAAAATTTTATCAATCTTCACATTAACTTAAAAGTGCTATTAATACCTGTGTGTTTTAGATACCTACCATCAACAAAAAATACTTAATTAACCTAAAAGTTCAAAATGTTGGCTTCGATTCGATATTGTAGCATATTTTTAGACTATCTGTTTAGCTTAAAATTTTATCAATCTTCACATTAACTTAAAAGTGCTATTAATACCTGTGTGTTTTAGATACCTACCATCAACAAAAAATACTTAATTAACCTAAAAGTTCAAAATGTTGGCTTCGATTCGATATTGTAGCATATTTTTAGACTCCAGCCTTTTTCTATCTGTTTAGCTTAAAATTTTATCAATCTTCACATTAACTTAAAAGTGCTATTAATACCTGTGTGTTTTAGATACCTACCATCAACAAAAATACTTAATTAACCTAAAAGTTCAAAATGTTGGCTTCGATTCGATAATGTAGCATATTTTTAGACTCTCCAGCCTTTTTCTATCTGTTTAGCTTAAAATTTTATCAATCTTCACATTAACTTAAAAGTGCTATTAATACCTGTGTGTTTTAGATACCTACCATCAACGAAAAATACTTAATTAACCTAAAAGTTCAAAATGTTGGCTTCGATTCGATATTGTAGCATATTTTTAGACTCTCATGCCTTTTTCTATCTGTTTAGCTTAAAATTTTATCAATCTTCACATTAACTTAAAAGTGCTATTAATACCTGTGTGTTTTAGATACCTACCATCAACAAAAAATACTTAATTAACCTAAAAGTTCAAAATGTTGGCTTCGATTCGATATTGTAGCATATTTTTAGACTCTCCAGCCTTTTTTCTATCTGTTTAGCTTAAAATTTTATCAATCTTCACATTAACTTAAAAGTGCTATTAATACCTGTGTGTTTTAGATACCTACCATCAACAAAAAATACTTAATTAACCTAAAAGTTCAAAATGTTGGCTTCGATTCGATATTGTAGCATATTTTTAGACTATCTGTTTAGCTTAAAATTTTATCAATCTTCACATTAACTTAAAAGTGCTATTAATACCTGTGTGTTTTAGATACCTACCATCAACAAAAATACTTAATTAACCTAAAAGATCAAAATGTTGGCTTCGATTCGATATTGTAGCATATTTTTAGACTCTACAGCCCTTTTTCTATCTGTTTAGCTTAAAATTTTATCAATCTTCACATTAACTTAAAAGTGCTATTAATACCTGTGTGTTTTAGATACCTACCATCAACAAAAAATACTTAATTAACCTAAAAGTTCAAAATGTTGGCTTCGATTCGATATTGTAGCATATTTTTAGACTCTCCAGCCTTTTTTCTATCTGTTTAGCTTAAAATTTTATCAATCTTCACATTAACTTAAAAGTGCTATTAATACCTGTGTGTTTTAGATACCTACCATCAACGAAAAATACTTAATTAACCTAAAAGTTCAAAATGTTGGCTTCGATTCGATATTGTAGCATATTTTTAGACTCTCTGTTTAGCTTAAAATTTTATCAATCTTCACATTAACTTAAAAGTGCTATTAATACCTGTGTGTTTTAGATACCTACCATCAACGAAAAATACTTAATTAACCTAAAAGTTCAAAATGTTGGCTTCGATTCGATATTGTAGCATATTTTTAGACTCTCCAGCCTTTTTTCTATCTGTTTAGCTTAAAATTTTATCAATCTTCACATTAACTTAAAAGTGCTATTAATACCTGTGTGTTTTAGATACCTACCATCAACAAAAATACTTAATTAACCTAAAAGTTCAAAATGTTGGCTTCGATTCGATAATGTAGCATATTTTTAGTTTCTCCAGCCTTTTTTCTATCTGTTTAGCTTAAAATTTTATCAATCTTCACATTAACTTAAAAGTGCTATTAATACCTGTGTGTTTTAGATACCTACCATCAACGAAAAATACTTAATTAACCTAAAAGTTCAAAATGTTGGCTTCGATTCGATATTGTAGCATATTTTTAGACTCTCCAGCTTTTTTTCTATCTGTTTAGCTTAAAATTTTATCAATCTTCACATTAACTTAAAAGTGCTATTAATACCTGTGTGTTTTAGATACCTACCATCAACGAAAAATACTTAATTAACCTAAAAGTTCAAAATGTTGGCTTCGATTCGATATTGTAGCATATTTTTAGACTCTCAGCATTTATTCTATCTGTTTAGCTTAAAATTTTATCAATCTTCACATTAACTTAAAAGTGCTATTAATACCTGTGTGTTTTAGATACCTACCATCAACAAAAATACTTAATTAACCTAAAAGTTCAAAATGTTGGCTTCGATTCGATATTGTAGCATATTTTTAGACTCTCCAGCCTTTTTCTATCTGTTTAGCTTAAAATTTTATCAATCTTCACATTAACTTAAAAGTGCTATTAATACCTGTGTGTTTTAGATACCTACCATCAACAAAAAATACTTAATTAACCTAAAAGTTCAAAATGTTGGCTTCGATTCGATATTGTAGCATATTTTTAGACTTTTCAGCCTTTATCCTATCTGTTTAGCTTAAAATTTTTTCAATCTTCACATTAACTTAAAAGTGCTATTAATACCTGTGTGTTTTAGATACCTACCATCAACGAAAAATACTTAATTAACCTAAAAGTTCAAAATGTTGGCTTCGATTCGATATTGTAGCATATTTTTAGACTCCTATCTGTTTAGCTTAAAATTTTATCAATCTTCACATTAACTTAAAAGTGCTATTAATACCTGTGTGTTTTAGATACCTACCATCAACAAAAATACTTAATTAACCTAAAAGTTCAAAATGTTGGCTTCGATTCGATATTGTAGCATATTTTTAGACTCTCCAGCCTTTTTTCTATCTGTTTAGCTTAAAATTTTATCAATCTTCACATTAACTTAAAAGTGCTATTAATACCTGTGTGTTTTAGATACCTACCATCAACGAAAAATACTTAATTAACCTAAAAGTTCAAAATGTTGGCTTCGATTCGATATTGTAGCATATTTTTAGACTCTCCAGCCTTTTTCTATCTGTTTAGCTTAAAATTTTATCAATCTTCACATTAACTTAAAAGTGCTATTAATACCTGTGTGTTTTAGATACCTACCATCAACAAAAATACTTAATTAACCTAAAAGTTCAAAATGTTGGCTTCGATTCGATATTGTAGCATATTTTTAGACTCTCAGCCTTTTTCTATCTGTTTAGCTTAAAATTTTATCAATCTTCACATTAACTTAAAAGTGCTATTAATACCTGTGTGTTTTAGATACCTACCATCAACAAAAAATACTTAATTAACCTAAAAGTTCAAAATGTTGGCTTCGATTCGATATTGTAGCATATTTTTAGACTCTCAGCCTTTTTCTATCTGTTTAGCTTAAAATTTTATCAATCTTCACATTAACTTAAAAGTGCTATTAATACCTGTGTGTTTTAGATACCTACCATCAACAAAAATACTTAATTAACCTAAAAGTTCAAAATGTTGGCTTCGATTCGATAATGTAGCATATTTTTAGACTCTCCAGCCTTTTTTCTATCTGTTTAGCTTAAAATTTTATCAATCTTCACATTAACTTAAAAGTGCTATTAATACCTGTGTGTTTTAGATACCTACCATCAACAAAAATACTTAATTAACCTAAAAGTTCAAAATGTTGGCTTCGATTCGATAATGTAGCATATTTTTAGACTCTCAGCCTTTTTCTATCTGTTTAGCTTAAAATTTTATCAATCTTCACATTAACTTAAAAGTGCTATTAATACCTGTGTGTTTTAGATACCTACCATCAACAAAAAATACTTAATTAACCTAAAAGTTCAAAATGTTGGCTTCGATTCGATATTGTAGCATATTTTTAGACTCTCCAGCCTTTTTTGCATCTGTTTAGCTTAAAATTTTATCAATCTTCACATTAACTTAAAAGTGCTATTAATACCTGTGTGTTTTAGATACCTACCATCAACGAAAAATACTTAATTAACCTAAAAGTTCAAAATGTTGGCTTCGATTCGATATTGTAGCATATTTTTAGACTCTCCAGCCTTTTTTCTATCTGTTTAGCTTAAAATTTTATCAATCTTCACATTAACTTAAAAGTGCTATTAATACCTGTGTGTTTTAGATACCTACCATCAACAAAAATACTTAATTAACCTAAAAGTTCAAAATGTTGGCTTCGATTCGATATTGTAGCATATTTTTAGACTCTCCAGCCTTTTTCTATCTGTTTAGCTTAAAATTTTATCAATCTTCACATTAACTTAAAAGTGCTATTAATACCTGTGTGTTTTAGATACCTACCATCAACGAAAAATACTTAATTAACCTAAAAGTTCAAAATGTTGGCTTCGATTCGATATTGTAGCATATTTTTAGACTTTTTTCTATCTGTTTAGCTTAAAATTTTATCAATCTTCACATTAACTTAAAAGTGCTATTAATACCTGTGTGTTTTAGATACCTACCATCAACAAAAAATACTTAATTAACCTAAAAGTTCAAAATGTTGGCTTCGATTCGATATTGTAGCATATTTTTAGACTCTCCAGCCTTTTTCTATCTGTTTAGCTTAAAATTTTATCAATCTTCACATTAACTTAAAAGTGCTATTAATACCTGTGTGTTTTAGATACCTACCATCAACGAAAAATACTTAATTAACCTAAAAGTTCAAAATGTTGGCTTCGATTCGATATTGTAGCATATTTTTAGACTCTCCAGCCTTTTTCTATCTGTTTAGCTTAAAATTTTATCAATCTTCACATTAACTTAAAAGTGCTATTAATACCTGTGTGTTTTAGATACCTACCATCAACAAAAAATACTTAATTAACCTAAAAGTTCAAAATGTTGGCTTCGATTCGATATTGTAGCATATTTTTAGACTCTCAGCCTTCTTCTATCTGTTTAGCTTAAAATTTTATCAATCTTCACATTAACTTAAAAGTGCTATTAATACCTGTGTGTTTTAGATACCTACCATCAACAAAAAATACTTAATTAACCTAAAAGTTCAAAATGTTGGCTTCGATTCGATATTGTAGCATATTTTTAGACTCTCCAGCCTTTTTTCTATCTGTTTAGCTTAAAATTTTATCAATCTTCACATTAACTTAAAAGTGCTATTAATACCTGTGTGTTTTAGATACCTACCATCAACGAAAAATACTTAATTAACCTAAAAGTTCAAAATGTTGGCTTCGATTCGATATTGTAGCATATTTTTAGACTTTTTTCTATCTGTTTAGCTTAAAATTTTATCAATCTTCACATTAACTTAAAAGTGCTATTAATACCTGTGTGTTTTAGATACCTACCATCAACAAAAATACTTAATTAACCTAAAAGTTCAAAATGTTGGCTTCGATTCGATATTGTAGCATATTTTTAGACTCTCAGCCTTTTTCTATCTGTTTAGCTTAAAATTTTATCAATCTTCACATTAACTTAAAAGTGCTATTAATACCTGTGTGTTTTAGATACCTACCATCAACGAAAAATACTTAATTAACCTAAAAGTTCAAAATGTTGGCTTCGATTCGATATTGTAGCATATTTTTAGACTCTCCAGCCTTTTTCTATCTGTTTAGCTTAAAATTTTATCAATCTTCACATTAACTTAAAAGTGCTATTAATACCTGTGTGTTTTAGATACCTACCATCAACAAAAATACTTAATTAACCTAAAAGTTCAAAATGTTGGCTTCGATTCGATATTGTAGCATATTTCTAGAGTCTCAGCCTTTTTCTATCTGTTTAGCTTAAAATTTTATCAATCTTCACATTAACTTAAAAGTGCTATTAATACCTGTGTGTTTTAGATACCTACCATCAACGAAAAATACTTAATTAACCTAAAAGTTCAAAATGTTGGCTTCGATTCGATATTGTAGCATATTTTTAGACTCTATCTGTTTAGCTTAAAATTTTATCAATCTTCACATTAACTTAAAAGTGCTATTAATACCTGTGTGTTTTAGATACCTACCATCAACGAAAAATACTTAATTAACCTAAAAGTTCAAAATGTTGGCTTCGATTCGATATTGTAGCATATTTTTAGACTCCAGCCTTTTTCTATCTGTTTAGCTTAAAATTTTATCAATCTTCACATTAACTTAAAAGTGCTATTAATACCTGTGTGTTTTAGATACCTACCATCAACAAAAATACTTAATTAACCTAAAAGTTCAAAATGTTGGCTTCGATTCGATATTGTAGCATATTTTTAGACTATCTGTTTAGCTTAAAATTTTATCAATCTTCACATTAACTTAAAAGTGCTATTAATACCTGTGTGTTTTAGATACCTACCATCAACAAAAAATACTTAATTAACCTAAAAGTTCAAAATGTTGGCTTCGATTCGATATTGTAGCATATTTTTAGACTCTCCAGCCTTTTTCTATCTGTTTAGCTTAAAATTTTATCAATCTTCACATTAACTTAAAAGTGCTATTAATACCTGTGTGTTTTAGATACCTACCATCAACGAAAAATACTTAATTAACCTAAAAGTTCAAAATGTTGGCTTCGATTCGATATTGTAGCATATTTTTAGACTCTTTTTCTATCTGTTTAGCTTAAAATTTTATCAATCTTCACATTAACTTAAAAGTGCTATTAATACCTGTGTGTTTTAGATACCTACCATCAACGAAAAATACTTAATTAACCTAAAAGTTCAAAATGTTGGCTTCGATTCGATATTGTAGCATATTTTTAGACTCTCCAGCCTTTTTCTATCTGTTTAGCTTAAAATTTTATCAATCTTCACATTAACTTAAAAGTGCTATTAATACCTGTGTGTTTTAGATACCTACCATCAACAAAAAATACTTAATTAACCTAAAAGTTCAAAATGTTGGCTTCGATTCGATATTGTAGCATATTTTTAGACTCTCCAGCCTTTTTCTATCTGTTTAGCTTAAAATTTTATCAATCTTCACATTAACTTAAAAGTGCTATTAATACCTGTGTGTTTTAGATACCTACCATCAACAAAAAATACTTAATTAACCTAAAAGTTCAAAATGTTGGCTTCGATTCGATATTGTAGCATATTTTTAGACTCTCCAGCCTTTTTCTATCTGTTTAGCTTAAAATTTTATCAATCTTCACATTAACTTAAAAGTGCTATTAATACCTGTGTGTTTTAGATACCTACCATCAACAAAAAATACTTAATTAACCTAAAAGTTCAAAATGTTGGCTTCGATTCGATATTGTAGCATATTTTTAGACTCCAGCCTTGTTTCTATCTGTTTAGCTTAAAATTTTATCAATCTTCACATTAACTTAAAAGTGCTATTAATACCTGTGTGTTTTAGATACCTACCATCAACAAAAAATACTTAATTAACCTAAAAGTTCAAAATGTTGGCTTCGATTCGATATTGTAGCATATTTTTAGACTCTCCAGCCTTTTACTATCTGTTTAGTTTAAAATTTTATCAATCTTCACATTAACTTAAAAGTGCTATTAATACCTGTGTGTTTTAGATACCTACCATCAACAAAAATACTTAATTAACCTAAAAGTTCAAAATGTTGGCTTCGATTCGATATTGTAGCATATTTTTAGACTCTCCAGCCTTTTTTCTATCTGTTTAGCTTAAAATTTTATCAATCTTCACATTAACTTAAAAGTGCTATTAATACCTGTGTGTTTTAGATACCTACCATCAACGAAAAATACTTAATTAACCTAAAAGTTCAAAATGTTGGCTTCGATTCGATATTGTAGCATATTTTTAGACTTTTCAGCCTTTATCCTATCTGTTTAGCTTAAAATTTTATCAATCTTCACATTAACTTAAAAGTGCTATTAATACCTGTGTGTTTTAGATACCTACCATCAACGAAAAATACTTAATTAACCTAAAAGTTCAAAATGTTGGCTTCGATTCGATATTGTAGCATATTTTTAGACTCTCCAGCCTTTTTCTATCTGTTTAGCTTAAAATTTTATCAATCTTCACATTAACTTAAAAGTGCTATTAATACCTGTGTGTTTTAGATACCTACCATCAACAAAAAATACTTAATTAACCTAAAAGTTCAAAATGTTGGCTTCGATTCGATATTGTAGCATATTTTTAGACTCTCCAGCCTTTTTCTATCTGTTTAGCTTAAAATTTTATCAATCTTCACATTAACTTAAAAGTGCTATTAATACCTGTGTGTTTTAGATACCTACCATCAACAAAAAATACTTAATTAACCTAAAAGTTCAAAATGTTGGCTTCGATTCGATATTGTAGCATATTTTTAGACTCTCCAGCCTTTTTCTATCTGTTTAGCTTAAAATTTTATCAATCTTCACATTAACTTAAAAGTGCTATTAATACCTGTGTGTTTTAGATACCTACCATCAACAAAAAATACTTAATTAACCTAAAAGTTCAAAATGTTGGCTTCGATTCGATATTGTAGCATATTTTTAGACTCTCCAGCCTTTTTCTATCTGTTTAGCTTAAAATTTTATCAATCTTCACATTAACTTAAAAGTGCTATTAATACCTGTGTGTTTTAGATACCTACCATCAACAAAAAATACTTAATTAACCTAAAAGTTCAAAATGTTGGCTTCGATTCGATATTGTAGCATATTTTTAGACTCTCAGCCTTTTTCTATCTGTTTAGCTTAAAATTTTATCAATCTTCACATTAACTTAAAAGTGCTATTAATACCTGTGTGTTTTAGATACCTACCATCAACAAAAATACTTAATTAACCTAAAAGTTCAAAATGTTGGCTTCGATTCGATATTGTAGCATATTTTTAGACTCTCCAGCCTTTTTCTATCTGTTTAGCTTAAAATTTTATCAATCTTCACATTAACTTAAAAGTGCTATTAATACCTGTGTGTTTTAGATACCTACCATCAACAAAAAATACTTAATTAACCTAAAAGTTCAAAATGTTGGCTTCGATTCGATATTGTAGCATATTTTTAGACTCTCCAGCTTTTTTCTATCTGTTTAGCTTAAAATTTTATCAATCTTCACATTAACTTAAAAGTGCTATTAATACCTGTGTGTTTTAGATACCTACCATCAACAAAAAATACTTAATTAACCTAAAAGTTCAAAATGTTGGCTTCGATTCGATATTGTAGCATATTTTTAGACTCTCCAGCATTTTTCTATCTGTTTAGCTTAAAATTTTATCAATCTTCACATTAACTTAAAAGTGCTATTAATACCTGTGTGTTTTAGATACCTACCATCAACAAAAAATACTTAATTAACCTAAAAGTTCAAAATGTTGGCTTCGATTCGATATTGTAGCATATTTTTAGACTCTCCAGCCTTTTTCTATCTGTTTAGCTTAAAATTTTATCAATCTTCACATTAACTTAAAAGTGCTATTAATACCTGTGTGTTTTAGATACCTACCATCAACGAAAAATACTTAATTAACCTAAAAGTTCAAAATGTTGGCTTCGATTCGATATTGTAGCATATTTTTAGACTCTCCAGCCTTTTTCTATCTGTTTAGCTTAAAATTTTATCAATCTTCACATTAACTTAAAAGTGCTATTAATACCTGTGTGTTTTAGATACCTACCATCAACAAAAATACTTAATTAACCTAAAAGTTCAAAATGTTGGCTTCGATTCGATATTGTAGCATATTTTTAGACTCTCCAGCCTTTTTTCTATCTGTTTAGCTTAAAATTTTATCAATCTTCACATTAACTTAAAAGTGCTATTAATACCTGTGTGTTTTAGATACCTACCATCAACGAAAAATACTTAATTAACCTAAAAGTTCAAAATGTTGGCTTCGATTCGATATTGTAGCATATTTTTAGACTCTCCAGTCTTTTTCTATCTGTTTAGCTTAAAATTTTATCAATCTTCACATTAACTTAAAAGTGCTATTAATACCTGTGTGTTTTAGATACCTACCATCAACGAAAAATACTTAATTAACCTAAAAGTTCAAAATGTTGGCTTCGATTCGATATTGTAGCATATTTTTAGACTCTCCAGCCTTTTTCTATCTGTTTAGCTTAAAATTTTATCAATCTTCACATTAACTTAAAAGTGCTATTAATACCTGTGTGTTTTAGATACCTACCATCAACAAAAAATACTTAATTAACCTAAAAGTTCAAAATGTTGGCTTCGATTCGATATTGTAGCATATTTTTAGACTCTCCAGCCTTTTTCTATCTGTTTAGCTTAAAATTTTATCAATCTTCACATTAACTTAAAAGTGCTATTAATACCTGTGTGTTTTAGATACCTACCATCAACGAAAAATACTTAATTAACCTAAAAGTTCAAAATGTTGGCTTCGATTCGATATTGTAGCATATTTTTAGACTCTCCAGCCTTTTTCTATCTGTTTAGCTTAAAATTTTATCAATCTTCACATTAACTTAAAAGTGCTATTAATACCTGTGTGTTTTAGATACCTACCATCAACAAAAATACTTAATTAACCTAAAAGATCAAAATGTTGGCTTCGATTCGATATTGTAGCATATTTTTAGACTCTCCAGCCTTTTTCTATCTGTTTAGCTTAAAATTTTATCAATCTTCACATTAACTTAAAAGTGCTATTAATACCTGTGTGTTTTAGATACCTACCATCAACAAAAAATACTTAATTAACCTAAAAGTTCAAAATGTTGGCTTCGATTCGATATTGTAGCATATTTTTAGACTCTCCAGCCTTTTTCTATCTGTTTAGCTTAAAATTTTATCAATCTTCACATTAACTTAAAAGTGCTATTAATACCTGTGTGTTTTAGATACCTACCATCAACAAAAAATACTTAATTAACCTAAAAGTTCAAAATGTTGGCTTCGATTCGATATTGTAGCATATTTTTAGACTCTCCAGCCTTTGTTCTATCTGTTTAGCTTAAAATTTTATCAATCTTCACATTAACTTAAAAGTGCTATTAATACCTGTGTGTTTTAGATACCTACCATCAACGAAAAATACTTAATTAACCTAAAAGTTCAAAATGTTGGCTTCGATTCGATATTGTAGCATATTTTTAGACTCTCCAGCCTTTTTCTATCTGTTTAGCTTAAAATTTTATCAATCTTCACATTAACTTAAAAGTGCTATTAATACCTGTGTGTTTTAGATACCTACCATCAACGAAAAATACTTAATTAACCTAAAAGTTCAAAATGTTGGCTTCGATTCGATATTGTAGCATATTTTTAGACTCTCCAGCCTTTTTCTATCTGTTTAGCTTAAAATTTTATCAATCTTCACATTAACTTAAAAGTGCTATTAATACCTGTGTGTTTTAGATACCTACCATCAACAAAAAATACTTAATTAACCTAAAAGTTCAAAATGTTGGCTTCGATTCGATATTGTAGCATATTTTTAGACTCTCCAGCCTTTTTTCTATCTGTTTAGCTTAAAATTTTATCAATCTTCACATTAACTTAAAAGTGCTATTAATACCTGTGTGTTTTAGATACCTACCATCAACAAAAAATACTTAATTAACCTAAAAGTTCAAAATGTTGGCTTCGATTCGATATTGTAGCATATTTTTAGACTCTCCAGCCTTTTTCTATCTGTTTAGCTTAAAATTTTATCAATCTTCACATTAACTTAAAAGTGCTATTAATACCTGTGTGTTTTAGATACCTACCATCAACAAAAATACTTAATTAACCTAAAAGTTCAAAATGTTGGCTTCGATTCGATATTGTAGCATATTTTTAGACTCTCAGCCTTTATCTATCTGTTTAGCTTAAAATTTTATCAATCTTCACATTAACTTAAAAGTGCTATTAATACCTGTGTGTTTTAGATACCTACCATCAACAAAAAATACTTAATTAACCTAAAAGTTCAAAATGTTGGCTTCGATTCGATATTGTAGCATATTTTTAGACTCTCCAGCCTTTTTTCTATCTGTTTAGCTTAAAATTTTATCAATCTTCACATTAACTTAAAAGTGCTATTAATACCTGTGTGTTTTAGATACCTAACCTAAAAGTTCAAAATGTTGGCTTCGATTCGATATTGTAGCATATTTTTAGACTCTCCAGCCTTTTTTCTATCTGTTTAGCTTAAAATTTTATCAATCTTCACATTAACTTAAAAGTGCTATTAATACCTGTGTGTTTTAGATACCTACCATCAACAAAAAATACTTAATTAACCTAAAAGTTCAAAATGTTGGCTTCGATTCGATATTGTAGCATATTTTTAGACTCTGGAGCCTTTCTTCTATCTGTTTAGCTTAAAATTTTATCAATCTTCACATTAACTTAAAAGTGCTATTAATACCTGTGTGTTTTAGATACCTACCATCAACAAAAAATACTTAATTAACCTAAAAGTTCAAAATGTTGGCTTCGATTCGATATTGTAGCATATTTTTAGACTTTTCAGCCTTTCTTCTATCTGTTTAGCTTAAAATTTTATCAATCTTCACATTAACTTAAAAGTGCTATTAATACCTGTGTGTTTTAGATACCTACCATCAACAAAAAATACTTAATTTACCTAAAAGTTCAAAATGTTCACTTCGATTCGATATTGTAGCATATTTTTAGACTCTCCAGCCTTTTTTCTATCTGTTTAGCTTAAAATTTTATCAATCTTCACATTAACTTAAAAGTGCTATTAATACCTGTGTGTTTTAGATACCTACCATCAACAAAAATACTTAATTAACCTAAAAGTTCAAAATGTTGGCTTCGATTCGATATTGTAGCATATTTTTAGACTCTCAGCCTTTTTCTATCTGTTTAGCTTAAAATTTTATTAATCTTCACATTAACTTAAAAGTGCTATTAATACCTGTGTGTTTTAGATACCTACCATCAACAAAAATACTTAATTAACCTAAAAGTTCAAAATGTTGGCTTCGATTCGATATTGTAGCATATTTTTAGACTCTCAGCCTTTTTCTATCTGTTTAGCTTAAAATTTTATCAATCTTCACATTAACTTAAAAGTGCTATTAATACCTGTGTGTTTTAGATACCTACCATCAACGAAAAATACTTAATTAACCTAAAAGTTCAAAATGTTGGCTTCGATTCGATATTGTAGCATATTTTTAGACTCTTTTTCTATCTGTTTAGCTTAAAATTTTATCAATCTTCACATTAACTTAAAAGTGCTATTAATACCTGTGTGTTTTAGATACCTACCATCAACGAAAAATACTTAATTAACCTAAAAGTTCAAAATGTTGGCTTCGATTCGATATTGTAGCATATTTTTAGACTCTTTTGCCTTTTTTCTATCTGTTTAGCTTAAAATTTTATCAATCTTCACATTAACTTAAAAGTGCTATTAATACCTGTGTGTTTTAGATACCTACCATCAACGAAAAATACTTAATTAACCTAAAAGTTCAAAATGTTGGCTTCGATTCGATATTGTAGCATATTTTTAGACTTTTTTCTATCTGTTTAGCTTAAAATTTTATCAATCTTCACATTAACTTAAAAGTGCTATTAATACCTGTGTGTTTTAGATACCTACCATCAACAAAAAATACTTAATTAACCTAAAAGTTCAAAATGTTGGCTTCGATTCGATATTGTAGCATATTTTTAGACTCTCAGCCTTTTTCTATCTGTTTAGCTTAAAATTTTATCAATCTTCACATTAACTTAAAAGTGCTATTAATACCTGTGTGTTTTAGATACCTACCATCAACAAAAATACTTAATTAACCTAAAAGTTCAAAATGTTGGCTTCGATTCGATATTGTAGCATATTTTTAGACTCTCAGCCTTTTTCTATCTGTTTAGCTTAAAATTTTATCAATCTTCACATTAACTTAAAAGTGCTATTAATACCTGTGTGTTTTAGATACCTACCATCAACAAAAAATACTTAATTAACCTAAAAGTTCAAAATGTTGGCTTCGATTCGATATTGTAGCATATTTTTCTATCTGTTTAGCTTAAAATTTTATCAATCTTCACATTAACTTAAAAGTGCTATTAATACCTGTGTGTTTTAGATACCTACCATCAACAAAAAATACTTAATTAACCTAAAAGTTCAAAATGTTGGCTTCGATTCGATATTGTAGCATATTTTTAGACTCCTATCTGTTTAGCTTAAAATTTTATCAATCTTCACATTAACTTAAAAGTGCTATTAATACCTGTGTGTTTTAGATACCTACCATCAACAAAAAATACTTAATTAACCTAAAAGTTCAAAATGTTGGCTTCGATTCGATATTGTAGCATATTTTTAGACTATCTGTTTAGCTTAAAATTTTATCAATCTTCACATTAACTTAAAAGTGCTATTAATACCTGTGTGTTTTAGATACCTACCATCAACAAAAAATACTTAATTAACCTAAAAGTTCAAAATGTTGGCTTCGATTCGATATTGTAGCATATTTTTAGACTCTCCAGCCTTTTTTCTATCTGTTTAGCTTAAAATTTTATCAATCTTCACATTAACTTAAAAGTGCTATTAATACCTGTGTGTTTTAGATACCTACCATCAACAAAAATACTTAATTAACCTAAAAGTTCAAAATGTTGGCTTCGATTCGATATTGTAGCATATTTTTAGACTCTCCAGCCTTTTTCTATCTGTTTAGCTTAAAATTTTATCAATCTTCACATTAACTTAAAAGTGCTATTAATACCTGTGTGTTTTAGATACCTACCATCAACAAAAAATACTTAATTAACCTAAAAGTTCAAAATGTTGGCTTCGATTCGATATTGTAGCATATTTTTAGACTCTCAGCCTTTTATCTATCTGTTTAGCTTAAAATTTTATCAATCTTCACATTAACTTAAAAGTGCTATTAATACCTGTGTGTTTTAGATACCTACCATCAACAAAAAATACTTAATTAACCTAAAAGTTCAAAATGTTGGCTTCGATTCGATATTGTAGCATATTTTTAGACTCTCCAGCCTTTTTCTATCTGTTTAGCTTAAAATTTTATCAATCTTCACATTAACTTAAAAGTGCTATTAATACCTGTGTGTTTTAGATACCTACCATCAACAAAAAATACTTAATTAACCTAAAAGTTCAAAATGTTGGCTTCGATTCGATATTGTAGCATATTTTTAGACTCTCCAGCCTTTTTCTATCTGTTTAGCTTAAAATTTTATCAATCTTCACATTAACTTAAAAGTGCTATTAATACCTGTGTGTTTTAGATACCTACCATCAACAAAAATACTTAATTAACCTAAAAGATCAAAATGTTGGCTTCGATTCGATATTGTAGCATATTTTTAGACTCTCAGCCTTTTTCTATCTGTTTAGCTTAAAATTTTATCAATCTTCACATTAACTTAAAAGTGCTATTAATACCTGTGTGTTTTAGATACCTACCATCAACAAAAAATACTTAATTAACCTAAAAGTTCAAAATGTTGGCTTCGATTCGATATTGTAGCATATTTTTAGACTCTCAGCCTTTTTCTATCTGTTTAGCTTAAAATTTTATCAATCTTCACATTAACTTAAAAGTGCTATTAATACCTGTGTGTTTTAGATACCTACCATCAACGAAAAATACTTAATTAACCTAAAAGTTCAAAATGTTGGCTTCGATTCGATATTGTAGCATATTTTTAGACTCTCCAGCCTTTTTCTATCTGTTTAGCTTAAAATTTTATCAATCTTCACATTAACTTAAAAGTGCTATTAATACCTGTGTGTTTTAGATACCTACCATCAACGAAAAATACTTAATTAACCTAAAAGTTCAAAATGTTGGCTTCGATTCGATATTGTAGCATATTTTTAGACTCTCCAGCCTTTTTCTATCTGTTTAGCTTAAAATTTTATCAATCTTCACATTAACTTAAAAGTGCTATTAATACCTGTGTGTTTTAGATACCTACCATCAACAAAAAATACTTAATTAACCTAAAAGTTCAAAATGTTGGCTTCGATTCGATATTGTAGCATATTTTTAGACTCTCTGTTTAGCTTAAAATTTTATCAATCTTCACATTAACTTAAAAGTGCTATTAATACCTGTGTGTTTTAGATACCTACCATCAACAAAAAATACTTAATTAACCTAAAAGTTCAAAATGTTGGCTTCGATTCGATATTGTAGCATATTTTTAGACTCTCCAGCCATTTTTCTATCTGTTTAGCTTAAAATTTTATCAATCTTCACATTAACTTAAAAGTGCTATTAATACCTGTGTGTTTTAGATACCTACCATCAACAAAAAATACTTAATTAACCTAAAAGTTCAAAATGTTGGCTTCGATTCGATATTGTAGCATATTTTTAGACTCTCAGCCTTTTTCTATCTGTTTAGCTTAAAATTTTATCAATCTTCACATTAACTTAAAAGTGCTATTAATACCTGTGTGTTTTAGATACCTACCATCAACAAAAAATACTTAATTAACCTAAAAGTTCAAAATGTTGGCTTCGATTCGATATTGTAGCATATTTTTAGACTCTCCAGCCTTTTTCTATCTGTTTAGCTTAAAATTTTATCAATCTTCACATTAACTTAAAAGTGCTATTAATACCTGTGTGTTTTAGATACCTACCATCAACGAAAAATACTTAATTAACCTAAAAGTTCAAAATGTTGGCTTCGATTCGATATTGTAGCATATTTTTAGACTCTCCAGCTTTTTTCTATCTGTTTAGCTTAAAATTTTATCAATCTTCACATTAACTTAAAAGTGCTATTAATACCTGTGTGTTTTAGATACCTACCATCAACAAAAAATACTTAATTAACCTAAAAGTTCAAAATGTTGGCTTCGATTCGATATTGTAGCATATTTTTAGACTCTCCAGCCTTTTTTCTATCTGTTTAGCTTAAAATTTTACCAATCTTCACATTAACTTAAAAGTGCTATTAATACCTGTGTGTTTTAGATACCTACCATCAACAAAAAATACTTAATTAACCTAAAAGTTCAAAATGTTGGCTTCGATTCGATATTGTAGCATATTTTTAGACTCTCAGCCTTTTTCTATCTGTTTAGCTTAAAATTTTATCAATCTTCACATTAACTTAAAAGTGCTATTAATACCTGTGTGTTTTAGATACCTACCATCAACAAAAAATACTTAATTAACCTAAAAGCTCAAAATGTTGGCTTCGATTCGATATTGTAGCATATTTTTAGACTCTCCAGCCTTTCTTCTATCTGTTTAGCTTAAAATTTTATCAATCTTCACATTAACTTAAAAGTGCTATTAATACCTGTGTGTTTTAGATACCTACCATCAACAAAAAATACTTAATTAACCTAAAAGTTCAAAATGTTGGCTTCGATTCGATATTGTAGCATATTTTTAGACTCTCCAGCCTTTTTCTATCTGTTTAGCTTAAAATTTTATCAATCTTCACATTAACTTAAAAGTGCTATTAATACCTGTGTGTTTTAGATACCTACCATCAACAAAAAATACTTAATTAACCTAAAAGTTCAAAATGTTGGCTTCGATTCGATATTGTAGCATATTTTTAGACTCTCCAGCCTTTTTTCTATCTGTTTAGCTTAAAATTTTATCAATCTTCACATTAACTTAAAAGTGCTATTAATACCTGTGTAATAATTTTTTAAATATTTAATTAACCTAAAAGTTCAAAATGTTGGCTTCGATTCGATATTGTAGCATATTTTTAGACTGTCTGTTTAGCTTAAAATTTTATCAATCTTCACATTAACTTAAAAGTGCTATTAATACCTGTGTGTTTTAGATACCTACCATCAACAAAAAATACTTAATTAACCTAAAAGTTCAAAATGTTGGCTTCGATTCGATATTGTAGCATATTTTTAGACTCTCCAGCTTTTTTCTATCTGTTTAGCTTAAAATTTTATCAATCTTCACATTAACTTAAAAGTGCTATTAATACCTGTGTGTTTTAGATACCTACCATCAACAAAAAATACTTAATTAACCTAAAAGTTCAAAATGTTGGCTTCGATTCGATATTGTAGCATATTTTTAGACTCTCAAGCCTTTTCCTATCTGTTTAGCTTAAAATTTTATCAATCTTCACATTAACTTAAAAGTGCTATTAATACCTGTGTGTTTTAGATACCTACCATCAACAAAAAATACTTAATTAACCTAAAAGTTCAAAATGTTGGCTTCGATTCGATATTGTAGCATACTTTTAGACTCTCAGCCATTTTTCTATCTGTTTAGCTTAAAATTTTATCAATCTTCACATTAACTTAAAAGTGCTATTAATACCTGTGTGTTTTAGATACCTACCATCAACAAAAAATACTTAATTAACCTAAAAGTTCAAAATGTTGGCTTCGATTCGATATTGTAGCATATTTTTAGACTCTCCAGCCTTTTTCTATCTGTTTAGCTTAAAATTTTATCAATCTTCACATTAACTTAAAAGTGCTATTAATACCTGTGTGTTTTAGATACCTACCATCAACGAAAAATACTTAATTAACCTAAAAGTTCAAAATGTTGGCTTCGATTCGATATTGTAGCATATTTTTAGACTCTCCAGCCTTTTTTCTATCTGTTTAGCTTAAAATTTTATCAATCTTCACATTAACTTAAAAGTGCTATTAATACCTGTGTGTTTTAGATACCTACCATCAACAAAAAATACTTAATTAACCTAAAAGTTCAAAATGTTGGTTTCGATTCGATATTGTAGCATATTTTTAGACTCTCCAGTTAAAATTTTATCAATCTTCACATTAACTTAAAAGTGCTATTAATACCTGTGTGTTTTAGATACCTACCATCAACAAAAAATACTTAATTAACCTAAAAGTTCAAAATGTTGGCTTCGATTCGATATTGTAGCATATTTTTAGACTATCTGTTTAGCTTAAAATTTTATCAATCTTCACATTAACTTAAAAGTGCTATTAATACCTGTGTGTTTTAGATACCTACCATCAACAAAAAATACTTAATTAACCTAAAAGTTCAAAATGTTGGCTTCGATTCGATATTGTAGCATATTTTTAGACTCTCCAGCCTTTTTTCTATCTGTTTAGCTTAAAATTTTATCAATCTTCACATTAACTTAAAAGTGCTATTAATACCTGTGTGTTTTAGATACCTACCATCAACAAAAAATACTTAATTAACCTAAAAGTTCAAAATGTTGGCTTCGATTCGATATTGTAGCATATTTTTAGACTCTCCAGCCTTTTTCTATCTGTTTAGCTTAAAATTTTATCAATCTTCACATTAACTTAAAAGTGCTATTAATACCTGTGTGTTTTAGATACCTACCATCAACAAAAAATACTTAATTAACCTAAAAGTTCAAAATGTTGGCTTCGATTCGATATTGTAGCATATTTTTAGACTCTCCAGCCTTTTTCTATCTGTTTAGCTTAAAATTTTATCAATCTTCACATTAACTTAAAAGTGCTATTAATACCTGTGTGTTTTAGATACCTACCATCAACGAAAAATACTTAATTAACCTAAAAGTTCAAAATGTTGGCTTCGATTCGATATTGTAGCATATTTTTAGACTCTCCAGCCTTTTTTCTATCTGTTTAGCTTAAAATTTTATCAATCTTCACATTAACTTAAAAGTGCTATTAATACCTGTGTGTTTTAGATACCTACCATCAACAAAAAATACTTAATTAACCTAAAAGTTCAAAATGTTGGCTTCGATTCGATATTGTAGCATATTTTTAGACTCTCAGGCCTTTTTTCTATCTGTTTAGCTTAAAATTTTATCAATCTTCACATTAACTTAAAAGTGCTATTAATACCTGTGTGTTTTAGATACCTACCATCAACGAAAAATACTTAATTAACCTAAAAGTTCAAAATGTTGGCTTCGATTCGATATTGTAGCATATTTTTAGACTCTCCAGCCTTTTTTCTATCTGTTTAGCTTAAAATTTTATCAATCTTCACATTAACTTAAAAGTGCTATTAATACCTGTGTGTTTTAGATACCTACCATCAACAAAAAATTCTTAATTAACCTAAAAGTTCAAAATGTTGGCTTCGATTCGATATTGTAGCATATTTTTAGACTCTCCAGCCTTTTTCTATCTGTTTAGCTTAAAATTTTATCAATCTTCACATTAACTTAAAAGTGCTATTAATACCTGTGTGTTTTAGATACCTACCATCAACAAAAATACTTAATTAACCTAAAAGTTCAAAATGTTGGCTTCGATTCGATATTGTAGCATATTTTTAGACTCTCAGCCTTTCTTCTATCTGTTTAGCTTAAAATTTTATCAATCTTCACATTAACTTAAAAGTGCTATTAATACCTGTGTGTTTTAGATACCTACCATCAACAAAAATATGTAATTAACCTAAAAGTTCAAAATGTTGGCTTCGATTCGTTATTGTAGCATATTTTAAGACTCTCCAGCCTTTTTCTATCTGTTTAGCTTAAAATTTTATCAATCTTCACATTAACTTAAAAGTGCTATTAATACCTGTGTGTTTTAGATACCTACCATCAACAAAAAATACTTAATTAACCTAAAAGTTCAAAATGTTGGCTTCGATTCGATATTGTAGCATATTTTTAGACTCCAACTTTTTTTCTCTCTGTTTAGCTTAAAATTTTATCAATCTTCACATTAACTTAAAAGTGCTATTAATACCTGTGTGTTTTAGATACCTACCATCAACAAAAATACTTAATTAACCTAAAAGTTCAAAATGTTGGCTTCGATTCGATATTGTAGCATATTTTTAGACTCTCAGCCTTTTTCTATCTGTTTAGCTTAAAATTTTATCAATCTTCACATTAACTTAAAAGTGCTATTAATACCTGTGTGTTTTAGATACCTACCATCAACAAAAATACTTAATTAACCTAAAAGTTCAAAATGTTGGCTTCGATTCGATATTGTAGCATATTTTTAGACTCTCCAGCCTTTTTCTATCTGTTTAGCTTAAAATTTTATCAATCTTCACATTAACTTAAAAGTGCTATTAATACCTGTGTGTTTTAGATACCTACCATCAACAAAAAATACTTAATTAACCTAAAAGTTCAAAATGTTGGCTTCGATTCGATATTGTAGCATATTTTTAGACTCTCAGCCTTTTTCTATCTGTTTAGCTTAAAATTTTATCAATCTTCACATTAACTTAAAAGTGCTATTAATACCTGTGTGTTTTAGATACCTACCATCAACGAAAAATACTTAATTAACCTAAAAGTTCAAAATGTTGGCTTCGATTCGATATTATAGCATATTTTTAGACTCTCCAGCCTTTTTCTATCTGTTTAGCTTAAAATTTTATCAATCTTCACATTAACTTAAAAGTGCTATTAATACCTGTGTGTTTTAGATACCTACCATCAACAAAAAATACTTAATTAACCTAAAAGTTCAAAATGTTGGCTTCGATTCGATATTGTAGCATATTTTTAGACTCTCCAGCCTTCTTCTATCTGTTTAGCTTAAAATTTTATCAATCTTCACATTAACTTAAAAGTGCTATTAATACCTGTGTGTTTTAGATACCTACCATCAACAAAAATACTTAATTAACCTAAAAGTTCAAAATGTTGGCTTCGATTCGATATTGTAGCATATTTTTAAACTCTCCAGCCTTTTTTCTATCTGTTTAGCTTAAAATTTTATCAATCTTCACATTAACTTAAAAGTGCTATTAATACCTGTGTGTTTTAGATACCTACCATCAACGAAAAATACTTAATTAACCTAAAAGTTCAAAATGTTGGCTTCGATTCGATATTGTAGCATATTTTTAGACTCTTCATTTTTTTTCTATCTGTTTAGCTTAAAATTTTATCAATCTTCACATTAACTTAAAAGTGCTATTAATACCTGTGTGTTTTAGATACCTACCATCAACAAAAAATACTTAATTAACCTAAAAGTTCAAAATGTTGGCTTCGATTCGATATTGTAGCATATTTTTAGACTCTCAGCCTTTTTCTATCTGTTTAGCTTAAAATTTTATCAATCTTCACATTAACTTAAAAGTGCTATTAATACCTGTGTGTTTTAGATACCTACCATCAACAAAAATACTTAATTAACCTAAAAGTTCAAAATGTTGGCTTCGATTCGATATTGTAGCATATTTTTAGACTCTCCAGCCTTTTTTCTATCTGTTTAGCTTAAAATTTTATCAATCTTCACATTAACTTAAAAGTGCTATTAATACCTGTGTGTTTTAGATACCTACCATCAACGAAAAATACTTAATTAACCTAAAAGTTCAAAATGTTGGCTTCGATTCGATATTGTAGCATATTTTTAGACTCCAGCCTTTTCCTATCTGTTTAGCTTAAAATTTTATCAATCTTCACATTAACTTAAAAGTGCTATTAATACCTGTGTGTTTTAGATACCTACCATCAACGAAAAATACTTAATTAACCTAAAAGTTCAAAATGTTGGCTTCGATTCGATATTGTAGCATATTTTTAGACTCTCCAGCCTTTTTCTATCTGTTTAGCTTAAAATTTTATCAATCTTCACATTAACTTAAAAGTGCTATTAATACCTGTGTGTTTTAGATACCTACCATCAACAAAAAATACTTAATTAACCTAAAAGTTCAAAATGTTGGCTTCGATTCGATATTGTAGCATATTTTTAGACTCTCCAGCCTTTTTCTATCTGTTTAGCTTAAAATTTTATCAATCTTCACATTAACTTAAAAGTGCTATTAATACCTGTGTGTTTTAGATACCTACCATCAACAAAAATACTTAATTAACCTAAAAGTTCAAAATTTTGGCTTCGATTCGATATTGTAGCATATTTTTAGACTCTCAGCCTTTTTCTATCTGTTTAGCTTAAAATTTTATCAATCTTCACATTAACTTAAAAGTGCTATTAATACCTGTGTGTTTTAGATACCTACCATCAACAAAAATACTTAATTAACCTAAAAGTTCAAAATTTTGGCTTCGATTCGATATTGTAGCATATTTTTAGACTCTCCAGGCTTTTTCTATCTGTTTAGCTTAAAATTTTATCAATCTTCACATTAACTTAAAAGTGCTATTAATACCTGTGTGTTTTAGATACCTACCATCAACAAAAAATACTTAATTAACCTAAAAGTTCAAAATGTTGGCTTCGATTCGATATTGTAGCATATTTTTAGACTCTCAGCCTTTTTCTATCTGTTTAGCTTAAAATTTTATCAATCTTCACATTAACTTAAAAGTGCTATTAATACCTGTGTGTTTTAGATACCTACCATCAACAAAAAATACTTAATTAACCTAAAAGTTCAAAATGTTGGCTTCGATTCGATATTGTAGCATATTTTTAGACTCTCCAGCCTTTTTCTAACTGTTTAGCTTAAAATTTTATCAATCTTCACATTAACTTAAAAGTGCTATTAATACCTGTGTGTTCTAGATACCTACCATCAACAAAAATACTTAATTAACCTAAAAGTTCAAAATGTTGGCTTCGATTCGATATTGTAGCATATTTTTAGACTATCTGTTTAGCTTAAAATTTTATCAATCTTCACATTAACTTAAAAGTGCTATTAATACCTGTGTGTTTTAGATACCTACCATCAACAAAAAATACTTAATTAACCTAAAAGTTCAAAATGTTGGCTTCGATTCGATATTGTAGCATATTTTTAGACTCTTCAGCCCTTTTTCTATCTGTTTAGCTTAAAATTTTATCAATCTTCACATTAACTTAAAAGTGCTATTAATACCTGTGTGTTTTAGATACCTACCATCAACGAAAAATACTTAATTAACCTAAAAGTTCAAAATGTTGGCTTCGATTCGATATTGTAGCATATTTTTAGACTCTCCAGCCTTTTTTCTATCTGTTTAGCTTAAAATTTTATCAATCTTCACATTAACTTAAAAGTGCTATTAATACCTGTGTGTTTTAGATACCTACCATCAACAAAAAATACTTAATTAACCTAAAAGTTCAAAATGTTGGCTTCGATTCGATATTGTAGTAACTTAAAAGTGCTATTAATACCTGTGTGTTTTAGATACCTACCATCAACAAAAAATACTTAATTAACCTAAAAGTTCAAAATGTTGGCTTCGATTCGATATTGTAGCATATTTTTAGACTATCTGTTTAGCTTAAAATTTTATCAATCTTCACATTAACTTAAAAGTGCTATTAATACCTGTGTGTTTTAGATACCTACCATCAACAAAAAATACTTAATTAACCTAAAAGTTCAAAATGTTGGCTTCGATTCGATATTGTAGCATATTTTTAGACTATCTGTTTAGCTTAAAATTTTATCAATCTTCACATTAACTTAAAAGTGCTATTAATACCTGTGTGTTTTAGATACCTACCATCAACAAAAAATACTTAATTAACCTAAAAGTTCAAAATGTTGGCTTCGATTCGATATTGTAGCATATTTTTAGACTCTCAGCCTTTTTCTATCTGTTTAGCTTAAAATTTTATCAATCTTCACATTAACTTAAAAGTGCTATTAATACCTGTGTGTTTTAGATACCTACCATCAACAAAAAATACTTAATTAACCTAAAAGTTCAAAATGTTGGCTTCGATTCGATATTGTAGCATATTTTTAGACTCTCCAGCCTTTTTCTATCTGTTTAGCTTAAAATTTTATCAATCTTCACATTAACTTAAAAGTGCTATTAATACCTGTGTGTTTTAGATACCTACCATCAACGAAAAATACTTAATTAACCTAAAAGTTCAAAATGTTGGCTTCGATTCGATATTGTAGCATATTTTTAGACTCTCCAGCCTTTTTCTATCTGTTTAGCTTAAAATTTTATCAATCTTCACATTAACTTAAAAGTGCTATTAATACCTGTGTGTTTTAGATACCTACCATCAACAAAAATACTTAATTAACCTAAAAGTTCAAAATGTTGGCTTCGATTCGATATTGTAGCATATTTTTAGACTCTCCAGCCTTTTTTCTATGTGTTTAGCTTAAAATTTTATCAATCTTCACATTAACTTAAAAGTGCTATTAATACCTGTGTGTTTTAGATACCTACCATCAACAAAGATACTTAATTAACCTAAAAGTTCAAAATGTTGGCTTCGATTCGATATTGTAGCATATTTTTAGACTATCTGTTTAGCTTAAAATTTTATCAATCTTCACATTAACTTAAAAGTGCTATTAATACCTGTGTGTTTTAGATACCTACCATCAACAAAAAATACTTAATTAACCTAAAAGTTCAAAATGTTGGCTTCGATTCGATATTGTAGCATATTTTTAGACTCTCTCTGTTTAGCTTAAAATTTTATCAATCTTCACATTAACTTAAAAGTGCTATTAATACCTGTGTGTTTTAGATACCTACCATCAACAAAAAATACTTAATTAACCTAAAAGTTCAAAATGTTGGCTTCGATTCGATATTGTAGCATATTTTTAGACTCTCCAGCCTTTTTCTATCTGTTTAGCTTAAAATTTTATCAATCTTCACATTAACTTAAAAGTGCTATTAATACCTGTGTGTTTTAGATACCTACCATCAACAAAAAATACTTAATTAACCTAAAAGTTCAAAATGTTGGCTTCGATTCGATATTGTAGCATATTTTTAGACTCTCCAGCCTTTTTCTATCTGTTTAGCTTAAAATTTTATCAATCTTCACATTAACTTAAAAGTGCTATTAATACCTGTGTGTTTTAGATACCTACCATCAACAAAAAATACTTAATTAACCTAAAAGTTCAAAATGTTGGCTTCGATTCGATATTGTAGCATATTTTTAGACTCTCAGCCTTTTTCTATCTGTTTAGCTTAAAATTTTATCAATCTTCACATTAACTTAAAAGTGCTATTAATACCTGTGTGTTTTAGATACCTACCATCAACAAAAATACTTAATTAACCTAAAAGTTCAAAATGTTGGCTTCGATTCGATATTGTAGCATATTTTTAGACTCTCAGCCTTTTTCTATCTGTTTAGCTTAAAATTTTATCAATCTTCACATTAACTTAAAAGTGCTATTAATACCTGTGTGTTTTAGATACCTACCATCAACGAAAAATACTTAATTAACCTAAAAGTTCAAAATGTTGGCTTCGATTCGATATTGTAGCATATTTTTAGACTTTTTTCTATCTGTTTAGCTTAAAATTTTATCAATCTTCACATTAACTTAAAAGTGCTATTAATACCTGTGTGTTTTAGATACCTACCATCAACAAAAAATACTTAATTAACCTAAAAGTTCAAAATGTTGGCTTCGATTCGATATTGTAGCATATTTTTAGACTCTCCAGCCTTTTTTCTATCTGTTTAGCTTAAAATTTTATCAATCTTCACATTAACTTAAAAGTGCTATTAATACCTGTGTGTTTTAGATACCTACCATCAACAAAAATACTTAATTAACCTAAAAGTTCAAAATGTTGGCTTCGATTCGATATTGTAGCATATTTTTAGACTCTCAGCCTTTTTCTATCTGTTTAGCTTAAAATTTTATCAATCTTCACATTAACTTAAAAGTGCTATTAATACCTGTGTGTTTTAGATACCTACCATCAACAAAAATACTTAATTAACCTAAAAGTTCAAAATGTTGGCTTCGATTTGATATTGTAGCATATTTTTAGACTCACCAGCCTTTTTTCTATCTGTTTAGCTTAAAATTTTATCAATCTTCACATTAACTTAAAAGTGCTATTAATACCTGTGTGTTTTAGATACCTACCATCAACAAAAAATACTTAATTAACCTAAAAGTTCAAAATGTTGGCTTCGATTCGATATTGTAGCATATTTTTAGACTCTCCAGCCTTTTTCTATCTGTTTAGCTTAAAATTTTATCAATCTTCACATTAACTTAAAAGTGCTATTAATACCTGTGTGTTTTAGATACCTACCATCAACGAAAAATACTTAATTAACCTAAAAGTTCAAAATGTTGGCTTCGATTCGATATTGTAGCATATTTTTAGACTCTCCAGCCTTTTTCTATCTGTTTAGCTTAAAATTTTATCAATCTTCACATTAACTTAAAAGTGCTATTAATACCTGTGTGTTTTAGATACCTACCATCAACAAAAATACTTAATTAACCTAAAAGTTCAAA
This sequence comes from Aquatica leii, assembly GCA_035610365.1. Classification (NCBI taxonomy): domain Eukaryota; kingdom Metazoa; phylum Arthropoda; class Insecta; order Coleoptera; family Lampyridae; genus Aquatica; species Aquatica leii. The sequence goes on along the minus strand of CM069433.1, from coordinate 27,035,817 downwards.
ATGTTGGCTTCGATTCGATATTGTAGCATATTTTTAGACTCTCCAGCCTTTTTCTATCTGTTTAGCTTAAAATTTTATCAATCTTCACATTAACTTAAAAGTGCTATTAATACCTGTGTGTTTTAGATACCTACCATCAACAAAAAATACTTAATTAACCTAAAAGTTCAAAATGTTGGCTTCGATTCGATATTGTAGCATATTTTTAGACTCTCAGCCTTTTTCTTATCTGTTTAGCTTAAAATTTTATCAATCTTCACATTAACTTAAAAGTGCTATTAATACCTGTGTGTTTTAGATACCTACCATCAACAAAAAATACTTAATTAACCTAAAAGTTCAAAATGTTGGCTTCGATTCGATATTGTAGCATATTTTTAGACTCTCCAGCCTTTTTTCTATCTGTTTAGCTTAAAATTTTATCAATCTTCACATTAACTTAAAAGTGCTATTAATACCTGTGTGTTTTAGATACCTACCATCAACAAAAATACTTAATTAACCTAAAAGATCAAAATGTTGGCTTCGATTCGATATTGTAGCATATTTTTAGACTCTCCAGCCTTTTTTCTATCTGTTTAGCTTAAAATTTTATCAATCTTCACATTAACTTAAAAGTGCTATTAATACCTGTGTGTTTTAGATACCTACCATCAACGAAAAATACTTAATTAACCTAAAAGTTCAAAATGTTGGCTTCGATTCGATATTGTAGCATATTTTTAGACTCTCCAGCCTTTTGCTAACTGTTTAGCTTAAAATTTTATCAATCTTCACATTAACTTAAAAGTGCTATTAATACCTGTGTGTTTTAGATACCTACCATCAAAAAAAATACTTAATTAACCTAAAAGTTCAAAATGTTGGCTTCGATTCGATATTGTAGCATATCTTTAGACTCTCCAGCCTTATTTCTATCTGTTTAGCTTAAAATTTTATCAATCTTCACATTAACTTAAAAGTGCTATTAATACCTGTGTGTTTTAGATACCTACCATCAACAAAAAATACTTAATTAACCTAAAAGTTCAAAATGTTGGCTTCGATTCGATATTGTAGCATATTTTTAGACTCTCTGTTTAGCTTAAAATTTTATCAATCTTCACATTAACTTAAAAGTGCTATTAATACCTGTGTGTTTTAGATACCTACCATCAACAAAAAATACTTAATTAACCTAAAAGTTCAAAATGTTGGCTTCGATTCGATATTGTAGCATATTTTTAGACTCTCCAGCCTTTTTCTATCTGTTTAGCTTAAAATTTTATCAATCTTCACATTAACTTAAAAGTGCTATTAATACCTGTGTGTTTTAGATACCTACCATCAACAAAAAATACTTAATTAACCTAAAAGTTCAAAATGTTGGCTTCGATTCGATATTGTAGCATATTTTTAGACTCTCCAGCCTTTTTCTATCTGTTTAGCTTAAAATTTTATCAATCTTCACATTAACTTAAAAGTGCTATTAATACCTGTGTGTTTTAGATACCTACCATCAACAAAAATACTTAATTAACCTAAAAGTTCAAAATGTTGGCTTCGATTCGATATTGTAGCATATTTTTAGACTCTCCAGCCTTTTTCTATCTGTTTAGCTTAAAATTTTATCAATCTTCACATTAACTTAAAAGTGCTATTAATACCTGTGTGTTTTAGATACCTACCATCAACAAAAAATACTTAATTAACCTAAAAGTTCAAAATGTTGGCTTCGATTCGATATTGTAGCATATTTTTAGACTCTCCAGCCTTTTTCTATCTGTTTAGCTTAAAATTTTATCAATCTTCACATTAACTTAAAAGTGCTATTAATACCTGTGTGTTTTAGATACCTACCATCAACGAAAAATACTTAATTAACCTAAAAGTTCAAAATGTTGGCTTCGATTCGATATTGTAGCATATTTTTAGACTCTCCAGCCTTTTTCTATCTGTTTAGCTTAAAATTTTATCAATCTTCACATTAACTTAAAAGTGCTATTAATACCTGTGTGTTTTAGATACCTACCATCAACAAAAAATACTTAATTAACCTAAAAGTTCAAAATGTTGGCTTCGATTCGATATTGTAGCATATTTTTAGACTCTCCAGCCTTTTTCTATCTGTTTAGCTTAAAATTTTATCAATCTTCACATTAACTTAAAAGTGCTATTAATACCTGTGTGTTTTAGATACCTACCATCTCGCAAAAATACTTAATTAACCTAAAAGTTCAAAATGTTGGCTTCGATTCGATATTGTAGCATATTTTTAGACTCTCAGCCTTTTTCTATCTGTTTAGCTTAAAATTTTATCAATCTTCACATTAACTTAAAAGTGCTATAAATACCTGTGTGTTTTAGATACCTACCATCAACAAAAATACTTAATTAACCTAAAACTTCAAAATGTTGGCTTCGATTCGATATTGTAGCATATTTTTAGACTCTCCAGCCTTTTTCTATCTGTTTAGCTTAAAATTTTATCAATCTTCACATTAACTTAAAAGTGCTATTAATACCTGTGTGTTTTAGATACCTACCATCAACAAAAATACTTAATTAACCTAAAAGTTCAAAATGTTGGCTTCGATTCGATATTGTAGCATATTTTTAGACTCTCCAGCCTTTTTCTATCTGTTTAGCTTAAAATTTTATCAATCTTCACATTAACTTAAAAGTGCTATTAATACCTGTGTGTTTTAGATACCTACCATCAACAAAAATACTTAATTAACCTAAAAGTTCAAAATGTTGGCTTCGATTCGATATTGTAGCATATTTTTAGACTCTCCAGCCTTTTTTCTATCTGTTTAGCTTAAAATTTTATCAATCTTCACATTAACTTAAAAGTGCTATTAATACCTGTGTGTTTTAGATACCTACCATCAACAAAAATACTTAATTAACCTAAAAGTTCAAAATGTTGGCTTCGATTCGATATTGTAGCATATTTTTAGACTCTCCAGCCTTTTTTCTATCTGTTTAACTTAAAATTTTATCAATCTTTACATTAACTTAAAAGTGCTATATATACCTGTGTGTTTTAGATACCTACCATCAACAAAAATACTTAATTAACCTAAAAGTTCAAAATGTTGGCTTCGATTCGATATTGTAGCATATTTTTAGACTCTCCAGCCTTTTTTTTATCTGTTTAGCTTAAAATTTTATCAATCTTCACATTAACTTAAAAGTGCTATAAATACCTGTGTGTTTTAGATACCTACCATCAACAAAAATACTTAATTAACCTAAAAGTTCAAAATGTTGGCTTCGATTCGATATTGTAGCATATTTTTAGACTTTTTTCTATCTGTTTAGCTTAAAATTTTATCAATCTTCACATTAACTTAAAAGTGCTATTAATACCTGTGTGTTTTAGATACCTACCATCAACAAAAAATACTTAATTAACCTAAAAGTTCAAAATGTTGGCTTCGATTCGATATTGTAGCATATTTTTAGACTCTCCAGCCTTTTTCTATCTGTTTAGCTTAAAATTTTATCAATCTTCACATTAACTTAAAAGTGCTATTAATACCTGTGTGTTTTAGATACCTACCATCAACAAAAATACTTAATTAACCTAAAAGTTCAAAATGTTGGCTTCGATTCGATATTGTAGCATATTTTTAGACTCTCAGCCTTTTTCTATCTGTTTAGCTTAAAATTTTATCAATCTTCACATTAACTTAAAAGTGCTATTAATACCTGTGTGTTTTAGATACCTACCATCAACGAAAAATACTTAATTAACCTAAAAGTTCAAAATGTTGGCTTCGATTCGATATTGTAGCATATTTTTAGACTCTCCAGCCTTTTTCTATCTGTTTAGCTTAAAATTTTATCAATCTTCACATTAACTTAAAAGTGCTATTAATACCTGTGTGTTTTAGATACCTACCATCAACAAAAAATACTTAATTAACCTAAAAGTTCAAAATGTTGGCTTCGATTCGATATTGTAGCATATTTTTAGACTCTCCAGCCTTTTACTATCTGTTTAGCTTAAAATTTTATCAATCTTCACATTAACTTAAAAGTGCTATTAATACCTGTGTGTTTTAGATACCTACCATCAACAAAAAATACTTAATTAACCTAAAAGTTCAAAATGTTGGCTTCGATTCGATATTGTAGCATATTTTATGGCTGTCCTGCCTTTTTCTATCTGTTTAGCTTAAAATTTTATCAATCTTCACATTAACTTAAAAGTGCTATTAATACCTGTGTGTTTTAGATACCTACCATCAACAAAAAATACTTAATTAACCTAAAAGTTCAAAATGTTGGCTTCGATTCGATATTGTAGCATATTTTTAGACTCTCCAGCCTTTTTCTATCTGTTTAGCTTAAAATTTTATCAATCTTCACATTAACTTAAAAGTGCTATTAATACCTGTGTGTTTTAGATACCTACCATCAACAAAAAATACTTAATTAACCTAAAAGTTCAAAATGTTGGCTTCGATTCGATATTGTAGCATATTTTTAGACTCTCCAGCCTTTTTCTATCTGTTTAGCTTAAAATTTTATCAATCTTCACATTAACTTAAAAGTGCTATTAATACCTGTGTGTTTTAGATACCTACCATCAACGAAAAATACTTAATTAACCTAAAAGTTCAAAATGTTGGCTTCGATTCGATATTGTAGCATATTTTTAGACTTTTTTCTATCTGTTTAGCTTAAAATTTTATCAATCTTCACATTAACTTAAAAGTGCTATTAATACCTGTGTGTTTTAGATACCTACCATCAACAAAAAATACTTAATTAACCTAAAAGTTCAAAATGTTGGCTTCGATTCGATATTGTAGCATATTTTTAGACTCTCCAGCCTTTTTCTATCTGTTTAGCTTAAAATTTTATCAATCTTCACATTAACTTAAAAGTGCTATTAATACCTGTGTGTTTTAGATACCTACCATAAACAAAAATACTTAATTAAGCTAAAAGTTCAAAATGTTGGCTTCGATTCGATATTGTAGCATATTTTTAGACTCTCCAGCCTTTTTCTATCTGTTTAGCTTAAAATTTTATCAATCTTCACATTAACTTAAAAGTGCTATTAATACCTGTGTGTTTTAGATACCTACCATCAACAAAAAATACTTAATTAACCTAAAAGTTCAAAATGTTGGCTTCGATTCGATATTGTAGCATATTTTTAGACTCTCAGCCTTTTTCTATCTGTTTAGCTTAAAATTTTATCAATCTTCACATTAACTTAAAAGTGCTATTAATACCTGTGTGTTTTAGATACCTACCATCAACAAAAATACTTAATTAACCTAAAAGTTCAAAATGTTGGCTTCGATTCGATATTGTAGCATATTTTTAGACTCTCAGCCTTTTTCTATCTGTTTAGCTTAAAATTTTATCAATCTTCACATTAACTTAAAAGTGCTATTAATACCTGTGTGTTTTAGATACCTACCATCAACGAAAAATACTTAATTAACCTAAAAGTTCAAAATGTTGGCTTCGATTCGATATTGTAGCATATTTTTAGACTCTCCAGCCTTTATTCTATCTGTTTAGCTTAAAATTTTATCAATCTTCACATTAACTTAAAAGTGCTATTAATACCTGTGTGTTTTAGATACCTACCATCAACGAAAAATACTTAATTAACCTAAAAGTTCAAAATGTTGGCTTCGATTCGATATTGTAGCATATTTTTAGACTCTCCAGCCTTTTTCTATCTGGTTAGCTTAAAATTTTATCAATCTTCACATTAACTTAAAAGTGCTATTAATACCTGTGTGTTTTAGATACCTACCATCAACAAAAATACTTAATTAACCTAAAAGTTCAAAATGTTGGCTTCGATTCGATATTGTAGCATATTTTTAGACTCTCCAGCCTTTTTCTATCTGTTTAGCTTAAAATTTTATCAATCTTCACATTAACTTAAAAGTGCTATTAATACCTGTGTGTTTTAGATACCTACCATCAACAAAAAATACTTAATTAACCTAAAAGTTCAAAATGTTGGCTTCGATTCGATATTGTAGCATATTTTTAGACTCTCCAGCCTTTTTCTATCTGTTTAGCTTAAAATTTTATCAATCTTCACATTAACTTAAAAGTGCTATTAATACCTGTGTGTTTTAGATACCTACCATCAACAAAAATACTTAATTAACCTAAAAGTTCAAAATGTTGGCTTCGATTCGATATTGTAGCATATTTTTAGACTCTCCAGCCTTTTTCTATCTGTTTAGCTTAAAATTTTATCAATCTTCACATTAACTTAAAAGTGCTATTAATACCTGTGTGTTTTAGATACCTACCATCAACAAAAAATACTTAATTAACCTAAAAGTTCAAAATGTTGGCTTCGATTCGATATTGTAGCATATTTTTAGACTCTCCAGCCTTTTGCTATCTGTTTAGCTTAAAATTTTATCAATCTTCACATTAACTTAAAAGTGCTATTAATACCTGTGTGTTTTAGATACCTACCATCAACGAAAAATACTTAATTAACCTAAAAGTTCAAAATGTTGGCTTCGATTCGATATTGTAGCATATTTTTAGACTCTCCAGCCTTTTTCTATCTGTTTAGCTTAAAATTTTATCAATCTTCACATTAACTTAAAAGTGCTATTAATACCTGTGTGTTTTAGATACCTACCATCAACAAAAAATACTTAATTAACCTAAAAGTTCAAAATGTTGGCTTCGATTCGATATTGTAGCATATTTTTAGACTCTCCAGCCTTTTTCTATCTGTTTAGCTTAAAATTTTATCAATCTTCACATTAACTTAAAAGTGCTATTAATACCTGTGTGTTTTAGATACCTACCATCAACAAAAAATACTTAATTAACCTAAAAGTTCAAAATGTTGGCTTCGATTCGATATTGTAGCATATTTTTAGACTCTCCAGCCTTTTACTATCTGTTTAGCTTAAAATTTTATCAATCTTCACATTAACTTAAAAGTGCTATTAATACCTGTGTGTTTTAGATACCTACCATCAACAAAAATACTTAATTAACCTAAAAGTTCAAAATGTTGGCTTCGATTCGATATTGTAGCATATTTTTAGACTCTCCAGCCTTTTTCTATCTGTTTAGCTTAAAATTTTATCAATCTTCACATTAACTTAAAAGTGCTATTAATACCTGTGTGTTTTAGATACCTACCATCAACAAAAAATACTTAATTAACCTAAAAGTTCAAAATGTTGGCTTCGATTCGATATTGTAGCATATTTTTAGACTCTCCAGCCTTTTTCTATCTGTTTAGCTTAAAATTTTATCAATCTTCACATTAACTTAAAAGTGCTATTAATACCTGTGTGTTTTAGATACCTACCATCAACGAAAAATACTTAATTAACCTAAAAGTTCAAAATGTTGGCTTCGATTCGATATTGTAGCATATTTTTAGACTTTTTTCTATCTGTTTAGCTTAAAATTTTATCAATCTTCACATTAACTTAAAAGTGCTATTAATACCTGTGTGTTTTAGATACCTACCATCAACAAAAATACTTAATTAACCTAAAAGTTCAAAATGTTGGCTTCGATTCGATATTGTAGCATATTTTTAGACTCTCCAGCCTTTTTTCTATCTGTTTAGCTTAAAATTTTATCAATCTTCACATTAACTTAAAAGTGCTATTAATACCTGTGTGTTTTAGATACCTACCATCAACAAAAAATACTTAATTAACCTAAAAGTTCAAAATGTTGGCTTCGATTCGATATTGTAGCATATTTTTAGACTCAATCTTCACATTAACCTAAAAGTGCTATTAATACCTGTGTGTTTTAGATACCTACCATCAACAAAAATACTTAATTAACCTAAAAGTTCAAAATGTTGGCTTCGATTCGATATTGTAGCATATTTTTAGACTTTCCAGCCTTTTTTCTATCTGTTTAGCTTAAAATTTTATCAATCTTCACATTAACTTAAAAGTGCTATTAATACCTGTGTGTTTTAGATACCTACCATCAACAAAAAATACTTAATTAACCTAAAAGTTCAAAATGTTGGCTTCGATTCGATATTGTAGCATATTTTTAGACTCTCCAGCCTTTTTCTATCTGTTTAGCTTAAAATTTTATCAATCTTCACATTAACTTAAAAGTGCTATTAATACCTGTGTGTTTTAGATACCTACCATCAACAAAAAATACTTAATTAACCTAAAAGTTCAAAATGTTGGCTTCGATTCGATATTGTAGCATATTTTTAGACTCTCCAGCCTTTTTCTATCTGTTTAGCTTAAAATTTTATCAATCTTCACATTAACTTAAAAGTGCTATTAATACCTGTGTGTTTTAGATACCTACCATCAACGAAAAATACTTAATTAACCTAAAAGTTCAAAATGTTGGCTTCGATTCGATATTGTAGCATATTTTTAGACTCTCCAGCCTTTTTCTATCTGTTTAGCTTAAAATTTTATCAATCTTCACATTAACTTAAAAGTGCTATTAATACCTGTGTGTTTTAGATACCTACCATCAACGAAAAATACTTAATTAACCTAAAAGTTCAAAATGTTGGCTTCGATTCGATATTGTAGCATATTTTTAGACTCTCCAGCCTTTTTCTATCTGTTTAGCTTAAAATTTTATCAATCTTCACATTAACTTAAAAGTGCTATTAATACCTGTGTGTTTTAGATACCTACCATCAACAAAAAATACTTAATTAACCTAAAAGTTCAAAATGTTGGCTTCGATTCGATATTGTAGCATATTTTAGACTCTCCAGCCTTTTTCTATCTGTTTAGCTTAAAATTTTATCAATCTTCACATTAACTTAAAAGTGCTATTAATACCTGTGTGTTTTAGATACCGAGCATCAACAAAAATACTTAATTAACCTAAAAGTTCAAAATGTTGGCTTCGATTCGGTAGTGTAGCGTATTCTTAGACTCTCCTGCCTTTGTTTTATCTGTTTAGCTTAAAATTTTATCAATCTTCACATTAACTTAAAAGTGCTATTAATACCTGTGTGTTTTAGATACCTACCATCAACAAAAAATACTTAATTAACCTAAAAGTTCAAAATGTTGGCTTCGATTCGATATTGTAGCATATTTTTAGACTCTCCAGCCTTTTTCTATCTGTTTAGCTTAAAATTTTATCAATCTTCACATTAACTTAAAAGTGCTATTAATACCTGTGTGTTTTAGATACCTACCATCAACAAAAATACTTAATTAACCTAAAAGTTCAAAATGTTGGCTTCGATTCGATATTGTAGCATATTTTTAGACTCTCCAGCCTTTTTTCTATCTGTTTAGCTTAAAATTTTATCAATCTTCACATTAACTTAAAAGTGCTATTAATACCTGTGTGTTTTAGATACCTACCATCAACAAAAAATACTTAATTAACCTAAAAGTTCAAAATGTTGGCTTCGATTCGATATTGTAGCATATTTTTAGACTCTACAGCCTTTTTGCTATCTGTTTAGCTTAAAATTTTATCAATCTTCACATTAACTTAAAAGTGCTATTAATACCTGTGTGTTTTAGATACCTACCATCAACGAAAAATACTTAATTAACCTAAAAGTTCAAAATGTTGGCTTCGATTCGATATTGTAGCATATTTTTAGACTCTCCAGCTTTTTTCTATCTGTTTAGCTTAAAATTTTATCAATCTTCACATTAACTTAAAAGTGCTATTAATACCTGTGTGTTTTAGATACCTACCATCAACAAAAAATACTTAATTAACCTAAAAGTTCAAAATGTTGGCTTCGATTCGATATTGTAGCATATTTTTAGACTCTCCAGCCTTTTTCTATCTGTTTAGCTTAAAATTTTATCAATCTTCACATTAACTTAAAAGTGCTATTAATACCTGTGTGTTTTAGATACCTACCATCAAAAAAAATACTTAATTAACCTAAAAGTTCAAAATGTTGGCTTCGATTCGATATTGTAGCATATTTTTAGACTCTCCAGCCTTTTTTCTATCTGTTTAGCTTAAAATTTTATCAATCTTCACATTAACTTAAAAGTGCTATTAATACCTGTGTGTTTTAGATACCTACCATCAACAAAAATACTTAATTAACCTAAAAGTTCAAAATGTTGGCTTCGATTCGATATTGTAGCATATTTTTAGACTCTCCAGCCTTTTTTCTATCTGTTTAGCTTAAAATTTTATCAATCTTCACATTAACTTAAAAGTGCTATTAATACCTGTGTGTTTTAGATACCTACCATCAACGAAAAATACTTAATTAACCTAAAAGTTCAAAATGTTGGCTTCGATTCGATATTGTAGCATATTTTTAGACTTTTTTCTATCTGTTTAGCTTAAAATTTTATCAATCTTCACATTAACTTAAAAGTGCTATTAATACCTGTGTGTTTTAGATACCTACCATCAACAAAAAATACTTAATTAACCTAAAAGTTCAAAATGTTGGCTTCGATTCGATATTGTAGCATATTTTTAGACTCTCCAGCCTTTTTTCTATCTGTTTAGCTTAAAATTTTATCAATCTTCACATTAACTTAAAAGTGCTATTAATACCTGTGTGTTTTAGATACCTACCATCAACAAAAATACTTAATTAACCTGAAAGTTTAAAATGTTGGCTTCGATTCGATATTGTAGCATATTTTTAGACTCTCCAGCCTTTTTTCTATCTGTTTAGCTTAAAATTTTATCAATCTTCACATTAACTTAAAAGTGCTATTAATACCTGTGTGTTTTAGATAACGACCATCAACAAAAAATACTTAATTAACCTAAAAGTTCAAAATGTTGGCTTCGATTCGATATTGTAGCATATTTTTAGACTCTCCAGCCTTTTTTCTATCTGTTTAGCTTAAAATTTTATCAATCTTCACATTAACTTAAAAGTGCTATTAATACCTGTGTGTTTTAGATACCTACCATCAACAAAAAATACTTAATTAACCTAAAAGTCCAAAATGTTGGCTTCGATTCGATATTGTAGCATATTTTTAGACTCTCCAGCCTTTTTCTATCTGTTTAGCTTAAAATTTTATCAATCTTCACATTAACTTAAAAGTGCTATTAATACCTGTGTGTTTTAGATACCTACCATCAACGAAAAATACTTAATTAACCTAAAAGTTCAAAATGTTGGCTTCGATTCGATATTGTAGCATATTTTTAGACTTTTTTCTATCTGTTTAGCTTAAAATTTTATCAATCTTCACATTAACTTAAAAGTGCTATTAATACCTGTGTGTTTTAGATACCTACCATCAACAAAAAATACTTAATTAACCTAAAAGTTCAAAATGTTGGCTTCGATTCGATATTGTAGCATATTTTTAGACTCTCCAGCCTTTTTCTATCTGTTTAGCTTAAAATTTTATCAATCTTCACATTAACTTAAAAGTGCTATTAATACCTGTGTGTTTTAGATACCTACCATCAACAAAAATACTTAATTAACCTAAAAGTTCAAAATGTTGGCTTCGATTCGATATTGTAGCATATTTTTAGACTCTCCAGCCTTTTTCTATCTGTTTAGCTTAAAATTTTATCAATCTTCACATTAACCTAAAAGTGCTATTAATACCTGTGTGTTTTAGATACCTACCATCAACAAAAATACTTAATTAACCTAAAAGTTCAAAATGTTGGCTTCGATTCGATATTGTAGCATATTTTTAGACTCTCAGCCTGTTTTCTATCTGTTTAGCTTAAAATTTTATCAATCTTCACATTAACTTAAAAGTGCTATTAATACCTGTGTGTTTTAGATACCTACCATCAACGAAAAATACTTAATTAACCTAAAAGTTCAAAATGTTGGCTTCGATTCGATATTGTAGCATATTTTTAGACTCTCCAGCCTTTTTCTATCTGTTTAGCTTAAAATTTTATCAATCTTCACATTAACTTAAAAGTGCTATTAATACCTGTGTGTTTTAGATACCTACCATCAACAAAAAATACTTAATTAACCTAAAAGTTCAAAATGTTGGCTTCGATTCGATATTGTAGCATATTTTTAGACTCTCCAGCCTTTTTCTATCTGTTTAGCTTAAAATTTTATCAATCTTCACATTAACTTAAAAGTGCTATTAATACCTGTGTGTTTTAGATACCTACCATCACCAAAACATACTTAATTAACCTAAAAGTTCAAAATGTTGGCTTCGATTCGATATTGTAGCATATTTTTAGACTCTCCAGCCTTTTTCTATCTGTTTAGCTTAAAATTTTATCAATCTTCACATTAACTTAAAAGTGCTATTAATACCTGTGTGTTTTAGATACCTACCATCAACAAAAATACTTAATTAACCTAAAAGTTCAAAATGTTGGCTTCGATTCGATATTGTAGCATATTTTTAGACTCTCCAGCCTTTTTTCTATCTGTTTAGCTTAAAATTTTATCAATCTTCACATTAACTTAAAAGTGCTATTAATACCTGTGTGTTTTAGATACCTACCATCAACAAAAAATACTTAATTAACCTAAAAGTTCAAAATGTTGGCTTCGATTCGATATTGTAGCATATTTTTAGACTCTCCAGCCTTTTTTCTATCTGTTTAGCTTAAAATTTTATCAATCTTCACATTAACTTAAAAGTGCTATTAATACCTGTGTGTTTTAGATACCTACCATCAACAAAAAATACTTAATTAACCTAAAAGTTCAAAATGTTGGCTTCGATTCGATATTGTAGCATATTTTTAGACTCTCCAGCCTTTTTCTATCTGTTTAGCTTAAAATTTTATCAATCTTCACATTAACTTAAAAGTGCTATTAATACCTGTGTGTTTTAGATACCTACCATCAACAAAAAATACTTAATTAACCTAAAAGTTCAAAATGTTGGCTTCGATTCGATATTGTAGCATATTTTTAGACTCTCCAGCCTTTTTTCTATCTGTTTAGCTTAAAATTTTATCAATCTTCACATTAACTTAAAAGTGCTATTAATACCTGTGTGTTTTAGATACCTACCATCAACAAAAAATACTTAATTAACCTAAAAGTTCAAAATGTTGGCTTCGATTCGATATTGTAGCATATTTTTAGACTCTCCAGCCTTTTTCTATCTGTTTAGCTTAAAATTTTATCAATCTTTACATTAACTTAAAAGTGCTATTAATACCTGTGTGTTTTAGATACCTACCATCAACAAAAAATACTTAATTAACCTAAAAGTTCAAAATGTTGGCTTCGATTCGATATTGTAGCATATTTTTAGACTCTCCAGCCTTTTTTCTATCTGTTTAGCTTAAAATTTTATCAATCTTCACATTAACTTAAAAGTGCTATTAATACCTGTGTGTTTTAGATACCTACCATCAACAAAAAATACTTAATTAACCTAAAAGTTCAAAATGTTGGCTTCGATTCGATATTGTAGCATATTTTTAGACTCTCCAGCCTTTTTCTATCTGTTTAGCTTAAAATTTTATCAATCTTTACATTAACTTAAAAGTGCTATTAATACCTGTGTGTTTTAGATACCTACCATCAACAAAAAATACTTAATTAACCTAAAAGTTCAAAATGTTGGCTTCGATTCGATATTGTAGCATATTTTTAGACTCTCCAGTCTTTTTTCTATCTGAGTAGTTATGTAGTGCCGGTTCTGGCTCACTCGGGTAAGTTCGGGCGTGATCAGAATTTCTTCGACTGTGTTCGTGTGCGCTCGTAATTTCCGGTGTCTAATTACAGCTTCGTGTGCCAGATTTCAACTTCCGGTGTCAGATTACAGCTTCTGGTATCAAATTTCAACTTCCGGTTTCAAATTTCAACTTCCGGTGTCAAATTTCAACTTCCGGTTTCGAATTTCAACTTCCGGTGTCAGATTACAGCTTCCGGTATCAAATTACAACTTCCGGTGTCGGATTACAACTTCCTGTGTCAGATTACAACTTCCGGTGTCAGATTACAACTTCCGGTGTCAGATTTCATTGCTGTGCATTGTCAGCAAATTTTTTCGAGTTCATTAGCTATGATGAATCAACAAATTTTTTATAATGAACTTACGGTGTCTACTTTGTTTCCACTTAAGTTCAATGATCTGCAAAAACGCTGAATTAACTAGAAAGGTCATATACTTCGCTTTTTTTTAAAAATATGACTTCTTGCAGATTCATAAATCAATGAAAATCACATATTTATTTAAGTAATTATTGTATGCAATTCAAATAGTATTACAGTTAACTTTATTTAAGTTACAATTCAAATTTATAAATTATTTTTTATAAAGACTAACAAAACAATGTTTTTTTTTCCTGCAGGTGGTATTATATTTTATATTACATTTAGCAATGATTTTCGTTTTAAAGCTTATAAAATGTTAATGTCATGAATGAAAAAATTATTAATTTATTTAATTTATAGTATATACACTTATGCGTTTGGTTTAAGATTACAATTTTAAGAATACATTTTTTAAATCATTTAGTTGCGGCATCAGTCGAATGAACTCCTTGATTATGTTACATTTAATATATTATATGCATTTAAAAGTGTTTAGTTAATTTGAATTTAGAATGTAAATTTAAAAAATGAGCAATTAGTTCTTAATATAACTTCAATTCATAGCTTTTACTATTTATATACACAAACAAAATGCTGATTTAACTATTGAGTAAATTTCATGTTACAAATCTAGACATTGCGAAGAATGTAGTTATATAATTTCTTCAATGCAAAAAATAATCCATTTATTTAATTTAGATTATAGTATTAGAAATATTTTAACTTTACTTACATTATTATAGTAACATAAAGAAACTGTTTTTTCCACAGATGTTATATTATACGAGGGTCGTTAGCATATTTTTTTTTTGTTGACTTAGTTTTTACGCTACCAACACCTTAAAATAACATAATTCACTAAGTTTATAAGGTCCACCCGGTAAATTTGATTAAAATAATAACTGAAATCCATACGTTTTATATGCATATTAAAATTACAATTAAAATAAAAGACTCTAACGTTAAAGTGTTTTCTCAGCATATAACAAGTCGTTGACACTCATAATTTTGTTGATTTGCATTATTCAGCTTTGATTATAAATGTTTATAATATAAATTGTTTTATTACATGTTAAAAAACTCGAAAAATCAAATCAATCCCTTATTTATTTAAGTAATTATTGTATGCAATTCAAATAGTATTACAGTTAACTTCATTTAAATTACAATTAAAACTTATAAATCATTTTTATAAAGACTAACATAAAAATGTTTTTATTCCCGCAGTTGATATATTTTATATTACATTTAGCAATTATTTTTGTTTTAAAGCTGATAAAATATAAATTTCATGAATGAAAAAATTATCAATTTATTTAATTTATAGTATACACTTATGCGTTTGGTTTGAGATTGCAATTTTAAGAATACCTTTTCAAATCATTTCGTTGCGTTAATGGCTGCATCAGTCAAATAAACTCAAAAATAGGACCCCAGATATTGTTGTATTTGCATCAGTGTTTCCAATAATTTTTTATAGGTGTTAAGTTACATATTAACATATGAATCATTGACGCTCTTATAATATGTAAACGATTTATTTATTTGTTTAATTATGCATTTCAAGTTAATACACCATTAAACTAAACTAACTGGAATATATAGAAATAAATCTATCATAAGCAATAAAGGACTAAAAATATCAGGAATGGTTCCTATCAAATTTTTTAGAACCATTCTAAAATCACATTATTAAGGATCAAATATTCGTATGCATATTTAGTCTTTGAATATGAAAAAATTAATTTTTTGAATGTAAATTTAGAATGGTCAATGAATATTCGAGATAATGATGCCTAACTGTTGTCAACTTAAGATAACAAAATTTAATGATTTTTATAGTAGAAAATATAACTTCACTTCAATAATTTTGACTCACTGAAATCAATACAAAAAGGATGGAAATTCTAATAAATAAAGTCTTGTTATACGTTGCTAAATATTTTTCAATTAAACTCCATTCATCGTTTTAGCATTTATTATTATTATTTATATACAATGTTACATTTAACTATTGAATACATATTATATTACAATTATAGACATTGAC
This sequence comes from Aquatica leii, assembly GCA_035610365.1. Lineage (NCBI taxonomy): Eukaryota > Metazoa > Arthropoda > Insecta > Coleoptera > Lampyridae > Aquatica > Aquatica leii. Next base: position 27,019,801 of record CM069433.1, on the reverse strand, counting down.
AAAATGTGTTTACATAATTTTGTTACAAGCTTTAGCTGGTTACGAACCTGCACGGCCAACTCTCAACAGTCGGAGAGAGGGTAGGGTTGCTAGAGGTAAATAAAAGATAATTAAGGGCGCCAGAGCCTATCCAAAGTAAGTTCCTGCTTGCTCACCACAGGAATGGTAATAAACTTGTAACTATGATGTTAAGTTCGTAACTGCTGAAAGAAACGACTAAAATGGAAAAGAAACTCGATCATTAACAACAATGGTACTTTAATTCCTCTATAAAAATAAATGTATTAACAACTAAATAGTCAAATGTACACCGGTACTGTATAGAATATAAAGAAACGAGAATAGCAGTAGGATCGGCAACTTACACTACACGTCGACCAAAAGTGCAGCCACCAAAACATATATAAAATTTATCAATAACTAACATGAATAATAATACTTTACGATGGATATAAGCAGCGAGCGATAAGTCATTTACTTAACTTAACTTAGTAACAATCATAAGCAACACGTAAATTTGCACGTACAGGTAATAATTATAGTAAGTCATTATGAATATACCGTAGCGACACGAATAAATAAGAACAAGAAAAAGTGACTTACCAAAAATTCCAGGGCGCTCTTCAGAAAAACGTTTTTCCTACGGGCTACCTGCAATTTAACTTCCTGAAAAATAATCGTGTCTACCTGGCGACTCACAAACTACAAATAAAGACACATTTAAAGGACAGTAATCGAACCGACACTTATCGTCTGCTGTTACATTAATGTTACGCCTCTGGTGGTATTAAGTAATTGCCTTCGAGTAGAATTCAATCGTATCCAATAATTATGATCTTCCGAACAATGTGATAGTTATTAAGGTTAGGATATTGCCTCCGAATAGAATTCAATCGTATCCAATAATTATGATCTTCCGAACAATGTGGTAGTTATTAAGGTTAGGATATTGCCTCCGAATAGAATTCAAACGTATCCAGTAATTAAGATCTTCTGCTTTCGCTTATAATTTCCCCCTTGAGGATTTTATGTAACGATACAAATATCCGTAGTCATGAAGGTGGCACATGGGGCTAACCAAAAAAACATCAAAATTACTTTTAATTACAGAAATAAATAAAATTACTTACGCTGCGGAAGTAAATCAGTTAATTAAAGAAACTACATAATTTCCATCGTGTCCCTAACACGTGGATGATTTTAGAGAACGAACATTCACTCAACGCAGCCCGCGATATTGCCAGTTACAAGGTTCAAGTTAAAATGTCGGAAAAGACACCGGATGCGCAATACAAAGTGACCAACGAACCCAATAGATGGCGTCAAGAAATATCAAAGTAGTTTTTAATTAAATTGATGTACAGGGTAATGCAATATTTAAATTTATGCACGTAACAGAATTCCCCCCCCAGCAAGATAAAAGCGTGGAGCGGAGATAACGAAACAAAAGCTAAAATGAAGACAGAAATTTAGGCATACGCCAAGGATAGAACCCTTAAATCCAAAACCAACCCAATTCCAAGAAACCCAACCCCGTGTAATCTCATCAGATTACCACAAATACAGAAAGAGACAGAGATTTTCCAGAATCTTAAGAATGCCGACAACCAAAACTGTAACAGAAGCGCACGAAGCGAAAGGTATCTCCAAGAAACCAAGAGTAATTTGATCTAAAAGCAAAGAAGAATACCAACATGGTTTACTAATTTCCGAAGCGCATAAAGCGATACCAAAAAGTAAGGTACAAACAATCAGTAACCCAATACAGTAAGGACGTAAGTATCGAAAGAATTCCAGAGAAAATAGATGAATCGCCCGAGGCAAAAGTAGTCAAATCAAGGGAAAGAATGTATGGGTATAGTGAGAGAATAAAAAAAAAAAATCGCCCGAGGCAAAAGTAGTTAAATCAAGGGAAAGAATGTATGGGTATAGTGAGAGAATAAAATATAGTGGAATAGAATGCCTAAATAGAAAATGGGAGATCAGCAGTTCAGAGGTAGTGCTCGAGGAAAGGTGCGAAGTGATCGCGTACCAAAAATGGGCCGAGCAAGCGGAAATACCCAAGGTACAGGAAACGGAGTGGCAGTCTGTTCCCAGTCTCAGGCCTACACAGTCAAACGAATAATTTATTAATCCCAAAGCAGCACAAGAGAGAATTATCAAGGAGGAGAACGCAGAGGAAAAAATGATATGACGGCAGTAAATCCACGGAAAGCAAAACTTAAGCAGCGAGAAAAGTTTTTAATACAATCTCAAACCAACCCAGGAGGAGAAGAAAGGAAAAAAAGAAAGCATGAGTTAATACAACCCCAGAAAACTTCACTTGCCCAATAGAACGTCGTGAGTTAGTGCTCGTTGCGTTGGGATGTCACGCGGAACCTAAATGCCGAAGAACGGATTAGAATATTCCCAGAGCCAAAAGAAACCCAAAGAAAAGGAATATCCTAACGGTGACTAACAACATCAAAAATGCCGACTAAGCGGAAGTACAAAGTACAAGAAGCGACGTTGCAGTCTATTCCAAGCTTCAAACCGAAACCAACAAAACAAAAACCCACTAACCCCAATAAAGCGAGAGAAGTAACCGAGAAAGAAAAGCAAAAGAAAAGAACCATAGTTGCGTGAATACTAAAGAACGGAATTATTAAAAGAAAATACCAAGAAAGTATTCAAGCAACAAATCCAGATAAAAGAAAAAGCGAAAGAGATAATTGCCCTAAAGACAAATCCCAAAAAGCGAAAGAAAAAAAATCAAAAGTAAGAAAGACAAGAAAGGATAAAAAGAGACAGACGGAGAAAGATAAGACAAGGTGTAAATGTCTGATTCGTTCTTCTCTCCGTAGAAGAAACGAAAGGGAGTGACCAGCCCTTCAATGCCCAACCAACCGCCCATGAGGCGAACCATAAAGAGAATCAAAACAAAGAATAATGGTTGGCACAAAGAAAAGATAGATAGGCCCAAGAAGAAAAAAATAAAAGGTAGAAAAGATAAGAGATAGAGAAAGACGGAGAAAGATAAGGCTTGATGTAACTGCCTGATTCATTCTTCACCCCGTAAAAGAATGAAAAGAGAGACCACCCTACGGTGCCCAACCAACCGCCCTATGGGGTAAACCTTTAGGAGGAGGAAGAAGAAAGAAAGAGATGTGGCATGTAGGTGATCAACAAATCAAGAAGAAGGAAAAAATAAGAAGTAAGAAAAACAAGAACGGGAGAAAGAAACAGACGGAGAAAGATAAGACAAGATGTAAATGTCTGATTCGTTCTTCTCTCCGTAGAAGAAACGAAAGGGAGTGACCAACCCTTCAATGCCCAACCAACCGCCCTAAGAATAGAAAAAAAACAAGGTATGAGAAAATGTATCACTATTAGTTATAGAACGAATGCGTACCAATTGCTGTCCCAAATTGGAAAGTATACTTCACGACTTTAATGCCGACGAGCGGAATAGAAAACTCAAGAAAAGAAAAACCAAATCCAAAAGCAGAAAAGAGAATTCTATATATGACGTACCGATCCCAAAAATGCCGACTAAGCGGATATAAATATATACAGACGGAAAGGTAGTCTGTCCTGAAATAAGATGGAGAAGAAAAAAACCAAAACAAAAGTACTAGAAACTTAAGCAAAGAAAAGAAAATCGGTGACAGCAATATGAGAGGAACAATTGGGTAGCACCAAGCTACAACCAACAAGATATCGACGACGTATCTAAAGACTTGAACCACTAAAACCGAAAGAAAAGAACCAAAAGAATAGCAAAGGTCGAAAGTCAAAAGTCCAAAAAGTGAACTAGCACTTACGACGTTTGCGACGCCGATGAAAGCGAAGAGAACGATTAGAAGAAGGAGACAACAAAGAATAATTAGAAGCGACTGAAGAAGGAGATGCAACAGCAATAGAAGCGGCTTTTACATCCGGAGAAATAGCACGATCCGTATGTAGACGCATAGACCTTGTAGCAACACTAGTGTTGGAAAGCTTCATCGTTGCTGGCAGAACGTGACATGACCTAATAGGATTGCTACGCTGTGCGTTCGAACAAGAACAGTGGCGTATAAACTCAGCAACCTTGGGTCTCATATGAGGCCAGTAGAAGTGATAGCGAAGAGCTTCCAACGTACTCCTAACACTGCGGTGTTCACGCTCAGATGGAAGATGGTGATCGTGGATTAATTGTTTGCGTTGGTCCGAAGGAACAACTAATTTCCACACGCACGAGTCAGACGAAGATATGCGTACACGTTTACATAGAAGACCTTTCACAAGACACCAACGAGAGAAACGACGAGGACAAGCAGAAACTCTAGAAACCAAACCTAAGTACCAAGGATCGTTAGTAGGCCTAATAATCCTAGAAACTGAAGAAAAATTTGGAGGAAGAGAAGCTAAAGAACGAACAGGACGTACAAGTTTCTCAGTTTTAGAACGACAGTGTATACACGTATTAGACTCAGTAGTTATAGAAGAAGGAAGGGAGGAGTAGTAAGAGAATCAGCAACCGTATTAACAGAAACTGCGGTAGTAGCAGTATTAATCACAGATGATTCTAGAAGTAAGTCATTCCTTTCGGATGTTATAAGACTACGAGAATTGCTACAGTTAAGTTCAACTCCAAACGTTTGCCTAAAGAAATCAATTGAGAAAAGGATGTAATATCCACCAGTGCAAAATGAGATTGATACAAAGGAGCCAAGTTGCGGCGTACGATTTTAAGCTGCGTCTTCTCCGAGACTGGTTCTAACAATTGCATAAAAAGATATTGCATAGTAGCAACGTACATCACAATAGATTCCTTAGGTTCCATCACTCGATTACGAATAGTATCCATTAACCTTTCATCATAATCTACAGGCAGAAATTCAGCTTTCAGCATCGCAGTAACCTCTTTCCAAGAACGCAAAGTATGTCGTCTACTTCTAAACACAAGAAGAGCTTTACCCGATAACACATCAGAAGCTGAAAGAAAAAGTTGGTGCTGAGAAACTTCACGAGACAAACACAACTCATCAATACGAATAAGAAACTCCATTAGTACAAACGGATCTTCACCAGAGAAAGTAATATTCCAATCAGTCAAGTTCATTTCCGAATCAGAGTCTGATGAAGTAAGAAGTGGTGGTTCTTTATCTGAAGAATACATAGCTACAACAATAACAAGTAAACAAGAAACTAACCAGAGCAGTTAACTACGACGGAAATCCGTCACCATGTGCCTGACAAAATTCAAAATAACAGTAAGTACCAGCCGTATTACTATCCAGTAAGTAATCCAATAAGAAAACAAATTAATTGACGTAGTCGAGTCAATCCAAAAATCAAAACGAAGGTCCGATTAAAAGAAACGTAAGCAAAGTGCTAATCTACAATCAAACTGCAGCACTAAAGAAAAATACAGAAAAAGTAAAAGTTAATGAAGTAACTCAGACGTCAAGTCTAGTAGCAATAACTAAGTGAAGAAAGCAAAGTAAAATCGAACCCACGTAAGACTAAGAAAAGAATCAATAAAGCTAGAAGAACTTATGATCGCACACACTAAATCGATAGCAAGTAAACAATAACATAAACTACCTATTCCTGCTAGTAATTCTACAGTAATTAGCGAAAAAAAAAAATCTAAACAGCAGAAAGAATTATATCGAATGAGAAATTCAAAAGAAAAGAATCGAAAAGTCAGGTAGTCAATTTGTTACACACTAAATCGAGAGAAATTCAATAGTATAAGTTACCTATGAGTACCAGTAATCCTACGCTAATCACAATTAAAGAAAATAGCTAAAAGAAATGTAGTGAAATGAGAAATTCGAGGCCCCAAACGGTTGGGCTGCCAATTTGTTACAAGCTTTAGCTGGTTACGAACCTGCACGGCCAACTCTCAACAGTCGGAGAGAGGGTAGGGTTGCTAGAGGTAAATAAAAGATAATTAAGGGCGCCAGAGCCTATCCAAAGTAAGTTCCTGCTTGCTCACCACAGGAATGGTAATAAACTTGTAACTATGATGTTAAGTTCGTAACTGCTGAAAGAAACGACTAAAATGGAAAAGAAACTCGATCATTAACAACAATGGTACTTTAATTCCTCTATAAAAATAAATGTATTAACAACTAAATAGTCAAATGTACACCGGTACTGTATAGAATATAAAGAAACGAGAATAGCAGTAGGATCGGCAACTTACACTACACGTCGACCAAAAGTGCAGCCACCAAAACATATATAAAATTTATCAATAACTAACATGAATAATAATACTTTACGATGGATATAAGCAGCGAGCGATAAGTCATTTACTTAACTTAACTTAGTAACAATCATAAGCAACACGTAAATTTGCACGTACAGGTAATAATTATAGTAAGTCGTGAATATACCGTAGCGACACGAATAAATAAGAACAAGAAAAAGTGACTTACCAAAAATTCCAGGGCGCTCTTCAGAAAAACGTTTTTCCTACGGGCTACCTGCAATTTAACTTCCTGAAAAATAATCGTGTCTACCTGGCGACTCACAAACTACAAATAAAGACACATTTAAAGGACAGTAATCGAACCGACACTTATCGTCTGCTGTTACATTAATGTTACGCCTCTGGTGGTATTAAGTAATTGCCTTCGAGTAGAATTCAATCGTATCCAATAATTATGATCTTCCGAACAATGTGATAGTTATTAAGGTTAGGATATTGCCTCCGAATAGAATTCAATCGTATCCAATAATTATGATCTTCCGAACAATGTGGTAGTTATTAAGGTTAGGATATTGCCTCCGAATAGAATTCAAACGTATCCAGTAATTAAGATCTTCTGCTTTCGCTTATAATTTCCCCCTTGAGGATTTTATGTAACGATACAAATATCCGTAGTCATGAAGGTGGCACATGGGGCTAACCAAAAAGACATCAAAATTACTTTTAATTACAGAAATAAATAAAATTACTTACGCTGCGGAAGTAAATCAGTTAATTAAAGAAACTACATAATTTCCATCGTGTCCCTAACACGTGGATGATTTTAGAGAACGAACATTCACTCAACGCAGCCCGCGATATTGCCAGTTACAAGGTTCAAGTTAAAATGTCGGAAAAGACACCGGATGCGCAATACAAAGTGACCAACGAACCCAATAGATGGCGTCAAGAAATATCAAAGTAGTTTTTAATTAAATTGATGTACAGGGTAATGCAATATTTAAATTTATGCACGTAACAATTTCTTTAATAAAATACATATAACATTATCATGATCATGAAAGTTCATATTTAGACTCGGTAGTAAGCGATTCTTTTTTATCATACGTTCACGATTCACTATACTAATGATACCATATTTCTTATTGGTACATATTTTACGATCCTATCATGAAGTATTAAACAATAAGCAGTTGTTTTATCAGGAATATTTACATTTGTTTCAAATTCGATTTTTATGTCCACCGGGCTCTTTTTTAGTTCCTCTTTTTGCTTAGAACAATCTATAACTGCAATTGGAGCATATCTTTTGAATTCTTCTGGAGTGAATATTGGTTCTCTATCTTTGTACAGGAACGAAGTTTGAAATTCCGTGAATAGTTCATATAACAGAGCATACTGGTTGTTAAAATTTAAATTTAAGTTGTCATAAGGGTATACAGCATCATTAAGAAAAACTTTAATATTAGTTAAATTGCAATGATCAAAACGACTGCAATCTTTATGTACTTGATTTTTTCTATCCGCCTGAAAACCAAAGATTATACATTGTGGTTTTTCTACTGAGGTCTTAATAGCCCAAGTATGTTTTTGTGTTTGCGGTAATGATGGATATTCATGTAGTTCTCTACTTCTAAATGAAATATATAATTCTTCTGCACTTTTAACAACATCAAGTAATTTTAATTGTTCTGTAATTGAAACAGATACGTGTGGAACTCGCCAGATCACCTTATTTAATTGAACTTTTATAGTTTTTGTATTGTCGTCAACTACTAAAGCGTTATTATCTGTATTGCTGCGAAGTAAAACCAATTCTTGTCTACAATTGACTACAACCTTTTTAAAATCTTCGCACAAACCTAAAATCATACGAAGAGGTATAACCGCATCAAAATTTCCTGAAGATATATCCAATAATCTTGAATTGCCTATGGGAAACCAACCACCGTTTTCAAGAGCTTTGCTTTCTTCTGTATTGTATGACACATAACCTTTTAGAACAGACGTAATTCCAGGATTTCTAACGCGATCGATAACTTCTCCAGAGATCTCTAAACGAATCTCGTCAAATAAAAATAAGATACCCATATTAACAAATCGAATATTAGGTGTTTGAATCTTTTCATTTTTATTGTCATATGCTTCCACTTTTCCTTGTACATGAAGAGAACTATACCAAGGTAACGTATACAATTCTTGATGTTGTATAGGAATCCTGATTTCATCGTTATTGTTAAAGGAACTTGATGCATAAGGTGGATGACTTCGTTTTTCTGCATATGCAATTGTAGTATCAAAAACAGGTGGTTCGTCTACATTCAAAATTTCATAATTCATTTTTATGTGAGTACTTTTAACCCTAAAGATTTTAAGTATTTTTTATTCTTTTCTGTTAAGCGATTGATTTTAGCAGACCGACTGAAAACTTTTGTATTATTTTGTGGATTTATATAGTTTTTCGTCGTTTTGCTAGTGTTTAAATGTTTACTCCAATTTTTATTTCTGCTAAACACAAGTCCCATTATAATTGTTTATTGTATTTTTTAAGATGCAGTCTAACCGTTATCACCTCTCCTCTAAAATTGACTAGATTTTGATCTTGATCAGTTATTTTTATAATAATTTCGTCTATTTGCTTTGTGTTAATTGGTAAATAAATTACATTAGTTGGAGTTTCTATAATTTTATATCCTGGTGGGACTGTAGGAAAAAATTCATGAATCACATGTACTGGTTCGCCGTTTCTGAATGAACTAGTGACGATATTACATTCTACGCATAATGCGTTTAATTTAAAAATTTTACAAGGAAAATCTGATGTGTTTCTTGTATTTGCTTTCAGAATTCTAGGTTTGAAACCTAATAAACTACTAATCGAACCTTCCTTAGAGAAATCGATGTCCAAAGTGCACTTAAGTTCGGATCGTAAAGTATTATTATTTCCTTTTATGCTTATTGTAGAAGCAGACTGAGCTTGATTTATATGTTTGTTTTCATACTTTAAAAGTTGTTTACTTAAATAATTATTAATATCATCAATTTCATAAGAACCTTCAGGAATTTCTATACAGCGTTCTGCGCCATTTTGAAGTATAAAATGACATTTATTATTAGAGCTGTCTATATTCGCGATTGAATTGAACGTTTCTAAATTTATCAAACCCAAAACATAATCCTCATCTTCTAATATGATAGGAGGATAATATTTACTAAAAAGAACGGATTCCGATCCAGTCAGGGTAAATGTGGAAGACATTATGCTGCTTGTTACTCACTAATCTTTTAACTCAACCGCATCAGGAATATATACTAATCTTAAAGTTTAAGTTTAAACTATACCACTTAATGATATTCAAAACTTATTATCTGAAATTAGAAATGTCATTTGAACTAGGATTTGAACCTGGGCTTCTCGGTTACAAAGTAGTTGAGCACGCAAATTATCTATAAATTAGGAAATCATCTATTGTTTATCTATATTGACGGCTTATACAGTTTGAATCTTTTATTTTGTGATATGTTGAATAAAAAAAGCAAAACTTTTTCTGTATCTACTGGAATTAATATCTCTTTCCATATTGATTACTAAAAACTATATTATTTATCCATTCATCAAATGATAAATTGTCGCTTACATTATTCTTAGAAATATGTTGTAGATTTAATACATCCTGTTTGCAGACTATTATAAGGTTAGCATTATTATGAATTAATTGTTTTGGAATGCAATCATAGGTTTGACATAAGTAAAAACAATTTATGCTATTCTGGTGACCTATACTAAAATGCTCTTTCATTAAATTTTGTTTATCACACGCGACATCTACAAACAGCTTTGCAAACCAACCGCTTTGCAAACCGACCATTTTGCAAACTGACCGCTTTGCAGACCGTTTTACAAACAGGTAGTTTGTTTGCAAACAGCTTTACAAACAGGTGGTTTGTTTGCAAACAGCTTTACAAACAGGTAGTTTGTTTACAAACAGCTTTACAAACAGGTAGTTTGTTTGCAAACAGCTTTACAAACAGGTGATTTGTTTGCAAACAGCTTTACAAACAGGTAGTTTGTTTGCAAACAGCTTTACAAACAGGTGGTTTGTTTACTAACAGCTAGTCAGTTTGCGATGTTTTGGTTTTTGAACGGTTAATCGGTTTGTTAAGACAGTTTTCACTTCCTCCTTTAGACCAATCAAAATTAACCACGCCCATTAACAACACTTCTAACATCATCCATCTAACAATTTCATTGTTAAAAAGCAAATTGGTTTGTTATATTGGTTTAATAAATATTAATCGGTTTGTTAAAACGGCTTCCGCATCATGCTTTAGAATTGACCACGCCTCTTAATTTATCTATCAATTTGATTGGTCAAAAACCAAATCAGCTGGTTACATTGGTCCGAAAGTTCTAATTTGAAACCCGAATATTGAAAGTCAATACCCAAATTTGTAATTTGACACTTGAAATCGGTTTGTTGAAGCGGCTTAAAAATCAGTTATCGTTTTTTTTTTTAATGTTTTTTTATCGTTTTTTTTTTTTAATTTTTTTATTGCTAGTGCTAAGTTTAATAAATTAGTTAATCTGTTTTCCGCTTCAACAAACCGATTTCAGGTGTCAAATTACAAATTTGGGTGTCGATTTTCAATATTCCTATTTCCAATTAATAATTAATAATCCAATTCTATAATTGTAATATAATATGTATTCAATAGTTAAATGTAACATTGTATATAAATAATAATAATAAATGCTAAAACGATGAATGGAGTTTAATTGAAAAATATTTAGCAACGTATAACAAGACTTTATTTATTAGAATTTCCATCCTTTTTGTATTGATTTCAGTGAGTCAAAATTATTGAAGTGAAGTTATATTTTCTACTATAAAAATCATTAAATTTTGTTATCTTAAGTTGACAACAGTTAGGCATCATTATCTCGAATATTCATTGACCATTCTAAATTTACATTCAAAAAATTAATTTTTTCATATTCAAAGACTAAATATGCATACGAATATTTGATCCTTAATAATGTGATTTTAGAATGGTTCTAAAAAATTTGATAGGAACCATTCCTGATATTTTTAGTCCTTTATTGCTTATGATAGATTTATTTCTATATATTCCAGTTAGTTTAGTTTAATGGTGTATTAACTTGAAATGCATAATTAAACAAATAAATAAATCGTTTACATATTATAAGAGCGTCAATGATTCATATGTTAATATGTAACTTAACACCTATAAAAAAATTATTGGAAACACTGATGCAAATACAACAATATCTGGGGTCCTATTTTTGAGTTTATTTGACTGATGCAGCCATTAACGCAACGAAATGATTTGAAAAGGTATTCTTAAAATTGCAATCTCAAACCAAACGCATAAGTGTATACTATAAATTAAATAAATTGATAATTTTTTCATTCATGAAATTTATATTTTATCAGCTTTAAAACAAAAATAATTGCTAAATGTAATATAAAATATATCAACTGCGGGAATAAAAACATTTTTATGTTAGTCTTTATAAAAAATGATTTATAAGTTTTAATTGTAATTTAAATGAAGTTAACTGTAATACTATTTGAATTGCATACAATAATTACTTAAATAAATAAGGGATTGATTTGATTTTTCGAGTTTTTTAACATGTAATAAAACAATTTATATTATAAACATTTATAATCAAAGCTGAATAATGCAAATCAACAAAATTATGAGTGTCAACGACTTGTTATATGCTGAGAAAACACTTTAACGTTAGAGTCTTTTATTTTAATTGTAATTTTAATATGCATATAAAACGTATGGATTTCAGTTATTATTTTAATCAAATTTACCGGGTGGACCTTATAAACTTAGTGAATTACGTTATTTTAAGGTGTTGGTAGCGTAAAAACTAAGTCAACAAAAAAAAATATGCTAACGACCCTCGTATAATATAACATCTGTGGAAAAAACAGTTTCTTTATGTTACTATAATAATGTAAGTAAAGTTAAAATATTTCTAATACTATAATCTAAATTAAATAAATGGATTATTTTTGCATTGAAGAAATTATATAACTACATTCTTCGCAATGTCTAGATTTGTAACATGAAATTTACTCAATAGTTAAATCAGCATTTTGTTTGTGTATATAAATAGTAAAAGCTATGAATTGAAGTTATATTAAGAACTAATTTCTCATTTTTAAATTTACATTCTAAATTCAAATTAACTAAACACTTTTAAATGCATATAATATATTAAATGTAACATAATCAAGGAGTTCATTCGACTGATGCCGCAACTAAATGATTTAAAAAATGTATTCTTAAAATTGTAATCTTAAACCAAACGCATAAGTGTATATACTATAAATTAAATAAATTAATAATTTTTTCATTCATGACATTAACATTTTATAAGCTTTAAAACGAAAATCATTGCTAAATGTAATATAAAATATAATACCACCTGCAGGAAAAAACATTGTTTTGTTAGTCTTTATAAAAATAATTTATAAATTTGAATTGTAACTTAAATAAAGTTAACTGTAATACTATTTGAATTGCATACAATAATTACTTAAATAAATATGTGATTTTCATTGATTTATGAATCTGCAAGAAGTCATATTTTTAAAAAAAAGCGAAGTATATGACCTTTCTAGTTAATTCAGCGTTTTTGCAGATCATTGAACTTAAGTGGAAACAAAGTAGACACCGTAAGTTCATTATAAAAAATTTGTTGATTCATCATAGCTAATGAACTCGAAAAAATTTGCTGACAATGCACAGCAATGAAATCTGACACCGGAAGTTGTAATCTGACACCGGAAGTTGTAATCTGACACAGGAAGTTGTAATCCGACACCGGAAGTTGTAATTTGATACCGGAAGCTGTAATCTGACACCGGAAGTTGAAATTCGAAACCGGAAGTTGAAATTTGACACCGGAAGTTGAAATTCGAAACCGGAAGTTGAAATTTGATACCAGAAGCTGTAATCTGACACCGGAAGTTGAAATCTGGCACACGAAGCTGTAATTAGACACCGGAAATTACGAGCGCACACGAACACAGTCGAAGAAATTCTGATCACGCCCGAACTTACCCGAGTGAGCCAGAACCGGCACTACATAACTACTTATCTGTTTAGCTTAAAATTTTATCAATCTTCACATTAACTTAAAAGTGCTATTAATACCTGCGTGTTTTAGATACCTACCATCAACAAAAAATACTTAATTAACCTAAAAGTTCAAAATGTTGGCTTCGATTCGATATTGTAGCATATTTTTAGACTCTCCAGCCTTTTTTCTATCTGTTTAGCTTAAAATTTTATCAATCTTCACATTAACTTAAAGGTGCTATTAATACCTGTGTGTTTTAGATACCTACCATCAACAAAAAATACTTAATTAACCTAAAAGTTCAAAATGTTGGCTTCGATTCGATATTGTAGCATATTTTTAGACTCTACAGCCTTTTATCTATCTGTTTAGCTTAAAATTTTATCAATCTTCACATTAACTTAAAAGTGCTATTAATACCTGTGTGTTTTAGATACCTACCATCAACAAAAAATACTTATTTAACCTAAAAGTTCAAAATGTTTGCTTCGATTCGATATTGTAGCATATTTTTAGACTCTCCAGCCTTTTTTCTATCTGTTTAGCTTAAAATTTTATCAATCTTCACATTAACTTAAAAGTGCTATTAATACCTGTGTGTTTTAGATACCTACCATCAACGAAAAATACTTAATTAACCTAAAAGTTCAAAATGTTGGCTTCGATTCGATATTGTAGCATATTTTTAGACTCTCCAGCCTTTTTCTATCTGTTTAGCTTAAAATTTTATCAATCTTCACATTAACTTAAAAGTGCTATTAATACCTGTGTGTTTTAGATACCTACCATCAACGAAAAATACTTAATTAACCTAAAAGTTCAAAATGTTGGCTTCGATTCGATATTGTAGCATATTTTTAGACTCTCCAGCCTTCTTTCTATCTGTTTAGCTTAAAATTTTATCAATCTTCACATTAACTTAAAAGTGCTATTAATACCTGTGTGTTTTAGATACCTACCATCAACGAAAAATACTTAATTAACCTAAAAGTTCAAAATGTTGGCTTCGATTCGATATTGTAGCATATTTTTAGACTCTCCAGCCTTTTATCTATCTGTTTAGCTTAAAATTTTATCAATCTTCACATTAACTTAAAAGTGCTATTAATACCTGTGTGTTTTAGATACCTACCATCAACAAAAAATACTTAATTAACCTAAAAGTTCAAAATGTTGGCTTCGATTCGATATTGTAGCATATTTTTAGAATCTATCTGTTTAGCTTAAAATTTTATCAATCTTCACATTAACTTAAAAGTGCTATTAATACCTGTGTGTTTTAGATACCTACCATCAACAAAAAATACTTAATTAACCTAAAAGTTCAAAATGTTGGCTTCGATTCGATATTGTAGCATATTTTTAGACTCTCCAGCCTTTTTTCTATCTGTTTAGCTTAAAATTTTATCAATCTTCACATTAACTTAAAAGTGCTATTAATACCTGTGTGTTTTAGATACCTACCATCAACAAAAAATACTTAATTAACCTAAAAGTTCAAAATGTTGGCTTCGATTCGATATTGTAGCATATTTTTAGACTCCAGCCTTTTTTCTATCTGTTTAGCTTAAAATTTTATCAAACTTCACATTAACTTAAAAGTGCTATTAATACCTGTGTGTTTTAGATACCTACCATCAACGAAAAATACTTAATTAACCTAAAAGTTCAAAATGTTGGCTTCGATTCGATATTGTAGCATATTTTTAGACTCTCCAGCCTTTTTCTATCTGTTTAGCTTAAAATTTTATCAATCTTCACATTAACTTAAAAGTGCTATTAATACCTGTGTGTTTTAGATACCTACCATCAACAAAAAATACTTAATTAACCTAAAAGTTCAAAATGTTGGCTTCGATTCGATATTGTAGCATATTTTTAGACTCTCCAGCCTTCTTTCTATCTGTTTAGCTTAAAATTTTATCAATCTTCACATTAACTTAAAAGTGCTATTAATACCTGTGTGTTTTAGATACCTACCATCAACGAAAAATACTTAATTAACCTAAAAGTTCAAAATGTTGGCTTCGATTCGATATTGTAGCATATTTTTAGACTCTTGACCCCTATTTCTATCTGTTTAGCTTAAAATTTTATCAATCTTCACATTAACTTAAAAGTGCTATTAATACCTGTGTGTTTTAGATACCTACCATCAACAAAAATACTTAATTAACCTAAAAGTTCAAAATGTTGGCTTCGATTCGATATTGTAGCATATTTTTAGACTCTCCAGCCTTTTTCTATCTGTTTAGCTTAAAATTTTATCAATCTTCACATTAACTTAAAAGTGCTATTAATACCTGTGTGTTTTAGATACCTACCATCAACGAAAAATACTTAATTAACCTAAAAGTTCAAAATGTTGGCTTCGATTCGATATTGTAGCATATTTTTAGACTCTCCAGCCTTTTTTCTATCTGTTTAGCTTAAAATTTTATCAATCTTCACATTAACTTAAAGGTGCTATTAATACCTGTGTGTTTTAGATACCTACCATCAACAAAAAATACTTAATTAACCTAAAAGTTCAAAATGTTGGCTTCGATTCGATATTGTAGCATATTTTTAGACTCTCCAGCCTTTTTTCTATCTGTTTAGCTTAAAATTTTATCAATCTTCACATTAACTTAAAAGTGCTATTAATACCTGTGTGTTTTAGATACCTACCATCAACAAAAATACTTAATTAACCTAAAAGTTCAAAATGTTGGCTTCGATTCGATATTGTAGCATATTTTTAGACTCTCCAGCCTTTTTCTATCTGTTTAGCTTAAAATTTTATCAATCTTCACATTAACTTAAAAGTGCTATTAATACCTGTGTGTTTTAGATACCTACCATCAACGAAAAATACTTAATTAACCTAAAAGTTCAAAATGTTGGCTTCGATTCGATATTGTAGCATATTTTTAGACTCTCCAGCCTTTTTTCTATCTGTTTAGCTTAAAATTTTATCAATCTTCACATTAACTTAAAAGTGCTATTAATACCTGTGTGTTTTAGATACCTACCATCAACAAAAGTAATTAATTAACCTAAAAGTTTAAAATGTTGGCTTCGATTCGATATTGTAGCATATTTTTAGACTCTCCAGCCTTTTTTCTATCTGTTTAGCTTAAAATTTTATCAATCTTCACCATAACTTAAAAGTGCTATTAATACCTGTGTGTTTTAGATACCTACCATCAACTAAAATACTTAATTAACCTAAAAGTTCAAAATGTTGGCTTCGATTCGATATTGTAACATATTTTTAGACTCTCCAGCCTTTTTTCTATCTGTTTAGCTTAAAATTTTATCAATCTTCACATTAACTTAAAAGTGCTATTAATACCTGTGTGTTTTAGATACCTACCATCAACAAAAAATACTTAATTAACCTAAAAGTTCAAAATGTTGGCTTCGATTCGATATTGTAGCATATTTTTAGACTCTCCAGCCTTTTTCTATCTGTTTAGCTTAAAATTTTATCAATCTTCACATTAACTTAAAAGTGCTATTAATACCTGTGTGTTTTAGATACCTACCATCAACAAAAAATACTTAATTAACCTAAAAGTTCAAAATGTTGGCTTCGATTCGATATTGTAGCATATTTTTAGACTCTCGAGCCTTTTTCTATCTGTTTAGCTTAAAATTTTATCAATCTTTACATTAACTTAAAAGTGCTATTAATACCTGTGTGTTTTAGATACCTACCATCAACGAAAAATACTTAATTAACCTAAAAGTTCAAAATGTTGGCTTCGATTCGATATTGTAGCATATTTTTAGACTCTCCAGCCTTTTTCTATCTGTTTAGCTTAAAATTTTATCAATCTTCACATTAACTTAAAAGTGCTATTAATACCTGTGTGTTTTAGATACCTACCATCAACAAAAATACTTAATTAACCTAAAAGTTCAAAATGTTGGCTTCGATTCGATATTGTAGCATATTTTTAGACTCTCCAGCCTTTTTTCTATCTGTTTAGCTTAAAATTTTATCAATCTTCACATTAACTTAAAAGTGCTATTAATACCTGTGTGTTTTAGATACCTACCATCAATAAAAAATACTTAATTAACCTAAAAGTTCAAAATGTTGGCTTCGATTCGATATTGTAGCATATTTTTAGACTCTCCAGCCTTTTTTCTATCTGTTTAGCTTAAAATTTTATCAATCTTCACATTAACTTAAAAGTGCTATTAATACCTGTGTGTTTTAGATACCTACCATCAACAAAAAATACTTAATTAACCTAAAAGTTCAAAATGTTGGCTTCGATTCGATATTGTAGCATATTTTTAGACTCTCCAGCCTTTTTCTATCTGTTTAGCTTAAAATTTTATCAATCTTTACATTAACTTAAAAGTGCTATTAATACCTGTGTGTTTTAGATACCTACCATCAACGAAAAATACTTAATTAACCTAAAAGTTCAAAATGTTGGCTTCGATTCGATATTGTAGCATATTTTTAGACTCTCCAGCCTTTTTCTATCTGTTTAGCTTAAAATTTTATCAATCTTCACATTAACTTAAAAGTGCTATTAATACCTGTGTGTTTTAGATACCTACCATCAACAAAAAATACTTAATTAACCTAAAAGTTCAAAATGTTGGCTTCGATTCGATATTGTAGCATATTTTTAGACTCTCCAGCCTTTTTTCTATCTGTTTAGCTTAAAATTTTATCAATCTTCACATTAACTTAAAAGTGCTATTAATACCTGTGTGTTTTAGATACCTACCATCAACGAAAAATACTTAATTAACCTAAAAGTTCAAAATGTTGGCTTCGATTCGATATTGTAGCATATTTTTAGACTCACCCGCCTTTTTTTATCTGTTTAGCTTAAAATTTTATCAATCTTTACATTAACTTAAAAGTGCTATTAATACCTGTGTGTTTTAGATACCTACCATCAACAAAAAATACTTAATTAACCTAAAAGTTCAAAATGTTGGCTTCGATTCGATATTGTAGCATATTTTTAGACTCCAGCCCTTTTTCTATCTGTTTAGCTTAAAATTTTATCAATCTTCACATTAACTTAAAAGTGCTATTAATACCTGTGTGTTTTAGATACCTACCATCAACAAAAATACTTAATTAACCTAAAAGTTCAAAATGTTGGCTTCGATTCGATATTGTAGCATATTTTTAGACTCTCCAGCCTTTTTTCTATCTGTTTAGCTTAAAATTTTATCAATCTTCACATTAACTTTAAAGTGCTATTAATACCTGTGTGTTTTAGATACCTACCATCAACGAAAAATACTTAATTAACCTAAAAGTTCAAAATGTTGGCTTCGATTCGATATTGTAGCATATTTTTAGACTCTCCAGCTTTTTTCTATCTGTTTAGCTTAAAATTTTATCAATCTTCACATTAACTTAAAAGTGCTATTAATACCTGTGTGTTTTAGATACCTACCATCAACGAAAAATACTTAATTAACCTAAAAGTTCAAAATGTTGGCTTCGATTCGATATTGTAGCATATTTTAGACTCTCCAGCCTTTTTCTATCTGTTTAGCTTAAAATTTTATCAATCTTCACATTAACTTAAAAGTGCTATTAATACCTGTGTGTTTTAGATACCTACCATCAACAAAAATACTTAATTAACCTAAAAGTTCAAAATGTTGGCTTCGATTCGATATTGTAGCATATTTTTAGACTCTCCAGCCTTTTTCTATCTGTTTAGCTTAAAATTTTATCAATCTTCACATTAACTTAAAAGTGCTATTAATACCTGTGTGTTTTAGATACCTACCATCAACAAAAATACTTAATTAACCTAAAAGTTCAAAATGTTGGCTTCGATTCGATATTGTAGCATATTTTTAGACTCTCCAGCTTTTTTCTATCTGTTTAGCTTAAAATTTTATCAATCTTCACATTAACTTAAAAGTGCTATTAATACCTGTGTGTTTTAGATACCTACCATCAACGAAAAATACTTAATTAACCTAAAAGTTCAAAATGTTGGCTTCGATTCGATATTGTAGCATATTTTTAGACTCTCCAGCCTTTTACTATCTGTTTAGCTTAAAATTTTATCAATCTTCACATTAACTTAAAAGTGCTATTAATACCTGTGTGTTTTAGATACCTACCATCAACAAAAATACTTAATTAACCTAAAAGTTCAAAATGTTGGCTTCGATTCGATATTGTAGCATATTTTTAGACTCTCCAGCCTTTTTTCTATCTGTTTAGCTTAAAATTTTATCAATCTTCACATTAACTTAAAAGTGCTATTAATACCTGTGTGTTTTAGATACCTACCATCAACCAAAAATACTTAATTAACCTAAAAGTTCAAAATGTTGGCTTCGATTCGATATTGTAGCATATTTTTAGACTCTCCAGCCTTTTTTCTATCTGTTTAGCTTAAAATTTTATCAATCTTCACATTAACTTAAAAGTGCTATTAATACCTGTGTGTTTTAGATACCTACCATCAACAAAAAATACTTAATTAACCTAAAAGTTCAAAATGTTGGCTTCGATTCGATATTGTAGCATATTTTTAGACTGTCAGCTCCTTTTTCTATCTGTTTAGCTTAAAATTTTATCAATCTTCACATTAACTTAAAAGTGCTATTAATACCTGTGTGTTTTAGATACCTACCATCAACAAAAAATACTTAATTAACCTAAAAGTTCAAAATGTTGGCTTCGATTCGATATTGTAGCATATTTTTAGACTTTTCAGCCTTTCTTCTATCTGTTTAGCTTAAAATTTTATCAATCTTCACATTAACTTAAAAGTGCTATTAATACCTGTGTGTTTTAGATACCTACCATCAACAAAAAATACTTAATTAACCTAAAAGTTCAAAATGTTGGCTTCGATTCGATATTGTAGCATATTTTTAGACTCTCGAGCCTTTTTTCTATCTGTTTAGCTTAAAATTTTATCAATCTTCACATTAACTTAAAAGTGCTATTAATACCTGTGTGTTTTAGATACCTACCATCAACGAAAAATACTTAATTAACCTAAAAGTTCAAAATGTTGGCTTCGATTCGATATTGTAGCATATTTTTAGACTCTCCAGCCTTTTTCTATCTGTTTAGCTTAAAATTTTATCAATCTTCACATTAACTTAAAAGTGCTATTAATACCTGTGTGTTTTAGATACCTACCATCAACAAAAAATACTTAATTAACCTAAAAGTTCAAAATGTTGGCTTCGATTCGATATTGTAGCATATTTTTAGACTCTCCAGCCTGTTTTCTATCTGTTTAGCTTAAAATTTTATCAATCTTCACATTAACTTAAAAGTGCTATTAATACCTGTGTGTTTTAGATACCTACCATCAACAAAAAATACTTAATTAACCTAAAAGTTCAAAATGTTGGCTTCGATTCGATATTGTAGCATATTTTTAGACTCTTCAGCCTTTTTTCTATCTGTTTAGCTTAAAATTTTATCAATCTTCACATTAACTTAAAAGTGCTATTAATACCTGTGTGTTTTAGATACCTACCATCAACAAAAAATACTTAATTAACCTAAAAGTTCAAAATGTTGGCTTCGATTCGATATTGTAGCATATTTTTAGACTCTCCAGCCTTTTTCTATCTGTTTAGCTTAAAATTTTATCAATCTTTACATTAACTTAAAAGTGCTATTAATACCTGTGTGTTTTAGATACCTACCATCAACGAAAAATACTTAATTAACCTAAAAGTTCAAAATGTTGGCTTCGATTCGATATTGTAGCATATTTTTAGACTCTTCAGCCTTTTTTCTATCTGTTTAGATTAAAATTTTATCAATCTTCACTTTAACTTAAAAGTGCTATTAATACCTGTGTGTTTTAGATACCTACCATCAACAAAAATACTTAATTACCCTAAAAGATCAAAATGTTGGCTTTGATTCGATATTGTAGCATATTTTTAGACTCTCCAGCCTTTTTTCTATCTGTTTAGCTTAAAATTTTATCAATCTTCACATTAACTTAAAAGTGCTATTAATACCTGTGTGTTTTAGATACCTACCATCAACGAAAAATACTTAATTAACCTAAAAGTTCAAAATGTTGGCTTCGATTCGATATTGTAGCATATTTTTAGACTCTCAAGCCTTTTTTCTATCTGTTTAGCTTAAAATTTTATCAATCTTCACATTAACTTAAAAGTGCTATTAATACCTGTGTGTTTTAGATACCTACCATCAACAAAAAATACTTAATTAACCTAAAAGTTCAAAATGTTGGCTTCGATTCGATATTGTAGCATATTTTTAGACTCTCCAGCCTTTTTCTATCTGTTTAGCTTAAAATTTTATCAATCTTCACATTAACTTAAAAGTGCTATTAATACCTGTGTGTTTTAGATACCTACCATCAACGAAAAATACTTAATTAACCTAAAAGTTCAAAATGTTGGCTTCGATTCGATATTGTAGCATATTTTTAGACTCTCCAGCCTTTTTCTATCTGTTTAGCTTAAAATTTTATCAATCTTCACATTAACTTAAAAGTGCTATTAATACCTGTGTGTTTTAGATACCTACCATCAACGAAAAATACTTAATTAACCTAAAAGTTCAAAATGTTGGCTTCGATTCGATATTGTAGCATATTTTTAGACTCTCCAGCCTTTTTTCTATCTGTTTAGCTTTAAATTTTATCAATCTTCACATTAACTTAAAAGTGCTATTAATACCTGTGTGTTTTAGATACCTACCATCAACAAAAAATACTTAATTAACCTAAAAGTTCAAAATGTTGGCTTCGATTCGATATTGTAGCATATTTTTAGACTCTCAAGCCTTTTTCTATCTGTTTAGCTTAAAATTTTATCAATCTTCACATTAACTTAAAAGTGCTATTAATACCTGTGTGTTTTAGATACCTACCATCAACAAAAAATACTTAATTAACCTAAAAGTTCAAAATGTTGGCTTCGATTCGATATTGTAGCATATTTTTAGACTCTCCAGCCTTTTTTCTATCTGTTTAGCTTAAAATTTTATCAATCTTCACATTAACTTAAAAGTGCTATTAATACCTGTGTGTTTTAGATACCTACCATCAACAAAAAATACTTAATTAACCTAAAAGTTCAAAATGTTGGCTTCGATTCGATATTGTAGCATATTTTTAGACTCTCCAGCCTTTTTTTAGCTTAAAATTTTATCAATCTTCACATTAACTTAAAAGTGCTATTAATACCTGTGTGTTTTAGATACCTACCATCAACGAAAAATACTTAATTAACCTAAAAGTTCAAAATGTTGGCTTCGATTCGATATTGTAGCATATTTTTAGACTCTCCAGCCTTTTTCTATCTGTTTAGCTTAAAATTTTATCAATCTTCACATTAACTTAAAAGTGCTATTAATACCTGTGTGTTTTAGATACCTACCATCAACGAAAAATACTTAATTAACCTAAAAGTTCAAAATGTTGGCTTCGATTCGATATTGTAGCATATTTTTAGACTCTCCAGCCTTTTTCTATCTGTTTAGCTTAAAATTTTATCAATCTTCACATTAACTTAAAAGTGCTATTAATACCTGTGTGTTTTAGATACCTACCATCAACGAAAAATACTTAATTAACCTAAAAGTTCAAAATGTTGGCTTCGATTCGATATTGTAGCATATTTTTAGACTCTCCAGCCTTTTTCTATCTGTTTAGCTTAAAATTTTATCAATCTTCACATTAACTTAAAAGTGCTATTAATACCTGTGTGTTTTAGATACCTACCATCAACAAAAATACTTAATTAACCTAAAAGTTCAAAATGTTGGCTTCGATTCGATATTGTAGCATATTTTTAGACTCTCCAGCCTTTTACTATCTGTTTAGCTTAAAATTTTATCAATCTTCACATTAACTTAAAAGTGCTATTAATACCTGTGTGTTTTAGATACCTACCATCAACAAAAAATACTTAATTAACCTAAAAGTTCAAAATGTTGGCTTCGATTCGATATTGTAGCATATTTTTAGACTTTTCAGCCTTTCTTCTATCTGTTTAGCTTAAAATTTTATCAATCTTCACATTAACTTAAAAGTGCTATTAATACCTGTGTGTTTTAGATACCTACCATCAACAAAAAATACTTAATTAACCTAAAAGTTCAAAATGTTGGCTTCGATTCGATATTGTAGCATATTTTTAGACTCTCCAGTTTTTTTTCTATCTGTTTAGCTTAAAATTTTATCAATCTTCACATTAACTTAAAAGTGCTATTAATACCTGTGTGTTTTAGATACCTACCATCAACAAAAATACTTAATTAACCTAAAAGTTCAAAATGTTGGCTTCGATTCGATATTGTAGCATATTTTTAGACTCTCCAGCCTTTTTCTATCTGTTTAGCTTAAAATTTTATCAATCTTCACATTAACTTAAAAGTGCTATTAATACCTGTGTGTTTTAGATACCTACCATCAACAAAAAATACTTAATTAACCTAAAAGTTCAAAATGTTGGCTTCGATTCGATATTGTAGCATATTTTTAGACTCTCCAGCCTTTTTCTATCTGTTTAGCTTAAAATTTTATCAATCTTCACATTAACTTAAAAGTGCTATTAATACCTGTGTGTTTTAGATACCTACCATCAACGAAAAATACTTAATTAACCTAAAAGTTCAAAATGTTGGCTTCGATTCGATATTGTAGCATATTTTTAGACTCTCCAGCCTTTTTCTATCTGTTTAGCTTAAAATTTTATCAATCTTCACATTAACTTAAAAGTGCTATTAATACCTGTGTGTTTTAGATACCTACCATCAACAAAAAATACTTAATTAACCTAAAAGTTCAAAATGTTGGCTTCGATTCGATATTGTAGCATATTTTTAGACTCTCCAGCCTTTTTCTATCTGTTTAGCTTAAAATTTTATCAATCTTCACATTAACTTAAAAGTGCTATTAATACCTGTGTGTTTTAGATACCTACCATCAACAAAAATACTTAATTAACCTAAAAGTTCAAAATGTTGGCTTCGATTCGATATTGTAGCATATTTTTAGACTCTCAGCCTTTTTCTATCTGTTTAGCTTAAAATTTTATCAATCTTCACATTAACTTAAAAGTGCTATTAATACCTGTGTGTTTTAGATACCTACCATCAACAAAAAATACTTAATTAACCTAAAAGTTCAAAATGTTGGCTTCGATTCGATATTGTAGCATATTTTTAGACTCTCCAGCCTTTTTTTATCTGTTTAGCTTAAAATTTTATCAATCTTTACATTAACTTAAAAGTGCTATTAATACCTGTGTGTTTTAGATACCTACCATCAACGAAAAATACTTAATTAACCTAAAAGTTCAAAATGTTGGCTTCGATTCGATATTGTAGCATATTTTTAGACTCTCCAGCCTTTTTTCTATCTGTTTAGCTTAAAATTTTATCAATCTTCACATTAACTTAAAAGTGCTATTAATACCTGTGTGTTTTAGATACCTACCATCAACAAAAAATACTTAATTAACCTAAAAGTTCAAAATGTTGGCTTCGATTCGATATTGTAGCATATTTTTAGACTCTCCAGCCTTTTTCTATCTGTTTAGCTTAAAATTTTATCAATCTTCACATTAACTTAAAAGTGCTATTAATACCTGTGTGTTTTAGATACCTACCATCAACGAAAAATACTTAATTAACCTAAAAGTTCAAAATGTTGGCTTCGATTCGATATTGTAGCATATTTTTAGACTCTCCAGCCTTTTTCTATCTGTTTAGCTTAAAATTTTATCAATCTTCACATTAACTTAAAAGTGCTATTAATACCTGTGTGTTTTAGATACCTACCATCAACAAAAATACTTAATTAACCTAAAAGTTCAAAATGTTGGCTTCGATTCGATATTGTAGCATATTTTTAGACTCTCCAGCCTTTTTTCTATCTGTTTAGCTTAAAATTTTATCAATCTTCACATTAATTTAAAAGTGCTATTAATACCTGTGTGTTTTAGATACCTACCATCAACAAAAATACTTAATTAACCTAAAAGTTCAAAATGTTGGCTTCGATTCGATATTGTAGCATATTTTTAGACTCTCCAGCCTTTTACTATCTGTTTAGCTTAAAATTTTATCAATCTTCACATTAACTTAAAAGTGCTATTAATACCTGTGTGTTTTAGATACCTACCATCAACGAAAAATACTTAATTAACCTAAAAGTTCAAAATGTTGGCTTCGATTCGATATTGTAGCATATTTTTAGACTCTCCAGCCTTTTTCTATCTGTTTAGCTTAAAATTTTATCAATCTTCACATTAACTTAAAAGTGCTATTAATACCTGTGTGTTTTAGATACCTACCATCAACAAAAAATACTTAATTAACCTAAAAGTTCAAAATGTTGGCTTCGATTCGATATTGTAGCATATTTTTAGACTCTCCAGCCTTTTTTCTATCTGTTTAGCTTAAAATTTTATCAATCTTCACATTAACTTAAAAGTGCTATTAATACCTGTGTGTTTTAGATACCTACCATCAACAAAAAATACTTAATTAACCTAAAAGTTCAAAATGTTGGCTTCGATTCGATATTGTAGCATATTTTTAGACTTTTCAGCCTTTCTTCTATCTGTTTAGCTTAAAATTTTATCAATCTTCACATTAACTTAAAAGTGCTATTAATACCTGTGTGTTTTAGATACCTACCATCAACAAAAAATACTTAATTAACCTAAAAGTTCAAAATGTTGGCTTCGATTCGATATTGTAGCATATTTTTAGACTCTCCAGCCTTTTTTCTATCTGTTTAGCTTAAAATTTTATCAATCTTTACATTAACTTAAAAGTGCTATTAATACCTGTGTGTTTTAGATACCTACCATCAACGAAAAATACTTAATTAACCTAAAAGTTCAAAATGTTGGCTTCGATTCGATATTGTAGCATATTTTTAGACTCTCCAGCCTTTTTCTATCTGTTTAGCTTAAAATTTTATCAATCTTCACATTAACTTAAAAGTGCTATTAATACCTGTGTGTTTTAGATACCTACCATCAACAAAAATCACTTAATTAACCTAAAAGTTTAAAATGTTGGCTTCGATTCGATATTGTAGCATATTTTTAGACTCTCCAGCCTTTTTTCTATCTGTTTAGCTTAAAATTTTATCAATCTTCACATTAACTTAAAAGTGCTATTAATACCTGTGTGTTTTAGATACCTACCATCAACGAAAAATACTTAATTAACCTAAAAGTTCAAAATGTTGGCTTCGATTCGATATTGTAGCATATTTTTAGACTCTTCAGCCTTTTTTCTATCTGTTTAGCTTAAAATTTTATCAATCTTCACATTAACTTAAAAGTGCTATTAATACCTGTGTGTTTTAGATACCTACCATCAAAGAAAAATACTTAATTAACCTAAAAGTTCAAAATGTTGGCTTCGATTCGATATTGTAGCATATTTTTAGACTCTCCAGCCTTTTTTCTATCTGTTTAGCTTAAAATTTTATCAATCTTCACATTAACTTAAAAGTGCTATTAATACCTGTGTGTTTTAGATACCTACCATCAACGAAAAATACTTAATTAACCTAAAAGTTCAAAATGTTGGCTTCGATTCGATATTGTAGCATATTTTTAGACTCTCCAGCCTTTTTCTATCTGTTTAGCTTAAAATTTTATCAATCTTCACATTAACTTAAAAGTGCTATTAATACCTGTGTGTTTTAGATACCTACCATCAACAAAAAATACTTAATTAACCTAAAAGTTCAAAATGTTGGCTTCGATTCGATATTGTAGCATATTTTTAGACTCTCCAGCCTTTTTCTATCTGTTTAGCTTAAAATTTTATCAATCTTCACATTAACTTAAAAGTGCTATTAATACCTGTGTGTTTTAGATACCTACCATCAACGAAAAATACTTAATTAACCTAAAAGTTCAAAATGTTGGCTTCGATTCGATATTGTAGCATATTTTTAGACTCTCCAGCCTTTTTCTATCTGTTTAGCTTAAAATTTTATCAATCTTCACATTAACTTAAAAGTGCTATTAATACCTGTGTGTTTTAGATACCTACCATCAACAAAAAATACTTAATTAACCTAAAAGTTCAAAATGTTGGCTTCGATTCGATATTGTAGCATATTTTTAGACTCTCCAGCCTTTTACTATCTGTTTAGCTTAAAATTTTATCAATCTTCACATTAACTTAAAAGTGCTATTAATACCTGTGTGTTTTAGATACCTACCATCAACAAAAAATACTTAATTAACCTAAAAGTTCAAAATGTTGGCTTCGATTCGATATTGTAGCATATTTTTAGACTCTCCAGCCTTTTTCTATCTGTTTAGCTTAAAATTTTATCAATCTTCACATTAACTTAAAAGTGCTATTAATACCTGTGTGTTTTAGATACCTACCATCAACAAAAAATACTTAATTAACCTAAAAGTTCAAAATGTTGGCTTCGATTCGATATTGTAGCATATTTTTAGACTCTCCAGCCTTTTTCTATCTGTTTAGCTTAAAATTTTATCAATCTTTACATTAACTTAAAAGTGCTATTAATACCTGTGTGTTTTAGATACCTACCATCAACAAAAAATACTTAATTAACCTAAAAGTTCAAAATGTTGGCTTCGATTCGATATTGTAGCATATTTTTAGACTCTCCAGCCTTTTTCTATCTGTTTAGCTTAAAATTTTATCAATCTTTACATTAACTTAAAAGTGCTATTAATACCTGTGTGTTTTAGATACCTACCATCAACAAAAATACTTAATTAACCTAAAAGTTCAAAATGTTGGCTTCGATTCAATTTTGTAGCATATTTTTAGACTCTCCAGCTTTTTTTCTATCTGTTTAGCTTAAAATTTTATCAATCTTCACATTAACTTAAAAGTGCTATTAATACCTGTGTGTTTTAGATACCTACCATCAACAAAAATACTTAATTAACCTAAAAGTTCAAAATGTTGGCTTCGATTCGATATTGTAGCATATTTTTAGACTCTCCAGCCTTTTTCTATCTGTTTAGCTTAAAATTTTATCAATCTTCACATTAACTTAAAAGTGCTATTAATACCTGTGTGTTTTAGATACCTACCATCAACAAAAAATACTTAATTAACCTAAAAGTTCAAAATGTTGGCTTCGATTCGATATTGTAGCATATTTTTAGACTCTCCAGCCTTTTTTCTATCTGTTTAGCTTAAAATTTTATCAATCTTCACATTAACTTAAAAGTGCTATTAATACCTGTGTGTTTTAGATACCTACCATCAACAAAAATACTTAATTAACCTAAAAGTTCAAAATGTTGGCTTCGATTCGATATTGTAGCATATTTTTAGACTCTCCAGCCTTTTTTCTATCTGTTTAGCTTAAAATTTTATCAATCTTCACATTAACTTAAAAGTGCTATTAATACCTGTGTGTTTTAGATACCTACCATCAACAAAAATACTTAATTAACCTAAAAGTTCAAAATGTTGGCTTCGATTCGATATTGTAGCATATTTTTAGACTCTCCAGCCTTTTTCTATCTGTTTAGCTTAAAATTTTATCAATCTTCACATTAACTTAAAAGTGCTATTAATACCTGTGTGTTTTAGATACCTACCATCAACAAAAATACTTAATTAACCTAAAAGTTCAAAATGTTGGCTTCGATTCGATATTGTAGCATATTTTTAGACTCTCCAGCCTTTTTCTATCTGTTTAGCTTAAAATTTTATCAATCTTCACATTAACTTAAAAGTGCTATTAATACCTGTGTGTTTTAGATACCTACCATCAACGAAAAATACTTAATTAACCTAAAAGTTCAAAATGTTGGCTTCGATTCGATATTGTAGCATATTTTTAGACTCTCCAGCCTTTTTCTATCTGTTTAGCTTAAAATTTTATCAATCTTCACATTAACTTAAAAGTGCTATTAATACCTGTGTGTTTTAGATACCTACCATCAACAAAAAATACTTAATTAACCTAAAAGTTCAAAATGTTGGCTTCGATTCGATATTGTAGCATATTTTTAGACTCTCCAGCCTTTTTCTATCTGTTTAGCTTAAAATTTTATCAATCTTCACATTAACTTAAAAGTGCTATTAATACCTGTGTGTTTTAGATACCTACCATCAACAAAAAATACTTAATTAACCTAAAAGTTCAAAATGTTGGCTTCGATTCGATATTGTAGCATATTTTTAGACTCTCCAGCCTTTTTTCTATCTGTTTAGCTTAAAATTTTATCAATCTTCACATTAACTTAAAAGTGCTATTAATACCTGTGTGTTTTAGATACCTACCATCAACAAAAAATACTTAATTAACCTAAAAGTTCAAAATGTTGGCTTCGATTCGATATTGTAGCATATTTTTAGACTCTCCAGCCTTTTACTATCTGTTTAGCTTAAAATTTTATCAATCTTCACATTAACTTAAAAGTGCTATTAATACCTGTGTGTTTTAGATACCTACCATCAACAAAAAATACTTAATTAACCTAAAAGTTCAAAATGTTGGCTTCGATTCGATATTGTAGCATATTTTTAGACTCTAAAGACTTTTTTCTATCTGTTTAGCTTAAAATTTTATCAATCTTCACATTAACTTAAAAGTGCTATTAATACCTGTGTGTTTTAGATACCTACCATCAACGAAAAATACTTAATTAACCTAAAAGTTCAAAATGTTGGCTTCGATTCGATATTGTAGCATATTTTTAGACTCTCCAGCCTTTTTTCTATCTGTTTAGCTTAAAATTTTATCAATCTTCACATTAACTTAAAAGTGCTATTAATACCTGTGTGTTTTAGATACCTACCATCAACAAAAAATACTTAATTAACCTAAAAGTTCAAAATGTTGGCTTCGATTCGATATTGTAGCATATTTTTAGACTCCAGCCTTTTTCTATCTGTTTAGCTTAAAATTTTATCAATCTTCACATTAACTTAAAAGTGCTATTAATACCTGTGTGTTTTAGATACCTACCATCAACAAAAATACTTAATTAACCTAAAAGTTCAAAATGTTGGCTTCGATTCGATATTGTAGCATATTTTTAGACTCTCCAGCCTTTTTCAATCTGTTTAGTTTAAAATTTTATCAATCTTCACATTAACTTAAAAGTGCTATTAATACCTGTGTGTTTTAGATACCTACCATCAACAAAAATACTTAATTAACCTAAAAGTTCAAAATGTTGGCTTCGATTCGATATTGTAGCATATTTTTAGACTCTCTAGCCTTTTTCTATCTGTTTAGCTTAAAATTTTATCAATCTTCACATTAACTTAAAAGTGCTATTAATACCTGTGTGTTTTAGATACCTACCATCAACAAAAAATACTTAATTAACCTAAAAGTTCAAAATGTTGGCTTCGATTCGATATTGTAGCATATTTTTAGACTCTCCAGCCTTTTACTATCTGTTTAGCTTAAAATTTTATCAATCTTCACATTAACTTAAAAGTGCTATTAATACCTGTGTGTTTTAGATACCTACCATCAACAAAAAATACTTAATTAACCTAAAAGTTCAAAATGTTGGCTTCGATTCGATATTGTAGCATATTTTTAGACTCTCCAGCCTTTTTCTATCTGTTTAGCTTAAAATTTTATCAATCTTCACATTAACTTAAAAGTGCTATTAATACCTGTGTGTTTTAGATACCTACCATCAACGAAAAATACTTAATTAACCTAAAAGTTCAAAATGTTGGCTTCGATTCGATATTGTAGCATATTTTAGACTCTCCAGCCTTTTTTCTATCTGTTTAGCTTAAAATTTTATCAATCTTCACATTAACTTAAAAGTGCTATTAATACCTGTGTGTTTTAGATACCTACCATCAACAAAAAATACTTAATTAACCTAAAAGTTCAAAATGTTGGCTTCGATTCGATATTGTAGCATATTTTTAGACTCTCCAGCCTTTTTCTATCTGTTTAGCTTAAAATTTTATCAATCTTCACATTAACTTAAAAGTGCTATTAATACCTGTGTGTTTTAGATACCTACCATCAACAAAAAATACTTAATTAACCTAAAAGTTCAAAATGTTGGCTTCGATTCGATATTGTAGCATATTTTTAGACTCTCCAGCCTTTTTCTATCTGTTTAGCTTAAAATTTTATCAATCTTCACATTAACTTAAAAGTGCTATTAATACCTGTGTGTTTTAGATACCTACCATCAACAAAAATACTTAATTAACCTAAAAGTTCAAAATGTTGGCTTCGATTCGATATTGTAGCATATTTTTAGACTCTCCAGCCTTTTTCTATCTGTTTAGCTTAAAATTTTATCAATCTTCACATTAACTTAAAAGTGCTATTAATACCTGTGTGTTTTAGATACCTACCATCAACAAAAAATACTTAATTAACCTAAAAGTTCAAAATGTTGGCTTCGATTCGATATTGTAGCATATTTTTAGACTCTCCAGCCTTTTACTATCTGTTTAGTTTAAAATTTTATCAATCTTCACATTAACTTAAAAGTGCTATTAATACCTGTGTGTTTTAGATACCTACCATCAACAAAAAATACTTAATTAACCTAAAAGTTCAAAATGTTGGCTTCGATTCGATATTGTAGCATATTTTTAGACTCTCCAGCCTTTTTTCTATCTGTTTAGCTTAAAATTTTATCAATCTTCACATTAACTTAAAAGTGCTATTAATACCTGTGTGTTTTAGATACCTACCATCAACAAAAAATACTTAATTAACCTAAAAGTTCAAAATGTTGGCTTCGATTCGATATTGTAGCATATTTTTAGACTCTCCAGCCTTTTTCTATCTGTTTAGCTTAAAATTTTATCAATCTTCACATTAACTTAAAAGTGCTATTAATACCTGTGTGTTTTAGATACCTACCATCAACAAAAATACTTAATTAACCTAAAAGTTCAAAATGTTGGCTTCGATTCGATATTGTAGCATATTTTTAGACTCTCCAGCCTTTTTCTATCTGTTTAGCTTAAAATTTTATCAATCTTCACATTAACTTAAAAGTGCTATTAATACCTGTGTGTTTTAGATACCTACCATCAACAAAAAATACTTAATTAACCTAAAAGTTCAAAATGTTGGCTTCGATTCGATATTGTAGCATATTTTTAGACTCTCCAGTCTTTTTTCTATCTGTTTAGCTTAAAATTTTATCAATCTTCACATTAACTTAAAAGTGCTATTAATACCTGTGTGTTTTAGATACCTACCATCAACAAAAAATACTTAATTAACCTAAAAGTTCAAAATGTTGGCTTCGATTCGATATTGTAGCATATTTTTAGACTCTCCAGCCTTTTTCTATCTGTTTAGCTTAAAATTTTATCAATCTTCACATTAACTTAAAAGTGCTATTAATACCTGTGTGTTTTAGATACCTACCATCAACAAAAAATACTTAATTAACCTAAAAGTTCAAAATGTTGGCTTCGATTCGATATTGTAGCATATTTTTAGACTCTCCAGCCTTTTATCTATCTGTTTAGCTTAAAATTTTATCAATCTTCACATTAACTTAAAAGTGCTATTAATACCTGTGTGTTTTAGATACCTACCATCAACAAAAAATACTTAATTAACCTAAAAGTTCAAAATGTTGGCTTCGATTCGATATTGTAGCATAGTTTTAGACTCTCCAGCCTTTTCTCTATCTGTTTAGCTTAAAATTTTATCAATCTTCACATTAACTTAAAAGTGCTATTAATACCTGTGTGTTTTAGATACCTACCATCAACGAAAAATACTTAATTAACCTAAAAGTTCAAAATGTTGGCTTCGATTCGATATTGTAGCATATTTTTAGACTCTCCAGCCTTTTTTCTATCTGTTTAGCTTAAAATTTTATCAATCTTCACATTAACTTAAAAGTGCTATTAATACCTGTGTGTTTTAGATACCTACCATCAACAAAAAATACTTAATTAACCTAAAAGTTCAAAATGTTGGCTTCGATTCGATATTGTAGCATATTTTTAGACTCTCCAGCCTTTTTCTATCTGTTTAGCTTAAAATTTTATCAATCTTCACATTAACTTAAAAGTGCTATTAATACCTGTGTGTTTTAGATACCTACCATCAACAAAAATACTTAATTAACCTAAAAGTTCAAAATGTTGGCTTCGATTCGATATTGTAGCATATTTTAGACTCTCCAGCCTTTTTCTATCTGTTTAGCTTAAAATTTTATCAATCTTCACATTAACTTAAAAGTGCTATTAATACCTGTGTGTTTTAGATACCTACCATCAACAAAAAATACTTAATTAACCTAAAAGTTCAAAATGTTGGCTTCGATTCGATATTGTAGCATATTTTTAGACTCTCCAGCCTTTTTCTATCTGTTTAGCTTAAAATTTTATCAATCTTCGCATTAACTTAAAAGTGCTATTAATACCTGTGTGTTTTAGATACCTACCATCAACAAAAATACTTAATTAACCTAAAAGTTCAAAATGTTGGCTTCGATTCGATATTGTAGCATATTTTTAGACTCTCCAGCCTTTTTCTATCTGTTTAGCTTAAAATTTTATCAATCTTCACATTAACTTAAAAGTGCTATTAATACCTGTGTGTTTTAGATACCTACCATCAACAAAAATACTTAAGTAACCTAAAAGTTCAAAATGTTGGCTTCGATTCGATATTGTTGCATATTTTTAGACTATCTGTTTAGCTTAAAATTTTATCAATCTTCACATTAACTTAAAAGTGCTATTAATACCTGTGTGTTTTAGATACCTACCATCAACAAAAAATACTTAATTAACCTAAAAGTTCAAAATGTTGGCTTCGATTCGATATTGTAGCATATTTTTAGACTCTCCAGCCTTTTTGTATCTGTTTAGCTTAAAATTTTATCAATCTTCACATTAACTTAAAAGTGCTATTAATACCTGTGTGTTTTAGATACCTACCATCAACAAAAAATACTTAATTAACCTAAAAGTTCAAAATGTTGGCTTCGATTCGATATTGTAGCATATTTTTAGACTCTCCAGCCTTTTTGTATCTGTTTAGCTTAAAATTTTATCAATCTTCACATTAACTTAAAAGTGCTATTAATACCTGTGTGTTTTAGATACCTACCATCAACAAAAATACTTAATTAACCTAAAAGATCAAAATGTTGGCTTCGATTCGATATTGTAGCATATTTTTAGACTCTCAGCCTTTTTCTATCTGTTTAGCTTAAAATTTTATCAATCTTCACATTAACTTAAAAGTGCTATTAATACCTGTGTGTTTTAGATACCTACCATCAACAAAAATACTTAATTAACCTAAAAGTTCAAAATGTTGGCTTCGATTCGATATTGTAGCATATTTTTAGACTCTCCAGCCTTTTTCTATCTGTTTAGCTTAAAATTTTATCAATCTTCACATTAACTTAAAAGTGCTATTAATACCTGTGTGTTTTAGATACCTACCATCAACAAAAAATACTTAATTAACCTAAAAGTTCAAAATGTTGGCTTCGATTCGATATTGTAGCATATTTTTAGACTCTCCAGCCTTTTTCTATCTGTTTAGCTTAAAATTTTATCAATCTTCACATTAACTTAAAAGTGCTATTAATACCTGTGTGTTTTAGATACCTACCATCAACGAAAAATACTTAATTAACCTAAAAGTTCAAAATGTTGGCTTCGATTCGATATTGTAGCATATTTTAGACTCTCCAGCCTTTTTCTATCTGTTTAGCTTAAAATTTTATCAATCTTCACATTAACTTAAAAGTGCTATTAATACCTGTGTGTTTTAGATACCTACCATCAACGAAAAATACTTAATTAACCTAAAAGTTCAAAATGTTGGCTTCGATTCGATATTGTAGCATATTTTTAGACTCTCCAGCCATTTTTCTATCTGTTTAGCTTAAAATTTTATCAATCTTCACATTAACTTAAAAGTGCTATTAATACCTGTGTGTTTTAGATACCTACCATCAACAAAAAATACTTAATTAACCTAAAAGTTCAAAATGTTGGCTTCGATTCGATATTGTAGCATATTTTTAGACTCTCCAGCCTTTTGTCTATCTGTTTAGCTTAAAATTTTATCAATCTTCACATTAACTTAAAAGTGCTATTAATACCTGTGTGTTTTAGATACCTACCATCAACAAAAAATACTTAATTAACCTAAAAGTTCAAAATGTTGGCTTCGATTCGATATTGTAGCATATTTTTAGACTCTCCAGCCTTTTACTATCTGTTTAGTTTAAAATTTTATCAATCTTCACATTAACTTAAAAGTGCTATTAATACCTGTGTGTTTTAGATACCTACCATCAAAAAAAATACTTAATTAACCTAAAAGTTTAAAATGTTGGCTTCGATTCGATATTGTAGCATATTTTTAGACTATCTGTTTAGCTTAAAATTTTATCAATCTTCACATTAACTTAAAAGTGCTATTAATACCTGTGTGTTTTAGATACCTACCATCAACAAAAATACTTAATTAACCTAAAAGTTCAAAATGTTGGCTTCGATTCGATATTGTAGCATATTTTTAGACTCTCCAGCCTTTTTTCTATCTGTTTAGCTTAAAATTTTATCAATCTTCACATTAACTTAAAAGTGCTATTAATACCTGTGTGTTTTAGATACCTACCATCAACAAAAAATACTTAATTAACCTAAAAGTTCAAAATGTTGGCTTCGATTCGATATTGTAGCATATTTTTAGACTCTCCAGCCTTTTTTCTATCTGTTTAGCTTAAAATTTTATCAATCTTCACATTAACTTAAAAGTGCTATTAATACCTGTGTTTTTTTGATACCTACCATCAACAAAAAATACTTAATTAACCTAAAAGTTCAAAATGTTGGCTTCGATTCGATATTGTAGCATATTTTTAGACTCTATAGCCTTTTTCTATCTGTTTAGCTTAAAATTTTATCAATCTTCACATTAACTTAAAAGTGCTATTAATACCTGTGTGTTTTAGATACCTACCATCAACAAAAAATACTTAATTAACCTAAAAGTTCAAAATGTTGGCTTCGATTCGATATTGTAGCATATTTTTAGACTCTCCAGCCTTTTTTCTATCTGTTTAGCTTAAAATTTTATCAATCTTCACATTAACTTAAAAGTGCTATTAATACCTGTGTGTTTTAGATACCTACCATCAACGAAAAATACTTAATTAACCTAAAAGTTCAAAATGTTGGCTTCGATTCGATATTGTAGCATATTTTTAGACTCTCCAGCCTTTTTCTATCTGTTTAGCTTAAAATTTTATCAATCTTCACATTAACTTAAAAGTGCTATTAATACCTGTGTGTTTTAGATACCTACCATCAACCAAAATACTTAATTAACCTAAAAGTTCAAAATGTTGGCTTCGATTCGATATTGTAGCATATTTTTAGACTCTCCAGCCTTTTCTCTATCTGTTTAGCTTAAAATTTTATCAATCTTCACATTAACTTAAAAGTGCTATTAATACCTGTGTGTTTTAGATACCTACCATCAACAAAAAATACTTAATTAACCTAAAAGTTCAAAATGTTGGCTTCGATTCGATATTGTAGCATATTTTTAGACTCTCCAGCCTTTGTTCTATCTGTTTAGCTTAAAATTTTATCAATCTTCACATTAACTTAAAAGTGCTATTAATACCTGTGTGTTTTAGATACCTACCATCAACAAAAAATACTTAATTAACCTAAAAGTTCAAAATGTTGGCTTCGATTCGATATTGTAGCATATTTTTAGACTCTCCAGCCTTTTTTCTATCTGTTTAGCTTAAAATTTTATCAATCTTCACATTAACTTAAAAGTGCTATTAATACCTGTGTGTTTTAGATACCTACCATCAACGAAAAATACTTAATTAACCTAAAAGTTCAAAATGTAGGCTTCGATTCGATATTGTAGCATATTTTTAGGCTCTCCAGCCTTTTTTCTATCTGTTCAGCTTAAAATTTTATCAATCTTCACATTAACTTAAAAGTGCTATTAATACCTGTGTGTTTTAGATACCTACCATCAACAAAAAATACTTAATTAACCTAAAAGTTCAAAATGTTGGCTTCGATTCGATATTGTAGCATATTTTTAGACTCTCCAGCCTTTTTCTATCTGTTTAGCTTAAAATTTTATCAATCTTCACATTAACTTAAAAGTGCTATTAATACCTGTGTGTTTTAGATACCTACCATCAACAAAAAATACTTAATTAACCTAAAAGTTCAAAATGTTGGCTTCGATTCGATATTGTAGCATATTTTTAGACTCTCCAGCCTTTTTTCTATCTGTTTAGCTTAAAATTTTATCAATCTTCACATTAA
Organism: Aquatica leii; assembly: GCA_035610365.1. Taxonomy (NCBI): domain Eukaryota; kingdom Metazoa; phylum Arthropoda; class Insecta; order Coleoptera; family Lampyridae; genus Aquatica; species Aquatica leii. The sequence goes on along the minus strand of CM069433.1, from coordinate 26,982,214 downwards.
CTTAAAAGTGCTATTAATACCTGTGTGTTTTAGATACCTACCATCAACAAAAATACTTAATTAACCTAAAAGTTCAAAATGTTGGCTTCGATTCGATATTGTAGCATTTTTTTAGACTCTCCAGTCTTTTTCTATCTGTTTAGCTTAAAATTTTATCAATCTTCACATTAACTTAAAAGTGCTATTAATAGCTGTGTGTTTTAGATACCTACCATCAACAGAAAATACTTAATTAACCTAAAAGTTCAAAATGTTGGCTTCGATTCGATATTGTAGCATATTTTTAGACTCTCCAGCCTTTTACTATCTGTTTAGCTTAAAATTTTATCAATCTTCACATTAACTTAAAAGTGCTATTAATACCTGTGTGTTTTAGATACCTACCATCAACAAAAAATACTTAATTAACCTAAAAGTTCAAAATGTTGGCTTCGATTCGATATTGTAGCATATTTTTAGACTCTCCAGCCTTTTTCCTATCTGTTTAGCTTAAAATTTTATCAATCTTCACATTAACTTAAAAGTGCTATTAATACCTGTGTGTTTTAGATACCTACCATCAACAAAAATACTTAATTAACCTAAAAGTTCAAAATGTTGGCTTCGATTCGATATTGTAGCATATTTTTAGACTCTCCAGCCTTTTTCTATCTGTTTAGCTTAAAATTTTATCAATCTTCACATTAACTTAAAAGTGCTATTAATACCTGTGTGTTTTAGATACCTACCATCAACAAAAAATACTTAATTAACCTAAAAGTTCAAAATGTTGGCTTCGATTCGATATTGTAGCATATTTTTAGACTCTCCAGCCTTTTTTCTATCTGTTTAGCTTAAAATTTTATCAATCTTCACATTAACTTAAAAGTGCTATTAATACCTGTGTGTTTTAGATACCTACCATCAACAAAAATACTTAATTAACCTAAAAGTTCAAAATGTTGGCTTCGATTCGATATTGTAGCATATTTTTAGACTCTCCAGCCTTTTTCTATCTGTTTAGCTTAAAATTTTATCAATCTTCACATTAACTTAAAAGTGCTATTAATACCTGTGTGTTTTAGATACCTACCATCAACAAAAATACTTAATTAACCTAAAAGTTCAAAATGTTGGCTTCGATTCGATATTGTAGCATATTTTTAGACTCTCCTGCCTTTTTCTATCTGTTTAGCTTAAAATTTTATCAATCTTCACATTAACTTAAAAGTGCTATTAATACCTGTGTGTTTTAGATACCTACCATCAACAAAAAATACTTAATTAACCTAAAAGTTCAAAATGTTGGCTTCGATTCGATATTGTAGCATATTTTTAGACTCTCCAGCCTTCTTTCTATCTGTTTAGCTTAAAATTTTATCAATCTTCACATTAACTTAAAAGTGCTATTAATACCTGTGTGTTTTAGATACCTACCATCAACAAAAATACTTAATTAACCTAAAAGTTCAAAATGTTGGCTTCGATTCGATATTGTAGCATATTTTTAGACTCTCCAGCCATTTTTCTATCTGTTTAGCTTAAAATTTTATCAATCTTCACATTAACTTAAAAGTGCTATTAATACCTGTGTGTTTTAGATACCTACCATCAAAAAAAATACTTAATTAACCTAAAAGTTCAAAATGTTGGCTTCGATTCGATATTGTAGCATATTTTTAGACTCTTTTCTATCTGTTTAGCTTAAAATTTTATCAATCTTCACATTAACTTAAAAGTGCTATTAATACCTGTGTGTTTTAGATACCTACCATCAAAAAAAATACTTAATTAACCTAAAAGTTCAAAATGTTGGCTTCGATTCGATATTGTAGCATATTTTTAGACTCTCCAGCCTTTTTTCTATCTGTTTAGCTTAAAATTTTATCAATCTTCACATTAACTTAAAAGTGCTATTAATACCTGTGTGTTTTAGATACCTACCATCAACAAAAAATACTTAATTAACCTAAAAGTTCAAAATGTTGGCTTCGATTCGATATTGTAGCATATTTTTAGACTCTCCAGCCTTTTTCTATCTGTTTAGCTTAAAATTTTATCAATCTTCACATTAACTTAAAAGTGCTATTAATACCTGTGTGTTTTAGATACCTACCATCAACAAAAAATACTTAATTAACCTAAAAGTTCAAAATGTTGGCTTCGATTCGATATTGTAGCATATTTTTAGACTCTCCAGCCTTTTTCTATCTGTTTAGCTTAAAATTTTATCAATCTTCACATTAACTTAAAAGTGCTATTAATACCTGTGTGTTTTAGATACCTACCATCAACAAAAATACTTAATTAACCTAAAAGTTCAAAATGTTGGCTTCGTTTCGATATTGTAGCATATTTTTAGACTCTCCAGCCTTTTTCTATCTGTTTAGCTTAAAATTTTATCAATCTTCACATTAACTTAAAAGTGCTATTAATACCTGTGTGTTTTAGATACCTACCATCAACAAAAAATACTTAATTAACCTAAAAGTTCAAAATGTTGGCTTCGATTCGATATTGTAGCATATTTTTAGACTCTCCAGCCTTTTTCTATCTGTTAAGCTTAAAATTTTATCAATCTTCACATTAACTTAAAAGTGCTATTAATACCTGTGTGTTTTAGATACCTACCATCAACAAAAATACTTAATTAACCTAAAAGTTCAAAATGTTGGCTTCGATTCGATATTGTAGCATATTTTAGACTCTCCAGCCTTTTTTCTATCTGTTTAGCTTAAAATTTTATCAATCTTCACATTAACTTAAAAGTGCTATTAATACCTGTGTGTTTTAGATACCTACCATCAACAAAAAATACTTAATTAACCTAAAAGTTCAAAATGTTGGCTTCGATTCGATATTGTAGCATATTTTTACACTCTCCAGCTATTTTTCTATCTGTTTAGCTTAAAACTTTATCAATCTTCACATTAACTTAAAAGTGCTATTAATACCTGTGTGTTTTAGATACCTACCATCAACAAAAAATACTTAATTAACCTAAAAGTTCAAAATGTTGGCTTCGATTCGATATTGTAGCATATTTTTAGACTCTCCAGCCTTTGTTCTATCTGTTTAGCTTAAAATTTTATCAATCTTCACATTAACTTAAAAGTGCTATTAATACCTGTGTGTTTTAGATACCTACCATCAACAAAAAATACTTAATTAACCTAAAAGTTCAAAATGTTGGCTTCGATTCGATATTGTAGCATATTTTTAGACTCTCCAGCCTTTTTCCTATCTGTTTAGCTTAAAATTTTATCAATCTTCACATTAACTTAAAAGTGCTATTAATACCTGTGTGTTTTAGATACCTACCATCAACAAAAAATACTTAATTAACCTAAAAGTTCAAAATGTTGGCTTCGATTCGATATTGTAGCATATTTTTAGACTCTCCAGCCTTTTTTCTATCTGTTTAGCTTAAAATTTTATCAATCTTCACATTAACTTAAAAGTGCTATTAATACCTGTGTGTTTTAGATACCTACCATCAACGAAAAATACTTAATTAACCTAAAAGTTCAAAATGTTGGCTTCGATTCGATATTGTAGCATATTTTTAGACTCTCCAGCCTTTTTCTATCTGTTTAGCTTAAAATTTTATCAATCTTCACATTAACTTAAAAGTGCTATTAATACCTGTGTGTTTTAGATACCTACCATCAACAAAAAATACTTAATTAACCTAAAAGTTCAAAATGTTGGCTTCGATTCGATATTGTAGCATATTTTTAGACTCTCCAGCCTTTTACTATCTGTTTAGCTTAAAATTTTATCAATCTTCACATTAACTTAAAAGTGCTATTAATACCTGTGTGTTTTAGATACCTACCATCAACAAAAAATACTTAATTAACCTAAAAGTTCAAAATGTTGGCTTCGATTCGATATTGTAGCATATTTTTAGACTCTCCAACCTTTGTCTATCTGTTTAGCTTAAAATTTTATCAATCTTCACATTAACTTAAAAGTGCTATTAATACCTGTGTGTTTTAGATACCTACCATCAACGAAAAATACTTAATTAACCTAAAAGTTCAAAATGTTGGCTTCGATTCGATATTGTAGCATATTTTTAGACTCTCCAGCCTTTTTCTATCTGTTTAGCTTAAAATTTTATCAATCTTCACATTAACTTAAAAGTGCTATTAATACCTGTGTGTTTTAGATACCTACCATCAACAAAAAATACTTAATTAACCTAAAAGTTCAAAATGTTGGCTTCGATTCGATATTGTAGCATATTTTTAGACTCTCCAGCCTTTTTCTATCTGTTTAGCTTAAAATTTTATCAATCTTCACATTAACTTAAAAGTGCTATTAATACCTGTGTGTTTTAGATACCTACCATCAACAAAAAATACTTAATTAACCTAAAAGTTCAAAATGTTGGCTTCGATTCGATATTGTAGCATATTTTTAGACTCTCCAGCCTTTTTCTATCTGTTTAGCTTAAAATTTTATCAATCTTCACATTAACTTAAAAGTGCTATTAATACCTGTGTGTTTTAGATACCTACCATCAACAAAAATACTTAATTAACCTAAAAGTTCAAAATGTTGGCTTCGATTCGATATTGTAGCATATTTTTAGACTCTCCAGCCTTTTTCTATCTGTTTAGCTTAAAATTTTATCAATCTTCACATTAACTTAAAAGTGCTATTAATACCTGTGTGTTTTAGATACCTACCATCAACGAAAAATACTTAATTAACCTAAAAGTTCAAAATGTTGGCTTCGATTCGATATTGTAGCATATTTTTAGACTCTCCAGCCTTTTTTCTATCTGTTTAGCTTAAAATTTTATCAATCTTCACATTAACTTAAAAGTGCTATTAATACCTGTGTGTTTTAGATACCTACCATCAACAAAAAATACTTAATTAACCTAAAAGTTCAAAATGTTGGCTTCGATTCGATATTGTAGCATATTTTTAGACTCTCCAGCCTTTTTCTATCTGTTTAGCTTAAAATTTTATCAATCTTCACATTAACTTAAAAGTGCTATTAATACCTGTGTGTTTTAGATACCTACCATCAACGAAAAATACTTAATTAACCTAAAAGTTCAAAATGTTGGCTTCGATTCGATATTGTAGCATATTTTTAGACTCTCCAGCCTTTTTCTATCTGTTTAGCTTAAAATTTTATCAATCTTCACATTAACTTAAAAGTGCTATTAATACCTGTGTGTTTTAGATACCTACCATCAACAAAAATACTTAATTAACCTAAAAGTTCAAAATGTTGGCTTCGATTCGATATTGTAGCATATTTTTAGACTCTCCAGCCTTTTTCTATCTGTTTAGCTTAAAATTTTATCAATCTTCACATTAACTTAAAAGTGCTATTAATACCTGTGTGTTTTAGATACCTACCATCAACGAAAAATACTTAATTAACCTAAAAGTTCAAAATGTTGGCTTCGATTCGATATTGTAGCATATTTTTAGACTCTCCAGCCTCTTTCTATCTGTTTAGCTTAAAATTTTATCAATCTTCACATTAACTTAAAAGTGCTATTAATACCTGTGTGTTTTAGATACCTACCATCAACAAAAAATACTTAATTAACCTAAAAGTTCAAAATGTTGGCTTCGATTCGATATTGTAGCATATTTTTAGACTCTCCAGCCTTTTTCTATCTGTTTAGCTTAAAATTTTATCAATCTTCACATTAACTTAAAAGTGCTATTAATACCTGTGTGTTTTAGATACCTACCATCAACAAAAATACTTAATTAACCTAAAAGTTCAAAATGTTGGCTTCGATTCGATATTGTAGCATATTTTTAGACTCTCCAGCCTTTTTCTATCTGTTTAGCTTAAAATTTTATCAATCTTCACATTAACTTAAAAGTGCTATTAATACCTGTGTGTTTTAGATACCTACCATCAACAAAAATACTTAATTAACCTAAAAGTTCAAAATGTTGGCTTCGATTCGATATTGTAGCATATTTTAGACTCTCCAGCCTTTTTCTATCTGTTTAGCTTAAAATTTTATCAATCTTCACATTAACTTAAAAGTGCTATTAATACCTGTGTGTTTTAGATACCTACCATCAACAAAAATACTTAATTAACCTAAAAGTTCAAAATGTTGGCTTCGATTCGATATTGTAGCATATTTTTAGACTCTCCAGCCTTTTTCTATCTGTTTAGCTTAAAATTTTATCAATCTTCACATTAACTTAAAAGTGCTATTAATACCTGTGTGTTTTAGATACCTACCATCAACAAAAAATACTTAATTAACCTAAAAGTTCAAAATGTTGGCTTCGATTCGATATTGTAGCATATTTTTAGACTCTCCAGCCTTTTTCTATCTGTTTAGCTTAAAATTTTATCAATCTTCACATTAACTTAAAAGTGCTATTAATACCTGTGTGTTTTAGATACCTACCATCAACAAAAAATACTTAATTAACCTAAAAGTTCAAAATGTTGGCTTCGATTCGATATTGTAGCATATTTTTAGACTCTCCAGCCTTTTTCTATCTGTTTAGCTTAAAATTTTATCAATCTTCACATTAACTTAAAAGTGCTATTAATACCTGTGTGTTTTAGATACCTACCATCAACAAAAAATACTTAATTAACCTAAAAGTTCAAAATGTTGGCTTCGATTCGATATTGTAGCATATTTTTAGACTCTCCAGCCTTTTTTCTATCTGTTTAGCTTAAAATTTTATCAATCTTCACATTAACTTAAAAGTGCTATTAATACCTGTGTGTTTTAGATACCTACCATCAACAAAAAATACTTAATTAACCTAAAAGTTCAAAATGTTGGCTTCGATTCGATATTGTAGCATATTTTTAGACTCTCCAGCCTTTTTCTATCTGTTTAGCTTAAAATTTTATCAATCTTCACATTAACTTAAAAGTGCTATTAATACCTGTGTGTTTTAGATACCTACCATCAACGAAAAATACTTAATTAACCTAAAAGTTCAAAATGTTGGCTTCGATTCGATATTGTAGCATATTTTAGACTCTCCAGCCTTTTTTCTATCTGTTTAGCTTAAAATTTTATCAATCTTCACATTAACTTAAAAGTGCTATTAATACCTGTGTGTTTTAGATACCTACCATCAACAAAAAATACTTAATTAACCTAAAAGTTCAAAATGTTGGCTTCGATTCGATATTGTAGCATATTTTAAACTCTCCAGTCTTTTTTCTATCTGTTTAGCTTAAAATTTTATCAATCTTCACATTAACTTAAAAGTGCTATTAATACCTGTGTGTTTTAGATACCTACCATCAACAAAAAATACTTAATTAACCTAAAAGTTCAAAATGTTGGCTTCGATTCGATATTGTAGCATATTTTTAGACTCTCCAGCCTTTTTTCTATCTGTTTAGCTTAAAATTTTATCAATCTTCACATTAACTTAAAAGTGCTATTAATACCTGTGTGTTTTAGATACCTACCATCAACAAAAAATACTTAATTAACCTAAAAGTTCAAAATGTTGGCTTCGATTCGATATTGTAGCATATTTTTAGACTCTCCAGCCTTTATCCTATCTGTTTAGCTTAAAATTTTTTCAATCTTCACATTAACTTAAAAGTGCTATTAATACCTGTGTGTTTTAGATACCTACCATCAACGAAAAATACTTAATTAACCTAAAAGTTCAAAATGTTGGCTTCGATTCGATATTGTAGCATATTTTTAGACTCTCCAGCCTTTTTTCTATCTGTTTAGCTTAAAATTTTATCAATCTTCACATTAACTTAAAAGTGCTATTAATACCTGTGTGTTTTAGATACCTACCATCAACAAAAAATACTTAATTAACCTAAAAGTTCAAAATGTTGGCTTCGATTCGATATTGTAGCATATTTTTAGACTCTCCAGCCTTTTCTATCTGTTTAGCTTAAAATTTTATCAATCTTCACATTAACTTAAAAGTGCTATTAATACCTGTGTGTTTTAGATACCTACCATCAACGAAAAATACTTAATTAACCTAAAAGTTCAAAATGTTGGCTTCGATTCGATATTGTAGCATATTTTTAGACTCTCCAGCCTTTTTCTATCTGTTTAGCTTAAAATTTTATCAATCTTCACATTAACTTAAAAGTGCTATTAATACCTGTGTGTTTTAGATACCTACCATCAACAAAAAATACTTAATTAACCTAAAAGTTCAAAATGTTGGCTTCGATTCGATATTGTAGCATATTTTTAGACTCTCCAGCCTTTTTCTATCTGTTTAGCTTAAAATTTTATCAATCTTCACATTAACTTAAAAGTGCTATTAATACCTGTGTGTTTTAGATACCTACCATCAACGAAAAATACTTAATTAACCTAAAAGTTCAAAATGTTGGCTTCGATTCGATATTGTAGCATATTTTTAGACTCTCCAGCCTTTTTCTATCTGTTTAGCTTAAAATTTTATCAATCTTCACATTAACTTAAAAGTGCTATTAATACCTGTGTGTTTTAGATACCTACCATCAACAAAAAATACTTAATTAACCTAAAAGTTCAAAATGTTGGCTTCGATTCGATATTGTAGCATATTTTTAGACTCTCCAGCCTTTGTTCTATCTGTTTAGCTTAAAATTTTATCAATCTTCACATTAACTTAAAAGTGCTATTAATACCTGTGTGTTTTAGATACCTACCATCAACGAAAAATACTTAATTAACCTAAAAGTTCAAAATGTTGGCTTCGATTCGATATTGTAGCATATTTTTAGACTCTCCAGCCTTTTTCTATTTGTTTAGCTTAAAATTTTATCAATCTTCACATTAACTTAAAAGTGCTATTAATACCTGTGTGTTTTAGATACCTACCATCAACAAAAAATACTTAATTAACCTAAAAGTTCAAAATGTTGGCTTCGATTCGATATTGTAGCATATTTTTAGACTCTCCAGCCTTTTTCTATCTGTTTAGCTTAAAATTTTATCAATCTTCACATTAACTTAAAAGTGCTATTAATACCTGTGTGTTTTAGATACCTACCATCAACGAAAAATACTTAATTAACCTAAAAGTTCAAAATGTTGGCTTCGATTCGATATTGTAGCATATTTTTAGACTCTCCAGCCTTTTTCTATCTGTTTAGCTTAAAATTTTATCAATCTTTACATTAACTTAAAAGTGCTATTAATACCTGTGTGTTTTAGATACCTACCATCAACAAAAAATACTTAATTAACCTAAAAGTTCAAAATGTTGGCTTCGATTCGATATTGTAGCATATTTTTAGACTCTCCAGCATTTTTTCTATCTGTTTAGCTTAAAATTTTATCAATCTTCACATTAACTTAAAAGTGCTATTAATACCTGTGTGTTTTAGATACCTACCATCAACAAAAATACTTAATTAACCTAAAAGTTCAAAATGTTGGCTTCGATTCGATATTGTAGCATATTTTTAGACTCTCCAGCCTTCTTTCTATCTGTTTAGCTTAAAATTTTATCAATCTTCACATTAACTTAAAAGTGCTATTAATACCTGTGTGTTTTAGATACCTACCATCAACGAAAAATACTTAATTAACCTAAAAGTTCAAAATGTTGGCTTCGATTCGATATTGTAGCATATTTTTAGACTCTCCAGCCTTTTTCTATCTGTTTAGCTTAAAATTTTATCAATCTTCACATTAACTTAAAAGTGCTATTAATACCTGTGTGTTTTAGATACCTACCATCAACAAAAATACTTAATTAACCTAAAAGTTCAAAATGTTGGCTTCGATTCGATATTGTAGCATATTTTTAGACTCTTCAGCCTTTTTTCTATCTGTTTAGCTTAAAATTTTATCAATCTTCACATTAACTTAAAAGTGCTATTAATACCTGTGTGTTTTAGATACCTACCATCAACAAAAATACTTAATTAACCTAAAAGTTCAAAATGTTGGCTTCGATTCGATATTGTAGCATATTTTTAGACTCTCCAGCCATTTTTCTATCTGTTTAGCTTAAAATTTTATCAATCTTTACATTAACTTAAAAGTGCTATTAATACCTGTGTGTTTTAGATACCTACCATCAACAAAAATACTTAATTAACCTAAAAGTTCAAAATGTTGGCTTCGATTCGATATTGTAGCATATTTTTAGACTCTCCAGCCTTTTTCTATCTGTTTAGCTTAAAATTTTATCAATCTTCACATTAACTTAAAAGTGCTATTAATACCTGTGTGTTTTAGATACCTACCATCAACGAAAAATACTTAATTAACCTAAAAGTTCAAAATGTTGGCTTCGATTCGATATTGTAGCATATTTTTAGACTCTCCAGCCTTTTTCTATCTGTTTAGCTTAAAATTTTATCAATCTTCACATTAACTTAAAAGTGCTATTAATACCTGTGTGTTTTAGATACCTACCATCAACAAAAATACTTAATTAACCTAAAAGTTCAAAATGTTGGCTTCGATTCGATATTGTAGCATATTTTTAGACTCTCCAGCCTTTTTCTATCTGTTTAGCTTAAAATTTTATCAATCTTCACATTAACTTAAAAGTGCTATTAATACCTGTGTGTTTTAGATACCTACCATCAACAAAAAATACTTAATTAACCTAAAAGTTCAAAATGTTGGCTTCGATTCGATATTGTAGCATATTTTTAGACTCTCCAGCCTTTTTCTATCTGTTTAGCTTAAAATTTTATCAATCTTTACATTAACTTAAAAGTGCTATTAATACCTGTGTGTTTTAGATACCTACCATCAACAAAAATACTTAATTAACCTAAAAGTTCAAAATGTTGGCTTCGATTCGATATTGTAGCATATTTTTAGACTCTCCAGCCTTTTTCTATCTGTTTAGCTTAAAATTTTATCAATCTTTACATTAACTTAAAAGTGCTATTAATACCTGTGTGTTTTAGATACCTACCATCAACAAAAAATACTTAATTAACCTAAAAGTTCAAAATGTTGGCTTCGATTCGATATTGTAGCATATTTTTAGACTCTCCGGCCTTTTTTCTATCTGTTTAGCTTAAAATTTTATCAATCTTCACATTAACTTAAAAGTGCTATTAATACCTGTGTGTTTTAGATACCTACCATCAACAAAAAATACTTAATTAACCTAAAAGTTCAAAATGTTGGCTTCGATTCGATATTGTAGCATATTTTTAGACTCTCCAGCCTTTTTCTATCTGTTTAGCTTAAAATTTTATCAATCTTCACATTAACTTAAAAGTGCTATTAATACCTGTGTGTTTTAGATACCTACCATCAACAAAAAATACTTAATTAACCTAAAAGTTCAAAATGTTGGCTTCGATTCGATATTGTAGCATATTTTTAGACTCTCCAGCCGTTTTTCTATCTGTTTAGCTTAAAATTTTATCAATCTTTACATTAACTTAAAAGTGCTATTAATACCTGTGTGTTTTAGATGCCTACCATCAACAGAAAATACTTAATTAACCTAAAAGTTCAAAATGTTGGCTTCGATTCGATATTGTAGCTTATTTTTAGACTCTCAGCCTTTTTCTATCTGTTTAGCTTAAAATTTTATCAATCTTCACATTAACTTAAAAGTGCTATTAATACCTGTGTGTTTTAGATACCTACCATCAACAAAAAATACTTAATTAACCTAAAAGTTCAAAATGTTGGCTTCGATTCGATATTGTAGCATATTTTTAGACTCTCTAGCCTTTTTTCTATCTGTTTAGCTTAAAATTTTATCAATCTTCACATTAACTTAAAAGTGCTATTAATACCTGTGTGTTTTAGATACCTACCATCAACGAAAAATACTTAATTAACCTAAAAGTTCAAAATGTTGGCTTCGATTCGATATTGTAGCATATTTTTAGACTCTCCAGCCTTTTTTCTATCTGTTTAGCTTAAAATTTTATCAATCTTCACATTAACTTAAAAGTGCTATTAATACCTGTGTGTTTTAGATACCTACCATCAACAAAAAATACTTAATTAACCTAAAAGTTCAAAATGTTGGCTTCGATTCGATATTGTAGCATATTTTTAGACTCTCCAGCCTTCTTTGTATCTGTTTAGCTTAAAATTTTATCAATCTTCACATTAACTTAAAAGTGCTATTAATACCTGTGTGTTTTAGATACCTACCATCAACAAAAAATACTTAATTAACCTAAAAGTTCAAAATGTTGGCTTCGATTCGATATTGTAGCATATTTTTAGACTCTTCAGCCTTTTTTCTATCTGTTTAGCTTAAAATTTTATCAATCTTCACATTAACTTAAAAGTGCTATTAATACCTGTGTGTTTTAGATACCTACCATCAACGAAAAATACTTAATTAACCTAAAAGTTCAAAATGTTGGCTTCGATTCGATATTGTAGCATATTTTTAGACTCTCCAGCCTTTTTCTATCTGTTTAGCTTAAAATTTTATCAATCTTCACATTAACTTAAAAGTGCTATTAATACCTGTGTGTTTTAGATACCTACCATCAACAAAAAATACTTAATTAACCTAAAAGTTCAAAATGTTGGCTTCGATTCGATATTGTAGCATATTTTTAGACTCTCCAGCTTTTTTTCTATCTGTTTAGCTTAAAATTTTATCAATCTTCACATTAACTTAAAAGTGCTATTAATACCTGTGTGTTTTAGATACCTACCATCAACAAAAAATACTTAATTAACCTAAAAGTTCAAAATGTTGGCTTCGATTCGATATTGTAGCATATTTTTAGACTTTTCAGCCTTTATCCTATCTGTTTAGCTTAAAATTTTTTCAATCTTCACATTAACTTAAAAGTGCTATTAATACCTGTGTGTTTTAGATACCTACCATCAACGAAAAATACTTAATTAACCTAAAAGTTCAAAATGTTGGCTTCGATTCGATATTGTAGCATATTTTTAGACTCTCCAGCCTTTTTTCTATCTGTTTAGCTTAAAATTTTATCAATCTTCACATTAACTTAAAAGTGCTATTAATACCTGTGTGTTTTAGATACCTACCATCAACAAAAAATACTTAATTAACCTAAAAGTTCAAAATGTTGGCTTCGATTCGATATTGTAGCATATTTTTAGACTCTCCAGCCTTTTTCTATCTGTTTAGCTTAAAATTTTATCAATCTTCACATTAACTTAAAAGTGCTATTAATACCTGTGTGTTTTAGATACCTACCATCAACAAAAAATAATTAATTAACCTAAAAGTTCAAAATGTTGGCTTCGATTCGATATTGTAGCATATTTTTAGACTCTCCAGCCTTTTTTTATCTGTTTAGCTTAAAATTTTATCAATCTTCACATTAACTTAAAAGTGCTATTAATACCTGTGTGTTTTAGATACCTACCATCAACAAAAAATACTTAATTAACCTAAAAGTTCAAAATGTTGGCTTCGATTCGATATTGTAGCATATTTTTAGACTCTCCAGCCTTTTTTCTATCTGTTTAGCTTAAAATTTTATCAATCTTCACATTAACTTAAAAGTGCTATTAATACCTGTGTGTTTTAGATACCTACCATCAACAAAAAATACTTAATTAACCTAAAAGTTCAAAATGTTGGCTTCGATTCGATATTGTAGCATATTTTTAGACTCTCTAGCCTTTTTTCTATCTGTTTAGCTTAAAATTTTATCAATCTTTACATTAACTTAAAAGTGCTATTAATACCTGTGTGTTTTAGATACCTACCATCAACGAAAAATACTTAATTAACCTAAAAGTTCAAAATGTTGGCTTCGATTCGATATTGTAGCATATTTTTAGACTCTCCAGCCTTTTTCTATCTGTTTAGCTTAAAATTTTATCAATCTTCACATTAACTTAAAAGTGCTATTAATACCTGTGTGTTTTAGATACCTACCATCAACAAAAATACTTAATTAACCTAAAAGTTCAAAATGTTGGCTTCGATTCGATATTGTAGCATATTTTTAGACTCTCCAGCCTTTTTTCTATCTGTTTAGCTTAAAATTTTATCAATCTTCACATTAACTTAAAAGTGCTATTAATACCTGTGTGTTTTAGATACCTACCATCAACAAAAAATACTTAATTAACCTAAAAGTTCAAAATGTTGGCTTCGATTCGATATTGTAGCATATTTTTAGACTCTCCAGCCTTTTTCTATCTGTTTAGCTTAAAATTTTATCAATCTTTACATTAACTTAAAAGTGCTATTAATACCTGTGTGTTTTAGATACCTACCATCAACAAAAAATACTTAATTAACCTAAAAGTTCAAAATGTTGGCTTCGATTCGATATTGTAGCATATTTTTAGACTCTCCAGCCTTTTTTCTATCTGTTTAGCTTAAAATTTTATCAATCTTCACATTAACTTAAAAGTGCTATTAATACCTGTGTGTTTTAGATACCTACCATCAACGAAAAATACTTAATTAACCTAAAAGTTCAAAATGTTGGCTTCGATTCGATATTGTAGCATATTTTTAGACTTTTCAGCCTTTGTTCTATCTGTTTAGCTTAAAATTTTATCAATCTTTACATTAACTTAAAAGTGCTATTAATACCTGTGTGTTTTAGATACCTACCATCAACAAAAAATACTTAATTAACCTAAAAGTTCAAAATGTTGGCTTCGATTCGATATTGTAGCATATTTTTAGACTCTCCAAACTTTTTTCTATCTGTTTAGCTTAAAATTTTATCAATCTTCACATTAACTTAAAAGTGCTATTAATACCTGTGTGTTTTAGATACCTACCATCAACAAAAAATACTTAATTAACCTAAAAGTTCAAAATGTTGGCTTCGATTCGATATTGTAGCATATTTTTAGACTCTCCAGCCTTTTTTCTATCTGTTTAGCTTAAAATTTTATCAATCTTCACATTAACTTAAAAGTGCTATTAATACCTGTGTGTTTTAGATACCTACCATCAACAAAAAATACTTAATTAACCTAAAAGTTCAAAATGTTGGCTTCGATTCGATATTGTAGCATATTTTTAGACTCTCCAGCCTTTTTCTATCTGTTTAGCTTAAAATTTTATCAATCTTCACATTAACTTAAAAGTGCTATTAATACCTGTGTGTTTTAGATACCTACCATCAACAAAAAATACTTAATTAACCTAAAAGTTCAAAATGTTGGCTTCGATTCGATATTGTAGCATATTTTTAGACTCTCCAGCCTTTTTCTATCTGTTTAGCTTAAAATTTTATCAATCTTCACATTAACTTAAAAGTGCTATTAATACCTGTGTGTTTTAGATACCTACCATCAACAAAAATACTTAATTAACCTAAAAGTTCAAAATGTTGGCTTCGATTCGATATTGTAGCATATTTTTAGACTCTCCAGCCTTTTTCTATCTGTTTAGCTTAAAATTTTATCAATCTTTACATTAACTTAAAAGTGCTATTAATACCTGTGTGTTTTAGATACCTACCATCAACAAAAATACTTAATTAACCTAAAAGTTCAAAATGTTGGCTTCGATTCGATATTGTAGCATATTTTTAGACTCTCCAGCCTTTTTTCTATCTGTTTAGCTTAAAATTTTATCAATCTTCACATTAACTTAAAAGTGCTATTAATACCTGTGTGTTTTAGATACCTACCATCAACAAAAAATACTTAATTAACCTAAAAGTTCAAAATGTTGGCTTCGATTTGATATTGTAGCATATTTTAGACTCTCCAGCCTTTTTTCTATCTGTTTACCTTAAAATTTTATCAATCTTCACATTAACTTAAAAGTGCTATTAATACCTGTGTGTTTTAGATACCTACCATCAACGAAAAATACTTAATTAACCTAAAAGTTCAAAATGTTGGCTTCGATTCGATATTGTAGCATATTTTTAGACTCTCCAGCCTTTTTCTATCTGTTTAGCTTAAAATTTTATCAATCTTTACATTAACTTAAAAGTGCTATTAATACCTGTGTGTTTTAGATACCTACCATCAACAAAAATACTTAATTAACCTAAAAGTTCAAAATGTTGGCTTCGATTCGATATTGTAGCATATTTTTAGACTCTCCAGCCTTTTTTCTATCTGTTTAGCTTAAAATTTTATCAATCTTCACATTAACTTAAAAGTGCTATTAATACCTGTGTGTTTTAGATACCTACCATCAACAAAAAATACTTAATTAACCTAAAAGTTCAAAATGTTGGCTTCGATTCGATATTGTAGCTAATTTTTAGACTCTCCAGCCTTTTTTCTATCTGTTTAGCTTAAAATTTTATCAATCTTCACATTAACTTAAAAGTGCTATTAATACCTGTGTGTTTTAGATACCTACCATCAACGAAAAATACTTAATTAACCTAAAAGTTCAAAATGTTGGCTTCGATTCGATATTGTAGCATATTTTTAGACTCTCCAAACTTTTTTCTATCTGTTTAGCTTAAAATTTTATCAATCTTCACATTAACTTAAAAGTGCTATTAATACCTGTGTGTTTTAGATACCTACCATCAACGAAAAATACTTAATTAACCTAAAAGTTCAAAATGTTGGCTTCGATTCGATATTGTAGCATATTTTTAGACTCTCCAGCCTTTTTTCTATCTGTTTAGCTTAAAATTTTATCAATCTTTACATTAACTTAAAAGTGCTATTAATACCTGTGTGTTTTAGATACCTACCATCAACAAAAAATACTTAATTAACCTAAAAGTTCAAAATGTTGGCTTCGATTCGATATTGTAGCATATTTTTAGACTCTCCAGCCTTTTTTTATCTGTTTAGCTTAAAATTTTATCAATCTTCACATTAACTTAAAAGTGCTATTAATACCTGTGTGTTTTAGATACCTACCATCAACAAAAAATACTTAATTAACCTAAAAGTTCAAAATGTTGGCTTCGATTCGATATTGTAGCATATTTTTAGACTCTCCAGCCTTTTTTCTATCTGTTTAGCTTAAAATTTTATCAATCTTCACTATAACTTAAAAGTGCTATTAATACCTGTGTGTTTTAGATACCTACCATCAACAAAAAATACTTAATTAACCTAAAAGTTCAAAATGTTGGCTTCGATTCGATATTGTAAAATATTTTTAGACTCTCCAGCCTTTTTTCTATCTGTTTAGCTTAAAATTTTATAAATCTTCACATTAACTTAAAAGTGCTATTAATACCTGTGTGTTTTAGATACCTACCATCAACAAAAAATACTTAATTAACCTAAAAGTTCAAAATGTTGGCTTCGATTCGATATTGTAGCATATTTTTAGACTCTCCAGCCTTTTTTCTATCTGTTTAGCTTAAAATTTTATCAATCTTTACATTAACTTAAAAGTGCTATTAATACCTGTGTGTTTTAGATACCTACCATCAACAAAAATAATTAATTAACCTAAAAGTTCAAAATGTTGGCTTCGATTCGATATTGTAGCATATTTTTAGACTCTCCATCCTTTTTTTATCTGTTTAGCTTAAAATTTTATCAATCTTCACATTAACTTAAAAGTGCTATTAATACCTGTGTGTTTTAGATACCTACCATCAACAAAAAATACTTAATTAACCTAAAAGTTCAAAATGTTGGCTTCGATTCGATATTGTAGCATATTTTTAGACTCTCCAGCCTTTTTTTTATCTGTTTAGCTTAAAATTTTATCAATCTTCACATTAACTTAAAAGTGCTATTAATACCTGTGTGTTTTAGATACCTACCATCAACAAAAAATACTTACTTAACCTAAAAGTTCAAAATGTTGGCTTCGATTCGATATTGTAGCATATTTTTAGACTCTCCAGCCTTTTTTCTATCTGTTTAGCTTAAAATTTTATCAATCTTCACATTAACTTAAAAGTGCTATTAATACCTGTGTGTTTTAGATACCTACCATCAACAAAAATACTTACTTAACCTAAAAGTTCAAAATGTTGGCTTCGATTCGATATTGTAGCATATTTTTAGACTCTCCAGCCTTTTTTCTATCTGTTTAGCTTAAAATTTTATCAATCTTCACATTAACTTAAAAGTGCTATTAATACCTGTGTGTTTTAGATACCTACCATCAACGAAAAATACTTAATTAACCTAAAAGTTCAAAATGTTGGCTTCGATTCGATATTGTAGCATATTTTTAGACTCTCCAGCCTTTTTCTATCTGTTTAGCTTAAAATTTTATCAATCTTCACATTAACTTAAAAGTGCTATTAATACCTGTGTGTTTTAGATACCTACCATCAACAAAAAATACTTAATTAACCTAAAAGTTCAAAATGTTGGCTTCGATTCGATATTGTAGCATATTTTTAGACTCTCCAGCCTTTTTCTATCTGTTTAGCTTAAAATTTTATCAATCTTCACATTAACTTAAAAGTGCTATTAATACCTGTGTGTTTTAGATACCTACCATCAACGAAAAATACTTAATTAACCTAAAAGTTCAAAATGTTGGCTTCGATTCGATATTGTAGCATATTTTTAGACTCTCCAGCCTTTTTCTATCTGTTTAGCTTAAAATTTTATCAATCTTCACATTAACTTAAAAGTGCTATTAATACCTGTGTGTTTTAGATACCTACCATCAACAAAAATACTTAATTAACCTAAAAGTTCAAAATGTTGGCTTCGATTCGATATTGGAGCATATTGTTAGACTCTCCAGCCTTTTTCTATCTGTTTAGCTTAAATTTTTATCAGTCTTCACATTAACTTAAAACTGCTATTAATACCTGTGTGTTTTAGATACCTACCATCAACAAAAATACTTAATTAACCTAAAAGTTCAAAATGTTGGCTTCGATTCGATATTGTAGCATATTTTTAGACTCTCCAGCCTTTTACTATCTGTTTAGCTTAAAATTTTATCAATCTTCACATTAACTTAAAAGTGCTATTAATACCTGTGTGTTTTAGATACCTACCATCAACAAAAAATACTTAATTAACCTAAAAGTTCAAAATGTTGGCTTCGATTCGATATTGTAGCATATTTTTAGACTCTCCAGCCATTTTTCTATCTGTTTAGCTTAAAATTTTATCAATCTTCACATTAACTTAAAAGTGCTATTAATACCTGTGTGTTTTAGATACCTACCATCAACGAAAAATACTTAATTAACCTAAAAGTTCAAAATGTTGGCTTCGATTCGATATTGTAGCATATTTTTAGACTCTCCAGCCTTTTTTCTATCTGTTTAGCTTAAAATTTTATCAATCTTCACATTAACTTAAAAGTGCTATTAATACCTGTGTGTTTTAGATACCTACCATCAACGAAAATTACTTAATTAACCTAAAAGTTCAAAATGTTGGCTTCGATTCGATATTGTAGCATATTTTTAGACTCTCCAGCCTTTTTTCTATCTGTTTAGCTTAAAATTTTATCAATCTTCACATTAACTTAAAAGTGCTATTAATACCTGTGTGTTTTAGATACCTACCATCAACAAAAATACTTAATTAACCTAAAAGTTCAAAATGTTGGCTTCGATTCGATATTGTAGCATATTTTTAGACTCTCCAGCCTTTTTCTATCTGTTTAGCTTAAAATTTTATCAATCTTCACATTAACTTAAAAGTGCTATTAATACCTGTGTGTTTTAGATACCTACCATCAACAAAAATACTTAATTAACCTAAAAGTTCAAAATGTTGGCTTCGATTCGATATTGTAGCATATTTTTAGACTCTCCAGCCTTTTACTATCTGTTTAGCTTAAAATTTTATCAATCTTCACATTAACTTAAAAGTGCTATTAATACCTGTGTGTTTTAGATACCTACCATCAACGAAAAATACTTAATTAACCTAAAAGTTCAAAATGTTGGCTTCGATTCGATATTGTAGCATATTTTTAGACTCTCCAGCCTTTTTCTATCTGTTTAGCTTAAAATTTTATCAATCTTTACATTAACTTAAAAGTGCTATTAATACCTGTGTGTTTTAGATACCTACCATCAACAAAAATACTTAATTAAGCTAAAAGTTCAAAATGTTGGCTTCGATTCGATATTGTAGCATATTTTTAGACTCTCCAGCCTTTTTACTATCTGTTTAGCTTAAAATTTTATCAATCTTCACATTAACTTAAAAGTGCTATTAATACCTGTGTGTTTTAGATACCTACCATCAACAAAAAATACTTAATTAACCTAAAAGTTCAAAATGTTGGCTTCGATTCGATATTGTAGCATATTTTTAGACTCTCCAGCCTTTTTTCTATCTGTTTAGCTTAAATTTTTATCAATCTTCACATTAACTTAAAAGTGCTATTAATACCTGTGTGTTTCAGATACCTACCATCAACAAAAATTCTTAATTAACCTAAAAGTTCAAAATGTTGGCTTCGATTCGATATTGTAGCATATTTTTAGACTCTCCAGCCTTTTTTCTATCTGTTTAGCTTAAAATTTTATCAATCTTCACATTAACTTAAAAGTGCTATTAATACCTGTGTGTTTTAGATACCTACCATCAAAAAAAATACTTAATTAACCTAAAAGTTCAAAATGTTGGCTTCGATTCGATATTGTAGCATATTTTTAGACTCTCCAGCCTTTTTTCTATCTGTTTAGCTTAAAATTTTATCAATCTTCACATTAACTTAAAAGTGCTATTAATACCTGTGTGTTTTAGATACCTACCATCAACGAAAATACTTAATTAACCTAAAAGTTCAAAATGTTGGCTTCGATTCGATATTGTAGCATATTTTTAGACTCTCCAGCCTTTTTCTATCTGTTTAGCTTAAAATTTTATCAATCTTCACATTAACTTAAAAGTGCTATTAATACCTGTGTGTTTTAGATACCTACCATCAACAAAAAATACTTAATTAACCTAAAAGTTCAAAATGTTGGCTTCGATTCGATATTGTAGCATATTTTTAGACTCTCCAGCCTATTTTCTATCTGTTTAGCTTAAAATTTTATCAATCTTCACATTAACTTAAAAGTGCTATTAATACCTGTGTGTTTTAGATACCTACCATCAACAAAAAATACTTAATTAACCTAAAAGTTCAAAATGTTGGCTTCGATTCGATATTGTAGCATATTTTTAGACTCTCCAGCCTTGTTTCTATCTGTTTAGCTTAAAATTTTATCAATCTTCACATTAACTTAAAAGTGCTATTAATACCTGTGTGTTTTAGATACCTACCATCAACGAAAAATACTTAATTAACCTAAAAGTTCAAAATGTTGGCTTCGATTCGATATTGTAGCATATTTTTAGACTCTCCAGCCTTTTTTCTATCTGTTTAGCTTAAAATTTTATCAATCTTCACATTAACTTAAAAGTGCTATTAATACCTGTGTGTTTTAGATACCTACCATCAACAAAAAATACTTAATTAACCTAAAAGTTCAAAATGTTGGCTTCGATTCGATATTGTAGCATATTTTTAGACTCTCCAGCCTTTTTCTATCTGTTTAGCTTAAAATTTTATCAATCTTCACATTAACTTAAAAGTGCTATTAATACCTGTGTGTTTTAGATACCTACCATCAACAAAAAATACTTAATTAACCTAAAAGTTCAAAATGTTGGCTTCGATTCGATATTGTAGCATATTTTTAGACTCTCCAGCCTTTTTCTATCTGTTTAGCTTAAAATTTTATCAATCTTCACATTAACTTAAAAGTGCTATTAATACCTGTGTGTTTTAGATACCTACCATCAACAAAAAATACTTAATTAACCTAAAAGTTCAAAATGTTGGCTTCGATTCGATATTGTAGCATATTTTTAGACTCTCCAGCTTTTTTTCTATCTGTTTAGCTTAAAATTTTATCAATCTTCACATTAACTTAAAAGTGCTATTAATACCTGTGTGTTTTAGATACCTACCATCAACAAAAATACTTAATTAACCTAAAAGTTCAAAATGTTGGCTTCGATTCGATATTGTAGCATATTTTTAGACTCTCCAGCCTTTTTTCTATCTGTTTAGCTTAAAATTTTATCAATCTTTACATTAACTTAAAAGTGCTATTAATACCTGTGTGTTTTAGATACTTACCATCAACAAAAATAATTAATTAACCTAAAACTTCAAAATGTTGGCTTCGATTCGATATTGTAGCATATTTTTAGACTCTCCATCCTTTTTTTATCTGTTTAGCTTAAAATTTTATCAATCTTCACATTAACTTAAAAGTGCTATTAATACCTGTGTGTTTTAGATACCTACCATCAACGAAAAATACTTAATTAACCTAAAAGTTCAAAATGTTGGCTTCGAATCGATATTGTAGCATATTTTTAGACTCTCCAGCCTTTTTTCTATCTGTTTAGCTTAAAATTTTATCAATCTTCACATTAACTTAAAAGTGCTATTAATACCTGTGTGTTTTAGATACCTACCATCAACGAAAAATACTTAATTAACCTAAAAGTTCAAAATGTTAGCTTCGATTCGATATTGTAGCATATTTTTAGACTCTCCAGCCTTTTTTCTATCTGTTTAGCTTAAAATTTTATCAATCTTTACATTAACTTAAAAGTGCTATTAATACCTGTGTGTTTTAGATACCTACCATCAACGAAAAATACTTAATTAACCTAAAACTTCAAAATGTTGGCTTCGATTCGATATTGTAGCATATTTTTAGACTCTCCAGCCTTTTTTCTATCTGTTTTGCTTAAAATTTTATCAATCTTCAATTTAACTTAAAAGTGCTATTAATACCTGTGTGTTTTAGATACCTACCGTCAACAAAAAATAATTAATTAACCTAAAAGTTCAAAATGTTGGCTTCGATTCGATATTGTAGCATATTTTTAGACTCTCCAGCCTTTTTTCTATCTGTTTAGCTTAAAATTTTATCACTCTTCACATTAACTTAAAAGTGCTATTAATACCTGTGTGTTTTAGATACCTACCATCAACAAAAAATACTTAATTAACCTAAAAGTTCAAAATGTTGGCTTCGATTCGATATTGTAGCATATTTTTAGACTCTCCAGCCTTTTTTCTATCTGTTTAGCTTAAAATTTTATCAATCTTTACATTAACTTAAAAGTGCTATTAATACCTGTGTGTTTTAGATACCTACCATCAACAAAAAATACTTAATTAACCTAAAAGTTCAAAATGTTGGCTTCGATTCGATATTGTAGCATAATTTTAGACTCTCCAGCCTTTTTTCTATCTGTTTAGCTTAAAATTTTATCAATCTTCACATTAACTTAAAAGTGCTATTAATACCTGTGTGTTTTAGATACCTACCATCAACGAAAAATACTTAATTAACCTAAAAGTTCAAAATGTTGGCTTCGATTTGATATTGTAGCATATTTTTAGACTTTCCAGCCTTTTTTCTATTTGTTTAACTTAAAATTTTATTAATCTTCACATTAACTTAAAAGTGCTATTAATACCTGTGTGTTTTAGATACCTACCATCAACGAAAAATACTTAATTAACCTAAAAGTTCAAAATGTTGGCTTCGATTCGATATTGTAGCATATTTTTAGACTCTCCAGCCTTTTTTCTATCTGTTTAGCTTAAAATTTTATTAATCTTCACATTAACTTAAAAGTGCTATTAATACCTGTGTGTTTTAGATACCTACCATCAACAAAAAATACTTAATTAACCTAAAAGTTCAAAATGTTGGCTTCGATTCGATATTGTAGCATATTTTTAGACTCTCCAACCTTTTTTCTATCTGTTTAGCTTAAAATTTTATCAATCTTCACATTAACTTAAAAGTGCTATTAATACCTGTGTGTTTTAGATACCTACCATCAACGAAAAATACTTAATTAACCTAAAAGTTCAAAATGTTAGCTTCGATTCGATATTGTAGCATATTTTTAGACTCTCCAGCCTTTTTTCTATCTGTTTAGCTTAAAATTTTATCAATCTTCACATTAACCTAAAAGTGCTATTAATACCTGTGTGTTTTAGATACCTACCATCAACGAAAAATACTTAATTAACCTAAAAGTTCAAAATGTTGGCTTCGATTCGATATTGTAGCATATTTTTAGACTCTCCAGCCTTTTTTCTATCTGTTTAGCTTAAAATTTTATCAATCTTCACATTAACTTAAAAGTGCTATTAATACCTGTGTGTTTTAGAAACCTACCATCAACAAAAAATACTTGATTAACCTAAAAGTTCAAAATGTTGGCTTCGATTCGATATAGTAGCATATTTTTAGACTCTCCAGCCTTTTTTCTATCTGTTTAGCTTAAAATTTTATCAATCTTCACATTAACTTAAAAGTGCTATTAATACCTGTGTGTTTTAGAT
Organism: Aquatica leii; assembly: GCA_035610365.1. Classification (NCBI taxonomy): domain Eukaryota; kingdom Metazoa; phylum Arthropoda; class Insecta; order Coleoptera; family Lampyridae; genus Aquatica; species Aquatica leii. The sequence goes on along the minus strand of CM069433.1, from coordinate 26,958,076 downwards.
ACCTACCATCAACAAAAAATACTTAATTAACCTAAAAGTTCAAAATGTTGGCTTCGATTCGATATTGTAGCATATTTTTAGACTCTCCAGCCTTTTTTCTATCTGTTTAGCTTAAAATTTTATCAATCTTTACATTAACTTAAAAGTGCTATTAATACCTGTGTGTTTTAGATACCTACCATCAACAAAAAATACTTAAATAACCTAAAAGTTCAAAATGTTGGCTTCGATTCGATATTGTAGCATATTTTTAGACTCTCCAGCCTTATTTCTATCTGTTTAGCTTAAAATTTTATCAATCTTCACATTAACTTAAAAGTGCTATTAATACCTGTGTGTTTTAGATACCTACCATCAACAAAAATACTTAATTAACCTAAAAGTTCAAAATGTTGGCTTCGATTCGATATTGTAGCATATTTTTAGACTCTCCAGCCTTTTTTCTATCTGTTTAGCTTAAAATTTTATCAATCTTCACATTAACTTAAAAGTGCTATTAATACCTGTGTGTTTTAGATACCTACCATCAACAAAAAATACTTAATTAACCTAAAAGTTCAAAATGTTGGCTTCGATTCGATATTGTAGCATATTTTTAGACTCTCCAGCCTCTTTTCTATCTGTTTAGATTAAAATTTTATCAATCTTCACATTAACTTAAAAGTGCTATTAATACCTGTGTGTTTTAGATACCTACCATCAACAAAAATACTTAATTAACCTAAAAGTTTAAAATGTTGGCTTCGATTCGATATTGTAGCATATTTTTAGACTCTCCAGCCTTTTTTCTATCTGTTTAGCTTAAAATTTCATCAATCTTCACATTAACTTAAAGTGCTATTAATACCTGTGTGTTTTAGATACCTACCATCAACAAAAAATACTTAATTAACCTAAAAGTTCAAAATGTTGGCTTCGATTCGATATTGTAGCATATTTTTAGACTCTCCATCCTTTTTTCTATCTGTTTAGCTTAAAATTTTATCAATCTTCACATTAACTTAAAAGTGCTATTAATACCTGTGTGTTTTAGATACCTACCATCAACAAAAAATACTTAATTAACCTAAAAGTTCAAAATGTTGGCTTCGATTCGATATTGTAGCATATTTTTAGACTCTCCAGCCTTTTTTCTATCTGTTTAGCTTAAAATTTTATCAATCTTCACATTAACTTAAAAGTGCTATTAATACCTGTGTGTTTTAGATAACTACCATCAACGAAAAATACTTAATTAACCTAAAAGTTCAAAATGTTGGCTTCGATTCGATATTGTAGCATATTTTTAGACTCTCCAGCCTTTTTTCTATCTGTTTAGCTTAAAATTTTATCAATCTTCACATTAACTTAAAAGTGCTATTAATACCTGTGTGTTTTAGATACCTACCATCAACGAAAAATACTTAATTAACCTAAAAGTTCAAAATGTTGGCTTCGATTCGATATTGTAGCATATTTTTAGACTCTCCAGCCTTTTTCTATCTGTTTAGCTTAAAATTTTATCAATCTTCACATTAACTTAAAAGTGCTATTAATACCTGTGTGTTTTAGATACCTACCATCAACGAAAAATACTTAATTAACCTAAAAGTTCAAAATGTTGGCTTCGATTCGATATTGTAGCATATTTTTAGACTCTCCAGCCTTTTTTCTATCTGTTTAGCTTAAAATTTTATCAATCTTCACATTAACTTAAAAGTGCTATTAATACCTGTGTGTTTTAGATACTTACCATCAACAAAAATAATTAATTAACCTAAAAGTTCAAAATGTTGGCTTCGATTCGATATTGTAGCATATTTTTAGACTCTCCAGCCTTTTTTCTATCTGTTTAGCTTAAAATTTTATCAATCTTCACATTAACTTAAAAGTGCTATTAATACCTGTGTGTTTTAGATACCTACCATCAACAAAAATACTTAATTAACCTAAAAGTTCAAAATGTTGGCTTCGATTCGATATTGTAGCATATTTTTAGACTCTCCAGCCTTTTTTCTATCTGTTTAGCTTAAAATTTTATCAATCTTCACATTAACTTAAAAGTGCTATTAATACCTGTGTGTTTTAGATACCTACCATCAACAAAAATACTTAATTAACCTAAAAGTTCAAAATGTTGGCTTCGATTCGATATTGTAGCATATTCTTAGACTCTCCAGCCTTTTTCTATCTGTTTAGCTTAAAATTTTATCAATCTTCACATTAACTTAAAAGTGCTATTAATACCTGTGTGTTTTAGATACCTACCATCAACAAAAAATACTTAATTAACCTAAAAGTTCAAAATGTTGGCTTCGATTCGATATTGTAGCATATTTTTAGACTCTCCAGCCTTTTTCTATCTGTTTAGCTTAAAATTTTATCAATCTTCACATTAACTTAAAAGTGCTATTAATACCTGTGTGTTTTAGATACCTACCATCAACAAAAAATACTTAATTAACCTAAAAGTTCAAAATGTTGGCTTCGATTCGATATTGTAGCATATTTTTAGACTCTCCAGCCTTTTTTCTATCTGTTTAGCTTAAAATTTTATCAATCTTCACATTAACTTAAAAGTGCTATTAATACCTGTGTGTTTTAGATACCTACCATCAACGAAAAATACTTAATTAACCTAAAAGTTCAAAATGTTGGCTTCGATTCGATATTGTAGCATATTTTTAGACTCTCCAGCCTTTTTCTATCTGTTTAGCTTAAAATTTTATCAATCTTCACATTAACTTAAAAGTGCTATTAATACCTGTGTGTTTTAGATACCTACCATCAACAAAAATACTTAATTAACCTAAAAGTTCAAAATGTTGGCTTCGATTCGATATTGTAGCATATTTTTAGACTCTCCAGCCTTTTTTCTATCTGTTTAGCTTAAAATTTTATCAATCTTCACATTAACTTAAAAGTGCTATTAATACCTGTGTGTTTTAGATACCTACCATCAACGAAAAATACTTAATTAACCTAAAAGTTCAAAATGTTGGCTTCGATTCGATATTGTAGCATATTTTTAGACTCTCCAGCCTTTTTCTATCTGTTTAGCTTAAAATTTTATCAATCTTCACATTAACTTAAAAGTGCTATTAATACCTGTGTGTTTTAGATACCTACCATCAACAAAAAATACTTAATTAACCTAAAAGTTCAAAATGTTGGCTTCGATTCGATATTGTAGCATATTTTTAGACTCTCCAGCCTTTTTCTATCTGTTTAGCTTAAAATTTTATCAATCTTCACATTAACTTAAAAGTGCTATTAATACCTGTGTGTTTTAGATACCTACCATCAACAAAAATACTTAATTAACCTAAAAGTTCAAAATGTTGGCTTCGATTCGATATTGTAGCATATTTTTAGACTCTCCAGCCTTTTTTCTATCTGTTTAGCTTAAAATTTTATCAATCTTCACATTAACTTAAAAGTGCTATTAATACCTGTGTGTTTTAGATACCTACCATCAACAAAAATACTTAATTAACCTAAAAGTTCAAAATGTTGGCTTCGATTCGATATTGTAGCATATTTTTAGACTCTCCAGCCTTTTTCTATCTGTTTAGCTTAAAATTTTATCAATCTTCACATTAACTTAAAAGTGCTATTAATACCTGTGTGTTTTAGATACCTACCATCAACAAAAATACTTAATTAACCTAAAAGTTCAAAATGTTGGCTTCGATTCGATATTGTAGCATATTTTTAGACTCTCCAGCCTTTTTCTATCTGTTTAGCTTAAAATTTTATCAATCTTCACATTAACTTAAAAGTGCTATTAATACCTGTGTGTTTTAGATACCTACCATCAACGAAAAATACTTAATTAACCTAAAAGTTCAAAATGTTGGCTTCGATTCGATATTGTAGCATATTTTTAGACTCTCCAGCCTTTTTCTATCTGTTTAGCTTAAAATTTTATCAATCTTCACATTAACTTAAAAGTGCTATTAATACCTGTGTGTTTTAGATACCTACCATCAACAAAAAATACTTAATTAACCTAAAAGTTCAAAATGTTGGCTTCGATTCGATATTGTAGCATATTTTTAGACTCTCCAGCCTTTTTCTATCTGTTTAGCTTAAAATTTTATCAATCTTCACATTAACTTAAAAGTGCTATTAATACCTGTGTGTTTTAGATACCTACCATCAACAAAAAATACTTAATTAACCTAAAAGTTCAAAATGTTGGCTTCGATTCGATATTGTAGCATATTTTTAGACTCTCCAGCCTTTTTCTATCTGTTTAGCTTAAAATTTTAGCAATCTTCACATTAACTTAAAATGCTATTAATACCTGTGTGTTTTAGATACCTACCATCAACGAAAAATACTTAATTAACCTAAAAGTTTAAAATGTTGGCTTCGATTCGATATTGTAGCATATTTTTAGACTTTCCAGCCTTTTTTCTATCTGTTTAGCTTAAAATTTTATCAATCTTCACATTAACTTAAAAGTGCTATTAATACCTGTGTGTTTTAGATACCTACCATCAACAAAAACTCCTTAATTAACCTACAAGTCCAAAATGTTGGCTTCGATTCGATATTGTAGCATATTTTAGACTCTCCAGCCTTTTTCTATCTGTTTAGCTTAAAATTTTATCAATCTTCACATTAACTTAAAAGTGCTATTAATAACTGTGTGTTTTAGATACCTACCATCAACAAAAATACTTAATTAACCTAAAAGTTCAAAATGTTGGCTTCTGATTCGATATTGTAGCATATTTTTAGACTCTCCAGCCTTTTTCTATCTGTTTAGCTTAAAATTTTATCAATCTTCACATTAACTTAAAAGTGCTATTAATACCTGTGTGTTTTAGATACCTACCATCAACAAAAATACTTAATTAACCTAAAAGTTCAAAATGTTGGCTTCGATTCGATATTGTAGCATATTTTTAGACTCTCCAGCCTTTTTCTATCTGTTTAGCTTAAAATTTTATCAATCTTCACATTAACTTAAAAGTGCTATTAATACCTGTGTGTTTTAGATACCTACCATCAACAAAAAATACTTAATTAACCTAAAAGTTCAAAATGTTGGCTTCGATTCGATATTGTAGCATATTTTTAGACTCTCCAGCCTTTTTCTATCTGTTTAGCTTAAAATTTTATCAATCTTCACATTAACTTAAAAGTGCTATTAATACCTGTGTGTTTTAGATACCTACCATCAACGAAAAATACTTAATTAACCTAAAAGTTCAAAATGTTGGCTTCGATTCGATATTGTAGCATATTTTTAGACTCTCCAGCCTTTTTCTATCTGTTTAGCTTAAAATTTTATCAATCTTCACATTAACTTAAAAGTGCTATTAATACCTGTGTGTTTTAGATACCTACCATCAACAAAAAATACTTAATTAACCTAAAAGTTCAAAATGTTGGCTTCGATTCGATATTGTAGCATATTTTTAGACTCTCCAGCCTTTTTCTATCTGTTTAGCTTAAAATTTTATCAATCTTCACATTAACTTAAAAGTGCTATTAATACCTGTGTGTTGTAGATACCTACCATCAACAAAAATACTTAATTAACCTAAAAGTTCAAAATGTTGGCTTCGATTCGATATTGTAGCATATTTTTAGACTCTCCAGCCTTTTTTCTATCTGTTTAGCTTAAAATTTTATCAATCTTCACATTAACTTAAAAGTGCTATTAATACCTGTGTGTTTTAGATACCTACCATCAACAAAAATACTTAATTAACCTAAAAGTTCAAAATGTTGGCTTCGATTCGATAATGTAGCATATTTTTAGACTCTCCAGCCTTTTTTCTATCTGTTTAGCTTAAAATTTTATCAATCTTCACATTAACTTAAAAGTGCTATTAATACCTGTGTGTTTTAGATACCTACCATCAACAAAAATACTTAATTAACCTAAAAGTTCAAAATGTTGGCTTCGATTCGATATTGTAGCATATTTTTAGACTCTCCAGCCTTTTTTCTATCTGTTTAGCTTAAAATTTTATCAATCTTCACATTAACTTAAAAGTGCTATTAATACCTGTGTGTTTTAGATACCTACCATCAACAAAAAATACTTAATTAACCTAAAAGTTCAAAATGTTGGCTTCGATTCGATATTGTAGCATATTTTTAGACTCTCCAGCCTTTTTTCTATCTGTTTAGCTTAAAATTTTATCAATCTTCACATTAACTTAAAAGTGCTATTAATACCTGTGTGTTTTAGATACCTACCATCAACGAAAAAATACTTAATTAACCTAAAAGTTCAAAATGTTGGCTTCGATTCGATATTGTAGCATATTTTTAGACTCTCCAGCCTTATTTCTATCTGTTTAGCTTAAAATTTTATCAATCTTCACATTAACTTAAAAGTGCTATTAATACCTGTGTGTTTTAGATACCTACCATCAACAAAAAATACTTAATTAACCTAAAAGTTCAAAATGTTGGCTTCGATTCGATATTGTAGCATATTTTTAGACTCTCCAGCCTTTTTTTTTTATCTGTTTAGCTTAAAATTTTATCAATCTTCACATTAACTTAAAAGTGCTATTAATACCTGTGTGTTTTAGATACCTACCATCAACAAAAAATACTTAATTAACCTAAAAGTTCAAAATGTTGGCTTCGATTCGATATTGTAGCATATTTTTAGACTCTCCAGCCTTTTACTATCTGTTTAGTTTAAAATTTTATCAATCTTCACATTAACTTAAAAGTGCTATTAATACCTGTGTGTTTTAGATACCTACCATCAACAAAAATACTTAATTAACCTAAAAGTTCAAAATGTTGGCTTCGATTCGATATTGTAGCATATTTTTAGACTCTCCAGCCTTTTTTCTATCTGTTTAGCTTAAAATTTTATCAATCTTCACATTAACTTAAAAGTGCTATTAATACCTGTGTGTTTTAGATACCTACCATCAACGAAAAATACTTAATTAACCTAAAAGTTCAAAATGTTGGCTTCGATTCGATATTGTAGCATATTTTAGACTCTCCAGCCTTATTTCTATCTGTTTAGCTTAAAATTTTATCAATCTTCACATTAACTTAAAAGTGCTATTAATACCTGTGTGTTTTAGATACCTACCATCAACGAAAAATACTTAATTAACCTAAAAGTTCAAAATGTTGGCTTCGATTCGATATTGTAGCATATTTTTAGACTCTCCAGCCTTTTTTCTATCTGTTTAGCTTAAAATTTTATCAATCTTCACATTAACTTAAAAGTGCTATTAATACCTGTGTGTTTTAGATACCTACCATCAACAAAAATACTTAATTAACCTAAAAGTTCAAAATGTTGGCTTCGATTCGATATTGTAGCATATTTTTAGACTCTCCAGCCTTTTTTCTATCTGTTTAGCTTAAAATTTTATCAATCTTCACATTAACTTAAAAGTGCTATTAATACCTGTGTGTTTTAGATACCTACCATCAACGAAAATACTTAATTAACCTAAAAGTTCAAAATGTTGGCTTCGATTCGATATTGTAGCATATTTTTAGACTCTCCAGCCTTTTTGCTATCTGTTTAGCTTAAAATTTTATCAATCTTCACATTAACTTAAAAGTGCTATTAATACCTGTGTGTTTTAGATACCTACCATCAACAAAAAATACTTAATTAACCTAAAAGTTCAAAATGTTGGCTTCGATTCGATATTGTAGCATATTTTTAGACTCTCCAGCCTTTTTCTATCTGTTTAGCTTAAAATTTTATCAATCTTCACATTAACTTAAAAGTGCTATTAATACCTGTGTGTTTTAGATACCTACCATCAACAAAAAATACTTAATTAACCTAAAAGTTCAAAATGTTGGCTTCGATTCGATATTGTAGCATATTTTTAGACTCTCCAGCCTTTTTTCTATCTGTTTAGCTTAAAATTTTATCAATCTTCACATTAACTTAAAAGTGCTATTAATACCTGTGTGTTTTAGATACCTACCATCAACAAAAAATACTTAATTAACCTAAAAGTTCAAAATGTTGGCTTCGATTCGATATTGTAGCATATTTTTAGACTCTCCAGCCTTTTTTCTATCTGTTTAGCTTAAAATTTTATCAATCTTCACATTAACTTAAAAGTGCTATTAATACCTGTGTGTTTTAGATACCTAACCTAAAAGTTCAAAATTTTGGCTTCGATTCGATATTGTAGCATATTTTTAGACTCTCCAGCCTTTTTTCTATCTGTTTAGCTTAAAATTTTATCAATCTTCACATTAACTTAAAAGTGCTATTAATACCTGTGTGTTTTAGATACCTACCATCAACAAAAAATACTTAATTAACCTAAAAGTTCAAAATGTTGGCTTCGATTCGATATTGTAGCATATTTTTAGACTCTCCAGCCTTTTTTCTATCTGTTTAGCTTAAAATTTTATCAATCTTCACATTAACTTAAAAGTGCTATTAATACCTGTGTGTTTTAGATACCTACCATCAACGAAAAATACTTAATTAACCTAAAAGTTCAAAATGTTGGCTTCGATTCGATATTGTAGCATATTTTTAGACTCTCCAGCCTTTTTTCTATCTGTTTAGCTTAAAATTTTATCAATCTTCACATTAACTTAAAAGTGCTATTAATACCTGTGTGTTTTAGATACCTACCATCAACAAAAATACTTAATTAACCTAAAAGTTCAAAATGTTGGCTTCGATTCGATATTGTAGCATATTTTTAGACTCTCCAGCCTTTTTCTATCTGTTTAGCTTAAAATTTTATCAATCTTCACATTAACTTAAAAGTGCTATTAATACCTGTGTGTTTTAGATACCTACCATCAACAAAAATACTTAATTAACCTAAAAGTTCAAAATGTTGGCTTCGATTCGATATTGTAGCATATTTTTAGACTCTCCAGCCTTTTTTCTATCTGTTTAGCTTAAAATTTTATCAATCTTCACATTAACTTAAAAGTGCTATTAATACCTGTGTGTTTTAGATACCTACCATCAACAAAAAATACTTAATTAACCTAAAAGTTCAAAATGTTGGCTTCGATTCGATATTGTAGCATATTTTTAGACTCTCCAGCCTTTTTCTATCTGTTTAGCTTAAAATTTTATCAATCTTCACATTAACTTAAAAGTGCTATTAATACCTGTGTGTTTTAGATACCTACCATCAACGAAAAATACTTAATTAACCTAAAAGTTCAAAATGTTGGCTCTGATTCGATACTGTAGCATATTTTTAGACTCTCCAGCCTTTTTTCTATCTGTTTAGCTTAAAATTTTATCAATCTTCACATTAACTTAAAAGTGCTATTAATACCTGTGTGTTTTAGATACCTACCATCAACAATAAATACTTAATTAACCTAAAAGTTCAAAATGTTGGCTTCGATTCGATATTGTATCATATTTTTAGACTCTCCAGCCTTTTTTCTATCTGTTTAGCTTAAAATTTTATCAATCTTCACATTAACTTAAAAGTGCTATTAATACCTGTGTGTTTTAGATACCTACCATCAACAAAAAATACTTAATTAACCTAAAAGTTCAAAATGTTGGCTTCGATTCGATATTGTAGCATATTTTTAGACTCTCCAGCCTTTTTTCTATCTGTTTAGCTTAAAATTTTATCAATCATCACATTAACTTAAAAGTGCTATTAATACCTGTGTGTTTTAGATACCTACCATCAACGAAAAATACTTAATTAACCTAAAAGTTCAAAATGTTGGCTTCGATTCGATATTGTAGCATATTTTTAGACTCTCCAGCCTTTTACTATCTGTTTAGCTTAAAATTTTATCAATCTTCACATTAACTTAAAAGTGCTATTAATACCTGTGTGTTTTAGATACCTACCATCAACGAAAAATACTTAATTAAACTAAAAGTTCAAAATGTTGGCTTCGATTCGATATTGTAGCATATTTTTAGACTCTCCAGCCTTTTACTATGTGTTTAGCTTAAAATTTTATCAATCTTCACATTAACTTAAAAGTGCTATTAATACCTGTGTGTTTTAGATACCTACCATCAACAAAAATACTTAATTAACCTAAAAGTTCAAAATGTTGGCTTCGATTCGATATTGTAGCATATTTTTAGACTCTCCAGCCTTATTCTATCTGTTTAGCTTAAAATTTTATCAATCTTCACATTAACTTAAAAGTGCTATTAATACCTGTGTGTTTTAGATACCTACCATCAACGAAAAATACTTAATTAACCTAAAAGTTCAAAATGTTGGCTTCGATTCGATATTGTAGCATATTTTTAGACTCTCCAGCCTTTTTTCTATCTGTTTAGCTTAAAATTTTATCAATCTTCACATTAACTTAAAAGTGCTATTAATACCTGTGTGTTTTAGATACCTACCATCAACAAAAATACTTAATTAACCTAAAAGTTCAAAATGTTGGCTTCGATTCGATATTGTAGCATATTTTTAGACTCTCCAGCCTTTTTCTATCTGTTTAGCTTAAAATTTTATCAATCTTCACATTAACTTAAAAGTGCTATTAATACCTGTGTGTTTTAGATACCTACCATCAACGAAAAATACTTAATTAACCTAAAAGTTCAAAATGTTGGCTTCGATTCGATGTTGTAGCATATTTTTAGACTCTCCAGCCTTTTTTCTATCTGTTTAGCTTAAAATTTTATCAATCTTCACATTAACATAAAAGTGCTATTAATACCTGTGTGTTTTAGATACCTACCATCAACAAAAAATACTTAATTAACCTAAAAGTTCAAAATGTTGGCTTTGATTCGATATTGTAGCATATTTTTAGACTCTCCAGCCTTTTTTCTATCTGTTTAGCTTAAAATTTTATCAATCTTCACATTAACTTAAAAGTGCTATTAATACCTGTGTGTTTTAGATACCTACCATCAACAAAAAATACTTAATTAACCTAAAAGTTCAAAATGTTGGCTTCGATTCGATATTGTAGCATATTTTTAGACTCTCCAGCCTTTTTCTATCTGTTTAGCTTAAAATTTTATCAATCTTCACATTAACTTAAAAGTGCTATTAATACCTGTGTGTTTTAGATACCTACCATCAACAAAAAATACTTAATTAACCTAAAAGTTCAAAATGTTGGCTTCGATTCGATATTGTAGCATATTTTTAGACTCTCCAGCCTTTTTCTATCTGTTTAGCTTAAAATTTTATCAATTTTCACATTAACTTAAAAGTGCTATTAATACCTGTGTGTTTTAGATACCTACCATCAACAAAAAATACTTAATTAACCTAAAAGTTCAAAATGTTGGCTTCGATTCGATATTGTAGCATATTTTTAGACTCTCCAGCCTTTTTTCTATCTGTTTAGCTTAAAATTTTATCAATCTTCACATTAACTTAAAAGTGCTATTAATACCTGTGTGTTTTAGATACCTACCATCAACGAAAAATACTTAATTAACCTAAAAGTTTAAAATGTTGGCTTCGATTCGATATTGTAGCATATTTTTAGACTCTCCAGCCTTTTTTCTATCTGTTTAGCTTAAAATTTTATCAATTTTCACATTAACTTAAAAGTGCTATTAATACCTGTGTGTTTTAGATACCTACCATCAACAAAAAATACTTAATTAACCTAAAAGTTCAAAATGTTGGCTTCGATTCGATATTGTAGCATATTTTTAGACTCTCCAGCCTTTTTCTATCTGTTTAGCTTAAAATTTTATCAATCTTCACATTAACTTAAAAGTGCTATTAATACCTGTGTGTTTTAGATACCTACCATCAACAAAAATACTTAATTAACCTAAAAGTTCAAAATGTTGGCTTCGATTCGATATTGTAGCATATTTTTAGACTCTCCTGCCTTTTTTCTATCTGTTTAGCTTAAAATTTTATCAATCTTCACATTAACTTAAAAGTGCTATTAATACCTGTGTGTTTTAGATACCTACCATCAACAAAAAATACTTAATTAACCTAAAAGTTCAAAATGTTGGCTTCGATTCGATATTGTAGCATATTTTTAGACTCTCTAGCCTTCTTTCTATCTGTTTAGCTTAAAATTTTATCAATCTTCACATTAACTTAAAAGTGCTATTAATACCTGTGTGTTTTAGATACCTACTATCAACGAAAAATACTTAATTAACCTAAAAGTTCAAAATGTCGGCTTCGATTCGATATTGTAGCATATTTTTAGACTCTCCAGCCTTTTTTCTATCTGCTTAGCTTAAAATTTTATCAATCTTCACATTAACTTAAAAGTGCTGTTAATACCTGTGTGTTTTAGATACCTACCATCAACAAAAAATACTTAATTAACCTAAAAGTTCAAAATGTTGGCTTCGAATCGATATTGTAGCATATTTTTAGACTCTCCAGCCTTTTTTCTATCTGTTTAGCTTAAAATTTTATCAATCTTCACATTAACTTAAAAGTGCTATTAATACCTGTGTGTTTTAGATACCTACCATCTACGAAAAATACTTAATTAACCTAAAAGTTCAAAATGTTGGCTTCGATTCGATATTGTAGCATATTTTTAGACTCTCCAGCCTTTTTTCTATCTGTTTAGCTTAAAATTTTATCAATCTTCACATTAACTTAAAGGTGCTATTAATACCTGTGTATATTGTAGCATATTTTTAGACTCTCCAGCCTTTTTTCTATCTGCTTAGCTTAAAATTTTATCAATCTTCACATTAACTTAAAAGTGCTATTAATACCTGTGTGTTTTAGATACCTACCATCAACGAAAAATACTTAATTAACCTAAAAGTTCAAAATGTTGGCTTCGATTCGATATTGTAGCATATTTTTAGACTCTCCAGCCTTTTTCTATCTGTTTAGCTTAAAATTTTATCAATCTTCACATTAACTTAAAAGTGCTATTAATACCTGTGTGTTTTAGATACCTACCATCAACGAAAAATACTTAATTAACCTAAAAGTTCAAAATGTTGGCTTCGATTCGATATTGTAGCATATTTTTAGACTCTCCAGCCTTTTTTCTATCTGTTTAGCTTAAAATTTTATCAATTTTCACATTAACTTAAAAGTGCTATTAATACCTGTGTGTTTTAGATACCTACCATCAACAAAAAATACTTAATTAACCTAAAAGTTCAAAATGTTGGCTTCGATTCGATATTGTAGCATATTTTTAGACTCTCCAGCTTTTTTTCTATCTGTTTAGCTTAAAATTTTATCAATCTTCACATTAACTTAAAAGTGCTATTAATACCTGTGTGTTTTAGATACCTACCATCAACAAAAAATACTTAATTAACCTAAAAGTTCAAAATGTTGGCTTCGATTCGATATTGTAGCATATTTTTAGACTCTCCTGCCTTTTTTCTATCTGTTTAGCTTAAAATTTTATCAATCTTCACATTAACTTAAAAGTGCTATTAATACCTGTGTGTTTTAGATACCTACCATCAACAAAAAATACTTAATTAACCTAAAAGTTCAAAATGTTGGCTTCGATTCGATATTGTAGCATATTTTTAGACTCTCCAGCCTTCTTTCTATCTGTTTAGCTTAAAATTTTATCAATCTTCACATTAACTTAAAAGTGCTATTAATACCTGTGTGTTTTAGATACCTACTATCAACGAAAAATACTTAATTAACCTAAAAGTTCAAAATGTCGGCTTCGATTCGATATTGTAGCATATTTTTAGACTTTCCAGCCTTTTTTCTATCTGCTTAGCTTAAAATTTTATCAATCTTCACATTAACTTAAAAGTGCTGTTAATACCTGTGTGTTTTAGATACCTACCATCAAACAAAAATACTTAAGTAACCTAAAACTTCAAAATGTTGGCTTCGATTCGATATTGTAGCATATTTTTAGACTCTCCAGCCTTTTTTCTATCTGTTTAGCTTAAAATTTTATCAATCTTCACATTAACTTAAAAGTGCTATTAATACCTGTGTGTTTTAGATACCTACCATCTACGAAAAATACTTAATTAACCTAAAAGTTCAAAATGTTGGCTTCGGATCGACATTATAGCATATTTTTAGACTCTCCAGCCTTTTTTCTATCTGTTTAGCTTAAAATTTTATCAATCTTCACATTAACTTAAAGGTGCTATTAATACCTGTGTATATTGTAGCATATTTTTAGACTCTCCAGCCTTTTTTCTATCTGCTTAGCTTAAAATTTTATCAATCTTCACATTAACTTAAAAGTGCTATTAATACCTGTGTGTTTTAGATACCTACCATCAACGAAAAATACTTAATTAACCTAAAAGTTCAAAATGTTGGCTTCGATTCGATATTGTAGCATATTTTTAGACTCTCCAGCCTTTTTTCTATCTGTTTAGCTTAAAATTTTATCAATCTTCACATTAACTTAAAGGTGCTATTAATACCTGTGTGTTTTAGATACCTACCATCAACGAAAAATACTTAATTAACCTAAAAGTTCAAAATGTTGGCTTCGATTCGATATTGTAGCATATTTTTAGACTCTCCAGCCTTTTGTCTATCTGCTTAGCTTAAAATTTTATCAATCTTCACATTAACTTAAAAGTGCTATTAATACCTGTGTGTTTTAGATACCTACCATCAACGAAAAATACTTAATTAACCTAAAAGTTCAAAATGTTGGCTTCGATTCGATATTGTAGCATATTTTTAGACTCTCCAGCCTTTTTTCTATCTGTTTTGCTTAAAATTTTATCAATCTTCACATTAACTTAAAAGTGCTATTAATACCTGTGTGTTTTAGATACCTACCGTCAACAAAAAATACTTAATTAACCTAAAAGTTCAAAATGTTGGCTTCGATTGTAACGATTTATTTGATTGTATCCCAAAATAATTTGAAAAGTACAATTAGCTTTGTATCAAAGGAACTTTTGCCTACATTTAAATAAGTGTTATCATTTAAATTTTGGGATTTTCTTGGTGGGATTTTGATTTCCCCACCATCCTTCGGGTTTTTTGGAAAAAAGGCCATTTTTGAAAATATGGAAGGGCTTCCTGTGCGATCATGATCACCTAAAAGTGAATACAAAAAGGAAGATATTTTTGTAACTTGTCGTACGATACGAACCTGAGGAAGAATTGAGGTCGTATTCATTTTGTATGCCGAAGATTATACGTGACTTCTCGTAATCTGTTAAAGTAGTGCACCTACAAATTTCACATGGTGGACTTGAGGTTTTATTCCACCCATCATCATCTGTAAGCCTGCCCATCATCTAAAGGCTTGCTATTGTATGTCACAATCTTGAGATAAATCAACAAGTGGACCACGGAGTAGTGTAGCTGTCGTCGACTCAGCCCTGACGATCCACCCCGTGTTTGTGGTAACCTGTACACATCCGACATCAAGTAGGTAACAGTACCGAGCGTTACGTCTCTAAATACGATAATTAGGTGTTATCACGTTGTAATAATTGTTTAGATAATTTACCATATATAATTTAATTGTAGTTGTAAAAGGTTAAACCAACTGTGTTAAGCTCGGTCACGTTGAATGTACCACGATTGCTTTCCTCCATGTGCGTGATATAGACCGTTAATAACGTCATTTAACTTTGCACCATTACGAGTATTTTGGCCAAAAGACCCGTATATTTTTGTAAGTTCAAATTCATTAGTGTTGAAGCCATTTTCTAACTGCGCGGTGCTATTGGCGCATTGGCTGTGGCTCCACGCGCACATTCGGTTGGCATCACTTTGTGTCGCGTTGTAGATTTATATACAGTACGTTTGGCATTTTGTGACGCGAGAAATATCTTTTATATTAAACAAGAATACTGTTGGGAATGGTATTTCCTTTTATCGGCCTCACCCCTTGTTAAATCTAGTTTCTGTTTCGTCTCGCACCAGCCGGGGTATCCCAATCCCTGTCCCAGTTCGAGTGCGGTCAGACGATTCGATATTGTAGCATATTTTTAGACTCTCCAGCCTTTTTTCTATCTGTTTAGCTTAAAATTTTATCAATCTTCACATTAACTTAAAAGTGCTATTAATACCTGTGTGTTTTAGATACCTACCATCAACGAAAAATACTTAATTAACCTAAAAGTTCAAAATGTTGGCTTCGATTCGATATTGTAGCATATTTTTAGACTCTCCAGCCTTATTTCTATCTGTGTAGCTTAAAATTTTATCAATCTTCACATTAACTTAAAAGTGCTATTAATACCTGTGTGTTTTAGATACCTACCATCAACAGAAAATACTTAATTAACCTAAAAGTTCAAAATGTTGGCTTTGATTCGATATTGTAGCATATTTTTAGACTCTCCAGCCTTTTTTCTATCTGTTTAGCTTAAAATTTTATCAATCTTCACATTAACTTAAAAGTGCTATTAATACCTGTGTGTTTTAGATACCTACCATCAACAAAAAATAATTAATTAACCTAAAAGTTCAAAATGTTGGCTTCGATTCGATATTGTAGCATATTTTTAGACTCTCCAGCTTTTTTTCTATCTGTTTAGCTTAAAATTTTATCAATCTTCACATTAACTTAAAAGTGCTATTAATACCTGTGTGTTTTAGATACCTACCATCAACAAAAAATACTTAATTAACCTAAAAGTTTAAAATGTTGGCTTCGATTCGATATTGTAGCATATTTTTAGACTCTCCAGCCTTTTTTCTATCTGTTTAGCTTAAAATTTGAACAATCTTCACATTAACTTAAAAGTGCTATTAATACCTGTGTGTTTTAGATACCTACCATCAACGAAAAATACTTAATTAACCTAAAAGTTCAAAATGTTGGCTTCGATTCGATATTGTAGCATATTTTTAGACTCTCCAGCCTTTTTCTATCTGTTTAGCTTAAAATTTTATCAATCTTTACATTAACTTAAAAGTGCTATTAATACCTGTGTGTTTTAGATACCTACCATCAACAAAAATACTTAATTAACCTAAAAGTTCAAAATGTTGGCTTCGATTCGATATTGTAGCATATTTTTAGACTCTCCAGCCTTTTTTCTATCTGTTTAGCTTAAAATTTTATCAATCTTCACATTAACTTAAAAGTGCTATTAATACCTGTGTGTTTTAGATACCTACCATCAACGAAAAATACTTAATTAACCCAAAAGTTCAAAATGTTGGCTTCGATTCGATATTGTAGCATATTTTTAGACTCTCCAGCCTTTTTTCTATCTGTTTAGCTTAAAATTTTATCAATCTTCACATTAACTTAAAAGTGCTATTAATACCTGTGTGTTTTAGATACCTACCATCAACGAAAATACTTAATTAACCTAAAAGTTCAAAATGTTGGCTTCGATTCGATATTGTAGCATATTTTTAGACTCTCCAGCCTTTTTTCTATCTGTTTAGCTTAAAATTTTATCAATCTTCACATTAACTTAAAAGTGCTATTAATACCTGTGTGTTTTAGATACCTACCATCAACAAAAATACTTAATTAACCTAAAAGTTCAAAATGTTGGCTTCGATTCGATATTGTAGCATATTTTTAGACTCTCCAGCCTTTTTTCTATCTGTTTAGCTTAAAATTTTATCAATCTTCACATTAACTTAAAAGTGCTATTAATACCTGTGTGTTTTAGATACCTACCATCAACAAAAAAATACTTAATTAACCTAAAAGTTCAAAATGTTGGCTTCGATTCGATATTGTAGCATATTTTTAGACTCTCCAGCCTTTTTTCTATCTGTTTAGCTTAAAATTTTATCAATCTTCACATTAACATAAAAGTGCTATTAATACCTGTGTGTTTTAGATACCTACCATCAACAAAAAATACTTAATTAACCTAAAAGTTCAAAATGTTGGCTTTGATTCGATATTGTAGCATATTTTTAGACTCTCCAGCCTTTTTCTATCTGTTTAGCTTAAAATTTTATCAATCTTCACATTAACTTAAAAGTGCTATTAATACCTGTGTGTTTTAGATACCTACCATCAACAAAAAATACTTAATTAACCTAAAAGTTCAAAATGTTGGCTTCGATTCGATATTGTAGCATATTTTTAGACTCTCCAGCCTTTTTCTATCTGTTTAGCTTAAAATTTTATCAATCTTCACATTAACTTAAAAGTGCTATTAATACCTGTGTGTTTTAGATACCTACCATCAACGAAAAATACTTAATTAACCTAAAAGTTCAAAATGTTGGCTTCGATTCGATATTGTAGCATATTTTTAGACTCTCCAGCCTTTTTTCTATCTGTTTAGCTTAAAATTTTATCAATCTTCACATTAACTTAAAAGTGCTATTAATACCTGTGTGTTTTAGATACCTACCATCAACAAAAAATACTTAATTAACCTAAAAGTTCAAAATGTTGGCTTCGATTCGATATTGTAGCATATTTTTAGACTCTCCAGCTTTTTTTCTTTCTGTTTAGCTTAAAATTTTATCAATCTTCACATTAACTTAAAAGTGCTATTAATACCTGTGTGTTTTAGATACCTACCATCAACGAAAAATACTTAATTAACCTAAAAGTTTAAAATGTTGGCTTTGATTCGATATTGTTGCATATTTTTAGACTCTCCAGCCTTTTTTCTATCAGTTTAGCTTAAAATTTTATCAATCTTCACATTAACTTAAAAGTGCTATTAATACCTGTGTGTTTTAGATACCTACCATCAACAAAAAATACTTAATTAACCTAAAAGTTAAAAATGTTGGCTTCGATTCGATATTGTAGCATATTTTTAGACTCTCCAGCCTTTTTTCTATCTGTTTAGCTTAAAATTTTATCAATCTTCACATTAACTTAAAAGTGCTATTAATACCTGTGTGTTTTAGATACCTACCATCAACAAAAAATACTTAATTAACCTAAAAGTTCAAAATGTTGGCTTCGATTCGATATTGTAGCATATTTTTAGACTCTCCTGCCTTTTTTCTATCTGTTTAGCTTAAAATTTTATCAATCTTCACATTAACTTAAAAGTGCTATTAATACCTGTGTGTTTTAGATACCTACCATCAACAAAAAATACTTAATTAACCTAAAAGTTCAAAATGTTGGCTTTGATTCGATATTGTAGCATATTTTTAGACTCTCTACCCTTCTTTGTATCTGTTTAGCTTAAAATTTTATCAATCTTCACATTAACTTAAAAGTGCTATTAATACCTGTGTGTTTTAGATACCTACTATCAACGAAAAATACTTAATTAACCTAAAAGTTCAAAATGTTGGCTTCGATTCGATATTGTAGCATATTTTTAGACTCTCCAGCCTTTTTTCTATCTGTTTAGCTTAAAATTTTATCAATCTTCACATTAACTTAAAAGTGCTATTAATACCTGTGTGTTTTAGATACCTACCATCAACAGAAAATACTTAATTAACCTAAAAGTTCAAAATGTTGGCTTTGATTCGATATTGTAGCATATTTTTAGACTCTCCAGCCTTTTTTCTATCTGTTTAGCTTAAAATTTTATCATACTTCACATTAACTTAAAAGTGCTATTAATACCTGTGTGTTTTAGATACCTAACCTAAAAGTTCAAAAATTTGGCTTCGATTCGATATTGTAGCATATTTTTAGACTCTCCAGCCTTTTTTCTATCTGTTTAGCTTAAAATTTTATCAATCTTCACATTAACTTAAAAGTGCTATTAATACCTGTGTGTTTTAGATACCTAACCTAAAAGTTCAAAAATTTGGCTTCGATTCGATATTGTAGCATATTTTTAGACTCTCCAGCCTTTTTTCTATCTGCTTAGCTTAAAATTTTATCAATCTTCACATTAACTTAAAAGTGCTATTAATACCTGTGTGTTTTAGATACCTACCATCAACGAAAAATACTTAATTAACCTAAAAGTTCAAAATGTTGGCTTTGATTCGATATTGTAGCATATTTTTAGACTCTCCAGCCTTTTTTCTATCTGTTTAGCTTAAAATTTTATCAATCTTCACATTAACTTAAAAGTGCTATTAATACCTGTGTGTTTTAGATACCTACCATCAACGAAAAATACTTAATTAACCTAAAAGTTCAAAATGTGTGCTTCGATTCGATATTGTAGCATATTTTTAGACTCTCCAGCCTTTTTTCTATCTGTTTAGCTTAAAATTTTATCAATTTTCACATTAACTTAAAAGTGCTATTAATACCTGTGTGTTTTAGATACCTACCATCAACAAAAAATACTTAATTAACCTAAAAGTTCAAAATGTTGGCTTCGATTCGATATTGTAGCATATTTTTAGACTCTCCATCTGTTTAGCTTAAAATTTTATCAATCTTCACATTAACTTAAAAGTGCTATTAATACCTGTGTGTTTTAGATACCTACCATCAACAAAAAATACTTAATTAACCTAAAAGTTCAAAATGTTGGCTTCGATTCGATATTGTAGCATATTTTTAGACTCTCCTGCCTTTTCTCTATCTGTTTAGCTTAAAATTTTATCAATCTTCACATTAACTTAAAAGTGCTATTAATACCTGTGTGTTTTAGATACCTACCATCAACAAAAAATACTTAATTAACCTAAAAGTTCAAAATGTTGGCTTCGATTCGATATTGTAGCATATTTTTAGACTCTCCAGCCTTTTTTCTATCTGTTTAGCTTAAAATTTTATCAATCTTCACATTAACTTAAAAGTGCTATTAATACCTGTGTGTTTTAGATACCTACTATCAACGAAAAATACTTAATTAACCTAAAAGTTCAAAATGTTGGCTTCGATTCGATATTGTAGCATATTTTTAGACTCTCCAGCCTTTTTTCTATCTGCTTAGCTTAAAATTTTATCAATCTTCACATTAACTTAAAAGTGCTGTTAATACCTGTGTGTTTTAGATACCTACCATCAACAAAAAATACTTAATTAACCTAAAAGTTCAAAATGTTGGCTTCGAATCGATATTGTAGCATATTTTTAGACTCTCCAGCCTTTTTTCTATCTGTTTAGCTTAAAATTTTATCAATCTTCACATTAACTTAAAAGTGCTATTAATACCTGTGTGTTTTAGATACCTACCATCAACGAAAAATACTTAATTAACCTAAAAGTTCAAAATGTTGGCTTCGATTCGATATTGTAGCATATTTTTAGACTCTCCAGCTTTTTTTCTTTCTGTTTAGCTTAAAATTTTATCAATCATCACATTAACTTAAAAGTGCTATTAATACCTGTGTATATTGTAGCATATTTTTAGACTCTCCAGCCTTTTTTCTATCTGCTTAGCTTAAAATTTTATCAATCTTCACATTAACTTAAAAGTGCTATTAATACCTGTGTGTTTTAGATACCTACCATCAACGAAAAATACTTAATTAACCTAAAAGTTCAAAATGTTGGCTTTGATTCGATATTGTAGCATATTTTTAGACTCTCCAGCCTTTTTTCTATCTGTTTAGCTTAAAATTTTATCAATCTTCACATTAACTTAAAAGTGCTATTAATACCTGTGTATATTGTAGCAT